>CM037597.1:35624935-36958935 GCA_021018995.1 Chloranthus sessilifolius | reverse complement strand
TAAGAACCAATAGGAAACAAAACACACAACTAATGACAAGAAAGCAGACAATAAAATAGAAAGAAAGTAAGAAAATCATAGTAAATAGACTAAAGAAAAATTCCTTTATTAACACCAAAATATGCACAATGTAAAGGAAAGTGGTTTCCTTTCGAGCTGATTCCTCTGCATCCTTAGGTGGATCTTTGAGTCCTTTACCCTTTTCTTGCTTCCGAGCAACAACAGTGGATTGGGACCTTGTGGAGGCAGGTTTTCTAGTCTTGGATGTGGTTTTCTTTAGAGGGGGTGGCTTTGGCTTGGAAGGGGGCTCCTTGGATTTGATGCCAGGCTGGACTTTACTAGGCTCCTTTGGTTGAGGAGTTGGTTCCAAGGGAGGTGCACTAGGGTTTAATTATTTGGAAATAGCCTTAGCTAACTCCCTGTCAGTCTTTTTAGTTAAGTTCTTCTGCATGGCTGCAATAGTCAGCCCATACTCGTGAGCCTTGTCCTGTGCTACTCTCAGCTGTGTCTACAGGGCCTTTACCACGTCCTCCTGGCCCTCAGCTCTATTCTTTTCTTGGTTGTATTGCACCATAATTTCTCGCCAATCCTTCTTTATCTCTTTCTTCTCTAGCTTGTAAGTCATTTGTAGGAATTTGATGTGGTCAAGCAGAGGCTGCCTCATAGTGGTTCTCAGGTCAGCCATGCCTTGAAGTATATCTCTCTCTTAATATAGGCATTGGCTTGCATGGTTCGTAGGAGTGTGAGGTATGAGGCAGGGGAAGTAGGGTCATCCAGCTTTGGAGGGGGGGTGGATGATGGCATGGGTGGGGTAGAAGTAGAGGGAATGGGTTGGGGAAATGCACCCTCAGGGTCAGTTTGGGTGGAGGCAGTGGTAAAGTTAGGGAGAGGAACTTCAGGGATAGGTTCAACCAATTGTAAGGGTTGTGGAGAAGTGGGGGTAGTGGTGATATGGATGGGTAAAGGGATTTCTGACTTTTGGGATGGTTGGGTTAAAATTTATAAAGTAGCATTGATGGCTAGCACAGTGGAAGGAATGGAGGCCTGGTTTTGGAGTGTGGAGTTCATGGCTTGAAGTGTGACATCAATTGGTTTAGTTGTTGGCCATTATGTGGGATTGAAGGGAAAGTAAAAGGTTGAGGATATGGGGTAAAGGGTCAGGTGTGACAGGGGCTGTGGGTTGGAGTGGTGGAATTGGTTAGAAAGGGGAAGTGTGGGTATGGGTAAAAGGTGGGTGGGTGAGGTGTGTAAATGGGTAGGCTATGGAGAGTCAGATAGGGGGGTATATTCATACCCAATGTCCTCCACAATGGAGTCAATTAGGGATGAATATCCCTCAGTGGTTATTTGGTCCTGGGTGTGTGGAGGTGATATGAAAAAGGGAGGGTCAAAGTGAAAGGACATGGAGGGTGGGGAAGTGATGGATGGGCCAGCTGATGAAGCTGGTGTAGGGCTCAAAAGTGGAGTGGCTAATATGGATGGGTTGGCTGGAATGGTGAGTGAAAGTAAGGTAGGGATTGGGTCAATGGTAAAAGGGGCAGATAGAGGTGTAGATGTGGTGATGGTGGAGAGGGATGCTGGAGTGCTGGGAGGTAGGGACACTGGGATGGAGGGCAAAGGAAATGAGATGGATGGTAGAGAGGCAGCTGGGATGGAAAAACTAGGGATATCAGGCATGGAAGGAACAGGGATGAAAGGGATGGAGGGGATGACTGTAGGTGATGAGGGAATCAAAGGAGCAGCTGCAGAGCTGACCACTCGAGGTGCCTCCCTCTCAGGACTCTCCACAGATTTGCTTTTGCTCTTCCCAATGAGAATCCTACTGGCAGACCATGTCCTCTTCCCAAATGCTTTAGGGGTTACCTTCTCTACTTCCTCCCCCTCTTTAAAAACAAATTCTAGAGCAGGGCAGTAATGAGCCTACTGTAGGGTAGCCCTGGTAGGGCTTGAGCCTTCCTACATTTGTCATTCACATCCACCGTGGCCTAAAACACCAAATGAGCAGCATTTATAAATTGGCCCTTGGAAAAAGAATAGAGGGCATCTACTATGAGGACTCTTCTTTCTTGTTGGTGCCCACTCACATAGATATTCTTCCTCAAAATGGAGTCAAAGAAGAGCATGCTGGGGTGCAAATCTCTTCTTATTATTGAGTCCCTAGACCCCACAATGCCTTGAGTGAGGTGCCTGGCCATTGCTTTGAAAGAGACATTCTCAGGTGCAGCCAGGCCATAGATTGAATCAAAAATAGAAGGGACCCCTAATGCTATCCCAATATCTCTATAATCCACCACCATCTTCACATGATCAATCAAAATTACAAGGTAGGGCTCAAGTGAATCTGGCTTGGTTTGTTTCCTGAGATTCTGATACCACAACTTAACCAGCCTTGGGTAAGATTTTTCATTCAGTGGGCTCAACATGGGTGTCAGGCTTGCCTTCACCAAATAATTCAAAGTAGTCTACCTTAGAGAAATAGGGGGTGCCAACAATAGTCTCTAGGATCAGACCTAATGCATCTACAAATTCATTGGGTGTGGATCTGAGCAAAGGGACTTCAGAGTCCAATTCAGGGTTAGGCTCAGCCTCAGAAATTTCAGGCACGAAATTAGGTTGTGTCTCAGGGGCCTCCTCAACAATGTCTTCACTGATTTTGGCCTTCTTAGTTTTCTTGGCCTTCTTGGATTTCACAGTTTTCTCAGCTTGGTCCATGAATAACTTCTTTTTTACAGGTGGGGTCTCCTTAGGCCTTGTGGGTTGCCTAGTGAATTTCCTAGTGGCTTTGGTGGTGGATTTAGAAGGTGCTTTGATAAGGGTGGCCAAGGTGTCTTCTTGATCAGACATTGTATACTAAAACAATTGCAATTCACTTCCAATCACCACACAGATCTTTGTTATCAATCAAGTTAACCACACCAATTTGTAAATACAATGCCAAAAGCACAAAGTGGGGCAGAAGAGAGGCTTACCAATAGAAACCTAGGGTTTCTCAAATCTTAAAATGCACAACACCAAACCAGCTCAAACCAGGTGCAAAGTGTAGCTTTTGATGAATTAAAGCAATGAGGAAAATAGTCAGGAACTTGTTGTAACAGCCAGTGAGGTAGGGAGAGAAAAAGAAAAATAGAAAAATTGCCAGAGAATACTTAAAGCGCAAAGAGAAGCTGTCGAATGGCAAAAATAGAGTTGTCGTTAGGTTTAAAGCAGTGGGAAATGACTTTCGACAGGATTGGGGCAAGGTGTTGACAGGTTGATGCAACCTGTCGAAGAGTAAAAGGTCACTGATCCTCGCAAGAGGTGCATGCAATCCTGTCGAAGAGTTCAAGAAGATAGAAATAATCATTCTAAGAGGTTCATAGAACCTCTCGACAGGTTCTTTGAAATCAATATGCAATCCTCTCGACAGGTTCTAGGCTCCAGAAAAGTTACTTCGAGGGGTTCACAGAATCTCTCGATAGGTACCCTAAACCTGTCGAGAATTCAACCAAAAATCTTCAGAACCTGTTGACATGCTCCAGGATCCTATCGACAACCATTTTTACACCTTCAAAACCTATCGAGAATTAGTTCACACCTCTCGACAGCTTCTAGATCTTGTCAAAACGTAGACTGGGAAATATCAGAACCTGTCGAGATTTTTATAGAACCTCTCAACAAGTTATACTGCAGTTTAAACAGGCTTGTAATCAATTCCCAGTTCATTTCCCAATATATTTGACACTCCAACTCAGGTCACTTCACCAATTTGACTCATTATCCTACCTGAGGCACAAACATACATGGAAAAAAAAATCATGTACAATGCCAAACAAAAATGAAACAAAAGCAACAGAAATAACCAAACACATGAGTTATTATACATAGTCTATATTGTGGAAACTCAGCCATGTTATGGAGGTTCATGATAGTGAATGGTCAGTACAGGCTCCACCACATTTTCAACAACAAGCTTGAGGCTTTGCCCATTCACTTTCGTGGTCCTTCCTTCTTTTGGATCCTTGATTTTCACAACTCCAGATGGGGATACATGCTCAATTATGTAAGGTCTCTCCCATCTAGATCTCAACTTTCCTGGGAAAAATTTCAATTTAGAGTTGAACAGCCATACCTTATTGCCAGCTGTGAACTCTTTCCTCAGCAGATGCTTATTACAGAAAGCTTTGGTTTTCTCCTTGTAGATCCTAGCATTTGAATATGCCTCCAACCTCAGTTCTTCCAACTCTGACATCATATTTTAGCATCTTTCACAAGTTTTACAATGAAGCCATGCATCCTTGAAGAGTGGGCTAGTAGAATCCACTTTGGAGCACCTTGGGAGCAGTGTTGTTCCCACTGAAGTGGCCTCCACAAGCCTATTCATGACACATAGTTAGCACATTGTGGAATTCCTCATCAGGGGCACATCTCCTCACCACTTGGTATGCACAATGCTTGAATAGGTATGGATCCTCCCACATAGAATGTCTGATCTGTGAAAAGAACAGATCCTTGTCCATTTTGTTCCAATGTGGGGGGATCTTCCCTACTGCCAAGTAATTCACAATATTTGCAAACCAGGGTGTAGAGGTGTTGATAACAAACAGTTGTTCATTCAGAAAGGAGTAATTAATAGGTAGCCCATCAAATTCCTCTGCTAGGATCCTAGACAAGTGGACTACAACCACATTTTCAACCCCTTTTTTATCTTTAATCTCAAGATCAAACTCCTGTAATAGGAGGATCCATCTGATCAATCTAGGCTTTACATCCTTTTTTGATAAAAGGCATTTTAGGGCTGAGTGGTCTGTGAAAACCATTATCTTAGATCCCAGCACATAAGACCTGAACTTATCTAAAGAAAAAATAATTGCCAATAGTTCCTTCTCAATTGTGGTGTAATTTAATTGAGCATTAATCATGATTTTGCTGGCATATGCAATCACACAAGGGGCCTTATGCTTCCTTTGCCCCAAGACTGCACCTATTGCAAAATCTGATGCATCACACATCAGCTCAAAAGGTATTGAAAAATTAGGTGCTTGAAGGATAGGTGCAGAGGTTAGGCAACTTTTCAATAGCTCAAAGGCGTTAAGGCATTCATTATTGAAATAAAAGGGAACCTCTTGGCACAACAGGTGGCAAAAAGGTTTTGAGATTTTACTGAAATCTTTGATAAATCGCCTATAAAAGCCAGCATGCCCCAAGAATGATTTGACTTGTTTCATAGTTTTTGGTGGGGTTACATGTGCAATAAGATCTATTTTAGCCCTGTCTACCTCAATGCCTCTGTGAGAAAGCCCATGGCCAAGGACAATGCCTTGAGTGACCATAAAATGGTTCTTTTCCCAACTTAAAACCAAGTTGGTTTCCTCACATCTCTGTAGCACAAGGTTTAGATGGTATAGACATTGGCTAAAACTATCCCCAAAAATAGAAAAATCATTCATGAAAATCTCTAGAAACTTCTCAATTATGTCAGAAAATATAGCATACATGCACATTTGGAAAGTTGCAGGTGCATTACACAATCAAAATGGCATCCTTCGATAGGCAAAGGTGCCAAATGGGCATGTGAAAGTTGCCTTTTCTTGGTCTTGTGAATAAACAGGGATTTGGATATACCCCGAATATCTATCAAGAAAATAATAAAAAGACTTTCCTGCTAACTTATCCAAGATTTGGTCAATGAAGGGCAAAGGGAAATGGTCTTTTCTGATTTTTAGATTGAGCTTTCGATAGTCTATACACACCCTGCAACCTATAGTTTCCCTAGTTGGAACAAGCTCACCATCATCAATTTTAATCATAGTAATTTTAGATTTCTTAGGTACCACCTGAGTAGGTGCCACCCATTCAGAATCTGAAATTGGATAGATGACTCCAGTATCTAGCAATTTGACCACTTCTTTCATCACCACTTCTTACATGTGGGGATTCAATTTTCTTTGTATTTCTCTAGAGGGTTTGAAACCCTCTTCCAGGTGAATTTTATTCATGCACACAACAGGGTTGATGCCCCCAAGGTCAGCAATGGTCCAGCCAATTGCTCTCTTATGCTTCTTTAAAATATACAACAACTCTTCCTCTTGCTCATCAATGAGAGAGGAAGAAATAATCATTGGTAATTTCTGGTTTGCCCCCAAAAAAGCATACCTCAAGGTCTTAGGCAGTTGTTTCAACTCCACCTCTAGTGGACATACCAGTGAAAGCAACAAAGGTGCCTTTGATGGTGGTGGAAGAATCACAACAGATTTCCAAGGAAGATACCTTGTTGCTGGCCACACATAAGAAGTTAAGGCTTTCACCTCTTGAACCATGGGTGTGGGGGTCTTCTCTTCCACAATCTCACTCCACACATTCTAAAAAATATCACCAAAATCATCACAAGAATCATCACAAAAATCATTACAATACAGTAGCTTGGGCAAAGTCTCTTCCACAAGCTCATCCAATATATCAATTGAAAAACAATCCTCACCATTCAAGTGAGGCTGATTTGCTGCATTGTAAACATTCAATTTAACCTTCATGTTGTCAAAAGACACCTCCATTACTCCTGATTTGCACTGAATACAAGCATTGGCAGTAGCCAAAAAAAGTCTACCCAAAATCATAGGAATAGAGGTGGTGCACTTGCTTGGCTCCATGTCAAGAACCAGAAAATTTGCTGGATAGAAAAATTTATCAACTCCAACTAAAACATCCTCTATCATTCCCACAGGCCTCCTTTCAGATCTGTCTGCTAGTTGCAGTACCACATGTGTGGGCTTCAATTCTCCCAAGCCTAACTTCTCATAAACAGAATATGGAAGTGGGTTGACACTAGCTCCTAGATCTAATAAGGCCTTCTCAATGGTATGATCCCCAATGATGCAGGGGATTGTGGGAACACCAGGGTCTTGAATCTTGGTTGGAGTTGCAATAGACAACACTTGGTTCACTTTCTCAGCACAAAAGACTTTCTTGGATAAGTGTATCCTAGACTGTCTTTTGTGGGTGCACAATTCTTTCAAAAATTTTGCAGAGGCTGGAACTTGCTTGAGGGCTTCAAGTAAAGGCAAGTTGATCTTTATTTGTTTAAAAGTTTCTATCATCTCCTCAATCTTAGCATTCCCCTTGTCAAAAGGAGAAGCTGCTTTCAATGCATTAGAAAATGACAAATGGGGAACAGTCCTCCCATTTGCAGCCTTAGCAAGTTCATTAGATTTTTCTATGCTTTTATTTTCAATTTTCTGTTGGGACATATCATCTCCCCCCATATTTTTTATATGCTGCTCCTGCTGCATATTTTCATGAGTTATTTCTTCATTTTCTTTACTTGACTCATCAGGCTCAATACCAACTTGGTTATCCACTAGCCTCCCACTTCTCAAGGTGGTGACAAATTTGACTTCTTTATGGGAAAGAGTCTCACCAACCATGTACTACCCCTTTGGATTGTTCATGGGCTGACTGGGCAGTCTCCCCTCCTCTCTCCTAGCCAAAGAATTGGATAGCTGACCAAGGTGGTCCTCTATCTTCTTGATGCTTTGACTGTGAGAGTTAACAGTTTGAGATAAAGGATCCAAATTCTGCAGTGAAGCCAGAACTTGCTCTTTAAATGTGAGGGACCTAGAGGGTGTTGATGCACAGGTTGAACCATTGGCTGGGCCATAGGTTGTTGCTATTGGGGCCTTGGAAAATAATTCTGATGGTATGGCTGGGCATTTCTATAAGGCATGAATTGTTGTGGCTGATGATGTTATTGGTTTTCAAAGTTATCTTATCTCCACTTCAAGTTGGGATGGTTTCTCCATTGATAGCCAGCAGTAGGCTGTTGTCCATAGGACTGAGCAGCATTCACATATTCTATCACAAAGTCTAGAAATTGGGTAGCTGAGGGACATTCCTCAAGCGAGTGAGTGGGGGACTGACATATGACACATGCCTCATCCACTTTAGCAGCCATTGGAGACTGCATTGCTCCCATGAGCTTATCAAAATTTTGGGTCAAGCTGTCCATTTTCCTCTCCAAATCATTATGTTCACTCATCTCATATATTTTTCCTTTGGTAGCATTTTCTCTCACCAATCTAGGGGTCTCAACATCTCTTGCCCAGGTCTCCCTTTTCATAGAGTTTTCACTGATGATATCAAATAACTCCCAAGCCTCATCAGCTGTCTTGTGGAGGTATGCACCACCACAAGAGGCATCAACGATATCCCTGCTTTTGGGATCAATTCCTTGATAGAAACTTTAGACAAGTTGCTATTTAGGAATTTGGTGATGGGGACAAAACTTCAAGAGTTCTTTAAATCTCTCCCAGGCTTGATGAAAGTCTTCAGTTGGGGCTTGAGCAAATGAGATAATGCTCTTTCTCAGCTGACTTGTTTTGGACATGGGGAAAAACTTGGCCAAAAAGTGACATTGAAGGTCATTCCAGGACTGAATACTGTTGGTAGAGAGCATGGACAACCAAGATCTGGCTCTATCCTTTAATGAAAAAGGAAAGAGTCTCAACCTGGTTGCTTCTCCCCCCAAACCTACAATATTGAAGGTATGCACAGTCTTAGAAATTCATCAATATGCTTGTATGGGTCTTTTTTGCTCAGGCCATGGTATGAAGGTAACATTTGTATGATAGAAGACTTGATCTCATAGTTCCCTTGGACAACAGGGAATTGGATGTAGAAGGGAGAATTGTAAACCCCTGGTGCATTGAATTCTTTTAAAGTCCTAGGTTGCTCACCCATTGCAGCAATTTCAAAATCAACTAAAGGTGTGCGTATGGTTTGCTTAGGACTGAGAAGTCTTTCAACTTGTGCAACCATGAGATTTTTGACGATCTCGTCGCAGCGATGCACTCGCTTGCCAAAATATAGAGTCACCACCCGGAGCTTTTGGTGTCCCAGGATCCCTATATCATTTTTATAAGCACTGAAATGTCACAAATATGACTCTGAATCCAGTCCACACCAAAGGCTCTTGGGTAGGGGCTTCGGTTATCAATCAGGAACGTGTTAGGCATCCGATCAACCCGCTTAATGCGGTCTCTACTAATGGCCAAAATAAAATAAAAGTAAAAGAAAAGAAAATAGCTTCCTCTTACCCAAATGGGCCTTAAATCCTATTTATGCCCCTCCATTCCTATAAAAAATTTGACAGTATAACAACACAAATGGGAGGACGGGAGGAGCCAAAGAAGAGATAGGAGAAGAAAGGGGAGAGCCGGAGACCTCAGGTCCTTGTAGCTCCGTAGAGGAGCCTTGCTTGGCTTGCTTTAATGAGCTTTTGAAGGCTTGTATGGTATGGAATGAGGTTCTAACTCCTAAGGCTTGAAGCTAATAGGTAAAGAAGGAAAGCTAGGGGATCACACACACCTAACCTAGAGGCTTTTCATGAAAGGCAAGGGCGGGGAAGAGGTTTTTGAATGGGAAGTGTGCACTAAAGGGAGAAAGATCTTCTCACTTTAAGCTCTTTCTCTCTTAGGTAAAAATTCTCAACCTTTAAACCAAGGGGAGGGGGACTCTATTTATAGGAAAAGGGTACGTTAGGAGGCTACTTATATGCTAATTAGGTTTATCATTTAGGTAATCTCTAATTTAAGGTTTCCTAGGATTTTGAGAGCTTGGAGATGTGCGGGAATGGTTTTAATGGTGGATGATAGGTTAGTGTTTCAAATCACTTAAGGGTTGCAAATAGGAATTAAAAGGGTGTAACAAAGTTATCAAAATACACCCTAAGGACTGAGGTGGTCAACAAGTCAAACCCTAGCTTCAAAATTCGAGGCAAAATCAATCATATTGTTCATATGATCCGAACTATTAGTTGCAGCAAATGTACGAAAATAGTTCATGCATGAGCTTGAAAGTTGGCTCCGGGAGGGGTGGGGGGACCCATTTATACCTGGCACAACTATTAGTTGTGCTAGGCCATTTCTGGGGGAAAAAGGCCTGGTGCGACTATTAGTTGCACCAAGCAAATTCTGGGGGAAAATGGCTTGGCGCAACTATTAGTTGCGCCAGGCAAAAATTCCTCCAAAATGACTCAATTTTCAAATGGTCATAACTTTTGATATATAACTCCGATTGAGGTGATTTAGAGCTCGTTGGAAAGTTGGAGAAGTCCTCTTTCCAATGATATATAATTTGATATCATTAGAAGACCTCAGCTAGTCTTAGGACACCACTCTTCATCCATTACCCGGGATGGTTAGGTTTAGGGTTCGAAATGGGTTCTAAGGGTCGGGATTGGTTTCTAAAGGTTCGGGATAGGTTCCTAAGGGATCTAGGGTGATTCCTAAGGGTTTGGGGTGATTCCTAGGGATTCCATACATGCCATCAAAAGTTTAGAAATGCGCCCCTCTCGAAATGTGTTTCGATCGGGCCTTGGGCCAAATTTGGGTGTCTACACAACTTCAAGATCTAAGGGAGCAATCTCAGGATTAAGAGATCTCCTCCCAAGTAGACACACAACAGAAACCAAATTCAAAACAAAAAATTATAGCACAAAATTCAATCAAAACAATCACAAAATACACAACTAATGCTGCAAATCTACAAAGCTACTGATATAGAAATGTAATAGAGTTAGGAAATGCAAACTTAAGTAAAGCTTGCTCCTCTAATTGGTACAATGCTCTCTTCAATACCACAAATCTAGATCTGAAATAAATAATTAAACTACAAAAAACTACAGTAGCAATTAGTCAAACACTAAACAGTCAATTAAAAATTTAATTCTAAAAACGAGAACAACTTAGATCTACCAAGTTAAAAACACAGCTCCCCGGCAGCGGTGCCAAAAACTTATTGCTGCTACCACCTTGTAATTATTATATGATTAAAACAGCCAATTAAAAGACACAAATTATAAATGTATAGGATCAAGGTGGGAAACCAGTCCTACAAGAACTAGGGCTGTTGTAGCAGGTTTTAAGAAGTAAGGGTATGTCCACAGGGAGATGTGGTTCAACTATAGTAAATCTCCAGATCTATGGTAGATCTAACACTCTATCCTAATTTAAACTAGACTAAAGCAGGAAAGAGGAGAGGTTCTAGGTTTTTATCACTTTTACTATAAACTACAAAAGTTAAATGCAATTGATCCAGATCTAATCAAACACAGAGATAATGGGAGATATAGAAAAGATGAAAATTTAAAAGGTGGAGAACAGTAGCTAGGGGTCTTGGTCTCTTACTGAAAATCAAAAGAATCAAAAGCAGTGTAAAGGACTGATTTGCAATAATCCTCTATTATGGCTCCAAGCTACCCAAGTTGCCCCGACAGAGGTAAGGTATAAGAATCCAATCTCCACCAATAGATCAAAGCAATCCTGAGGTTAGAATCTACCCTTCTATTGGATACAGTCCTAAGGTTATGATCTGCCCTTCTACTGGATATAGTTCATCCCCGAGATTGCTCCAATCTATTGATCTTGATTGAAACAGGTAAACTATTGTAGATGCTGTAGATGTCAGGCTATCAGCTCACCATTTATGGCTGGCATCCAAAGGAGTATCCAATCTAGGGAAATCAAATATGAAGAAGTGAAATGTAGATTAGAATCACCTATAAAAACTATAATTATATTACAAGCTTATAATACTCTTGTGCCCAGATCTGTAATCTGTCCAATATACAATCTCTTACAAGCCTCTGAATCTCTCAATTTATAGCTCAAGACCTCACCCTAGCTATTAAAAAGAGTTTAACCACTCATGATTGGCTAAAGAGAGGATGGGAGAAGAAGGAAGAAAGAGAGAGAATTTGGAAGGAAAAATGGATCTCACACTAAGCTCTAGTTCTCTCAAATTCTGGATGGTTCTTTTGTAAAAGCTCTCTTCTATTTATACCTCCTCCCACTATCTCAGATCCATTTCAGCTAATCAGAATCCAAGAGAATAATTCTATTATTCTGGGCTACTAATGTGGCTGATGTCTTTTCTAAAAGCTCTTCTCCCATTGGTCCATAATTGGCAAATACACGTGAAGTAGTTTCTAATCGTGCATAGTTGAATGCCAAAAGTATCCCCAGGGGTCGCTGACATGCTTTGGGATGTGTGCACAGGCTTTTGAAATTGGTAGCTGCTGAAGAAACGTGTCGAGAAGTTGCCAGTTCGAGTGTCGATAGGTTCAGGGATCCTCTCGACATGTTCTGAATTTGCATTGTATTCACATTGATAGGTTGTAGTGGTTGTCGACAGCTTTGTAGACTTCTCGAGAGTTTTAGAGTCTTCTCGATAGGATGAGGGGCACTCGTTGATAGGGTTAGAATAGCTCTCGATATGTTCAGCTTGACTAGTCGACAGGATTGGAGAGTATTCTCACCCTCTATCCAGTTCCGCATTCATCCTCTCGACAGGTTATAGAAAATCCTGTCGACATCTTTGTGAAGTTCTTGTTTGAGCTTTCGACAGGTTGTTTGAACCTCACGAGGATGAGCATCGGTTAGCTTTAGGTGAGTTGTCAACAGGTTGTTTTGGACTGCTTGACAGATTCAGCTGAACCTCTCGAGATGTAACTTAGAACCTCTTGACTTCCCCTGCATCTCCAGGTATCCTCTCAACAGGATCCACAACTGCATCTCCAACCTTTCGATAGGTAACTGGATCCTCACGAGATGTTCACAAATCCAACTCATTACCTCTCGATAGGTTGAGCTAGACTTCTGGATCCTCACAACAGCTTAATGGCACCTCTCGATACTTAGCTTTCGAGCATCATAACCTCTCGACAGCTAGACTTAACCTCTCGGTAGGTTCTGCCTTGTGCTTCCATAGTTGGCACACATCTTGGGTGTGCTGGTCTTCATTTGTTCAAAACTCAGCAGCCTTTTAGTAGGTTCAATCTTTGTTCCTTACAGCTGGACTTGGTCCCAGGCATTTCCAGTTGGGTCCATGACCTTCTCATGAATATCTAAGGCTCTTGTGGACTACTTGATTGGCTGGCCTTTGGGTTGTAAGGTCACCTATTGAGCAGCAAATTGCTTCTTTGGCTCTTTTAAGCGAATATCTGCACTAAGCTTGTAATTCATTGCTTATCTACAAAATACACTTAAAACACATTATTAGTCAGCTCAAGGGTCCACCAAAGGTCAGGTTAGGAGGTGAAAAATGGAATTTTTCACTGCTCAACAGCCCTCCTAAGTTCACCAAGCTCATTACGACCCTCATCATCTTCACATAATCCTGTAACTTCTTCCATTCTGATGCTATCCAATAATTATTTTTTTCTCTCAGTTGCGGTACGCTTCTCTTTTACGTTAGCAATCAACTGTTTGATCATTGTCTAACCTCTTTCGACACTTTTGTACAAGCTTGTACCTCTCCTCGTGTACCGACAAGATGTTGCTTCAACCTACTTACTCCTCCACCCATCATAACCTACCCACAGTAATTACATTTTGCATTGAGTTTGTTGGGACCTACAGGCGTTCCGTGTTGCCATGCCGGATCTAACTCACGGATCATATTTTTTTATAAACCTGAGACCTGTTGAAAGAGAGTTAAATAAATTAGGCCTTATTTTTTAAACCTGAGACCTATTTAAGGCCATTGATGATGTAAGATGATTTGAAATTACTAAAATCATTTAAAAATTTGAACACCAATGACCGTCAAGAGTCCTGACCGTCATTGATATATATATATAGATATATAGATAATGCATTATCTAATGATTAATATATTAATGTATATATATATATATATATATATATATTTTTTTTTTTTTAGATAATGCATTATCTAAAGATTAATATATATATATATATATATATACAAAGATATATATATATATATATATATATATATATATATATATATATGTATATATGTATATATAAATATATAAATATATAATCTTTAGATAGGGTGATTAAACTTACTTCTCATGCCAAGATAGGGTGATTAAAATTTATTATATGGAAGGGTAATGCATTATCTAAAGATAAATAAATAAATAAATAAATATATATATATATATATATAAAGATTAAAATTTATATATGGAAGGGTAATGCATTATCTGAAGATATATATATATATATATATATATCAAGATATATATATATATCTATATATATATATATATCTTTATATATATATATATATAAATCTTTAGATAAATATAAATATAAATATATAATCTTTAGATAAATATATTAATCTTTATAAGAAAAATGACGATAAAAATAAAATTAATAGGCTTAAAGGACGGTGGATTACCTTAAAATCGACACTTTGCCGGAGACGTTCTGCCGGTGAAGAGGGAACCGAGAGGCTTTGCTTGAAAGGTTGCAATTGCAAATATCGGGTGTAGTGAGTCTGTGACATAGATCAATTGTTAAAGCCTTAAAGGTAAAACAGTGAAAATCAAGGAGTCCTTGCCTTGGCAAATTTCCAATCCAATGTGGGTTGGAATTTCCACCATTTGTTTTTTGCCATCTGCACATGGCCACATGCCCAACTTGGAATCCAATGTGGACTGTGGAGGGGGAAGCAAAAAGCAACGGTAAAAAAAGCCCAAAAGGGCAAAAAAAAAGAGCCCCAAACAAACCAAAAAAAAAAATTTCGCCCAAAAATATGACATGGTCATATTATGACTAGGTCGAATTTTTGGGCAAAAATTTGATATTATCGTTTCGATCACCACCAAAACCGGTAATTTGGACAGAGATTTCGTTCATTTCGGCCGAAATTTTAATCCTTGACTTACATACCTCTTCTGTTGATGATGAAACCCAACAATTTTCCTGACATGGCAACAAATGCCCATTTATGGGAGTTTAGAAGTAACCTATACTTTCTTAGTCTTTCAAACAGCTTTTGGAGGTTCATCAGATGATTACCTCTCTCCTGTGACTTGGTGATCATGTCATCAATGTACACCTCGATTTTCCTATGCATCATGTAGTGGAACAGTATTGTCATCACTCTCTGATACGTTGTCGCGCCATTCTTTAACCTGAACGACATGACTCGGTAACAGAAAGTGCCCCATGGAGTGATGACCACCGTCTTTTCTTGGTCTGCCTCTATTATTTTTATCTGGTTGAAACTGGAAAAACCATCCATGAATGAGAGCATGCAATGCCTTGCAGTATTATCAACCAAGATATTGATGTGTGGCAAAGGAAAGTCATCTTTCGAGTTTGCTATGTTAAGATTTATGAATTCTATGCACATGCGAACCTTTCCATCTTTCTTCGGAACTGACATGATGTTAGCCAACCATTGTGGGTATTTAGAGACTATAAGAAAACTAGCATTGTACTGCTTAACGACCTCATCTTTAACTTTGGCTAGAGACGCCTCAATTTCTACTTAATAGGCTTTGCATCGGGATACAGTGGCAACTCATGCCGGACCAAATCGGTGTCTAAACCACGCATGTTCTCGTAGGACACTGTGAAGATGTTTTGGTATGACCAAAGGAAATCAATCATGCCTTTTCTTTTCTCGAGAGATAGCGACATTTCGATCTTAGTGATTCTAGGAACCTCCTCGGTACCTAGATTGACATCTTCAGTCTCTTCAACGATCAGGGTAGGGTCATGCCCAAAATCAACGAATTATTCAAGGAGCTCATTGGGAAGCTCCTCGATTGAGTCCTCTCCATTTAGATCCATGACTCCTACCTCTTCTTGTATTTCTATAGGAAAGAGGCAGCTTCACGTTGGGCTGGATCTTCCTTTAAGGCGTTATTTTTCTTGATTTTTTTGAGAATTTTAAAAGATAATATTTTTAGAGTTTTTTACATATTTTCTATTTTTTAGGAATTTTCTTTTCTTCGGAGGTGGGCCCTTGGAAAGGCAGGTCTTTATATACATGGTGTTGCTTGCCAAGGGCTAACCCCACTATTTATAGGTTGTTTTTTTTTGGCAAGCTGGTGTCATATTTATGGCCATTTGATGCTTCCAGGGTTAAGGACAATGATGCCCAATTCATCACCTGAGGTGCTACACCTTTACCTACTGTTGTGGAGGAGGCTAATTGAGATGACTTTTGAGGGTCAACCTCCAACATGTTCATCATTGGTTCGTCTGAAACCTGGTCCTCAAACGTTAACACGGGCTTGGGATGGGCTAAGACAGGTGGTCGTACAGGCGGGGGTTCCTTCTCCTCAAAAAGGGATAGGAAGGCAAAGTCTATTTCAATATCAAGGTGAATGATTTATGGATTGGTTAGGTGGATAGCGGTTGCCGATTTGTGTGGGGTCTGCTGTGTTGCCCCATTCTAGTCTATCTTGATGACCCCTACGCTTACGAAAGTGCTTCGGATGTGAGGCCACGATCGGGGTTCATCCTCCTGGTGTATCCCCTGGCTTTGGCTACGACAATGGTTCAGGTCTTTTCCTTGGCTTCCTGGACTTCTTCTTCTGTAGGCTTATAGCCTAAGCTGAATTTGACCTGTTGTCCACCCTTGGCTCTGATCGGGTCCCTCTGGCCTTGCAAGCGGGGACCCAAACCCTTTTATTTCTGATAGCCCCATTTATGGAGCATCACCATTACTGCAATCATTCCCCCTCCAATTTTTTAGTAACCTTTGTTGGCTCATTCTGGTGTGCTTACATTATTGGTTGGTGGTGAAAGTCATTGAAAATCAAAGGAAGAGTAAAACAGGGGTGAATTCAGCACAACTCAGAAGTCCTAGACCTGTAAAATACAGGGTCCTTTGTAGCAAGTTTTGATAAGTAAGAGTTTGTCCCGCAGGGAAAGGTGATCTACAGCTCCAAAGGAGCCATCTCTAGTAGTCCCTCCAGATCTGACTACAGATCTGGCAGTCCTAAAAGGAGGGGAGTTTAAGGTCACTTATTCTAAGTATTCTAATGTCTAAACTACAGGAAGGGCTGAAAGGATAGATAGAGTGTGGAAAATAAATATAAAAGGGTGAGAAGTATGTTATTGAGCCCAGATCAGAGGAGTTTTGTAACTCAGATTCAGATCTGATGTTATAGAAGTCCTGTCCAGTGGCTACATTATCACCACTGAGGAGAAAGGATCCAACCCATCACTCTGCCATGATTCCACCCTTAAGGCTATAACCTGTCCACTCAAATGGTCACAGATTATCCCATAGGGGAGCCACTATCCAGGGATGGGTCAAAACACAACAAGTAAATCATTGCAGGCACTATTTCATCCAGGCTACCAGCTCAAGAATCCATAGGGAACCTCAATCTCTAAAGCTCTATATGTGGGGCTAAGGCTGTATAGGACCATGATAGCCCAAACACATAGAACCAGCAAGAGATTGAGTACAGCCTTCGATCTAGCTATCCATTGCTTGAGTGAGGCTACAATGGTCCAGTCACCAGCCTACAATCTCTATAACCAGATCAGATCTAACATCTGATGGCGGATCTATACCAATATAGGGGAGTCTGCCTCTAAACAATCTCTCACCAGGCTTCTAGAAGCTCAGGTGTAAAGAAGAAGGATCCATCTTGGATCGGTGGATTAAAATCACCCTAAGGCTATAATCGTCTACTTAAATGGTCACAGACTATCCCAGAGGTTATCCTCCTCACGGAGCCCAAGACAAAACAAGAATATCGCAGCTACCACCATGGTCACAAGGCTACCAGCTCAAGCTCCCATGGGAATTTCAGATTTAGTGGGTCCTGTGGTGGGGCTAAGGCTGTAGGACCATGATAGCTCAGACACACAGGTCACTTGGATCTGAGTGGCCCTTAGAATCAGTCCTCCATTGCTTTGAAACACAGCCAAAGTAATGGCAGATCACAAGGCAGCAGCCTTGCACAGAGCATCTCACATTCAAACATAAATCCCATAAAATACAGATCCTATTATAGAATTTCCATTGATCTAATTCAAAAACACATACAAAGGCATAGTCAGCAAGTGCTGGACTATGGAGAGAAGGAAAGAGAAAAAGAAAACTACTTACAGATAAAAAGAAAGAGAAAAGAAAAATGATCTGAGATGTGTTCCCAGATACCTAAACCTAAGCTAGGTATTGGTTTATATAGCAGTGGGGTGTTGACACATTAGGGTTAGGAAACCCTAATTTTAACGATGCTACATGGCCTAACAGTGATCCTTGGATGCCTCGGGGCACGTGCACGGAGATTTGAGCATGGGAGTGCATGCCCTAATCGCTGGAAATTCCCAGAAGGTCCTTTGCTGAAGAGATGGAAGTTTAGGTTCAGAGCTTCGCTAGGTAGCTGTAGTTTTCCAGACTTGTTGCGTGGTAGCTCTTTGCTCTTCGCTAGGATGATTTGATATTGCAGCTTCAGCCATCACGAGATTGCCTTGGTTTGCTCTTCAGGCAATCGCGCGGTAGAGAATTGCGCTCTCGCTGGATTGGGCTTCGGGAGGTTGAGTAGAAAACACAGTCTCAGATGTTGCGAGGTTGAAGTTCAAGCAGTCGCGAGGTTGCTCGGTCTTCGCTAGGCTGATCTTCGCGAGAGTGGCTTCGCCTTCGCAAGGATATTTTCTTCTTGAATGGCACGAGAACTGTGTGAGGAGTTCTTCTTTTGATAATTGCATCCCGCGACGACTGCGCGACAGCTGCACGAGAAATCTTCTGAAGCTCTCTCTCCTCAGCCGTTTTGAGCGAACTGCGCGAGATTGAGAGAGGTCTACTTTGAACTGCACGACACTGCGTGATGTGTTCTATTCTTGAGCTTCACGAGAGCTGTGCGAGTTTGAGTTTCTGAAGCTCTTCAGTCACTCATCTGCGCGAGAGGTTGCTGTAAAAGTCTTGGGAAGCTCAGTTGAACTACGCGAGGCATATTTCTCCTGAATCCTCTAAAGCTTGGGTACAGCTATGCGAGGCTCATTTTAGGTTTGGATTCAGAGTTCATTCTTCTGAGGGATTTCTGGTGCCAAAGCAGGCTTCTTAACAGGATTCCTGACCTTATTTCACTGCTGATTATTACCTACACAAAACACTTAACAAGAACTTATTAGGAGGCTAAGGGTCTAATCAAAGGTTAAGTTAAGGGGTGAAAAGTGGTACTTTTCAGGTCTTAACAACCTTTTTAGGGGATTCTGGTGCTACTGTCGCTGACACATCATATTGAAAACTATGAAGCGCTGTGTCCTCAGCTATGTGTAGTAAATCTAACACCTTGAGATTTTCGATGCTTTAGTCTATTTTCTCTCTTTCTTCTTTCCCTCACCCATGATTGCTATGACTCTCTCCTTGGAGATGAATTTGAGCTGTTGATGTAGGGTGGAGGGCACTGCCCCTATTTTGTGCAACCATGGGCGCCCTAGGAGTAGGTTGAAAGAGGACTTATTATCCATGACTTGGAATAGGATTGAGAAGGTCATTGGCTCAATGGTGAGCTCAAGATCGACTTCTCCTATTAATTCCCTCTTGGTATTATCGAAACCACGGGTTCCTGTTCTAGCTGGTCGGAATATTGATGGGTCGACCCCAATCTTGGTCGTAGTCCACAGTAGGCATACATTTAATGCCGAACCATTATCTACTAATACAAGCGGTATTACCAAGTTCCCAGTTTCGACCATAATATTAAGGGATCTGGAATAATTCCATCCTTCTGCTAGAAGATCAGTGTTATAAAATGAGATAACATTGGGAGCCAACACTTGCCCATTGCCCAATCATCTGTCCCACCTCATATGGGGAGACCTTGTTTGATA
Organism: Chloranthus sessilifolius; assembly: GCA_021018995.1. Taxonomy (NCBI): domain Eukaryota; kingdom Viridiplantae; phylum Streptophyta; class Magnoliopsida; order Chloranthales; family Chloranthaceae; genus Chloranthus; species Chloranthus sessilifolius. The sequence continues at coordinate 36,939,337 of CM037597.1, read as the reverse complement.
TATGGGCATCTTTTAGTGCCCCATCAGAGCTTGAAAGTGGAGTGGAGACATTATTAGTAGGTCCCAGATGGTGATGTGAGCCGGCGTTCTTTTAAGTTGTGTTTCTAACGCATATTTCCTGCTCATTTTTTTATGGGATGTACTATTGTCGGTTCCCTTCTCTCTTTTGGCTGGGTTAGTACTGGTACTTTAGGCTATTTAGAGAATCTGCCCGAATGGGTTATGAACTCAACTGCCCCTTCTCTGTTGTCACCTACATTGGCATCCATTTGGTTGTAGTTGAGCCGGATCTGATGGGGATTATATGTTGGTCCATGGATTTAGAATTGGATGGATGGAGGTGCCGATATGATTGGATGGGCTGGACTGGTGTGGCGACACTGGGCCAGATGTAATTGATTGGTGCTGGAGATGGAGGTGGATGGATTGATGATGGTGTGGCAAAATTGGGCCAAGTGTGGTTGAAGGGAGTTGATTCTAAAGGTGGGTTAAAATTGGGCATTGTGTAATTGACGGGGGTTGGTGTTAGAAATGGATGGTATAGGGGGGGTAAGGCCCAACTGGGTTTGACTTGATTAACGGAAGCAAGTGTGGGAAAATACAACTTCAGATCTAGCGGTGTTGCTTGGGGTGTTGGGCTTGCGAAATAATCATCTAAGTTTAAAGGCTCGACTACCCCGATGGTTTCGCTGTCTTGGTTCCACTGCCCTGACGTTTCATAGCTTTCCCCTGTGCTGATATATTTTGAGGGTTTGATCTCCTCCATCTCTTCCGGTAGCATGTTAATTAGGGCCCTCGGGCCCATTCCTTCCTGCGGGTGTGGTAACAACAACACTTCTAGAATATTGGTGTGCTGATGACCTGAGGAGGTGCTGGAGGAATGAGCTTCCTTGCCTCGATCAGGTCTTGTATCACATGCTTTAATGGAAAGCATCGATTGATTGGGTGACCCAACCCCTGATGGAAATTGTAATGCGTGTTTAGATCATAATTTCTTGGAAGAGGATTTGGCGGAGGCCTAGGCCGGAATGGGGTAACGAACTCTTTTTCTATTAACAACGACAATAGGATACATAGGGATTGCCCTAAGGGAGTGAATACTCGGTTCAATTGGGCCCTTCTCTGTTCAGGGGTTTGCTATATGTTGGCGTGTTTGCCTTCCCTCCAAAGAGGGTCTAAAATCACTAATAAAACTAGGCAGAACACACTCACACAGACCTGCAACTAATCAGGGTCCGTTGTAGCAAGTTTTGAAAAGATGGTGAGTAAGGGAATGTCCACAGGGAGGTTGATTTAAAAATGTGATAAATCTTCAGATCTGTAGGAGATCTGGCACCCTAACTAATGCTAAGTTAGATAAAAGACAGGGGAGAGGTTTAAAATGGATTGTCACTTAGACTAAGCTAAAATTAAATACAGACTAACTTGGATCGAGTTTGGGAACTTAGATCTTGTAGGGGAAAAGAGTAAAAAGCAAAAAAATGGAGAAGAGTAGCTTGGAGATTGGTCTCACTGAAATCAGGTTCGATCAATCATATCACAGAGGTTCAGGGCACACAATTCCCTCAACTGGCTATAAGCACAGCTGCAGGGTAGAAGGCTCCACTCCAAATCGCAGGATCCACCTGGTCTTAAGGCTATGATCTGTTCACTTGAATGGTCACTGACCATCCTATAGACTTTATCTGATCCATGGATTTGCAGCAGACGAATCCAATTGGAGCTTGAGCTTGGACTAATCGTAAGGTTATGATCTGTCCACGTTAATGGTCACAGACCATCTTAGGGATCTCCTCCAAAGCTAAAGCATCAATTAGAACAATTAAAACCACTACAAATGCTGCAATTCCAAGGTCACTGACTCAGGGAATTACAGGAGTATCAGATCCAAGGAGATTGGATGGTATCTAAGAGGCCTACCAGTTAAGTGGGTGAGCTGATCTACAGACTCCTCCGCACAAATCCGATTGATCACCAAATGAAACCAAAGGAACTTTAGATCTAATTAAAGCATTAATAACACCATTTACATTGCAATCAAAATCACTCTTCAATGGAAATGCTCTCAGATCTGTAGTCTGTGTAGTAGGGAACCTACAATGGCACTCTTAACCTTACCCAATTACAGATCTAACCTCTCTCCTCGCTACTCAAAGGGAATTAGCCAACCATTGTTGAGCTAAAGGAGGGAAAATAAAATTTCTCTGCAAGCTCTAATCTCCAGAATTTGGCTCAGATCTCGATCTCCCCCCAATTGCAATTGGGGGTCTCTATATATAGCTTTCTCCTCTATTTTTCTCGCCAAAAATCCCTTCTAGAAGGTCCTCAGAGTTTTTTAGGGTTCTGTTAGAGTACGTGGGTCGGTTAGGGTTTCTTAAGGCATCTTCTAAAACTGTCGTGCCGATCACTAAGTGCCTCGGGTTGCGTGCAGCAGGTCAGCAAGTCATAGCGTGTGCATAGCTGAATTTCTGAGAAGTTTTGCACACGATTTTGATAGGTTCAGAAAGCTTTCGACAGGTTCAAATGGAGCTTTTTAGTCCTTTCGCTAGGTTCTTAGATCTCTTCAATAGGTTCTGATAGGATGAGCCTTCTCTTAGAGCTTCAACATTCTCAGCCCTTGGCTTGGAGCATTCAACAAGTTGGGGAGGCTTTTCGACAGGTTGGAGAACCATTTCGATAGGTTCCGCTCTGCATGCCATTATTTCGATAGGGTTGCTCTCACTCCTATCGAAAGGCTCAAGCACCCTTCGGTAGGTTCTGTTCCAGCGTCTCCATCTCGATAGGTTCAGGAAACCATTCGATAGGTTCCATTTACACCTCAGGCAGGTTTTCGATAGGATAGTTTCTTCCTTTCTTTCAGCTGCTCGATAGGTTCTTGGATCCTATCGAACTCCTCAATCCACATGAATCCATCCTTCTTTTGCCTTCAGATCTTATCGAAACCTTTTCAACTGCACGAATTCCTCCTTTCTTTGCTTTTAGCTCCCATCAAAGTCTTCAGGTGACCTCTCGATAGGATGTTTTAAGCCTGTTTTCACTTCCTTCGCCTTGCCCTGCTATAGCCACGAGCTCCAAGGGTCCAGTGATGTGCTACCCTCTGGTGTGCTGTTGTTGGGTTTGTCCTGTGCTGAGAGATGGCCCCTTTTTGGGCATTCTTGAGTGTTTTTCTGCATTAGTGTCATCTTTTATTGATGTCTACAAAATGCACTCGACAGAGGCTTATTAGTGTGCTCACAGGTCGATCAATGGTCAGGTTAAAGGGTGAAAAGTGTCATTTTTCACCACTTAACACACCCCAAACCTAAGCTTTGCTAGTCCCTGAGCAAAGGAGAATTAAAAGGAATTAAAAATGCCACTTTCGTAGAGAGCACGGATGCATTTAGCATATGCACCAAGCCTTTTAAACCCCTAGGTGATCACTAGTGGAGGAGTGAAGTCTCTTGAGGGTTTTCAGTGAAGGTACCCACAAACTCCTCCAATAAGGTTAGTTAATAGTAGTGCATCCTGCTAAACAGAGTTTCAGTAAATAGAATAAATTCACACCATGTCTTTTCAATTCATTAGAGGAATTTCAATCAGAAAAAAAAAAATCAGTTCCAAACTTGAAAGTCTGTTGCAATCCTTCACCATCACTCATCTCATGTCAAGGCAGTGCTCTTTAAAATGAATGCATGGCTCACCTTTCACTTGAGAATTCTGTTTTGATACTACCCCCATCAAATTGGATTTCAGACCCAAGTCTCACCAGGGCTGGTCACTCACAACAGAAAAAATGAAGGGTGTAGAATTTCACACAACTCAAGAGTAGTTACAACCCTCAAATAGGACTGTAAGCATGAGCATAGGCATTGCTCTAATTCCTGAAAATTTTCTAGCTCTTTACACCATGGATCAACCAAATCTTTATCTCCACATGATAGCTCAATTCATTTTAGATTAGTAAGGTCTTTTTATTGGGTTGTAATGTGGCTTAGGGGTGAGGTTTGTAAAAGAATGAAAGGGTAAAAAGGGGTTCAAATTGAGAAGTCAGTAAAGGTAAGGAGGTGGTCTGCAGCTCAACCTTCTTCATTTTAGCACTTCTTCACTTTCTTTTTGGAATTTCAGGCTTGAAGTGATCAGCTTCATTAGCTTCTTATCTTCTTGTAGACTTTCAAATGAAGTGACTTCTCTTTCACATTCTTTTGCTCTTGTTTAATTAATATTTTTTTTTTAATTGGATCAAAATGCCACAATTATACATCACACTAGCCTTCAAATATACTTTCTTCTTCTTTTTGCCAGACATCGAACCTTGCACCTCTAACCTCACTTCTCCTCTTATTTTCTGAGTTCTCAGGTTGAGGGTGAATTGAAACAGGTCAAAAGGTTTTGGGTTCAAAATTTCTGGTTTCCATAAAAGAAAAACTGTGATTTTAAAATCTCAACTAGTGTTTATTAAGGGAAGTTCAAAGGTGGGGCATTTTAGGCTCAAACTGTCCAATGAATGGCTTTACTTCATGTCCTCAATGTCATGAGTGCTGTCAAGCTGTCTCAATTCGGGTTTGCCCAACTTCTGGTGATCAGAATTAGGTCCAGTAAGTCCTTAGAGTAGAAAAATTACCAAAACACACTTAAAAGAAATTACAAGTTTTTCAGGCCCAAGTCTCATTGGGTATGGCCTTCCATCAAATTTTCTGGGGGGTATCCTCACAGTTTTCTCTCCTTTTAGGTTCACTAAACATCAATTTTTTTTTTTTTTTTCAAAATTCGTTGACATTCACTTTATGAACAATGTTAAAACTGCAGTTTATTTCAATTCCACGAGAAAATTTTTCTGAATTAGTTGAGAATTCACTTATTTCCTCAAACTCCCTTTTACACCTGGCTGCACTGAGATTAACTAATTTATTGGCATACATGCCACACACCCAAACTAAACTAAACAGTGTCCCCACTGTTTTATAGTATAGTGGGTGTAGCTGTGCGGTCAGGATAAAAACAAAACAAGTAGACAAATATATATGGCATAAATAGAGCATTAAAAAGAAAGGAGGCTAAGCAGAGCATAAACAGAGCATATTATTATAGTCAGTACAATGGTCAACCACAAGGATGTGAAAAGTATTCAGGTGGAAAAAATATCCTTGGCAAATGAAAAGCCTTCCCCCTGGCTCAGGGATATCCTCAGCCTGTATCAGGTGGAAGAGGAACTGCAAGCCAGGGGGGAGGAAGAAAAGGAAAAAGAGCAAGTTCAGGGGGCAGGGGAGGGATGGATGAGGGTATCTCGGCCGGAGTATCTGTTGCCACGGTAGTAGGTGCCTTCTCAGCTTCCTCCATTCCAACTGGCTTACTCTTCTTAATCAAAGTGGGGCTGGTGGACCATTCCCGCTTTCCATATACTTTGCTGGTCAGCTTCTCCATTGGCTCATTTCTCTTGATCACATGCTTGCCAGTCTTGAGCAGACATGTGATGAGTCTGTAGAAAGGCAGACCTCCTCCCTTAGGAAAAGCTTGTCTCTTCAGCAACTTGTCATTGATGTCCACCATTATTTCAAAAATCAGTTTAGGTGCATTCACAAATTGCCCCTTTGAACAGAAGTATAGGGCATCCACTAATGGGGCCCTTCTCTCTTGCAAATGGCCAGCGACATAGACATTTTTCCTCAAAATGGTATCAATGAGTCTTAGGGTAGGATGGGGGTCTCTTCTCATCAGGGATTCGTCAGAGCCCATTATTCCATTAGTAAGCTGTTTAGCCATTTCCCTAAATGTAGCCCCTATAGGTGCTCCCTCAGATTTGGTGGAGTCAAATTGATATGGGACTCCCAATGCCATCCTAATGTCTCTGCAATCGACAAGCAGCTGGCAGTCATCAATCAAGATTTCTAGTACCTCTTCAGCCCCAGGCACCACCTTCTTTGTCAGGTTATGGTACCACAATTTCACCAACCTGGGTTATACATTTTCCTTCAAGGGTGAAAGCAGGTGCAATAGACCTTCTTTCTTCAAATATTCCAATATCCCCTGGCACTCCCCAATGTTGGCAAAATATGCCAGATCAAAATCTGTCTCAGGGACAAGACTCAAATTCACTACAAACTAATTAGGGTGGTCAACCCAGCTGGAAGCTCTATTGTAGGAGCAGCTCTTGCTAAGGGTGTTTCCATCACAGGCTCTTGAATTTCTACCACTTTGGCTTTCTTGGCTTTAGGGGCCTTCTTGGGTGTCTCTTCAGAGAGCTTCCTCTTAGCAGGTGGTTTGGAGACTGGGTTTGATTTCTTGAAATATTTGAGGGTAGAAGCAGCTGGTCTCCGGAGTAGATTTGCGAGGGTTTCCTCAAGTTCTGCCATTTACTCTCAGGGATTGTTCACTCACCAACTTGTAATGGAATTCAGAGGTTAACAATTTGAACAACGACAGATTGGCGGTGGAAAGGCAACTTACCCTAAAATTCCTAGGGTTTGACAGATATTGCAATACACAACTCCAAATTCTCCAAAATCATATGCACAATGCTCCTCTGCGCAAGCTTAATGCATGTACAAAATGGCAGACTTAATGGTTGAAGGCTCTGCGAGGATTTAGTGGAGAAGGAGGGAGGCAAAAAAGAGAGGAAGAGAGCTAGGGTTTTGCAGAGGGTTTGGCACACTCACTTCATATATCTTTCCTCTTGAGGAATTCTCCTTCACCAACCTAGGAGGCTCTACATCTTTAGCCAAGGTTTCCCTTTGCATAGAGTTGTCACTAATAATATCAAAGAGCTCCCATGCCCCCTCAACAGTTTAATGGAGGTAGGTGCCACTACAGGAAGCATCTATCATATCTCTGCTTTTATAATCGATTCCCTGATAAAAGCTTTGAACCAATTGCCATTCAAGGATTTGATGGTAGGGGCATTTCTTTAGGAGTTCCTTAAATCTCTCCCAGGATTGATGAAAATTTTCAGTTGGATCTTGGGTAAAAGAGATGATACCCTTCCTCAACTGGCTGGTTTTTGACATAGGGAAGAAGTTGACCAGAAATTGATATTGGAGGTCACTCCATGACTGAATGCTGTTGGGTGGAAGCATGGACAACCAAGTCCTGGCTCTGTCCTTTAATGAAAAAGGAAAGAGTCTCATCCTGGTGGCCTCCTCTCCCAAACTTGTGATATTAAATGTAGTGCACAGTCCCTAGAACTCATCAATGTGCTTGTAGGGGTCTTCTTTAGTCAGGCCATGAAATAAGGGCAGCATTTGAATTATGGATGATTTTATCTCATAGTTTCCTTGAGCAGCTGGAAATTGAATACAGAAGGGGGAATTGTAAACCCCTGGTGCAATAAATTCCTTGAGAGTTCTAGGCTGCTGTTGCTCACCCATTTCTACAGAGTCAATTGCAACAGATATGGGTGTAGATGGTCTGAATCTGAGAAGTCTTTCAACCTTTGGATTTAGTGGAATAATCTGAGGTTGGAGAGTTCTCCTACCAAACATACAACACTCAAATTCTGAATGCAGAACAGATCCTTAACACAACAAGTAGAATAAACCAAACTTTCTAACTACTCTAAAAAAAAAATATCAATAGATCTGAAAAGTAAAAGGGGAGTAGAGGGATGCAAACTACAGAGCAGTCTGTAGCACAATTCTCCTCTCACTAGCAACCTTAGATATGATGAAATGCACACAAAATACTGAAAAATAAAAAAACTCACAAATGCAGTTAGTAAAATCAAACAACTACAAAACTTAGATCTACCAATTTCTAAACACACCTCCACAGCAATGGCGCCAAAAACTTGTTGGCGTGTTTGCCTTCCTTCCAAAGAGGGTCTAAAATCACTAATAAAATTAGGCAGAACACACTCACACAGACCTGCAAGTAATCAGGGTCCGTTGTAGCAAGTTTTGAAAAGATGGTGAGTAAGGGAATGTCCACAGGGAGGTTGGTTTAAAAATGTGATAAATCTCCAGATTTGTAGGAGATCTGGCATCCTAACTAATGCTAAGTTAGATAAAAGACAGGGGAGAGGTTAAAAATGGATTGTCACTTAGACTAAGCTAAAATTAAATACAGACTAACTTGGATCGAGTTTGGAAACTTAGATCTTGCAGGGGAAAAGAGTAAAAAGTAGAAAAATGGAGAAGAGTAGCTTGGAGATTGGTCTCACTGAAATCAGGTTCGATCAATCATATCACAGAGGTTCAGGGCACACAATTCCCTCAACTGGCTATAAGCACAGCTACAGGGTAGAAAGCTCCAATCCAAATCGCAGGATCCACCTGGTCTTAAGGCTATGATCTGTCCACTTGAATGGTCACAGACCATCCTATAGACTTTATCTGATCCATGGATTTGTAGTAGACGAATCCAATTGGAGCCTGAGCTTGGACTAATCTTAAGGTTATGATTAGTCCACTTTAATGGTCACAGACCATCCTAGGGATCTCCTCCAAAGCTAAAGCATCAATTAGAACAATTAAAACTACTACAGATGCTACAATTCCAAGGTCACAGACTCGGAATTACAGGAGTATCAGATCCAAGGAGATCGAATGGTATCCAAGAGGCCTACCAGTTAAGTGGGTGAGCTGATCTACAGACTCCTCTACGCAAATCCGATCGATCACCAAATGAAACCAAAGGAACTTTAGATCTAATTAAAGCATTAATAATAATATTTACATTGCAATCAAAATCACTCTACAATGGAAATGCTATCAGATCTGTAGTCTATCAAGCAGGGAACCTACAATGGCACTCTTAACCTTACCCAATTATAGATCTAACCTCTCTCCTCGCTACTCCAAGGGAATTAGCCAACCATTGTTGGGCTAAAGGAGGGAAAATAGAATTTCTCTGCAAGCTCTAATCTCCAGAATTTGGCTCAGATCTCGATCTCCCTCCAATTACAATTGGGGGTCTCTATATATAGCTTTCTCCTTTATTTTTCTCGCCAAAAATCCCTTCTAGAAGGTCCTCAGAGTTTGTTAGGGTTCTGTTAGAGTACGTGGATCGGTTAGGGTTTCTTAGGGCATCTTCTGAAATCATCGTGCCGGTCACTAAGTGCCTCGGGTTGCTTGCAGCAGGTCACCAAGTCATAGCGTGTGCATAGCTGAATTTCTGAGAAGTTTTGCACACGATTTCGATAGGTTCAGGAAGCTTTCGACAGGTTCAAATGGAGCTTTTTGGTCCTTTCGCTAGGTTCTTAGATCTCTTCGATAGGTTTCGATAGGATGAGCCTTCTCTTAGAGCTTCAACATTCTCAGCCCTTGGCCTGGAGCATTCGATAGGTTGGGGAGGCTTTTCGAAAGGTTGAAGAACCATTTCAATAGGTTCCGCTCTGCATGCCATCATTTCGATAGGGTTGCTCTCACTCCTATCGAAAGGCTCAAGCACCCTTCGGTAGGTTATGTTCCAGTGTCTCCATCTCGATAGGTTCAGGAAACCATTCGATAGGTTCCATTTACACCTCAGGCATGTTTTCGATAGGATAGTTTCTTCCTTTCTTTCAGTTGCTCGATAGGTTCTTGGATCCTATCGAACTCCTCAATCCACATGAATCCATCCTTCTTCTGCCTTCAGATCTTATCGAAACCTTTTCAACTGCACGAATTCCTCCTTTCTTTGCTTTCAGCTCCCATCAAAGTCTTTAGGTGACCTCTCGATAGGATGTTTTCAGCCTGTTTTCACTTCCTTCGCCTTGCCCTACTATAGCCACATGCTCTAAGGGTCCAGTGATGTGCTACCCTCTGGTGTGCTGTTGCTGGGTTTGTCCTGTGCTAAGAGATGGCCCCTTTTTGGGCATTCTTGAGTGATTTTCTACATTAGTGTCATCTTTTATTACTGTCTACAAAATGCACTCGATAGAGGCTTCTTAGTGTGCTCACAGGTCTATCAATGGTCAGGTTAAAGGGTGAAAAGTGGCATTTTTCACCACTTAAGACTATACCCATGGGATGTTGCCTTGCCGTTGTGCTGATTCTGCCTGTTCCGGGGCTTGCTGTGCTACCCCAAACTGAAAGGGTACCATGCTGGTGCTGGGCTACGTGGTTATTTTGGCTTGAACCTCTGCTCCTGCTCTTGTTTCATTCCTCTACTCGACAAATTTATGGACCCTGCTGGCCCCACTTGTTGTATATTTGTTTAACCGCCCCTCTCTTACCACGTCTTCCCAGTGGTTGGGATTTCTTACCAAATCATCGAACCTAGATTGCTGCTGGTATACTATGAAATTAGAGATAATAGGTAGGGCGGTTTCGAGATCATCTCGATTTGCTCCTCGTCAGGGATGCGATTCCTTACTTGGGCTGCTAGGGCCCTCCACCTTCCAAGGTATTCATTGAATGTCTCGTCAAACTTTTGTTTCAATCGAGCCAAATCAGATTTGTGTGGCTCGATGTCAATACTGTAGACATATTATTCTTAGAACAAGTGAGTGAGGTCTTTCCAAGTTTTTATCATGGATGACTCCAGAGAAGTGAACCATCTCAAGGTAGGACCTGTGAGACTTTTTTGGAACACTTTTATGAGCAAGCGCTCATCCCCGCGATATAGGAACATGTCCCTGCAGTATGACATGAGGTGTGGAAAGTCGGTGTCATTGTATTTATCGAATGATGACACTTTAAACATCGGTGGCAAAGGCACCTCGGCAAACAGGCACCGATCCGAAAAATCTATGGCATGGATCTAGGTTCCGCCCAACTTCAATAATTGCTTTTGGATTTTAACCATTTGTTCTTCTAACAGTTCAGACTCTCGAGATGGTAATGTTGGGGCTGGCCCCCCACTAGTTGTCCCCATTCATTCTGGATAGCCTGCTAGTTGGTGAGTGTGGGTGGTGGGGGATTGAAACTGGTGAATGCCCCCATGTAGGCTTTGCTATTTTGGGCCTTATCTTCTTCGTACTGATGACCCACATCATATAGGGTGGTGGAGGAGTGAGATTGGTTGGATTTTGGAGGGATTGGGTAGGTGCCTGATGGGACCATTGTAGGTATGAGAAGCTTTGATGAGTGGCTTGAGGGGTAAGGGGATGAGTGAATGACAGATTTTTGGCTGGTGCCTGATGGGGCCATTATCTATTTTGGAGATTTTGTTGGGGCGTGAGTGGATGGGTAAATTGGGAATGGTTTATGGTTTGGGATGGATTGCCATGTTGGGTTGGGTGAGAGGGATGTGGATGGATAAGTCTCATGCCGGATTAGGGGATTGGATGAGAGGGGTTCGCCATTTGAAGGGGAATGGGGGCTTGTTGGGTGTAGGTGTATGTGGGAAATTAGGGGAGTGATGGAGGGTTTGAGAATGTTACCCTCGGGTCTGAGCCTAAATGGGCCTGTTGTTGGGTATTGGGCCTTTGAGGCCCACTCACGTGGCCCCATGGTTGATGGAAGCTTTGGGTGGTGTGGATTATGGGTTGTTGACTAGCATTTTGGAGGAATGGGGTGTGAAGGCTTTGAAGGGTTTGTGATGAATTTGGAGATATTTGGGATGGACGAGGAAGGCTTTAGGAGGCCTTCCAGACAGTGTAAGTCCTAACCATGTCCTCCAACATGGCCATGGGATCGACTATGGGAGGGGATGTGGATGACCGCTTCCGATGAGGGGGATGTATGGGAAAAATTAGGCATGACCTGATTGGATGTGGGGGAAAATTTGGGTATGACTTGTGTGGATGGGGGAAAGTTGGGCATGGTTTGGTTGGATGAGGGAAATTGGGTGTATTTTGATTGGATGTGGAGGGAAAATGGGGTGCATGTTGGGTGGAGGTGGAAAAAATGGGCATATTTTGGGTGAATGTGGAGGGAAAATAGAATGAGAAATTGGGTGTATGTTGGGTTGATGTAAGGGGGAAGTTGGGTGGATAATTGGGTGTATGTTGGGAGGTGGGAAAAAGGGGTGTATTTTGGGTGAATGTGGATGGGAAAGTGGATGCATTTTGGTTTGATGTGGAGGGAAAGAGGGGTGCACAAAATGATCCGGTGACATTGAATGGGGATTGGGTTGGGGGATCGGAGATAGGGATCTCCTCGGTCTAGGAGTATGGTGGGGATGAATCTGGATCAAGGTGGACCAGATCAACTGCCCAAGACATGGCTTGATAGTGGGTGGGATATAGATTTCTCGGGTGTAGCCTGAAAGATTTCTTTCTTCTTCCCCTGTGGGATGAGGGTTTGGCGATGCACGACACCACAAGCTCCCTTTTGGATTTTTTGACTTTTTGAATTTTTTTTTTTTGGTTGGCGATTTTTGAATGATGATGATGAGAACTCCCTTTTCGAATGGCTTTTAGCACTCTTCCATGAGGTATCCCAAGCTCTCGAAAGTGCTAATATGAGGGAGACCTCTTTTGACCGGCGAGAATCTTTGGGCACCTTAGAGTGGAGGAAAAATTGGGAATATCAAATCCAACGTACGGGGGAGTTGGGGCAATGTCCCTTGGGACTTTTTCTTCACTTTTCGGGTCCCTCCTTTTCGTGCCTAGAGGATACAAGGATTTTTTGATTCTGCTAGCGCTCTCCCAGGGGTTTTAGGCTTAGTAACAAGTTCGTCAGTCATTCGATATACCTCTGGTGCAAACGCCTTCTCAGGTATTGGATGGGGTGATCCTTTTCGAGATCATTACCACTTGGGGTTGCCGCTCTATAGAGAACCAGGTTGGATGTATCATTGCCTAATTTCTCCCCTTTTGAAAAAGCTACCCGCGCAAACAAAATTATTATGTCCCTTAGTTCATTTTTAAATTCAATTTTAAGGGAGTTTTCTTTAAGTCGAAAAACGGGTTGTGAGAGTCTCGTGTTGCTTCTATAGGCCGACGTCCACTGATGGAATATGAATCTAAACTATCAAGTAACCCGTCAAATGGCTAAGGTGGTAAAATGACAAAAAAAGAAGCGATGCTATCAAGTAACCTGCCAAACGGCTAAGGTGGTAAAATGATAAAAAATAAAAAATAAAGCTAAATTATCAAGTAACCCGCCAAATGGCTAAGGTGAGTAAAGACGAAATTATAAATGCTCAAGTAGGCCGGCCAAACAGCTAAGGAGAGTAAAGACAGAATTGTAGGGGTAAGTAAAAATGGAGGAATCATAGGGGTAAGTAAGAAAAATGTGTAAAAAGCTAGCAAGAAAGAAAAACACATGCAAAAAGTGGCCAAAACATCAAGAAGAAGCTCTGCAAGCTATCCCCAACGGAGTCGCCTGTCTATGCAACCATGGGCTTTGTGGGCCCATCACGACGATGCGCTCTCTAAAAAAAATGCAGTCGCCACCCAAAACTTTTGGTATCCTGGGATACTCAAAATCAATATTATAAGCACCGAAGTGCGAAATATGACTCTGAATCCGGTCTGTGCCAAAGCCTCTAAGTAGGGACCTCGGTTAATAATCGGGAAGGTGTTAGGCACCCGTTTAGCCCGCTCGTAAGCGATTTCTACTATGGCCAGAAATAAAATAAAATAAAAAAATAACAATACTTCCTCTTGCCCGAAGGCACTCAGATCCTATTTAAGCCTCCCTTGAAATTACCAAAATTTCGGCAGCGTAACGGATTGAATTCTAGGATAGAAGAAAAGAAAAAAGAAAGAAAGAAGGTAGAAGAATAGAGGGGAGAGCCGGAGCTCTCGGGCCCTTGTAGCACCGCTACTGGATCTTTGCTTTGATGCTAGCTCCGGTGAGCTTCCGAAAGCACAGTGGTTAGGGACGAGGTCTTAACTTCTAAGGCTTGGAAGAGGGATGGAATGGAGGATGGACTAAGATTTCCTAACTAGCTAAAGCTTAGAAATGGTATTGATGGAAGTATGGAGGTAGGAGATGAACTTGAGTTTCAAGACTCAGAAGAAAATTTTTCTCTGTCTCTCCGTCCTGGAAACTTTTCTTGCTCTGTATGTCTCTCAGAAATTTTTTCTCTCTTGGGGATTTTTTTCTCTAGTGGATAGTTTTCTAGGTCTAAAAGTGAATAGGGGGGGGCTCTATTTATAGAGTTTGGGGGTGATTAGTGAGTGGTTAACTCACTAATTTGTTTAGAATTTAGGTGATGGTCCATCTAAGGTTTTTGAGGATTTCTACGGCTTGGAAAAAGTGAAAATGGGTTTTAATGGCAGATGATGGGGATAGCCACGATTTGAATCCTAACATCATGATTTTGAATTATGAATCCTGATTTACGATTGATCCTGATTTACAATTATGAATCCTGAATCCTGCATTACAAGGGGTCCTGATTTACGATTTTGCATTATGAACCCTGTTTACGAGGGATCCTGATTACGATTTTGCATTTGAATCCTGTTTACATTCCCTCCTGAATGCGATTTTACATTCCAAATCTTGTCTATGATTGATCCTGATTACAATTTTGCATTCTGAATACTGTTTATGATTGCATTTTGATTACGATTTTGCATTCTGAACCATATTTATGATTGACCCTGATTATGATTTTGCGTTCTAAACCCTATTTACAATTGTATTTACGATCGTACTGAATTTCTGCATTTCTGTAAATTCTCATTTCACCATAACTTTCGATGTACAACTCAAAATTAGGCATTTCTTAAGTCGTTGGAAATCTGGGAACCTCTACTTTCCAATGGTATAGGCCTCAGCTCTTATAGATATCTATGTAAACTTTGACACTCTTCTTTTCATCCTCTATTTTGGATTGGTTCTAATCGGGTTCTATGAGTCCGATTGGGCTTTCTAAGGGTTTGGGTTGGGGTCTGGAAAGGGTTCTAAGGGTTTGGGAGGTGCTTTCAGAAGCTCGGGAGTATGCCTTTCTTGAAGTACGTATTGATCGAGCCTTGGGACAAATTTGGGTGTCTACACTAGGGTTCATGTATTTCAATTAATAACGGTGCATAATGGTTTTGTAGCGAGTATGCAACAATATAACTCAATTTTAAATTTCCAAGGATATTCATTAGGTGAAAGTAAAGATGAATAACTTATAATTTCAATGTAACTCTTACCTTGGATGACGTCATTTGTGGCTTGGACGTCATGTGCTGAGACGACATAGCGCAACCCTGAATTGTAGGTTGGGAGGGCCTCTGAGTAGATGTCGATGTCGTCTTCTCCTTCTTAGCTTTGGGGCAATGTTTTATCAAATGCCCTTTCTGGCCACAAGTGAAGCATGAACTTGTGGCCCACCTACACTCCTCCATATTATGTTGCTTTCCACATCGCGAGCACGACTCTATCGGTGCGGATGAAGCAGTACGTGAAGTCTGTTGTACCATCGACACTCTAGTTGTAGTAGGGTTCGAAGGACGGAAGGGTCTCGTAGGTGCAAACATAGCCATTTTTGAATAAGTAGTTTGAGTAGGTCGAGAGGGTGCTAATACCAAGAACTTCATTTTCTTATTTACCTGTTCGTCGGCATATGATTGTGTTTGACTTGCTCTATCCTTTTTCTGTTGGTCTCTTCTTTGGTTCATCTTCTCAATGTCTTGTTCAACAATGAGAGCTAAGTCCATGACCTCTGCATAGGTCCTTAGCTTGAACAAGGAAAGCCTTTCTTTAATACTCGGCTTCAAGCCACGTTCAAAATTTTTAGCTTTAATGAGTTCTGTGGCGACGTGTTGAGGTGCGAATCTGGAGAGCCTGGTGAATTCGGCTTCATAGTCGCGCATAGACATCTGACCTTGTTCCAGTGATATAAAATCAACTTCCTACTGATTTCTGACTAATTCTGAGAAATATTTCTCATTGAACTCCTCGGTGAACTGTTGGGGATTTTCAGTGTACTGATTATTGTGTAATGAAAAGAAAGGAAATAAAATCAAAGTAAAATAGAGGATGGATTAAGCACATCTAAAATATCCTAGACCTGCAAGATACAGGGTCCTTTGCAGCAAATTTTAATAAGTAAGAGTTTGTCCCACAGGGAGTAGTGATCTATACCTAGATAGGTGTATAGCAGACCTCCAGATCTGGCTACAGATCTGGCAATTCTAAGAAGAAAGAGAGCTTTTCGGGTGTCACTAGATCTAATTTATAAAATTGAAATATAAAACTAAATATAAAAGATTGAGGAGGATGGATAGTAAAATAAAATATAAAATGGGGAGAAATAGACAGCTAGGGCCTGGTTTTCTTTTGCAAAACAGATCAAGGTGTGTGAATCTGCAGCTGTCCTTCACTTGGCTGCAAGCTCAAGTGCAAGGTAGAAGAATCCACACTAAACCAAAGGCTTGAACTGATCTTAAGGGTATGATCAGTCCACTTTAATGGTCACAGATCATCCTATAGACTTCATCCAATCCAAAGGATTAAGGTAGAAGAATCCAATTTAGACTAGAGGTTTGAATTGATCTTAAGGCTATGATCTGTCCACTTGAATGGTCACAGATCATCCTATAGATTTCCTCCAAATCAAGGGTTTCAATTAGAGCATTAAAATCACTACAAATGCTGTGGATGCAAGGCTACGAGCTCAGGCATCCACAGGGATATTAAATCAAGGGAGATCAAATGGTATTCAAGAGATCTACTAGTTATGTGGGTGGGCTAGTCCCATCTACACAAATTCGATCGAGAACTAAGTGAAACTAGATGATCTATAGATTTAATTAGACATTAAAATCAGTAATTTATTGAATCAAACAACTTACAATAACCATGTTCTCAGATCTGTAGTTTGTTCATCAAGTCACAAGACCTTCATGCCAAATTACAATCAAAAACCAGATCTGAGCTACTACCTAGATCTAATCCAATAGGCTAGATTAGAGTGAGGAGGGGGAAGAAAGAAAAAAATAAAACCTAAAACTAAACCTAAATGAGCTAAGGAGGACTCAAGCTATTCCTTTGTTCCTACTTTCCTTGCTGAAGAAAAACAACATAAAGGAGTTCTATTTATACATTTGCAGTGATCCGTGTGCTTTGGATTGTAGCCAATCAGAGGATAGGATTTCAGTTTAAGCTTAATCCTTGTTTAAAAGTTTCAACCAATCAGAGAAGAGATAGGGATCTGGTTTTGTTTGTGCCCAGCTGAAACTAATTTGTATTCCCGCCAAAAGTTAGTTCACACTCATGTGCAGAATTTCCTGTGCATTGGAGTTCTCAGATTTTGCCCCTGCCGTCCATTGATTTTTACTGCTGCAACCTCAAGCTGTCGACAGGATTGTGGCTTCAGCAGATGCATTCGATAGATGCAAGCTGGAGGACTGCTCGATAGGATCAGCTAGAAGCTTCATAGAAGAGTTCAATAGGTTGCAGCTCCAGCCTTGAACCAATCAACATGGTTAATACATGAAGTGCTCGATAGGTTGTGAAGTGAACCATTCGATAGGTTAAAGTTGCTGAATTCCTAAAGCATTTGACATGTTAATATTGCTGCATTTCGATAGGATGATGCTGGCAGTCCAAAGAACCCTTCGACAGGTTGCTGGATTGAACCATTCAATAGGATGATAGCTGATGCATTTGATAGGTTGGGAGACTTGTATTCGATAAGATGCATGGCAGTTCTTTAGAGGATTCGATAGGTACAAAGCATTGTTCGACAGGTTCAGCAACTACAACACTTGATAGGTGCAGTGACTGTGCTACAACAACCATTCGATGGGTTGAAAGAGTGAAGAGTTCGACAGGTTCAAGCTTCATGTTTGAAGCTTTCGACAGGTTAATAGTCCTTGCTCTATTTGATAGGTAGCTCCAGCTGATGCACCATTCAATAGGTTCCATTGCTGCTGAGGAGTTCCTTTGCTGGTATGTTCATAGAGCTGCATTGGTGGAGCTTCTCTTCATTTGAAGCACACTTTAAGTTGGTGTTCTGCTCTAAGATCGATCACACCTTGGCCCTTCTTGCCTCAGTTCTAATAGATGGTTCCAAGTCCACTTTTTGGCATTTTTACATAGGAAAACTGCATTATTCTATATTTCATCCCTAACTGCAAAATATACTTAAAAACAATTAGTAATACTCTAGGTACTAGCAAAAGCCAGGTTTAAAGGTGTAGAAAGTGGCATTTTTCACTACTTAACACTCCTCCAAACCTAGTCTTTGCTAGTCTTCGAGCAAAGTGAAATTTAAAACAACTAACCTATGAAATCAAATGCCACTTTCGTAGGGAACACGGGTGCATTTAGCATATGTATCATGCCTTTTAAACCCCTAGGTGATCCCTAGTGGAGGAGTGGAGTCTCCTGAGGGTTTTCAGTGAAGGTACCCCCAAACTTCTCCAATAAAATCAGTTAGTATTAATGCAACATGCTAAAACAAAGTTTAAGTAAATAAAATAAATTCCACACCATGTCCATTCAGTTTTTAGAGGATTCTCAGCAGAAAAATCATCAGTTTAAAACCTAAAATTCTGCTGTAATTCCTTCATCATCAATCAATTCATGTCAAGGCATTGTGCCTCAAAATTAATGCAGAGTTTACCTTTAATTTAAGAATTCTGTTTTGATAATACCCCAAACAAATTTAGATTTTAGACCCAAGTCTTACCAGGGCTGCCACTCACAATAAAACTAGAAGGGTGCATCATTTCACATGGCTCAAGAGCATTTACAGCCCTCAAATAGGATTGTAAGCATGAGCATAGGCATTGCTCTAATTTCTGAAAATTTCTAACTCTTTTCACCATAGATTAAACAAATCCTCATCTCCACATGACAGCTCAATCCAATTTCAGATCAATAAGGACTTTTTATTGGGTTGTAATGTGGCTTGTGGGTCAGGTTTATAAAGAATAAAATGGTATAAAAGGATTCAAATTGAGAAATCAATAAGGTAAGGAGATGATTCATGACTTCACCTTCTTCATTTCAGCACAATTTCATCTACTTCTTGAATTTTCAGATTTGAAGTTATCAGTTTCTAATCCTCTTTTCAATTTTTCAATGAAATGACTTCTCTTTCTCATTCTTTTTGTTTTGCTTTTCTGTTTTTCTTTTTATGGATTGGGATGCCACAACAATACATCACACTAGCCTTCAAATATACCTTCTTCTTCTTTTAACCAAACATCGAACCTTACACCTCTAACCTCACTTCTCCTCTTATTTCTTGATTTCTCAGATTGAGGGTGAATTGAAACAGGTCAAAAGGTTTTGAGTTTATATTTTCTGGTTTTCATCAAAGAAAAACTGGGATTTTTAGGGCTTAAAAGGTGTGTATCAAGGGCAGTTCAATGGTGGGAAATTTTAGGCTCAAACTGTCCAAGGGATAACCTTACTTCGTGTCTTCAATGTCATGAATGCTGTCAAGTTGTTTCAACTTGGATTTGCCTAACTTCTAGTGGGCAAAACTAGATCCAATCAGTCCATATAGCAGAAAAAATTGCCAAGACACTCTTCAAAGAAAAAATTTTCAGGCCCAAATCTCACTGGGTATGGCCTTCCATCAAATTTCTAGGGTGTATCCTCACAGTTTTCTCTCATTTCAGGTTTACTAACATCAATTTTTGAAAATTCTTGACATTTGCTTCATGAAAAATGTTAAAACTACAACATATTTCAGTTTCAAAAAGTTTATTAATTTCCTCTTTTTCCAAAAATCAGGTGGGAAATTATTTTATTTTCAAAAACTATGTTCAACATAGCTGCACTAGCATTAACTTATTTCATTGGCACACCTGTCATACCCCTAAACCTAAGATGAACATTGTCCTCATGTTCTTCACAATGAGAAACTAGGGGCAGCAGGGTAAAAGAAGAAACAAAAACTAAAAAAAAAAATTACAGCTATATGCAGCAGAAAATAAAAATGCAAAACTGAATATATGAACAAGAAAATGGAAAAATGATATACAAATGCAGGAAAATTACTGCTAAAATAAAAAAATCAGTAAAATAAAGCTAGAACTACTATGCAAATGAAAGGGAACTAATGCTAATAATAGAAAAACAGTAAAAACAAAGTAAGGAACTGAATACAAAGCTACAAAAATTGAAAAATATTGATACAAAAATAGAGTTGTAGATGAAAAATAGGAAAACAAAGTTAAAAACTAACTATAAGCACAGTAAAATGCAAAACAAAATCAGTAAAAATAGGACACATTAACCTAGGAAAGAAAAATCAGAATTTTGAACTAAAATTCCTAAAACAGAAAATCCTAATACCAAATCATAAATCCCCTAAGCCCAAAGAAAACCCCAAAAGCCTAAGTCAATTAGATACTTATGAATCGAGGTGATTTTAAAAATGATTAGCAGGAATAACATACAGTGAAAAACATGAATCATAAGACTGACCCCTGGGTTAATGATGTGTATGAATAAAAAAGAATTTCTAAATAATGAAGCATGGAAGCGCACATTAAAAACAGGGTTCATACAAAGCTGAGACCCATTAATGATGAAGGAATCTCGAAGGAAAATAAAATCAGTGGGTCCATTGAATATTTAAAATGATATATGATCCACTGCTCATTATCCTACATGATTCCTTAAAATGAAAAACCATGATCTCAGCAGGTCCAGATGGGAAAAATGAATAAAAACAAAGAAAAATAGCCTATCTAAAGATATTTTTATGTTTTTATAATTTTCTATTTTTTTATTTGTTTTGGGTCAGCCCGGGCTCAACAAGAGCCCTTATTTACTATTGTTGAAAAGTAATCAGAAAGTTTAATTTGTATTTTTATTTTTTTCTATTTTTTATTTGGTTTTGTTGAGTTATACAAAAATTAGAATGATAGCAAACACAACAAAACTGCTGGACAAAAGAATTTAAAAATAGAAAATGAATGCAAAGGAGAAGGGGATGCAAACTCAAGCAGATCTGCTCCTACTGCAATCCATTTGCTCCTCGTTTGGCAGCTGCTTCAGATCTGTAAAAATTCAACAACTACAGCAGTATCTTATTCAAGCATATTGATAAAAATACAAAGAAAAACTTAAACTGCAACCTCATTTCTGCAAAAATGCAAAAGGCTACAACAGTATTTATTCAAACATCGAAAAGGCAGAAAATAAAAACTCAGAAAAATAAGAAATTCTGCTACAGTAAATAGGTTTTTTGTACAAAAACTACAGCAGACATGTAATCAAACAGGTTGAATGGACTCTAAAATTATAAAATTTTAAAAACTAATCAACAATTAAAAAAAATCAGATCTATATAAAATGAAAAACTCAGATCTACCATCTAGATCAAAACTCCTCGGCAGCGGCGCCAAAAACTTCTTGGGGATTTTTAGTGTGCTCATTATTGTGTAATGAAAAGAAAGGAAATAAAATCAAAGTAAAATAGAGGTGGATTCAACACATCTAAAATATCCTAGACCTGCAAGATACAAGGTCCTTTGCAGCATGTTTTAATAAGAGTTTGTCCCACAGGGAGTAGTGATCTATACCTAGATAGGTGTATAGTAGACCTCCAGATCTGGCTATAGATCTGGCAATTCTAAGAAGAAAGAGAGCTTTTCGGGTGTCACTAGATCTAATTTATAAAACTGAAATATAAAACTAAATCTAAAAGATTGAGGAGGATGGATGGTAAAATAAAATATAAAATGGGGAGAAATAGACAGCTAGGGCCTGGTTTTCTTTTGCAAAATAGATCAAGGTGTGTGAATCTACAGCTGCCCTTCACTTGGCTACAAGCTCAAGTGCAAGGTAGAAGAATCCACTCTAAACCAAAGGCTTGAACTGATCTTAAGGGTATGATCTGTCCACTTTAATGGTCATAGATCATCCTATAGACTTCATCCAATCCAAAGGATTAAGGTAGAAGAATCTAATTTAGACTAGAGGTTTGAATTGATCTTAAGGCTATGATCTGTCCACTTGAATGGTCATAGATCATCTTATAGATTTCCTCCAAATCAAGGGTTTCAATTAGAGCATTAAAATCACTACAGATGCTGTGGATGCAAGGCTACAAGCTCAGGCATCCACAGGGATATTAAATCAAGGGAGATAAAATGGTATTCAAGTGATCTACCAGTTAAGTGGGTGGTCTAGTCCCATCTACACAAATCCGATCAAGAACCAAGTGAAACTAGATGATCTATAGATTTAATTAGACATTAAAATCAATAATTTATTGAATCAAACAACTTATAATAACCTTGTTCTCAGATCTGTAGTTTATACATCAATTCGCAAGACCTTCATGCCAAATTATAATCAAAAACCAGATCTGAGCTGCTACCTAAATCTAATCCAATAGGCTGGATTAGAGAGAGGAGGGGGAAGAAAGAAAAAAATAAAACCTAAAACTAAACCTAAATGAGCTAAGGAGAACTCAGGCTATTCCTTTGTTCCTACTTTCCTTGCTGAAGAAAAATAGCATAAAGGAGTTCTATTTATACATTTGCAGTGATCCGTTTACTTTGGATTGCAGCCAATCAGAGCAGAGGATTTTATTTTAAGCTTAATCCCTGTTTAAAAGTTTCAACCAATCAAAGAAGAGATACAGATCTGATTTTATTCGTGCCCAGCTGAAGCTAATTTGTGTTCCCGCCAAAAGTTAGTTCACTCCCATGTGCAGAATTTCCTGTGCATTGGAGTTCCCAGATTTTGCCCTTGCCATCCATTGATTTTTGCTGTTGTAATCTCAAGCTGTCGACAGTATTGTGGCTTCAGCAGATGCATTCGACAGGTGCAAGTTGGAGGATTGCTAGACCGGATCAGCTGAAAGCTTCATAGAAGAGTTCGACAGGTTGTAGCTCCAGCCTTGAACCAATCGACAGGGTTAATACATGAAGTGCTCGATAGGTTGCTGAAGTGAACCATTCGATAGGTTGAAGTTGCTGAATTCCTAAAGCATTCGATAGGTTAATATTGCTGCATTTTGATAGGATGAAGCTTGCAGTCCAAGGAACCCTTCGACAGGTTGCTGGATTGAACCATTCGATAGGTTGATAGCTGATGCATTCGATAGGTTGGGAGACTTGTATTTGATAGGATGCATGGCAGTTCTTTAGAGGATTCGATAGGTACAAAGCATTGTTCGACAGGTTCAGCACTACAACACTCGATAGGTGCAATGACTGCGCTACAGCAACCATTCGATGGGTTGAAAGAGTGAAGAGTTCGACAGGTTCAAGCTTCATGTTTGAAGCTTTCGACAGGTTAATAGACCTTGCTCTATTCGATAGGTAGCTCTAGCTGATGCACCATTCGATAGGTTCCATTGCTGCTGAGGAGTTCCTCTGCTGGCATGTTCATAGAGCTGCATTGGTGGAGCTTCTCTTCATTTCAAGCACACTTTAAGCTGCTGTTCTGCTCTAAGATCGATCACACCCTGGCCCTTCTTGCCTCAGTTCTAATAGATGGTTCTAAGTCCTCTTTTTGGCATTTTTACATAGGAAAACTGCATTATTCTATATTTGATCCCTAACTACAAAATATACTTAAAAACAATTAGTAACACTCTAGGTACTAGCAAAAGCCAGGTTTAAAGGTGTAGAAAGTGGCATTTTTCACTACTTAACATGAACTGAGCCCAGGTCCATGGAGTATTTGGCATTTCTTGTACTCTAGTTCTTTCGACCGATTTCCTCCATGGGTCTGCTTCTCCTTCTAAATGAAAGGAAGCCCAGTTGACCTTCTCTTCTTCTGTGCAAGGAATCACACGAAGAATCTTATCTTTTTGGCTCAACCATTTTTCAGCTTCAAGCGGGTCGGCCTGGCCAAAGAAGCTAGGAGGCTTCATCCTTATGAATTCCTAAAATCCTGAAGGTTGTGGTTTCGCCGCAAGCAACGTTGTCTGTTGAGCCATAGAGTTGACCATTGTCTCTAATAACTGCCCAATGTGTCCATTGTCATTTCCTCCTCCCAAGGGAACGTTATTGGCACCATTGGCGATTCCCTCACCACTCAATGTGCCTCCGGTATGTGCAGTCCTTGGTCTACCGCGAGGGGCCATAAGGATCTGTCATGATTGAACAAAAGTTTAATCAGGAATGATCGTGAAGGTCTAGTCTATGTTCTAATAGAATCTAAAGTCATATCTCTGATACCAACTGTCACGACCCAACTTGTCCACACGAAATTCTGGGAACACCGAGTCGTTAGATACTTGGTACATCAACACATGAGCGGAAAATCAATAGAGATATGATAGATGGCAACAATAATGATTCCATCGTCAAGATGAACATAGATTCAAAACTAAACTAAACCACCAGTGACGGCCATTCGTCACGCAAACAATGGTGTGCAAGTTGTATGTAAAAAGTGCTAATCCATTTAGTCTATTAAAATCTTAAATGTACCAAGTCTAAAACAAAACTCGACTACGGGAAAAAATTCAAGGGCTAAGGATCCTCTTCTTCTTCTGGCATGAAATTAGGATCTTCCTCAAGCTCGTGGTCCTAGCCAATATCTGTACCTGTGACACATTGTGTCGGGATGAGCTAACAGTCTAAGCTCAGTAGAGAAAGTTCAAATTCCAATAAGGCATAGAAATCAATGATCACTTCATAAAGCATTTAAGCGTCAAAACAGAGTCCGAAAATCTTGGGTTCAAATCACATAATCCAAGATTTAGCTTTTATACGAGATTTTGTAATATCATTTCTTTAAGTTTCATAGTTTTATATGCAATTTCTTAATTCATGTATGACTTAAATCCATAACTTAAATATCTCCAACGTGAATATAGAGTTTAGAGTCTCCAATAATCGATGGGAATCCCCTCCCAACCATTGTCGTTCAATGAACAATTTTACTAAGTGCTTAAGTCCCCTGCATTGTGAGAGATACTTGTGTGGTTCAAAAGGCCGTCAAAATGGTTCAAAAGTACCGAAGCACAGGATTTGTTCACATGAACATTAAATCAAATGCAAGTTCTAATATGTAATAATGTGTTCTAAATGCATAGATGGTTCTCATTCTTATTCCAAGTTCAAAGTTCAGAGGGTCTAATATATTTAGATCAATATCCAATTCAAAGAATTCAATACTTTAAAAGATTCAATACTTAGATGCAACTTAATATTCAAAGGAATTTCAAGTAAACAAATGGAACCAAATTCAACAAGTTCAAATCCAATTTACATAAATCACGATTTCAATACAAACTTGTCATTAAGATTTATGATTCAAAGTCAAAAACATAATTGTGCATCAAAATTTCCCTACCTCGGTCCTAACATTGTGAGGAGTTGAGACGATCCTTATCGACGGTCACTAGCTCTCCTTCTACATCATATAGATAATAACATATCAAAGATCGTTTAGGATAACAACTATTCGAGGTACTCAAGTTCTTCCTCAAAATGGTTAAGGCAGACTAATTTGTTCTAACTCGCTTGAGCGACCAACCATGTCCGCTCGAGCGACCAACCATGTTTGCTCCCGCGACTTAACACAGAAAATTTTCTGTGTTGTCATCACTACCTCACTCGAGCGACAACCAAAATCGCTTGAGCGAGTTTCACCCGAAAGTTTACCCTCACCTCTGAGGCTATCTTGCTCTAGTGAAATGTAAGTCTCGCTCAAGCGAGATTGACTGTGAATCTTTTTCTTGTGGTTCGAAGTTCCACCTTTCAAAACTATTAATTAAGTTCTAAATATTTAGGATAATATACTACGTAATAATGACTAAAATTTATACCTTTTCGAGGTGCAGATGGTAAGTTGATGATGGTCGACATTTGAGGGAATGTGTGCCCAATTTTTCATCTGTCTGATGTCTCGATTTCTCTTCTTGGTCTTAAAGGTGAAGAAGATTGAAAGGTTTTCTTGAGAACGGAATGTCCTCAAAGACTTTAGGGTGAAGAAAAGATTGAGCAGAAGAAATCTAACAGCTAGGGTTTTCGGAGAGGAAGGGAGAAATAAGAAGAGATGGAGACGGTTAGGGTTTTCTTCATGGCTTTTTTCTCGAGAAGAATCCTTAAACTGTGATTTAAGGTTCTCCGTAACCTATCTTCTTATAACTTAATGGGGTTTATTAGGTGTTGTGTATAGCCTTTAATTTCAAAATTCAAAAATAAAGGTTTTAAAGCCTATACCAAGGTTTGATCCTTGGACCTCTGGTCTATAGTTCGAGTCTCTAGCCATTGTTCTATCACGTAGCTTATGTACTCATTCACACAATTATTTATATGCCTGGTTAAGCATGTATACTCAGTTGGATGTATTGATGTTTGAAAAATTCTAGATGTTACAAATCAAGAATTTCTTTTACGTTTAAATATTTTTTATAATTATAATTGTTTTCATTGTCAAAAACACAAATATCATTAGCTCCATAGAATAATTTTGTCTTAGAATATTCATCAACCGAAGGTTTGTTTCGTAGATTTAGTTGATCTAATTTGTTTGTTAGATCTTCTATTTTAGATTTTGTTTCTTATTTTAAATCCAGATTGATCAGATTTCCTAATGTAGAAAACTGATCTTTAATCCCTATTAATTCCGAAAGGATAGCACTTTGTTGTACTTCCATATTGATCGAACTCAAAAGTTATATAAATCACCCCCGAATCATGGCCTTGTTAGATCTCACTTAACCACTAATGTGTGCTTTTAGTTAATGTTGCGTTACAGCAGGTGTAAAAGATGGTTAAATGAGAAAAGGGTTAAAAGAGCAAAGCTAGGAATAAACCCAAGCAAACGGCAAGGATTCAAAGGGAAGCAGCTGGAAGTAATGCTCTGAAAGGTCAAATGGACCGGTCATCACTACAAATTCAACCAGTTAGGTTAGCGCAGCAAAGGAGTGATGCAGAGGAAGAAAATAGAACTAAAATGGATCGGTTAATGCACCAAATTTGACCGATCAAAACATTGAAGGCTTCAGAAGAGCGAAATGAGACCGGTCAGGACTCAACCGATCGGTCGGAAATGGAACAAACAGAATGAAGAAAACAAAGAGGAATTTCTCGACCGATTACACCTGGCTCGACCGGTCAAGAAATTAGTGAAATCAGAAGCTTCGCGGATCGTCTGCTACCTGGAGAAGGAATTTAAAGCCGACAGGTCGGTGCTCCAATCCCGACCGGTCACAATAGAGTTTCTGAGCAAAAATCAAGGTCTGCACAGCTGTAGATATCTTCTAAACTTTGAGATTTTCTTCGAGATTTTCTTCAACAGGCTAGATAACTCCAAATTGGCACGGATTCCCTTCCAAGTTTATCTTCCTTGGAGGATTTTTAGGATCTATGGAGATTACTTGCCATGTATACTAGTTCTAGAGCCTTGTAATCCATAAATAAGGACCCTAGGGTTAGGTTTTAGGGGACTCGCACACCAAAAATTTTCTAGAGGGCTTTGATGTGAGTTTCCGTAGGTTAGGTTAGGAACAATTAAGAATGGAGAGAGATTGATTGTGATCATTGATCAAAACCCAATTTAGCGATGATGGTCTCTGAATTGATGTGTGTGTAAAGCTTAGGCCGAGGATCTCTTGTAAATGTTTTATAACTATCAATAAAATTCTATTTCTTTTCTTTAATTTGAATTTCATTTTAATGGTACGATTGCATGTTGGAGGTTTTGAGAGTCATCGAGAATGAGAGATTGTAATAGTTTAGTTCTATTTAATCTACTCTTATGGGCCAAGTAGGGCTTAGGAACTAGATTAGATAGGATACTCACCGACTGGCTATGACCTTGTAGGCTAGTCTTAGTGTGTTACGTGCAATGATGCTTAATGATTAGACTTTTTAAACTCACGATTAGATCCTTCTAATTCATAAATGACGCAACTGAGCTTGTAGCCAGGAGCTGGGGTACCTGGGATTCATTCTTGGAAAGTAGTAGATTTTATTATATACTGATCTGAAATCCAAGAGAGATTCCTGACTGCCTTCTCTTTTCATATTTCAAACTATTTAGGTTTCTTTTATTTATTTGAATTTAGGAAATCTAATGATTATAAAATATATTTTAAAATAGAAACTAAATGAGAGATAAACGAAAAATCCTTGTGGTTCGACACCCTTGTACTTGCCCTAGTACATTCTGACTAATGCACTTGCTAGGTCATATTTTAAGACGATCAAGATTTTGGCACCGTTGCCGGGGATATCGGCTTTATTTCTTATTTGATTTTTGTTTTACTATATTTTTGTATCATTATACTAACTGTAATGTGCGTGTTTTGTAGGATTAAAGATCAAAGGCTTGAATACACCGAAGCTTGTCACGGGACGTTGCGAGAGGCTAAGGTACGTGTCTTGGATTTCCTATTATTAGGCTAACTATTTTATTTTTGTTTTCCTTTTGTTTATGCCAAGGTTGAGGTCACAATTTCCCTCTCTTGAGCGACTAGAACTTGAGCTTGAGAGGACGTGCCGACGTATTCGCGCTAGCTCTCGTTCCTCTCAAAACATCATGAGTTTTAAACGTTATAGCCGCCCCGCCCTGCAGCCAATTCGATTCAATATGGTGGGAGAAGAACAACAAGAGGCTAAAACATTGAGGGAATATTATACACCATCCACCTTTACAACTCCCTCGTGTATACAATTACCTGCAGCAGTCGGTAATGGGAACTTTGAGATTAAGCCCAACCTTATTCAAATGCTTCCTAGCTTCCATGGGCTTAGCAATGAAGATTCCTATGACCACCTCACAACCTTTTTGGAAGTTCTTACCTTATTTAAAATAAAAACGTTGTCGGAAGAGATTGCTCATATAAGGCTCTTCCCGTTCTCATTAAAGGATAAAGCAAAGAGGTGGCTTAACTCGTTGCCTCGAGATTCGATTACCACTTGGGAACAACTGCAAACAAAATATAGTCAAATATTTCCCAATTGGTAAGATGAAAACTATCAGGAAGACTATAACGTCATTCAAGCAAGATCCAAACGAATCCTTTCATGATAGTTGGAGCGCTTAAACGAACTTCTGCGCAAGTGTCCCAATCATGGGTGCCGACCTACCAAATTGTGCAAGGCTCCTATGAAGGGTTGACCAAGTCAAACCGATAAATGGTAGATACTTCTTATGGGGGGATGTTTCTCACAAAGACTGTGGACAACACTTAGGAATTGTTTGAGAACTTAAGTGAGAATTCGGTGTAACAAGCTGCATCGAATCGAATGGATCTTAAGGCTTTTGGAGTTATACCTCCTAAGTGAGGAGGTATTTATGAGTTGAAGCCTACGATGGATATTTCTACCAAGGTTGAGGCCTTGGAAAAGAAATTTGAATCCATATTGAGTGCAAAATCTCACTCAATAGCTCAAGTCAGTGAGGTTTGTGGCATATGCCAGAGCCCAGCTCATTCTCCTCCCAATTGTCCGGCCGCACCATTATACCTCGAGGCGGTGCAAGAGCACATAAATGCTGCAAATTCCTCCCAGAGGTCAGATTAAAATAATTTTGGAAACACATATAATCCGAGTTGGAGGAATCATCCGAATCTGGCCAGGAAAAGTAATGCGAATCAGAGTGCTTCTTAGACTTTTAGGCCCGCATTTAATTGCAACCCTCGCAGTTCTAAGGCCAACAGCAGTTTAAACCTCGTTGGAACAATAATAACTTTGAAGAGACTATGTTGCAAGAAGCACAAAGCTGGTAGCAACAGTCTCAACAACAAACTAAGTTGCTCCATTCCCATACATAGTCCATTGATAAGCTGGAAACCCAACTTGGGCAACTAGCAATCACTTTGAACAAAAGGGACGAGGGCCAATTACCATCTCAACCAGTAAATATTCCAAAAGGTCATGTCATGGTTGGGGAGACTTTGTCTTCCTCTGACTCGCCAGTACTACAGTGAGCACATAAACCTAGTCGAGCTACCGACATACCCGTCGTGCTTTTGGGGAGGCAACCCCCAAGTTCTTTGTAAAATATTAGTTAGGATTAGATTATTTTTATCAGATTTAATGTGTTTTAGGTTTGTACAGGCATGATGAATAGAGAATAAAAATAAAATGAAAAAGAAAATAAAAAGAGAAGTTAGTAAAATATAGAGTAGAGAACCAAGTTCTCTAACAATTTTTCGACCGGTCAATTTACTGTAGAAGGGAAGAACACCGAAGTTAGTGATCGGTCGAACCTAGATTTCGACTAGTAAATAGAAACTCATAGTTTCTATTTGTGGCATTTTGACTAGTCGAAACCATTTCGACCGGTCGAACAACGAGGACCCCACTTCAGAACAGAAGCACTGCTAGAGAGATAGATTTTTTCCTAATTTTGTGACCGGTTGAAATGGTTTCGACCGGTCAAGATATTTAAAGCTTAGGGCTATATAGAGCCCTAAGACCGGTCAAAATCCCATTTCGACTGCCCTAGTTCCCCTGCATTCCCTTCTTCTTCTTCCTTGAGCCTGTGGATTCCTCTATGAAATTTGTGGACTCTCTGCATGTCGTGCTGCATTTCAAGCTTATCAAGACAACACAAGAGTTAACAGCCTGCTCTCTGCAACGGTATTCATGCTTCAAGGGTAATCCCAAGCTTTTCTTTTTTATTTTATTGCGTGAGTCTAATTTAGGAATATGGTTTCGAAGCGTAACAAGGCCAAGACACCCATGGTGGATGCCCCACCTAAGAAGAAGGCACGAACCACTGCGCCACCGAATCCTAGTGTTGGTATCCGTATTGGCACAAGGTCATCGGCTGTTGTGCCACAGCCACCACCGGCTATTCCCGAGACTCAACCCTTACAGCGGGAGACACCGAACCTGTTAATGATGCATCATGATTTCTTTGTCGAGCTCGAGTTTGATAAGAAATTCTTCAACAAACTTCTCGAGGTAGTTTGCACTGACCTACTTTAGGTGAGCCGACCTTGAGAGCTTGTTGATTCCATCAGTGACAGTAGTTTACCCTCGCTTTGTTCACCTCTTCTATCCGAATCTCACCTATAGTACTAGCGAACATGAGAGATTTTTGATTAAGGTTGACAATTATGACCTGTAAATTGATAAAGCAGCATTAGCTACTGCTTGCGATCTTCCCACTGCATACCCTTTGGGAAGTGGCTTGGTGACAGGTCAAAACTTCCCAGAATTTATTGAACTAGTGATTTCCATCTTCGGTAAATAACAAGTTGGCCCCACTTTTACCACACGAGCTACCCTTCGACCCGAACTTTTCTTTGTGGATGTAGTGTTATATAAAACACTAAGTCCCATTACTCATAAGACCTAATGTTGTGGGGACCTTTTGAAGGTCCTTTACGCCGTAATTAAGGGTTCGTGGGTTTCGCCAGTGCAGTTGGTTTTCTATGGGCTCCTCAACACCCACAAGAAACTGGTAGCACCCCGCTCCCACAAAAAGTCAATTTGACTCCCGTACGAACGAGCAATCACATGCTTGTTACTCCAACAAAGGTACAAGATTGACCCACAGGAGCCACCATTAACGGCTTTAACAAAGCTCTAAGAAGCGAGCCAATGGAGAAAAGCCTGACCCACTACCACAGAGTAGGCTGCTGTGGTTTCTACCCTGGCCACGCTTTCGACGAAGACACCGGTTGTCTCCGCCTCTGACCTCACTGGATCTGCTGTTGAGGCAGCCAACACCACCATCCCGGTCCCTTCAATTTCCCAACCTATACCCTTTAGACCCTCACCATCATCACCACTTAAGACAAGGGACGCTGTACATACCCCTTTGTCTCCTCGACCCCCATCTCCTTTCCCTTGGGTTGAGACTACATCCATTTACTCACCTACTATTGCACCTTTGTTCACCGTGATTTTCACGGACCCTATTATCACATCGGAGCGTGTACCCGTCCCATCCACTTCTATGACATCTTCTATACCCCCACCACATTCTTACCGACACCTGTGACATCGGTGTCGGTCGTCATAGTGGCCTCTTAGATGAGGTCATTCGTGGGAGCACTGCCCCATCCGTGGACTCATTTTTCTCGAGTATGTCCTATTCCATGGTGGAGCAGCTCCTCCATGATTTGACTATGGGGCAACTAGAAATTTGGGCTGAGCTCACTTCTGTGAGAGGAATGTTGCATGAGGTAATGGGGGAGTCGCTATGTTACTTACACGGATGGGTCTTAGTGGGCCTTCCCATAATGATGGACATGCATCTCCACCTAGTCCACCTCCCCATACACCTCTTGCTGACGAGCCCTTCATGGATGAGGATTCGGCTATGGCCCCACCTGAGGCCCCTACTACGGAGCCTGCTGATCCGACTCCCCCATCTTCATCGGGAGAGCCAAAATTAAGTACTGAAAAATACCATTTTCACCTCTTAACCTAGCCTTTACTACTCCTTAGAGCCATTTAATAATTCTCTTTTGAGTATGTTTTGTAGTTAGTAATAAAAATATAGCTAAGTACAACACTCCACTCATTTGGAGGCCAAAGAAAAGAGTTTTAAAGTCAAGCCTTGAAGTAGATACAAGAGCAGAGGATACACCACAGTGGTATATACCTTGGTGATCATTTTGGTAGCTTAAGTGTGCACTAGAAGTCAAGCAGATGAAAGAAGAGTGGACCCATGCAGAGGATACTGTTGCCGCAGTCTGTGCATAGCAGCAGTTATGCATAGAGGAACTCTCACGCAGCTAAAAGCAAACTTGCAAGTCTCTTGTGCAGTTCAATTTGGCCTGAGAAGCCCCCTCACGTAGCTCTTGCTAGGCTCTCACGGAGTGCACTACAGCTGACTTAGAACTCGCGCACAACTCGCGCAGCTCAAGAGGAGAGAGACGCCCAGAATATTTTCTCGTGAGGATCTCGTGAAGACCTCGCGCGCCTCCAAGACAGGGCCAGCCATGTGAGAGGTCCAGCCCATCCTGGCAATCAATCTCGGGCAGCTCAAACTCATCCTCGCGACAGCCTGGAGAGATGCAATGCAGCCCAGTGAGAGCCTCGCGACTTGAGCCATCTGGAGAACTATCTGCACGAGCTATGCTACTCAATACAAAAGTGACCTCGCGAAGCTCATTCAACTGCAATTTCAACCACGCGATAGCTTCACGAGAGGCTAATTTACAGTACTCATCTGCACGAAGCTCGAGATCCCCACTTCTCAGTCCATACATAGGGATACTTTGGGGATTTCCTCACTTCTAGGGCACACATCTCGAGGTTCTCATCGATTCCACACATCTCGAGGCATCCAAGGGTCACCATTGGGCCACGTCTTCAAGCAAAAAGTAGGGTTTTCTCTTCTGTCTTCCTATTGGCCAAGGCAGTAAGAGACTTGTGTATATAAGCTATAATGTCTTAGTAGAAACTTTATCCTTTCCTCAACGTAATTTGGCTGTGAGCTTTGGTCAGATTAGGGTTAGCATTAGGTCATCTTCTTCATTTTGCTTCCCTCAGCTCAGCATTTGCTGGCTAAGTCCTTTTTGTAAATAGCTAGGTTAGTTACTTTAGTTTTGCAAGGGGTTTTGTATAAATTTTAGGAGCTATTTTGGTTTGCTCTGCATAGGTTGTTTTCTTGAGGGCACCATTATAAGTCTCTTTTATGCAATGAAATGTCATTTTCATAGTTTGATTGAATCCTTATTTATCTGTGTTTTGACATAAATCAATTTAGATTTGATGCTCCCATTGTTTTTTGAGCTTGTAGCCTTACAACAATGGTGACAACAGCAGTTTACTTGTTCTATCTTAACCATTTGTGATTTGGATAACCCCTGGGATAACTTGTGACCATTTAAGTAGATAGACTATAGCCCTAAGTCTAGTTCAAACCACAGATCTGAGATAGGTTCTTCTTCTCTGCACTTGAGTTTGTATCCTTGTGCGAGATTATTGCAGAGACAAGCCACCCTCTGTTTTACATTTCCATCACCAAGCTCTTAGATCTGATCTTGTGTAGAGAGTGCATACTTGTGAGCTGAGTCATTGCAGACCTTTTGTAGCAATGACCAGTTGATTCTAGATCCCTAAACAACCTATGAATGACTGTAGTTTCCACTGGTTTTTTAAGAGCTGTTTGCTCCCATGAATGCATGTGCTTGTAGCCTTGCAAACATAGTGTCTGCAATGGTGTTCATGTTCTGATTTGGTCCATTTGACTGGAAGAAATCCCTTGGATAGTTTATGACTATTTAAGTGGACATGTTATAGCCTTAAGATAATCCATTCTCTTGGATCAGGTTAGTTTTTTGATTTAATCTTTGTGATTTGATCCTCTCCCTTGGATAGTCTATGACCATTTAAGTGGACAGATTATAGCCTTAAGAGACTAGTTTAAATCACAAGGGTTGAGTTGGATTTCCCTACCTTACAGATGTGCTTGTAGCCATCTAAAGGATTACTACAGAGACAACTCTAGATTTGACTTGCATGACTGATGTGACCTTAGCTGCATACTTGTCACCATTTTATTTTTGTTATTTTATCACACCATCAACCTTCTTTAAAACCCTTTCTTTAGTATAGGACTGCATTTTATTTCTTAGTTTAGTTTTAGTCTTCGTTGTGACACCCCAAGACACTCTCTTTATTTAGGATTGCCAGATCTGGAGGCCTACTAAATAACCCCTTATGGGTTCTAGATCAATTTCCCTGTGGGACAAACTTACTTACCTTAAAACTTACTACAACAGGCCCTATATCTTGCAGGCTGTACTTTATGCTGAAATCTATTCCATTTCATTTTATTTTCTGCTGTATTTTAACCATCCATTTTACAATAAATTCTGCCAGCATAAAGTAAGTTTTTGGCGCCACTGCCGAGAAACTTGATCTAATTAGTACACTTGAGTGTATTTTTGTTTACTATATTCATTTGTAGCAGTACCTATTTTTTGTTTTTGAATAAAAAGTACTACTGATTTCAGTATTGGCTTTTATAGAACTGTTTAGCGAAAAAAGGGAAAAGCTTGCACTGCAGCTGGAGCTTAGCTACCTTTAGTTTGTATTTCTTTCCCCTTAAATCCCAGTTCCATTTATGTTGTATTGACTTTCAGTAGCTCAGTAGTATTGGTTAGTAGTTCTTTTTGTTTATAAATTCTTTAAGTGTGCTATTTGTGTGTCCTTTACTTGTTGCTGTGTGTGTGTATACTGGGTAGGAGGTCCCTCAACCCTGACTTAGAACCTCCAAACCCTAAGATTGAGAGGACCCTTAGACCTAGAAACACCACACAAGCCCCTGCTGTGGATACTGAGCCTGTAGTAGAGATGGGTGAGCAACAGAGAACATTAAAGGAATTTAATGCACCAAGGATATACACCTCCCCTTTTTGCATTGCTTTCCCAACTGTTCAAGGCAACTATGAGATTAAATCATCCATCATTCAAATGCTACCATCATTTCATGGGCTTAGTAAAAAAGACCCATATAAGCACATTGATGAGTTCTTGGCTTTGTGCACTATATTCAACATTGCTGGCTTGGGAGAGGAAGCCACCAAATTGAGGCTCTTTCCTTTTTCATTAAAGGACAGAGCTAGAACTTGGCTTTTCATACTCCCAGCAAACAACATACAGTCATGGAATGATCTCCAAAGCTAATTTTTGGCTAAAATTTTCCCAATGTCAAAAACTAGCCAATTGAGGAAGAGCATAATATCCTTTACTCAATTCTCAATTGAGGACTTTCATCAAGCTTGAAAAAGGTTTAAGAAACTTTTGAAACAATGTCCCCACCACCAAATTCCTGAGTGGTAGCTTGTTTAGAGCTTCTACCAAGGAATTGATCCCAAGAGTAGGGATATGGTGGATGCCTCATGTGGGGGTACTTACCTCCACAAAACTGCTGATGAGGCATGGGAGCTGTTTGATGTTATAAGTGAAAATTCCATATAGCAAGAGTCTCTGTCCCACCATATCATTGAGATTCCTGCTAAAGTGGGGAAAGAAGCCATCTTGAAAGGAAGGATGTATGAAGTGAGTGTGCCCAGTGATTTGGAGAGGAAGGTGGATAGCTTGAGCCTCAAATTTGATAAATTGATGAGTGGGCTGCATCCTAGACTGGCTGCACATGTGGAAGAGGCATGTCTGATATGCCAGTCTCCCACACATTCACTTGAGGATTGTCCATCAGCCAGCC
Source organism: Chloranthus sessilifolius (assembly GCA_021018995.1). Taxonomy (NCBI): domain Eukaryota; kingdom Viridiplantae; phylum Streptophyta; class Magnoliopsida; order Chloranthales; family Chloranthaceae; genus Chloranthus; species Chloranthus sessilifolius. The sequence goes on along the minus strand of CM037597.1, from coordinate 36,903,536 downwards.
AATATCCTGAACTGGTCTTGGAACATGCCAATGTTGCCCAATCATATGGGCAGCGACCTGCTGGGTATCAATGGAGAAACCACCCCAATTTAAGGTGGAGACAAGACACATATCAGCAACCCCAGCAGTAGCAGTTGGCATTACCTTACAGACCACAACCACAGTTTCAATAAGGCTATGCACCAAGATAGGCCCTCCAACAATTTGCCTCAGCCAAACCACTTAACTCTGCCACCGTCTCAGCTTAGAGCCCCCTCCTTTGAAGAATAGGTTTTATCATCACTATCAAACCTGGGTTCTTTATCACAGACTGTGAATTCTCACTGTCAAAGCATAAAAAAGATAGAGGACCAGTTGGGCCAAATTTTAAATGCATTGGCCAAAAGAGAGGAGGGCAGGCTACCTAGTCAACCCCTAGCCAACCCTAAGGGTCAATTTATGATTGGTGAGGGCTCCTCAACTCATGAGGAGGCTAAGGCAGTCACTACCCTAAGGAGTGGTAGGGTGGTTGACAATCAGGTTGGTAGGGAGGTAAAGGAGAAAAATGAGACTGATAAAGAGAGGAATGTGAGTGTGGAAGAGGAAAGGAACTCATCCCCTGCTGTGGAGCAGCAGGAACAAAATAAGGGGGCTGATTTTGAGCCTAAACAAGAAGCAATAAATGAAGAAAAAAGAAAAAAACAAAAATTTGATCATGAAGTAGCTAGGCATGCAGCTGAGGTACCAGCAGTACCACAACTGCCATTTCCTCATGCCCTTAAAGCCCCTTCTCCTTTTGATAAGGGGAATGCCTAGATGGAGGAAATGTTGGAGACCTTCGAGCAGGTCAAGATTAATTTACCCGTGCTTGATGCCATCAAACAGGTCCTTGCTTATGCTAAGTTCTTAAAGGACCTTTGTACACGAAAGAGGAAAGCAAGAGTTCAGTTGTCCAAGAAGGTCTTTGCTATAGAACAAGTGGAATCTATGTTGTCAATAGGCATACCTGCAAAACTGCAAGACCCAGGGGCACCTACCATCCCCTGTGTAATTGAAGACCACACTATAGGCAGAGCTCTCTTGGACTTGGGGGCCAGTGTCAACCTGCTGCCATATTCAGTATATGAGGAGCTAGGTTTGGGGGAGCTGAAACCAACTCCAATTGTGCTCCAGCAGGCTGACAAGTCTAAGAGAAGGCCTATGGATGTGGTTGAGGATGTTTTGGTTGGGGTGGACAAGTTCTACTACCCTACTAATTTCTTGATTTTGGACATGGATCCTTGCAAAAGTAAAACCCCAATTCCTGTCATCTTGGGCAGGCCATTCTTGGCCACTGCCAATGCCTACATTCAATGCAGGTCTGGGGTGATGGAGGTAACCTTTGGGAAGATGAAGGCCCAGTTAAATGTATACAATACTGCCAAGCAACCTCAGCTGGACATTGAGGACTGCTGTGCAGTGGATGTACTAGAAGACCTTGTAGAAGAAGAGTTATCCAATCTGCTAGATTGAGATAAAGTTTGTGAGAACCTGGAGACTGTTTGGAGTGAGGTTGAGAAGGAGGCCCAAATTTTCATAACTGAAGACAGCATCACATTAGAGTCTTACGGGGTTCAAGTGCAACATTCCAGCTGGAAACCCACATTACTGCCCTTGCCTTAAACCTCCAAGGCCCTTTGTTGCCTTCCATTGCAAGCCCACCTGATCTGGAACTTAAACAGTTTCCAAACACATTAAAGTATGCCTTTTTAGGGTAGGATAAAAAGTTTTTAGTGATCATCTCTTCCTCTCTTACTAGTGAGCAGGAAGAGGAATTATTGAATGTCCTTAGGAAGCACAAAAGGGTAATAGGCTGGACAATAACTGACTTAGGGGAGATTGATCCCTCAGTTTACATGCATAAAATACACCTGAAAGAGGGTTCAAAACCCTCTAGGGAGATGCAGAGGAAATTAAATCCTCATATGCAAGAGGTGGTCTTAAAAGAAATAGTGAAACTGTTAGATGCAGGGGTAATCTACCCCATTTCATATTCAGAATGGGTGTCACCTATGCAGGTGGTCCCCAAAAAGTCAGGCATAATAGTTGTCACTTCTGATTATATGGAATTGATACCAACCAGGCAGACCACTGGTTCAAGAGTTTGCATTAATTATAGGAAGCTCAACTCTAAAACCAGAAAAGACCGCTTCTCCCTCCCCTTCATTGACTAAATTCTAGACAAATTGGCTGAGAAAGCATACTACTGCTTTCTTGATGGATACTCAGGTTATAACCAAATACCTGTTTACCCTCAAGACTAAGAGAAAACCATATTCACCTGTCTATTTGGCACTTTTGCATATGGAAGAATGCCATTTGGAGTGTGTAATGCCCCAACCACATTTTAGAGATGCATGTATGCTATTTTCTCAGACATTATTGACAAGTTTTTAGAAGTCTTTATGGATAATTTTAGTCACTGCTTGAATAACCTCAGCCTAGTGCTGCAAAGATGTGAAGAGACCAACCTGGTCTTAAGTTGGGAAAAGAGCCACTTCATGGTAACACAAGGAATTGTGTTAGGCCATGTGGTTTCCCACAGAGGCATTGAGGTTGATAGAGCCAAAGTTGACTTAATCTTCCACTTGCGCCCACTAAAAATTATCAAACAGATAAGGTCTTTCCTTGGGCATGCAGGATTCTATAGGAGGTTCATCAAGGACTTCAGTAGAATTTCTAAACCTCTGTGCCACCCGCTCTGTCAGGATGTGTAATTTGATTTTTCTGCTGAGTGCCTTGAGGCATTTGAAGTCTTAAATAAATGCCTAACTTCTGCCCTTGTGATTCAAGCCCCAGACTACTCTCTCCGAGCTGATGTGTGATGCATCAGACTTGGCTGTAGGTGTTGTCCTAAGACATAGAAAGGATAAGCTGCCATCTATGGTATACTATGCTAGCAAAACCCTGGCAGAAGCTCAGCTCAATTATACCACAATTGAGAAGGAGCTTTTGGCAGTTGTTTTTGCTATGGAAAAATTTAGGCCTTACCTACTTGGGTCTAAAATTGTTATATTCACTGACCACTCAGTTCTCAAGTACCTACTAGCCAAGAAGGATGCCAAGTCTAGATTGATCAGATGGATCCTCCTATTGCAGGAGTTTGATCTTGAGATCAAAGACAAAAAGAGAGTAGAAAATGTGGTGGCTGATCACCTGTCTAGGATTATAATGGATGAATGTGCTGCTACACCTGTTAAGGATGTTTTCCCTGATGAGCAGCTGTTGCTATTTAGTCTATTGTGCCTTAGTTTGCCAATATTGTTAACTACTTGGCTGCTAGCAGGATCCCTCCCCATTGGTCCAAAATGGCAAGGACTTGTTCTTCTCACAAATCAAGTGCTTTTTCTAGGAGGATCCACTCCTATACAAGTACTGTACAGACCAGATTATAAGGAAGTGTGTCCTTGAGAGTGACATCCCCAGTATTCTGAGCATGTGCCATGAAAATGCATGTGGGAGTCACTTCAGTGGGAAGAAGATGACAACTAAGGTGTTGCAGTGTGGTTTTTACTGGCCTTCCTTGTTCAAGGATGCTTATGCACACTGCAGGGCCTGTGTCAAATGTCAAAGGATGGGTGGCTTGTCAAGAAGAAATTCAATGCCACTGCAACCCATCCTTGCTGTAGACTTGTTTGATATTTATGGAATTTATTTTATGGGCCCCTTTCCTCCTTCAAATGGTTACAATTTTATCCTTGTGGCTGTGGACTATGTTTCTAAATGGGTTGAAGCAGCTGCCACAAGGACCAATGGCCACAAGGACCAATGGCCACAAGGTTATCTTGAAATTCATTAAAGAAAATATCTTCTCCAGATTTGGCACCCCTAGAGCCATCATCAGTGATGGGGGCAGCCAATTCTGTAACAAATACTTCGAGAGCTTGCTCAAAAAGTATCCTGTTACCCACAGGATTGCAACTCCCTACCACCCACAGACCAGTGGGCAAGTTAAAAATTCAAATAGGGAGATTAAGCACATCTTGGAGAAGATAGTGAGGACAGATAGAAAAGACTGGGCTATGAAGCTGACTGATGCATTATGGGCCTATAGGACTACCTATAAGGCCCCAATAGAAATGTCCCCTTTCAGATTAGTCTATGGCAAGGCTTGTCATCTGTTAGTAGAGTTGGAACACAAGGCCTATTGGGCCATTAAGAATCTAAATATGGATTTAACATCTGCTGGTGTACATAGGAAGCTGCAACTGTTAGATGAGCTGAGATTAGATGCTTATGCCAACTCTAAGATCTACAAGGAGAGGGCTAAGGCATTCTTTGACAAGGGGCTGTTGATGAAGGACTTCAAGGATGGTGCAAAGGTATGGTTATTCAGCTCCAAATTAAAGTTTTTTCAGGGAAGTTAAAATCCAGATGGGATGGACCTTTCACTGTGATCCATGCATCCCCATCTGGTGCTGTGGAGATCATGGACCCCACCACTTCTGGGAAGATCATGAAAGTGAATGGTCAAAGGCTTAAAATTTGTGTAGAAAACTCTTTAGAGCCTCCTGAGACCATCCACCTTCAAGAACCTCCCACCCAAAAGTGATCCACAGCCTTGTAACTTGTGTACCATAGTTGTTTTATTTTGTGTGTTTTTAAAATTTCTTTCATTTTTTGTTTTTGGTTTCCTTTGATCTGCTGTTTTAGTTTGTGTGATTGTCTAAGTGTCTAGAAAATCTGAATCTAGGTTGAGTCTCCACCTGGGGATTGAGCAATCTACATGTTTGATTTGATTATAAGGTGGACAGTGCAGTATAGAGTTTAAATTGATTGCCTACTACGATCTGTATTGTGAACATGTGTGTGCATGAATTCGGCAATGGGCAAGAGTGTCACAGCTATGAAATAGCTGAAATGTGACAAAAATATGGTGTTGGTGCACCATGGTAGTGTGCAAGATAGTTTAAATGCACATGTCAATGGGCTGGCACTGAGGAGTAGTCAATTTAGCCTTGTCGCAAAGCTCAGGCAACTGCACGAGCAGTTGACAAGGCAAATTCAGCCTTCTCGTGTGGCTAATTGAACCTCGCGAGTTGCAGTTTAGGTAGACATGAGGTGCTTGTGAGGCTCTGATGTGCAAATCTTAGCGAGCCTCGTGAGCGTATTGCCTGAAGAAGGAACAGTAATGAGCCTCGCGAGATCCCTTGTTCTTAGCAAATATTACAGCTCATGAAGCTCATTTCCATCTACGCGACAAGTGCTTCTGTTATTCACTGAAAAGTACCACTTTTCATCTCTTAACCTAGCCTATGCTACACCTTGAAGCTGACTAATAACTCTTTGTATAGCTTGTTTTGTAGTTAGTAATAATTTGTGTAGCTTAATACAAAATCCATGCCTTTGGTGCCTAAAAGAGAGCGAGTTCAAGTCAAGGATGACTATTGATCCAAAGAATGAGGGAACACCATGGTTGTACACACCATGGTGATTATTTTGCATTTCATAATGGACCAAGAAAGTCTAGAAGATGAGAAAAGCATAGATGTGAGAGGAGAGAACTACAACAACAATAGCTGCATAGCAGCAGAGGAGAAAAGATGTTATCTCGCATAGTAGAAATGCGACCTCGCACTGTTCAAATCAATAGCAAAACCTCCTCTCTCAGATGTTACATGCAACACAAGGAGACTCGTGAAGAATTTGCACAGTTCAATGAAGGGATTGTCCCAGAGCATTTTCTCACACAGCAGTCGTGCGCTTCAGCTGCAACCAACACTCAAGATCCTCGCGAAGCACTTGTGCACTAAGCCTTCAGAAATCCAGCTCGCAAAGCTCTCGTGAGGAATAAATCTCATATCAGTCGCGTGCCTAATCTCGTGAGGCCAATCTACACAGAGGACACAACCAAACTCACGAAGTTCTCGCATGACTCAAGAGGATAGACAGCTCCAAAAATTTCCTCGCACAGCTCTCGCGCGCTTAAAAGCTCAACCCTCTACCGAGCAAGCTGTGTTATTCAATTGAGAAGGAGCCGAGTGAAATGCAAAATCATCTACGTGAGAACCTCACGACAGGAGACACCTGAAGCTCTACTGCACGAGCAAAGTCAGGGCGTGCACATTCTTCCTCATGACAGCATTGTAGGGCAGAGTAGCTGCGTGACAATTCAAATCCCACTGTGTGAGCGATAGACCTTCCAAACCAAATCTACCCTCGTAAGCACTCTGCAACTTCGTGAATGAATTAAAAAGCCAATGCTAGCCCCGTGAAGCTCGGGCTCTCCACTTCTCAGTCTTTACTCAAGGACCTTTTAGGGATTTCCCTAGGTCTAGGGCACACATCTCGAGGCCCTAATCTCTATGCACACATCCTAAGGCATCCTAGGGTTGTAACCAAACCACGTATGCCAGAAAATTAGGGTTTATTCTTCTCTTAGCCAAGGCATCAAGGACTGAGTATATAAGCTGTAAATTTAACGTAGAAAACATCTCTCCTTCAACCTCAGTCGGCTGTGAGCTCGAGCAGATTAGGATTAGGGTTTGATCACCTCTTTTTCCATGTTTTTCTTCTCTCTTAGCCCAACACTGTTGGCTATATCCTCTGTAAGCAATTAGGTTTAGTTTTATTCAGCTTTTGTAATGGTCTTGTGACCTTTGGGATTTTGTGAGAGCTGTTATGCACAAGGATGCTACCTTGAGGACATCTCATTGTAAGTATTGGTTTAATTAATGAATGTCTATTTTAATGTTTATTCAATATGTTATTTTTCTATTTGCCCATAGTTTTATTCAATCTATGCCATGTATTTAGGATTTGAGCTGATTTGAAATACCCATGGGAGCTTGAGCTTGTAGCCCTGGGACCATGGTGGCAGCAGCAATTTATATTGTGCAATCGTGGGAATTGAGACGATCCCGTCGCGACGATGCGCTCTCTAACGAAAAAAATAGAGTCGCCACCCGGAGCTTTCGGTGTCCCGGGATACCTAGTTTATTTTTATGAGCACCGAAGTGATAAAAATATGACTCTGAATCCGGTCCACACCAAAGGCTTTTGGGTAGGGCTTCGGTTATCGATCGAGAAGGTGTTAGGCACCCGATCAACCCGCTTAATGCGGTCTCTACTAATGGCCAAAAATAAAATGAAGTAAAAGAAAAAAAAATAGCTTCCTCTTGCCCAAAAGGGCTTAGAATCCTATTTGTGCCCCTCCGTTCCTACCGAAAAGTCAGCGGCGTAACAACACAAATGGGAGGATGGAGGGAGCTAGAAAGAGATAGGAGAAGAAAGGGGAGAGCCGGAGCCCTCGAGCCCTTGTAGCACCGTAGAGGAGCCTTGCGTGGCTTGCTTTGATGAGCTTTTGAAGGCTTTGTATGGTGGTAAGTGAGGTTCTAACTCTTAAGGCTTGAAGTTAAGAGGTAGGGAAGGGAGGTGGGGGATCACACACACCTAACCTAAGGGTTTTTTATGAAATGCTATGATCTAAAGGAGTTTTGTAAATTCTGAAATTTGTATGGGGGGTGTGCACCAAAGGGAGAAAGTTCTTCTCACTTTAAGCTCTTTCTCTCTTAGGTAGAAATTCTCAACCCTTAAGCACGAGGGGTGGCTCTCTATTTATAGAGGAAGGGAGGGTTAGTGAGGGGATAAAGTCCTAATTAGATTAGTAATTAGGTAATGGGTTATCAAAGGTTTTCTAGGGTTTTTGGAGCCTTGGAATGTGTGGGAAGGTTCTCCAATGGTGGATGATGGGGTGAGGCCTTAAGCCACTTAAAGGGGTGCAACTGGGTTTCAAAAGGGTGCAACAGAACCAGCAAAACACACCCCAAAGGTCAAGGTGGCCAACAAGTCAAACCCCAAACACAAAATTCAGGACAAAATCCAATAGTAACTATTCATATGCCTGGCGCAACTATTAGTTGCGCCAGGCAAATGTACAGTAAAACAGTAATGAACAGTAGCCTGGAAGTTGGCTTCACGAGGGGTGGGGGACTCATTTATACTTGGCGCAACTATTAGTTGCACCAGGCCATTTCTAGGGGAAAAAAGCCTGGCGCTTTGTAGGGGGAAAATGGCTTGGCGCAACTATTAATTGCGCCAAGCAAAAAACTTGAAATTTTGCCCAATTTTTGAATCGCTGTAACTTTTGATATACAACTCTGATTGAAGCGATTCTTAGCTCTTTTAAAAGCTGGAGAAGTCCTCTTTCTAATGGTATATGATTTGATATTAGTAGAAGACCTTAGATAGTCCTGGTGCACCACTCTTCATCCATTGCTCGGGAAGGTTAGGTTTAGGGTTCAAAATGGGTTCTAAGGGTCGGGATTGGTTTCTAAAGGTTCGGGATAGGTTCCTAAAGGATCTAGGGTGATTCCTAAGGGTTTGGGGTGATTCCTAAGAGTTCCATACATGTCATCAAAAGCTCAAAATTGCATCTCTCTCGAAAGGTGTTTCGATCGGGCCTTGGGCCAAATTTGGGTGTTTACATATATGTTCCATCTCAGTCCCCTGTGGTGTGGATAACCTCTGTGGATAGCCTGTGGCCATTTAAGTGGATAGACTATCGCCCTAGGGTGATTCCAAGCCACAGATATGAGAAGGATTCTTCTCCTCTGCACTTGAGCTTGTAACCTTGTGAGGGGTTGTTGTAGGAACAAGTTCCCCTTTGTTTTACTTGACCAAGATCAGATATTAGATTGGGTTTCTCTATAGATATTATAGACTTGTGAGCTGAGTCATTGCAAGCCTTTTGTAGCAATGACCAGCTGCATTTAAGTCCCCAAATAGATTTTGATCTACTATGGTTTCTACTAGTTTTTCAAGAACTATTTTCTCCCATGGATGCCTGAGTTTGTAGCCTGGCAAACATAGTGTCTGTAATGATGTTAATGTTCTGATTTGATGTATTAGGTGGAGGACATCTATTGGATAATCTGTGACCATTTAAGTGGACAAGTTATAGCCTTAAGATCAGTCTATTCCATTGGATCAGATTGGTTTTCTGATTTAATTCATGTGATTTGATCCTCTCTATTGGATAGCCTGTGAGCATTGAAGTGGACAGGTTATAGCCTAAGAGACCAAGTCAAATCATAAGAGTTAAGTTAGATGCGTCCTCCTTGCAGATGTGCATGTAGCCATATGAGGGATTGCTGCAGAGACAACCCTAAATCTGAGTTATATAATTGAATTAAGCTTAGCTTAATTGTCTACTTCCCATCATTTTATCTTTATTTTAATACACACCATCACCACCTTCTTCATAACCCTTTCTTAAGGATAGGACTTAACTTTATTTCTCTTCTTTTAGTATTAATTTAGTGTAGTTGTGACACCCAACTCCCTTTCTCTAGGATTGTCAGATTTGTAGCCAGATCTGGAGGCCTACTAACATAACCCATTTTGGGTTCTAGATTAATTTCTCTGTGGGACAAACTCTTACTTACTCAAAACTTGCTACAAGAGCCATGTATCTTGCAGGCTGTATATTTCAGATTTACTATTTTAACCAATTTTTATTTCTTCACTTTTTGATTTATATTTCTTCACCACTATTTTCTCACCAATAACAAAACAACACCTGAGATAAAGACCAACAAGTTTTTGCCGCCGCTGTCGGGGATATTGATCTTTTTAGTAGACCTGAGTTGTATTATATTTTAGTCTAGAAAATTCTTTGTAGTTGTGCCTTAAATAGAATAAAAAGTGCTACTGATTTTTATGAAATTTTTGGAGAATTGGAGAACAGCAACAGGGAAAAGCTAGAGCTATAGCTGGAGTTTAGCAAGCTCTGTTTGCACTTATTTTACCCTAAATCTTAGTCCATTTGTGTTGAATTCTCTGCCATTAGTTTAGTTGTAAATTTTGTTTGCAATATTTTTGTGTGCTGTGAGCATTTTTTTTACCTACTGATTCTGTGTGTGTATGCTTGGTAGAAGGTCCCTTAACCCTGAGTTGGAACTCTTAAATCTTGAGGTTGAAAGGGTCCTTAGACTGAGAAACACCACACCAGCCCCTACTATTGAAACTGAGCCAGCTCTAATGGCTGAGAGGCAAAGGACTCTGAATGAATATAATGCACCTAGAGATTACACATATTCCTTTTGCATACAATTCCCTTCAGTTGATGGAAATTATGAAATTAAGACCTCCACCATTAACATGCTGCCATCTTTTCATGGGCTCAATAAGGAAGATCCTTATAAGCACATTGATCAATTCTTGGCACTTTTAACAACATTTAACATTGCTGGCTTGGGACTTGAAGCCACCAAACTTAGGCTTTTTCCTTTTTCCCTAAAGGACAAAGCCAACACTTGGCTCTCAAAGCTCCCAGCCAATAGCATCCAGACATGGAGTGACCTCCAAAGTCAATTTTTGGCTAAATTCTTTCCCATTAATAAAACTAGTCAGATGAGGACAAAAATATTGTCATTTACTCAGTCCTCAACTGATGATTTTTACGAGGCATGGGAGAGGTTTCAAGAAATGTTAAAACAATACCCCCACCACCAAATTCCACAGTGGCAACTTGTGCAAGTATTTTACCAATGAATTAATCCCAAGATTAGGGACATGGTGGATGCCTCATGTGGGGGTAGTTACCTCCACAAGACAGCTGATGAGGCATACGAGTTGTTTGACATTATTGGTGAGAATTCCATGCAGCAGGAGTCACTGTCTCGCAATAACAGTCAGACCCCAGCTAAGTTGGTGAAAGAATCCACCCCTAGAGGTGGAATGTATGAGGTTAAGGTGCATAGTGAATTGGAAAGGAAGGTGGATAATCTGAGTTTAAAGTTTGATAAATTGATAAATGTGATGAAGCCTAGGATGGCTGCATAAGTGGAAGAGGCATGTCTGATATACCAATCTTCCACACATTCACTGCAAGAATATCCATCAGCCAACCAATTCCCTGATTTAGTTATGGAGCATGCCAATGATGTTCAAGCATATGGGCAACAACCTGCTGGGTACACCTGGAGAAACTATCCAAATCTGAGGTGGAGACAAGACACATACTAACAGCCCCAGCAACAGCAGTTGGCATCCCCATACAGACCTCAGCATCAGTTCAACCAAGGATATGCACCAAGGCATAATTTTTAGTTGCCTGCCCCATAGCCCAATCAGTTGATCTTGTCCCCACAACAGCCCAGATCCTCTTCCTTTGAAGAGCAAATGCTGGCATCAATGCAAAATCTGGAAAACTTGGTATAAACTGTGAACTCTCATGGGAAAAGCATTAAAAAAATAGAGGACCAGCTGACTCAAATTTGTAATGCTTTGAACAAGAGAGAGGAAGGCAAGTTGCCTAGTCAACCCTTGGCCAACCCTAAAGGGCAGTATATGATTGGAGAAGGCTCCTCTACCCATGAGGAGGCTAATGCAATCACTATCCTAAGGAGTGGCAGGGTGGTTGACAATTTAGTGGGTAGGACAAATGAGGAGGCCATGGAGAGTGAAAATAAAAGAAATGTGAGTGTTGTAGAACCAATGAATTCATCCCCTGCTGTAGAGCAGCAAGGACAAAATAAAGGGATTGATGTTGAGCCCCAATAGTAAACAATAAATGAAGAAAAGAGGAAAAAGTAAAAATTTGACCATGATATTGTTAGGCATGCAGCCGTGGCACTAGCAGTCCCACAACTGCCCTTTCCTCATGCACTTGGTGGCTCATCTCCTTTTGATAAGGGGAATGCTCAGAAGGAGGAAATAATGAAGACCTTCAAGCAGGTCAAGATTAATTTGCCCATGCTTGATGCTATAAAATAGGTCCCTGCCTATGCCAAATTCTTGAAGGACCTCTGCACATAGAAAAGAAAAGCAAGGGTACAACTGTCTAAAAAGGTTGTTGCTACTGAACATGTTGAATCAGTTCTGTCCATAGCCACACCTGAGAAATTATAGGACCCAAGAGTACCAACTATCCCCTGTATAATTGGAAACCACACCATTGGTAGAGCCCTCTTGGACTTAGGGGCCAGTGTGAACCTGCTCCCATATTCTCTGTATGAGGAGCTAGGTTTGGGGTAGATAAAATCCACATCAGTTGTGCTTCAGCTAGCTAATAGGTCTGAGAGGAGACCTGTGGGTGTGGTGGAGGATGTTTTGGTGGGGGTGGACAAGTTCTACTATCCTGCTGATTTCCTAGTTTTGGACATGGACCCTTGCAAAAGTAAAACTCCAATTCTTGTCATCCTTGGTAGGCCATTCTTGGCCACTACCAATGCTTGTATTCAATGCAGGTCAGGGGTGAACATGAAGGCCCAATTAAATGTGTACAATGTTGCTAGGTAGCCTCAGATGGACATTAAGGACTGCTATTCAATAGATGTACTAGATGGCCTAATAGAGGAAGAATTATCCAATCTGCTGGATTGAGATAATGTTTTTGAAAACCTGGAAAATGTTTGGAGTATGGTTGAGAAGGAGGCCCAAGCTCTCATGACAGAAGACCACCAAAGGAGAGTCTTCTGTGAGGCTAGTGCAACATTCCAACTGTAAACCTACATTGCCGCCCCTTCCTCAAACCACCAAGGCACCTTTGTTGCCTTCCATTGAAAGTCTCCCTGATTTGGAGCTTAAGAAGCTCCTAGACACATTAAAGTATGCCTTATTGGGGAAAAATAAAAATCTTCCAGTGATTATCTCTTCCTCTCTCACTAGTGAGCAGGAAGAAGAATTATTGAGTGTTCTCAAGAAGCACACAAAAGCAATGGGGTAGACAATTACTGATCTAGGCGACATTGATACCTCAGTTTGTATGCACAAAATTTACTTAGAAGAGGGTTCAAAACCCTCTAGGGAGATGCAGAGGAAGCTTAATCCTCACATGCATGAGGTGGTCTTGGAAGAAATAGTAAAACTGTTAGATGCAGGGGTGATTTACCCCATTTTAGATTCAGAGTGGGTGTCACCTATCTAAGTGGTACCCAAAAAGTCAGGCATAATAGTTATTACTTCTGATTCTGGGGAGTTGATGCCAGCCAGGGAGACCACTGGCTAGAGAGTTTGCATTGATTACAGAAAACTCAACTCCAAGACCAGGAAAGACCACTTCCCTCTCCCCTTCATTGACTAAATTCTAGATAAGTTGGCTAGGAAGGCATTTTATTGCTTTCTTGATGGATACTCAGGATATAACCAAATCCTTGTGTATCCTCAAGATCAAGAAAAAACTACTTTCACATTTCCCTTTGGCACCTTTGCTTATAGGAGGATGCCTTTTGGACTGTGCAATGCCCCAGCCACATTTCAGAGGTGCATGTATGCCATTTTTCTGATATGATTGACAAGTTCCTGGAAATCTTCATGGATGATTCAGTATATGGGGACAGCTTTAGCCAATGCTTGAGTCACCTTGACCCGATTTTACAAAGATGTAAAGAGACCAATTTGGTCTTAAGCTGGGAAAAGAGTCACTTTATGATAACACAAGGAATTGTGTTAGGCTATGTGGTCTTTCACAGAGGAATATAGATTGATAAGACTAACGTGGAATTGATCTCACACCTACCCCCACCCAAGATTGTTAAGCAAATCAGATCCTTCTTAGGACATGCTGAAGTTTACAGGAGGTTCATTAAGGACTTCAGCAAAATTGTAAAGCCATTGTGCCACCTGCTGTGTCAGGATATGCTATTTGAAATTTCTGTTGAGTGGCTTGAGGCCTTTGAGGTCTTAAAATAGTGCCTTACCACTGCTCCTGTAATCCAGGCTCCAGGTTACTCACTCCCCTTTGAGCTGATGTGTGATGCATCAGACTTGGCCATAGGTGCTATCTTAGGACAGAGAAAAGATAAGTTGCCTGCAGTGATTTATTATAGAAGCAAAATACTAGTAGAAGCTTAACTCAACTACACCACCACTGAGAAGGAGCTGCTTACTGTGGTGTTTGCTATGGACAAGTTTAGGCCCTACTTGTTTGGGTCTAAAATTATTATTTTTACTAATCACTTAGCCTTGAAATACCTGTTGGCCAAGAAGGATGCCAAACCAAGGCTGATCAGATGGATCCTCCTATTGCAGGAGTTTGATCTTGAGATCAAGGATAAGAAGGGAGTTGAGAATGTGGTGGCTGACCACCTCTCTAGAATTGTTTTGGAAGAATGTGCAGCAACACTTGCTAACGAATTGTTCCCTGATGAGCAGTGATTTGCTATGCAGTCTAGTGTGCCCTAGTTTGCACACATTGTGAATTTTCTTATTGTTGGTAGGATCCCTCCTCACTAGTCCAAGATGGACAAAGACCTATTTTTCTCTTAGGTCAAACATTTTCTGTGGGAGGATCCATACCTATATAAGCATTTTGCAGATCAGATTGTTAGGAGATGTGTGTCTAAGAGTAAGTTCCACAACATTCTTTCTATATGCCATGAGCAGGCCGGTGGAGGTCACTTTAGTGGCAAAAAGACAGCTGTAAAAGTTTTGTAATGTGGGTTTCATTCGCCCTCTTTATTCAAAGATGCATACATACATTGCAAAGCCTGTGAAAGATATCAAAGGTTGAGAGGCATTTCCAAGAAAGATTTAATGCCATTGCAGCCCATCCTTGTGGTAGAACTATTTGACATATGAGGGATTGATTTTATGGGCCCCTTTCCTCCTTCTATGGGATTCAATTTGATATTTGTGACAGTGGACTATGTGTCCAAATGGGTGGAAGCCATTGCCACAAGAATAAATGACCACACAATTGTCCTTAAATTTTTAAAGGATAATATTTTCTCCAGATTTGGCACTCCCAGAGCTATCATTAGTGATGGGGGAACTCACTTCTGTAACAGACCTTTTGAGAATCTGCTAAAAAAATACTCTATTACACACATGATTGCAACTCCCTACCACCCACAGACTAGTGGGAAAGTTGAAATTTCTAATAGGAAGATCAAGCACATCTTGGAGAAGACTGTGGGGATTGATATAAAGGATTGAGCACAAAAGCTAAATGATGCTTTGTGGGCTTATAGGACTACCTATAAGACCCCTAGTGGTATGTCCCCTTTTAGGCTGGTCTATGGAAAGGCCTGCCACCTACCAGTGGAGTTAGAGCATGGAGCCTACTGAGCTATTAAAACACTAAATTTTGACCTAACTATCACTGGTTCTCATAGGAAATTAAAACTGTTAGAGCTTGATGAGCTGAGACTGGAGGCCTATACAAATGTCAGAATTTACAAGGAGAGATCCAAGGCATTCTTTGACAAGAAACTCATGAGGAAGGACTTCAATGTTGGTACCAAGGTTTAGCTTTTCAACTTCAAATTAAAATTATTTCCAGGAAAGTTAAAATCCAGATGGGATAGATCTTACACTGTCATCCATGCCTCCCCATCTGGTGCTGTGGAGATCTTGGATCCCATGTCTGGGAAAATCATGAAAGTGAATGGTCAAAGGCTAAAAATTTGTGTAGAAAAGTCAATGGAGCCTCCTCAGACCATTCACCTGGATGAGCCTCCCACTGATTAATGATCCACAACTCTGTATACTGTGTACTTAAGTTGTGAATTTTTATGCTATTTTGTTTAAAAATCTGTCATGTGGTGTTTTTATTGTGTTTTTTATTTGCATGTTTTGTTTTATTTTGTTTTGAGTTGTGTTGTTGTTGTTGTTGATGTGAATGTTTGTCATCTGAATTTCATGAGTCTGTTCCCTGCTGAGATGAAAATGTGCATGGGCCTGCTGTCATTTAAATGTGCATCAACTTCTTGTTATTTCAGATCATTTGTATGCAAGCATGAATACTAGTGAATTTGTTGTTAATAGGCATTGGGATTGTCATGGTGAAAGAGATGATATGTGAGGAAAATTGGAGGAGATGCACAATGGCAAGGTCAATGTCAATATGAATCCACAGACTAATGTGCAAGCATTGACAGAGGGTGAATTCTGCTTTGTCGCGAGGCTCAATGGACCCAAATTTACACTCGCGAGTTATTTGTGAGCACTCTCGTGGGGCTCTGCTATGAATTTGGTTCCTCGAGAGCAAACTACTTGAGGAAAGCCTATGATTTAACCATGCGAGGCCAGTTCTTCTCCGCGACGTTGAGCTGCACGATAAATGGATGGCATGGATTTTATTCCTCGCGAGCAACATTTTTGAGGCTTGCACTGTTTATTACCTCGTGAGATCCTTTGATCTCTGAATTTATTTTTTTCCTCGCAAGATTAAGCCTTCAACAACGCGAGATCTCAATTCACCTCTCGTGCATCAGACGCAGCATCAGCCCTGTGATCACCTCCTGAGGCTTTATTCTCCTCAACAAAGACCTTTCTTATGAGATCTCAATCCACTACGTGAGAAGAAATGTGCCTCGCGAGTACCTGGAGAAAACCGCGCGAGGCACGAGTTCATCAACTTATACCCTATGAAAGTATTCATTATCTTCATTCTCTCTATTTGCCCTAGTTCCAGTTGCACATCACCGAGCTCCTTCCTCTCTTCTTTCTTCTCTATAGCCTAAACCACTCTAACTCGGCCACTTCTCTCCTACCATTGTGTTCCACAACACCTCTTGATCATTTTGCACCCGATTTGGAAAGATTTGATCCACTGTGCCATGTTTGAAGTGGAACCCTAGCTCTGGTTTGGTAAGTTTTCTCTCTCCTCTATGGTTTGAATTAGTAGACTATTTCTATCATTGAGTGGAAAGGATTTAGTGGGCATTACCTCCATTGAAGTGTGAGCTACCTCAACTTTGAATTTAAAGCCCTAATTTTCAGAATTGGAGTAGTCATGGCCAAAAGTTCTAAATTTATTGATACCTTGGCTACCATGCTCAACCCTTCAATTACTGGCAGCTCGGTGGCCACATGGAAATCAGTGAGGATTATAGAGGCCTCCATTGTGGAGACCTCTGAGGTACTTACACAAGCTGTGGAGCCCCAAGTGGAACAAATTCAGAAGAGGGCTGCCCCTGTCAAGAAGGTCAAGGCTGTGGCCTCTGATGCCCCAGTTGCCAAGAAGAAGTCTGCACCTAAAAAGAGGGCCAGAGACCACCCTCCTGCTAAGAGCCTTGAAAAATCTAAGAAAAAGCAGAAAAAGGGCAAGGAGGTGGCCCCTGAACTTTCCCCTAAGGAGGAGGAAGATGATGAGTCACTCAGAATCCCCTCTGAGTTTGTGGCTGCAATTAAGCTTGAGGCAGAGACTGCCTTTGACAAGGCCTTCTTTGAGGATGAGCCAGAGACAACTGCATTAATAGAATACCTGACCAAGGCCACCCTGCTACCCCTATTGAGGCCCCCTCTGCAGCTAGTCATCCCTAGACTAGTGCAATTATTTTACCAGAACATAAGGGTGAAGACTAGAGATGATGGGAACCCTGCAATGCTGGTATTAATAAATAACTTTGAGATGCTATTTAACCAAGCAGCCATTGCTAAGATACTTGGGATACCAACCAAGTACGACCCAGAGTATGGCTTGGGTCCCCCTTTGACAGCCAACATCCCAAAAATTGCCAAGGAGCTCACAGGAGGGATCACAGCCTCAGGGTTGTCTATTAGGAAGAGAGACTTGCATCCAGGCCCGAGGTTTATGGATGGGGTGCTGAGAAAGAATGTCTATTGCACTAAACACCAACATGAGAGGAGGTTCCACATTGAAAATACCCTCTGCTCCTTCCATTGCAACCACTACATAGATGTTGTAAAGCTCATCTTTGAAGGAATGAAGGATATACATGAAAAGGTGAAGAGGGAGTAGAAACCTCATTCCTTGCCCTACTGCAGGCTCATTACAGCCCTGCTGTAGCTGGGAGGCTACCACTTCATCATGAATGAGGAAACTCTCAATTTGGCCCCTAGCAAGTGTGGCAAGAAGCAGTGGGGGATCAGTGGTACCTTGATTGAAAAGAAGAAGTAGAAAGAGGAGCTGCTATCTCAGGTAGCCCCAACAATTCAAGAAGCAGTTGCTACTGCCTTTGTTGTAGCCAACTCTGCTACTGACTCTCAAGCAGCCACCTCAAGTGTTCCAGCTATCCCCACCTCCATTCCCTTGCTAGCCATTGTGACAACCAACCCTACCATACCCTCACCTATAGCCACCCCCATTACCACAACACCCACTACTGCAACCTCAACAATCCCAACATCTGCACCTACTACCAAACCAATCCCACAACCCTCCACACCAGAGCCAATTTTACCCACCACCACAGCCCCCATAACCCAATCAACACCAACCCTATCCATTAGCTCAACCATCACTACATCACTTACATCCACCGTACATATTGAGACCATTCCTTTATCCTTACCCATACCTGTACCCACATACATAGCCCATCCCAGCCCACCTGTCAAGGTCACATATAGAAAGAGTAAACCATCAAACGCCCCACTAAGCCCCAACCTACATATATATACCAAACTCTACCTATCCTTGACACAACAGCTATTCCAGACCCAACCATTGACATACAACCACCCTCATAAGTCCAAACCTCTTCAGTCCATCATGTTGTACCTAAGCCCCCAATCCCTGACATCCCACACAGCTCCCCATTCGCCTCACCTCAGCCCACTGGCCCCTCTAGCACAATTGAGCCTGATACACTTGAACCTTTGAGACATTCCATTCCATATTCCCCTACCCATGACCAAGACCCCTTTTCAGAAGAAGGGTACTCAGCTATGATGACCTCTATCATAGGGGAAATCAATTATGAGTTCACCCCTCTTCTAGAGTCACCTCACCCTCCTCATTTTACCCACATCCCATTAACTTCCACTATGCACCCACTTTCCCATTTCAACCAGCTCCAACCACCCAACCCTCAGCCCCTATCATAACTGATCCCCTACCCCAAATCCTTAACCTCCTCCTTTCCCTTCAAACCCAAGTGCTGGCCAATACCCAATCCCAAACATCCATTGAGGCCACCCTTCATGGAATGAACTCCACCGTATAAAACCAGGCCTCCATTCAAATGAGTTTACAAGCCATCAAATCAGCCTTGTCAACCTTAACCCAACCTTCCCAACAATCATTTATCCCTCCACCTATCCATATACCTACACCACCCCCATCTCCCCAATCCTTAACCATATCATCAACAGAAGCCCCTACAAAAACATTTACCAATGCCTCAACCCAAACCGACCTTGATCCTAAACCCCAACCTGCAGCCCCACCTGCAGTCTCAACATCTGATGGTGCCACAGATGTGGAAAACCTAT
This sequence comes from Chloranthus sessilifolius, assembly GCA_021018995.1. NCBI lineage: Eukaryota > Viridiplantae > Streptophyta > Magnoliopsida > Chloranthales > Chloranthaceae > Chloranthus > Chloranthus sessilifolius. Next base: position 36,884,393 of record CM037597.1, on the reverse strand, counting down.
TCCCCACCTCCTCCATTCCAACCCAAACTGACCCTGGGGTAATTGACCTCACCTTACCTGAATCTGAAGTCCCCCAGCCTATACTTACCCATACCTTCATCCATCCCTTCATCTTCATCTGCACAACCATAAGTGCTGGCTGGCCCTTCTTTCACTACTGAGCACACCATACTACCCACCTCTTTCAACCCCATGCCCCCATACTCCACCCTCCTAAGGGCAATGAAGGAAAATGCATACATCAAAAGGGATGTGGTTACATGCATGGCTGACCTTAGAACTATAGTTAGGCAGCCCCTCCTAGATCAAATCAAAATTTTAGAACTCACTCATAAGATAGAGAGAAAAAGGATAAAATATGGATGGAGGGAGATATTGTTCAAATATAATGAAAAGAAAAATAGAGCTGAGGGGATGGAACATGTGATCAAGAACTTGCAGGAGACACTGTTGAGAACTGGAAAATACCATTTTTCACCCCTTAATCTGGGCCTTGATAGACCCTTGAGAGAACTAAATAAGTGTTTTAAGTGTTTGTTTTACAGCTAACAATAAAGGCAGGTTTAACCTTGAAAGTAGCTTAAAAGTGCCAAAAAGATGATGACCCATCTTGATCTGGAGGAAGAAGGAGAAAGGGCAACCTCACTGGCTGTCAAAATGCCTAAAATAAAGAGGACAAAGGCCTGGTTTCAACCTGGAAAGAGGTTTGGAGCTATTCGAAAAGAAGAATGCACTACAGAATGCTATTCGTAAAGGTCCCCAATCTTTGCGAAAAGGTCCCCAAGCTTTGCAAAAAGGTTCCCAATCTTTGCGAATAGATCTCCCGAAGTTACAGTTCTTTTCGAAAAGGTCTCCAATCTGTGCGAAAAGAGCTTCAGAAGTCACAGTACCTTGCGAAAAGTTCTCCAAACTGTGCGAAATGATATCCTGAAGATTCTCAGCATCTGCAAGGGCAATTCAGTAATCTCTGCACGTGCCCCAATGCATTTAAAAGCCCAGGGACATTCCGAAAGATTCTGAGCACGAACCAAAGGCATATTCCACCCCATGCGAACACTCAAAGATGAAATTACTTGGCGGGAACTTTTAGAAGCTCAAACAGATTTTTGAATTACATAACAGAATTGATGCTTCTATCACCTGATTGGCTGAACCAGATCAAGCAGTTCTGATTGGCCAAAATAGATCTGGATCCTTGTGCTCGACTCCTATTGGTTGATACAGATCTATCCAATTCTGATTGGTTGATACACATCTGAGCTGGACTTAGGGAAAACTATAAATAGATGAACCATTTGCCCAATTTGGGTATCCAAATTTGGAGTTTCATTCCTATTCCCCCATTTCCAAACCAGATAGTTTGTCTGAAATCCCTGTAATAGCTTCACTTTGACTTGCAATTGGGAGCTGTGAGACATTTTTGTAATTCAAAAGAGAGTTGTATTCAAGACTACAAATCTGAGAGATGTTTAAGCTGTGCTCTGTAATTGTAATGGTGGATTTGAAAAGGTTGCTGTAAACCGTATATTCTCAATTGGACTCATGTTAAGGGTTCCCTCTGATCTCCTTATTTCATTAGACTCCTTTAGATTTACTGTTTTTCATGCAACTTCCCTTGATTCATTAATCCTGTGAGAATTAGTGTTGGTAACCTAATCTCTCACGACATTTGTAGTGATGCTTCTTGTTCTAAATTAAGGCTTTGGATTAAAGACTATTGGATGGTTTGTGGCCATTAAAGTGGACAGACCATAGCCATAAGCTTAAACCTAATCCTTAAATTAGATTTATTTCTCTTACATCTGCGCTTGTAGCTAGATGAAGATTAGATCATCTCTCAGTTGAGCTGCAGTCATTCTCATTAGTTTTCAAGGACCAAATCAAAGTTAGATATTACTTCTCCATTTTTTAACCTCAAACGGTCCCCCAACTCGGATCTGGATCACTTAGTTTAATCTTTACTTTTATCATTTAGTTAATGTGACAAATTCAACCTCCCATCTTATGTGCTTTGTAGATAGGATCAGAGGTCAGATCTGGTAGCTCAGATCTGAAGGTTTATCTTAAATTTTAAATCAATTCCCTGTGGACGATCTTTTACTCACTTACATTTAAAACTTGCTACAATTGGCCCTGATCTTGCAGGCTAATTCACTTCTACCTGTGCTGATATTTCTTTACTCTTTTTTAATATTCTAGATTCAGTATAATTTAGTAGTTGCAAACCTGTTTTCAAAACACACATAAATCAAGCACACTAAGAAGAAACAACAGACACTTAGAAGGGTGGAGGAGAGGGCCAATGATTATGCTAGGACCGCTGTAGCATTACATCAAACCTTATCTAATATTGGTGACAGAGATTTAGCAAAAGCAGCTGCCAAACTCTTCACTGCTGCTGCCCCTCCCATGCCAACTACCCCTAAACCTAAAGAGCCAAGAAAAATCAAGCCTGACATCAACATAAAGGAGCCTGCTTCAAAGCCAGAGCCAACTCCCAAGAAGAGGAGCAACACCAAGCAGAGGACTACTTCAAAGAGATCCCAGTCCATTGCTGCTGCTCTCAAGAAAGCAAAAGGCAAAGGTGTCCAAGACAAGGCTGATGCAACAGAAAATTCAGATGATTAGACTTTGTAGATGTAGTTAGTTATGCTATTTTTTATACTCTTATTGTAGCTCTTTTTCATGCACATTGTACATATTACTGTTTATAAATGAAAGTTCTTTTTAGTATCTGTTGGGTGAATTTTGTTTGTTTTCCTTTGCTTCTCATGATTACTTATTTGTTTTACTTGTTTGTGTGAGCTGTGTTTATTCCTTTTACTTGCCTACTTTTATGTCTGATTTTTATCAATATACCCTACTGCACATGTCCCTTATCTCTCAAACAGTGAGGACACTGTTCCTCATAGGTTTGGGGGTGAGTGTGGTTTACTACTTTTACTTACCTTGTTTGCTGTCTTTTTTTTACCAAAATACCCTGCTACACATGTCCTTTATCTTTGAACCAGTGAGGACACTGTTCCTCATAGGTTTGGGGGTGTAGCAAGGTTTGCCAATGATATAGTTAACCTAAGTGTAGCAGAACCAAGGAAGTAAGATAGAAATAGAGCTGAGTCACCTATGAAACTTTGAAAATGAGGGATGTTAAAATTCTACAGACCTGTAGGCATTAAAAGCTTTTAAATTTTAACATTTCCATGAGGCGAACATCAAGGAAACTTATTTGTGTTAGCACTTAGTGAACCACCAAAGAGAGAAAAAGGTAAGGACATGCCTATGAGTTCAATGGAAGACCATACCTAGTGAGATTTGGACCTATAAAATTTTTCTCTTTGAGGAGTGTTATAGGCAATTCTTTTTGCTCTAAGGACTGGCTGAGTCTATTTCCTTACTAAAAGTTAGGCATCTCCAAGTTAAAACAACTGACAGTACCCATGACATTTAGGAAAGGATCAAAGCCTTCTCTTGGACAGTTTGAGCTCAAAGATACTAAACCCTTTAAACTGCCCTTGTACATACACCTTTTGAGCCTTAATTTCCAATTTGCTTCAAAATACACCAGAGTATTTGCACATAAACTTGTGGACCTGATTCAAACCTACCCCCACTCTGAGAATTCAGAAGGTAAAGGAGAAGGACTTGAAGATGGACAAGCTAGGGTCAACATTTGGTGAATGGAGAAGAAGAACATAAAGGAAGACAGTAGTGTAGCAGCTGGGAAGAGGGTGGCATTTCAGAAAAATAAAAACAAAAAGAAAAGAAAATTGTATAAAATATATATATATATATAATGAAAAGAAATAGAGAAGAATCAAGAGGTAAGTTCATTGGAAAAATTAAAAATAAGAGGAGAAGTTGGTCACTTCAAGTATGAAAAATATAAAAAAAGATGAAATATGCTGAAATTAAAAGAAGGTGAAGTCATGAATCACCTCCTTCACCTGCTGATTTCTCAATGTTAGATCCTTTTTACCCTTCCATTCTTTGTAACCTACATCCATAAGCCACTTTACAACTCAGTCATAAGACCTTGTGATCCTAAGTTGAATGAGTTGTTATGTGGAGATGAGGAGTTGTCCAATCTATGGTGAGAAATGGTCAATAATGCCAAAATTTAGAAGCCTTGCCTATGCTCATGCTTGTAGATCCATTTGGGATTTATAACTGCTCTTGAGCTTGTGTAAAAATGAAAACCCTCAAATTTATTTGTGAGAGACTGCCCTGGTAAGCATTGGGTCTAACAATGCATGTATTGGGCATTGCCTAAACCTAATTTTTGAATTGATGATGAGCTCAGTACTGACATATACTTTATGTTTTTCTTTATGTAAGCTGATTGGAAATAATGTGCATACATGTAAGAGTTTTTCATGCTAAATGGTCTGTGCATTTCATTTGTTTAAATTCCTCACATTTTGAAAAGAATCAAGGGTAGACTGATGCTCTGATTATTAGATACTGATTTGGTGATGTTGTGCTGTTGTTAGCTGTTTTCATTAAGAAGTTTGTTGATACCTTCACTGAAAACCCTCAGGAGACTTCACTCCTCCACTAGGGATCACCTAGGGGTTTAAAAGGCTTGATGCATAAGCTAAATGCATCCATGCTCCCTATGAAAGTGGCATTTAAATTCTTGGAATAGTTGTTTAAATTTTACTTTGCTCGAGGACTAGCAAAGATTAGGTTTGGGGGAGTGTTATTCATTGAAAAGTACCACTTTCACCTCTTAACCTAGCCTGTGCTACACCTTGAAACTGACTAATAAGTCTTTGTTTAGCTTATTTTGTAGTTAGTAATAATTTGTGTAGCTTAATACAAAGTCCATGCCTTTGGTGCCTAAAAGAGAGAGAGTTCAAGTCAAGGATGACTGCTGAGCCAAAGATTGTGGAAACACCATAGTGGTACACACCATGGTGACTATTTTACATGTCATACAGAATGGACTAAGAAAGTCTAGTAGATGAGAGAAGCATAGATGTGAGTGGAGAGAAGTGTAACAGCAGCAACTGCATAGCAGCAGAGGAGAAAAGTTGTTATCTCGCACAGTAGAAATGCGACCTCGCGTTATTCAAATCAATAGCAAAGCCTCCTCGCACATATGTTACATGTAGCACAAGGAGACTCACGAAGAATTCAACCAGTTAAGTGAAGGGATTGTCCAAGAGCATTCTCTCGTGCAGCAGTCGCGCGCTTTAGCTGCAACCAACGCTCAAGATCCTCGCGAAGCTGTCGCGCACTAAGCCTTCAGAAATCCAGCTCGTGAAGCTCTTGCAAGGAACAAACCTCATATCAGCCGCACGCCTAATCTCACGAGGCCAATCTGCACAGAGGGCACAAGCAAACTCGCAAAGTTCTTGTGTGGCTCAAGAGGAGAGAGAACTCTAAAAATTTTCTTGCATAGCTCTTGCGCGCTTAAAAGCTCAACCCTCTATCGAGCGAGCTGTGCTATTCATTTCATAAGGAGCCAAGTGAAATGTGAAATCATCTACGTGAGAGCCTTGCGATAGGAGACACCTGAAGCTCCACTGTGCGAGCAACGCCAGGGCATGCACATTCTTCCTCACAATAGCATTATAGAGCAGAGCAGCTGCGCGACAATTCAAATCCCACTATGCGAGCGATAGACCTTCCAAGCCAAATCTACCCTCGCGAGCACTCTGTAACTTCATGAATGAATTAAAAATCCAATGCTATCCCTACGAAGCTTGGGCTCTCCACTTCTCAGTCTTTACTCAAGGACCTTTTAGGGATTTTCCCAGGTCTAGGGCACACATCCCGAGGCCCTGATCTCTATGCACACATCCCAAGGCATCCTAGGATTGTAACCAAGCCATGTCTACTAGAAAATTAGAGTTTATTCTTCTCTTAGCCAAGGCATCAAGGACTGAGTATATAAGCTACAAATTTAACTTAGAAAAAATCTCTCCTTCAACCTTAGTCGGTTGTGAGCTCAAGCAAATTAGGGTTAGGGTTTGATCACCTCTTTTTCCATTTTTTTCTTCTCTCTTAGCCCAACACTTGCTAGCTATATCCTCTGTAAGCAATTAGGTTTAGTTTTATTCAGCTTTTGTAATGGGTCTTGTAACCTTTGGGATTTTGTGAGAGCTGTTATACACAAGGCTGCTGCCTTGAGGACATCTCATTGTAAGTATTGGTTTAATCAATGAATGTCTATTTTAATGTTTATTCAATCTATTATTTTTCTATTTGCCCATAGTTTTATTCAATCTATGCCATGCATTTAGGATTTGAGCTAATTTAAAATACCCATGTGAGCTTGAGCTTGTAGCCCTGGGACCATGGTGGTAGCAGTAATTTATATGTTCCATCTCAGTCCTCTGTGGTGTGAATAACCTTTGTCGATAGCCTGTGGCAGTTTAAGTGGACAGACTATAGCCCTAGGGTGATTCCAAGCCACATATATGAGAAAGATTCTTCTCCTCTGCACTTGAGCTTGTAACCTTGTGAGGGGTTGTTGCAGGAACAAGTTTCCCTTTGTTTTACTTGACCAAGATAAGATATTAGATTGGATTTCTCTATAGATATTACAGACTTATGAGCTGAGTCATTGCAAACCTTTTGTAGGAATGACCAGCTGCATTTAAGTCCCCAAATAGATTTTGAACTATTGTGGTTTCTACTAGTTTTTCAAGAACTATTTGCTCCCATGGATGCCTGAGCTTGTAGCTTGGCAAACATAGTGTCTATAATGATGTTAATGTTCTGATTTGATGCATTGGGTGGAGGACATCTATTGGATAATCTGTGACCATTTAAGTGGATAGGTTATAGCCTTAAGATCAGTCTATTCCATTGGATCAGATTAGTTTTCTGATTTAATTCATGTGATTTGATCCTCTCTATTGGATAGTCTGTGACCATTAAAGTGGACAGGTTATAGCCTTAAGAGACCAGGTCAAACCATAAGAGTTAAGTTAGATACGTCCTCCTTGCAGATGTGCTTGTAGCCATCTGAGGGATTGCTATAGAGACAGTTCTAAATCTGAGTTACATAACTGAATTAACCTTAGCTTAATTGTCTACTTCCCATAATTTATGTTTATTTTAACACACACCTTCACCACCTTCTTCATAACCTTTTCTTTAGGATAGTATGCACTTTATTTCTCTTCTTTTAGTGTTAATTTAGTGTAGTTGTCACACTCAACTCCCTTTCTCTAGGATTGTCAGATTTGTAGCCAGATCTGGAGGCCTACTAACATAACCCATTTTGGGTTCTAGATCAATTTCTCTACGTGACAAACTCTTACTTACTCAAAACTCGCTACAATACCCTTGTATCTTGCAGGTTGTGTATTTACAATTTGCTATTTAACCAATTTTTATTTCTTCACATTTTGATTTATATTTCTTTACCACTGTTTTCTCACCAATAACAAGACAACACCCGAGATAAAGACAAACAACTTTCCAGGCTTATTTTTGCTCGCGAGGCTCAATACCTTCAATCCCATCTTCACGACAACCTTGCGAGAGCCTCACGAAGCACGGGTTTCATTGATTTAAACCTCACGAGATGCTTCATCTTCATTTCATCTCTTTGCCTTAACTTCCAGAGTGAACCACAGACATATCATTCCCATTCTTTAACCTGCACTGCCCATTCTGCCCTAGCACTTACACCCTGTGCTTGTTACTTTGCTCTACATCAGCTTCTGATCATTTCACACTAGACAAAGTACAAATCGATTCACCATGCAAAGTCTGAGCTGAAACCCTAGCTTTCGGAGGGTAAGTGTTTATTTTCTCAAGCTGTGAATTCAATTTGAATTTCCTCTGGTATACTGTGTGATTTTATGAGAGGAATTCGTGTGGTGAACCCTAGAGATTTTTGTAGGTACCTAGGTTCTGTGTTCCCAGCCCTAGAACCTTAGGATTTTGGGACAAATGGCTGACAAAACCCCCTTTGTGGAGAACCTTGAAAATCTGTTGAACCCCCCACCTACAGCAATCTCCACATCAACAAGAAAATCAGTGAGGATTGTTGAGGCATCCACTGTGGAGGGAACTGATGCCCTAGTTCCCCAACCTAAGAATCCCAAAAAGAAGGATGCCCCAAAGAAAAGAGCAAGAATTGCCATTCTGAGCCTTAAAAAGTCCAAGAAATAGAAGGGCAAGGAGGTTGTCCCTGAAGTCAATCCCCTTTCCACTCCCAGTGAGTTTATTTCTGCCATTAATTGGAGCCTGAGACTATTTTTTACAAGGCATATTTTGAGAAGCAGCCCTTGACTGCCCCATCAATTGAATTTCAGTCAAAGGCTTCTTTGTTACCTTTGCTCAGGCACCCATTGGAGTTAACCTTTCCTAGGTTAGTCCAACTTTGGTATCAGAACATAAGGGTGAAAGAGGATGAGAATGGACACCCAATATTCTTAATCCTGATTGATGTATGTGAGATGTTGGTGGGTCCCTCAGAAATTGCCAAAGTCCTAGGCGTACCAGCTACTTACAACCAAGAGAGTACTTTGGGAGCTCCCCTAATTGCCTCTATCACTGAGATTGAAAAGAGGATAACACAAGGGAGGAAAGCATCAGGGGACTCCATCAGGAGGGAAAATTTGGAGCCAAGCTTACTGTTCATGGATGGAGTGTTGAGGAAGAATGTGTTCTGCTCTGGGCACCAGCAGGAGAGGAGGGCCCCAATAGCAGATGCAATTTATTCCTTCTCCCAGGGGCATTACTTTGAAGATTCCTAGCTGATATTTGAGGGGTTGAGGGACATTCATGAGAAGGTGCAAAAGAAGCAAAAACCCCATGCCCTTTCTTACAGCAGGTTGATCACTGGCCTGCTAAAACAAGGGGGATATCAGTTTAAGATGGGGGAACCAAAAGAGACATTGACTCCTATTCAGTTTGGAAAGAAGCTGTGGGGGATTAGCCTGACTATGGTGAAGAAGAAGAAGGAGAAAGAGGCAGCCCCCACCATTCAAGAAGCTACAGCTGCTGCTGTTCCTACTACTTCTCCTGCTGATGCCCCTCTTACTACCAACTCTGCTCCCCCTGCTACTGCTTCTAGCTCAGCCATTCCACCCCCAGTCCACCTATCATTCCATCCCCTACATTTTCCACAATCCCAACCCCTACCACTGCTTCATCAGCCCCTACCACATTACCCACCACTATCCTTGTGCCAACCCCCAGCCAACCCACCTTCCCTTTCACCTTACCCACTCTCATCATTACCAGAAGATACACAAAGAAACCCTCTCAAAAATCCAAAACAACCACCACATCCCAACCAATTACCATACCTGAGACTACCCCCAGTTCTATGCCCATTACCTTACCCCAAACCACCTACACACCTGACCTTACACCCCAACCTATTCCAAGCCTGGACCCTATTCCATTAACCCAACCTATACCAACCTTTGAACCCATTAACATTGACCAACCCACTACCTCTACACCCATTAAACCTGACACCTTAGACCCCTTTAAACAGTCCATTCATTTTTCCCCATCCCATGACCTAGACCCATACACCACTGAGGGATACTCAGCCATGATGGATTCCATCATTGGGGACATCAGGTATGAGTTCACCCCTCTTCCTGACTCCCCACAGCCTACCCATTTCACCCCTGACGCACCTTCCCCACCACCAACCCAATTTCACCATGCCATAACCTCACCTTTCCAACCCATCTTAACCACCCCACCCACAGTCTGCATCATTCCAGATCCCTTACCTCAAATACTTACCCTATTTGCCTCCCTCCAAACCCAACTCCTAACCAATACCCAAAACCAGGCTGTCATGCTCAATTGCCTCCAATCAATCCAAACCAGCCTACAGACCTTTACCCCACCAACCCAACCACCTTCAGCATCACCTATCCCTATTCTCCCTAGCTCACCTCACATTTTCCGTGGGTGACAGAATAACCGCCACTCAAATCAACTCAACTCAGAGTCAGCTCCTTATTCAACCCTCCCTAGCATCTACCTCCACACAAACCCATTTTGAGGTAGAGGAACAGCCCCTCCTTCTCCCTATCTTTACCTCTTCTTTTATCCAAACTGATGAAGAGGAGCCAATCAATCCACCAACCTTCACCTCTACCCACACCCAGACTGAGCTGATTGAGGGGTAGCTGGCATCCATCCTTTCACCTCCATTAGTTGTACCATCACCCTCCTCTATTGTCCTGGCTTCTTTAAATACCATGCCCCCATTTTCCACCCTCCGCAGTGCCATGGAAGATAACCCCTATATCAGGAGGGATGTGATAAGAGGAATGGCTAAGATCAATACTGCAATCAAGCAGCCATTCCTAGCTCAGATTGCACAATTACAGCTGAACCACAGAGTGGAGAAGAGGAATTGAGAATAATTATTGCTAAAAACCCTCATATTATATGAAGAGGAGATGAAGAAATTTGAAATGTTGGGAATAATGGTAGAGACACTCGAAAAATCCTTCTCAGTAGTGCACCTAACCTCATCACCTGGGGTGTCTATCAATGAGCCTACCATGAAAAATGGCAGCACCAAGCCATAAAAGCCAGCTGCCAAGAGGACAAAGGCTGGTGCTGCCAAAACTGAGAATGTGAAAAAGGAAACTTTTAAAGAGAAGTATCAGAAAATGGCAGAAGATTATGGATGGGCACCAGTTACTCTATCTAGCTCAAATTCAGATTATGTTTTACTATGTCAGTTGTCCTTAGGTTTTAGTATATATTTTTACACATGGACAAATTTCATTTGTAGTGTCTTCTATATTATTTTTATTAATGCAAATTTCTCTTTGCTGTAGTTTTCCTTGTCTTCTTTTATGCATGTTATTTTACTATTTTGTGTCAGTTGTTTCATGATTGTACCCTGCTGCCATGGGAACTTACTCTTTGAAATAGTGAGGACACTGTTCCTCATAGGTTTGGGGGTGTGGTAGGGTAAGCCAATGGGATAGTTAACTTAAGTGCAGTAGTATTAAGTGAGTAAGAAATAAATAGAGTGAAGTTCACCTAAGAAATTTTAAAAATGAGGAAACTTAAACTAATGCAAAGCTTGATAACACAAATCATTAAAAATTCAATGTTGCCATGAGGTGAACATCAAGAAAATTTTCTTTCAGTACTTAGTGAACCAGTGAGGAGAGAAAATGGTGAGGACATGCCCAAGAATTCAATTGAAGACCATACCTAGTGAGATTTGGGCCTACAAATTTTTTCTTCTTAAAGAGTGTCTTTGGCAAATTTTTTTTTTCTACTCTAAGGACTGGTTGAATCAAACCATTTTCACTAGAAGTTAGGCACCTCCAAGTTAAAACTTTTGACAGCATGCATAACACTAAGGAGATGATCAAGGCCTTCATTTGGACAGTTTGAGCCTAAAAGTACCAACCCATTGAAACTACCCTTTTGCATACACTTTTTGAGCCTCCAAATCAATTTTTCTTCAAGATATACCAGAGTACCTGCACCTCAACCTGTAGACCAGATTCAACCTTACCCTCACTTTGAGAATTCAAAAGGTAATGGAGAAGGAGATGAAAGTGGGCAAGTTGAGTGCAACATTTGGTGAATGGAAAAGAGAAGTAATATATGAACAGAAATGTAGCAGTGGTTCAGTTGTGGCAATTCATGAAAATAAAAATTAAAAAAAAATAAAAATAAAAAGGAAAGAGAAGTCTAGAGGATACCTTCATCTGAAAATTAGAAAGAAGAAGAGACGCTCGCCACTTTGAATCTGAAAAATATCAATAAAGATGAAGTATGCTGAATTCAAGAAGGTGAAGTCATGAATCACGTCCTACACCTGCTGATTTCTCAATTTTTGAACCCCATTTTTCCCTTCCATTATTTAGAAACCTCAACCATAAGCCACATTGCAACCCATGTAAAAGCCCTTGTTGATCCAAAGTGAAGTGAGTTGTCATGTAGAGATGAGGAGCTGTCTGATTTAGGGTGAGAAGAAGTAGATGATGCCAAAAATTAGGAGCAAATGCCTATGCTCATGCTTACAGACCCATTTGGGATCTATAAGTGTTCTTGAGCTTCTGTGAAATGAAACACCCTTTAAATTCATTTGTGAGAGGAAACCCTGGTGAGCATTGGGTCAGAGATTGAACTTATTGGGCATTGTTTGAACTTAATTTTTGAATCATTGGTAAGCTTAGTACTGGTTTGCACATTATGTTTCTTGATGATAGCTGAGTGGTTTGATGAGTATACATGCATGATTTAGGTGTTAACTGTTGGCATTCAGTATCTTGAAACTCCTCAAATTTGAAAGATCAAAAGTGGACTGATACTCTATTTGTTAAAAACTGATTTAATCATGCTTGCACTTGTGTTAACTATTTTATTGAGAAGTTTGTGGGTATCTTCATTAAAAACCCTCAGGAGACTTCACTCCTCCACTAGGGATCACCTAGGAGTTTAAAAGGCTTGATACATAAGCTAAATGCATCCGTACTCCCTACGAAAGTGGCATTTACATTTTTAGAGTAGTTGTTTAAATTTTACTTTGCTCGAGGACTAGCAAAGATTAGGTTTGGGGGTGTGTTAAGTACTGAAAAATACCAATTTTCACCTCTTAACCTAGGCTTTATTACTCCTTAGAGCTATTTAATAATCCTCTTTGAATGTGTTTTGTAGTTAGTAATAAAAATACAACTTAGTACAACAGTCCACTCATTTGGAGGCCAAAGAAGAGAGTTTTAAAGCCAAGCCTTGAAGCAGATGCAAGAACAGAGGATACACCATGGTGGTATATACCTTGGTGATCATTTTGGTAGCCCAAGTGTGCACTAGAATTCAAGCAGATGAAAGAAGAGTGGACCCATGCAGAGGAGACTGTTGTAGCAGTCTGTGCACAGCAGCAGCTATGCATAGAGAAACTCTTGCGCAGTTGAAAGCAAACTCCCAAGGCTCTCGCGCAGTTCAATTTGGCCTGAGAAGCCCCCTCCACAGCTCTCACTAGGCTCTCGCGCAGTGCACTATAGCTAACTTAGAACTCGCGCACAACTCGTGCATCTCAAGAGGAGAGAGACGCCAAAAATATTTTCTCGTGAGGATCTTGCGAAGACATCGCACGCCTCCAAGGTAGTGCCAGCCATATGAGAGATGCAGCCCATCCTGGCAATCAATCTCATGCAACTCAAACTCATTCTCACGACAACCTGGCGAGAAGCAAGGCAGCCTAGCAAGGGCCTCGTGACTTGAGCCATCTGGAGAACTATTTGCGCAAGCTACGCTGCTCAATGCAAAAGAGACCTTGTGAAGCTCATTCAACTGCAATATCAACCACACAACAACTTTGTGAGAGGCCAATTTATAGCACTCATCTGCATGAAGCTCGAGATCCCCACTTCTCAGTCCATACACAGGGACACCTTGGGGATTTCCCTACTTCTAGGGCACACATCCCGAGGTTCTCGTTAATTCCACACATATCGAGGCATCCAAGGGTCACCATTAGGCTACGTCTTCAAGCATAAATTAGGGTTTTCTATTCTGTCTTCCTATTGGCCAAGGCAGTAAGAGACTTGTGTATGTAAGCTATAATGTTTTAGCAGAAACTTTGTCTTTTCCTCAACCTAATTCGACTGTAAGCTTTGGTCAGATTAGGGTTAGGATTAGGTCATCTTCTTCATTTTGCTTCCCTCCCTAGCTCAGCATTTGCTGGCTAAGTCCTTTTTGTAAACATCTAGGTTAGTTACTTCAGTTTTGCAAGGGGTTTTGTATAAATTTTGGGAGCTGTTCTGGTTTGCTCTGCATAGGTTATTGTCTTGAGGGCACCATTGTAAGTCTCTTTTATGCAATGACATGCCATTTTCAAAGTTTGATTGAATCCTTATTTATCGGTGTTTTGACATAAATCAATTTGGATTTGATGCTCCCATTATTGTTTGAGCTTGTAGCCTTGCAACAATGGTGACATCAGTAGTTTACTTGTTCTATCTCAGCCATTTGTGAATTGGATAACCCCTGGGATAGCCTGTGACCATTTAAGTGGACAGACTATAGCCCTAACGCTGATTCAAACCACAGATCTGAGATAGATTCTTCTTCTCTGTACTTGAGCTTATAGCCTTATGAGAGATTATTGCAGAGACAAGCCACCCTCTGTTTTACATTTCCATCACCAAGCTCTTAGATCTGATCTTGTGTAGAGATTGCAGACTTGTGAGCTGACTCATTGCAGACTGTTTGTAGCAATGACCAGCTGATTCTAGATCCCCAAATAGCTTATGAATGATTGTGGTTTCCACTGATTTTTTAAGAGCTGTTTACTCCTATGAATGCATGTGCCTGTAGCCTTGCAACATAGTGTTTGCAATGGTGTTCATATTATGATTTAGTCCATTTGACTGGAGGAAATTCCTTGGATAGTCTATGACCAGTTAAGTGGACAGGCTATAGGCTTAAGATCAATCCATTCTCATAGATCACGTTAGTTTTCTGATTTAATCTTTGTGATTTGATTCTCTCCCTTGGATAGTCTATGACCATTTAAGTGGACAGATTATAGCCTTAAGAGACAAATTTAAATTACAGGGGTTGAGTTGGATTCCCCTACCTTGTAGATGTGCTTGTAGCCATTTGAAGGATTACTACAGAGACAGCTCTAGATCTAACTTGCATGACTGATGTGACCTTAGCTGCATACTTCTCACCATTTTATTTTTATTATTTTACCACACCATCAACCTTCTTTAAAACCCTTTCTGTAGTATAGGACTGCATTTTATTTCTTAGTTTAGTTTTAGTCTTAATTGTGACACACCAAAACACTCCCTTTATTTAGGATTGCCACATCTGTAGCCAGATCTGGAGGCCTACTAAAACTCTAGGTTCTAGATCAATTTCCCTATGGGATAAACTCTTACTTACTTTAAAATTTGCTACAACAGGCCCTGTATCTTACAGGCTATACTTTGTACTGAAATCCATTTCATTTCATTTTATTTTCTGCTGTATTTTAACCATCCATTTTGCAATAAATTCTGCCAGCATAAAGTAGACAACACCAGCATTGCTCTTGGGCTTGTAGAGTTAGAGGAGCCCAGCTCCTCTTCCCCGGTCATGGAGGGGATTGTTTAAGAGGTGCCTGAGGATGGGACCTCTTCAACTTTGGTTGTACGCTGCAAGGGTCCACTCGACCTGTGGTGACAGACTCCTCGACTTGGGCCATTGCGCCTTTTCAGAGAGAACCTACTCGGTCCCAAGTCATGGTTGATGCCACTTTTTTCCACGCATTGGGTTTGTATACTGATGCTCTTGAGGAAGAACTTCACCAATCCAACACTGCCTTGGCAGCCGAGCGATCCTTGACAGTTTCTCTTCGTGAGAATGGTTTACAATGAAGGAGGATAATGAGGCATTAAAGCTTAAATTAAAATATGAGAAGTATTACTGTAGGGAAGATGCAAGATCATTTGCGGAGGATGCGTTAAAGCATGCGGAGGGACGTCGACAATGGGAGAAAGAACTGAATTACTTAAGAAACCAATTATCTCTCATTGTCCTTGACATCGATGATGATGAATTAGGTGGTCCCCCCCTCCCCTCTCATGGAAAGGGTGCCACCTTGCAGCCACCTCCTCCCTCTTCATTTTCCCAGAAATGCACAGGACGGTAAGTGGAATTTTATTTTGCTGCATGGGCTGATTTGATTTATCTTTCTGAAATTGCCTTGTTGCTGATATATATTGGTTGATTATTTTGTTCAATGAGGACATAACACCACGTAGGTTTGTGGGTGTTGTGCGCAATAGTGTGGTTTATGATCTTGAATGTCTTGCATCACATACTGAACCATTGTTTTATATACACCCTTAATAACTTGTTTTAAAAAATATTTTACCATAGTTTTCAAAATGTAGTCAAAGATGCATGTAAATTATGATTTTTCAATACCCATGTCATGATCAAACTATGGTTGTTTAGGATAATTAACCCCAATGTGAACATTTAAGGGTTGGTTAGAATTTCATGCTCAGAAAAATTTTAACACTTTTTGCCTTGCTTAGGTTCGGAAATTAATGGATTAGTTCGAATCTGTAAATTTATGATTTCAAAAAATGACTAAACCCAGAAAGCTTTAGAACCTTGTCTGTCGTTCTTGATGAGTGCGAAACAAACTCGGAGTATCCTTGAAATTCATGCTTAATTATTTTAAATTTCGTATGCTTTACTTTCGTTTGTTGATTATGCATTGATTGTATTCTTGTACTAGAACTTATTGTATTTGAACTTGAGACAAATAGGCATCATTACCACCGAGAAAGGAAATGATAAAAGGCCATCTATTGGCTCGTTTGTGCCCAAAATGCCCCACCTTATACCCATTTACCTTTTTGTACCCCTTTTGAGCCATATTGAAATATTTTGCCTTTATATGTTTCTTGATAAGCCATGTTAACACACCCCACATTAGTTAGAAAAATGCAGAGCCTTACCCTTCATTCTCTAAGAAATTGGGAAAGAGGGATGAGAGTGTGCAACCGTGGACCTTGCGGGTCCGTTGCGACGATGCGCACTCTCTAAAAAGTGATGGAGTCACCACCTAGAGCTTTTGGTGACTTGGGATACCTAAAAAATCAATATGTAAGCACTGAAGTCCGAAAATATTACTCCAATTTATCGGTCTTTGCCAAAGGCTCTTGGGTAGGGGCTTTGGTTATCAACCGGGAAGGTGTTAGGCACCCGATCAACCCGCTCTTAAGCGGTCACTACATATGTCCAAATGATAAAGAAAAGAAAAAAATGAACGGCACTCCTCCTTTTCCGAAGGCACTACGATCTTATTTGAGTCACCCGCAATCATCAAAATTTTGGCGGTGTAACAGTTCAAATTCTAGGATGGAAGGATAGCAAAGAACGTTGACGAATAGAGGGGAGAGCTGGAGCTCTCGGTCCCCTATAGCATCGCTGTGGACCTTCGCATTGGTATGCTTCCAGTGAGCTTCCGATAGCAAATGGGTTGAATAATTGGTTAGAACCTCCAAGGCTTGAGAGCTAGAAGGTAGGGGAAGAAGGCTAAGGCCTAGTCCTAGCCAAATCTAAGGTTTGATGATGGAAAATGGGATCAAAAGGGGTGAACTCAGTTATGGAATTTAGAGGTTTAATGCTCAAAAGGAAAGAGGGAACTATCTAGGATTTTTCTTTCTCTTAGAAAATTTTCAAGCCCTTAAGCAATGGGGGGTGGCTCTCTATTTATAGAAAAGGAGAGGATTAGTGAAGGGTTAAAAGGCTAATTGGGTTAGCAATTAGGTAATCCTAGATTTAAGGTTTTCTAGGTTTTTGGAGGCTTAGATAGGTGGGAAATAGGTTTAATAGTAGATGATAGGGTGGGGCTTTAAATAGCTAGAGGGTTGCAAATAGGCTTAATGGGGGTGCAACAGTCCTAAAGAAACCCACCCTAGACTTTGGGGTGGTCAACAAGTCAAACCCCAAAAGTTAAATTCAGACCTTTTCCCAAAAAACACTGTAGGTAAGCCTAGCGTGTATACTATACATGCTAGGCTTAGGAACAGTGCCCTTGAGAAGTCTAGAGCCTGTTCTGGAGCTCAATTCTTGAGGAAGAAAGCAATTTTTGCCTAGCGTGTATAATATAGACGCTAGTATAATTTCTTTCATTTATGCACAAATTTCAAACCGCCATAACTTTTGATATACAACTCGGA
This sequence comes from Chloranthus sessilifolius, assembly GCA_021018995.1. Lineage (NCBI taxonomy): Eukaryota > Viridiplantae > Streptophyta > Magnoliopsida > Chloranthales > Chloranthaceae > Chloranthus > Chloranthus sessilifolius. The sequence continues at coordinate 36,866,733 of CM037597.1, read as the reverse complement.
TTGAGGCGATTCTTAGCTCGTTGGAAAGATGAGAACATCATCTTTTCAAAGGTATAATGCTTAGATACAGTAGTAGTATATGTAAGCCTTGGCACTCCTCTTTCTACTCACTACCTAGGAGGATTCAAAGTGGGCCCGGGGAGGGTTCAATGGGTTAGGGTTGATTCCTAAGGGTCTAGGAATGGTTCCTAAGGGTTTGGCATAGGTTCTTAAGGGTTTAGAGAGATGCTATTAGAAGCTCGGGGGTACGCCCTTCTCGAACTATGTGTCGATCGAGCCTTGGGCTAGATTTGGGAGTCCACAGACTCCGCTCTTTGGAATCCAATCACTAGTGATCGTATGCCAAAGAAAAAGACATCTGAAGAGGACCAAGGCAACGCTAACGGGTTTTCCATATTCAATGAAAACCTCAAACATCAGGAAAGTAACATGGTGAGTTTGCGAAAGTCTTGTATGTCGGGAAAAAGCGTATGTTCCTCAAAGCTATCGGTCTCCAAGTGCTTAGTGACATTACTGGGCATGACCGTGATGGTGTGAGTAGTGGAAGCCCAATGTGTTGGGAAAAAATGTCCATTTCCTCGATATGATTGATGAGGTGTGATGTTTGACTTTCATTCTGAATAAAACATCCCCGCAAGGGGGAGGGTGATCGACCTATATTTAGAGAATAGCGTAAAGCAAAGATGCGAAGGTCTATAGTTTTTGCCCAATCTTATGAGGCATTGATTGTCTCATTAGATCTGTCACAGGTGCCCCTACGTGAAGTAGGGTTCGAGATCTTTGAGCGAACTCATCGATCCCGAAGATAATTTATCACAACTACCCGAGCGGAGCGAATGTTGATTTTGCAACACTTTTTGGGAGTGTGTGCCACTTTTTAAGCCGCATATTTTTATTATTTTATGTTTTATGTAATTTTTACTTTTGATGTTTGTTTGAGGTTTTTAAGTGTGCTCATTGACCTCAAACCTTTTTATTTTAGCATAACTTTCCAAGCGGATCGAATGGAGGTCGACGCACTTCTTGGGATGTGTGCCACACTTTTTAATCCACATGTTTTTGTTATTTTATTATATTATTTATATTATATATATTGTTTTATTGTTTATTATAGGTATATATATTATAATATATAGGGGTAAGAAGGAAAGCAGAATGAGCCTAGCGTGTATAGTAGCGTGTATATTATACACGCTAGGCAAAATCTAGGAAAATTAAGCCTAGCGGGTATATTATACACGCTAGGCCATTTTTTGGTTAAAATCAGCCGGGCACCCGAAGAGACCCGAAAATTGGGTATTTTTCAAAATCTTCCTCTCTCCCTCCCTCCAAACTGAAACGGGAGCCCCTCCTTGTGTTCCTTTGATTTAATTCCAACCTTGATACCATGCCGGTGTTTGCTATTGCCGATTAATCGCGTATCTCATGCCAAATCTAGGGTTTTATCAAACAAGGTAAAAACCCTTTAACCCCCTCTTTTTCTTTGAAATTTGTTTGATTTATCTCAAATGTATCTAGGGTCTCTGTATCTAGATGATTTTGCTTTTAATCGTGATCCATTTTATGATTGTTGTATTCATTTGCATGAATTTTTATTTGAAAATTGGATGTATTTTTCCCTTTTGCACCAAATTTTTTTTGAAACAAAATGGATGGATTTTCCTTTAAATTATTTTTTGATTTCCCTCCCAAACAAGGTAGCTAGGGTTTTTGTCATAGATGATGAGAAATGATGATTTTCTATGAATGTATCCCCTCCCGTGATCTCTATATGCATGCATTGTGGGGATTTTTAGTCGAATTATTTTTTAAAAATTTTGAAAAAATGATGACTTTCTCATGATCAGAAAGCGGGTTTTTTTTTGAATTTGTCATTTGACACCCCCCTTTCTTTGAATGCAAATGCACATGTACGTGGATTTTTTTTTTTAAATGGAGGGCAACAAGTGCCCTTCCGAATCCTTAGCCTCCTTTGTTCATACATGCATGTAGATTTCTTTGACTTTCTTTCGAAAAATATGTTTTGGAGGGTAAATGAACCGAGTTTGTTTTGCTTTGTTTATTTTTGTTGGAAATTAGATGACGGGGCGTGCCCTCCTTTGATGATATATTTTTTTGAAAATTTTTTGTGTGAATGAGGCATACTTACCTCCCTTTGGTCCGATGTTTTTAGCAAATGCACTTGATTTCCTTTTGCCTATCATTTCCTAATACTTGCCCCTTGTATATCTCTTTTCAAGATGTCCACTGATGAGGACCAGGGGCATGAGGGTGGTCCTGACGTGATCTTCGACATTAGGGGTGAGCTCCTCACTTAGGTGCAGTGCTCCTCTTGTAGCTGGTATGAGGTGCAGGGTGAGGCAGCACACAATGGGTTGCTTGATCAGTAGTAGACCCACATTTCCAACTTTGGCATAGCCATCCAGGTAAAAAAAAAAAGTATTCCTTGATTGCTTCCTTTTGTTCGGGCCTCTTTGTTTAAGAATATGACATATCCCACTCTTTTGATGCAGTTTTTACCTCCGATCATGTTCCGTGGAGGCTGGTTCGACCTCCAGCGCTTTTACGTCCATCTCCCTCATGTTGTGAGGTTCCTTCTGGCTTAGGCCAGTTTTGGGAACTTCTTGTCATGCCCTGCTATGAGGGGGGATTCTGCCTACATGAAGGCCCTGGTGGAGAGGTTTCGTCTGGAGATGATGACCTTCCACATGTCTGTAGCCGAGATGACCATCACTCCTGTGGATTAGTCCATGATCTCTGGGATAGGGATAGGAGGAGTGCCCGCAATCTACCCTCGCATTCCAGATCATGTGGAGGTGATTTGATTGATTGGGGGCTACCCCCCTTCCGTCCATATGACTGACTCCGAGGTCAAGCTATCTGGGTTAGTGGATCTATTCGAGGTTGATGAGTTGGTTGATCTGGACCAATTGGATATGGATATCATCATCGAGCCTGAGTGTGCCTTGATGTTGGCTTGTATCGCGCTTCTTTTTATTCTGGGCAAGACAATCCTTGCCAATGCCAGAGGCGGTCGAGTCTCGCTATCCCTTCTTAGCCTAATGGGGAACTGGGAGAATGTGCACCATTTTGATTGGGGCTGTGTTGGGTACGCGATGCTGATGGATAGCTTGGTCAGAGCCTCAGTTGGGAATGTTGCCTCTATCCTTGGCTTTTGGCCCGTGATTGAGGTAACCCATCGGTTTTGCTCTTTCATCCCTCTGTCATGCTCTTCTTTATTTTTGATTATGTACTGACATATTTTCTTGCTTGTTCATCTTTTCAGGTTTAGGGGTATTTGCACTTCTAACTTGGCCACCCCCTCCTCTTCTCTGACAAGTACACATATTCCCTAATGAGTTGCTGGCATAAGGACCGTCGTCGGGACCTGGGGATGAAGCATTTGGAACTGCATCTGAGGTCCCAGTTTAACTTGATGATTCTAGAGCAGGTTTGACACCCCCCTTTTCTTTGTTGGTCAAATTTTTGGATATTTGATTGTATTGCTTGATTTAACGGGATTATCCTTTCTTGGGCAGATTACATTTGATCCTTACGTCGGCTCCCCTTCTTAGATAGCGCTGCTATTGGCCAGCCACGACTATTCATTGATCATCATGTTGTCTTTTTTTATGGCTCTTAGGTCCGAGCCTACTATCTGGGGAAGAGGGTAGTGCATCAGTACCAGGACTATTTTATCGTGCCGTCGATCCATCCTCCCATGTTTTATGCCTGGTGCCAACTTTTTGGCATTAGAAGGCTCGCGATCTCAGGTATCTTCTTTTTTCTTTCCCTTGTCGGTGGGTTTCTTTTTCGATTACTAAGTTTTTTACTTTACTGACCAGATTTCTTCCTCTTTCTTCAGTTCGAGGCAAGAGAGGACTTTGACGAGGGTGCAGATGCGGGTCTTACAGAGGTGTCAGGTGTTGGACCTTCGGGGACTTTCGGTGCGGGGCCTTCAGGGACATATACTACAAGGACTCAGGAGACCTTGAGGTATTTTGACGACGCGTTCCTCTCGAATTTGTGTGCTGATGTGACAGAGTGCTCTCGTCTATCCACCGAGGCGATTAGTGTTCCTCCTCTCGAGTTGGTCCCAGGGGTGAGTTCTCTTTTCCACATTATCTTAAGGACATGCTTGCTTTTATATTATTTTCCTGTGCTGTTGACTTCTCTCTTCCCCCCCCCCCCTTGCAGGTTTATGAGTTAGCTGTTCAGCAGGTGGAGTATTACCGTTGTATTGTTGACCTTCAGGATGCTGAAGTGGTAAGTAAGTTGATTTGCCCCGTCTGTTCCCTCGTTGCCCTATGCTTTCCTTTAACTGATCTTAACTGATCTTTCTGGTATGATGCTTTTAACTCGCTTTTGAGAAGGAGTCACGTTCACTACTCAGCCAGTTGTCTCAGGCATGGTCGCGGGTGGGGGACATTCAGATGTATCAGAAGACTTAGCACCGATGGAAGAAGGGCACTGATTAGGAGCATCTTTTGTTTCTCTTTTTTTCCCTTTTTATGAACATTTAAAACTCTTGAACACTCTTTGGAAGCAAATGTAATAATAATGAATGATCATATGTATTTGGATGAATCATGGAATGGATGTTTTTACTTTTCCTTTCTGTTTTTCATCTCTCTTTTGGATGTGATGTGCTTGCTCTTCTGTAGAATGGGCCATGAGTCTGGCAAATGGGGAAATGACCCCCCGTTTATGCATTGGCTAATATAGCTACGATCCATGTGTCTGTCATTCATTTGTGATGAGTAAGGTACCTATAAAAAGGAAGTGTTAAACATGTTAAGTGATGCACTTAGGAGAAAGTGTGCAGGTGGACTGATCTAAAGGGTGGGCAAAACAGATTTTACTTCCCTCCCTTTCCCTTTTTTTTCTGTTGTCTGGCCTAGTGTGTATATTATACACACTAGGCATTTCTAGACATTTTTTGGTCTAGTGTGTATAATATACACGCTAGGCATTTTTCTGAGTATTTTGGTCTAGCGTGTATAATATACTCGCTAGGCATTTTCTGGGTGTTTTTGAACGAGCGTGCATATTATACATGCTAGGCACTTTCCTTGACAATGGTGGGCTTATAAGAGCCAAGAATGCACTCTTTTTCCCTTATTTTCAATTGGGTTTTGGATTTTGCTCCCATCTTTTTATCTTTTCTTCCCGAGGGTGGGTCCATTGTCCTACATCAAATCGTGATTCCTTAAACGACCCTGTATGACTATGAACCCGCTTCACGACCCTGCCCCTCCGAGGGGCCCCAAGACTATTATACTTCCTTCCTTAGGTGTAGAGCCCAACTTCCTGAGGCGTTGGTTTGATAGTTTGAATGAGAGAGAACTCGTGGGTTTGGATCAACTTGGGCTTGCCCGTCTTTCCTCTTTTCTTGACATTGCCCTGCTTTGGGACCTTATAAATGCGATGGTTTCTTATTGGGATGCGGAAACCCATGTCTTCCACTTTGGGACCCGTGAGCTGACTCCGACACTTGAAGAACTCTCTGTTTTGTCGGGTTTGAGGTTGCATCATGGTCTTGGTAAGGTTATACCAAAATTGGGTTATGCCAAGACTGTCCATGCCACTTTTGGCCTGAAGAAAAGTGAGTATGAGAAGAGCTTTACCAGTGGGCCCACCAGGTGTTCGGTGAAATTCCTGAGAGAAATTTTTGGCAATGAGAGTTTGCAAAAATTGCAGATCAGAAATGTTCATAATGTGAACGCTTTTGCTCTGTACCTTCTCTCGGAGGTCCTCTTTTACACTGGGGGAGAGAGTTTCTCCCTTGCACTTTGTGATGTACTAGCGGAGCTTGGAGGGGGCCGCTCTGTGATGCATTTTGTGTTGGTCGAGCTTTATTGCGGTCATGATGCCTTTGCCTCGAGCAAGGTGGAGTGCTGCAGGGGATGCCCTGCTCTTCTTCAGGTCTGGATTGTGGAGCATCTGGTAACACGATATGGGATCTCTCTCTCTTTCTCTCTCGGCTTCTGGTAGGTCAGTCTCGATGAGGATACGGAGGGAGGGTACTTTGACCTTAACTGGTAACACGACCTTGGTTCCATACACAAGAGAAAACGCCATTGCATCTGTAGCGGTACAGATTGATGTTCGGTAGGCCTATAGTGCAAAAGGAAACATCTCGCTCCAGTCTTGGTATGTGAGAACCATCTTCTCAAGGATTCGGATGACTATTTTGTTAGTCGCTTCTACGGCTCAATTGGTTTACGGCTGATATGGAGACGAGCAGTGACGTTTGATTTTATACTGCTCGCATAAGGCTTTAATGCACTTGTTCTCACAGTTGGTGTCGTTATCAGTGATGATGTCCTTGGGCATGCTGAATCGATAAATGATGTTGTTCTTGATAAACTTCTCAACATGGCCGACCATGATGTTTATGCAGGATGCTGCCTCTACCCATTTGGTAAAGTACTTAATGAAGACCAGGATGAACTAATGCCCATTTGAAGCTTTTGAATTGACCTTTCCGACGATGTCGAGGCGCCACGTGAAAAATGACCATGGAGTGGTCATGCTGTGTAGATCTGTGGTTAGAGCATGTATCAGACTAGAGTGTTCTTGGCATTAGTAGCACTTTTGAATGTGCATGTAATAGTCAGTTTCCATGGTACTCTAGAAATTCCCTTGCCGTAGGATCTTTTTGGGGAGCATGCGCCCATTGACGTGGGCCCTGCATCTCCTTCGTGGATCTCTTTTATGATGTTGGCTGCCTCATTTTTAGTTAGGCATCTAAGCAGAATATTGTCATATGATCACTCATAGAGACTCACTGTAGATGATGTAATTTGTCGCTAAACGTTGGATGGTTCGCTTGTCCGTCTTAGACATGCCTTAAGGGAAGGCTCGAGTTTTGAGGAAATTTTTGATATCTGAGAACCATGGAGGCTCATCATCTAACTTTATGGATCCCTTGATTTAGAGGCAGAAGGTCAGCTCATTTCTTTGTTCGATCATGATTGGCTTCATCTCAACACCGTATGGAATCTCAACCATTGATGCCAAGGTGGCCAGTGCATCGGCAAAATGATTTCTTGCTCACGGTACGTAGGAGAACGTAACATAATCGAAACATGCTATTAGATCCTCAAGAAATTCATGGTATGGGATCAACTTTTCATCTTTCATCTTCTAGTACCCATTTGTCTGGCATATGATTAGCTGTGAGTTGCCAAACGCCATGAGGTGAGTTATGTTTAGGTTGAGAGTTGCTTGTTGGCCAGCTACGCAAGCTTCGTACTCGACCATATTATTAGTGCAGGGGAAATTGAGCTTGATGGAGACTGGTATGTGAGACCCTTTTGGTGAAATTAGAATGACACCGACTCCTTGACCTTCGACATTTGATGTCCCGTCAGAGTGCATTGCCCAGGACTCCTTTGTTTCTTATGTGTCATCCTCTGCCAGGAACAAGATGTCCTAATCAGGGAATTCTGTTCTCAAAGGCTCGTGTCGGGTAAGGGATTCTCGGCAAGATGATCAGTGGGTGTTTGCCCCTTGATTAACTTCTGTGTGACATACGTAATATCAAATTCAGATAGAAGTAGTTGCCAACATGTAGTTCGGCCAGTAAGAGCTGGCTTTTTAAATAAGTATTTCAGTGGATTCATTCGTGCTAGAAGGAGGACTGCTTGAGATAGCAAGTAGTGACGGAGCCTCTGTGTAGCCCATACGAGAGTGAGGCATGCTTTCTCCAGATGAGAATAGCGCGTCTCATAATCAGTAAACTTCTTGCTTAGGTAGTAAATTGCCTATTCTCTTCTCCCAGTCTCATCATGTTGTCTTAAGACACATCCCACTGAAACTTCCATTGTTGAGAGGTACATCAAGAGTGGTTTCTCGAGTACTAGTGGTAGCAAAATTCGAGGTTTGAGGAGGTAACTTTTAATCTTATCAAATGCCGCTTGAAAATCATCATTCCATTCAATAGGGGAATCTTTTTCTGTAATTTGAAGATCGGCGTGCAGATAAGAGTTAACTATGCAATGAACCGACTGATATGTATTTTGCCCAAAAATCCTGACTTCTTTCTCAGTAGATGGTGGAGGCATTTCTACGATGGCCTTTCCTATGATTGGGTCAACCTTGATGCCCCTTCTACTGACAATGAAACCAAGTAGCTTTCTTGACATGGCGCTAAAAGCACATTTTTGAGGATTTAGACGTAGCCTGTATTTCCTTAGTCTTTCAAACAACTTTTGGAGGTTCACCAGATGATCACCTCTCTCTTGAGACTTAGCTATCATGTCGTCAACATACACCTCAATTTCTCAGTGCATCATGTCATTAAATAGCACTGTCATCACCCTCTGATATGTTGCCCCAACATTTTTTAAGCCAAACAACATGACTTGGTAGCAGAATGTTCCCCACGGAGTAATGAACATTGTCTTCTCTCGGTCTGCCTCTGCCATCTTGATCTGGTTATAACTGGATAATCCATCCATGAATGAAAGCATCTCATGCCTTGCAGTGTTATCAATCAAGATGTCGATGTGTGGCAACGGAAAGTCATCTTTCAGGCTCGCCTTATTGAGATTTCTGAAATCGATACACATGTGAACCTTTCCATCTTTCTTCGATACCGGTACAATGTTGGCCAACCACTGTGGGTATTTGGAAACCATGAGAAATCTAACATCGTACTATTTGATGACCTCATCCTTTACTTTCAACATCCACTATGGCTGGAGGCGTCTCAACTACTACTTGACTGGCTTAACATCGGGATATAACGACAGCTCATGCTTGACCAAATCAATATCTAAACTAGGCATATCCTCGTATGACCATGCAAGATGTGTTGGTATGACTGAAGGAAATCAATCATGCTTTTTCTTTCCTCGGGAGACAATGACATTTTGATTTTAGTGCTTCTAGGAACCTCATCGGTACCCAGATTAACATCTTCAGTTTCTTCAATGATCGGGGTAGGGCCATACTCAAAATCAGCATACCGTTCAAGGAGCTCATTAGAAATCTCCTCGATTAAGTCCTTGCCATCCAAATCTATGACTCCTACCTCTTCTTATATCTCTACAAGAAGGCAGTCGATTTCACGTCGGCGGGCTCTTCAATTAAGACATCATTATTCTTGATTTTCTTAAGAAGTTTAAAAGATGATTTTTTTAGAGTTTTTTGTATTTTTTGTATTTTTTTATGGTTTTCCTTTTTTTTGGAGATGGGCCCTTGAAAAGGCGGGTCTCTATACCCACATGGTATTGCCTGTCAAGGACTAATCTCACCTTTTATAGGTTAATTTTTTTGGGAAGCTAGTGCCGTATTTATGACCACTTGATGGTTCTAGAGTTGGCAGTATTGATACCCAATTTCTCACCTACAGTGTCGCGCCCTTACCTAACTTTGTGGAGGAGGCCGATTGAGATGGCTTTTAGGGTTCAACCCCAACATGTTAATCTTGGGTTCATCTTGAACCTAGTCTTCAAATATTAGCATGGGTTTTGGATGGTTCAGGATGGGTGGTTGTGCAGGTAGGGTTGCCTCCTCCTCAAAGAGGGATAGGGTTGCTAGGTTTATTTCAACATTGGGAGGGATGATTTGGGGATTGGCCGGGTGGATAATGGCCGCCGGTTTGTGTGGGGTCAGCTGTGTTGCCCCATTCTGGTCTACCTTGATGACCCTTGCACTCACGAATGCGCTTCGGATGTGAGGTCGCGATCGGGGTTCATCTTCCAGGTTGACCCCCTAGCTTTGGCTGCAACGATGGTTCAGGCCTTCTCCTTGGCCACTTGGACCTCTTCTTTGATAGGCTTGTAGCCTAAGCCGAATCTTATCTGTTGTCCGCCCTTGGTCCTGACTGGTTATTTCTTGCCTTGCAAGCGAGGTCCCAAACCGTTACCTTTTTTATAACCCCATTTATAGAGTATTGCTACGGTTGCGACCATTTCACCTCCAGTTCTTATGGTGGCTTCTCTGATAGCTCCGGTGCCACTATTGATATGTCATACTTGAAGCTATGGAGGTCAGTGCCCTCGACTATGTGCGGTATGCCTAACACTTTAAGATTTTCAATGATGTGTGTGATCTTTTCTCCTTCCTCTTGACCTTCGCCGAGAATGGTGATGACCTTCTGATATGATATGAATTTGAGCTTTTGGTTCAAGGTTGAATGTATTGCCCCAATTTCGTGCAGCCACTAGCGCCCTAACAATAGATTGAAAGTGGATTTGATGTCTATAACTTGGAATGGGATGGAAAAGGTTATTGGCCCAATGGTGAGCTCAAGATCAACTTCTCCTATTATTTCTCTCCTTGTGTTATCGAATCCCCTCGTGTTTATCCTGGCTGGCCTAAAACTGAAGAGATCCACTCCTATCTTGGTCACAGTTCTCAAGGGGCACACATTTAATGTTGATCCATTACCTATCAATACTAATGGGATCACCAAGTCTCCTGCCTCTACTGTGATGTTGAGGGGTTTAGAATGATGGTTTCCCTCACTGGGAAGATCAACGTCTGAAAATGAGATGGCATTAGGAGCCAAAACTTGCCCGATTATCTGCCCTACCTCATCTGGGGACACTTTGCTGGATACATGCACATCATTCAATGCTCCCATTAGAGCTTGATAGTGGAGCGAAGACATCATTAATAGGTTCCATACGATGATATGAGTCAGTGTTCTTTTAAACTGTGTTTCCAACATGTATTCTCGGCTTATTTTTTTAAATGGTTACACTATTAGGGGTTCCTTTCTCTCTTTTGGTCAAGCCAGTACTGGTACCTCGGGCTGCTTGGAGATCCTCCCAAACCATGTAATGAAATCATCCCAAACCATGTAATGAAATCAACTACACCCTCTCTACTGCTCCCCGCATTGACGTCTATCTTATTGTAATTGAGTGGGATCTGGTGGGGATCATAGGTCAGCCTTGGGATCTTAAACGGGTTAGACAGGGGTATCAGAGGCTACTGGATTAGTGGTGCTAAACAAGTGGATAAAACCTGGTTAACTTCCGCTACAGGTGGGTAGGTTGGAGTAGGCCAAATGGGGTCTATAGGAATTGTGGATAACTGCATTGGCGGTGAGGTGTCGGAGTGAGGCCAATGGTAGCTAATCAGTGTCGGAGTGGGGAATGGGGAAAGACTAGGCATCAATTAATTGGTTGGGGTTGTTGTTGTATATGGTTGATATGGAGATAAGCTGGATTGGACATAATTGATGGGAGCTGGTGCTGGAAAATACATCCTTAGATCTAAGGGTTCCACTTAGGGTGTTGGATTGGGAAAGTAATCAGCCAAGTTTAAGGGCTCGATTACTCCTATCTTCCCAACTTCACGATTTCATTGCCTTGGTGCGATGAAGTTCTCCCTGACACTGATATATTTTGAAGGATCAAACTCTTCCCCATCTTCTTATATCATATTGATGGTGGACCTGGAGACCGTTCCTCCTGGTGGATGCGGCAATAATGGAACCTAATGGATGTTTACATGCTAATTTGTGGGGGGGAGTGTCTGAGGGATGATTTTCCTAGCTTCTATCAGATCCTGTATTGCATGCTTCAGGGGGAAGTATCGATCAGTAGGGTGACCCGGTCCTAAGTGGAAATTGCAATGGGTATTGGGATTAGATTTGGTGGTGGCCATGGTTGGAAGGGTGTGACAAGTCCTTTTTCAGCCAACAATGGTAACAGGATGTTCAAGGAATGCCTTAATGGCATAAAAATGCGATTGAATCAGGCCCTTGTTTGTTCTAGGGTAATTTGTACCCCTTTCCCATTGCCTGTTCTCTGCACTTGTTCGACTTGTGCTAAGACTGCTTGTGCTGCCTTAAACTGGAATGGGGCTATACTGGTGCTAGGCTGTGTATTTATGATTGTTTGCACATTTGCCCTGGTTCTTCTATCGTTCCTCTATTTTGTTAATTTGCGGACCTCGCTATTTATGGTTTTCTTTAATTGCCCCTCTCTTATTGCATCCTCGCAATGATTGACATTCCTTACCAAGTCAGCAAAGCTAGATTGCTACTGGTACACTAAGAAATTCGAGATGACTGGCAGAGTGATTTTTGAGATCATCTCGATTTGCTCATCGTCAGGTATTCGATTTCTTACTTGGGCTGCCAAGGCTCTCCATCTCCCTAGGTAGTCGCTGAATGTTTCATTGATCTTCTGCTTTAGTCGAGCTATATCAGATTTATGGGGCTCGATGTCTATGTAGTAGACATACTATTCCTAGAACAGGTGTGTCAGATCTTTCTAAGTTTTAATCATAGATGGTTCAAGGGAGGTGAATCATCTCAAAGATGGGCCCGTGAGGCTCCTCTAGAACACTTTGATGAGGAGTCGTTCATCTTTGCTGTACTGCACATGTCCCCACAGTAGGACTTGAGATGTGCAATAGGGTTACCCGTGCCAATTTCTTTGTCAAATGTTGGCATCTTAAATTTTGGAGGTAGAGGTACCTCTACAAATAATTATAGGTCAGAAAAATTAGTGGCGTAGATTTTCATCTTCATCAGTTGTTTTTAGACCTTGTCTATCTGTTCTTTTAATAGCTCTGACTCCCTAAATAGTAGGGTTGGTCCCTCAACAGGCGGTCTCCATTCACTTTGGATTGCTTGTGGGTTGGTGAGTGTGGGCGGTGGGGGATTAAAATTGGGAAATGCCCACATGGGCACCACCATTCCTCATCCCATCCTCTTCATACTATGGATCAACATATGGTGGAGGAAGGGTGAGGTCATCTTGTTGGGTCTGAGTGGGTTGGACGGGTGCCTGGTGGGACCACTATACATGGGGGAAGCTTTGATGCGTGACTTGCGGGGTGATGGGATGAGTGAATTATGAATTTTTGGCGGGCGCACTAGCAACGTTGGCATCAATGATAGAAATCCCGTATGGTGTTGAGATGAAGTCGATCATGATTGAGCAAAGGAATGTGCTGGCCTTCTACCTCCAGATTGAGGAACCTATAAAGCTTGATGATGAGCCACCTTGGTTCTCAGATATCAAGAATTTCCTCAAGACACTAACTTTCCCTGAGGGTACGTCCAAGACGGACCGACGAACCATTCAACGTTTAGCGGCAGGCTATGTCATTTGTGGGGAATGCCTTTACAAGCGATCGTACAATATCATGTTGCTCAAGTGCCTTACAGAAAGTGAAGCGATCAACATCATGAAGCAGATCCACGATGGAGTATGCAGTGCCCACGTCAACGGTCACATGCTCTCTAAGAAAATTCTACGGCAGGGATACTTTTGGACCACTATAGAATTGGATTGCTGTAAACATATCCAAAAATGCTACAAATGTCAGGAACACTCCAGTCTGTTACATGCTCCTGCTGTCGATCTTGATTGCATGACCACTCCTTGGCCATATACTACCTAGGGCCTTGACGTCGTCAAAATGATTAATCCAAAAGCATCGAACGAACATCAGTTCATCCTCATCACCATTGAATACTTCACCAAGTGGGTAGAAGCGACGGCATATGCCAACATCACGGCCAGCCACGTCGAGAAGTTTCTCAAGAACAATATTGTGTGCCGATTCGGAGTACCCAATGATATCATCATGGACAACGACACAAAATTTGTGAGCAATACGAGATCAAGTACCTTCGCTCATCCCCTTATCGGCCTCAAACTAATGGAGCCATGGAAGCTGTAAACAAGACGGTCGTCCGCATCCTTGAGAAGATGGTCGTCACTTATTAAGATTGGAGTGAAATTCTGCCATTTGCTTTATGGACTTACAAAACATCGACCCGTACCGCTACAGGGGCAACACCATTCTCCCTTGTGTATGGAATCGAGACTGTCTTATTGGTCGAGGTTGAAGTACCCTCGCTCCCAATCCTCATGGAATCAAGCTTACCTGAAGCAGAGAGAGATCTCGCTTCGAACAATTGAATCTACTAGATGAGAAAAGACTCCTAGCCTTGTGTCATACTCAAGTTTACCAGGGGCAAATCACACGCACTTACAATAAATGTGTCTGCGATCGAGATCTAAAGGTAGGAGACACTGTGCTGAAGAAGATCTTCCCATCCCTCCTTGCCGATTTGAGAGGGAAATTCAAGCCAAACTGGGAGGAACCTTACATTGTCCGAGAAGTGTTGCCGGGATATGCCATCCGCCTCGCCACCATGGACGGAGATCATCTTCCTGATCCCCTCAATGCTGGATACGTCCGATGGTTCTACGTGTAGTCTATCGCGATAAGGTAAGTGATTCAGATACATGACTGCTTAAGAACCACCCAAAAGAGGCAATCATTCCAAGCACAGTAGCCAAAAAACATCCCTAAAAATAATGATATACTTTGCTACCCCATTTGAGCCTAGGTCTTTCTTACAATGAACCCCTTCCCTGAAAAAGAGAAAGTGTGTACATATACAAAAAAGAGATTGCCTAAAATAAAACAAAGGAAAAAGAAAAAAATATATGGGACATGCACAATAAAATCCCCTAAGGAAGAAAGTATGTTGTGAAAAAACTGAAACCGTATCAAGAAAACCTTTTTAGACTAGCATACCTTCAAATCCTAACCTAACCCATGGCCAAGCTATACCTGAAGAAAGCCCTCTTTTAAGGTTCCTAAGCAGTCATAATATCTATTAAATCAACATGAGCTGAGTCGTGAGACGACACCCGAGCCCCATCTAGCCGGCTATGACGGAATTGATGTCTATGTCGTGGCTTTTGAAAAAATAACGAAAAAAAAAAGAAAAAAGAAAATAAAAGTACGAGCTCAAATCAAGATGGACGTAGTGAAAACTTGAAAGGGCGCTGCAGGTAAAAATAGCAAGCTTGTGCGAACCAGGTGAAAACTTGAAAGGGGGCTTGGGGTAAGAGAGCAAACCCATGGACGTGGTTAAAACCCGAAAGGGCGCCACGGATAAAAAGAGGGCAAACTGGGCACGATGAACCCACCTTGGGCATTGTGAGTACAAAAGATTAAAAGGAAAAATTAAAAGGGTTGAACTGATTGATAAGATTGATGTTTGAGGAGCCCTTTTGGTTACTCTCCTTGTTACCCCTTTTTCTGACTAGGCCGCTCATGTTAGTTCAAATCAGGTCCCGACCAGAATTGTCTTTGTGAAACTGCTTCGTCGAACGTATGACCCAAGGTAAGGAGAAAGGTTTGAATCAACCCGAGGGATTGACATTCCAGCCTTAGTAAAGTGGTTGAAACTCACCCAGATCTGACCACTTTAAAGGGGTTCGACCATGCTCAAAAGGGGATCCGAGATCTCACCTTGTGATTGAGGCATCAAACCAAACAAAAAAAGAATAAAGGAGAGGCCAGAAAGCCCGTTTTGTCAAAGATAATAATTTTCCTTTTCCACTTTCATGCCCACACCTTGTGCACTTGGGCAGGAAAGCCCCCTTTTGTCATACATAATGATTTTCCTTTTCCATTTTTCATGCCCACACTTTATGCACCAAGGCGGAAAGACCACTTTTTGCTAAAGATAATAGACTTTTCTTCCCCATTCTTGTGCCCAAGATTGTGCACATTCTATCTCAAAAGGGACCTGTTACTTCGCCTCACTAATAAGGCATAAAAAAAAAGGAAGAAGGAAGAAAAGCCAAAAAAGAACAAAAAAATAAGAAAAATCTAAATATAAAAAAATGGTATATATTTCTACTCTTTTCCATATGCACAATATCATACGTCCATCTCAAGAAAAAGAACAAAAAAATCTCTAAAAATAAAAAAATCCAAAAAAATAGGTATATGTATAGATCTTGAAAAATGAAAAAATTAATAATAGAGGTAAAAGTTTGATTCTCCTTCTGTTGATTAGGATGTATTTTTTTGTATATAAACAAAAAAGGGACTGATGTCTTCTCGAGATGTGCAAGAACATCAAAAGGTCCGAAGCCTCGAAGCAAGCAACCTCTCGGCGATGGACATATCAGATGAAGCATCTCACTACCAACGTCCAGTCCATTCAAAAAGGAAGAGAAGAAAAAAGATAGCCATATTTTTGTGGTCCTTTCCCCACGCACAGCTACGCACATGCGTGCTCCAATGCGGTAAAATGTTAATATTTTATCGACAACGCAGCTGTGCTACATTAATGTCCTGAGTCTAAGGTTCACCTTGGATATTTGGATCCTACTTTAAAGTAGGAGCAACTGTGTCAATCCTGATCAAGCGGTCAATGTTTCGATCAGGTTGATTCGATTGCTAAATCTTCGAGCTAAGCGCTCTATTTTTGGATTCATCTGAACTAAAGTGTCTTAAGCTTCAAATTCCTCTAAGGAAGGTCAATTGTTGGTTAAAACAAACTTGTCAAAAAAGAAATTACCAATTGAATAACTATGTTCAAATATGCATTTTGAAGGGCTCATTTTAGGATGCAGGCTTAAAACCTGCATATGTATGGTATCCCTGTAAAGTGTACGCCTTGCGTCTGGGTATCCGTTGGATGGTCATTTGTTCTTGTAAATTATACCCGGACGGGTTCTGGGTCAGGACTTCCATTCCCCTTTGTTGTTATCTACCCCTGATGAGTGCATATTTTTGCATAATTGTTCGATAATAAGATCATTATTGATGGTGACCAAGATTGAGTGCCTGACCAAGATTGAGTGCCTCCTTCGGTAGGCACCCAATTTTGGTCGGATCTATTCAGCCTTATTTAAAGATGGATACTCAGGGTGTCTTTGATCTAGCGCAATGCGGACGATCAATCAGCATAAGCAAATGCCGACAATGAGGCACGCATAGAGGCGATGTAAAGGAACCCTAGGGAAGGCCGGTTTTCGGTTTGAAGAGGGGGAGAAAATATTTTCAAAAATATGCCCTTGCTGCCCAAACTCGGGCGTTTTAAATTCAAAACCCAGCCATGCCTGGTGCAACTAATAGTTGCACCAGGCTATTTTGAGCACACTTTTGGCTTGGCGCAACTAATTAGTTGCGCCAGCCACTTATGGGTCGGGTTTTGGGCCTAGTACGGGTCACCTACATAACCTAGTCCCCCCTCTCTTTATTTTGTTACTCCCGACAGTTGCACGTGTTTCCAAAGGGTATCTCGACCCTCATTCTGCTTGCCCGAGAAGTCGTGCTAGAATAAAATTGATCGAGATCAATAGGCACTCGATCCTACACAAAAAAATGTGAAAAAGTCTAAAAAATCATGAAAAAATCCCACATAAAAAGCCAAAAATAATTCGCATAAAATGATAGAATAATAGTTTTGAAAAACCAAAAAAATCCCATAAAATGATAGCTTTAAAAGACCAAAAAAGTCACATAAAATAATAACTTAGAAATATGAAAAAATCCATAAAAAAAAAAAGATAAAGAAAATCTCAAAAATAATTCACATAAAATAATAGAAGTAATAAAGTGATAGAATCACATGAAATGATAACTTAAAATCCAAAAACAATTGCATAAAATGGTAACTCAAAATCTAAAAATCATGTAAAATGATAAACATAAAAAAGGGTAAAAAACTTCCCACATAAAATAATAATAAATATATATTTTGAAAAGACAACAGGTACTCCCAAAAAGCGTTGTAAGATCTATCCGCTCCTCTCGGGTAGTGATGCTAAATAAACTTCGGGATCAATGGGTCCGCCCAAAGATCTCAAACCCTGCTTCAAGTAGGGGCACCCGTGACCAGTTAAATGAGGCGGTTTATGCCTCATATGATTGGATGCATGCGCGTTCCAATGCAGTAAAATGTTAATATTTTATCGGCAATGCAGCTATGCTAAAATAATGTCCTAAGTCTAAGGTTTGCCTTGGATTTTTGGATCCTACTTCAAACTAAGAGCAACGGCGTCAATCCCGATCAAACGGTCAATGTTCCGATTGAGTCAACTCCATTGCTAAATCTGTGCGATGAGCGCTCTGTTGGCAGATTCATAGGAACGTGAGTGTCTAACTTGAGATTTATCCCGAGCTATTTTGGAGGTGTGGACTCTTGGTCTGCGCTGCTCGGGCACGCGCCCCACGGGGTTTGAGGTCTGGATAACTCTATTATAAAAAAGGTCAATCGTTGGTCGAAACTAACCTGTTAAAAATGAAGCTACAATCAATCAAACTATGTGCAAACATGCATCCAGAAGGGTTCGTTTCCCTTTATTTTCATAGGCTTAAAACCTGTATTGGCATGGTATCCCTGTAAAGTGTATGCTATGCGTCTAGGTATCCGTAGGATGGTCGTTTGTTCTCGTAAATTATACCCGAACAAGATCTAGGCCGAGACTTCCATCGCCTTTGTTGCTTATCTCCCCTAATGGGTGCGTGTTTATGCATAGTTAAATAATTTGTAAGATCATTATCGGCAGAAACCGGGATTGGATGCCCCCTTCGGGGGCACACGATTTTGGCCGGATCTGTTCTGTGTCATTTGAGGTTAGATACTCTGGGTCATGATGATCCGGGGCACGCTAGAAAAATAGCACGTACTCCCAAAAAGTATTACAACATCTATTCACTCAGCTTGGGTAGTCGTGCTAAATAAACTTTGGGATCAATGGGTTCTCTCAAAGACCTCGAACCCTGCTCCAAGCAGAGGCACCTGTGACCAGTCAGATGAGGCGACCAATGCCTCATATGATTGGACACAAATTGTGGAACCTTGCATACTTGTTTCGCGCCTGTCTCTAAATGTGGGTCGATCACCCTCCTTACTTACGAAGCTGTCGTATTCAGAATGAATCTTGAACATCAAACTCCTTCAAATCATCTTGAGAAGCGACCATTTTTCTTAGTTATTAGGCTTTTGCCATTCATTTTCCACCTCAGTTATGCCCAATAATGTTGCTAAGCTCTTGGGGACCGATTACCTTGAGAAACGATCGTTTTTCCTGACATACTGGGCTTTCGTTTTCTCACCATGTTACTCATCTAATGTTTGAAGTTCATTCTGAACACAGCAGACCCATCAATAATTTCTTGGGCCTCTTCAGATGTCTCTTTACTTTGGCCTTTGATCATTAGTGATCGGATACTAAAGAGGGGCATCTGTAGACACCCAAAATTGGCCTAAGGCTTGATTGAAACACATTTCGAGAGAGGCGCATCTTCAAGCTTTTGATGGCATGTATGAAACCCTTAGGAACATTTTCAAAACCTTAGGAGCCATCCCAAACCCTTAGAAATCATCCTAGATCCCTTAGGAACCTTCTCGAACCCTTAGAAACCCATCCCGACTCTTAGAACCCATTTCAAACCTAAACATAGCTTTCCTGAGCAATGGATGAAGAGTGGTGCACCGGGGCTAGCTATAACATTCTACTATGATCAAATCTTATACCATTAAAAAATATAAGTCCTCAGCTTTCCAACGGGCTAAGAATCACCTCAATCGGAGCTGTACACAAGAAGATATCACGTTTCGAAGAGCAAGGGCAAAATGGTAAATAGTGAGGAGACCCCCTAGGGATTTGGTGCAACTAATAGTTGTACCAATTATAAGGTGGGTCCCCCCGTGGGCAACCAACTTCCAAGACACTGGCCACATACTGTTTTACTGTACATATGCTTGGCGCAACTAATAGTTGCGCCAGACATATTAAAGTAACCCTGGTTCTTTGCCTTGAATTTTGAGATTGGGGTTTGACTTGTTGACTATCATGACCTTTGGGGTGTATTTTATTAGTTTTGTTGCACCCATTTACTATCTATGTGCAACCTCTTAAGTGGTTTACAGCCCTACCCTATCATCCACCATTGGAGCAACTCTTCACATTTTTCAAGGCTCCAAAAATCTTAGGAAATCTTAGATTGGCCATTACCTAATTGCTAATCCAAATTAGCTTGTAAACACCCTCCTAACCTCTTTTTTCCTATAGATAGAGAGGCACCCCTTCCTTTACAAAGGCTTGAAAAGATTTGCATTTAAGAGATTAAGGAATCTCTTCTCTCTCTCTCTCCTCTAGTGCACTATTCCCATACAAATTTCAGAACTTCAAAAACTCCTTTAGACCTTAGCATTTCACCAAAAATCTCTAGGTTAGGTGTGTGTTACACCCTAGCCTTCCCTCTCTACCTCTTAGCTATCAAGCACTAGGAGTTAGAACCCCATTTCTCACCATATAAGCCTTCAAAAGCTCACCGAAGCAAGCCAATGCAAGGCTCCCCAATGGTGCAACAAGGGCCCGAGAGCTCCGGCTCTCCCCTCTATTCCTCTACCTTCTCGGTTCTCCCTCTATCCTCCCATTTGTGCCATTACGCCACCGAATTTTTGGTAGGAACGGAGGGACAAAAATAGGATTTTAAGCCCTTTGGGTAAGAGGAAACCTTTTTCTTTTCTTTTATATTATTTTTGCTTTGGCCATTAGTAGAGACCACATTAAGCGGGTTGATTGGGTGCCTAATACCTTCCCAATCGATAACCGAAGCCCCTACCTAAGAGCCTTTGGCATAGACTGGATTCAAAGTCATATTTGTGACACTTCGGTGCTTATAAAAATGATCTAGGTTTTCCAAGACACCAAATGCTCTGGGTGGCGACTCTAAACATTTCATTAGTGAGCGCCTCGTCATGACGGGATCGTAAAAAATCCCACGGTTGCATAGTCACAATAGAGTTTCTGAGTGAAAATAAAGGTCTGCACAGCTGTAGATATCTTCTAAACTCTGAGATCTTCTCTGGGATTTTATTCAACAGGCTATATAACTCCATATTGGCATGGATTCCCTTCAAGATTTATCTTCCTTGGAGGATTTTTAGGATCTATGGAGATTACTTTCCATGTACTCTTGTTCTAGGGCCTTGTAATCTATAAGTAAGGATCCTAGGGTTAGGTTTTAGGGGTCTCACATGCCGAAACTTTTCTAGAGGGCTCTTATGTGAGTTTTCATAGGTTAGGTTAGAAATAATTAGGAATGGAGAGAGATTGATTGTGATCATCAATCAGAATTGGATTTAGCAATGATGAAGGTCTTTGAATCAATGCGTGCGTAAAGCTTTGGCCGGGGATCTCTTGTAAATTTCTAATAAGTATCAATAAAATTTTATTTATTTTCTTTATTTTGAATTCTGTTTTAATGGTATTATTGCATGTTAGAGGTTCCAAGAGTCATCGAGAACGAGCGATTGTAATGGTTTAGTTCTATTTAATCTACTCTTATTGCCTTGGTAGGGCCTAGGAACTAGATTAGATAGGATACTTGCCGATAGGCTATGACCTTGTAGGCTAGTCTTAGTTGGTTACGTGCAATGATGTTTAACGATTAGACTTATCTAACTCGCGATTAGATACTTCTAATTCATAAACAACGCAACTGAGCTTGTAGCCAGGAGCTAGGGAAAGTAGTAGGTTTTATTATATACTGATTTGAAATCCAAGAGAGATTCCTGACTGCCTTCTCTTTTCCTATTTCCAACTATTTAGGTTTCTTTTATTTATTTGAATTTAGGAAATCTAATAATTATAAAATATTCTGTAAAATAAAAATTAAATAAGAGATAAACGACAAATTCTTGTGGTTCGACACCCTTGTACTTGGCCTACTTAAAGTTGCACTAATAATTTGTAGGCTTATTTCAGAAGTTTTTTCTATATGAAAACAGTGTTTAAAATTATTTTGATCTTTATTTATCCAAGAACTTATACAGTCTATTACAGGTATTTGTAATCCTTCAATAGGAGTACTGGATATTCCTTCTATAATTATTAATGGTACCTAAAACCACTTATGATATTGATGGTGCCTAAACCAGTTCCAATAAGACCTTAGGTCGTTAAACAAACATTGAGATAGTCTTTTAATGAATATGGGCTTTTCAATATAATAAGTATATGGGTTTTATACCAACTAAATAAGATAAGAACACTTAGTAAACCTTTTCATAGACTTATATTTTATTTATTTTTATTTTTTTATTTGCTAAAATAGATAAACAATGCCATTAACCAACAATGAATGAATATATATAAGATAAAGAGAAATATCTAGACTTCATAGGTAAAAACTAAAATCTACATATTTATAAAGAAACTACATACTTACAATATGTAAAGAAACTGCATACTTACAAGCTTTCTTCTAGCTCCAACTACTTCAAACACAAATACTAACTCCAACACTAACACTCAAACAACTTTGAAACTTGGCTCTGATACCATTCACAAAAGAGCAGAACTTAAATGACTCGATGCCTAAACTCTAAGACTTGATGCCCATTTATAGGACTTCTACATCGACTTATAATAATTCAATCGAATCTAATCTTTACTTTATCAAAAGAAAGATCTACTTTTACAAAAATCAAATTGGTCTGACCCAACTCAGTGATTTCACGGATTATACGCTGGCTTTCCAGTGTATAATCGATTATACGTATAACTCTATGCGCATAATCACTCGGATTTCCACCTGGAGTCTTCCTCTCAAACACCGAACTCCCCCAGATTATATGTTAGATTCCCAACGTATAATTCAATTATACGCTGGACTCCCAGCGCATAATCAGTTCAACTTGGACTGGGCTTCTCTCTCTCTTAACCGCTCCGGCTTTCTTGATTGTACGCTACGATTATAATGCATAATTGCTGAAAGTCCTACTTGGACTACCTTTGAGACCGATCTGGTCGCTCGGTCACTTGACCGAGCCAACCGCTGGCGCCCCAAATTATACGCTGAAACCACAACTGTTGGTACGCATTTTTTCTGGGTTCCTTTCGGTCCCTAGAAAGAGTGGCCCAATTTGTTCTATGTGGGCTATCGCGGAAGGCGATGAATGGTAAGTTAAAATATAGAAATAAAAGGTAAATTCTTAGATGAAAATACCTGGTTCATTGCGATCGCCAGCTGCAGATTTTTATCGACGCTGCAACTTGTCACTGAACACTCCTTTCGGGGTGTGGCTTCGACTTCTTTCTAGAATCATTGGCCTGCCGACGTCAGCAACACTGGGTTACCTAGAAGTTTAGTTTGTATAGTTTTCCTATCCTGCTCTATGTCTGATTGCTTTAGTTCTCTCAATCCTACCGGGAGTCCAATCAATCTACTCTTCTAACTATTCTAGGAGTTTAATTAAACTAGTCTCTTGATCCTACTAGGGGTTCTAATTGATCTAAAAGCACTAATCTTACTAGGAGTCTGGCAAACTTAAGAATCCTAATCTTATTAGAAGTATAATTGGTATTAGTCTCCTAATTCTACTGGGAGTCAAATTATCCTACGTTTCTTACTTCTATCAAAAGTCTAATTAATCGAAGTATCCTAACTTTATCAGAACTTTAATTAATTTAAGTATCCTAAATCTATTAGAACTCTAATTAACTCAGATGTCCAATTTTTACTAGAAATCTAATTAACTTAAATAACCTGATTCTATTAGAAGTTTAATTAACTAGGTCTATTAGAAGTATGATTAATTTCAAGCTTCCTACTTCTATTAGAAGTCTAAAAAAAAAAAAAGAGGGGGGTTTAGCCCGCTGTTATTTGCGGACTACTGGTGTTATTTATTGTTTGTTTGGGACCAAATTTAAAGACAAAGTAAAACAAAAGAATGGATTCAGCACAACCAAAGTAATCCTAGACCTACAAGATACAGAGTCTATTGTAGCAAGTTTTGATAAGAGTTTCTCTCACAGAGAAATTGATCTAGAACCCAAAATGGGCTATAATGGTAGGCCTCCAGATTTGGCTACAGATCTAACAAACTTAAAGAAAGGGATCCAGGTATCACGACTACACTAAATTAATCCTAACAACAGAAAAATAAAATATAGCTTTATCCTAAAGAAAGGGTTAAGAAGAAGATGGTGATAGTGTGTTCTAAAATAAAATATAAAATAGGTGAGAAGTAAGCAGGTTAAGTTTAGAGTTAAAGCAGTAATGTAACTCAGATTTAGTCTGTCTCTGCAGTGCTCCTAGCTGAGACGCTATTAAAAGTCTTAACAAGGTAGAAGTGTCCAACTTAACCCATTCCATTTGGGGGGCTTTTAAGGCTATAGGCTGTCCACTCAAATGGTCACAGCCTATCCTATAGAGTCTGTAAAATCCCATTGATCAAGTCAGAAGTTGCTAGTCTAATTCAGAGGAGTGGACTGATCATTTCCCCAACCATTGGACCAGACCAGGCCATGAATACTATTGCAGCACTATGTAATGCCAGTGGTACAAGCTCCCCAGATCTGTATACAGATCTGGCTAATATCCATAGGTATTCCAACCCATAAAATCCTAAGTGCTTTGCCAAGGCCAACGGCTCACTGGAGCCCACAAAAAAGATCATGCAATAGGTTGAATAAGGCTCTAAATTCAGCTGGTCATTGCTACAAAAGGCCTGCAATGACTCAGCCTCAAGCTGTAACTACTATAGAGACATCAGATCTAACATCTGATGTCGGATAGGTAAAACAGAGGGGAGCCAGTTCCTGTATAAACCTCCTCACAAGGCTCTAGAAGCTCATGTGCAGGGGAGAAGAATCTTTCTCAAACATGTGGCTGGACACCACCTTAGGGCTATACTCTATCCACTCAAATGGTCACAGGATATCCCATTGGTCTATCCATACCATAGAGGTCAGAGAAAGAGCATGAAAACTACTTCAACCACCATGGTCCATAGGCCTCTGGGCTCCTCAGATCTCACTACAAATCCAACATTGCTTTCCATGGGGCTATCAAACTAAGGGAAATCAGATGGTAAACAATAGATCTACTGAAAACTGAATGGGCTAGCCCCAAATACATGAATCCTATAAACATCTAAAGAAACCATAAGATCTTTAGATTCAATTAATCATTAAAACAATAATCTATTAATAAAAGCAAACCTTACAATGAATTGCCTCCAGGCTGCAGCCTGTACACAACTGCTCATCCAAGATCCCAATGTATATAAAACCTATTACAAACTGAAATAAACTAAACCTAACTGCTTACAGGGGGATTAGCCAGAAAGTGCTAGGCTAAGAGAGAAGAAAAATGGGAAAAAGAGGTAATCAAACCCTAACCCTAGCCTGCTGGAGCTCTCAGCCGACAGAGGATGAAAAGAAGGGTCGATCCAAAACTAAACTCTACGTGTAGCTTATATACATTGTCCATATGGCCTTGGCTCTGAAGAGATTAACCCTAATTTTTCCAGCAGACGTGGCACTGTTACAACCCTTGAATGCCTTGAGACATGTGCCTCGAAATCCATGCCTCGAGAAGTGCGCCCTAGCTTTGGGAAATTCCTAAAAGGTCCTTGAGTTAAAACTGAGAAGTGGGAAGCCCGTGCTTTGCGAGGCTGGCATATGCATTCATTCATTCGCATAGTTGCAGAGCCTTCACGTAGTAGCTTTTGGTTGGTGGGAAGTGCTCACTCGCACAGTGAATCTTCAGTCAATCGTGCAGTTCCATTGCATTGCAATTTTATCGCAGAGATGATCTGGAGTGCCTAGACTTCTCGCGCAGTAGAGCTTCAGAAGCTCTTTCTCTTGCTGGGTACTCGCGTAGGTATGCTTCTGCGCTCGTGTAGTAATTGGTAAGGCTTCAGAGTGCATGAGATCAGTGCTAGGAGAATTCTGGGCATCTCTGTTATGGTATTTTAGATGCTTGCTGCTAACTTTATTGAAAATAGTGATCATAATGTGTTAGTGAAAATAAATCAAAGATGAATTAAAAACTACAGAGCAGCAAGACTAAAAATACACAGACCTGCAAGATACAGGGCCAATTGTAGCAAGTTTTAATAAGTAAGAGTTTGTCCCACAGGGAAAATTGATCTAAGGCTCTAAGGGAGCCATCTTTAGTAGGCCCTCCAAATCTGACAATCCTAAATGGAAGGGGATTTAAGGTCACTATTGTCTAAATCCTAAGGTAACCTAATGCCTAAACTACAGAAATGGTTGAGAAGAATGATGGAGTGCGAGATAATAAATATAAAAGGGTGAGAAGTAAGCTATTAGGTACAGATCTGATGTGTCTTATAACTCAGACTCAGATCTGCTGCTATAGAAATCCTGTCCAATGACGACATTATCACCAAAGAGGAGAAAGGATCCAACTCACCCCTATGCCATGATCCAATCCCTTATGGCTATAACCTGTCCACTTAAATGGTCACAGACTATCCAATAGGGGAACCACAGTCCAGAGATGGGTCAGAACAAGTTTATCATTATGGGCACTACTTCTTCCAGGCTACCAACTCAAGAATCCATAGGAACCTCAACCTCTAAAGTTCTGTGTGTGGGGCTAGGCCTACAATGTGCACTAGCCTGGACACACAGGACTAGAAAGAGTTTGAGTACTAGCTTCAGGTCTAGCTGTTCACTGCTTTAGAAAGTTAGCAGTGATCCAGCCACAAGCCTACAATCTCTACGACTAGATTAGATCTGCCATCTGATGGTGGGTCTATACAAATACAAGGGAGTCTGTCTCTGCACAATCTCTCACAAGGCTACAAGCATAAGTGCAGAGAAGAAGAATCTGTCTTAGATCTGTAGATTGGCCTCACCCTAGGGCTATAACCTATCCACTTGAATGGTCACAGACTATCCATAGAGGCTATCCTCCTCACAGAGGTCTGAGACAGAACAAGAAGATTGCTGCCACCACCATGTTCACAAGGCTACCAGCTTAGGCTCTCATGGAGATTCAAATTTAGTGGATCCTGTGTTGGGGCATAGGCCTGCAATGTGCCTAAACTGGACACATAGGTCACTTGGACCTAGATAAATCCTTAAAAATAATCCTCCATTGCTTATAATGCAACATAGTAATGGAGGATCTCAAGGCAGCAGCCTTGTACAGAACAACTCGAAAAATAGCAATCCCATATAAGTATAACATCCTATTATAAAATACCATTAAAACTGTTCCAAATAAACATATAAAGGCATAGCCAGCAAGTGCTAGACTATGGAGAGAAGAAAAAGGGGAAAAGAAGCTGCCTAAACCCTAACCTTAGCCTACTGGAATTCTACAGTTGATTTAAGAAGGAGTACAGAAGTCCCTTAAACCTAAACTAGGCTTAGGCTTATATAGCTGTCAGCTGTGGGAGCATTAAGGTTAGGAAAACCCTAATTTTATTGATGCAATCGTAGCTCATTTATGTTCCTTGGATGCCTCAGGGTGTGTGCATAGAGAGTAGAGAATTGGAGTGCATGCCCTAGTTGCTGAAAGTTCCCAGATTGCCCCTGTAGAAGTGGGGAGAAGTTAAGATCCCGAGCCTCACTAGGTAGCAAGGATTTCCAAGTCTTGTTGCATGATAGAGTAGTCATCGCGGGATTGTATTGCCTTGAAGCTCTTGCAGTCGTGGGATAGCTCTGATCGTTGCGGGATTATGCTTCCCATTTGAATGGCGTGGGAATCACGTGCACAATTCATTCCTTGGTGAATCTCGCGGGGATCCTCGCGAAGAGCAAGGTGCATAGGCCTCTGGATCGCGTGAGCAGTTCCCTGAAGGTCTGTATCTCGTGGCCACTGTGCGATAGCTGCGAGCAGGAATGTCTAGAGCTCTCTCTCCTCAGTGAATCGCTCGATGATTAAAGGCTCCTTTCTTGACCTGCGTGAGACTGCGCGAGAGCTTCCAATTGAGCCTCATGAGAACTATGCAAAGTATGCTTTTTAATTCCTTCTGTCTTCAATCTGCGTGAGAACAGCGCGACCAGTTGGTGTGCTGCCTTCAGAAACCCGCGACAACTGTGCGAAGCATTCTTTATGATTCAATTGAACCCTGCTCACATCTTAGCTTGTTGCTGCTTTGTTGTGCCTATGCTGCAGCCAGTTCTCTGTCTGGGTCTAACTTCCTTTCTCCTGAGGCACTTCTGGGGAAAAAGTAAGCTTCTTGGCATGGTTGGGGCCTTATCTGTAGTAGCTGCTTATTACCTACAAAATGGGCTTAACACACATTTATTAAATGACTAAGGGTCTAACAGAGATTAAGTTAAGGGGTGAAAAGTCGTACTTTTTAGGTCTTAACACACCCCCAAATCTAATCTTTGCTAGTCACTTAGCAAAGCTTTAACTAATTAAATGCCCCTTTCGTAGGGATCACGGGTACATTTAGCATATGTACCAAGCCTTTTAAACTCCTAGGTGATCACTAGTGGAGGAGTGAAGTCTCCTGAGGGTTTTCAGTGAAGTTACCCACAAACTTCTCAAGAAAAATGGTTAACAGTGGTGCAGTCAATGGCAAAACAAATTTTAATGAATAAAGCATCAATCCACTTTCCTTTGGAATTCAGAGGAAATTGTAGCAGTAATGCAGGCCATTTAAAACTCAAAATTAGCATGTGTTTGCATCACCACCATTCATTTTGTAAGAATCAGTACCAAGCTTGCCTTAAATTCAAAAATTAGGTTGGATACAACCCCAATGAGGTTTAAATTCAGACCCAATTCTCACCAGGGCTATCTCTCAACATTGACAATCTGAGGGTGTTCACATTCAAAACAACTCAAGAGCAGTTACAGACCCCAAATGGGCCTGCAAGCATGAGCATAGGCAAGGCTTCTAATTTCTGACATCCTCATGATTTTTCATCATAGACTGGACAACTCCTCATCTCCACATGACCGCTCATTTCACTTTGGATCTACAAGGTCCTTTTGAATGGGTTGTAATGTGGCTTATGGGTGAGGGATATAGAGAATGAAGGGGAAAAAGGGAATCAAAATTAAGAAATCAGCAATGTAAGGAGTGATTCATGACTTCACAACCTTCATTTCAACAAAACTTCATCTTACTTGATATATTCCAGGATCAAAGTGGCCAGCTTCTCCTCTTCTTTTCAATTTTTAGATGATGTTCTTCTCTAGACTTCTCTTTCTTTTTCTCTTTTTATTTTTATTCAATATTTTTATGATTTTTATAATGAACTGCCACACAAATACCATTGATACACTACTGTTCATAAGTTGCTTTTCTTCACCTTCCACCAAATGTTGGACCACTCTCACTATCTTTAACTCCTTCTCCTTTACCTTCTGAATTCTCAGAGTGAGGGTGAAGTTGAATCAGGTCAAGAGGTTAAGGTGCAAGTACTTTGGTGTTTGTCAAAGAAAAGTAGGATTTTTAAGGCTCAACTAGTGTATGCAAAAGGGAAGTTTTAAAAGGTTGGATTTTCAGGCTCAAACTGTCCAAATGAAGGCCTTGGATCATTTCCTTAGTGTCATGAGTGCTGTCAATCAGTTTTGATTTGGAGGTGCCTAACTTCTAGTGAAAAGGTCTTGACTCAATCATTCCTTAGAGCATAAATAATGCCAAAAACACTCTTTAAAAGAAAATGATTGGCCCAAATCTCACTAGGTATGGTCCTCAAATTAACCCATGGGGTGTATTTTCACCCATTTCTCTCCTCTTAGGTTCACTAAGTACTAACTGAAAAATTTTCTGATGTTAGCTTCATGGTGGTGCTAAGATTTTAAAATTTTAAGTTTCAAAATGTCTGCAAAAATATTTTAATATTTTCACAAATTTCCTCATTGCAGTAAGTTAAGTGAAAACTAACTTTATTCATCCTAATTATACCACCACTACTGCACTAAAGTTAACTATTCTATTGGTAGACCTACCCTGCCACACCCCTAAACCATGAGGAGCAGTGTCTTCACTGATTCAAAGGTGAGAAAGTGCAGGGTAATAGTTAGGAACAAAAAAGTAAACACACACAGACAATATACACAAAGCAATATACAAAAAGAAATTTTATTAGCTGAGAAAAAAGTGTCCAACTGTAATTACAATGATAAGAAAAGAAGTGGAAAGGAAAGAAAACTCTAAGTACAATCTAGTTTAAGAAGGTGAGGAATCAGAATCAGAATCTGTGAATCAGTCCCAGCCAATCTTTTGTGCATGTTTCCTAAGTGCAGCTTTGTCCTTTTTCTTCCTTACTTGCTTCTCAGTTGGACTCTTTTTCTTCTTTGCTTTGCTCTCAACTGGACTCTTTTTCTTTGGCTGCTTTGGTTTCTTTGGTTGGGCTGGTGGTTTCGTCATGGTTGGAGCTTTTGGTGCCCTCACCCTCATTTTTCTGGTTTTGGGTTCAGGAGGGATCATAGGGGATTTTCCTTTGTCTTGCTCAGTGGGGGCTACTGGGGACTTCCCTTTATCTGTCTGGCCAGAGGGTATTGCCTCCTCAGACTAGGCAGTTGGCTCTTTGCCAATTTTGATAGAGGTTGCCGTGAAAGCAGTCCTCTTAGCAGTGACTTTCCTCTGTTTAGGATAAGTTTATTCAGTAGGGGGTGCAGCAGAGGTTGGAGTATGGTGAGGCTGCTCAGTAGGGGATGCAGCAGGAGGGGTAGCAAGGGACTTCCCTTTATCTGGCTGGCCAAGTGGTTGTGCCTTCTCAGACTGGGCAGGTGGGGTTTGAGAAGGTTTAGGCTCAGGTTCTGGCATGAGTACAGAGAGTGGGGTGGGCTGCTAAGCTGCAGTTCTGGCAGTAGCCAATCGGCTTCCAAAGAGGCTATCTGGATTTTGGCTTTGAGGAGGTCAGTTTCATGTATTTCCTTTTGGAGTCAGAAGATTTCTTGGCCATTGTTGAGTCTCTTTTCAAACATCTTGACCTTCATCCTCTCCACATTGGTGTTTGCCTACTCCAGCTCCAAATTCATCTGATGATAAGCAGCCATTGTCTTTGCCTTCTCATAGGCATCCAAGATGTTGGTCCACCCAAGGAAAATACCCAGTAATTGCTTTCTGTGGGCTTTCTCAATTTCACTAAGCTGCTGCAGCGGGGGGGGTCTCTATGGATTGCCGAAGTTGGGCTGTGCCCCTCAAGACATCCCTCCTAGGTAGGGATTGTCTCTCATGGCATGGAGGATGTGAGGTAGGGAGGGATGTAAAAGGAGTGTTTGGGTGCGATGGGAAGAGAAGAAGTGGAAGGATCCGAATATGATTGGTCCTGGGTGGAAGAAGTGGTGTTATCAGTGGGTAAGTCGAGTTGTTGGGAGAGGGTAACAGGTTCTGGGTCTGTTTGGGTGGATTTGTCAGTGAATGTTGGAGGGGGTAGGATAAGAGGTGGAATTGAAGGCATGGGGGGGAAAGAAAATGAGGTGGACTCACTAGGAGTAGGGGGTGATGGGGGAGGGAAAAAAGGAATGGTGAAAGGTATGAAAGAAAATGGTTGGGTTGTGGGGTCAGGGCTGGGAGGGGAAAGGACCAGGGGGTTTGAGTCGATTGTTGAGGGATGGGTGGGTTCATCAATGTCTGAAGGGTGGATTTGATGGATGTGAGTTTAGTCTACATCTGGTCCTGTGTGTGTGTTGTGTTGGATAGTTGGGATTGGATGTCTTGGATGAGGGAGAGGATGAGTGTCAGTGTATCTGGGTTGGGGGGTTGAGATTGTGTAGAAGATGGAACAGGTTGAAAAGGTGAGGAAGGGGCATGATGGAAAGTGGAAGGAGGAGGAGATTGGGGTTCTGGTGAGTGATGTGGTGATGTAATTGGGGAGTCTGGGAGGGGGGTGTAGTGGGGGGGCATGGTGACGAGGAAACTAGCCATAAAGGCTTGGAATCTAGTGGTTGTGTTAAGGTTGAGGTCTATGTTTGTGAGTGGGGATGTAGTAGGCATGGAAGGAGTGGTGTCTTGGTCAATGTGAGGGTGTCAGTGGGGATAAAAGGGATTGTGGGTGGTCTCAGGGAGATGGTGGGTGCTGTGTCAGTGGTTTTTCTTTTCTTGTAGGAGATCAGTGGGGGGCTGTCAGGTTTTTAGGAAGATGATGGGGGTATTAGGGCTATGTATTGAGGTAGGGTAGGGGATGGTGAGGGGTTGACATGGGGAGTGGTGTCCTCCCAGGTACCAATCACAGGAAAAAGAGGTGTAGGGGAGGAAGGGAGAGATGTTGATGGTTGAATGGGAGGGGATGTTGTCAGGATAGGAGATCCTGGAGTAAAAGGTGGGGGATGTGGGGTCTGCTGCAACAGTGATGGTGACAGGCTCTGG
Organism: Chloranthus sessilifolius; assembly: GCA_021018995.1. NCBI lineage: Eukaryota > Viridiplantae > Streptophyta > Magnoliopsida > Chloranthales > Chloranthaceae > Chloranthus > Chloranthus sessilifolius. Next base: position 36,834,884 of record CM037597.1, on the reverse strand, counting down.
AATCTCCTCTGTAGTAACAGGGGTGGGCCTTGTAATAGCTACCTCTTCTGTTTACTTGTGAGGGGCCTGAGTGCCAGCTTTCTTCTTCTTCTGGGTCTCCATCAGGCTCCTGCTGATTCCCCATTGCCTCTTAGCAAAATTTGTAGGGGTAAGGGTGGTAGTCTCCTCTCCTTTAGCTATCTTGTACCCCCCTCTCTCAAGCAGCTTGGTGATGACTCTGGCATAGGGGAGTGTGTGTGGCTTCTTGTTCTGCCCTAATTTCTCCACCAGATCCTTCATTGCTTCAAAGATTAATCAGGCTGCATGGAAGCCATGGCCCAGAGAGAACAAGTAAACAACATCAGCAATAGGAGCTCTCCTCTCCTATTGATGGCCTGAGTAGAAGAAGTTCTTTCTCAGGACCTGGTCAATGAAAAGGAGTCCAGGCTAGGGTATCAATTGAGGCACTCAAGGGGGGGCCATATCCACAGCTAGGGTCAAATGCGGCTAGGATGCCCAATACCTCTGCAATCAGCTTGGGGCTAACTAACATTTCGAAATCATCAATCAACACAAGGAGACTTACTGGTCCATCTTTGTCCTTGGTGACCTGATGTGCTGATAAAAGAGTTGCACTAGCCTATGGTAGGCTAGTACTGGTATTCCTCTCATCAAGGGTGTCAGACCAGCCTTGCTCATAAATTGAATGGCAGGGGCAGAGAGAGGCTCCTTCTCGAAGAAGGGCAGGTCGAAAGCTGTTTCAAGTTCTAATGGGATTGAAGCCATGAGCTCAGAGGGTGTAGAAAACTCAGGGGTTGGCTCCTCCACCTCCTCAACCACTTCCTTCCCTTTTTTCGATGACTTTGAAGTCTTGACCTTCTTAGGAGCGGGCTCAACAGGGGCCTTATCCTTGCCCCTTTTCTTTGGTGCACTCTTAGGGGCCATTACAAATTCTACTTGAAAAGATAAAAATGGGGGACTAAGATCTGAGTTCTTACCCTACAATCGTAGGGTTTGGTTAGATTTGACGCACAGTGCACCACGAGATCTCTGAGCAAAGGGCAACTGATGGGGATGACATTAGGAACAAATCTGTAGATTCCTGGTGTGAATGATGGGTTGTAGGATGGACGCTGGAGGAGAGAGGGAGAAGAGCGCCGAAAGCTAGGGTTTCACAGGATGGAGAAGGAAGAGAGAGTACTGGAAAGGGAGACAAGCGTGGGGTTAAAATACTTGTCACTAAGCTTGGCGCACTTTGGAAATATCTGGTCACGGGATTGGAAATGAAACCTAGCGAAGGTGCAATTACAACTTGGATTGGGCAAGAGTCTCCCAGGTTTACATTGGAGCGCGCGATAGCTTGTGAATAATTCTATGTGAATTGCACGAGAGGCTCCCAGGCCTCCTGTTGGATTGCGTGAGAGGCTCTGAGGTTAACTTTGAATCTCGCGATAGCCTTTTGAATCTCGCGACAACTAATGAAGTATTCTATTTGAATTGTGCGAGAGTTTCCCAGGCATCCTTTTGGATTGTGCGAGAGGCTCCCAGGCCATCTTTTGGACTGTGCGACAGCAAAGTATTAAACAGAGAGCATGTGCTCTTCAATCTGCCATTTTGATTTGTGTTGTGGCTGGATCCTAGGCATAACTCACCACCAGGGGTACCCCCAGACACATTAAAATAAAATATTCAAGCATAGACAGCAAAAATCATCATCCAATGTCGTGCATTCAAGCAAAAACCATCAATTCAAGAGCAGTAATCATGAAACCAAGCATAAAGAGAAACCAGACCAGACAGATTCAGACTAAAGTGAGGCCACTAAAATTTCCTCTAAAATTTTAACAAAAGAAAGCAATACAAATCTAACAAAACCAAAGTACATATGATACAATATGGACACACTTGTGGATCAGTTTAATGAAGGGCCCCCTTGAAAGTGAATGGTGTCCATAGGTTCAACAGGTTTTTCTAAACAAGGCTTAAGCCTCTGACCATTCACCTTCAAGGTTTTCCCAAACTTGGGATCCTTGATTTCCACAGCACCAGATGGGCAAACATTCATGACAATATAGGGACCTTCCCACCTGGATTTCAGTTTGTCAGGAAAAAATTTAAGTTTGGAGTTAAACAACCAAACCTTATCACCAGCCATGAAGCTCTTTCTTAACAAACCCTTGTCAAAGAAAGCCTTGGACCTTTCCTTGTAGATCCAGGCATTGGCATATGCATCCATCCTCAGCTCTTCCAATTCTGACAGCTGTAGCAACCTGTGATGACCAGCAGAAGTTAGGTCTAGATTTAAATTTTTTATGGCCCAATAGGCCCTGTGTTCTAACTCTACTGGGAGATGACAGGCCTTGCCATAAACCAGTCTGAATGGGGACATCCCAATGGGAGTCTTATAGGCAGTCCTATAAGCCCACAATGCATCATTTAGCTTTTCAGCCCAGTCCTTCCTATCAGTCCTCATAGTCTTCTCAAGGATGTGCTTGATCTCCCTGTTAGAAATTTCAACTTGCCCACTGATTTGTGGGTGGTAGGGAGTAGCAATCCTATGGGTGACAGAATATTTCTTGAGCAAGCTCTCGAAATTTCTGTTGCAGAATTGGCTACCCCCATTACTGATAATGGCTCTAGAGGTGCCAAATCCTGAGAAGATATTCTGCTTTACAAACTTGAGGACAACCTGATTATCATTGGTTCTTGTGACAATAGCTTCTACCCATTTTGAAACATAATCCACTGCTACTAAGATGAAATTATAACCATTTGAAGGAGGAAAGGGGCCCATAAAGTCAATACCACAGACATCAAGCAGTTCCACAACAAGGATGGGCTGCAAAGGCATTGAGTTTCTTTTGGACAGCCCTCCTAATTTCTGACATCTCTCACATGTCCTACAGTGTGTATTGGCATCTCTAAATAAAGAAGGCCAATAGAACCCACACTGCAAGATTTTGTCAGCTATTTTTCTTCCACTAAAGTGGCCTCCACAAGCATTTTTATGACACATGGCCAGAATACTAGGGACATCACTTTTTGGGACACATTTTTGGATGATTTGGTCTGCACAATACTTGTATAAGCAAAGTTCCTCCCAGAAAAAAAATTTGACCTGTGAGAAAAATAGGTCTTTGTCCATTTTGGTCCAATGGACAGGAATCTTGCCTATAACTAGATAATTTACAATGTGTGCCTACCAAGGAACCAAGGATTGGATGACAAACAATTGCTCATCTGGGAAAACATCATTTGTAGGATCATCAACACATTTTTCCAACATAATTCTTGACAAGTGGTTAGCCACCACATTTTCCACACCCTTTTTGTCCTTGATTTCAATGTCAAACTCCTGCAATAGGAGTATCCATCTAATCAGCCTGGGCTTAGCATCTTTTTTGGACAATAGGTATTTCAATGCTGAGTGGTCTGTGAAGATTACAGTTTTAGACCCAAGTAGGTAGGTCTAAATTTATCAACAGCAAAAGCCACTGCCAGAAGCTCTTTCTCAGTTGTGGTGTAATTCAGCTGAACTTCAGCAAGTGATTTGCTGAGATAGGCAATGACCACTGGCAGCTTATCTTTCCTTTGGCCCAAAACATCACCTATTGCCAAGTCGGATGCATCACACATCAACTCAAAGGGCAGTGCATAGTCAGGTGTTTGGAGTACAGGGGCAGAGGTGAGGCATATCTTCAAAGTTTCAAAAGCCTTAAGACATTCAACAGAGAAATCAAAGGGCACATCCTTGCAGAGTAGGTGGCACAATGGCTTAGCAATTTTGCTAAAGTCTTTAATGAACCTCCTGTAGAATCCTGCATGTCCAAGGAAAGATCTGATTATTTGACTGTTCTTGGAGGGGGCAAATTTATAATGAGGTCAACTTTGGCCTTATCTACCTCAATCCCTTCTCTGGAGACTATATGGCCCAACACAATACCTTGTGTTACCATGAAGTTGCTCTTTTCCCAACTTAAGACCAGATTGGTCTCCTCACATCTTTGCAAGACCAGGTGGAGGTGTTGCAGACATTGGCCAAAACTGTCCCCATATACAGAGAAATCATCCATAAAAATTTCTAAGAATTTGTCAATCATATCAGAGAATATGGCATACATACACCTCTGAAAGGTGGCTGGGGCATTATACAGTCCAAAAGGCATCCTTCGATAAGCAAAGGTGCCAAAAGGGCAAGTAAATGTAGTTTTCTCCTGGTCATGAGGGTGCACAGGGATCTGGTTGTACCCTAAGTACCCATCAAGAAAATAGTAAAAATCTTTTCCAGCCAACTTATCCAAAATTTGATCTATGAAGGGGAGAGGGAAATAGTCTTTTCTGGTTTTAGAGTTGAGCTTCCGATAATCTATGCAAACCCTCCAGCCAGTGGTCTCCCTGGCTGGTCTCAAATCTCTAGACTCAGTTGTAACAATTGTTATGCCAGATTTCTTGGGTACCACTTGGATAGGTGCCACCCATTCAAAATCAGAAATGGGGTAAATTACCCCAGCATCTAGCAATTTAATGATCTCTTTGAGGACCACTTCCTGCATGTGAGGATTCAATTTCCTCTGCATTTCCCTGGAGGGTGTTGAGCCCTCCTCTAAATGGATCCTATGCATACAGATTGATGCATTTATCCCTCCTAGATCCGCAATGGTCCAGCCAATTACCTTTTTTTGCTTCCTCAAGGCTGTTAGTAATTCTTCCTCTTGCTCATTGGTAAGAGAGGAGAAGATAATTATAGGAAGTTTTTCACCTTTCTCAAGGAAGGCATATTTTAATATTTCTGGAAGCTTCTTGAGATCCAGATCAGGGGCTTGTTGGGTGGATGGCAAGATTGGTGCTTTGTTGGTTTGAGGAAGAGGCAGTAATGTAGGTTTCCAAATGAAATGTTGCGCTAAGCCCATAGAAGACTTTAATGTGGTCATGTCTTCTATCACAACAACTGAGCTTCCTTCCTCTACCATGTCCCAAACTTCGATTAAACTTATGACAATGTTGCCCCAATCCAGTAGAGTGGGCAATTCTTCTTCAACAACTTCCTCTAGTACATTCACTGCAAAACTTTCCTCATTGTCCAGCTGAGGGTACTTTGCACTGTTGTACACATTAAGTTCAACCTTCATATGTCCGAATGTTACCTCCATGATCCCTGACTTGCATTGAATACATGCATTGGCTGTGACCAAGAATGGCCTGCCCAAAATAACAGGTATAAGGGTTGTACTCTTGTTGCAGCCCATGTCTAAAACCAGGAAGTCTGCAGGGTAAAAGAACTTGTCTACCCCTACTAAGACATCCTCAACCACTCCCATAGGTCTCCTTTCAGACCTATCAGCCATTAACAGTACAATGGGGTGGGTTTTTAGCTCAAACCTAGCTATTGATACACCTTTGTATGGCGGCAGTTTACACTGCTCAAGGTCTAGAAGGGCCCTTCCAATTGTGTGGTCTCCAATTATGCAAGGATAGTGGGTATCCACAGGTCTTGTAACTTCTACGGCATTGTTATGTTTTATCTGAAATTAAGCATATCAGTTGCAAAGACCTTTTTGGACAAATGGACTCTAGCTTTTCTTTTCTGGGTATAAAGGTCTTTCAGAAATTTGGCATAGGCTGGGACCTATCTAATTGCATCAAGCAGGGGAAAATTGATTTTTACCTGCTTAAAAGTCTCTATCATTTCCTCTATCTGTGCATTTCCCTTATCAAAAGGGGCAGGGTCACTCAAAGCTTGAGGAAATGACAACTGAGGTACTGCTGGTTCCTTAGTGCAAGCCTATGACAAAACTTTTTTTTTTTTTTATTCCTTTTTCATATTTTATTTCTTACTGAGGCTCTACTATAGCCTCTTTATTTTTCCCTTGTTGCAGGGTAGCAGGCAACTCTTGGCTCTGTGCTCTAACAAATTCTTTTTCACTTTCATTCGAAAATTCTTTGGAATTGACCTCTCCTTGTTCCTTTCTAACCTGGTTGTCTACCAGCCTACCAGACCTCAGCGTTGTGATGGCATTAGCTCTCTCAAAACTTGAGGAACCTTCTCCAATCGAATATTAGCCCTTAGGGTTGGCCACTAGCTGGCTTAGCAACCTGCCCTCTTCTCTTTTGGCCAAGGCATTGGATATTTGGCCTAGCTGCTCTTTCATTTTCTTTATGCTTTGACTGTGAGAAATCACAGTCTGAGTAAAGATTCTAAGGCTTTGCAATGAGGTCAAAACCTAATCCACAAAAGAAGCATTTCAGGGCTGAGGTGGGGGAACTACCAACTGATTTTGCTGCTAGGGCAGCTGCTGATGCTGGAAATTTGGCCTTGGGGCATATCTCTGGTTAAATTACTGCTGTGGCCTTTGAGGTAAGGCCAGCATCTGTTGTGGCTGCATATAATTGTCTTATCTCAACCTCAAATTTTGGTGGTCTCTCCACTGGTAACCAGCATTTTGGTGCTGGTATCCAAATGGTTGTTTGTTATAGCCAACAGATTATTGCTGGCCAAATGATTGGGCAGCAGCAGCTTGTTCGATCACATACTCAGGATATTGCCCTGCAGATGGGCACTCTTCCACTGTGTGTTGTGGGGATTGGCATATTAGACATGCCTCCATCACCTGTACAGCCAATCTGGGTTGCACCACAGTTAATAGTTTATCAAACTTATCAGAAAGATTGGCCATCTGCATTTTCAGGTCATTATTCCCAGTTACTTCATACATCTTTCCTTTGGAAGTTTCAGCTAGTCCCATTTTAGGAGAAGGCTCTTGAACAGTTCTTGATAAGGACATCTTTTAGAAACCATTTTCACTGATGACCTCGAACAAGTCTCATGCCTCATCAGCTGTTTTGTGCATTAGTTCCACCACAAGAGGCATCTACCATGTCTCTGTTTTTCTCATCAATCCCATTATAGAAGCTCTGGACAAGCTGCCAGTCAGGGATCCTGTGGTGGGGACATTGTTTGAGCATCTCCTTGAATCTGTCCCATGCTTGATTAAAATCTTCAGTTGGGGATTGGGCAAAAGCAAGTATTGCTTTCCTCAACTGGCTGGTTTTTGTCTCTGGGAAGAATTTGGTTAAAAATCTTGTCTGGAGGTCTTTGCAAGAAGTGATGCTGTTGTTTGGGAGAGTAGCTAACCAGGTGCTGGCCCTGTCCTTTAGGGAGAAAGGAAAGAGCCTTAATCTAGTGGCTTCTAGTCCCAAACCAGCAATGGAGAATGTTGTGCACAGGGCAAAGAATTGGTCAATGTGCTTGTAGGGGTCTTCCTTCCTGAGCCCATGGAAAGAGGGAAGCATTTGGATGATTGAGGTTCAATGTTCTGGGTTGCTCTTCACCCATGACTGCTTTCTCAGTTTCAGTAAGGAGCTCAACTGTGGTGTGTCTGGGCCTTCTTGGTCTTCTGCCCCTTTCTATCTCAGGGTTAGGAGGCTCTAATGTGGGACTGAGGGATCTCCTTCCTAACATGCACACACACTAATAGCAGGGAAGACTACTTGCAGACACATTACAATTAACAAAATTACAACTATCTTAATCAACTGCTATAGAATTTTCAAAGGAGAAATAGACTGAGTTTTTGAGGGTTAGAGCAGTGCAAACAGAGGTAGCTAGACTCCAAGTGCAGTTCAATTTTCCTCTCAGCTACTGTCCAGATCTGTAAGAAAAATTCCAAATGTAAATCACCAGTATCAATTATTCACATGCACAACTACCAAAGAACAAAAAAAATACAAAAATCTAGGGTCTACTAATAGATCAAGATCCCCCGGCAGCGGCGCCAAAAACTTGTTATGGTATTTTAGATGCTTGCTGCGAACTTTATTGAAAATAGTGATAAGAATGTGTTAGTGAAAATAAATCAAAGGTGGATTGAAAACTACAAAGCAGCAAGCCTAAAAATACACAGACCTACAAGATACATGGCCTATTGTAGCAAGTTTTAATAAGTAAGAGTTTGTCCCACAGGAAAAATTGATCTAAGGCTTCAAGGGATCCATCTTTAGTAGGCCCTCCAGATCTGACTACAGATCTGACAATCCTAAATGGAAGGGGATTTAAGGTCACTATTGTCTAAATCCTAAGGTAAGCTAATGCCTAAACTACAGAAATGTTTGAGAAGAATGATGGAGTGTGAGATAACAAATATAAAAGGGTGAGAAGTAAGCTATTAGGTACAGATCTGATGGGTCTTATAACTCAAACTCAGATCTGCTGCTACAGAAATCCTGTCTAATGGCTACATTATCACCAAAGAGGAGAAAGGATCCAACTCACCCCTGTGACATGATCCAATCCCTTATGGCTATAACCTGTCCACTTAAATGGTCACAGACTATCCAATAGGGGAACCACAGTTCAGAGATGGGTCAGAACAAGTTTATCATTTAGGCACTACTTCTTCCAGGCTACCAGCTCAAGAATCCATAGGAACCTCAACCTCTAAAGTTCTGTGTGTGGGGCTAGGCCTGCAATGTGCACTAGCCTAGACAAACAGGACCAACAAGAGTTTGAGTACTAGCTTTAGGTCTAGCTATTCACTGCTTTAGAAAGTCAGCAGTGATCCAGTCACAAGCCTATAATCTCTACAGCCAGATCAGATCTGCCATCTGATGGTGGGTCTATACAAATACAGGGGAGTCTGTCTCTGCACAATCTCTCACAAGGCTACAAGCACAAGTGCAGAGAAGAAGAATCTGTCTTAGATCTGTGGATTGGCCTCACCCTAGGGCTATAACCTGTCCACTTGAATGGTTACAGACTATCCACAGAGGCTATCCTCCTCACAGAGGTCTGAGACAGAACAAGAAGATTGCTGCCACCACCATGTTCACAACGCTACCAGCTCAGGCTCCCATGGGGATTCAGATTTAGTGGATCCTGTGGTGGGGCATAGGCCTGCAATGTGCCTAACCTAGACACACAAGTCACTTGGACCTAGATAAATCCATAAAAACAATCCTCCATTGCTTATAATGCAACATAGTAATGGAGGATCTCAGGGCAGCAGCCTTGTACAGAACAACTCTCAAAACAACAATCCCATATAAGTATAACATCCTATTATATAACACCATTAAAACTGTTCCAAATAAACATACAATGGCATAGCCAGCAAGTGCTGGACTATGGAGAGAAGAAAAAGGGGAAAAGAAGCTGCCTAAACCCTAACCTTAGCCTACTGTTCTACAGTTGATCAAAAAGAAGAGTACAGAAGTCCTTTAAACCTAAACTAGGCTTAGGCTTATATAGCAGTCAGCTATGAGAGCAATAGGGTTAGGAAAACCCTAATTTTATCGATGCAATCGTGGCTCATTTATGTTCTTTGGATGCCTCGGGAAGTGTGCATAGAGATTAGAGCATTGGAGTGCGTGCCCTAGTTGCTGGAAGTTCCCAGATTGCCCCTGCATAAGTGGGGAGAAGTTAAGATCTCGAGCCTTGCTAGGTAGCAAGGATTTCCAGGTCTTATCACGTGATAGAGTAGTCGTCGTGAAATTGTATTGCCTTGAAGCTCTTACAGTCGCGGGATAGATAGTTTGGTCATCGCGGGATTGCTCTGATCGTCGCGGGATTGCCCTTCCCATTTGAATGGCGCGAGAATCGCGCTCAGTTCATTTCTTGATGAATCTCGCGGGGATCCTCGCAAAGAATCAAGGTGCATAGGCCTTTGGATCGCGTGAGAAGTTCCCTGAAGGTCTGTATCCCGCGGCCACTGCGCGACAGCTACGCGCAGGAATGCCTAGAGCTCTCTCTCCTCAGTGAATCGCACGAAGATTAAAGGCTCCTTTCTTGAGCCGTGCGAGACTGCGTGAGAGCTTCCAACTGAGACTCATGAGAACTGCATGAAGTATGCTTTTTAATCCCTTCTGTCTTTAATCTGCGCGAGAACAGCGCAACCATTTGGTGTCCTGCCTTTAGAAACCCATGACAACTGCACGAAGCATTCTTTCTGATTCAATTAAACCCTACGACATCTGCGCGAGACTCACATCTTAGCTTGTTGCTACTTTACTGTGCTTATGCTGCAGCCAGTTCTCTGTCTGAGTCTAACTTCCTTTCTCCTGAGGCACTTCTGGGGAAAAAGTAAGCTTCTTGGCATGGTTGGGGCCTTATCTGTAGCTGCTGCTTATTACCTACAAAATGGGCTTAACACACATTTATTAAATGACTAAGGGTCTAACAGAGATTAAGTTAAGGGGTGAAAAGTGGTACTTTTCAGGTCTTAACAGTCTCTCTCTTCCAGGGCCATGCACGAACTCTGCAAGGTGGAATTTTGTTTAGTACATGCATAGACTCGCTATGTTCCTCGCGCGGCTGTTTTAAGGCTTGATCTCCGCGAGAGCTTTGCGACCACAAATTTTGAGGATTTTAATCCGTGAGATCTTCGCGATGTCTTTATAGCTCTCCTCTTGACTGCACGTCCTATCTGTGCGAGGGCATCTTCCACTGCATCCTTAGCTTCGCGAGGGAGTTTCTCAAGTCTGTGAGATTTGTTTTTCTATGCTCTGATGCATTGCACTTGCTGCAGTTGCAGCTTCTCCATTCTCATCCAACTTCATCCATCTGTTGGGCTTTTGGTCAATGATGACCAAAAAATGAGTCATCATGGTGAGCACTACCAGGGTGTTCCATTAGGCTTTGACTCAGCTGGCATCTTTGCATGTCTTCTTCCTCTTCTTTGGCACAATAAGGATAGATTTTATATTAAGTTGTATAGATTATTGCTAACTACAAAACATACTTAACAAATAATTATTAGTCTGCTTCAAGGTCTATCAAAGGCTAGGTTAAGAGGTGAAAAGTGATACTTTTCAATGAATAACACACCCCCAAACCTAATCTTTGCTAGTCCCTGAGCAAAGGAAAATTTAAAACCACTATTCTAAGAATTTAAATGCCACTTTCGTAGGGAGCACAGATACATTCAGCATATGTACCAAGCCTTTTAAACCCCTAGGTGATCCCTAGTGGAGGAGTGAAGTCTCCTGAGGGTTTTCAGTGAAGATACCCACAAACTTCTCGGTAAAACAGTTAACAAAAGTGCAAAATTATCAAGTTAGCTATCAAGAAACAGAGTATTAGTTCACCTTTGATTCAACAAAAGAAAATATATGAGAAATTTGAACATAAGATTATGCACAGACATTTACTCATCACAGCTTCTATATAGATGCACATCATTTCCAATTTGCTTACAGCAGGGGAAAATATCACATGTAGGTCAATACTGAGTTCATCATTAATTCAAAAATTAGGTTATAGGTCATGCCCAATACATTCAACATCAGACCCAATGCTTACCAGGGCATACTTCTCACAAGGAACTTTGAGGGTTTCCATTTTCTCTCAAGCTCAAGAGTAGTTACAGGCCCCCAAATGGGTCTGTAAGCATGAGCATAGGCATAACATCTAAGTTCAAGCATCATTGGCTAATCCTTACCATAGATTGGACAGCTCTTTGTCTCTGCATGACAGCTCATTCAACTTTGGATCACAGGGTCTTTTACTGGGTTGTAATGTGGCTTATGGGATAGGTTATAAAGAATGGGTGGTTGAAAAGGGATTCAAAGTTGAGAAATCAGTAGGTGAAGGAGGTGATTCATGACTTCTCCTTCTGTAATTCAGCACCTTTCATTTTCTTTAAAATTCTTCAGACTTGAAGTGGCCAGCTTCTCCTCTTATTTTTGATTTTTCAATGAACATTTTCTCTTAACTCCTCTCTTATTCCTCTTCATTATTATTATTTTTTTTTCTTTTAGATGCATTTTACTTTTTGTTTTTGATTTTCTGACTTGCCACCTCTCTCCCCAGCTGCTACACTACTAAGCTTTAAGTATCTCTTCTCCATTCACCCAATGTTGACCTTATCCTGTCCATCTTCAGCTCCTCCTTTACCTTTTGATTTCTTAGAGTGAGGGTAGGTTCATAGGTTCGAATCAGGTTCATAGGTTCAAGTACAAGTACTCAGGTGTATTTTGAAGAAAATTGGAAATTAAGGCTCAAAAACTGTGTGCACAAGGGCAGTTAATTAAGGTTTGGTCTATTTAAGCTCAAATTGTCCAAGAGAAGGCCTTGATCCTTTCCTAAGTATCACGAGTGCTGTTAGTTGTTTCAACTTGGAGGTGCCTAACTTCTAGTGAGGGAACAGACTCAGCCAGTTCTTAGGGCTAGAAGAATTACGCCAGTTACTCCTCAAAGAAAGGAAAAATTTTGTAGGCCCAAATCTCACTAGTTATGGTCTTCCATTGAGCTCTTAGGCATGTCCTTACCTTTTTCTCTCTTTAATGATTCACTAAGTATTGATACAAGTGAGTTTTCTTGGTGTTCACATCATGGAAATGTTAAAATTTAAAAGCTTGTGATGCCTTAAGGTCTGCAATATATATATATATATTTTAAATTTCTCAATTTTTTATTTTTTTTTATGATTCTTAAGTGAACATGGTTCCATTTCTATCTTACTAACTTGATTCTGCTGCACTTAGGTTAACTGCTTCATTGGTAGAGCCTGCCACACCCCCAAACCTATGTGGAGTAGTGTCCTCACTGATTCAAAGGTGGATGTGAATGTGCAGTAGGCTCAAGACAGAGATTTTAAAAGAACATAAACTACAAGAGAGAAAAATACATAACAAACAACATAAAAATAAACACATAGAAAAAAAGAAAGACAGATTGGAAACAAAACAAAACAAAACAAAACAAAGAGCAATGTTATTATAACAGCTAAAGTATGTACAAAGTAGGTGGAAGTAAACTATAAAAAAAATGACACACTACTTCCTAACTAAATACATGTGCACAATTTAATCATCAGATTCCTTGGCTAAATATCTGTTGGTTTATCTTTAATTTTGACTCCTTTCCCTTTCTTAGACTCCCCAACAGCAGGTAGAGGTTTTCTCCTAGTTGCTAGAGCTAATTGCCTTTCCAGGATTTCAGCTTTTTGTTCTGCCAATTGAGCTTGAGATATAAGGAGCTCCCTGATCTCCTTTGAAGCAGTCAACCTCTTCTCTAATCCATCAGCTCTCAACTTTTCTGTTGCAGCAGCCATTTTCTCTTGGTCAGCGTTCAGCTTCTCTTGGGAAACTATCCTCTCTTGGGCTTTATATAAACGCAACAGTTGTTCCACCCTTTTGCGATGTTCTTGAGCTACATCTCGTTATCCAATTTTATGCGATGGATCCTTTCTTCATAGGGTGTCTTGATTGATGTTCTGATAGTAGCCATCCCTCGAATAACATCCTTTTTAATGTAAGGATTAGAGAAGAGGTAATGGTTGGGTTGAAGGTAGAGATGGCATGGAGGTAGAGGTAATGGTTGAGGAGGTGAGTGTTGTGCTGGCTGGCATAAGTGAGGTGGAGGTTACAACAGCATCAACAACTACTTCATGAATGGTGGGGGCTGGTTCTCTCAGTAACTCCTCCCTCTTCTTCTTCTTCTTCTCCATCATGGTGCCACTGATTCTCCACTATTTCTTCCCACTCTATTTGGGGTTCAGTGCCACAGTCTCCTCCTCTCTTTTAAATGGGTACTTCCCCCACTTCAGCAATGCAGTAATTAATCTGCAGTAGGGAAGGGCATGAGGTTTCTTCATTATTTTCACCTTCTCGCATAAGTCTTTAATCCCCTTAAAAACTAACTTGGCTGCATCCAAGTAGTGGGTTCTGTGAAATGAGAAGAGGGCATCAGCTATAGGGTACCTCCTCTCTTGCTCGTGCTCAGAGCAATACAAATATTTCCGTAACACAACATCCATTAGCCTGAGGTTGGGGTGCAAATCCCTCTTTCTAATTGAGTCACTTGAGACAGTGATCCCTTCAGTTAACTCCTTGGCTATCTTAGTAATGGTGGCAGTCAAAGGAGGACCCAAGCCCCACTGAAAATTATACCTGGCTAGTATCCCTAGTATCCTTGCAATGTCTGCCGGGTTGAACAACATCTCGAGATCACCAATGAATATCAGGGGCCACAGCTTTGCCCTTTTCCTATTTTTATTTTTATTTTTCAGGGCTCTTAAAAGGTAGGTGCTCTCTGGCCCTCTTCTTTGGGGTGGTTTTCTTCTCTTTAGGGATTGTTGGCTCAACAGCAGGTGAGGGCACCTCAGAGGTCTCCAATGTGGAGGCCTCTGCAATCCTTGTGGATTTTCTAGTGGCCACAGGGCTGCCATTGGCGGACGGGTTCAGCATCGCAATGAGGGTATCTAAAAATTTTAAACCCGTGGCCATAGGTGCTCAGATTATCAAAATTTGGGTTCACGACTCTGAGAAAATGCCAATCACACTGAGTAAGCATAGAAGCTTCAATTTTTTCCTTCTTCTCTTCTTTTAAATAAATCAAACATAAGACATAGAAAGAAATGGAGATTGTACCAGTTGAGAGCTAAGGTTCCACCTAAAATTGTATACAGTGGCTAAACTCCCCCCAAACCTTGCTCAAAGTTATCAGGGGTAACTGGGGAACAATATGATGAGAGGAAAATGCCTCAGGTGGTGTGGATTACAAAGTAGAGAAGAAAGGAGAGGAAAGGGACGCCGATTTTTATGCTAGGAAATTAGGGCAGACAAAGGAAATGAAGAAAATGAAGGGCTTTGCTGAGTTTATAAAGCAAATCTCACGGTTCGCGGAGTTGGCAACAGGCTCTCACGGAGTAAAATTCTCGCTCAATTGGCATTTAAAACCACGAGACGTTCTGTCGCGCTGAAGAACAATCTTCCACACATTGAAATTTGCGGAGCTGAAACAGTGTCTTTGGTGCGCGACAACTATTACCTTTCAGAATTATTACCTCGCGTAGCAGTCGCACAGAATACTTTTATGCTCAGATTGGGCTCGCGAAGCAGAAAGTAACTCCGTGAGGTACTTTTTCGGCCATATATCAGGTCTTTTAGCGCACGAGCAAGCTAAGGGATGGCTCGCGCAACACATTAAAGCCTTCTAGATCTGCACGATAGCATTTCTTCACAACCTATACTCCTTCAGCTCAGTGCAGCACATGGATTTGTGCATCCTTGCTGTTGTGCACCCAACCACTGTGTATGAGCACCAACCCTCAGAGAGGTACTTCATTTCAAGCATGAAAAATATATACCCAATTTCAATCAACAGTTTATCAACATTGCATAATCCTAAAAATAGGTTTTCAGCTCAACTTCATGCAAATTATGATAAGGGCACCTCAAACATTCATCAACAAACACACAGCAGAATCAGATGACAAATATGCACATGTATTCTATAAAAAAAAATGGAAACACAGACAAAGCAACATAAGTAATTCAACATCACTCTAAACACACAACCAACAAATTGCTAAAGAACATAAAACAAAACAGCATTTTCATACATATTATACACTTATTACCAACCTTTTGCTCACTGGGCACTAGCTTCCTCCTGAGTAGGGGATGCATAACCAATCATATACTGACCTTTCGGATTTGTCAGGGGCTGACTAGGCAACTTTCCTTCCTCCCTCCTATTCAAAGCATTACAAATCTAGCCCAGCTGGTCCTCAATATTCTTAATACTCTATCCATAAGAATTGACAGTCTGCACGAAGCTCCCCAAGTTTTGCATTGAAGCCAGCATTTGCTCCTCAAATGAAGAGGATCTGGGATGTTGTGGGGGCAGGGCCAACTAATTGGATGGTAGGGCAGGTAACAGAAAAGTTTGCCTTGGTGGGTAACCTTGATTAAACTAGTGCTGAGGTCTGTAAGGAGCTACCATTTACTACTGTTGGGGTTGAGGATTTGAATCTTATCTCCACCTCAGATTTGGGTGGTTCCTCCAAGAATACCCAGCAGACTGCTGCCTAAAAATTTGACTAGCATTGGCTTCCTCCATAACAAAATCTAGAAACTGGTTGGCAGATGGACAATCATTAACAGAATGTGTGAGAGATTGGCATATCAGACATGCCTCCTCCACCTGTGCAACCATCCGAGGCTGCATCACATTCATCAATTTGTCAAACTTCAAGCTCAGGTTCTCCACCTTCCTCTCCAGATCACCTTGTACCTTCACTTTAAATATTCTACCTCTAAGGGTGGCCTCTTTTACCATCTTAGCTGGAGTCTGGCTATCATTGCGTGACAGAGACTCCTGCTATATGGAATTTTCCCCTATTATGTCAAACAGCTCCCAAGCTTCCTCAGCTGTCTTGTGGTGGTAACTACCACCACAGGAAGCATCCACCATATCCCTGCTCTTGGAATTAATTCCTTGATAAAATACTTGGACAAGCTGCTACATTGGGATTTGGTAGTGGGGGCATTGTTTTAACATCTCCTGGAATCTTTCCGAAGCTTCATAAAAATCCTCAGTTGAGGACTGAGTGAATGACAAAATATTTGTCCTCATCTAGTTGGTTTTGTTCATGGGAAAGAACTTATCCAGAAATTTGGTTTAAAGGTCACTCCATGATTGCATGCTGTTTGCTGGGAGTTTTGATAGCCATGTGCTGGCTTTGTCCTTTAGTGAGAAAGGAAAAAACCTCAGTTTGGTGGCCTCAGGTCCCAAGCCAGCAATATTGAAGGTAGTGCCAAGTGCTAAAAATTAGTCTATGTTCTTGTAGGGATCTTCTTTACTAAGCCCATGAAACGAAGGCAGCATATTGATGGTGGAGGATTTAATCTCATAATTCCCTTCAACAGAGGGGAATTGAATGCAGAAGGGAGAGGTGTACTCCCTAGGTGAATTGTACTCCTTTAATGTTCTCTGCGTCTCAACCATGATAGCTGGTTCAGTTTCAATAGCAGGGCCCTATGGGATGCATCTAGGTCTAAGGATCCTTTCAACCTCTAGATTTGGAAGTTCTAGCTCAGGGTTTAAAGACCTTCTACCATGCATATACTTACACCCACAGTAAGTACTAAAAATGCTCACAAGCACGCACAAAGAATATTTCAAACAAAAATTAACAACTACACAGATTTACACTAAACACACAATAGGGAAGTAAACATAAATGGATTGAGATTTAGGAGAAAGTAAGTGCAAACAGTGCTAGCTTCACTCCAACTGTAGCTCTAACTTTTCCCTTTTTCTGTTGTCCATTTCTGCAAAATTCCATACAGAATAAGTAGTACTTTTATTCTAGTTTAGGTACACCTATAAAGAATTTGGAACTCTAAATTATTTTATAACTCAGGTCTACTAAAAAGATCAATATCCTTGACAGCGGCGCCAAAAACTAGTTGTTTGCAGACTACTAGTGCTGTTTATTGTTTGTTTGGGAACAAATTTAAAGACAAAGTAAAACAAAAGAATGGATTCAGCACAACCAAAGTAATCCTAGACCTACAAGATACAGGGCCTATTGTGGCAAGTTTTGATAAGTAAGAGTTTGTCCCACAGAGAAATTGATCTAGAACCCAAAATGGGCTATAATAGTAGGCCTCCAGATCTGATAATCCTAAAGAAAGGGAGCTGGGTATCACGACTACACTAAATTAATCCTAACAACAGAAAAATAAAATGTAGCCCTATCCTAAAGAAAGGATTAAGAAGAAGATGGTGATGGTGTGTTCCAAAATAAAATATAAAAATAGGTGAGAAGTAGGCAGGTTATGTTCAAAGTTAAAGCAGTAATGTAACTCAGATTTAGTCTGTCTCTGCAGTGCTCCTTGCTGAGACGCTATCAAAAGCCTCAACAAGGTAGAAGTGTCCAACTTAACCCATGCCATTTGGGGTGCTCTTAAGGCTATAGGTTGTCCACTCAAATGGTCACAACCTATCCTATAGAGTCTATCAAATCCCATTTATTAAGCAAGAAGTTGCTAGTCTAATCCAGAGGAGTGGACTGATCATTTCCCCAACCATTGGACCAAACCAGCCATGAATACTATTGTAGCACTATGTAATGCCAGTGCTACAAGCTCCCCAGATCTGTGTACAGATCTGACTGACATCCATAGGTATTCCAACCCATAAAATCCTAAGTGCTTTTCCAAGGCCAACGACTCACTAGTGCCCACAAAAGGGATCATGCAATAGGTTGAATAAGGCTCTACATTCAGCTGGTCATTGCTACAAAAGGCCTGCAATGACTTAGCCTCAAGCTGTAACTACTACAGAGACATTAGATCTAACATCTAATGTCGGTTAGGTAAAACAGAGGGGTGCCAGTTCCTATACAAACCTCCTCACAAGGCTCTAAAAGTTTATGTACAAGGGAGAAGAATCTTTCTCAATCATGTGGCTGGACACCACCTTAGGGCTATACTCTGTCCACTCAAATGGTCACAGGGTATCCCATTGGTCTGTCCATACCACAAAGGTCTGAGAAAGAGCATGAAAACTGTTGCAATCACCATGGTCCACAGGCCTCCGAGCTCCCCAGATCTCACTACAGATCCAACATTGCTTTTCATGGGGCTATCAAACAAAGAAAAATCATATGGTAAACAATAGATCTACTGGAAACTGAATAGGCTAGCCCTAAATATATGGATCCTATAGACATCTAAAGAAACCATATGATCTTTAGATTCAATTAATCGTTAAAACAACAATTCATTAATAAAAGCAAACCTTACAATGAACTGCCTCCAGGCTACAGCCTGTACACAACTGCTCATCCAAGATCCCATATATACAAAACCTATTACAAACTGAAATAAACTAAACCTAAATACTTACAGGGGGATTAGCCAGTAAGTGCTGGGCTAAGAGAGAAGAAAAATGGGAAAAAGAGGTGATCAAACCCTAACCTTAGCTTGCTAGAGCTCTCAGCCAACAGAGGATGAAAAGAAGGGTCGATCCAAAACTAAACTCTAAGTGTAGCTTATATACTATGTCCATACGGCCTTAGCTCTGAAGAGATTAACCCTAATTTTTCTAGTAGACGTGGCACTGTTACAACCCTTGAATGCCTTGAGACGTGTGCCTCAAAATTTGTGCCTCGAGAAGTGTGCCCTAGCCTTGGGAAATTCCTAAAAAGTCCTTGAATTAAAACTGAGAAGTAGGGAGCTTGTGCTTCACGGGGCTGGCATATGCATTCATTCATTCGTGCAGCTGCAGAGCCTTCGTGGAGTAGCTTTTAGTTGGTGGGAAGTGCTCACTCGCGCAGTGAATCTTCAATCAATCGCGCAGTTCCTTTGCGCTACAATTCTCTCGCGGAGATGATTTGGTGTGCCTAGACTTCTCGCGTAGTAGAGCTTCAGAAGCTCTTTCTCTCGTCGGGTACTCGCGCAGGCATGCTTTTGCGCTCGTGTAGTAATTGGTAAGGCTTTAGAGTGCATGAGATCTGTGCCAGGAGAATTCTAGGCGTCTCTCTCTTCCAGGCCACGCACGAACACTGTGAGGTGGAATTTTATTCAGTACAGGCATGGACTCGCTATGTTCCTCTTCTTTGGGCCAATAAGGTTAGATTTTATATTAAGCTGCACAAATTATTGCTAACTACAAAACATACTTAACAAATGATTTTTAGTCTATTTCAAGGTCTATCAAAGGCTAGGTTAAGAGGTGAAAAGTAGTACTTTTCAGTGAATAACACCCGCTATGCTAAGGAGGATCGACCCCATTCCTAGGTACCCTTCGAAAGCTCCATTGGGCAAATAGGTTGGCTAAGGGTCATTTTAAAGTGATATAAATTGAAAAACTGATTTTTGAATTGAGAAGTTAAAATTTTGAAGATTAAAATTAAAGAATTCTTAAGATTAAAATCAGAACTGAAGAATCATAAACTAGAAGATATGAAAGGCTAGAAGATAAAGACTACGATCTAGACTAAGAACTAGTTCTAGCGATTGAGAGCTAGAAACAGAAATTTAAAGATTAAAATTAAGAACTGGTTCTAAGAACTGAAATCTAGAACCAGAAATAAAGAGAACTAAGAATTTGAATTTAAAATTGAGAATTGAAATCGAAAATCTAGAGATTAAAAGATTAGGTATTAGAAGAAAACTAGAACTAGGAAAAGAACTAGAACTAGAATGAAATTTAAGGATAAAAAACTAGGAACTGGTTCTGGAAGCTAAGAACCAGAGATTAAGAGCTAGAATTAAAAACTAGAATTAAAACCTGAAATCTAAGACTAGAAATTAAAGGACTGAATTTGAAATCTAAGATCTACGAAAGTAAGAACTAAAAGCTAGATCTTACGAACTAGAAAAGTAAGTAAGAACTAGAACTACAAAATTACCTGAAGCTAGGTGCATAAGAGAAAGTCTCGAAATCCCTAAGCTCGGAGGAAAGGAACTTGAAAACTCGATTGCTTTATGTCTGATGTGTGGGGTAGGGGGTCTATTTATAGGTATTCGGGTAATTGCGCGGCTTGTGGGAGGTGCACAATTAGTCGGTCAAACCCAATTACGCGCCCTGGCTGGTGCGCTTAATCGAATTATGCGCCTCTTATCAGGCGCTTAATCACTTTGAATCCGTGACCGACTCAGTGAGTGACCAGCTGACAGGCTCAATCGGGTGTCCGAGTTCTAAGGAAATTAGAACTAATTGTGTGCCCTGTACGGTGTGTGCAATTCATTGCGCATGCTGGTTTGGACGCACAATCGAGTCTTAAGACAGCCTCTAGAAGGTTAGAGATCTGTCCATATTGGACCAATTGTGCGTTAGTGATGGGGCATGCAATTGGAATGCGCGCGCTGTCTAGGGCGTGCAATCCACTCCTAAGGCGACTCAAAGGAAGGTCAGTCCTGGTCCAAGTGGGACCAATTGCGCGCCAACTATAGGGCGTGCAATCAAATTATGCCTGCTGGGTAGGACGCACAATTCGAGGCTTTTCATGGGTTAAGTTGGATCCGAATCACAGTGCTATTATTTCAGCCTATGGTTCGACCATATACTATTGTTTCAGTATATAGTCCCCGTGCTAGGGTCTTAAAGCTTTCAAAGAAGATAAGTCCCTTCTGAAAATCATGGGGAAGGTCAAAGGTTGACCGAACAGGTTCATATACTCCGAGAGGGCAAAATTGGGGTGTCTATAGATGCCCCTCTTTGGCGCATCCTTGCAGAGTAAGGATGCATCGAAGAAGTAGACACCCCTCTTTCGAGGGTGCCTTATCATTTCTTTTGAGAAATCACAAGTGTGAACTGAAGATGCTTACATGAAGTGCTTAGCTTTCTTATCTATCAGTGCAAGTTAAAATGGAAGGGGCATCCCGTCGCATATTGAGACCTGCTACGAGTGACAGTCAGACGGGGTAAATTGGCATATCCTGATCCATGGGTGCAAGGGGCATCCCGTCACATATCGTGACTTACTACAAGGGGCAGTCAAATGGGAGAAAATTCGACATATCCTAGTTTATAGGTACAAGGGGCAATCAAACCGAGGGATATTTAACACAATCGAGGTACCGGGGGGCGTCATACGGATGTCTAGAGACAAGGTCAAGTGACCAGAGAATATGAAGTAATATCATGTAATGGCGACGACTTTCACAAGTCATGTCAGACGGGGCACATCATTGCTCACACCAGTGGCACGTCAAGTGTCCTTTTCCAGTGGACATTTGTGATTTCTTAGAGTTGAGCGTACTTTGTGTTCGATTTTCCAAGGGGAAGAATGGATTAGAGTGATGAGAAGTGAATTTTTGATAGATAGGAGAGTTTATTTATTATTATTTATTGGAAAGTTGTTTTTTTTTTTTTGAAAATTTGGTAATTTAAATTAAGATCAATTTGGTGGCAAAATCTGCAGAAAACGTGGCTTCCGAGACGTCGCTAAGCAGATTAGTAAAAAGGTAGTTCCTTTATCTCAATTAAAATTTAGTATAGTTAATTCATTACTTTAAATCAGATTTTTTTTAGTAAAGTTAATTCCTCGACCTGATTAGAAAATTTGATAAAATAAATTCCTTTATTTTAATTAGATTTTTAGTATAGCTAATTTATTTGTTTTAATTAGATCTTAATAAAATTAGTTTATTTGTTTTAATTATATTTTAATAAAATTAATTGATTACTTAAATTAGAGTTCTAGTAAAATTAGTTCTCTATTTCAATTAGAATTGTAGTATAATTATTATAATTGCTTTACTTAGAATTCTAGTACAATCATCATACTTGATTTAATTAGAGCTTTATCAGAATTGATATATCCGCATTCCTAGTACAAGTAGGAGACTAATACTAATTGGACTTCTGGTAGCATTAGGAAATTAAATTAATTAGGCTTTTAACAAGAGTAAAACATTAAAATTAATCAGACTCCTAGTAGGATTAGGAGACTAAATTAATTAGACTTTCAATAGGATTAGAATATTAGACTAGATCACTATAATAAATTCACATAACTAGACTCACAATAGAATGAGGAAATCTAAATCAATTAGAAATACATTAATACTAGGGAAAGAAAAGGAAAACCAAACTATCTAAATTATAAAGAAGAGTCATAGCTGCTGATGTTCGCAGGCGGACAATTCAGTAAAGAAGTAACCCACACCCGTTCTAAAGCGTGATCACTGATGTGTTACAGCGTCGTTAAATATCTGCAGCTGATGATCGTAACAAACTAGGAACCTTCCTAGAAATTCTCCCTTTTTATTTTATTTCTAACATTCCAAACACCGCTCGCTAGAGTCTACTTGGACGGAATTTGGCTACTGATTTAACAGGGACCGTGAGGAACCCAAAAAAAGCATGCACCAACAGACTGGCGATCGCGATGGGACAATTTTGCAAACTCTTTCTTTCTTAGATAGTTAGTTTTTTATTTTATTTTTCCATTTCTTTTCCCATTGCATCATTTAGATTTCCTTTAAATATATGAGTCTTCGTCAAAGACTCGAGATGTCTGGTATACGAAGAGTGAGTTTAGGAGACACACCATTGTGGGGATATCACGACAACCCCATGTATGAAGAAGAACCACTTTACAATCCCATCCTATGACAACCTGAGATTAACATGGCTGGCGAATAAGAAAATTCCTTCTCTACCCCACACACCGATAATAATCATAACGGGAGAGATAGTAACACTAGACAAGACCGTACTACTCAACAAATTGTAGAACTCAGTATTCAAAGAATACAAAGAGGAGATGATGACTCCAAGGAATTGCTTCGAGGATTGACTGCCGCATACGAGACCATTAGGTCCCAACAATATTCTGAAGTACGACAGGAAAGGCCACCGCCTACCCCAAGCATGGTGTGAGCCCGCGCCACACCATTGAGGCAACCTGCCCACACCTTCTTTAATGAGGACTCTCCAGACAAGGTTGGCTCACGGGTTGCTTCGAAAGACAACACTATCAAAATTAAAGATCTCCCTAAAATGCTCGACGAGTACATGGCCAAGAGGGAATGCCCTGGTCACTCACTTGGATTCGACAAATTCTGTCGGGACGTTGAATTTAACTTACCAATAGGATTTAAACTACCAAAATTTATCAAATACAACGGCACGGGAAATCCAAACCATCACTTGGCCCTCTTTTGTAACGATTGTCAACCCATACGTGATAATCAAGGACTTCTCATTCACTATTTCCCATGCTCATTAGAAGGAGAAGCACTAGATTGGTTTGCGGGACTCCCGCTTTATAAGATAAAAACATTCAATAAATTAGTCGGTCAATTCCTAGACCAATATAAACACTTGATCCAAGAGACAGTCAGTCTCAGCGATCTGATGGTGGCAAAGCAATGACCTGATGAAGAATTCACCGACTTCGTCACCAGATGGAGGAAACTCACTGCCAGGACCGACACTTCAATAAAAGAGAATGACTCGGTTGATATTATTATCAACAATACTAGGGAACCATTAAAGAGTGTGCTTATCATAAGTGATTGCCCTAACTTCGCTGCACTCCACTCCCGGGCATCCCGACTAGCACGGCACATTAAAGGCAGAGACCTCGCCCTATCCATAATTACGTCGAAAGTAGGTTCTTCTAGTGAATCAAAGTCAAAAAATAATAAGAAAACCTTGGGAACCAAACAGGTCAACACTGTTGTAAACCAAGGACAACTTCGAGAACGGGAACTTCCATCCACAAAACTTCAGGCAAAATCAAAATCAGCAATGATACATGAACCAAAACCAAGGCACTAATCAACAAAGATATGCAAACCAAAACCAAGGCCAGAACCAGAATCAAGGCCAATACCAGACCAGGAACCAATATTCCAACACTGACTAGAACCAAAATGCGACACATAATCTATTGGCCCATGCGCCAAACTACAATAATGTACCCCCACCGCAAAACTTCATACCCAGCTAGAGGCCCCTACCATCCGAGGCCGGAAAACTATCTCCCTTTACCTGATACGATCCCCAACATCTTCTGTCTTCTTAACACTCAAAATCTCCTCTAATTCCCGCAGGAAAGACCCCGACCATGGCCGACAAATCTAGACTATAGTAAATACTGTGCATTCCATCGATACGCAAGACACAACCTAGAAGACTGCTGGGTCCTCCAGGATATGATCTATGACATGAATGATTAGAACCAAATTGACTGGGAAGCGCTTAGGAATCCTAACCCTAATAATAACCAACCTCAACAAAATTTAGGGATCATTAATAATCCTATGCCTAACCACAACCAAGCGACACGGACCCAGGTCACTATCGTGGATCTTTTCGGTCAATCCCCCTTCCAGCCCCCCACCTTAATCACTCGCATCCAATCTTCCGACACTTTTGCTACCCCTACGAGAGTTCCTTTACCCCCGCATCCCTCGGCCTTGATCACTCAAATCACCCTGCCGAGTCTACCTCCTTATCCAAAATTCACCCATATACGAGTTCACTCCTTTAGGGCCCAGGGACCATTCCTCCATAGTCTCCCATTAGAAGCTTTAACCCCTTCAAATCCTGAGCCAACACTATTACCACTCTCTTCATCTGATTCTGAGCTCGAGTATGGAGACCATGTTCCTCAAACTGTAACCCAAATTACCACATGGGTAGAAAGTGTCACTCGAAAAGCTCCAAACCTAGAAAACGAAGCAAAGACTAAGTGTTCACTAAACGTAGAAGAAGGTGAGGAAGAAGAACATCCCGACCCATGTGAGACACTGGTCTCTGCTTTCTTAGAAGAAGAGGATTACACGCAGTACCTCCTACCTTGGAGCGGGCCAGCACAAGTACGCGCTCCAATCTTGAATTTCACTCACTTCACAAACACATCAACATTGAGCCACACCAGGTTCGGTCAATAGCTGACTTGCCCGATTCTTAAATCAGGAACCAACTATCCACCTTCGCCTTTTCCACGAAGTAAGGATTTCACGAACGCACAACCATCAGAGGGGAGCATGAGAGAAAGGGAAGTTAACTTGCCGCCCCTACCTCACATTATCCTCCACCAATCCCTGTACCTAAACCACTACAACCACCTACACCCAAGGCTCATCAGCCATGAAAAGAGATGGCACTCGAGCCAGGGCAAGAATACGACCTTCTACGGCATCTTCAAAAGATCCTAGCACAAATATCGATATTGGAACTCATCAAGAAATCACTTGACCATCACCGGTTGCTGATAAGGAAACTTGAAGACACACAAGTGGATGATGACACAACATTGGATGAGTTACATCAAATCACCTCGGTCATGGCGCAACCTCCAGCGCTCACTTTCACAGACGCAGACATGCCTAAGGAGTCGCTCCACGGAAGCGCAGCTCTCATATACCTTACGGTCATAATAAGAGGATTTTACATACCCCATTGCATTGTTCGATATAGGAGCAGGATTCAATATCTGCCCTATCACAATGTTAAAGATGCTTGAATACACGGAGCAGGATGTGAGCCCCTCGGTGCTATAACTCATACCTTATGACGGCTCGTGTCATTTTATCAAAGGAACTATCAAACTATAGGTTTGCCTCAGATCTATAATGAAAGACATCATTTTCCATGTTCTTGACTCTGGTAGTATGTACAATCTTATCTTAGGAAGAAAATGATTAGAGTCAATGAAAGCCATCGCATCCACATACAATCAATGCGTCAAATTCCCGTACGAGGACTCCATTATCCGTATATACGCTGATGCACCCCTCCAGGAGATGGACACTAATTACGTTGCGAGTATTTCGACAGCCCATGATTTTGTATTGAACACATGCCACATTCAGAAGGCCTAAATCCCTGATGAGACAACCATTGTGGAAGTCCGTCTGCCTACCCCTCCTAGTTTTCCCCCAACGCATCAATAGAAATTAATGAGAAAAGAGGTTGGCTCAGACCTCACCAAACTCTACGACATCAACCCAACCGCGATAAAAGGGTGGGACCTTATGTATCAACTTGGGTATATCCCCCACACCAGACTTGGTAAAAACAAGCAAGGTCGCGTCGAATCCGTTGTCCCAACGAAAATACGTAAGCACATAGGGTTAGGTTATCAATCGAACGGCCCGCAGGCCCACTTGTTCCCTACCTCACTGAAATAGTCTCTATATGACCACTTCGTCTATGGGACCACGGAGAAAGCAGATGTACCAAGGTAGAAGGAAGTGTCCTTCGCTATATTCCAAGAAACGGAAATTGAACGAATGGCTAAAACATTTAACAATTTAACAAATCTGAACGACGATATTGATAAATCACTCGAGGGAGTCAAACCCTTGTTTGACACTAAGGAGCATACAGAAGAGAGAAAGAAAGAACCTCCAGAACTTAAGTCACAAGTGGGAGATAGGGAATCCACTGACGACAAAGATTTCCACATAGCCACCTTGCAAGATAGTGAAGAGCACTTACGCTTAACATGGGAAGGAGATGACACCCCACAAGAGGATTTTAATTCACATAGCATTCACCTTAGCCTTAGCCTTGGGGGATGGGAATGCTCGTGGGACTCCCCGTGTATCACTCACTCATACCAATCCCATTATAGGGCATGCACCAGCATATTAGAACGCTTCACTAGTTGGGTCTGACATTCCGCAACTGTAGAATTGAACGACTCCAACCTCATAACAACGGAAGCAAGTAACGACCCACCAACTCAACTACCAGCATAAGAAGAAGAAAATTCCAACAGTCATTTGGTTGACCCAGGGGAAAACACCCACATCGCCCTCATAGAGTTTGAAGAGGAACTTGAACTAAACACTCCTCCATCCACAAGACATGCCATAACTCTAAATATTTTAGAAATCTCTCGAGGAAGAATGACAACCCCCTCTGAGTGATGATGAGGACTACTAGATAGACCTCCCTGCACTCAAGCTAGCAGAGCAGGCTAACCTAGGACTTCAAGCATTGTCAGATCAAGAAGATGAGTTTAATACCAGCCTCGAATCCAACCCAGAAGGGTGGGAATGCCCTTGGGGATCTCCCTGCATTTCTCACCATTACCAGCCTCACTGTCGAGCATGCACGCATATCCTAGCATATTACAAAGTTTAAGGGAAAGAGCTCGCTGCCCCTGAGGATCCCTTAGGAGGTCACCGTCAACAGGAAGAACAATCATATTATACCTCAGAGGAGGATAGTTCGATCGATTATGATCTCCAGAGCTTCTTCGAAGATGAGGCAATCAATGTGATAGAGGAAATCTGAATGGCAATGTCACTGTCACCCGCGTCACTTATTCAAAAGGTCTCATTAGATGATGACTTAAAAAAAAAATGCCAAATTCAGAACAAGTCCACATTTCTTGAAGAATCGCCCGAACGGCTCCGACAGTCGTCTCGCTCCGTCAATTAGAGGAAGTAACTCTCCCGGCGCCTCTTGAGGCGACCAACCCTGTACCATATCTACTATCGAAAATCAAAAAAATAGAAAAAGCAGAAAACCCTAAAAATTCAAAAATACGAAATCCAAAAAAATTAGAAAACCCTAAAAAAGAAAGGGAACCCTTCGTCCCAAACCAATTATGCGACCAGCGAGGAGACTTTTCTCCTAAGAATTCTATCCCATCTCTCGCATGAGGACATAAGGCATCCAGGCTAAACAACAAGCCAGTGGTTAAACTAGATGAGATACTTTGTGACTTTGAGAAGAGGATCAATAGCCATGACCTTCACCTTACCAAAGATCTCTCAGTCATAAATTGTGCCGATGAAGGGCTACCTTTCCCAAAACCGAATCCCCAGTGTAGCAATTTTACAGTATATGAGCTTACCGAAGATGAAGAAGAAACACCAGTCCCCGAGGAGGCGCAAGACTTCCAACGGGTTATCAAGCATTTCGATGAGCAAACCCAAACTGCCGTGGAACCTACAGAAGAAATTAACTTTGGCACTAAAGAGAAACCCAAGAGGTTACTAATTAGCACAGCGCTCAACTCTAAGGAATGTTAACAAATCGTACAAGTCCTACAAGAACACCTCAACTCCTTTGCATGGTCCTATGAGGATATGCCTGGTTTAGATCTAAGTTTAGTAGAACATCGTCTTGTCTTGGAACTCGATGCAATACCTATTAAGCAGAAACTCCGTAGGATGCACCCATAAATTGCCCTTCAAGTTAAAGAGGAAGTTGATAAATTACATAAAGCCAAGTTCATCCGAGTCGTCTTCTACCCCAAGTGGGTCGCCAATACAGCACCTATCGCTAAGAAAGATGGTAGAGTACGGGTTTATATTGACTTCCAAAACCTCAACCAGGCATGCCCAAAATATGACTTCCCACTTTCGCACATTGACACTCTAGTCAACAACACCGCTGGACATGAGACACTATCCTTTATGGATGGTTTCTCTGGGTATAATCAGATCAAATTAGCAGAGTCTGACCAAGAGAAGACCTCTTTCACCACACCATGGGGAACTTACTGTTACGTCGTCATACCTTTTGGGCTCAAAAATGCAGGAGCCACGTATCAATGAGCCATGATAGCTATTTTTCATGATATGATACATAAATGTGTAGAAGTCTACGTTGATGACATATTAATGAAGTCCCAAACAAGAATAGGACATGTTGAAGCACTCCGATTGGTGTTACAAAGAGCTAAGAAATATCAGTTAAAAATGAACCCAAAGATATGTGTCTTTGGAGTCACTTCGGAAAAATTACTCGATTTAATAGTCAGCAAGCGAGGGATCGAAGTGGACCTTGCAAAAGTCAGAGCTATCGTTGAGATGCCACCTCTTAGTGTTAAGTAGTGAAAAATACCATTTTTCACCCCTAAACATGAGCTTTGAAAGACCCTTGAGAAGACTAAATAAGTGCTTTAGTGTGCATTTTACAGCTAACCAATTAGACAGGTCCAAGTCCAAAAAGCATCCTAAAATGATCAAAAAGCTGACAACTCATGTCAAGCTCAAAGAGGGAGTAAAGAAATAGCCTCAGCAATGGCTAAAAAGGTCCTAAAAGAGCAAGAAAAGACCTGAAGAAGAAGAGGGATCCATTCGCAAAGAAGAAATCAAGTTAAAGCTCAATTCGCAAAGAATATTTACAATTCGCAAAGAACCCGATTCTGAGCGAGGAGGGAATAAAACTGCAAATAGGTCGCTCAATAGAAGATTTACCTTTCGAAAAGAACTTCAAGCCAAAGTCCTTGCTAAAAGAACTTCTGAAGCCAAAGTCCTTTGCGAAAAGAACTTCTGAAGCCAAAGTCCTTTGCGAAAAGAACTTCTGGAGCCAAAAAGCTTTGTGAAAAGGCCCTTAAACTCTGCCAAACGGCATTTTGGAGAATTACTGCTCAAAGGGTATTTAGGAATCTCAGACGCCCTAATGCAATTAAAAGACAAGGAACATTCCGAAGATTTCGTGCACGATCCAAGGCATATTCTACCCCATGTGGGCGCCAAAGTTTGAATTACTTTAAGGAACTTCTAGAAGCTCAAACAGATTTTTGAATTCCATAATGTAATTGATGCTTCTAGCGCTGATTGGTGAACCAGATCGAGCATTTTCATTGGCGTAACAGATCTGGATCCCCGTGCTCAATCGCCATTGGGAAATCCAGATCCACTTCCGATTGGTCAATTCAAATTGCGCGTGATCAAGGGAAAGCTATAAATAGAGAAGACATTTGCCCAATTGTGGCATCCAGATTTTGAGTTCATTTCTATTTCCCGCTTCCGCCGATAGCTTGTCCGCACTTCGTAATAGCTTCTTTGTATTTGCTTTTGAGAGTTTCGAGAGCTATTTGTAACTCCAAGGAGATTGGATTCAAGATCGCAAGTCCGAGGGCTGTATCTAGCCGTGCTTCAGAATTGTAAGATTGAATTTAAAAGGTTCTGTCAGAACTGTGTTTTCTCCATTGGATTCATGTCAAGGGTTCTTATTGATCACCTTAGTGCATTAGACTCCTTTAGATTCACTACTTTGCATGCAATTTCCTTGATTCATTACTCCGCATTTAATTAGCGTTGGTAACCTAGTTCGACAAAGACTTGCAAAGGATGATGTTCATGTTCAATTGAGGATAGGTCATCAACTATTGGATGATCCGTGACCATTTAAGTGATGATCATAACCATAAGTCTAAACCCTTCCTTAATTCAGATTTATTTCTCTTACATCTCATCTGGTAGCCGATGAAGATTGAATCAACTCATGAAGTTGCTGATTCTCCATTAAAATTCAAAGTAAATCACGAAAAGTTATTATTTCTCCATTTGATTTATTTTAATCACTTCCCCAACTTGGATCCGGATCTGCTTAGTTAGTTCTTTTCTTTATTTGCTTTTAGTTAAACGTGACAAACCCAACACTCTCTTTTTATACGCTTTCTAGATAATTATAGAGCGAGATCCGTAGCACAGATCCGGAGGTCTATCTCATATTTCGCATAAATTCTCTGTGGACGATCTTTAATATACTTACTTTTAAAACTTGCTACAATTGGCCCTCGATCTTGCGAGGCTATTGTTAGCCCTCAATGTGTTGATATCTCTTTCATAATTTAAAATTATGTAACTTAATATTCATTAATTCGTCATTCAAAACACACATAAATCGTGCACATGTTAGGCAACAACAAGTTTTTAAGGCGCTGTCGGGAATTTGTTCTAAAATAGATAGACCTATGTTTTATTCTCTTTATTTATTATTTATTAATTCATTTTTCGTTGTTATCTCTGTCAAAGTTACAAATACAATACAGAAAGGAAAGGAAAGCACCTAATTCGGCTGTGTTTGCGGTACCAAATTCTCTCTGTTGTATGTTTGGTAGGAGAACTCTCAACCCCGAGATTCTCCCTTTTAATTCGTGGTTGAAAGACTCCTAAGAAATGCAGATATACACCATGTAGTTCGCTACAATGGGTGACGAACCTAGATTGTTAAGAGACTACTTTGCTCGGTGCCTATAATTCCCTTTCGCATTCAATTTCCCACGGAGGGAAATTATGAGATCAAATCATCAACCATCCAAATGCTGCCTTCATTTCATGGATTAAGTAAAGAAGATCCTTACAAGCACATTGATGAATTTCTCGGCTTTGTGCACAACATTTAACATAGGACTTGGTCCAGGCAACCAAGTGAGGCTCTTTCCTTTTCATTAAAGGACAAAGCTAGAGCATGGTTATCTATGTTAGCACCAAAAAGATCACATCATGGAATGATTTGCAATGTCAATTTTTGTCAAAATATTTCCCAATGACTAAAACCAGCCAACTAAGACAAAGCATCATCTCTTTCTCCCAAAACTCAATGAAACTTTCCATGAGGCATGGGAAAGATTCAAAGAATCATAAGACAATGCCCTCACCATCAAATTCCTAAATGGCGCTTGTTCAAAGCTTCTATCAAGGAATTGATCAAGGGCAAGAACATGGTGGATGCCTCTGTGGAGGTACCTACTTACAAAAGACAGCTTGAAGAGGTTTGGGACCTCTTTGAGGTGATTGGAGAAAATTCAACCCAAAGAGAATCTGTCAAGAGACACCGAGAATCCAAATTTAGGTGAATAATCCCCAATTCACAAGAGGGAAAGTTTATGAAGTCAATGAGTGGAAAGGAAAGTGGATAATTTGACCACAAAATTTGATAGGATGGACTCATTTAAAGCTCCAAATGGGTCAAGAGTAGAGGAGGCATGTCCGATATGCCGCCCCTACTCATTCAATTGATCAATGTCCTTCGCATCACAATTTCTAGAACTCATGATGGAACAAGCTCATGCAGCTCAGTCTTATGGACAGATGCAATCCAATGACTACCCATGGAGATCTCATCCTAATCTCGTGTGGAATCGGAAATTACTCAACAAAGAATAAAGAGCTCAAAAATCAAATACCTTTCAAACCGCCACCATATCGAGAATTTTTACAATAAACAAAATTTTCAAAGAACCTAACCCACAAAGAACCCATGCAGATTCTACACCAGCCCCCGCCTCCTAGGTCCCCTGTCATTTGAAGAGCTGTCTTAAGTTCACTTGAATTTAGAACTCTATCTCAGATCGTGAACCTTCACAATGAGCATTAAAAATTGAAGAAACTTTGGGCTCTCAATTCATTAGCTAAGAGAGAGGAGGGCGGACTACTCAACCGACCTTTGAACAATCCTAAGGGATTCATGGTTGGAGAATCCTCAAATGGCCATGAGGAGATTAAAGTGACCACTTTGAGAAGTGGAAGAGTAATAAAAACACAAGGTAGTGAAGAGGAAAAGAAGAAGAACAAGATGTGCAAGAAGTGAAGCAAAGATGATGAAAACAATGAGGTTGTTGATTTACCTCGAAACCCAAAAAATGAAAAATGTAAAAATAAAAATTGTTGAAAAGATGAGGAGGAGAGATTTGTTCCCCACCTCCCATTCCCTCATGCAATGAAGTCGGTTTCTCCTTTGACAAAGGAAACACAAAATTGAGGAAATGATGGAGACATTCAAGCAAGTTAAAATTAATCTACCGCTTGATGCAATCAAACAGTCCCCATATGCTAAATTTCAAGGATGTGTGCACCCACAAAAGGCAATCTAGGATACATTTATCTAAGAAGGCCTTTTGGAGAAAATCAACCAAGTACTATCCATTGCAACACCCCTAAAATGCAAGATCCCGAATCCCCACAATCCTCGCATCATTGGGGAGCATACCATCGAGAAAGCTCGCTAGATCTGGGAGCTAGTGTCAACTCGCCTTATTCAAGATATGAGAAGCTAGGTTTGGGAGAATTAAAACCCACTCAAGTGGTGTTGCAACTAGTCGATGATCCGAGAGAAAACCTGTGGATTGATTGAAGATGTGCTAGTAGGAGTAGATAAATTCTTCTATCCTGCTGATTTTCGGTGTTGGACATGGAACCAACCTAAAGCAAAGACTTCCATCCCTGTCATTTTAGGGAGACCATTCCTGCTACAAAATGCTTGTATTCAATGTATTCAATGTCGGTCCGGTATCATGGAAGTTTCTTTTGGTAATATGAAAGTCAAATTGAATGTTTATAATGTTGTTAACCAACCTCAATTTTCTCAATGAAGAGTGCTTTCATGTTGACATCATGGATGAACTTGTGGAGGAGTCTTTGCAAAATTTCTGCAGGTGAAGACTCCACCACGTAACTAAAAAATGATTGGGAATCCACGAGAAAGAAGGAAAAGGGAGATCAAATTCAAAGGAGTCCTTTGTGCAAGGCACTCACAAACAATCCTCAAGTTCTCCTCTTGAGACACGCTCCTCTCCCTCTTCCACAAATTACCAACCCTCTTTTCTCAAATTTCAATTCGAATTGGAACTCAAACATTCCCCAAAATCTGAAATATGTGTTTTGGGAGATCATCAAACACTACTGTGATTATTTCTTCCTCCCTTACAAAGGAGCAAGAAGAGGAGTCTGGTAGTTCTAAACAAGACAAGAAAGCAATTGGACCATTCGATTTAGGAGGAATAAACCCACCGTATGCATGCATAAGATCCACTGGAAGAGGATGCCAAGCCTTCTAGAGAAATGCAAAGAAGGTTGAATCCTCACATGCAAGAAGTGGTAATGAAGGAAGTTGTCAAGTCGCTAGATCTTTGGGGTCATTTACCCCATTTGATTCTGCTTGGTAGCACCCACACGGTGGTGCCTAAGAAACTGCATCACTGTAGCATTTAATCTGGTGAACTTATGTCCACCGGACAAACAACTGGATGGAGGGTCCGCATAGACTACAGAAAATTAAATACCATGACAAGGAAAGACCATTTCCCCTCCCTTCATTGACCAAATCCTTGATAAGCTTGCGGGTAAAGCTTACATCGCTTCCTTGATGGGTACTGGTTACAACCAGATCCTGTGTACCACAGGACCAAGAAAAGACCACCTTCACCGCCTTTGGCACTTTTGCCTATAGGAGGATGCCCTTTGGTCTTTGCAATGCCTGCTACTTTTCAAAGATGCATGTATGCCATCTTTTCCGACATGATTGATCAATTCATGGAGATCTTCATGGATGACTTTTCAATTTATGGAGACTTTTTCCCAATGCTTACACCACCTCAAGTTGGTGTTGCAAAGATGTGAAGAAACCAATTTGGTTCTAAGTGAAAAGAGTCATTTTATGGTCACCAAGGCATTGTCCTAGGACATGTGGTCTCCCATAAAGGCATAGAGGTGGACCAAGCAAAATTGATCTAATTGCACATTTGCCTCCTCCCGTAACTAAGCAAATCAAGTTTCTTAGGGCATGCAGGATTTTATAGGAGGTTCATCAAAGATTTCAGAAAATTTCCAAGCCACTCATCATTTCTCGTGTCAAGATGTTCCTTTTGTGTTTACTAATGAATGCATGACTTTTTGAGGTCCTTAAGAAATGTCTCGATTTCCCCCATCTTGCGCCCCCCGACTATTCAAAGGCCCTTTGAGCTGATGTGTGATGTATCAGACTATGCCCTAGGAGCTGTCCTAGGCGAGAAAGGATAAGCTTCCCCATGTCATAGCTTATGCCACAGATCCATGATAGATGCCCAGCTCAACTACACACAACAACCGAGAAAGAGTCACGGCCATTGTGTTTGCATTGGAAAAATTCAGGTCTTATGTTTTAGGTTCACAAATTGTGGTGTTTATCGACCACTCGCCTCTAAAATACCTTCCGCCTAAGAAGGATACCAAGCCCAGATTAATCGGTGGATCCTCCTATTACAGGAGTTTGATCTACGATTAAGGATAAGAAAGGAGTGGAAAATGTGGTGGTCGATCACCTATCCGAATTCTCAATACCGAGGATGATAGCTTACCCATTAATGAATCATTTCCGATGAGCAACTTTTGCCATCAATACCCATCCTTGGTTTGCAAACATAGTCAACTTCTTGGCTCGGATCGATGATTCCTCAACATTGGAATCGAATGGATAAAGATCTTTTCTTCTCACGAGTTAAACATTTCATTTGGGAAGATCCTTATCTATTCAAGAATTAGACCAAGTGATCGGAAGATGTGTCCCCGACCATGAATTCTCTCGGCATATTGTCAATGTGTCATGAACAGTGGAGGTCATTTTTGGTAACAAAACAAATGCAAAAATTCTGCAAAGGTGGTTTTATTGGCCCACAATCTTTAAAGATGCCTTACAAGATCAGAATCCTCGCCAGAATCGCCAAAAATTGGGCAAGATTTCAAAAGAAACTCAATGCCTCTACAGCCTATTCTCGTGGTTGAGCTGCTTGATGTATGGGGAATAGATTTTATGGGCCCCTTTCCTCCTTCTAATGGAAATAACTTCATTTTAGTAGCAGTGGACTATGTCTCCAAGTGGGTTGAAGCCATAGCTACTAAATCAAATGATCACAAAGTGGTTTTGAAATTTCTCAAGGACCACATTTTTTCCAGGTTTGGTTTTCCCGAGCCATCATCGGTGATGGGGAAGCCATTTTGTAACAAACAGCTTTGAAGCTCTATTGAAAAAGTACTGTCACTCATAGAGTAGCCACTCCCTATCATCCACAAACCAGGACAAGTGGAGATTTCCAATAGAGAAATCAAACACATTTTGAAAAACAAGAAGAAGGACAAAGGACTGTCCTTTTAATGATGCTTTGTGGGCATACAGAATCGCCTACAAAACTCCAATTGAATGTCCCTTTAGACCGGGTCTATGGCAAAGCATGTCATTTGCCAAGAGAGTTAGAATACAAAGCTCGGGCTATTAAAACATTTAATATGGATCTAACTTCCGGTAATCACAGGAAACTTCAACTCACCGAATTGGAAGAGTCATGGATGGATGCTTATACAAGCTCCAGAT
This sequence comes from Chloranthus sessilifolius, assembly GCA_021018995.1. Taxonomy (NCBI): domain Eukaryota; kingdom Viridiplantae; phylum Streptophyta; class Magnoliopsida; order Chloranthales; family Chloranthaceae; genus Chloranthus; species Chloranthus sessilifolius. The sequence continues at coordinate 36,798,835 of CM037597.1, read as the reverse complement.
TGTATAAGGAGAAAGCCAAATCATTTCATGATAGGAGTTTAATGAGAAAAGAGTTCATACCGGGGTCCAAGGTATGGTTATTCAAATCTAAACTTAAATTCTTTCCGGGCAAATTGAGATCCGGATGGGAAGGGCCATACATCGTCATCAAGGCCTCCCCGAGCGTGGATATTTCAGATCCTAAGGATGGAAGAATCCTTAAGGTAAATGGTCGAGGCTCAAGCCATGCATTGACAACACTCAGAGCTGTCTTGCCCATCCGTCATCACGAATCTCCAACAACTGATGGTAGAAAATTGTATATTATGTTTGTACAACATAGTTTTCTTGAATTTCTATTTCTATTTCTTTTCTTGTTCGCATAGTTTAAATACACTTAAAAGTTCAAATCGCAAAGCAAAAACTACTTTCGAAAAGCCCAAAGTTCTATTCGAATAGATTCGAGTCAGCAATGAATCGCTCGAAAAGAAAGATGTTCTTTCAATAGTTAATTATGTTAACAGCCCTTTTAATAGAAGGTCCGATGCTAAGTCCCTTGCGAAATAAACTTTCTCGGTTATCTACTTGTCGAAAGGCACTTTTGCCATTCAAATAGAAAAAAAAGGGCTCTTTTGGAATATTTCAAAACTTAAAGGTGCTTTATGATTTTAGCTTCAAGTATATTTAGTCGTTTTTGAAGTTAGCTTTGTATTTGCAAACACTCTCTGCAGAGCGACGCTCCACTAAAACCATAGCTCACTCTCTTCTCACAGCTTCACAAAGATATCACCGCTTTGTTCCTAATTGTTTGAGCGTTCCATTTTTCGAGAGATCACATGACCGTCTTGGGCGATCTTTACAAACAAAGCGACTCGCTTCAAGCACAAACCTTAGATCGTGGTATTTTTCTATCCATTCTCGCTCAATCTTTTAGAAAAATCTAAATCTGTGTTAGCCGGGTGTGGGCTTTGTTTTCCTCCATTTTAAATATGGAAAGATCGAGAAATCCTTAGTCGCCACTTTTCTAAAGGGCAATTTTTCAATGCCCCATGCTCATCCTGGAAGCAATGGCGATGTGAGTGCCAAGATAAAGAAGAAACAGAAAATTGCTTGGCCTCCTTTGGAAGACTAATTATGCCCTCCTAAGAGCCAAGTTTGACATAGATAGGGAAGAGCCCTTTGAAGTCCTCACCCCCATAACTTTGGCAAGAAAGCACGGACCACAAGTCGCTATGTTGAGGAGAATGAGAGCGCAGGAGATCCAAGACATGCTCTTGCCCCGCCTCTGATTCTTTGAACCCATTCTGCCAGAGCACCGAGCGAGCAGTTCCTGCCGCTAAGCTGACAGGAACCTAGCCACTGCAAGTGTGGGTGGGCACGAACAACCACCTATGGACCCCCTGCACTGTACATGAACACGTGAGTGAACTAGCACAGTCCAAGAAGTCGAACTGCTATGGAGCCTCCACCACCATCGCACCTCACCACTGCCATTTTACAAGAACCATTTCTGTGGTGACCGGCTCTCTAGTCGCACCACTGCACCCATTCTACCACCACTACACACAGTACCCTATTACCCCACACCCTTCCACATTGGAGCTCATCCAAGCCCTAATCGCACCCTTACCACCCACCCCAAGACCCCTACCCTCCATGTTGCCTCACAAGCAACCCAAAGCAGACCTGAAGTCCTAGTGCTTCCCCTCCACTACCACCTGTGCTACCCAAACCACACAACCTCAGTAGCCTTACCTCCCCTTCTGGCCGAGATAGCTACCCAAACCCGACCCTCTCTTACCCTCCCTCCCCCCTGCACCCACTTTAGTCCCCTACTTAAAAAGACAAAATAAACCCTCACCCTTACTCCCTTTCCTCCTCTTTTCCTTTTATTTTCGTCAAATTTCTGGTTCATGCAATTTGCTTTCTCGCAATTCCTTGCTATTATTTTTTCTCATTGCTTTTCCCCTAATAACTGTGGACTATGCCACCACCTTTGAACCAGGTGAGGACACCGCCTCCTCATAGGTTTGGGGTGTGGCGCATGTGTCCCGCCAAGGAATAGTTAACCTAAGGACAATGTAATCACCTAAGTAATCGGAAATGAATTATTTTACTTAAGAATCATGACAATTAGGAAGTTTAAAATTTCTTTGCAAAATTTAGACATCATAAACCTTTCAATATTCTACATTTCCATGATGTTAGCACCATGAAAACCTCTTGGTATCGACATTTAGCAAGTCATGGGAAAGAGAAAAGGTAAAGACATACTTAAAAGCTCAAGGAAAACCATAACCAGGAGAATTGAGCCCATATATTTTCCATCTGTTGAAGAGTGATCGAGACAATTTTTTCGATTCAAAGGATTGGTCGAGGCATTAGATCCACTAGAAGTTAGGAAACTCCAAATTAAAACAAGTAACAAAGACTCATGAAATCGAGGAAAGATCAAGGCCTTCTTGGACGACTTGAACCTAATGAGAACCAACCAAGAAAATTCTGCCTGTTTGTACCCCATTTGATTTGAGTCAGAATCCTACAATTCTTCATCAAAAATACCCAAAAGTACTTGCACTGAACCTATGGAACTAATTCAGCCTTCCTCACTCGAGAATTCAGGAGGTAAAGGAGAAAGAATCAAGATGGACCATTTAGGCAACATCAAGAAAATGAAGAGAAAATACCTCAAAAACAGTGCAATATGGTGACTGAGAAAGGAAGAGACAAACAATGTGAAAAGTTGCAAGCAAAAAGGCAAAAAGGGACCTTATGATGAAAAATGCAAGATCAAAGAAAGAACTGATCACGTGAATGTGAGAATCTCGAAAAGAAAGAAGCTAAACTCAAAAGGTGGAGTCATGAACCATCTCCTCGACTTCCCGAGTTCTCAAATTCAAACCCCTGCTCAAACCGCTTTCCTTGAAACTTCACTCCATAAGCCATACAAACAAACCTAGATTAAAAGCCCTTGTGATCCAAAGTTGAGTGAGTCATGTGGAGATAAGAAGTGACCCAATCTATGGTGAGGAGATGTCAATGATGCCATTGCCTAAGAATCATGCCTATGCTCATGCTTACAGATCCATTTGGGAGATGTAATCGCTCTGAGCTTGAGTGAAAATGAACCCTCAACAAAAACATCGATGAGAGTATACCCGTGAGTGTTTGGGTTGGAACTTGAGCATAATAAGTATGACTTACAACCTAATTTTTATTCAGATGATGAGCTCATCACCGCACATTTGTACAATTTTCTATGGTGCTCACGGATTGGAAATATTGAAACATTCATGAGGTTCTTAAAATGTTTAAATTCTGTGCAAACAATAATCAAATTTTCTGTTTCATCATTGATTCAAGAGTAACTAATCTGCTCCTTGATTGCTCATTTGATAATTTTGCATGATGTTAATCGCTTTCATGGAGAAGTTTGTGGGTACCTTCATGAAAACCCTCGGGAGACTTCACTCCTCCTCTAGGGACCACCTAGGGGTTGAAAAGGCTTGTTGCATATGCTAAATGCACTGCTTCCTACAAAAGTGGCTCTTTACTTTGTTTTTTATGTTTCTTTGCACAGGGACTAGCAAAGCTTAGGTTTGGGGGTGTGTTAAGTAGTGAAAAATACCATTTTCACCCTAAACATGAGCTTTGAAAGACCCTTGAGAAGACTAAATAAGTGCTTTAGTGTGCATTTCTTTAACCAATTAGATGTGTCCAAGTCCAAAAGCATCCTAAAATGATCAAAAGTCGACAACTCATGTCAAGCTCAAAGAGGGAGTAAAGAAATAGCATCAGGAATGGCTAAAAAGGTCCTAAAAGAGCAAGAAAAGACCTGAAGAAGAAGAGGGATCCATTCGCAAAGAAGAAATCAAGTTAAAGCTCAATTCGCAAAGAATATTTACAATTCGCAAAGAACCAGATTCTGGGCGAGGAGGGAATAAAAGCGCAAATAGGTCCGAATAGAAGATTTACCTTGAAAAGAACTTGAAGCCAAAGTCCTTTGCGAAAAGAACTTCAAGCCAAAGTCCTTTGCGAAAAGAACTTCAAGCCAAAGTCCTTGAAAAGAACTTCGAGCCAAAATGCTTTTGAAAAAGGCCCTTAAACTCTGCGAAACAGCATTTTGGGGAATTACAGCTCGTTCAAAGGGTATTTTAGGAATCTCTGCACGCGCCCCAATGCAATTAAAAGACAAGGAACATTAAGATTGTGCACGATCCGAAGGCATATTCTACCCCATGTGGGCGCTCAAAGTTTGAATTACTTGGCGGGAACTTCTAGAAGCTCAAACAGATTTTTGAATTCCATAACAGAATTGATGCTTCTAGCGCTGATTGGTGAACGGATCGAGCATTTTCATTGGCGAACAGATCTGGATCCCGTGCTCAATCGCCATTGGGAAATCCAGATCTGAACACTTCGATTGGTCAATTCAGCCTGCAGGGATCAAGGGAAAGCTATAAATAGAGAAGACATTTGCCCAATTGTGGCATCCAGATTTTGAGTTCATTTCTATTTCCCGCTTTCCGGTCGGATAGCTTGTCTGCACTCCTATAATAGCTTCTTTTGTATTTGCTTTTGAGAGTTTCGAGAGCTATTTGTAACTCCAAGGAGATTGGATTCAAGACGCAAGTCCGAGGGTATCTAGCCGCTTCTGTAATTGTAAGATTGAATTTAAAAGGTTGTCAGAACCTGTGTTTTCTCCATTGGATTCATGTCAAGGGTTCTTATTGATCACCTTAGTGCATTAGACTCCTTTAGATTCACTACTTTGCATGCAATTTCCTTGATTCATTACTCCTGCATTTAATTAGCGTTGGTAACCTAGTTCGACAAAGACTTGTAAAGGATGTTCATGTTCAATTGAGGATAGGTCAACAACTATTGGATGATCGTGACCATTTAAGTGGATGATCATAACCATAAGTCTAAACCCTTCCTTAATTCAGATTTATTTCTCTTACATCCGTCGGTAGCCGATGATGAAGATTGAATCAACTCGTTTAGTTGCGATTCTCCATTAAAATTCAAAGGCGAAATCACAGAAAGTTATTATTTCTCCATTTGATTTATTTTAATCACTTCCCCAACTTGGATCTGGATCAGTTAGTTAGTTCTTTTCTTTATTTGCTTTTAGTTAAACGTGACAAAACCCAACACTCTCTTTTTATCTGCTTTCTAGATAATTATAGAGCCAGATCTGGTAGCACAGATCTGGAGGTCTATCTCATATTTCAGACAAATTCTCTGTGGACGATCTTTAATATACTTACTTTTAAAACTTGCTACAATTGGCCCTGATCTTGCAGGCTATTGTTAGCCCTCAATGTGCTGATATCTCTTTCATAATTTAAAATTATGTAACTTAATATTCATTAATTCGTCATTCAAAACACACATAAATCAGGCACATGTTAGGCAACAACACTTAGTAATATCAAAGAATTATGAGGCCTAATAGGAAGATTACAATTCATCAGGAGATTCATCTCCCAACATTCAGACAGATGCGATCCTTTCTACATACTACTTAAAGGAGGAACTAAGTACAAATGGGATGACCAGTGTCAGCAAGCCTTCGATAATATTAAAAAGTACCTCCTTAACCCGCCAATACTATCGCCACCAGTTCTCAGAAGACCCTTAATCCTCTACCTCTCAGCGAATGACAAAACAATGGGAGTAATTCTTGGACAATATGAGGAAGACGACAAGAGAGAGAAGGTTACCTACTATCTCAGTAGGACAATGGTTGAGTACGAATGGAAATACACTCCAATGGAGAAGACCTGTCTCATATTGGTGTGGGCCTCAACCAAATTAAGGCACTACTTTGGAGCACATAAGATACTAGTACTAGCCTGAATGAATCCTCTGAAGTACGTATTTGAGAAGCCTGCAATGTCAGGAAAGATCGCCCGTTGGCATATGCTCTTGCAAGAATTTGATATCACTTATGTCATGCAAAAGTTGATCAAAGGACAAGAAATCGCTGATTACCTTGCAGACTCCCACTCCTGAGTGATGAGCCCATACATACATATTTCTCGGATAAAGACTTACTCACAATTCATAACGAAGAGCTCGATAAGACGTCATGGACCCTTTATTTCAAGGGTGCTCTAAATCACAAAGGAAAAGGCATCGGGATAGTCCTCCTAAGCCTGAAAGGAGTTGTCATACGTAAGACTTTTCAATTAGATTTTCCTATCATTAATAATGTCGTAGAATACGAAGCTTTCATAGCTGGACTACGAGCAACACTACAATTAGGCGTTAAATAATTAAAAACCATCGGTAATTCCAAGCTAGTAATCTCGCAAGTTATAGGAGAATGGAAAACCAAGGAAAGGAGACCAATGACATACCTAGAAATCGCTCAGTATTTGGTAAAGAAATTTGAAAGAATCTCTTTCACCCATATCCCTAGATTAGAAAATGAGCTCGCAGACTCCCTTACCACGCTAGCCTCGGTCATTCAAATACCCATCGGACAAAGTACCAAGATCTTCTTCATCGAAAAGCTGGCAGTGCCCGCCCATGAGGTAGCGTGGACCATTAAGGAGAGAATTACCAATCCTTCCCACGAGTACAGGACCAAAAGAAGCAATCACTCTGGAAAAGCATGTCAAGTTAGAAATCAAAGTCACTATGTTTAGATTTGAAAAATTACCAACCGACGATAGATAGCCATGGTATTTCAACATCTGAAACTTTCTGAAGCATCAACACGTCCCTCCATATGCCACAAAAATCAAACAAAAGACTATAAGGAATCGATGCGCCTGATTTTGCATACCTGGCGAAACATTATACAAAGAAGCCTTCACCAAAGGAGTATTGCTACGATGCGTCACAACCGTCGAAGGATAATACATCATCTGAGAAGCACATACCAGTTCCTGTGGCACCCACGCCGGTAGATAGAGACTTGCTGATCAAATCACACGACAAGGCTACTTTTGGCCGACAATGATAAGAGATTACCACCTCTACGTCCAACTCTGTAAGCAATGCCAAGAACATGCTGCACTTATCAAAGCACCATCAGTTGCATTAAACACTATGATCTCACTGTGGCTATTGTTGATGTGGGCCTTCGATGTCATCGAACCTTTCACAGACACAGTTGGAAACACTCACAAGCACGCGTTTATACTTACGACAACCGAATACTACACGAAATGGGCAGAAGCTGAATCTTATGTTAGAATCACCGCTTCAACACTCGTAAGGTTTATCGTTCGAAATATCATCACCAAGTTTGGAGTACCTAGGATGTTTATCACAGACAATGGACCACAGGTTATCGCAGAAAAGACGAAGAAGTTATGCAAGAAGTTTGACATCGATCTATGCCACTCATCACCGTTCTACCCTCAAGAAAATGGACAAGCAGAAGCTATGAACAAAATGGTGATTCAAATTTTAAAATGCATAGTAGAAATAAGCAATGGAGCCGATTGGCCTGAACGACTATCAGAAGGCACTCTGAGCCTATAGGACCTCTATTTGTACGGCCACGAGCCAAACTCCTTACCCTCTTACCTATGGGATGGAGGCAGTCCTACCATATGAGATTCAAATACTATCCTTACAAATTCAACTCGATGATGAGCTATCCTTTGATGAGAGGAGAATTTCCCTACTCATGCAGTTAGAGTAACTTGATGAGACACGTCTAAGGGTAGCTGATCATGTTCAGGTATATCAGAGAAGAGTGGCCAGGGCTAATGATAAGAAAGTCCTTGAACGAACCTTTAATATTAGAGAATTAGTCTTGAAGAAAATCATGCCTTCAAAGCATGCCCACCTGAAAGGAAAACTGAAACCGAACTGGGAAGGCCCTTATGTTATAATAGCCACATACCCTGGGAATGCATACAAACTGGCGAACCAGGACAAGGAAGAACTCCCTAGCCCTTGGAGTGCCATGTACCTTAGAAAATACTACCCTTAGCCCCGTGATCATTATATCCCATGGTTAAATACTTACACTTACCACCCCCGTAGTTGTCACGACCCATTCATTGGTCTTACGTCATCAATTCGCAGAATATCCTTAAGACCTTCAATTTATCGCCCACTTTCTTACTCGGGCAATTTAATTGAAGGACTAGTGACCTATCTAACCTCTTTCAAAAGTATAAGTAACGCCCGATTCTCATTTCCCCTTTCCTGCCATTGGAGGGGACGTTAGAGCAAAAAATAAAGATGCTAGGTTTAATCAAAACTCACTATTCTTGCGCTAGCAGGATGCTTTCAAGTATACATATAAAAAAAAAAAATTGAGTGAGAGAGCATTACGACGAATGAATAAGTCAATGAGCTCAGGGAAGCATAAGTAGGCCGTGAGGACGTCTCTGGTGACTTTACTAGAAATGTACAAGCAAACTACAAGGGCATCCCTGGTGTCCCCATACTACTAGATATCGTCGTAAGGTGGCGGGAGGAGGACAAACACTTGCTAACCATAGAATGTGAGATTCTGATGGTACCGAAACATGACGAAGAGCTCGATCATGGCACCCCATATCGCTCTGAGGAAAAGATTGTTACTCACCCCTTTTGGAAAGCATTAGATACAAAATATTCCCCACATTACTGAAACAGGGCGTTTAATTAGAGAAAACCTATAAAAGATTTTTTTCTAATTCGCCCCAAAGGGGGGCACATAACACGAGAGAGAATGGATTTTTTCTGGGATTCAAAAACCAGAGAACTCCGAGAATGAACACCTAGAGGAACCTAGTCATGATTTCGAGATTCAAGCTTTGAATTTTTGAGATTCCTCTCCGTAGCCCCGGTCTTAGGTAAAAATCTTAGTTTTAGGTTTAGGATTTTTCCTAGTTTAATCATTAATATTAATTTTCAGTTTTAGACCGTAGCACCGCACCCCATTTTGAGATCGTAATTTTAATCCTTGGTCCTAGTTCTCCGAATTTAGAACTAGTCCTTAATCCGACGGCCTAATTCACCAACCATAGACTTTATTTCTGTTCTAAAATCTTAATCTCCGGTCCTATCATTAACCTCTGGTTCTAGTTCTTAGTTTCTAGAACCAGTCCTTAATCATACGACCTGATTTTCTGATTTCGGACCCGAATTCAGGCCTTAGCATTTTAGATTCTAGTTTTAATTTCTTAGTTTAATATTTCTTAAACCCCAAATATCAATTTAGTTTTCTATAATCCTAGTTTTATAATTTAATTCATGATTACAATTTCGAAAATGACCCTAAAAATCCAAAAATACTATTTTATAATCCAAAATTTAACTTGCTTTAATCTCAGCCACCCGATTTGCCCAAGGGAGCTTATGTAGGGTACTCGAGAATGAGGCCAATTCTCCTTAGTATAGCGGGCCAAAAACCTCTTTTTTTTCTTAGAATTTCAGTATAATTAATTCATTGCTGTAATTAGAATTTTAGTAAAATTAATTCATTACTTCAGTTAGAATTTTAGTATAATAAAATTTATTGCTTTAATCAGAATTAGTAAAAAGGTAGCTCCTTTATCTCAATTAAAATTTAGTATAGTTAATTCATTACTTTAAATTAGATTTTTTTTTAGTAAAGTTAATTCCTCGACCTGATTAGAAAATTTGATAAAATTAGTTCCTTTATTTTAATTAGATTTTTAGTATAGCTAATTTATTTGTTTTAATTAGATCTTAATAAAATTAGTTTATTTGTTTTAATTAGAATTTAATAAAATTAATTCATTACTTAAATTAGAGTTCTAGTAAAATTAGTTCTCTATTTCAATTAGAATTGCAGTAGAATTATTATAATTGCTTTACTTAGAATTCTAGTACAATCAGTATACTTGATTTAATTAGAGCTTTATTAGAATTGATATATCTGCATTCCTAGTACAAGTAGGAGCCTAATACTAATTGGACTTCTGCTAGCATTAGGAAATTAAATTAATTAGACTTTTAACAAGAGTAAAACATTAAAATTAATTAGACTCCTAGTAGGATTAGGAGACTAAATTAATTAGACTTTTAATAGGATTAGAATATTAGACTAGATCACTATAATAAATTCACATGACTAGATTCACAATAGAATTAAGAAATCTAAATCAATCAGAATTACATTAATAATAGGGAAAGAAAAGGAAAACCAAACTATCTAAACTATAAAGAGCCATAGCTGCTAACGTTCGCAGGCGGATGATTCAGTAAAGAAGTAACCCACACCCGCTCTAAAGCATGATCACTGACGTGTTACAGGGTCATTAAATATATGTAGCTAGTGATCGCAACATACTAGGAACCTTCCTAGAAATTCCCCCTTTTAATTTTATTTCTAACATTCCAAACACCGCATCACTAGAGTCCACTTGGACAGAATTGGGCCACTGATTCAACGGGGACCGAGAGGAACCCAGAAAAAGTACTCACCAATAACTTGGGCCTGTGTATTTGAGGAATTAGTGTTGAGGAAATTCATTAATACTGTTTACCAAACCGGGGGAGATCATTTAGTCATATTAGTCATATATTAGGGTTCTACCTTTGGTAGTAATCATCCCATCCCATAGTCATTACTAGGAGGTGAGCGGTAGATAGTAAGTGATTGCATTAGTCGTCATTCGCAAGTTTTTGATTTCATATCTAGGGATATCTTAGGAGGGTTCTAGCTCACTGTCCAAAAATGCAATTAAGGGTGAAAGAGGGGATAAGGCTCAATGACGTGGGGATTAGTTTTTATCTTGACAATTTCTAAAAGAGATAAGTAGCAGTCTTTTCTCAGGTGGGTATGGGGTACCATGATTGAGCTCTCCATCATGTTTCGGTTCCATCAAAGTCTCACATTCTATGGTTAGCAGGAGTTTGTCCTCCTCTCACCACCTTACGATGATATCTAGTAGTATTGGACACCAGGGATGCCCTCACGATCTGCTTATACTTTCCTAGTAAGGTTACTAGGAGTGTCCTCACAATTTTCTTATGCTTCCCTGGGCTCATTGACTTATTCACCTGTTGTATTGCTCTCTCTTAGTTATGTATGTGTATATTTTGTCTCTGAAAGTAACCTGCTGGTGCAAGAATGGTGAGTTTTGATGGAGCCTAATATCTTTATTTTTTGTGCTCTAACATCTACTCCAATGGTAGGGAAAAGGGGTGAGAATCGGGTGTTACTTCTACTTTTAGAAGAGGTCAGGTATTCCACTAGTCCTTTTGATCAAATTGCCTGAATGAGAAGGTGGGCAGTGAGTCGGAAGCATTCAAGGATATCTTGGAAAATGAAGGCGTGCGACCAATGAATGAGTCTCGATGAATGTGGGGGTAGTAGATATAGGTATCTGATTACAGGATACAATGATCATGAGGCTAAGCGTAGTATTTCCTGAGGTACATGGTGTTCCAAGGGTTATGAAGCTCTTCCCCACCTTGGTTCACCAACTTGTATGCTTTCCCTGGGTATCCGGTTACTATGACATATGAACCCTCGCAGTTTGGTTTCAGTTTTCCCTTTGGATGGGGATGTTTAGAAGGCATGATTTTTTTCAAGACTAATTCTCCAATTTTAAAAGTTCGCTTGAGGACTTTCTTATCGTAGGCTCTAGCCATCCTTCTCTGGTATACTTGGGCATGATCAGCTGCCTTCAGACGTGTGTCATGGAGTTTTCTAGCTCAGTGAGCAAAGCAATTCTCTTTCCATCTAGAGATAACTCATTATCAAGTTGGATACGTAGGGATGGTACTGGTATTTTGTACGGTAGGACTGCTCCCATCCCATATGTGAGGAGGTAAGGAGTTTGGCCAGTAGTCGTGCAAATAGAAGTACTATAGGCCTAGAGTGCTTTTGGTAATCGTTCAGGCTAGTCAGCTTCATTGCTCGTCTCCACTGTTCCTTTCAAGATTCAAATTAGAGTTTTGTTCGTGGCCTCTGCTTGTCCATTTCCTTGGGGATAGAATGGTGATGAGTGATGCAGGTCGATGCCAAATTTTTTACATAGTCTCTTCGTCTTCTCTGCGATGAACTGTGGTCCATTATCCATGATGAACATCCTGGGTAATCCGAAGGGAGTGATGATGTTCTGAATGATAAACTTAAAGAGAGTAGAAGTAGTAATTCTGACATATGACTCGACTTCTGCTCATTTGGTGTACTATTTAGTCACAGTGAGTATGAAAGCGTGCTTATGAGTATTCCCGGCCGTATTGGTGAAGGGTCCGATGATATCGAAAGCCCACATCGAGAATGGCCATGGTGAAGTTATAGGGTTCAATGTAACTGACGAGGCTTTGATGAGCGCAACATGTTCTTGGCATTATTTGCAGCATTGGACGTAGAGGTGGCAATCCCTTGTCATCGTCGGACAATAGTAGCCTTGTGGTATAATTTGATCTGCTAGTCTCTGTCTACTAGCGTGGACACTAAGGGCACTGGTGTGTGCTTTTCGGATGATGTATTATCCTTCAGCTGTCGTGACGCATCGTAGGAGTACTCCTTTGGTGAAGGCTTCTTTGTATAGCATCTCGCCCAGGATGTAAAACTTTGCGCATTAGTTCTTGATTGTCTTGCATTCAATCTTTGTTGCGTAAGGAGGGATATGGCGATGCTTCAGGAAGTTCCATATATCGAAGTACCATGATTGTTCGTCGTCGGTCGGTGATTTCTCAAATCTGAAGGTTGCGAAGTTGGCTTCTTTCTTCGTGGAGTTGCCTGAGGTAGGTTGCCCTTCGTTCATGATGACTTTTGGTCTAGTTGGCAGTTTTGATTTTACTTGCCAGACGACTTTGTGTGCTGGTGTTGTTAATCTCTCGATGATGAAAGATTTGGTGTTTTGTCCGACTAGTATCTGAATGACTGAGGCTAATATAGCGAGGGAATCTGTGAGCTCGTCCTCCAGTCTAGGGATGTGGGTTAAAGAGATTCTTTCAAACTTCTTTATTAGGAACTGAGCTGTTTCTATGTATGCCATTAGTCATCTTTCTTTGGTCTTCCATTCCCTGATGACTTGTGATATCACAAGCTTGGAGTCGCCGATTGTTTTCAACTGCTTAACACCCAACTGTAATGTTGCTCGTAGTCTGGGGATGAAGGCTTCATACTCAATGACATTGTTGGTGACTAGGAAGTCGAGTTGAAAGGATTTCGGTATGACAACTCCTTCTGGGCTCAATAGGACTATCCCGATGCCTTTTCCTTTGTGATTGAGAGCGTCCATGAAATCTTGTCGAGCTCTTCATTGTGAATCAAGAGGAGATCTTCATCAGGAAAGTCTTTGTGTATAGGTTTGTTGCCTGGGAGTGGAAGGTTCATGAGGTAGTCGACAATCGTCTGTCCTTTGACAGACTTCTACATGATATAAGTGATGTCGAACTCTTGTAGGAGCATCTGCCAATGGGTGATCTTTTCGAATGTAGTTGGCTTCTCAAAGATGTACTTCAGAGGGTCCATATGTGCTAGGACTAGTATCTTGTGTGCTCCAAAGTAGTGTCATAGTTTCATCGAGGCCCATACTAGTGAGAGGCTTGTCTTCTCCATCGACGTGTATTTCCATTCATACTCGACCATCATTCTACTGAGGTAGTAAATGGCCTTCTCTCTCTTATCGTCTTCTTCATATTGTTTGAGGATTACCCCCACAACCTTGTCATTTTCTGACACATAGAGGATCAACGGTCTTTCAATAACTGGCAGTGATAATATTGGCGGGTTGAGGAGGTACTTCTTGATATTGTCGAAGGCTTGCTAACACTGACCATCCCATATAAACTCGACTCCTCCTTTAAGTAGTTTATAGAAAGGGTCGCATCTGTCTGAGTGTTGGGAGATGAATCTCCTAATGAATTATAGTATTCCTATCAAACCTCATAGTTCTTTGATGTTCCTAGGAGGTGGCATCTCAAGAATGGCTTTGACCTTTACCAGATCGACTTCGATTCCTCTCTTGCTAACTATAAATCTCAATAGTTTTTCGGAGGTCACTCCGAACACGCATTTCTTCGAATTCATTTTTAGCTAGTACTTTTCTTATATTTGTAATACTAGTCACAATACTTCAGCATGTTCTGCTCGTGTTTGAGACTTCACCACTATGTTGTCGATGTAGACTTCCACGACAACATAGTGGTGATATGTGGCTCCACGACAACATAGTGGTGATATGTGAAGTCTACATCGACAACATAGTGGTGAGACTTCACCACTATGTTGTCGATGTAGACTTCACCACTACGTCATCTTTCATGATATGTAGGAGCCACATATCATGAAAGATGGCCATCATGGCGCGTTGATATGTGGATCCTGCATTCTTGAACCCGAAAGGCATGATGACATAACAATACATTCCTCATGGCGTAGTGAAGGAGGTCTTTTCTTAGTTAGATTCTGCTAGTTTGATTTGATTGTATCCTAATCCGGAGAAGCCATCCATAAAGGATAACATCACATGTCCGGCAGTATTGTCGACCAGGGTGTCGATGAGAGGGAGCAGGAAGACATCTTTTAGGCATGCCTGGTTGAGGTTCCGAAAGTCGATACATACCCTTACTCTACCATCTTTCTTGACGACATGTACTATGTTTACGGTCCATTTGGGGTAGAGGACGACTTATATGAACTTAGCTTTATGCAGTTTATCGACTTCCTCCTTGACTTATAGCACAGTCTGCTGGTGCATTCTTCTGAGTTTCTACTTGACGGGCTTTGCATCAGGTTCGAGGACCAAATGATGTTCTACTAAGCTTGGGTCCAAGTCAGGCATATCTTCGTAGGACCATGAGAAGGAGTTGAGGTGATCTTAGAGGACTTGGATGATCTATTGTCGCTCCTTGGGGCTGAGTGTTGCACTGATTAGCAGCTTCTTGGGCTTCTCCTTAGTGCTAAAATTGATTTCTTCGATAGGTTCTATGGCGGCTTGAGTTTGCTCATTGAAGCGTTTAATGACCCGTTGGAAGTCCTGTGTCTCTTCAGTGGTTGGTGTTCTTTCTTCATCATCTGAGAGCTCATACACTGCAAAATGGCTACACTGAGGGGGTTAGTTTTGTGGGAGGTAACACTTCATTGGCGTAATTTATGACCGTGACATCCTTAGTCAGGTGTAGGTCGAGGCTATTCATTCTTCTCTCGAAGCGTGGAGTATCTCGCCGGGTATGATTATCGGCTTGCCACTTCATCGGGATGCTCGACGCCTTCGTGAGGAAGAGGTGGCAGGGTCACTTCGAACCGAGCCGAGGCAGGGTTCTTCGATGTTGAGGGTGGGATGATGACCGTGTGTGATCATGTCAGTTATTTCTTCCTTGGCTTCATTGGTGCGACCACTACTCGTAGCCTTAGGAGAAAAGTCACCTTATCGGTCGCTGAATGGGTGTGGGATGAAGGGCTCCCTCCCTTTTCTGTGGTCTTCTGATTTTTTAGGATTTTCTATTTTTTTATTTTTGATAAGAGATATGGTACAAGGTCGGTTGCCTGGAGAGGAAATAGAGTCCTTGTCAGGGGTGATCCTCCTAATGAATGAGGATGGCGACGGTCTGGCTGATGTGCTTCCTTCTTTTATCATGTAAACTACTTCATCCTCGAAAGGGTGGAGAAGTAGTAGTCATCTAAGCTCTCATCTTCAGAATCGGATTAAAGATTTTTTTGCTGTTGAGGTTGTTCGAGACATTCTTTTGGACCAGTGAGTTCTCGGCCTTATACCTCGTGGTATGTTACGATGAGTATGCATGCTTAACAGCGAGGATGATATGGGTGAGAGATATAGGGATCTCCCCAAGGGCACTCCCATCCTTCGTTGAAGTCGAGGTCGTCTTCTTCGTCTGATTGCTCTTAAAAGCCTTGGGGTAACTGCTCTGCTAATTTGAGCACTGGACAATCTATTCAGTAGTCTTCATCATCACTCTGTGGCGGCTGCATTCTTCTTCTAGTGAATTTCAGAATATCAGGAGTTGTGGTGCGTTCAGAGATTGAGGAGTGGCGAGCTCCAGCTCTTCTTGGAATTCTATAAAGTTGATGTAAGACTCCTCTGTACTAAAGGTCTGCCAGATTTTGTCCATGATAGCCTTTTGACATCGTAGCATCATTGCGTGACACCTACCATAATAAGGTAGCCCCGGGTGAGGGCACTAACGTGGGCACCGTAAATTATTGATCACATACTGATAATCAAAGTCGTCGTCAGGATTCGAAGTCTTTTCTCAAGAATGATTGTCCTCTCCAAACCATTCTAGGCGATCAACTCTCAAGAGGTCTCAGAGTTCTATGTCAGCAAGATTATCCCAATAGTCTTCTTCTTTGCTTGGCATTGAAAGCCAATCCTCCCCTTCTTACTCATGAGGCTGAGATGATTTTGGTTCTTCCTCAATTCCCAAAGAGGCGACGTGGAAATCTTCCTCGTCGGTCAACTGTTAAGACCTGAAAAGTACCACTTTTCACCCCTTAACTTAACCTTTGATTAGAGCCTTAGCCACCTAATAAGTTCTTGTTAAGTGTTTTGCGTAGGTAATAATCAAGAAGGAAATAAGGCCAGTGAATCTAAGGAGCCCGCTGGCACCAGATATCCTCGAAGAATGAACTCTAAATCCAAGCAAGCCTCGCTGGCTCAAGAGTAGAACACATCGCAGTTGTCACACTCAAAGTGACCTCTCTCAATCTCGCAGTCATTTAACGACTGAGGAGAGAGAGCTTCAGAAGCTTCCTTGCGCAGCTATCTCGCAATCACCCAGGGATGCAATTATCAGAAGAAGAACGCCTCGCACAGTTCTCACGCCATTCAAGAAAGAAAACATCCTGGCGAAGGCAAAGCCAATCTCGCGAAGATCAAGTGAGACATAGAACCACGCACAGTTCAGAACTCAGTATAGCCTCGCGATGTAACTCGCAGAGTCCAAGTAAAGATAAGTGCTCGTGAAGTTCTCTCGCTACTGCCCAGCAAAGACCGATCGATTGCGCGACTGCTTGAATTTCAACCCCGCGACACTTGAGACTGTGTTTTCTATTCAACCTTGTGAAGCCCAATCCAGCGAGAGCGCAACTCTCTATCGCGTGACTGCCTGAAGAGCAAACCAAGGCAACCTCGCTACAGCTGAAGCTTTAGTGTTAAATCATCCTAGCAAAGAGCAAAGAGCTACCACGCGACAAGTCTGGGAAACTACAGCTACCTAGCAAAGCTTTGTCCCTAAACTTCCATCTCTTCAGCAGAGGACCTTCTGGGTATTTCCAGTGATTAGGGCATGCACTCCCACACTCAAATCTTCGTGCATGCATCTCGAGGCATCCAAGGATCATTATCAGGCCATGTGGCATTGTTAAAATTAGGGTTTCCTAACCCTAATGCGCCGCCACCCCACTGCTTTATAAACCCATACCTGAGCTTAGGTTTAGGCATCTGGGAACCCATCTCAGATCGTTTTGACTTTTTTCTTTCTTTTTAGCAGTAAGTAGTTTTCTTTTTTCTTTCCTTCTCTCCATAGTCCAGCACTTGCTGGCTATGCCTTTGTATGTGTTTTTGAATTAGATCAATGGAAGTTCTGTAATAGGATCTGTACTTTGTGGGATTGTTGTTCATGTGTGAGATGCTCTGTGCAAGGCTGCTACCTTGTGATCCGCCATTGCTTTGGCTGTGTTTCAAAGTAATGGAGGACTGATTCTAAGGGCCACTCAGATCCAAGTGACCTGTGTGTCTAGGCTATCATGGTCCTACAGCCTTAGCCCCACCACAGGACCCACTAGATCTGAAATCCCCATGGGAGCTTGAGCTGGTAGCCTTGTGAGCATGGTGGTAACAGTGATAATCTTGTTTTGTTTTGGGCTTCGTGAGGAGGATAACCTCTGGGATAGTCTGTGACCATTTAAGTGGAGAGATTATAGCCTTAGGGTGATTCGGATCCACCGATCCAAGATGGATCCTTCTTCTTTACACCTGAGCTTGTAGAAGCCTGGTGAGAGATTATACAGAGGCAGACTCCCCCATATTTGTATAGATCCGCCATCAAATATTGGATCTGATCTGGTTATAGAGATTGTAGGCTGGTGACTGGACCATTGTAGCCTCGCTCAAGCAATGGACAGCTAGATCGAAGGTTGTAGGTTCTATGTGCTCTATGTCCGGCTATCATGGTCCTGCCTTAGCCCCACATATAGAACTTTAGAGGTTGAGGTTCCCTATGGATTCGGAGTGGTAGCTTTGGATGAAATAGTGCCTGTAATGATTTACTTGTTATGTTCTGACCCATCCCTGGATAGTGGCTCCCCTATGGGATAATTTGTGACCATTCAAGTGGACAGGTTATAGCCTTAAGAGTGGAATCATGGCAGAGTGATGGGTTGGATCCTTTCTCCTCAGAGGTGATAATGTAGCCTCTGGACAGGATTTCTATAACATAAGATCTAAATCTGAGTTACAAAACTTCTCTGACCTTGGCTCAATAACGTACTTCTCACCCTTTTTATACTCATTTTCCACACTCCATCCATCCTCTTAACACTTTCTGTAGTTTAGATATTAGAATACTTAGAATAAGTGACCTTAAACTCCCCTCCTTCTAGGACTGCCAGATCTGTAGACAGATCTGGAGGGACTACTAGAGACGGCTCCCTTGGAGCTCTAGATCACCTTTCCCTGTGGGATAAACTCTTACTTATCAAAACTTGCTACAAAGGACCCTGTATCTTGCAGGTCTAGGACTTCTGAGTTGTGCTGGATTCACCCCCCTGTTTTACTCTGTCTTTGATTTTTAAATAACTTTCATCACCAACCAATAATGAAAGCACACCAGAAATCATCAACAAGTTTTTGGCACCGTTGTCGGGGAAAGATGATCTATTAGTAGACCCTTAGTTTTTGTATTCTTAGTATTCTTTGCACATGTGAATAATTGATACTGCTGACATAATTTTGAACCTTTCTTGCAGATCTAGACAGCAGCAGTGAAGGATAGTTGGACTGCAATTGGAGCTTAGCTACCTCTGTTTGCAAACTCTATGACTTTTAAAGCTCTATCTATCTTTCTTAAACAATTTTTTTAGCAGTATCTAGGATAGTTTAAATGTGTTCTTTGAATAGTTGTAAACTAGTTAGATAAATTCGTTAGTGTACAATTATTCTTTTGCAATGTGCCTGCAAGAAGCTTTCCTTGCTGTTGGTGTGCTTGTATGCTAGGGAGGAGATCCCTCAGCCCTGCTTTAGAGCCTCTTAACCCTGAGTTAAAAAGGGGAAGGAGACTTAGACGAGACAGGCACACCATAGGAGAGCCCCCAAGTGAATCTGTGACAGCAATTATGGGTGAAGAACAACCTAGAAACAACCTAGAACCCTCAAGGAGTTGAATGTTCCAGATGACTATAACTCCCCTTTTAGCATTCAATTCCCTGATGTTCAGGGGAACTAAGAGATAAAAACTTCAATCATCTAGATGCTGCCAGCTTTCCATGGGCTTAGCAAAGAAGACCCTTACAAGCATATTGACTAGTTCTTGGCCCTGTGCACCACTTTTAATATCACTGGTTTGGGACCTGTGGTCGTTGCTTATAGCAGCAAATCACTTGCTGAAGCTCAGCTGAACTATACCACAACTGAGAAAGAGCTTCTAGCAGTGGTTTACGCTATTGACAAATTTAGAGCCTACCTACTAGGATCTAAAACTGTGATCTTCACTGACCATTCAGCATTGAAGTACCTACTGTCCAAGAGAGATGCTAAGCCAAGGCTAATTAGATGGATACTCCTACTATAGGAGTTTGTCATCGAAATCAAGGACAAAAAGGGTGTGGAGAATGTGGTGGCTGACCACTTGTCCAGAATTATCTTGGAGAAATGCCTGGATGGCCCTACAAATGATGCCTTCCCTGATGAGCAATTATTTACCATCCAATCCTTAGTCCCTCGGTTTGCACACATTGTCAATTATCTGGTTATAGGAAAGATTCCTCCCCACTGGACCAAAATGGATAAAGACCTGTTCTTCTCAAGGGTCAAGTATTTTTTCTGGGAGGAACCTTGCCTATACAAGCACTGTGCCGACCAGATCATCCGAAGATGTGTTCCCGAAAGTGATATCCCCAGAATTCTGGCCATGCGCCATGAAAATGCCTGTGGAGGCCACTTTAGTGGGAGAAAAACTGCTGACAAGGTCCGGCAGTGTGGTTTTTACTGGCCATCCTTATTCAAGGATGCATACACACACTGCAGGGCATGTGAGAGATGTCAAAAATTAAGAGGGCTGTCCAAAATAAATTCAATGCCATTACAGTCCATCCTTGTTGTAGAACTGTTTGATGTATGGGGAATAGACTTCATGGGCCCCTTTCCCCCCTCCAATGGTTACCACTTCATCTCAGTGGCAGTGGACTATGTTTCCAAATGGGTAGAAGCTATTGCCACAAGAACCAATGATAACCAGGTGGTCCTCAAATTTGTAAAGCACAACATTTTCTCAAGATTTGGAACCCCTAGAGCTATTATCAGTGATGGGGGTAGCCACTTCTGCAACAGGAATCTTGAGAGCTTGCTCAAGAAATATTCTGTGACCCATAGGATTGCTACTCCCTACCACGCACAAACAAGTGGGCAAGTTGAAATTTCCAATAGGAAAGATTAGGCACATCCTTGAGAAAACAGTTAGGACTGACAGGAAAGATTGGGCGGAGAAACTGGATGATACACTGTGGGCCTATAGGACTGCCTATAAGACTCCTATTGGAATGTCCCCATTCAGAATAGTCTATGGCAAGGCCTGCCATCTCCCAGTAGAGTTAGAACACAGGGCCTATTGGGCCATTAAGAACTTGAACATGGACCTAACTTCTGCTGGTCAACACAGGTCATTACAACAATCGGAATTGGATGAGCTGAGGATGGATGCTTACACCAATGCTAAGATCTACAAGGAACGGGCTAAAGCTTTCTTTGACAAGGGCTTGCTGAGAAAAAGCCTCGAACCGGGTGGTAAGGTTTGGTTATTCAACTCCAAACTAAAATTCTTTCCTGGCAAATTAAAATCCAGATGGGATGGGCCCTATGTTGTCGTAAATGTTTACCCATCTGGTGCTGCGGAAGTCAAGGACCCCAAATCTGGGAGGACCTTCAAAGTGAATGGTCAGAGGCTGAATCCTTGCATTGAACGACCTACAGATCCTATGTGCACTATTCATTTTCATGGGACCCCTACATCTACCTGACCCGCAGTTGTGTCCATGTTGTACTATACTACTTTTGTTTCTACCTTAAGTTTCAAAAAATTTTAGGGGATATGTGGAGTTTTATATTGTTGAGCTTGATAGAGTTTATGTGGGATCGGTATGATTTATTCTTCTTCTTCTATGAATTGCTGATTTGGCCCTCGCGCATTCCAAATTGTGATTTGGGAAGACTCGCGCAATTCGCATAGACTATTTCTTTCGCTGTCGCGAGTTGCAATGCTGCAGAATCTCTCGCGCACTTCCAGCTCTAACTCCCATGATCGCGCGATTCTGATTTCTCGTGATTCCTTTACCCAGCTGCGCGAGCCTAATGCATTTGTCATTTCCCATGCTGACTGCTGGGACTTGACGTTTCCCAACTCACTCTCATTTAATGGCGGCGACTTGGATATTATTCAAACATTTCATCTTCCACCATCCTCGCCTTTAAATACACAGGGAGGCCCTGTTCATCTTCACCGCATCCTATCTCCTCTCACCCTAGCGGTCCTTCCCTAATCCTAATCATGGCAGATGACAAGCCAGACGCACTGCCTAACAAGTTTTACCCGATGTGGTTGGACCCACCGCCCCCTAAAGAGCCGGATCCCCTCCAACCCCTCTGGGATGAATACGAGGAGGTTATGCAAACCCTTGCCAAGGAGGAGGAGGAAAAGCTTCAGCCACAGAAGAAGAAGCGAAAGACAGAGCCAACCCCTCCCCCGCCTTCTCCTCCCCCTCCCCCACCTTCTCAACCCCCTCACCCCTGATCTCACCCCCTTTCCCTCCTCCGTTTTTGTAATTTTATTTTAATCTTAATGATATCTTCCTTTTCTGATATGCTGTACAGTTTTCTATTGTTGGTTACTTTATTTCTTGTTCTTGTCTTTATGTCAGAATAACTATAACAATACCACCTTGAACCAAATGAGGACACAAGCCCTCATAGGGTTTGGGGGCACAGACTCGCCAATGGAATAGTTAACATAAGTGCAGCAGACTCATCTAAGCAATATGGAAATGGACCTCTGTTCACGTAAGAATCATGAAATTAAGAAGTTTAAAATTTATGCAAACCTTGGACATTATAAACTTCTAATATTCCACATTTCTATGATAATATCACCAAGGAAACCTACTTGTATCAACACTTAGTGAATCATTAGAGAGAGAAAAAGGTGAGGACATACTTGAAAGTTCAAAGGATGACCATAACCAGTGAGAATTGGGCCTACAAAATTTTTCTATTCTTTGAGGAATAACTAAGGCATTTCTTTTAGTTCTAAGGACTAGCTGAGTCACTGTGCTCACTAGAAGTTAGGTAACTCCAAGTTGAAACAACTGACAGTACTCATGAGACCTAGGAAAGGATCAAGGCCTTCTCTTGGACAGTTTGAGCCTAAAAAGACCAATCCGAAAGCAACTGCCCTTGTCCATACCCCCTTTGAGCTTTAAATCCTAAATTTCTTCAAAATACACCTGAGTACTTGAACCTGAACCTATGAACCTGATTCAACCTACCCTCACTCTGAGAATTCAAAAGGTAAAGGAGGAAGAGTTGAAGATGGACTAGCTATGGTCAACATTAGGTGAATGGAGAAGAAGGATCAAAAAAATCTGGTAGTATGGTAACTGAGAACATGGTGGCATTTCTGAAAAGCAAAAACAAAATAAAAAGAAGGAAACTCCAGTAAAAAGAAACAAAAATAATAATGAAGAGGAATAAGAGGGAAGTCAAGAGGAACTTTCATTGGAAAATCAAAATCAAGAAGAGAAACTGATCACTTCAAATCGAAAAATCTCAAAGAAGATGAAGGGAGCTGAATTATGGAAGGTGAAGCCATGAACCACCTCTGTGACCTACTGATTTCTCAAATTGGAACCCCTTTTCAACCTTTCATTCTTTTTAACCCTACTCCATAAGCCACATTACAGCCCAGTTAAAAGCCCTTGTGATCCAAAGTTGAGTGAGCTGTCATGTGAAGATAAGGAATTATCCAATCTATGGGGAAGAACTGACAATGATGTCAGCACTTAAGAACTCTGCCTATGCTCATGCTTACAAACCCAGTTGGGGGATGTAACTGCTCTTGAGCCTGTGAGAAACTGAACCCCTCAACAAACCTTTATGAGAGTATACCCTGCAAAGCTTTCTTTTGGGTCTGAACTTGAATGCATTATGTATGCCCTTAACCTAATTTTCTGACATAAGGATAAGCTCAGTGCTGACACACACTTGTGCAGTTTTCTATGATTGCAAAATATTTGGAAATGCTGTGCAATCATGAGAGTTTTTACTATTTAAGTTACTGTGCAACCAATGAATTAAATTTATTTTATATGTACTGATTCAAGAGTAGACTAAATCTGATTCCTTAACTGCTCATTGGATGACATTACACTTTTGTTGACTATTTCATTTGAGAAGTTTGTGGGTGTCTTCACTGAAAACCCTCAGGAGACTTCACTCCTCCACTAGGGATCACCTAGGGGTTTAAAAGGCTTGGTACATATGCTAAATGTATCCGTGCTCCCTACGAAAGTGGCATTTAATTTTTAGAGTAGATTTAATGTAGCTTTCCTAAGGGACTAGCAAAGATTATGTTTGGGGGTGTGTTAAGACCTGAAAAGTACCACTTTTCACCCCTTAACTTAACCTTTGATTAGACCCTTAGCCACCTTAAGTGTTTTGTGTAGGTAATAATTAGCAATGAAATAAGGCCAGGAATCCTGTTAAGGAGCCTGCTTTGGTACCAGATATCCCTCAGAAGAATGAACTCTAAATCCAGACCTAAAATGAGCCTCGCGTAGCTCTCGCAAAGCTCAAGAGTAGAACACATCGCAGTTGTCGCGTGATTTAAAGCACCTCTCTCAATCTCGCATTTCGTAATGGTTAAGGAGAGAGCTTGGAAGATTCCTCAAATTGCCGTGGCAACATGGGATGCAATTATCAGAAGAAGAACACCTCGCGCAGTTCTCGTGCCATTCAAGAAAGAAAACATCCTGGCGAAGGCAAAGCCAATCTCGCGAAGATCAAGTGAGACATAGAACCTCGCGCTGTTCAGAACTCAGTAGAGCCTCACGAGGTAACTCGCGAAGTCCAAGAAAAGAGAAGTGCTCACGAAGTTCTCGCGCTGCTGCCCAGCAAAGACCGATCGACTGTGCGATTGCTTGAATTTCAACCCCGCGACACTTGAGACTGTATTTTCTATTCAACCTCACGAAGCCCAATCCAGCGAGAGCGCAACTCTCTATCGCGTGACTACCTGAAGAGCAAACCAAGGCAACCTCGTGACGGCTGAAGCTTCAGTGTCAAATCATCCTAGCGAAGAGCAAAGAGCTACCACGTGACAAGTATGGGAAACTACAGCTACCTAGCGAAGCTCTGACCCTAAACATCCATCTCTTTAGCAGAGGACCTTCTGGGTATTTCCAGCGATTAGGGCACGCACTCTCACGCTCAAATCTCCGTGCACGTGCCTCGAGGCATCCAAGGATCATTATCAGGCCACGTGGCATCGTTAAAATTAGGGTTTCCTAACCCTAATGTGCTGCCACCCGACTATATAAACCCATACCTGAGCTTAGGTTTAGGCATCTGGGAACCCATCTCAGATCGTTTTGTCTTTTTTCTTTCTTTTTAGCAGTAAGTAGTTTTCTTTTTTCTTTCCTTCTCTCCATAGTCCAGCACTTGCTGGCTATGCCTTTGTATGTGTTTTTGAATTAGATCAATGGAAGTTCTGTAATAGGATCTGTACTTTGTGGGATTGTTGTTCATATGTGAGATGCTCTGTGCAAGGCTGCTGCCTTGTGATCCGCCATTGCTTTGGCTGTATTTCAAAGCAATGGAGGACTAATTCTAAGGGCCACTCAGATCCAAGTGACCTGTTTGTCTAGACTATCATGGTCCTACAGCCTTAGCCCCACCACAGGACCCACTAGATTTGAAATCCCTATGGGAGCTTGAGCTGGAAGCCTTGTGAGCATGGTGGTAGCAGCGATAATCTTGTTTTGTTTTGGGCTCCGTGAGGAGGATAACCTCTGGGATAGTCTATGACCATTTAAGTGGATAGATTATAGCCTTAGGGTGATTTGGATCCACTGATCCATGATGGATCCTTCTTCTTTACACTTGAGCTTGTAGAAGCCTGATGAGAGATTGTACAGAGGCAGACTCCCCCATATTTGTATAGATCCGCCATCAGATGTTGGATCTGATTTGGTTATAGAGATTGTAGGCTGGTGACTGGACCATTGTAGCCTCACTCTAGCAATGGATAGCTAGATCAAAGGTTGTACTCAATCTCTTGCTGGTTCTATGTGTCTGGGCTATCATGGTCCTACAACCTTAGCCCCACATATAGAACTTTAGAGGTTGAGGTTCCCTATGGATTCTTGAGCTGGTAGCCTGGATGAAATAGTGCCTGCAATGATTTACTTGTTATGTTCTGACCCATCCCTGGATAGTGGCTCCCCTATGGGATAATTTGTGACCATTCAAGTGGACAGGTTATAGCCTTAAGGGTGGAATCATGGCAGAGTGATGGGTTGGATCCTTTCTCCTCAGAGGTGATAATGTAGCCTCTGGACAGGATTTCTATAACATCATATCTAAATCTGAGTTACAAAACTTCTCTGACCTTGGCTCAATAACGTACTTCTCACCCTTTTTATACCCATTTTCCACACTCCATCCATCCTCTCAACACTTTTTGTAGTTTAGATATTAGAATACTTAGAATAAGTGACCTTAAACTCCCCTCCTTCTAGGACTGCCAGATCTGTAGACAGATCTGGAGGGACTACTAGAGACGGCTCCCTTGGAGCTCTAGATCACCTTTCCCTGTGGGACAAACTCTTACTTATCAAAACTTGCTACATGACCCTGTATCTTGCAGGTCTAGGACTTCTGAGTTGTGATGGATTCACCCCCCTGTTTTACTCTGTCTTTGATTTTTAAATAACTTTCATCACCAACCAATAATGAAAGCACACCAGAAGTCATCAACATCAACTCCCAGTCTTCTATGTGTGGCTCGGGTTCTGGTGGTTCTCTTCTTTCAGCAATGTAGGGTTCCTTAGTCTCGAACAATGGTTTGAAACCCTTCAGTGACTTATCAATATCGTCTTCATCTTGGTTCAAGCATGTCAGGTCTGCAAAGGCTTTAACGATCTGCTCAATTTCTATTGCCTAAGGTTCCGTGAGAGATGTCTCCGTTCTTCTCGACACATCAGCTCTTTAGATAAAGTGGTCGTAGAGTGACCATTTAGGCGAGGTTGGCAGGAAGTCGGCTTGCTTGTAGTCTGACTGGTAACCTAATCCTATGTGCTTGCAAACTTTCTTCAGAATAACTAGTCCTATTCGCCCTTTTCTATTCTTGTCGAGTCCCGTATATAGGATGTATCTGAGCTAGTACATAAAGTCCCACCCCTTTGTTTCAGTTGGATTTATGTCATACAACTGGGTTAGGTCAGGTCCCACCGTCCTCTTTATTAATCTCGACTGGTATAGGGGTGAGTTGGGAAGAGTGACTTCTGCTATTGCCGTATCGTCAGGCGATCGTACTTTTCTGATGTGGCCGGTGGATAGGACGGAGTCATGAGCTGTTGGAATACTTGCTGCGTAATCAGTATCTGCTTCTTTGAGAGGCACATCAGCATATATCCTAACAATTGAGTCTTCATGCGGGAACTTGATGCATTGATGATATGTAGATGCTACAGCTTTCATGGACTCCAGCCATTTCCTACCTAAAATTAGATTGTAGGTACTAGACGAGTCGAAGACATGGAATGTGACGCCTTTAGTGACCGGTCCGAGACGAACTTGTAATTTATTGTCCACTTAACAAAGCGTCGGGAGCAATCATATGTGATGAGGGACAAAGACGGCGACCTTATGTCCTGCTTAGTATATTCGAGCGTCTTGAGCATTGTGATGGGACAAATTTTGAGTCCCGCCCTTGTTTCAACTAGCACATGAGGGATCGAGAATCCCCTTATTAGGATCGTTAGATATATAGCGGCCGAGCTTCCTCACAAAGATTCCTTCGGCATATCCGCATCTGTAAAAGTGAGGGTCGGTGGTTGCACCATGACTGAGGTGATCTGATGTAGCTCATCCAAGGTGGAGTCTTCATCTATCTGTGTCTCTTCTAGCGCTTTCATTAACAGCCGATGGTGGTCGGGTGACTTTTTGATAAGCTCGAGTATCGATATCTGCATCGGGATCTTCTGAAGATGTCGTAGGAGATCATATTCTTGGCCTGTCTCGAGTGCGAGATCTTTTCTTAATTGATGCACTTTATTTGCGGTTGGATGAAGCGGCTAGGGTGCCGAAAATGGTGGTGGAGGAATGATGTGAGGTGGGGGAGGTAAGTTAGTCTCCTTCTCTCCCATGTTCCTTTCTAGCAGTTGTGCGCCCGTAGGTTCCTTTTCCCAAGGGAACGATGGTGATGGATAGTTGGTTTTGGATTTATGAACCAAACAGGTCGGTTGCTAATTCTTCAACCACGTCATGACTTGTGTTGATGAGCTTGTTAGAGCATTTGTCATGAATGGGGCGATGCTTGAAGAAGGGATGCGTACTAGGGCTAGGCCACTCAATGGCGGGAGGTACTGTGTATAGTCCTCTTCTTCAAGGAATGTGGAAATTAGGGCTTCCCCCTTGATAGATTCTTCACTCTGCTGACTCATTTTGGCATCTAAATGGTGTTCCATCATAGTTTCATGCTGTTGGCTAGAAGTATTTTGGATGACGCTGTCCACCCATGCCGCAATTTGCTCTGTAGTTTGAAAGTTGTGGTCTTCGTATTCGAGTTCAGAGTCAAATGGTGATGGAGCCGACTGTTGGTTTGGAGGAGTGGGAGGTTCGAGCATGGGTTAATGGAGGTTAGGTCTTTGTGCCTTGAGAGATTGGACTCGGACTCAGGTAAAATTTGGGTAGGGAGGCGGACTTGGGGGTATGATCCGAGTGATCGAGGTTTAAGGGTGTGGCCGAATAGCTAGGGGCCTTGGAGGTTCTACTGGATTGATAAAGGTAGTAGGAGGGCAGAGATGAGTGATTAAGGCAGAAGGACAGAAGGAGGGTCGACCGGGAAGGTCTATTATGGTGATGTGGGACACTGGCCCTTGGTTGTGATTTGGCGTGGGATTGTTAACAATCCCCAGGTTTTGCGGTGGCTGGTTGTGATTGGGATTAGAATTCTTGAGAGACTCCCATTCGATCTGGTTTTGATCACTCACCTCGTAGATCATGTTCCGGAGGGCCCAATAGTCTTCTAAATTGTGTCTTGGATATCGATGAAATGCACAGAACTTACTATGGTCTAAATTTTTCGGCCAGAGTCGCGGTCGTTCTGGTGGGAATCTAAGAAGGTTCTGGTTACTCAAGAGGCAGAAGATATTTGGAATGGTGTCAGGTAGTGGAGGGTAGTGCTCTCTTTTTGGCTGGTAGGGTCCTCTAGTTTGTTGATTAAAATTTTATGGCGGAGGCATGTTATTATAATTCTGGGCATTGATTGGCCTGTTCTGCACCGTGTTCTGATTCTGGTGTTGGTAGGCATTAGGGTATTGATTTCGATTTTGATACTGGCCATGGCTCTAGTTTTGGTTCAGATACCTTTGCTGATTTTGACCCTTATTTTGATTCGGGTATTGTTGCTAGCCTTGGTTCTACCCGGGGTTTCTTGGCTGAAAGTTCTTACTTCCGTAGTTCTGCCCTTGGTTAGCGACGATGTTGACCTACTCTGAGTCGGAGGCTTTCTTATTGTTCTTCTACTTTGAATCACTGAAAGTAGCAAACTTTCATGTTACTATTGAAAAGGCGAGGTCTCCTCCCTTTATATGTCGCTGGATGCGGCTAGCACGTGAGTGAAAAGTAGTAAAGTTCGAGCAATCTCTTATAACAAGAGCGCTTCGAAGAGGCTCTTTGAAGTTGTTTATAATGATGTCGATCGCGTCCTTTTCCTTCATCTGGCTCTCGATGCGGGCTGCCAACATCCTCCAACGTGCTACGAAATCTGCAAAGTCTTCCTCGGATTCTTGATTGGTCGTCATTAGATCACTGAGACTAACTATTTCTTGTATTAGATGCTTATACTGGTCCAAGAATTGGTCAGCCAATTCATCGAACTTGTCGATTTTATGAAGCAAGAGTCCGACAAACCAGTCAAGAGCCTCCCCTTCTAGTGATCTCTGAAAATAATGTATCAGGAGCCCTTGATTGTTGCGGATGGGTCGACAGTCATTGCAGAAAAGTGCCAAATGGTGGTTTGGGTTTCCCTTACTGTTGTATTTGTTAAACTTGAGCAGCTTGAACCCTACAGGTAAGGTGAACTCCAGGTCTTGACAGAACTTATCAAACCTAAATTTGCAACCAGAGCACTCTCTCTTAGCCATGTATTTGTCGAGCATATTGGGAAAATCCTCAACTCTTACAATGGCATCTTTTGGGGTAGCTTGGGGGTAAGTTCGATCTTAGTGATCGTTGTTGAAAAGGGTACGGGTAGCCCGACCCAATGGCGATACGTGAGCTGAGATTGTGCTTGGTGTGGGTGGTGACCCTTCATGCCTTAGTCGTTCTTTCTCTCATCTATCTTTCCTCTCCTTAATGGTCTCGTACGCAGCTGCCAGGCCTTGGAGTAGTTCTTCAGCGTCATCGCCTCCCTTCTATAACTTCTAGATGCACGTGTTGTTGGACGGTGAAATTCTGCCCGATACTACCGTCTTTTCCACTATGGTTATTGCCAGTGGTCAGAGGGGTGAAGAAGTTTTCCTGATCACCGGTCATGTTAATCTTGGGGTTGTACTGAGCGAACTCGCTAGTTAGATCCTCGCCGTATACGGGGCTGCCGTGGTAATTCCATAACGGAGGATTACCACTGTCAGTGAGATTTATTTTTCGTATTCCCGTCATCTCGAGCCTTTGATGGATGCTCATGCACTTTCGAGAAATCCTCGATAGTAGAGTGGGTGTAGGAAAGGAATAGGGCGGGAAAGAGAACCGATTCGTAAAGAAAGTTTAACTAAACGGAGGTGACTTTTACGACAAGAGGTCCCATCGCGATTGCCAGTTTGTTGGTACGCACTTTTTCTGGGTTCCTTTCGGTCCCTGGAAAGAGTGGTCCAATTTGGTCTATGTGGACTCTGGCGGAAGGCGATGAATGATAAGTTGAAATATAAAAATAAAAGGTAAATTCTAAGAGGAAAATACCTGGTTCGTTGCGATTGCCAGCTGCAGACTTTTATCGACGTTGCAACACGTCACTGATCATGCCTTTCGGGGTGTGGGTTCGACTTCTTTACTGAATCGTCGGCCTGCTGACGTCAGCAACACTGGGTCACCTAGAAGTTTAGTTTGTATAGTTTTCCTATCCTGCTCTAAGTCTGATTGCTTTAGTTCTCTTAATCCTACCGAGAGTCTGATTAATCTAATCTTCTAACTATTCTAGGAGTTTAATTAAACTAGTCTCTTGATCCTACTAGGGGTTCTGCTTAATTGAAAAGAGCTAATCTTACTAGGAGTCTGACTAACTTAAGAATCCTAATCTTATTAGAAGTCTAATTGGTATTGGTCTCCTAATTCTACTGGGAGTCAAATTATCCTACGTTTCCTACTTCTATTAAAAGTTCAATTAATCGAAGTATCCTAACTTTAGAACTCTAATTAATTTAAGTATCCTAATTCTATTAGAACTCTAATTAACTCAGATGTCCTGTTTTTACTAGAAATCTAATTAACTTAAATAACCTGATTCTATTAGAAGTCTAATTAACTAGGCCTATTAGAAGTCTGATTAATTTCAAGCTTCCTACTTCTATTAGAAGTCAAAAAAAAAAAAAAAAAGAGGGGGGGTTTGGCCCGCTATGCTAAGGAGGATCGGCCCCGTTCCCTAGTACCCTCTGTAAGCTCCTTTGGGCAAATCGATTGGCTAAGGGTCATTTTAAAGTGGTATAAATTGAAATTTTGATTTTTGAATTGAGAAGTTAAAATTTTGAAGATTAAAATTAAAGAATTCTTAAGATTAAGATCATAACTGAAGAATAATAAGCTAGAAGATATGAAAGGTTAAAAGATAAAGACTACGATCAAGACTGAGAACTAGTTCTAGTGATTGAGAGCCAGAAACAGAAATTTAAAGATTAAAATTAAGAACTGGTTCTAGGAACTGAAATCTAGAAGTAGAAATAAAGAGAACTAAGAATTTGAATTTAAAATTGAGAATTGAAATTGAAAATCTAGAGATTAAAAGATTAGGAACTAGAAGAAAACTAGAACTAGGAAAAGAACTAGAACTATAATGGAATTTAAGGATAAAAAACTAAGAACTAGTTCTGGAAGCTAAGAACTAGAGATTAAGAACTAGAATTAAAAACTAGAATTAAAACCTGAAATCTAAGACTAGAAATTAAAGGGCTGAAATTGAAATCTAAGATCTACGAAATTAAGAACTAAAAGCTAGATCTTAAGAACTAGAAAAGTAATTAAAAATTAGAACTAAGAAATTACCAGAAGCTAGTTGCTGAAGAAAAAGTCTCAAAATCTCTAAGTTCGAAAGAAAGGAACTCGAAAACTCGATTGTTTGATGTCTGATGTGTGGGGTAGGGGGTCTATTAATACATATTCGAGTAATTGCGCGCCCTGTGGGAGGTGTGCAATTAGCCGATCAAACCCAATTACGCACCCTGGCTGGTGTACTTAATCGGCTTATGCGCCCCTTATTAGGTGCTTAATCACTTTGAGTCGGTGACTGACTCAATGAGTGACCAGCTGACTGGCTCAGTCGGGTGTTTGAGTTCTAATCAAATTAGAATTAATTGCGTGCCCTATACAATGTGCACAATCGATTGCGCGTTCTCGTTTAGGTGCGCAATCGGGTCTTAAGGAGGCCTCTAAAAGGTTAGGGACTGGTCCATATTGGACCAATTACGCGCCAGTGATGGGGAGTGCAATTAGAATGTACGCGCTGTCTAGGGTGCACAATTTACTCCTAAGGCGACTCACAGGAAAGTCAGTCCTGGTCCAAGTGAGACCAATTATGCGCTAACTATGGGGCGTGCAATCAAATTGCACGTGTTGGGCAGGGTGTGCGGTTCGGGGCTTTTCGTGGGTTAAGTTGGGTCCGAATCACAAGGCTATTATTTCAGACTATGGTTCGGCCATATATTTTTGTTTCAGTAGTTAGTCCCCGTGCTAGGGTCTTAAAGCTGTCAGAGAATGTAAGTCCCTTTTGAAAGTCATGGGCAAGGTCAAAGGTTAACTGAACAGGTTCATATACTCCGAGAGGAAAAAATTGGGGTATCTACAACAACGTATAATTCATTATGTTTTGTGTTCCTTGCATATATTTCGGGTTATGCGATGGATTTCCACCATATAATTTAGAATTATGCATTAGACCACCAACGTATAGTTGGTCGAGTACTATAAATAAGACCATTCCCCTCTCCTTCTCAAAACAAAATTTTCTACTTCTTCCTTTAGGAAAACATGAGGTTCGCCCTAAGATTAAGAAAAAAAGAAGTAGAGTTGCATTTTAAGTCTCTAGCTCTTAGAACTTCAAACTCTTCTCTAGAAATCTTAAGGGCAATCAAGCACGGTGGGGCTGACCCATGGCAAAGGTGTAAATTATGCTCTGTCATACCCTATTGCAAGCGCATAATGGAAATTATAGAGTTAGTGTAGGATCGTTCCCACAAGGAAGGTTGAAATCTAGAAAACTTCTATTTGCCTTTAAAAAATAAAGAATGGTTGATTAAACTAAATTGCAAGAAAATAAATTGCAGAAAATAAATCTAAATCCTAATTCTTCCATATTCTAATCGTCAATTAGTCTCCTTATAAATTTTGGATGTTTACAAATTAAAAATCGTTACATTAATCTGCAGTCCTCCAGAATTTCGGTGTCAATCAAAAACTAGAATTTTGTAGATATTTATGAAAATAAAATACCATTACACTAATATCCTCCAATTCTCAATCTTAGTCGTCAATTAAAATTAAGAAAATTTGGATGTTTACAAAGTAGGAAAAATATAATAAAAATAAATCTAAACTAGAAAGCAATAAAATTGATCTTTTGGTTCCCAATTGCAGTCATCAATTGCTCTTGAGAAACTTCAGATACTCTAAACTAAAACTACACTAAGGTGATCTTCCATATTTCTCTCTTAGGCGTTAATTAAGATCGAAAATCCTTGGATGATTATTCTGAGTACCAGGCCCTCTTCTTTATAGCTGTATAAGGGGTCGGTTTGCATTATTCTCGGACTTTAAACAAAGTTTCCAAAACTAAAGTTTCCTAAAACTCTAAACTTCCGAATCCTAATCTTCCTTGCTTCGAATAGCAGATGCATGCATATCTCTTCCTTAATTTTCGTAGCAGAGACCTTCCAGATTTTTTATCGCAAATCTTCTCAGATCTATAGGATGCAAGACTTCTAATTTAAGAGTTCTTTTTGTTCTGTGCACGGCAGTGCAACTCTTCACGTGATGTTCAGCAGTAGTAAGAACTTTAATATTACAAAATCGTAATTACGATTTCGCTCTTGACTTAATACAATTCATTGCTTTCGAACGATCGTAATTCATCACGTTTTCTCCAGTTCTGAAGCTTTCTTTTGTGGAATCATAAATATGATTCTTCTCTTATTTGGCTTTGTATTTTATCACTTACGATTTGAATCGTAAGTTCTTCTGCTTATCGACTGGTGCTTCTCATGTGATTTGGATCATATTTTCGTGCGATTGTCTTTCTTACTGCTTTTTGAGTTCATTTTGGCATAAATTAACACTTTTTATCATTTCTGCTTACTGTTCTAAATATTTGCGCATCATCATATCATTAGTAGCAAACTGGGGTCTAGCATCACTAAGTTAAGAGTGATAAACTAATCTAACTACAAATTTAAATGTCACTTTCGTAGGGAGCACGATTTCATTTAGCAGATGCAACAAGCTTTTAAACCCCTAGGTGACCCCTAGTGGAGGAGTTGTGTCCCTTGAAGGTTTCCAGTGATGTTACCTACAAATTTCAAATATTTTTGAATTTTTGAATTTTTTTTTTTCAAAAATAAACAACCTTTTAAAAACACTCTAAACTACTTTTGGTACACTAGTTAATCAACACATGGTTCTTATAATTATCAAAAATTTGATCCCATTCCATCTTGACTTCCCATCCTAGTAGTTATTCTTGATGAAAAACTCATCAATTTCAATTCAGATAAAGCGTGGAGTGTGTGCATACCAATGAAGAATCTATTCAATATAAAATTTTCTAAACTATAGATTTAGAAAACACTTTCATCCAAACTCTCATTGTTGGCATACTCTAAAAAAAAAATTGAAATTATTGGGTTTCTCATAATGATATATATGAATATTTTTAAGGATATATGATAAAAATATAAATCTCACGAAAAAGATAATCAATTCTATTTCATATGCTTCCTAATTCTTCATAGTATTTATCATACACATGTAAATACTGGATAGGATTATTCAGACAGGTTTGAATTTGGTCAAACATTTGACGCCTGAGACGCGGTCTCTGAACCACCCGTCTTATCTTGGAATGTACACCTAAAGCTCGAATCTGAAAACCAACCCCTAGATTAGGCATCAATGTGAGACTCGGATCTCGAGATCGAACTAGGTCCGAGCCCAACCCCGCAAACATTTAATTTAAAAATAATTACCTTCAAGTTAATTAAGGATCTAAAACGAGATGGACGACCTACGCAAAATCAAGGGCGATCATATGCACCTTAGGCACGAGCCCAATAATCCAAATTTACATGTACCCATGTGTTAAAAGGTCCACACAACTAAAGGCTCGAACATTAGATATAGGTTCGTACACGGAGTTTGGTATACCAAACCCACACCAAATCAACTGCACTTAGTATAAAAGCAAGGACCCTTTAGAATTTGACCCATTTGCATGTCCGATTGAGAGAGAGAAGTCAAGAGCCGGTTGTGTGTTGGGGGAAGAAGCTAGAAAGAAACCCCTCTTTCCTCCTATCCAAATTCTATTTCAAGAGACCCCAGCCATTTTCTAACACGAAACCAATCCTCGACCATTTTAAATGGATCTCTCCCTAAATCGCTTCCATTTTCTAACACGAAACCAATCCTCCACCACGTTCGATCTCCATTTAAATTCAATCAAAGTTAAAGACATTCAAACGATAGCAAACTAGAATACTCAAACGACGTTATAGCTGAGTCGACGAATCAAAAACCTTCACAAGCGAGGAAATAGAGAAAGGTAATCCTCATCACTCATGCACATTGATCTAGAACTTTGAGTTCTGTTACCGATTACTAAGAGTCGAGGACGTATGCAGAGATTCTGAGGATCGGGCGCGTGAGAATAGCGATACCCGAAACATCTAGATACGATCACCAGAATCCCTGCATGTACTTAGAGAGTTAAAAATAAAATGTCTTTTTCCTTCAATTAGATGTAGATGAGATAAATTGTGTGTGAATTGAAAGTGTTTGGACGAGGGATCGTTGAAAGAGAAAGCGGGTCAAGTCTTGAACGTATGCGTGTTGTTGAGTCCACTCGAGATGCCGTTGAGGCCAGCTTGAGCTAGAGGTTAAAGCTATACAAAGCCAGGCCTGAAGGACCCGCTCGAGTGTAAATTGAGCCCGCTCGAGCGAGAAATCACCTAAAGCGGCCCGCTTGAGCCGGAATTGTAGGCCATTATCGCTCGGGTAAAAGCTGCTAGAGCGAGATGTGAAGGTTGCACTGTGAGAGCCGTGGGAGGGAGAATTCACCCAAAGCTGCCTGCTCGAGCAAGATTCCTAGGTTTATTTTGCTCGGGTAAAACCCGCTCGAGTGTGTCTATTAGTGTCACTGGGGCCTGCTCGAGCGGGAATGAGCTACGCTCGAGCGGCCAACTCTGTTTTGGCCTGACTTGGTTTGTGTGCTTGTGAGCCCATATGTAATTGAGCATACTAATTGTCGATGATTAAGACGTGTGTTAGGTCTTATGTTTTAGGAGTTAAACACGGAGAACTTCCTTTAGTGAGCTTGTGGATTTATGGCAAGTGTGATCGACCGTGACTTGAGGAAGGAAAATTCAACACGCAAGTTCGTGTTGATGTTGATTCATGGACTTGATTATGTTTTATACTTGAACATTTGATAGCTTTGAAATGCCTGAAATCTTCGATTTGCATTGGAATGAATTGAACTCTGAACCTTTTTCTTTTCAGGTTAGCATATGATTTTTAGTCTTGATTGAACTCCGTATATGAAACGTGATTTTAAACTCTGCATATGCCTATGAATCTGAATCGGAATATGATATTTGAACCTGATGATTGAGCTAAAAACTCTGAATGTGAACTTGAAATCCAAAGTGTTTCCAAAATCTGAAAGTTAACTCTGAATCTGAAATTTGAATATGAAACCTCGAACCTTGAACGTGAACCAAATTTCGACCGTGAATAAGTATGAGAGTCTGAACTGAAACATGAACCATATGAATAATGGACACTGAGCATACTATGTATATTGCATACTGGACACTACACACTGCATACTGGACCGGTACGGTGGGTTAAACCATACACACTACATACTGGATCAGTACGGCGGGTTAAACCGTACACACTGTACTGCATAATGGGCACTCCATATTACATACTGGACTGACTCGACGGGTTAAACCGTGCATCATGTGTTGCATTACAGTATTGACTGACATTACATTCGACATTATAAATCGATACCGGACCGACACGTTGGGTTACACTGTATACCAAAGATACTAAATGAAATTGAAATGGAATGAATACTGATCGAATCTACGCAAGTGAACTTGAAACTGAGAACTCCGCTTGCTGACTCTGATTTTGAAGTACATGATGTTTTTCTCGAATTTGATTTGAACTGAAAAACGCAATTGAAGGTTGATTTCACTGATTGAATTTAAATCAATCAACTCTGTGTTTTTGTCTGGAAAGATGTATATTAGTATTTCTTTTCTCTACTGAGCTTAGACTGTTAGCTCATCCCTTGACTATACGTCACAGGTACAAGTTGTGAGCGGGGCCTGGAGAATTCGTTGAATCCTACTCAGAAGCTTCCGTATTGACCTCCTGTTTGGTATAATTATGGAGCTTTGTAGACATTAGAGTTGTATTCTCTCTTCTTGTACGCCACTGTTTATGTGATGGTTGGCCATTGCCGGTGGTTTTAGATTGTTGGACTATGTTTTGTAATGGATAGATTCTCTATTCCAGCCTTGTGTATTACTTTTGTAATAGCTGCCTATTTATTTATGCTCTTGTGGTATGCCATTTCTGTAATGGAACGTGATCTACGATCCGATGGCATTTTGTGATAGGAAAATCTAGGCTGTCACAGGTGGTATCAAAGCCTAGGCATTAGGTCTTCTTTAGGACTTAAATGCGATGGCAGTATATTCAATTCGAAAGTAGGAGGGATCCATGATCCCTATTCTCTAAGTCTTCTAGGGATTCCGGTCATGTCTCTGTTTAGGCATATGTGGTCGGGACATGGGAACTTGAATTGGTCATGCTTTTAAACTTCACGAGCACTTCGCATTGAAATCTTTGTTTATCGTGACAGATCAGTATGCCTCCACGAGCTGACCGTGCCAGCGGCATTCCTTTGGGCGAAGGAAGTAGTAATCATCGTCTCGATCAATTGATGGAGACTATGGTCAACAAACAAGCTACATTGCTAGCAGAGAGATGCCAACCCTCGGGATTCCGAGAGTTTAGACGGATCGACCTCCTAGCTTCTATGGTCAAACTGATTCAATGAAAGCAGAGAGATGGTTAAACCAGATGGAGAAGGTCCTTCGGAGAATCCCATGCACCGAAGAAGAGAAAGTGAGTTGGGCCACTTTCCAACTTGAGGGAGAGGTAGATCCATGGTGGACGTTCGTCGAGAGAACCTGAGCGCTAGGGACACCATGGACATGGGCTGAGTTTACTGAAGTCTTCAATGAGAAGTACTTTCCTACTCCAGAGTGACGTCAGATGGAGATCTAGTTCACGACGTTGGAGCAAGGCCAAATGACAGTGCGAGAGTATGAGTCGAAATTCACTAGACTCTCTTGGTTTGCACCATTGCTTCTGTCCACTGAACTTATGAAAGCCCAAAAGTTTGAGTATGTACTAAGGCCGATGATCAAGGAACGGATTTTCCTATTTGAGGCGACAACTTATGCGCAAGTCATGAGATTAATACTCATAGCTAAAAGGGACATCGAAAACATGAACAAGAGAAGCGAAGAACAAAGTCAGAATAGGACAAGTCAAGTGCAGCCATATGTCCATGAGCTTGCAAGCCAAAGACTGGGGTTCCTGATGCTAGCACGTAGTCAGCCGGCTTAGTCTACATATTCGTAGCCACCTTCAGTTTCACATCCTACGCCTTTTCGCCTTTCACATTTTGCTATTACCGGCGTAGCAATGGTTCAACAAACTGCTCACATCTCTTCATCCACTCCAGATTTACTATGCTCAAGATGTGGGAAACACCCTAAGACGAAGGTATGTTGATGGGCCACGGGTGCATGCCTTAGATGTGGCACACAAGGACACCAAGTGAGAGATTGTCCCGAACCGAGGGAGCGGACAACAACAACCGTCGTTACACAGGGGCCCTCTCGACCTTCAAGGTAGAGGTGCCTTTTGCCGTCTACACAGTAGTAGTGTCCTTCGAGGTACCTTTCCTCTTTGATTTGTCTAATTATGCAAATTCCTATTGATGAACATATATGGAATTCACTTCTATTTGACATGCCATGAGCGTCATAAAAACACCATGTGTACACCCCAATTACGTAGTCGACATAATATCTAGCGACCCTACACCTAGAGCAAGGTAGTGACGACTCGCGACGCAAACTTTGAGAGATCAGTGAGCATAGACACAATTTATCGAACACTTATCAAGTGACAGGACACAAAAGAGATGAGGTCATTGCGAGTACTTGTAGGAGGTGGGCCCAATCTTTTAACTAAAGAATCCAACATGCACCAGCCTAACTTCCACCATCCATTCGACATGTTCAGCTTTGATGTCGAATATCTCTTGTATGAGACCCATCCAAATGCCACGTGATGAATTTTTGAGGACGAAAATTCCTTAAAGGAGGGGAGAATGTAATGACCCTGATTTTCGAGGATGTTGAATCACAGACTCTTGAGGAGAATGTCACTGATTTGGTTCAGAACTACCAAGCACTCGTACCTCTCGTAAATTTTAGAGGACAAAATTTTTTTAAGAGGGGAAGTATGTAACACCCTTGATTTTTTCGCTAACGTTGAATCGTTGGCCTTCGACGATGATATGATAATTTAGACCAGTTTGACTTTGGTCAAACATTTAATGCCTAAGACACGGTCTCTGAACCACCCCTCTTATCTGGGAATGTACACCTAAAGCCCAAATCTGAAAAACCAACCCCTAGATTGGGCATCAATGTGAGACTCGGATCCCGAGATCTAACCAAGTTCATGCCCACCCCCGCAAACATTTAATTTAAAAATAATTACCTTTAAGTTAATTAAGAATCTAAAATGAGATGGATGACCTACGTGAAATCAAGGGTGATCATATGCACCTTAGGCACGAGCCCAGCTCGAGCCCAATAATCCAAATTTACATGTACGTGTGTGTGAAAAGGTCCACACAACTAAAGGCTCGACCATTAGATATAGGGCCCGTACACTGATTTCGGTATACCAAACTCACACCAAATCAACTCCACTTAGTATAAAAGAAAGGACCCTTTAGAATATGCCCCATTTGCATGTCCGGTTAAGAGAGAGAAGTGAAGAGCCGGTTGTGTGTTGGGGGAAGAAGCTAGAAAGAAACCCCTCTTTCCTCCTATCCCAATTCTATTTTAAGAGACCCCAACCATTAGATCTCTCCCGAAATTGCTTCCATTTTCTAACACAAAATCCATCATCCATCACGCTCGATCCTCGTTTAATTTCAATCAAAGTTAAAGACATTCGAACGATAGCAAACCAGAATACTCAGACAACATTATAGGCGACACAGACGAATCGAAAACCTTCACAAGCGAGGAAATTGAGAAAGGTAATTTTCATAACGCATGCACATTGATCTAGAACTTTGAGTTCTGCTACTGATTACTAAGAATCAAGGCCGCATGCAGAGATTCCAAGGATCAGACGTGTGAGAATCGCGATATCCAAAACATCTCGATACGATCACCTGAATCCCTGTAGGTACCTAGAGAGTTAAGAATAAAATGTCTTTTTCCTTAAATTAGATGTACGTGAGATAAATTGTGTGAATCGAATGTGTTTGGATGAGGGATCATCAAAAGAGAAAATCGGGTCAAGTCTTGAATGTATGCATGTTGTTGAGCCCACTCGAGATGCCGTTGAGGCCAGCTCGAGCTAGAGGTTAAAGCTATAGAAAAGTTAGGCCTGAAGGACCCGCTCGAGCATAAACTGAGCCTTCTCGAGCAGGAATTATAGGCCATTATCGCTCGGGTAAAGGCTGCTCGAGCGGGATGGGAAGGTTGCACTATGAGAGTTGCGCAAGCGGGAATGGGCCGTTCGAGCGGGAATTCACCTGAAGCTGCCCACTCGAGCGGGATTCCTAGGCTTATTTCGCTTGGGTAAAACCCGCTCGAGCGTGTATGTTGGTGTCACTGGGGCCCACTCGAGCGGGAATGAGCTACGCTCGAGCGGCCAACGCTGTTTTGGCCTGACTTGGTTTGTGTGCTTGTGAGCCCAGACATAATTGAGCATGCTAATTGCCGATGATTAAGACGTGTATTGAGTCATATGTTTTAGGAGTGAAACACAGGGAATTGCCTATAGTGAGCTTGTGGATTTACGGCACGTGTGATCGACCATGACTTGAGGTAGGGAAATTCAACACACAAGTTTGTGTTGATGCTAATTCATGGACTTGATTATGTTTTATACTCAAACATTTGATAGCTTTGAAATGCCTGAAATCTTCGTTTTGCATTTGAATGAATTAAACTCTGAACCTTTTTCTTTTCAGGTTAGCATATGATTTTTCGTCTTAATTGAACTCTGTATATGAAACGCGATTTTAAACTCTGCATATGCCTATGAATCTGAATCGGAATATGATATTTGAACCTGATGATTGAGCTAAAAACTCTGAATGCGAACTTGAAATCCAAAGTGTATTCAAAATCTAAAAGTTAACTCTGAATCTGAAATTTTAATATGAAACCTTGAACCTTGAGCGTGAACGAACTTTCGACCGTGAATAAGTATGAAAATCTGAACTGAAACATGAAGCATATGAATAATGTACAGTGGATACGGGACATTGAGCATACTGCATATACTAAGCATATTGCATATTGGACACTTCGCATGGACATCGGATGGGATTAAACTATACCTTTGCATAGTGGATCGGTATGGGTTAAACCATACACACTGCACTGCATACTGCATATTGGACCAACTCGGCGGGTTAAACTGTGCATCATGTGTTTCATGATTGTACTGACTAACATTGCTTTTGACACTTCATACTACATACTGGACCGACATGTCAGGTTACACTGTATACCAAAGATATAGAATGAAATTGAAATAGAATGAATACTGACCAAATCTATGCAAGTGACCTAGAAATTGAG
Organism: Chloranthus sessilifolius; assembly: GCA_021018995.1. NCBI lineage: Eukaryota > Viridiplantae > Streptophyta > Magnoliopsida > Chloranthales > Chloranthaceae > Chloranthus > Chloranthus sessilifolius. The sequence goes on along the minus strand of CM037597.1, from coordinate 36,757,053 downwards.
AGCTCTGCTTGCACACTCTAATTTTGAAGTACATGATGATGTTTTTCTCGAATTTTATTTTGTCTTAATCTGAAAAAAGCAATTGAAGTTTGATTTCACCGATTGAATTTAAATCAATCAACTCTATGTTTTTGCCTGAAAAGATGTATATTGGTATTGCTTTTCTCTACTGAGCTTAGACTATTAGCTCATCCCTCGACTATACGTCACAGGTACAAGCTGTGAATCCTACTCAAAAGCTTCTGTGTTTACCTCCAGTTTTGGTATAATTATGGAGCTTTGTAGATATTAGGGTTGTATTCTCTCTTCTTGTACACCACTGTTTAGGTGATGGTCGGCCATCACTGGTGGTTTTAGATTGTTGGACTATATTTTGTATATGGATAGATTCTCTATTCCGGCCTTGTGTATTACTTTTGTAATAGCTGCCTATTTATTTCTACTCTTGTGATATGCCATTTCTATAAGGGAATGTGATCTACGATCCGACGGCACGGGTTTTTGTGATAGGAAAATCCAGACTATCACAACACATCTCTTCTAGGCTCATGCTGTTGCAAATCCTGAATCAAAAAGGTATTTATTCGGCTTGTAATGGGGCTATGGATTAAAGGTTCCAAAGAAAGTTCTGCAACTGCATGAATAAGTGCATGCATATGCCAGCCCTACGAAGCACAGGCTCCCCACTTCTCAGTTTTGCTCAAGGACCTTTTGGAAAGTTCCCAAGGCTAGGGCACACATCCCAAAGTGCGGATCTCAAGGAGCACGACTCAAGGCATTCAAGGAATGTAATAGTGCCACGCTTGCTGGAAAAATTAGGGTTAATCCCTTCAGAGCCAAGGCTATATGGAGAGAGTATATAAGCTACACTTAGAGTTTTGTTTTAGCATCAACCCCTCTCTTCATCCTGTGTCAGCTGAGAGCTCTAGTAGGCTAGGGTTAGGGTTTGATCACCACTTTTTTCCCTTTTTCTTCTAACTTAGTCCAACACTTGCTGGCTAATCCCCCTGTAAGCAGTTTGGTTTAGTTTATTTTAGTCTTTAATAGGTTTTGTATACATTAGGATTGTGGATGAGCAGTTGTGTACAGGCTGCAGCCTGGAGACAGTTCATTGTAAGTTTTGTGTTTATCAATGGATTGCTGTTTTAATGCCTAATTGAATCTAAAGATCTTATGGTTTCCTTAGATGTCTATAGGATCCATGTATTTGGGACTAGCCCATTCAGTTTCTAGTAGATTTATTATTTACCATCTGATTTCTCTTGGTTTGATAGCCCCATGAAAAGTAATGCTAGATCTGTAGTGAGATCTAGGGAGCTCGGAGGCTTGTGGATCATGGTGGTTGCAACAATTTTCATATTCTTTCTCACACCTCTGTGCTATGGACAGACCAATGGGATACCCTGTGACCATTCGAGTGGACAGATTATAGACTTAAGGTTGTGTCCATTCACATGTTTGAGAAGGATTCTTCTCCCCTGCACATGAGCTTCTAGAGCCTTGTCAGGAGGTTTGTACAGGAGCTGGCTCCCCTCTATTTTACCTAGTCGATATCAGATGTTAGATCTGATCTCTCTGTAGTAATTATAGCTTGAGGCTGAGTCATTATAGGCCATTTGCAGCAATGACCAGCTAAATCTAAAGCCCTATTCAACTTGTTGTATGGTACTTTTTGTGGGCACTAGTGAGCTGTTGGCCTTAGCAAAGCACTTAGGATCTTATGGGTTGGAATACCTATGGATGTCAGCCAGATCTGTGCGTAGATCTAGGGAGCTTATAACACTAGCATTACATAGTGCTGTAATAGTATTCATGGCTTTATCTGGTCGAGTGGCTGAGGAAATAATCAGTCCACTCCTCTAGACTAGTTTGGTAATTTGTAACTAATGGGATTTGAAAGACTTTATAGGATAGGCTGTGACCATTTGAGTAGACAGCCTATACCCTTAAGAGTGCCGCAAATGGCATGGGTTAAACTAGATATTTTTATCTTGTTGAGGCTTTTGATAGTGTCTCAACAAGGAGCACTGCAGAGACAGACTAAATCTGAATTACATTACTGCTCTAACTCCGAACTTGACCTGCTTACTTCTCACTACTTTGTATATTTTATTTTGGTACACACCATCACCACCTTCTTCTTGACCCCTTTCTTTAGGATAGGGCTACATTTTATTTCTCTGTTATTAGGATTAATTTAGTGTAGTCGTGACACCCAACTCCCTTTCTTTAGGATTATCAGATCTGTAGCTAGATCTGGAGGCCTACTATTATAGCCCATTTTGGGTTCTAGATCAATTTCTCTGTGGGACAAACTCTTACTTATCAAAACTTGCTACAATAGGCCCTGTATCTTGCAGGTCTAGGATTACTCTAGTTGTGCTGAATCCATTCTTTTATTTTACTTTGTTTTTAATTGGTTTCCACCACACAATAACCAAAGCACACTAGGGGATTGACAACAGTTGGCCAAGGGTAGATTAGGCAACCTACCCTCTTCTCTCTTGTTCAAAGCATTACAGATTTCACCCAGCTGGTCCTCTATTTTCATAATGCTTTGACCGTGAGAGTACACAGTCTGTGTTATGGTTCCCAGATTTTGCATTGCTTCCAACACTTGCTCTTCAAAAGAATAGGATCTGGGCTATGATGGGGGCATAACCAAGTGGTTTGGCTATGGGACAGGCAGCTGGAAACTCTGCCCAGGTGCATATCCCTGGTTGTACTGTGGCTGTGGTCTATAAGGTACTACCACTTTGCTGCTGCTGGGGCTGCTGATATGTGTCTTGCCTCCACCTCAAATTGAGGTCGTTTCTCCATTGGTACCCAGTAGGTTGCTGCCCATATGCTTAGGCAGCATTGACATGTTCCAAGACTAGTTCAAGGTATTGGTTGGCTGATGGACAGTCCATAATTGAGTGTGTGGGGGACTGGCATATCAGACATGCCTCCTCCACTTGTGCAGCCAGTCTAGGCTGCATCACACTCATAAGCTTGCCAAATTTCAAGGTCAAGCTGTCCACCTTTTTCTCAAGGCCACTATGCACATTGACTTCAAACATCCCACCTTTAGAGGTGGATTCTTTTACCATTCTAACTGGAGTCTCAATGTCATTACGGGACAAAGACTCTTGTTGTATGGAATTCTCACTTATAATGTCAAATAGTTCCCAAGCCTCATTATCTATCTTGTGGAGATAGCTACCTCTACATGAGGCATCCACCATGTCCCTACTCTTGGGATCAATTCCTTGGTAGAATACTTGAACAACTTGCCATTGAGGAATTTGGTGGTGAGGACATTGCTTTAACATCTCTTAAAAACTTTCTCAGGCTCCATGAAAATCTTCAGTTGAGGACTGAGCAAATAAAAGTATGCCCTTCCTCATCTGGCTAGTTTTGTTCATTAGAAAAAATTTAGCCAAAAATTGGCATTGGAGATCATTTCAAGACTGTATGTTGTTGGCTAGGAGCAAGGACAGCCAAGTCATGGCTTTATCCTTTAGGGAAAAAGGAAAAAGCATCTGTTTGGTGACTTTATCTCCCAAGCCAGCAATGTTGAATGTGGTGCAAAGTGCTAAGAACTCATCGATGTGTTTATATGGGTCTTCCTTACTTAACCCATAGAAAGATGGTAGCATGTTGATGGTGGAGGATTTAATTTCATAGTTGCTCTGAGCTATAAGGAATTGAATACAAAAGGGGGATGTGTATGCCCCTGGTGTATTAAATTTCTTCAGGGTTCTCTATTGCTCACCCATCTCAGTTGGCACAGTAATATCAATAGGGGTTTGTGTGGTGTTTCTAGGTCTAAGAGTCCTCTCAATCTTAGGATTTGGAGGTTCTAGGTTAGTGTTAAGGGACCTTCTACCAAGCATATACACCCAACATAGGTAAAGAAGAACTCAGACAACACACTTAAAAGAATTTATAAACATAAAAATTACTGACAAGTACTCTGAGCTACTAGAAATCAATATAACAGAAAATGGAAGTGAGATATAGGGAAAAAGAAATGCAAACTAGAGGTAGCAAAGCTCTAGCTACAACTGTAATTTCTCCCTTTTGCTGCTATCCAAATCTGGAAAATCCAATAGAAAATTAGTAGTACTTTTTATTCAAAATCAAGCACTGCTTCAAAGAATTTTTGTAAACACAAATGCAATACAATACAACTCAAGTCTACTAATTAGATCAAAGGGTCCCCGATAGCGGCGCTAAAAACTTGTTGGTGTGTTTATCTAGATGTTGATTATTTTTATTGGAAAACAGTGGAGAAAATAAATCAGTGGTGGAGAGATGCAAAAATGGGTGGAATCGGCAAGTCTAAAATAAACACAGTCCTATAAGATATAGGGCCTATTGTAGCAAGTTTTGATAAGTAAGAGTTTGTCCCATAGAAAAATTTTGATCTAGAACTCAAAAAGGGTTGTGTTAGTAGGGCTCCAGATCTGACTACAGATCTAGCAATCCTAAAGAAAGGGAGTTGGGTGTCACAACTAAAACTGAAACTAAATTCAAATAAAGAGCAGTCCTATACTACAAAAAAGGTTAAAAGAAGGTGATGGTGGTGTGGTAAAATAAATATAAAAAATGATGAGAAGTATGCAACTAAGAATAAGTTATTTATGTAACTCAGACCTAGAACTGATTATGTAGGAATCCTTCTGAAGGCAACAAGCTCATAAGCATGGTAAAAGAATCCAAAACAATCCTGCAATTTATACTCCTCTTAAGGTTATAATCTGTCCACTTAAATGGTCATAGACTATCCAAGGGAGGAGGTTCAACCACTTGAAGGGATTGATCCGAAGGCTATAACCTGTCCACGTAAATGGTCACAGACAATTCAAGAGATTTCCTCCAATCAATGGGTTAAATCAAAACAAGAAAATATTGCAGACACTATATTTGCAAGGCTAACTAGCTCATGCATCCATAGGAGCAATCAGTCCTTAAAATTAGGTGGAACCACCTCAAATTAAGGGCTAAAAGGGGCTCTAGACTCAGCTGGTCATTGCTACAAAAAGGCTTGCAATGACCTAGCTCACAAGTCTGCAATCTCTACAACCAATTCAGATCTAAAACCTGATGGTGGCATTGCAAACAGAGGGAAATTTGGCTTTACACAATCTCTCACAAGGCTTACTAGCTCATGTACAGAGAAGAAGAATCCATCTCAGATCTGTTATTTAGATTCCTCTTAAGGCTATAATCTGTCCACTTAAATGGTCACAGACTATCCAAGGGAGGAGGTTCAATCACAGAAGACTGAGACAGAACTGAGATACTACTGTTCCCACCATTGTTGTAAGGCAAATCAACTCAAACAATAATGGAGTATCAAACCTATAAAAATCTATGTATAAATTCAATAGAAATCTATGCAAGGAAAACACAGAGATCATAGATCTAATTTTAAGCAATAAATAATGGCAAATCGTAAAAGAATCTTACGATGGTGCCCTTGAAGGCAACAACCTATGCACAAGCTCAAATCAGATCCCAATGTTCAATACAATGTCCATTACAAAACTAAATCAAACAACCGCTGCTTACAAAGGACTTAGCCTGCAAGTGCTAGGCTAAGGAGGAAGAAAAGAAAAATGGAGAATGACCTAATCCTAACCCATATCTGCCTTAAGCTCTTAGCCGATTTTAGGTTGAGGAAGAGACAATTCTAAAACTAAAATTATAGCTTATATACTCAGTGCTAAATGACTTGGCCAATAAGAAAGAAAACCCTAATTTCATTACATGCGTGGCTCCTTTGCAACCCATGGATGCCTCGAGATGTGTGGAAATAGATTCGGGCCTCAGGATGAGTGCCCTAGAAGTGTGAAAATTCCCAAAGGGTCCCTGTCTATGGATTGGGAAGTGGGGACCCTAGCTTCGCGCGATTGCTTCAGCTTTGAAGTGCATTTCGCGTGGCTTTGATGACTGGTCGCGAGGCTGCATATGCTGTAGAGAGAAGCTCGCGAGGTTGCATTTTCATTTGGAAGCATATGGCTCGCACAGATGGCTTCAACTTTGAAGTATGCAAGAGCTCGCGAGAGCTACACGAATAAAGTTTTGGGCATCTCTAGCTGCAAAGTAGTTCGCATAATGTCGAGTTCCAAACCTCGCGAGGCTTACTTTAGTCCTTTTGAACTATGTGAGAATGCTCGCGACATGGATTTCAGCTGTGCAAGGCTTGCTCACTGGTTCTCTATTGTAGTACACATGCTACTATAGCCATCTGCTCTGATCAGGTCCATGTTTCTCTCTTCAATCAGGCTTTTGGGTCTCCTTAGGTAACCTTTATGGTCACCATGGTGTTTAATCTGTTCTTCACTGGGCTTCTCAGTTTGGCTTTAGAGCTTCTCTTTTTGGCTTCAACATACGTGCCAGTTGTGTTAAGCTGCAGTCATTATTCTAAACTACAAAATAGTCTAAAACACAATTATTAGATGGCTCCGAGGAGTAGTAAAAGTTAGGTTAAGAGGTGAAAAATAGTATTTTTCAGTGCTTAACAGCCACCTATTATGTTTCGAGGAGGTTGGCTTGACCTCCAGCGCCTTTACCGTTACCTCCCTCCAGTGGTGAAGTTTCTCCTTGCCCAGGCCGGCTTTGGTGATTTCCTTTCGTCCCCTACCATGAGGAGCGGCTAGGCCTATGTGAAGGCCTTGATTGAACACTTTTGGCACGAGACCATGACCTTCCATATGGCGATGGCTAAGATGGCTATTACTCCTGTCGATTGGTCGATCATTATGGGGATAAGGATTGGGGGCACGCCGGTGACCAACCTTCGTCTACCGGGGCGGGATGAGGTCGTGCAATTAATTGGGGATTACCCCTCCACCCATAACAAGCATGGCTCTGAGGTCAAATTATCTTGGTTGTCCGAGTAGTTCGGTGAGCATGAGTTGCTGGATCTGGGCTAGCCAGATGCAGATATCTTCCCTGAGCCAGAGCGTGCGCTGATGTTGGCTCGCATCTCCTTCCTCTTCATTTTAGGCAAGAACCTTTTTGCAAATGGTAGCGGAGGTCGAGTTTCGATGTCTTTGCTCAGCCTTATGGGGAATTCGAATGACGTGCATCGGTATGACTGGGGTGGAGCTGGATATGCCGTGCTAATGTCTAGCCTTGCTCGTGCCTCAGTTTGGAGTATAGATTTCGTCGTTGGTTTCTAGCCCGTGATTGAGATAACCCCTGACTTACCCATTTTCCTTAGTTCACTGGCTAGTCATTTACTGTGCATCTGACACATCTTCTACCTTTACTGCTTTTCTTTCCAGATCTAAGGGTACCTGCACTTACAGCCTGGCCACCCACTCCTTTCTCCTATGTCTATACATATCCGCTCATGAGTAATTGGCACAAGAACCGCTGCTTAGATGCTGGGATGAAGCATTTGGAGATGGGCCTGAGGTCCCAATTTGACTTGCTGATCCCGAAGCAAGTATGGCTATTTCTCTCTTTTCTTTCTCATCATTTCTTTTTATGCTACATGTTTGGCTGGTGGGAAATTTTTTTATCTGGGCAGGTCATCTATGACCCTTACATTGGTTCTCCCTCTGGGATTGAGCCGCCGTGGGTCTGTCCCTCTTCTTTATTGACCTCTGTATCGTCTTCTTCTATGGGAGTGGTACATAAGTATCGAGACCACTTTACAGTGCTGCAGGCTCCTCCGACGGATATTATGGCTCCTGTGGGTACTATTGAGGAGTTTTCGGCCATGGTTCTCCATCATGGGGTCCCCGTTGATGATCTTCTCATGCCCGGGGGATACTAGTTGTGGTATCAGTCCCTGCCCTATCGGTCCATTCTACCACATTTTGTGCCTGGTGCTAACTTCCTGGCCTTTGGCAGGCCATGAGCTCAGGTAGTTCATCTTTTTAGGCAAGTTCCCAATGGTTCTGATACAATTTTTTTTTATTTCTACTGACTGAGACCCTGCTTCTTTTCACTGTTTGAGTGGGAAGACTATTCTGATGATGATGATGCGGTAGCAATAGGTCTTGATGAGGCTACGGGTGCTGGTCCTTTAGCCCCCTCTGGCGTGGGTGCTTCAGGCAGTTCTACACCTGAGGTTCAGGGGACATTTAGATGCCCCGACAATGCCCTTCTCTCAAGCTTGTGTGTTGATGTAGACGAGCGTGCTCGCCTATCTGTCGAGGCGGTCCGGGTCCCCCCTCCTAAGTTGGTTCCTGGAGTAAGTATTTCCCTTTTTGTACTTTTGCTTCTTAGAAAAATGCCTATGTTTGCGCCAGTGGCCCTTGTAACTAATATCTCCCTTTTCTCTTTCTTCTTTGGGCAAAACTATGAATTGGCCGTGAATCAGGCTGAGTACTACCACAATATTGCGGGCCTCCGAGATGTGGAGATGGTGTCATACTAACTTGTTCCAATCATTGCCTCATATATATTTTTTCTTTTAACTAATCTTGATGGCTTTGGATATGACTTGCAACATGCTCATGAAAAGGAATCACACTCCCTGCTTAGCCGGCTCTCTCAGGTGTGGTCCCGGGTGGGGGAGGTTTGGACGTAGCATAGCACCTCGCGCCGTTGGAAGAAATCGACGGGTGCTGCCTAGGATTAAGCTCTTATTTGAAATATTTTAGGTACTGATTATTGTACAGGAAAATAGAATCAAAATAAAAGGTGAGATGAAAGAGATGAAAATAGCACACCTAAAAATATTGAGACCTGCAAGATACAGGGTCCTTTTGTAGAAAGTTTTAAAAGTAAGAGTTTGTCCTACAGGGAGTAGTGATCTAAAACCTAATAGGCTTTATAGTAGACCTCCAGATCTGCTACATATTTGGCAATTATAGCCTAATCTAAGAAGAACGAGAGATTTTTGGGTGTCACTAGATCCAATTTACAAAATAAAAATATAAAACTAAATATAAAAGATTGAGGGAGATGAATGGAAAAATAAAATGTAAAATGGGGAGAAATAGACAGCTAGGGACTGGTTCTTATTGTAAAATCAAATCAAGACTTGTGAATTTGTAGCTGTCCTTCACTTGGCTACAAGCTCAAGTGCAAGGTAGAAGAATTCAGACCAAACCAAAAGCTTGAATTGATCTTAAGGGTATGATCTATCCACTTGAATGGTCATAGATCATTCTATAGACTTCATCCAATCCCTCGGCTCAAATTGAAACATTAAAATCAATACAAATGCTGTGGATGCAAGGCTATAAGCTCAAGCATCCACAGGTATATTAAACCAAGGGTAATCAAATGGCAATAAAGAGATCTTCTAGCAAACTGAATGGGCTATTCCCAAATACATTAATCTTATAGACATCTAATGAAGCCACAGGATCTTGAGATTTAATTCGACTTTAAAATCAATAATTTATTGAATCAAACAACTTACAATAACCTTGTTCTCAGATTTGTAGTCTCTGCATCAATCCACACATCTTCATGTCGAAATTACAACTACAAACTAGATCTGAGCTACTACCCAGATCTAATCCAACAGGCTGGATTTGAGAGAGAATGGGGAAGAGAACAGGGAAAATGAAAGCTAAAACTAAACCTAAATAAGTCAAGGAGAACTTAAAGAATTTCCTAGTTTCCTTGCTGAAGAATTACAGCAGCAAGGATGCTTACTTATACATATGCAGTGATCCATGTGCCTTGAATTACAGCCAATCAAAGGAGAGAATTTCCATTTTAGTTTATGCTAATCCATGTGTTTAGCATTCCAACCAATCAGAGATAAGAGAGAGATCCAATTCTGTTGCACTTAGCTACAATGTTGGCATTCCCGTCAAGAATTTCTTCAATTAGTTTGAAAATTTAGTTTTGCCCATGTGTAGAGATCTCTTATGCTTTGGAGTTCCCAAATTTGCCCCTATCGTTCATTGGTATTTCCAGCTGCAGCCCTCATATAATTGTTGTACAGATTGAACCCAAGCTGTTGTTATTCCCAAAATAACCCTCACATTTGTTGGTATTTGATGAAAATATTTGAGGGTTTGATGAAGTCAAAATTATAGAAAATAGCTGATAGCTTGATAGGTTAGTTTGCAGGTTTACACAACATTAACTGCAGGTGCATCTCGTGAGGTTTGCTGGCTAGATTCGAGAGGATGTGAGCATAGTTCGAGAGGTTGCTGAAGGTATGGCAGGAATTTCGAGAGGTTGAACTTTTAATGTTGATCTACTCGAGAGGTACTGAAGCACAACTTGTCGAAGTCGACAGGTTTAATGGCAAACTCGAGAGGTTGGCTGGAGTTGGTGTGCTTAAGGAGTTTGGAGTGCTCGAGAGGATAGCTGAAGGGCATGGCTGAAGTGTAGTGTTATTCACTAAAAAGTATCACTTTTCACCTCTTAACCTAGCCTTTGCTGGACGTTAAAGCTGAATAATAACTCTTGCTTAGCTTGTTTTGTAGATTAGTAATAACTTGTGTAGCTTAACACAAAGTCCATGCCTTTAGTGCCAAGAAGAGAGAGAATTCAAGCAAAGGATGATAGCTGAGCTAGAGATTCACGGAACACCATGGTGGTACACACTATGGTGACTATTTTGCATGTCACAATGAGCCAAGAAAGTCTAGCAAATGAAAGAAGCATAGATGTGAGTGGAGAGAGCTAAAATAGTAGTAGTTGCATAGCAGTAAAAGAATAAATGAGCTATCTTGCACAATTGAGGTGCTGCCTCGTGTGGCTAAAGCTACAACAAAGCTCCCTCGCACGGATGTTGCATGTAGCACAAGAGAGCTCTCGAAGAAGTCGCATAGCTCAGTGAAGGGATTATCATAGACCAGTCTCTCGCACAGTAGTCGCACACTTCAGCTATAAGCAACACATAAAGAAACTCGCGAAGCCCTCAAAGGATCAAGCTTTAAAGCATCCGCACGCACTACTTCGCGAGGCCAATCTATGCAAATAGTAGCAACAACCTCGCGAGACCAATCTGTGCAAATAGTAGCAACAACCTCGCGCAATCATCGTGTGGCTCTGGAGGAGAGAGACGACCAGAAACTATCTCGCACAACTCTCACGCACCTAAAAGTTTAACCCTGTACCGAGCAAGATGTAAAGGCATCTGCACGAGTACCTCACAACAGGAAATTGTGAAGCCCCACTGCGCGAGTGCATTCAAAGTCAGAGCAGCCACGCATAATGCGAAGTTCACCTACACGAGTGAACAAACCTTCCAAGCTAATTCTTACCTCGCGAGGACTCTGTAAGCTGTGCGAAGAAACTAAAGAGTAAAAAGCAACTGCGTGATAGAATTAACATGTAGAAGACACCCTTGCCAGAGGAACTTCTAAAGCTCTACTGCGCCAGCAAGCCAAGTAGTGCAACTCATCCTCATGATAGCCTTGCATGGCAGAGCAGTCGCACGACAATCCAAAGCCCCCCTGCACTAGTGAACAACCTCCCAAGCCAAATTCCTACCTCATGAGGCATGCAGTAGCTGCATGAGTGAATTAATGAACCAAAGTCAGTCTCGTAAAGCTCGGGCTCTCCACTTCTCAGTCTGAACTCTAGGGACCTTTTGGGGATTTCCCCAAGTCTAGGGCAGACATCCTGAGGCCCTGATCTCAAGGCACACATCCCAAGGCATCTAAGGGTTATAACAATGCCACATTTTCTTGAGAAATTAGGGTTTACTCTTTTCTTTTGGCTAAGGCATTAGGACTGAGTATATAAGCTGCGCTTGTAACTTAGAATTTTTATCTCTCCTCCAACCTCTGTCTGTGGTGAGCTCGAGCAGGGTAAGGTTAGGATTTGATCACTTCTTTTTCCCATTTTTCCTTCTCTCTTAGCCCAGCACTTGTTGGCTAAATCCTTTGTATGTAATTAGGTGTAGTTTCATTTAGTTTGGGTCTTATAATCTTTGGGATTTAGTGAAGAGCTGTTATGCACAAGGCTGCTGCCTTCAGAAATTGTATTGTAGGTAATTTTGATCAATGAAATTAATACTTTAAATGTTCATTCAATCTATTATTTTCCTATTTGCCCATAGTTTTGTTCAGGTTATAGCATGCATTTAGGATTTGAGCTGATTGAAAGGCCCATGGAAGCTTGAGCTTATAGCCCTGGGACCATGGTGGCAGCAACAGTTTACATGTTCTATCTCATCATCTGTGGGTAAGGCAGCCTCTGTGGATAGCATGTGACCATTTGAGTGGACAGACTATAGCCCTAGGGCAGGTCTTAGTCACAGATCTGAGATGGATTCATTTTCTATATACTTGAGCTTATAGCCTAGTGAGAGATTGTGCAGGAACAAGCTCCCCTTGTTTTACTTGACCTATATTAGATGTTAGATTTGATTTCTCTATAGTGGTTATAGACTTGTGAGCTAAGTCATTGCAGGCCTTTTGTAGCAATGATCAGCTGAATCTAAATCCTCATTCAGCCTGAGATACCTTATGGTTTCCACCTGATTTTCAAAGTCTGTTTGCTCCTATGAATGCCTGTCAGATCTGTAACAAATCTGGGGAGCTTGTAGCCTAACAAATATGGTGTCTGCAATAGTATTCATGGCCTGATTTAATTCATTGGATAGAAGAAATCTACTGAATAGTCTGTGACCATTTAAGTGGACAGATTATAGCCTTAAGATCAGTCCACTCCTTTAGATTAGGTTAGTTTTCTGACTTAATCAATGGGATTTGACAGACTCTTTTAGATAGTCCGTGACCATTTGAGTAGACAGAGTATAGCCTTAAGAGCAGTCTAAATGGCATGGGTTAAGCTAGATTCTTCTTCCTTGCTATGGTTTTTTATAACACATCAGCAAGGATTTGCTGTAGAAATAGCCCTAAATCTGAGTTACATAACTGAATTAACTTCAGCTTAAACTGCTTACTTCCCATTACTTTATCTTTATTTTAATACACACCATCACTATCTTCTTCATAACCCTTTCTTTAGCATAGGACTGCACTTTATTTCTTTTCTTTTAGTGTTAATTTAGTATAGTTGTGACACCCAAAATAGGCTTACTATTATAGCCTATTTTGGGTTCTAGGTCATTATCTCTGTGGGACAAACTCTTACTTAAAACTTGCTACAATAGCCATGTATCTTACAGGCTGTGTACTGTAGGTTGATGTTTTCATAGCCATTTCACTCCACCTTTGTATCATGCTTTTTTATTATCTCATATCACTTTAAATAAACATCTGATACACACATGTCAAACAACATGTTTTTAGTGCCGCTGTCGAGGATCTTGATCTTTTTAGTAGGCCTGAGTTGTACTATATTTTAGTTTAGAAAATTCTTTATAGTTGTGCCTTAAATAGAATAAAAAGTACTACTGATTTTTGTGAAATTCTTGCAGACTTGGACAACAGCAGCAGGGAAAAGCTAGAGTTGCAGCTGGAGTTTATCTAGCTCTGTTTACACTTCCCTAAAACTTAGTCCCTTAATGTTGAATTCCCTGTCATTAATTTAGTGTAATTCTGTTTAGTTGTTAATTTATTTGAAAATTTTTTGTGTGCTGTGAGCATTTTCTTTACCTACTGAATTTGTGTGTGTATGCTTGGAAGAAGGTCCCTTAACCTTGAGTTGGAACCTCTAAATCCTGAGATTGAAAGGGTCCTTAGACCAAGAAACACCACACAAGGCCCTACTTTTGTTACTGATCCAGTTGTCATGGCTGAGAGGCAAAGAACCCTGAAGGAATACAATGCACCAGGGGATTACACATCTCCCTTTTGTATACAATTCCCTTCAGTTGAGGGAAACTATGAAATCAAGTCCTCCACCATTAACATGCTACCATCTTTCCATGGGCTCAGTAAGAAAGATCCTTATAAGGACATTGACTAATTTTTGGCACTTTGCACCACTTTCAATATTGCTGGCTTGAGATCTGATGCCACGAAACTGAGGCTTTTTCCTTTTCCCCTAAAGGACAAAGCCAACACCTGGCTCTCTAAGCTCCCAGGAAATAGCATTCTGACATGGAGTGACCTCTAAAGCCATGTTCTGGCTAAATTCTTTCTCATGAATAAAACTCGCCAAATGAGGACAAACATTTTGTCATTTACTCAATTCTCAATTGAAGATTTTTATGAGGCATGAGAGAGATTTCAAGAGATGTTAAAATCATACCCCCACCATCAAATTCCATAGTGGTAACTGGTGCACGTCTTTTACCAAGGAATTAATCCCAAGAGTAGGGATATGGTGGAAGCCTCATGTGCTGGTAGTTTCCTCCATAAGACAGCTAATGAGGCTTGGGAGCTGTTTGACATCATAGGGGAAAATTCCATGCAGCAGGAGTCACTGTCTCGCAATGACAGCCAGATCCCAGCTCAATTGGTGAAAGAGTCCAACCCTAGAGGTGGAATGTATGAAGTTAAGGTGCAAAGTGATTTAAAAAGGAAGGTGGACAATTTGAGTTTAAAGTTTGACAAGTTGATGAATGTGATACAGCCTAGGATGGTTGCACAAGTGAAAGAGGCATGACTAATATGCCAATCTCCCATACATTTACTTCAAGATTGTCCATCAACCAACCAATTCCCTGATTTCGTTATGGAGCATGCCAATGCTGCCCAAGTATATGGACAGTAACCTACTGGGTACACAAGGAGAAACAAATCAAATTTAAGGTGGAGACAATATACATACCCTCAGCTCCAGCAATAGTAGTTGGTAGGTCCATACAGACCTCAATACCAATTTAACCAAGGATACCCACCAAGACAGAATTTTCAGTTTCCTGCCCCACAGTCCAATCAATTGATCTTGCCCTCACAACAACCTAGATCCTCTTCCTTTGAAGAGTAAATGTTGGCATCTATGAAGAATTTAGGGAACTTGGTCCAAACTATAAACTCTCATGGGCAAAGCATTAAAAATATAGAGGACCAGCTGGGTTAAATATGTAATGCTTTGAATAAAAGAGAGGTGGGTAGGTTGCCTAGTCAGCCCTTGGCCAACCCTAAAGGGCAATAGATGATTGGAGAAGCATCCTCTACCCATGATGAGGCTAATGCAATCATTTCCCTGAGGAGTGGCAGGGTGGTTGATAATTTAGTGGGCAAGGCAACTAAGGAGGTCATGGAGAGTGCAAATGAAAGAAAGGTGAGTGGTGAAGAACCAAAGAAGTTATCCACTGCAATGGATCAGCAGGGGCAAAATAAAGGGGTTGATGTTGAGCCCCAACAACAAATAATAAATGGAGAAATAAAAATAAAAATTTGACTATGATATTGTTAGGCATGCAGCTATGACACCAGTAGTCCCACAGCTACCATTTCCTCATGCATTAGATAGCCCATCTCCTTTTGATAAGGGGAATGCTCAGATAGAAGAAATGATGGAGACCTTCAAGCAAGTTAAGATCAATTTGCCCCTGCTTGATGCTATAAAATAGGTCCCTGCCCATGCTAAATTCTTGAAGGACCTCTGCACACAAAAGAGAAAAGCAAGGGTGCAATTGTCCAAAAAGGTTTTTACTATTGAGCATGTTGAGTTATTTTTGTCCATTACCACACTTGAGAAATTACAGGACCCAGGGGTGCCTACTATCTCCTACATAATTGGAAACCATACCATTAGTAAAGCCCTCTTAGACTTAAGGACCAGTGTGAACCTGCTCCCATATTCTGTGTATGAGGAGCTAGGTTTGGGGGAGCTAAAATCTACATCAGTTGTGCTCCAACTGGCTGATAGGCCTGAGAGGAGACTTGTGGGTGTGGGGGAGGATGTTTTGGTGGGGGTGGACAAGTCTACTATCCTGCTGATTTCCTTATTTTGGACATAGACCATTGCAAAAGTAAAGCCTCAATTCTTGTCATCCTTGGAAGGTGATTCTTGGCCACTATAAATGCTTGCATACAATGCAGGTCAGGGGTGATGGAGGTGACCTTTGGGAACATGAAGGCCCAATTAAATGTGTACAATGCTGCAAGGCAACCTCAGATTGACATTGATGACTGCTATGCAATAGATGTACTAAATGGCCTTATGGAAGAAGAATTATCCAATCTGTTGGATTAGGATAATGTTGCTGATGACCTGGAAAATATTTGGAGTATGGTTGAGAAGGAGGCCCAAGTTCTCATGAAAAAAGACAACACAAAAATAGAGTCTTCTGTGGGCCTAAAGTGGCATTTCAGCTGAAAACCTACATTACGGCCCCTTCCTCAAACCACTAAGGCACCTTTGTTGCCTTCCATTGAAAGTCTCCCTGAGTTGGAGCTAGAAAAACTCCTAGCCATATTAAAATATGCCTTCTTAGGGCAAACAATAAGCTTCTAGTGATTATCTCCTCCTCTCTCACTAGTGAGCAGGAGGAGGAATTACTGAGTGTTCTCAAGAAGCATAAGAAAGTAATGGGGTGGACAATAGCTGATCTTGGAAGCATTGATGCCTCAGTTTGTATGCCCAAAACTCACTGGATGAGGGTGCAAAACCCTCTAGGGAGATGTAGAGGAAGCTTAATCCTCACATGCAGGAGGTGGTCATGAAAGAGATAGTGAAACTATTGGATGCAGGGGTAATTTACCCCATTTTAGATTCAGAATGGGTATCACCTATCTATGTGGTACCTAAAAAGTCAGGCATAACAGTTATTACTATTGATTATGAGGAGTTAATGTCAGACAAGGAGGCCACTGGCTGGAGAATTTATATTGATTACAGGAAACTCAACTCTAAAACCAGGAAAGACCACTTCCCCCTCCCTTTTATTGACCAAATTCTAGATAAGCTGGCTGGGAAGGCATTTTACAGCTTTCTTGATGGATACTCAGGGTATAACCAAATCCCTGTGTATCCTCAAGATAAAGAAAAAACTACTTTCACATGTCCCTTTAGCACCTTTGCTTACAGAAAGATTCCTTTTAGATTGTGCAATGCCCTAGCCACATTTCAGAGGTGCATGTATGTAATTTTTCCTGATATGATTGACAAGTTCCTGGAAATCTTCATGAATGATTTCTCAGTTTATGGGGATAGCTTTAGCCCATGCTCGAGTCACCTTGACCTGGTTTTACAAAGATGTGAAGAGACAAATTTGGTCTTGAGCTGAGAAAAGAGCCACTTTATGATAACACAAGGAATTGTGTTGGGCCATGTGGTCTCCCACAGAGGAATAGAGGTTGACAAGGCTAAAGTGGACTTGATTTCACACTTGTCCCAACCCAGGACTGTCAAACAAATCAGATCATTTTTAGGACATGCTAGATTCTACAGGAGATTCATTAAGGACTTCAGTGTAATTTCAAAGCCATTGTGCCATCTGCTTTGTCAGGATGTGCCATTTGACTTCTTTGCTGAGTGCCTTGAGGCCTTTGAGTTCTTAAAAAAGTACCTTCTCACTACTCCTGTAATCCAGGCCCCAGATTACTCACTCCCCTTTGAGCTGATGTGTGATGAATTAGACTTGGCCATAGGTGTTGTCTTAGGATAGAGGAAAGATAAGTTGCCTGCAGTGATCTATTATGCCATTAAATCACTAGCTGAAGCTCAGCTCAACTATGACACTACTGTGAAGGAGCAACTAGCTGTTGTATTTGTTGTGGACAAGTTTAGACCGTACTTGCTTGGGTCAAAAATTATTATTTTCACTGATCACTCAGCCCTGAAATACATGTTGGCCAAGAAGGGTGCTAAACTAAGGTTGATCAGATGGATCCTCCTATTACAGGAGTTTGATCTTGAGATCAAGGATAAAAAGAGAGTTGAGAATGTGGTGGCTGGCCACCTCTCTAGAATTATTTTGGAAGAATGTGCAGTAGAACCTATCAACGACT
Organism: Chloranthus sessilifolius; assembly: GCA_021018995.1. NCBI lineage: Eukaryota > Viridiplantae > Streptophyta > Magnoliopsida > Chloranthales > Chloranthaceae > Chloranthus > Chloranthus sessilifolius. The sequence continues at coordinate 36,739,315 of CM037597.1, read as the reverse complement.
TGTTCCCTAATGAGCAACTATTTGCCATGTAGTCTAGTGTGCCTTGGTTTGCACACATAGTAAATTTTCTTGTTGTTAGTAGGATTCCCCCTCACTGGTCCAAGATGGACAAAGTCTTATTTTTCTCTCAGGTCAAATATTTTCTATGGGAGGATCCACACCTTTATAAGCACTATGCAGACCAGGTGGTGAGGAGCTGTGTGCCTGAAAGTGCATTCCATAACATTCTTTCTCTGTGCCATGAGCAAGCCTGTGGAGGTCACTTCAGTGGTAAATAGACTGTAGCAAAAGTGCTGCAATGTAAACATACATTGCAAGGCCTGTGAGAGATGTCAAAGGTTGGGAGGCATTTCCAAAAAAGATTTAATGCCATTACAGCCAATCCTTGTGGTAGAACTTTTTGACATCTTGTTGGTCGATTATTTCAGATGCTTGCTGCTATTTTATTAAAAACAGTGGAGAGAATAAATCAAGAGTGGGGATATGGAGATGGGTCAGCATAGCAAGTCTGAAATACATACAGTCCTGTAAGATACAGGGTCCATTGAAATAAGTTTTGATAATAAGAGTTTGCCCCACAGAGAAATTAATCTAAAACCCAGAATGGGCGATAATAGTAGGCCTCCAGATCTGGCTAAAGATAAGACAATCCTAAAGAAAGGGAGTTGGGTTTCACGACTACATTAAATTAATCCTAAAAATAGAAAAATAAAATGTAGTCCTATCCTAAAGAAAGGGTTAAGGGGAAGATGGTGGTAGTGTGTGCTAAAATTAAATACAAAAATTATGAGAAGTAAGAAGGTTAAGCTAGAGTTAAGGCAGTGATGTAACTCAGATTTAGTCTGTCTCTGCAGTGCTCCTTGCTGAGACGCTATTAAAAGCCTCAACAAGGTAAAAATATTCAGTTTAACCCATGCCAATTGGGGCGCTCTTTGGGCTATACTCTGTGCACTCTAATGGTCACAGGGTATCCTTGAGTCTGTCAAATCCCATTGGTTAAAACTGACATTGCCAATCTAACATAAAGGAGTGGACTAATCATTCCCCAAGCCACTGGACCAGATCAAGCCATGAATACTATTGTAGCACTATGTAATGTCAGTGCTACAAGCTCCTCAGATCTGCGCATAGATATGGCTGGCATCCATAGGTATTCTAACCCATAAAATCCTAAGTGCTTTGCTAAGGACAATGACTCACTAGTGCCCACAAAAAGGACCATGCAACAGGTTGAATAGGGCTTTAGATTCAGGTGGTCATTGCTACAAATAGCCTACAATGACTCAGCCTCAAGCTGCAATTACTATAAAGAGATCAGATCTAACATCTGATGCCGACTAGGTAAAACAGAGGGGAGCCAGTTCCTGTACAAATCTTCTCACAAGGCTTTAGAAGCTCATGTGCAGGAGAGAAGAATCCTTCTCAAACATGTGAATGGACACAACCTTAGGGCTATACTCTGTCCACTCGAATGGTCATAGGGTATCCCATTGGTCTGTCCATACCACAGAGGCCTGAGAAAGAACATGTAATCTGTTGTAATCACTATGGTTAACAGGCCTCCGAGCTCCCCGGGTCTCTCTACATATCCAACATTGCTTTCCATGGGTCTTTCAATAAGCTCAAATCCTAAATGTATGCTATAGCCCGCTACGAACTATGGACAGATAGGAAAATAATAGATTGAGTAAGCATCAAAATAACAATCCATTAATAAAAACCAAACTTACAACGAACTGCCCTCCAGGCTGCAGCTGGTACACAACTGCTCATCAAAAATCCCAATGTCTACTAAGCCTATAACAAGACTGAAATAAAAATCTAAACCCAACTACTTAGAGGGGGATTAGCCAGCAAATGATGGGCTAAGAGAGAAGAAAAATAAGAAAAAGAGATTATCAAATCCTAACCCTAGCCTGCTGGAGCTCTCAGCCGACAGAGGATGAAGGAAAGATAAAAATAATTAACTCTATCTACAACTTATATTCTCTGTCCATAAGGCTTTGGCTCTGAAGAGATTAATCCAAATTTTTCCAGCATACGTGGCATTGTTTTAACCCTTGGATGCCTGGAGATATATGCATCAAAATTCGTGCCTCGAGAAGTGTGCCCTAGCCTTGGGAAATTCCCAAAAAGTCCTTTAGTTAAAACTGAGAAGTGGAGAGCCTGAGCTTTGCGGGGCTGGCATCTGCATTAGTTCATTCGCACAGTTGGAGAGCCTTTGCAGAGTAGCCTTTAGCTAGTGAGAAGTGCTTACTCGCATAGTCAATCTTTAGTTCATTGCGTAGTTCCTTTGCGCTGCCTTGCTGTCGCAGAGATGCTCTGGAGCGCCAAGGCTCTTCGCGCAGATAGAGCTTCAAAAGCTCTCTCTCTCTCACTGAGTGCTCGCACAGTAAGGTGCATGCGCTTGCATAGTAACTGATTAGGCTCCAGGGTGCATGAGAGCTAGGCGAGAGAAATTCTGGGCGTCTCTCTCTTTCTTGGCTATGTGAGAACTCCGTGAGGTGGCAGGTTGTTCTTTGTGCATATGAACTCGCTATGTTTTGCACGTAGTTGCTTTGGGGCTCGATCTTTGCGAGAGCTTCACGAGGACAAATTTTGAGAGTTTTAAATTGTGAGATCTTCGTGATGTCTTTTCTGTTCTCCTCTTGACTACATGACTAATCTGTGCGAGGGCAACTTTCATTGCATCTTTAACTTCGCGAGGGGGATCCTCAACTCTGCGAGATGATTCTTTTAACACTATGATGCATTGCACTTGCTGCTGTTATAGCTTCCTCCATTCTCAACGAACTTCTTTCATCTGCTAGGCTTTTGGTCAATGATTACTAGCAATTGAATCACCATGGTGAGCACTACCAGGGTGTTCCATTAGACTTTGCCTCGGCTGTCACCTTTACATGTATTCCCTCTCTTCTTTGGACCAATAAGCATGGATTTTGTATTAAGCTGCACAGATTATTACTAACTATAAAACAAACTTAAAATATGATTATTAGTGAGCTTCAAGGTCCAACAAAGGCTAGGTTAAGAGGTGAAAAGTGATACTTTTCAGTGAATAACACACCCCCAAACCTAATCTTTGCTAGTCCCTGAGCAAGGGAAAATTTAAAACAATTACTCTAAAAATTTTAATGCTACTTTCGTAGGGAGCAGGGATACATTTAGCATATGTACCAAGCCTTTTGAACCCCTAGGTGATCCCTAGTGGAGGAGTGAAGTCTCCTGAGGGTTTTCAGTGAAGATACCCACAAACTTCTCAATGAAACAGCTAGCAGAAGTGCAAGATCATCAAGTTAGCCGTCAAGAAACAGAGAATCTATTCACCTTTGAATCAATACAAATGTGAGAAATTTAAATAAATCGTATGCACAAGCATTTAATCATCACAAACTTCTCATGAATGCATAACATTTCCAATTAGTTCACAACAAGGGAGACAACACCTGTATGTTAGCAATGAGCTCATCATCAATTCAAAAATTAGTTTAGGTCATGCCCAATACATTCAATATCGGACCCAATGCTCTCCAGGGTAAGTTTGAATCAGGTCCATAGGTTTAGGTAGAAGTACTCAGGTATATTTTGAAAGAAAATTGGAATTTAAGGTTCGAAGGGTGTATGCACAAGGGTAGTTGATTAGGGTTTAGTCTATTTAGGTTCAAACTTTCCAAGAGAAGGTCTTGATCCTTTCCTAAGTATCATGAGTGCTGTCAATTATTTTAACTTGGAGATGCCTAACTTCTAATGAGGGCATGTCTCAGCTAGTCCTTAGGGTTGGAAGAATTACCTCAGTCACTCCTCAAAGACAGGAAAGAAAATTTTGTGTAGGCCTAAAACTCACTAGTTATGGTCTTCTGTTGAGTTCTTAGGCATGCCCTTACCTTTTTCTCTCTTTAGTGATTTGCTAAGTGTTGATGCAAGTGAGTTTTCCTGGTGTTCACCTCATGGAAAGGTTGAAATTTAATCAGTTTGTAATGCCTAAAGGTCTACAAAAATTTTAAATTTCTTAATTTTCATGATTCTTAGGTGAACATGGCTCCACTCCTATCTTCACTTACTTGACTCTGCTGCACTTGGGTTAACTATTTCATTGGTAGAATCTGCCACACCCCCAAACCTATGAGGAGCAGTATCCTCACTGATTCAAAGTTAAGAGTGGATGTGCAGCAGGTTGAAAACTGAACTAAGAGAAAAAAAAGACAGCATGGAAGAAAACACTTAACAAATAAACACACAAGCAGACAAGCAGACAAAGAGAAATAAAATAAAATAGTAAACTAAACAAAATAGCATATAAAGAGCATTCATTAGAAGAGCTAAAGTGTGTACAAAGGAGGAAAGGAAACTTCAAAAACTATGCAGTACTTCCAAATTAAATACATGTGCACAAGTGATTAAGAATTTAAGTCAGCTGGTTCATCCTTAATGATAACTCCTTTTCCTTTCACTTTTTCCCTAACAGTTGGTAGGGGTACTCTTCTAATTACTACAGCTAGTTGCCTCTCAAGGATTTCAGCCTTTTGTTTAGCCAATTCAGCTCGAGCAATAAGGAGTGCCTTGCTCTCCTTGGAGGCAATCAACCTTTTATCTAATGCATCAGCTCTCAGCTTTTCTGTTGCAGTAGCCATTTTCTCTTGTTCAGCATTGAGCTTCTCTTATGCAACCGAACTCTCTTGGGCTTTATATAGATGCAATATTTTTTTCTAGCCCTTCGCGATGTCCTTCAGCAGCTTTTTGGTATCCCCTTTAGGGAGATGAATCCTTTTTTCATAGGATTGTTTAATATTAGTCAGTCTTCGAATAACATCCCTTTTGATGTAAGGATTGGCTTGCATGTCATGAAGGAGGGTAGTGTAAGGAGGAATAGAAAAATAAGAGGCAAGAAGTAGGGGCGATGCCTGACTTGAAGAAGGACCAGCCAAAAGTGGAGAGGGGGTGGTCTGGGGAGGTGCAGCTGGAGGTTCAAGTTGGAGCTGGGGTTCGGGGTCTGTTTGAACTGCCTTGGAACAGGTGGGTGTTAAATCCTCCACATCAGTGGCAACATTGGAAGTTGCCATAGCAGGTGAAATAGCGGGCAGTGACGAAAGTGGTAAGGAAATGGGAGTAGGAAGAGGCTCAGGTGTAGGGTCAATTTGGGTGGAGGCCATGGTAACTACAGGGGTAGGTGGCTGATGTGAAGGATGGGGTAATAGGGATAAGGTGGACCTGATTTACTCCAGGATAGCTTGGATAAAGGATTGATTGAGGAGGGTGGGGGTAATGGTTTGAAGGTTGGCCGCAATGGAGTATTGGGATTGGTTAGTGGCCGACACTCGGGCTTGTAGGGAGAGTAAGAGGTGAAGGATTTGGGGTAAGAGGTTTGGTATGGTATTGGGTGTAGGTTGGAAAGGTGAAACTGGTTAAAAGGGGGAAGTGGGTTGATGAGTGAAGGTAGTGGCCTGTGGTGGTTCATGTGGTGGGGTAAAGTGTGGGGGGTGAGGTGAGTCTGGGAGAGGGGTATACTCTAGGTTGATGTCTCCTAAAATAGTGGACATCATAGATGAAAATTCCTCTCCTATAAATGGTTCACTGGGATGTGATAGTGGAATGGATTGGTCTCCAGGCTCACTAGTGATAGGTATAAAGGGTGGGAAAATCTCAATGGACTGCTGGGAGGTGTCAAAGGTATGGGGTTCTGGTGCATAGGTTATGGGTATTGGGTATGGAATGAAGGTGGTATCAGGGATTGGAATGGTTTGGGAAATGTAGGTGGGCTGGGATTCTTTGGGGGCTTTGCCTTTTGTGAGTTTTCTTTTCTTAGTGTAGGCAATTTTTATAGGGGGGGCAGTATGGGCTGGAAAAGGGTGTAAGGATGCAGTAGTGGATAGGGTGGCAGTGGTTATCATGGTTGGTGGTAAGATTGGGGTGGTTAATGTTGTGGTGATTAGGGAGATAGGCTCAGATAAGGGTACTATGCTTATGAAGGGTTGTGATGTCTGGATGAAGGGTGGAGGTGGAGGGGCAATGGGTGTAGATAAAGTTGAGCGAGAGGGGATTGGTGCTAGCAATGAGGTTGGGGGCCTGGCTAGCCCAATAGAGGTTGTTGCCTCAACAGTAGTAGCAGCAGCAGCAGCAACCGCTTCCTGAATGGTGGGGGATGCTTCTCTCAATAATTCATTCATCTTCTTCCTCTTTCCCATCATTGTTCCACTGATACCCCATTATTTCTTTCCACTATTTTTGTGGTTCAGGGCCACTATCTCCTCCTCCCTTTTGAAGGGGTACTTTTCAAACTACAGCAAGGCAGTGATCAGCTTGAGTAGGGGAGGGCCTGAGGTTTTTTCTTTACCTTCACCTTCTCACACAAATCTTTAATTTCCTCAAAAATTAACTTGGCTGCATCCAAGTAGTGGTTTCTATGAAATGAGAGGAGGGCATCAACTATGGGGTACCTCCTCTCCTGCTCATGACCAGAGCAATACACATTTTTCCTCAACACTGCATCCATGAGCCTGAGTTTGGGATTCAGATCTCTCTTTCTGATTGAGTCTCCTGAAGCAGTGATTCCTCCAATTAATTCTTTTACAATTTCAGTAATGGAGGCTATCAAAGGGGGACCCAAACTCCATTTAGGGCTATGGCTGGTATCCCTAGGATTTTAGCAATTTATGTCTGGTTAAACAACATATCGAAGTCATCAATTAAAACCAGCAGTGCTAGGCTCCCATCATCACCAGTTTTCAACTTCATATTCTGATAGAACAGTCTCACTATTCTTGGGAAAAGTAGCTGCATTGGGGGCCTCAATATGGGCAGCAGAGATGCCTTGGTCATATACTCAATGGCGGTAGAGGTCTCTGGTAGCTCCTCGAAGTAGGGTTTATCAAAAATGGTTTTGGCCTCCAGCAGAATTGCCGACACAAACTTAGAAGGGACCCTGAGGTATTTAGTATTATCTTCCTCTGCAACCTCAGGGACCACAATCTTGCCCTTTATCTGTTTCTTCTTTGAAATTTTAGGGCTCTCAGTAGGTGGGTGCTCTCTGGCCCTCTTCTTTGGGCAGATATCTTCTTTTCCTTTAAAATTGTGGGGTTAGCACCAGGTGAGGGCACCGCAGAGGTGTCCAATGTGGAGGCCTATGCAATCCTTGTAGATTTCCTAGTGGCCATAAGGCTACCACTAGGAGTAGGGTCTAGCATAGCCACCAATGTATCGATGAATTTTGAACTCTTGGCCATGAGTGCTCAAAAATTTTAAAATGAGGGTTAACAAATCTTGGAAAATGTAGAACGCAGTGAGTAAACATAGAAGAACTAAATTTTTGGCCCTACTTTTCTCTGAAAATCAAATCAATCACAGCACAGAGAGGAAATGGAGATCATACCATTTGAGAGCTAGGGTTCCACCTCAATGTGTTCACAGCAGCTCAAATCCCCTCAAACCTTGTTCAAAGAGGCTGGAAGGTGCTGGGGAACAAAATGATAAGAGGAAAATGCTTAAGGTAGAGTGGCTTAAGTGGTAGAGAAGAAAGAAAGAACTGGGAGCTCTGGTTGAGTGCGCCAGAAACTAGGGCAGACAGATGAAATGAAGAAAATGAGGGGTTTCGTTGAGTTTATATAGCAAATCCCGCGGTTCACGCAGTTGGCAATAGGTGCTCATGGGGTAGGATTTTTGTGCAGTTGGCTTTTAAGTCCGTAAGACGTTCTATGCACTGAAGGGCAAACTGCCTCACATTGAGAATCGCGGAGCTGACTCAGTGGTGCTAGTGGGCGAGGCTTTGTGCTACTTCAGAAAGTTACCTCACACAACTCTCGTGCACAACAGCACTAAAGCCATGCTTCACATACAGATTTTGTTCGTGGAGTAGAAGCAGCTTCGCGAGGCATTTTTACAGCCTTTGCTCATGCTTTTAGCATGCGAGGAAGCCCAGTGGTGGCTCACGTAGTAAATTAAAGCTTTCTTCAGCTCAGCGAGACAATATTTCTTCTCAATCTTTACTCTGTTAGCTCAGTGCAGCATATTGGCTAGTGCATCCATGTTCTTGTGCACCCAACCACTATGCATGGGCACCAAACTCTTACATGTACTTCATTTCAATCGTGAAAAATATATGCCCATTTTCAATCATCAGTTCATCAACATTATAGAATCTTAAAAATAGTTTTTCAGCTTAACTTTATGCAACTTATGATAAGGGCACCTCAACCATTCTTCATTAAACACTTAGCAAACTCAGATGATACAGATGCATAAGTATTCATTCACAAAATGTAAACACAGACACAATAAAACAAGCAATTCAATAACTTACTAAAAACACAACTGATAGAATTCGAAAGAACACAAATCAAAACAGCATTTTGATACATATGGTACACTTATTGCTAATATTTTGATCACTGGGCACTTGCCTCCTCCTGAGTAGAGGATGCATCACCAATCATAAATTGACCTTTCGGGTTTGTCAGGGGCTGACTAGGCAATTTTTCTTCCTCCCTCCTATTCATAGCATTACAAATCTGGCCCAGCTAGTCCTTAATCTTCTTAATGCTCTATCCATGAGAATTGACAGTTTGCACCAAGCTCCCCAAATTTTGTATTAAAGCCAACATTTGCTCTTCAAATGAAGAGGATCTGGGCTGTTGAGGGGGCACAACTAATTTGTTAGACTGTGGGGTAGGTAATAAGAAATTTTTCCTTGGTGGGTAACCTTGATTAACCTAGTGCTGAGGTCTATAGGGAGCTACCATTTGCTTCTACTGGGGTTGAGGATGTGAGTCTTGTCTCCACCTCAGATTTGGGTGGTTCCTCCAAGAATACCCAGCAGGCTGCTACCTAAATGTTTGAGCAGCATTAGCATGCTCCAAAACAAAATTCAGAAACTGGTTGGTAGATGGACAATCATGAATAGAATGTGTGGGGGATTGGCATAACAGACATGCTTCCTCCACCTATGCAACCATCCAAGGCTGCATCACATTCATCAATTTATCAAACTTCAAGCTCTGATTGTCCACCTTCCTCTCCAGGTCACCTTGCACCTTTACTTCATATATTCCACCTCTAGGGGTGGCCTCTTTCACCATTTTAGCTGGAATCTGACTGTCATGGCGTGACAAAGACTTCTGCTGCATGGAATTTTCTCCTATTATGTCAAACAGCTCCCATGCTTCCTCAGCTGTCTTGTGGAGGTAGCTACAACCATAGGAAGCATCCACCATATCCCTGCTCTTGGCATTAATTCTGTGATAAAACACTTGGACAAGTTGCCACATTGGAATTTGGTGGTGGGGGCATTGTTTTAACATCTCCTAGAATCTTTCCCAAGCTTCATTAAAATTTTCAGTTGAGGACTTAGTGAATGACAAAATATTTATCCCCATCAGGCTTGTTTTGTTCATGGGGAAAATTTTTTCCAGGAATTTGGTTTGAAGGTTACTCTAGGATTGTATGCTGTTGGTAGGGAGCTTTGATAGCCATGTGCAGGTTTTGTCCTTTAGCGAAAAAGAAAAAAAGCTCAATTTAGTGGCCTCAAGCCCCAAGCCAACAATGTTGCAGGTAGTGCAAAGTGCTAAAAATTGGTCGATATTCTTGTAGAGATCTTCTTTACTCAGCCCATGAAATGAAGGCAGCATACTGATGGTGGAGGATTTAATTTCATAGTTCCCCTCAACAGAAGGAAATGGAATGTAGAAGGGAGTGGTGTACTCCCCAGGTGCATTGTATTCCATTAATGTCCTCTTCCTCTAAGCCATAGTAGTTGGTTTAGTCTCAATAGTAGGGCCCTGTGTGGAGTGCCTAGGTCTAAGGATCCTTTCAACCTCTAGATTTGGAGGTTCCAACTCAGGGTTTAAGGACCATCGATCATGCATAAACTCACACCCACAGTAAGTACAGAAAATACTCACAAGCACACACAAAGAATCTCAAGCAAAAATTAACAACTACACAGTTTTACACTAAACAAATAATAGAGAATTAAACATAAATGGACTGAGATTTTGGGGGAATGAAGTGCAAATAGAGCTAGCTACACTCCAGCTACAACTTTAGCTTTTCCCTTCTTCTGCTATCCATTTATGCAAATTCCACAAAGAATCAGTAGTACTTTTTGTTCTAAATTAGGCACAGCTACAAAGAATTAGTTAGTCTAAAATATAATACAACTCAAGTCTACTAAAAAGATCAAGATCCCTGGCAACGGCGCCAAAACTTGTTGGTCGATTATTTCGGATGCTTGCTGCTATTTTATTAAGAACAGTGGAGAGAATAAATCAAAAGTGCGGATATGTAGATGGGCTAGTACAACAAGACTGAAATACACACAATCCTGCAAGATACAGGGTCCATTGTAGCATGTTTTAATAAATAAGAGTTTGTCCTACAGAGAAATTGATCTAGAACCCAGAATGAGCTATAATAGTAGGCCTCCAGATCTAGCTACAGATCTGACAATCCTAAAGAAAGGTAGTTGGGTGTCACGACTACACTAAATTAATCCTAAAAATAGATAAATAAAATGTAGCCCTATCCTAAAGAAAGGGTTAAAGGAAAGATGGTGGTATTGTGTGCCAAAATAAAATACAAAAATTATGAGAAGTAAGGAGGCTAAGCTAGAGTTAAGGCAGTGATGTAACTCAAATTTAGTTTGTCTCTGCAGTGTTCCTTACTGAGACACTATGAAAAGCCTCAACAAGGTAAAAATATCCGATTTAACCCATGCCATTTGGGGCGCTCTTAGGGCTATACTCTGTTCACACTAATGGTCATAGGGTATTCGATAGAGTCTGTCAAATCCCATTGGTTAAACCAAACATTGCCAATCTAACCTAGAGGAGTGGACTGATCATTCCCCCAGCCACTGGACTAGATCAAGCCATGAATACCATTGCACCACTATGTAATGCTAGTGCTACAAGCTCCCCAGATCTGCTCACAGATCTGACTGACATCCATAGGTATTCCAACCCATAAGATCCTAAGTGCTTTGCTAAGGCCAACGGCTCACTAGTGCCCACAAAAAGGACCATGGAACAAGTTGAATAGGGCTTTAGATTCAGCTGGTCATTGCTACAAATGGCCTGCAATAGCTCAGCCTCAAGCTATAATTATTACAAAGAGATCAGATCTAACATCTAATGTCGGCTAGGTAAAATAGAGGGGACCCAGTTCCTGTACAAACCTCCTCACAAGGCTCTAGAAGCTCATGTGCAGGAGAGAAGAATCCTTCTCAAACATGTGAATGGACACAACCTTAGGGTTATACTCTGTCCACTCGAATGGTCACAGGGTATCCCATTGGTCTGTCCATACCACAGAGAAATAACATGTAAACCACGACGACCACCATGGTCCACAGGCCTCTGAGCTCCTCAGATCTCTCTACAGATCCAACATTATTTTCCATGGGTCTTTCAATAAGCTTAAATCCTAAATATATGCTATAGCCCATTCATAACTATGAACAGATAGGAAACTAATAGATTGAGTAAGCATTAAAACAACAATCCATTAATGAAAGCCAAACTTACAATGAACTACCCTCTAGGCTGCAGCTGGTACACAACTTCTCATCCAAGATCCCAATGTCTACTAAGCCTATTACAAGACTAAAATAAAAATCTAAACCTAGCTGCTTAGAAGGGGATTAGCTAGCAAATGCTGGGCTAAGAGAGAAGAAAAATAAGAAAAAGTAATGATCAAACCCTAACCCTAGCCTGCTGGAGCTCTCAGCCGACAGAGGATGAAGGAAAGATGAAAATAATAAGGTCTAAGTACAGCTTATATACTCTGTCCATAAGGCTTTAGCTCTGAAGAGATTTACCCTAATTTTTCCAGCAGACATGGCACTGTTTCAACCCTTGGATGCTTGGAGATATGCATCTTTAAATCTATGCCTCGAGAAGTGTGCCCTAGCCTTAGAAAATTCCTAAAAAGTCCTTCAGTTAAAACTGAGAAGTGGAGAGCCTGAGCTTCGCGGGGATAGCATCTGCATTAGTTCATTCGCACAGTTACAGAGCCTTCGAGGAGTAGCCTTTTGCTAGGGAGAAGTGCTTACTCACACAGTCAATCTTTAGTTCATCGCGCAGTTCCTTTGCACAGCCTTGCTATCACGAAGACGCTCTGGAGCACCAAGACTCTTTGTGCAGATAAAGCTTGTCCGTCGCCGAAAGTGCTCATGCAAGAAGGCCTGTGTCTGTAGTAACCGATTAGGCTCTGTGGTGCGCGAGAGTCAGACGAGAGAAATTTTAGGCGTCTCTCTCTTCTTTGGCAATGTGAGAACTCCGTGAGGTGACAGATTGTTCTTTGTGTATATGAACTCGCTATGTCTGCACGCAGCTGCTTAGGCGCTCGATCTTCGCGAGGACAAATTCTGAGAGTTTTAAACCGTGAGATCTTTGTGATACCTTTTCTGTTCTCCCCTTGACTGTGCGGCCGATCTGTGCGAGGGAAACTTTCACTACATCTTTAGCTTCGTGAGGGGGATCCTTAACTCTGCAAGATGATTCTTTTAACACTTAATGCATTGCACTTGCTGCTGTTGCAGCTTCCTCCATTCTCAGCTAACTTCTTCCATCTGCTAGGCTTTTTGTCAATGATGACTAGTAATTGAATCACCATAAGATTATTGCTAACTACAAAACAAACTTAAAACATGAATAATAGTGAGCTTCAAGGTCAAGTAAAGGCTAGGTTAAGAGGTGAAAAGTGGTACTTTTCAGTGAATAACACATCTGGGGCATTGATTTTATTGGTCCCTTTCCTCCATCTATGTGTTTTAACTTCATACTTGTGGTAGTGGACTATGTGTCTAAATGGGTTGAAGCCATTGCCACAAGGACAAATGACCATACACTTGTCCTTAAATTTTTGAAGGACAATATCTTCTCAAGATTTGGCACTCCCAGGGCTATTATTAGTGATGAGGGGAGCCATTTCTGTAATAGGCCTTGTAAGAATCTCCTCAAAATGTATTCTCTTACACACAGAATTGCAACTACCTACCACCCACAAACCAATGGGCAAGTTAAAATTTCTAATAGGGAGATCAAGCATATCTTGGAGAAGACTGTGAGGACTGATAGAAAGAATTGGGCATAAAAGCTGAATGATGCTTTGTGGGCTTATAGGACAGCCTATAAGACCCCTATTGGCATGTCCCAATTTAGGCTGGTTTATGGCAAGGCCTGCCTCCTACCAGTGGAGTTAGAGCACAGAGCCTATTGAGCTATCAAAACACTGAATTTTGATCTAACTACTGCTGGTCCTCATATGAAATTGCAATTGGCAGAGCTTGATGAGCTGAGGCTAGAAGCCTATTCAAATGCCAGAATATACAAGGAGAAATCAAAAGCATTCCTTGACAAGAAGCTAATGAGGAAGGACTTCAATCCTGGTACTAAGGTTTGGCTTTTCAACTCCAAATTTTTTTTTTTTTTCCAGGGAAGTTAAAATCTAGATGGGATGGACCTTATACTGTCATTCATGCCTCCCCATCTAGTGCTGTAGAGATCTTGGATCCCATGTCTGGGAGGATCATGCACTATGTGAAAATGAAGAATAAGCAACACTACTTGCCTAAAGAAAACCACAATCTCTGGCCATTGTGGACAAATCAACTGATACAACTGCCCAAAACCATAGTTTCTAAAATGCAATAGCCTAATATTAAAAAATTAAGCCTATTCGAACTTGTGACCTTAAGATATAAAGGAAATTGGGTGTCTATTTCTGAAATGCAACGACCCGATTTTTTATAACTAAGGCGATTTGAACCTCTGCCCTTTAAGTTGTTAAATAAATTGGGCGCCCAAATACCCTTCTAAATGAAATCGAGCGCGGGAACATCTGTCCAACTACCCATTTATCTTCTTAGTCCTTCCTAATCCTCTTCATTCGATGCGATCCTCCTCGTCGCCGAAGCTTGATTCGATTCGATCCTCCTCATCTCCATAACCTGAAGCTTGATTCGATTCGATCCTCCTCATCTCCATAACCTGAAGCTTGATTCAATGCGATCCTCCTCATCTCCATAAGCCGAAGCTTGATTCGATGTGATCCTCGTTGTCTCCATATGCCGAAGCTTGAAGCCCATTAAAGAAGAAATTTATCTACAATCTATTATTGAGAAATGCACCAGTCTCTTTGAGGCCTAGTGATTAAAGCTCGCCAAAGCAACATTGAAGAAACGATCAGGTAGGTTTCTTTTATTTTTTCTAAAAGATTAAGAAGGTTTATACCCAAATCATTTTACTTTGGTATACCCTAATTAGAAATATTTTTTCTAAAATCTATATGTTTTTTGATCATCCAAAATATTTTTTGAAATTTCAGAATTAGGGTTTCTATTTTCTTTTATTTTTTCTGAAGGATTATTTTATTTTTTCTTAAGCAGCTCTTCCATCTCTGAAGCCTGCTAAATCCGGTTGGGATATATATTATTTGTTAGACTACTGTATTTTGAGGTATTTTCCCAATTTTTCCTCTATTTTCTATGGTTTGTTCCCTATTTTTGTGCAAAAAGTACATGGAGGATTGTTTGTTGTGATATATACGTATTGGATGATTGTTACTGATTGATTTGGTATTTCAGTATGGGATTCATGCCTTTTTTTGGGATCAATTACGATCATCCTTTGTTTTTAGTAGTTTTCTCTTAATCTTGATTGGAATAGAAGCATCGCCCTCAAATCTAGGCAAAGCCTGAAGATCGTAAAAAAAAATCCACTCCCTTAGAAATTCTCTTTTGAACCTTTCCATGTTGGATGACACTACATTGCTAGATTTCCCACTGCTTGTTGGCATATTACTCAACAGAAAATAAACTTTGCCTTTTTATGAGGATAGGTCTAACAAATAATGATTTTATAACGGGAACAATTTCACCATGTCTCCCAAAATGACCCATCAAACAATAGTTATGGTGATTAGTTTTGATGCACCCATGTCTTAATGGTTGGCCATCACCCAGTCTCTATTGAAAAGGAAATATAAATTCTTAAACAAAGCCAGCATCTAAGGGATTGACATACTGCACTAAGTGTAATTAAAACAATAAAGAAACCCAATTAAGAACATGTGTGAATCCTAGAATGCAAGGGACACTCCAGCCTAGACAAACTATTGTGCATGTTTAGATTGGTTAGATTGGTTCAGATTTACATAATTCACATGCATCACAAATTTAAAATTATAAAAACAATATAAAGCATTAAAGTAACTACTACGGTCATAAAAATTTAGAAAAGTAGGAAAAATTTGGCGATCACCAAATTGTCGATTATTCGATGAAAATTTTGATAAGACCACCTATTTAGAGAAGTTTTCCAAAAAAAGTAACTCGTTAGGAGAATTTTGTGCCAGAGCGCTTGATCTACCCAAAAACTATGAAAAACTTTAATGAACAAATTAACAATATTTGTTGTTTCTCTTAATTTAATGATCACATACCTGACTTGAAACATCTTGACCCAACTAACCAAAAGATACATGACTTTAGTATGGGTTGCGTGACAGTCCTTAACCATTATTTGTGTTGCGTGACAATCCCTTTTTGTTTATTTGTGTTGTGTAGGGGATTGTGGGGAAGCTAATTGCAGCTTGGGAAGGAGTAATTATTTATGGAATTACCCCTTTCGTCCACAACATAGCAAAAAACTGAGATGCTTCAGAAGGCTCCTTTAATTCCATAACTTGAACTCGAAACTTTAATCTCTGAGCTATGGATTATGTGATTGCCCTGATTGCCACAAGAGAAGGTGGGAATTAGGTTGCTACTTATGAAACTATGTATTCCTTATTTTTCCTGCTACTTTTATTAATTTGGGTGGTTTGTTGAATTTGTTAGCATACAAGCTTCAGGTGGAATTGGGCTTGTATCCCAATGGAAGGATTAGGAAGGTTGACAATATTGTAATCCTTAAGTCTCAAGTTCTATACCACCTTATCTATAAAACAAAAGGTGAGATTGGCAGCTCGGATGTAGTTGTCGTGATTGACTACTTGGTGATTTATCCTATCAGATTTGAGGTACACTTGCTCAATTTGTACGGCTTACGTCTCATTGCCTACAACTAAACATATGCATTGAAGGAAACCTTCGACGTAGCACCTTAGACTTGGTCATCAATCTTAACTAGTCCTATTAAAAAAGGAATGCACCCAACTGGAGGCTGACATATTATATTATGCTTTGATAAGTTGCACCCATAAAGCTTCTATACTCGTGGTTTTTAAGCATGCTATTGTGAGTTTTGAGTCTTTGTCCTGGGTTATTTCGAGGGTTCTGATCCTCTATATGCTGTTGTCAATGGTCCTGTTAGATACAGTCCTGGGTTATTTCAAGGGTTCTGATCCTCTATATACTGCTGCCAATGGTTCTAATCCTCTATATGCTGCTGCCTATGGTGCTTTCAATGGTCCTCTTATATGTTGCTGCCAATGGTCCATTACAACAGATCCTAAACAACTTTATGCACATCCATTACAATAGATCCTAATCAACTTCTTTGGCTTGCACATCCATTGCAATATAGAGGCTAAAATCTTCAGGTTGTAATAACGTCAGTTATTGTTATTACTTATTATACAATCAACTTCTTTGACTTGCACACCAACTAAACAAATGAGAGTTTTCATCGTAACCTTTTTTTTAACTCGTTGCATTCCAAATCTCCTCTCCATGCTAAGGTCTTCTTCATTTCTCTCTTGCAAAAGGAAATATCATATGTCAAGCTAATTAGCAAAAATTTTCTTTGTTAGTATCATGCATAGCACCATGTGATTTTATATTTGAGTTACTTTTGGGGATGTGTGTCATATAGAATTAATATGGGTATAATTTGATACACCAAGATCTAAAGATTTATGTTGTAAATTAAAGATTGAGAATAGAACAGAATAGTTTTCATCATTTGATTCAAAGCCATCAAATTGTAGTATAATTTGATGGCTATCATGTATATCGAAATAAACAATTAATTTTAGATGATGTTTGATCACGATGATCAAATGATGGAGATCACTCTCGCTCCAAAAATCTTAAGAACATGAGTGTCACATCACACGAATTACTTGATAGCTTGACATGACATAGATAGATACCAAAAAGTAATGTGAAGCAGCTAGCAAGAGCATCAGGGCTGGCTAAATATGCTACGCTGCCTACGCATACACAGAAACAAATATGTGTTCAGATTTTTTTTGGCGAAGAATGGCATTCTAGATAGATTGCACTCTCTTCTTAAAAAGATTTGATTTCATTGTATAATTTTCATCTTTAGCCTTTCTAAGTAATAATAAGGGAAGCAGACCCTGCAACTCACTTACGATCATTTTCAAAATAAAATAAGAAAAGCATCGGGGTTGGATTAAGAATCAAATATTAGCTCAAAACTATCACCATTTTTCTGTTGAGCTTCTCGCTCAGCCGATCGGGTTGTACGTAATTCGTTCCTTTTGCAACAAATTTCAACCTTTCACCTTTCGCCGATCAAAAAAAAAAAAAAAAACACCATTTGTGGACAAGAAACCATTCATAAGTCGGGACCTATGAATCTCATCATTCTCATCAACTAGCATAGTTGTGAACAACTAATCTACACTAGCATAGATCAAGTCCACCTCGCCCATGAACCCTCTCACCATTCGAAAATGATGAAGATACGATTTCTTTCTATTTAATCCTAATCATTTTTTTTTGCTTAAATAAAGTCGTAAAATGATCCCCTTCGTGCTTTGATTAAATGACTCAAATAAAGCATGTGTTCACTTTGGGCCGGGGATTTAGGAATGACAGGTCCTTAGAGTTGGAATTGCACCAATTTTGATATTTGTACAGCTATTCGGGGTATATTCGGTACTAGGAAAGATATTGAAAAAAAAATGCCACATTAAAAAATGAGGGTTCTGGAGAACAGAGCTACTTCTCATTGGTTTGCGAATAGGCTGACCAATCAGGCTCATGATCAATCGATTTATTAGTCAATTTATCACCTGATCAGTCATCCTTAGTGCTTATAAATCCTTCTTATTCTCAAACACATATAAAAAAATTGAAGCTCCCATCAAATTGTGCCCAATAGAGATTATTTAGGATTGAAAGAAAAATACACATCTATTATAGGTATCTTATGTTTTAGGCAAGATTGAAAGTATTTTAAATTATGAAGATCTCATGGAGATCTTAATTGACAGTATTCACATTTATTTAAAGAAGCTTCTCCCTGTTAATGAAATGTAGAAAAACTATTGCAAAGTGTATAAAAAAAAAACTACCGCAAAGATGTAGAATTCTAAGTTTTTCATGGTATTAGAGTAGCCTTTTATCCACTCCATGTCACCCAATTCAATTGTCCACGTGATTTGGCTATTAAATTATCTATCCTAAATTGTAAAAAGACTGACTAAAAAAAACTCACATTTTGCCTCAACAATTTTGTGAAAAGCTGAGCTGACTACCATAGTTGGTAATCTGAGAGTAGGTGCTCAGCGAGTGGTCCTCTTACTAATTTTCTTTTTACCAAAATGGTCCACGTGAATTGGAAAGTGAATTGGAAAGTGCTCAGCGAGTGGTCCACGTGAATTGGAAAGTGCACAACTATTTAGTGATATATGCTTTTGACCTTTCACTAACTTGTCACTGGGTCACTAAGAAATCTGTACGTTTCTCAAGGTAAGTAGAATAGAACTTAGGAGGAGATTGAAATCGGTCCCTAATAATATTATCTTATTTATCATTCTATTAAAAACTCATTTTCCTACAAAATTTCTTTTAATACTTGAAGGGATTGAATTATCTAAACATTTCTTCATCTTTTCAAGCGGATTCGTACTTGTGGGTGAATGGGCCAACCAAGGTGTCAAAATCGGCATCGAACTCGGGTATTGGTCTATGGAGGACCGGTATGACTCAGCCAATACCAATACGTATTGTCCTATTAAAAAAAAATAATAGTAAATAAAAAATAGAGTTATCGGGTGAAGAAAATAGTCAATTGTGCTTCTCTTTATTCATGGAGCTCCTCAAATAGCATGTATGCTCTCTCATCCATTATATCATTAGCTATATAATTGAGTTTGCTTGGATATTAAACTGAAATACTAGAGTTTTTTTCCGTTGATCTTTAGCTATATTATTTTTTTTTTTTTTTTTTTTTCAATTCATTTAGTTTTGTAGAATATGGCTTCAACAATCCCAAGTAAAGAGTGGATGACGGCAAATCATGTAACTATGGAATATATCGAAGGTCTTCATTCATTTATCAAATTGGCAAAAGAAAATGTAGAAGATCCTGATTGGTGTTGTTGTCCTTGTGTCAACTGTCAAAATCTTAAAAAGCATAGCCTCGGGATTATTATGGAACATTTATTTTGTGATGGTATAGATAAGTCTTACACGATATGGAAGGACCATGGAGAATCATTTTCTAATAGTCATGCAAATTTGGGGACTAGTACTACATCGACTTCTAACCCAAACGAAGATAGGTTTCCAAGAATGGAAGATATGTTGAATAACACATTCGGAGGTGTTCGTACTGAAGATTTAGATGCTTGCTTAAATGATGCTTATGATGATGATACGAGCAACGTCCACATGATTTACATGATGATGCGAGGTATAGTAACTTGATGGAATATGCATTAGAACCTTTATATTCGTCATGTAAAAATGAGGAAAGAAAATTATCAGTCACTATTGAGTTGTTGAACATGAAAGCTAGGCATCAGTGATCTGATAAAAGCTTCACAGAGCTGTTGAAAATGATAACAAACATACTTCTGGAAGAAAATACTTTGCCAGATACCACATACAATGTGAAAAAGTTGATCAAGTCTTTACGTATGAAATATAAGATTATTCATGCATGCCCCAATGATTGCATATTATATTGGAGAGATCATGCAAATAAGGATACTTGTCCTACGTGTGTTAAGCACCGATTTTTACCATTTTCTACACCTTTAAACCTGGCTTTTGATAGGACTTAGAGTATTTAATACTTGTTTTTAGTATTTTTTACAGCAAGGAGATAATTTTGTCCTTAGTGAAGTCTTCCATTAAAAAGTGCCATTTAGAGGAGTTTTGGAATCAATTAAATAGCTGAAAGAGAGATCTAGAAAGAGCATGCTATGGCTTGTTGCTGAGAATGAAACCAGAAGCTTAAGGGTGCTTGAGCTGAGGAAGAGCTGCAGCTGTACAAGTTGTGTGCACACTAAAAGAGTGCAGCAATACGGGTCTCAGCAGTTGCACACTCATATAGTCTACCTCTTCAACATCAAAGGCAACATGTGAGCATTAAACCTGTCGAAGCCGTGCAACCTTTCAAAGTGTAGCAGCAGTTGCACCCCCCAACCTGTCGAGTGCACACTTCAGCAAACATATCAAGTGTCAGCCTCCCACTCATGCAATTCTATCGAAGTAGGGGCTGAACTAGAGAGTGCGCTCAGCGAATGGAAGAAGCCTTCAAACCCATCAAGCACATGCAACATCCCTTCAGCAATCCTCTTGTATTCCAACCAACTGCCTTGAATCTATCAACCACTGGAAGTATGTGTGCTGAAACTCACTAGCAGTCTTATGCAACCTCATGAAGTGTAGGTGGCTGAAATCCAATCCCAACGAGTAAATGTAGAATCTCTCGAAATATGCTTCAGCAAACTCTTCCAGATCCTCTCGAATGGTAGTTGAACAACTTACCTGTCGAGTAGAAGAAAAGTAGCTCGGACCTATCAACATCTTAGGTGCAGCAAGAAGCAAACCTGTCGATGGGTGGAAGAAGGAATCTGTCGAGTCGACCTTCAGCAAGCCTCCCCTCCAAAAGACATGTCGACTGGTTGAAGCTCCAAACCTATTGAGGAGTAGCCTTTATAGCCATGCAATTTAACCTGTCGAGCTCTTAAGTTGCAGCCCACCTAACCTATCAACTTGAAGCCTACAATCCTATCGACAGCTTAGCCATCCTCCCATCGACCACTTGCAACTATGGTATATACATATATATACATATACATATAAATATACATGCTTTACCTGTTGCACTCCCCATCACCAATCCTCTCGAATGGAGATTCATCAACTGCAAATCCCCAAACCTGTCGAACCAGCCCTTCATCCTATCGAAAAACACCCCTCCTCCTCACGACACCTTACTTGAAGGTGTTGCATTTCATCTTCTGCAGAGCTGCAGAGTTTAGTAAAGTTGATCATCTCGAACAATTCAAACTGATTTCTCATCAGCTACGTGGAGGTTGTCTTGGGTGCTCAAATGCAGCCAATAAGATTGAAAGTGCAAATCAAGGGATTATTGGCTGATTTGATAATAGCTACAGTAGGAGGATATTGGGCAGGCAATTTTTGGGTGGCAAGCAAATTTGGGAATACCAAAGAGGTCTGCAAATGGGCAAGATAGTTGCAAAAATTAGTATATGGTGCAGCTGGGGTATTTTTGGCTAAGCAAGGGCAGTTTCGGGAACTCTAATGCACATAAAATCCGGCACATGGGTGTGAACTAATTCTTGGTGGGAAGTTTCAGCTGGGCACAAACAAAACCACATCCCTATCTCTTCTCTAATTGATTGGAATGCTAAAATAGGGATTAAGCTTAAACTGAAATTCTCTCCTCTAATTGGCTGTAATCTAAAGCACATAGATCACTGTAAATGTATATATAGAACTCCTTACAGCTGTAATTTCTCAGCAAAAAATCCATGGAATAGCCTTGGTTTTCCTTAGCTCATTTAGGTTTAGTTTTTTAGTTTTATTTTTCCTTTTTCTCTTCCCCCTTCTCTCCCTAATCCAGCATGTTGGATTAGATCTAAATAAGCAGTCCAAATCTTATTTGTAATTGTATTTTGAAAGCTTCAAAGCTTTAGGAATAGATTGATGTTGCACAGATTACATATCTGAGCTCAATTAGCTGTAAGATGTTATTACAGTAATTGGGGGTTTTAAAGGTGATTCTGATCTATATTTCATTTTTTTGTATTTGATTTCCCTGAATTGGATACTCCTATGGGCCCGCCAGAAATTGGGAGCTTGTAGCCTGGCATTCGCAGCATCTGTAATGATTAACTTGTTCTAATCGAGACCATTGGCTTGAGTCAATCTCTAGGATGATCTGTGACTATTAAAGTGGACAGGTCATAGCCTTAGGATTGCTTTGATTCTCTGGTTAAGATTCGATCCTTGTACCATGCATCTGTTGGGGTTGAACTTGGGGAGCTTGTAGCCAGATGAAGGATTGTAGCAAATCAGATCTATATAATGCCTTTGATTCGATTAATTTACAATGAGAACTAGTCCCGGGCTGCCTATTTCTCACCATTTGATCTTTATTTTACCATCCATCTTTCTCCATCTTTTAGATTTAGTGTTATATTTCTGTTTTGTAGATTAGATCTAGTGACACCCGAAAAGCTCTCTTTCTTCTTAGAATTACCAGATCTGTAGCCAGATCTGGAAGTCTACTATACACCTAGGTTTAGATCACTACTCCCCGTGGGACAAACTCTTACTTATCAAAATTTGCTGTAATGGACCCTGTCTTTTGCAGATCTAGGATATTTTAGTTGTGCTGAATCCATTATTCTATTTTTCCTTTGCTTTTATTTTGCTTTTACCATTACACACTAAATCAGCACACTCAATTCCCCCAACAAGTTTTTTATGCCGTTGCTGGGGAGTTTTGATCTAGATAGTAGATCTGACTTTTTAAATTTTTATAGATCTGATTTTTTATTTTTTATTACTATTTTGTTTTAGATTTTTATATTGCATTTCAACTGTTTGATTTAACGACTGTTGCAGTTTTTGTATAGAAAACCTATTTTACTGCAGCAGAAATTCTATATTTTTTGAATTTTTTCTTTGCCTTCTAGCTATTTGAATAAATGCTGCTGTCACTATTTTATCTCTTTGCAAAAATGAGGCAGTGGCCTGAGTTTTTCTTTTTGTTTTGTTCAATATGCTTGAATAAGGTACTGCTGCAGTTGTTGGATTTTTACAGATCTGGAGCAACTGCCAAACAAGGAGCAAATGGATTGTGGTAGGAGCAGATCTGCCTAAGTTTTCATCCCCTTCCTCCTTCGCATTTATTTTTCAAGTTTTAAATTCTTTAAAACCAGCAGTTTTGTTGTGTTTAATGTTTGTTTTGATTTTAATTTCTGCTATCATTCTGATTTTTGTAAATCAAAACCAAAGAAAGAAATAAAAGAAGATGAAAACCCAAATAGAAATTTTTTTGATTTGTTTTTATTTTTATTTTTCAGCAGTAGTAAATAAGGGCTCTTGTTGAGCCCAGGCTGATAAAATACACATAAAAAAGTAAAAAAATTATAAAAACATAAAAATTCTCTCCAAATGGGCTTTTTTCCATTTTCTTTTTTCATTTTCCCCCATCTGGAACTGCTGAGATCATGGTTTTAATTTGGAGGATTCATGAAGGTTAATAAGCAGTGGATCTTATTTTGCATTGAAAATTTGATGGAGCCCCTGATTTTATTTACTTTCAAAATTGTTCACCATAAATAGATCTCAGCTGTGTATGAATCTTGTTTTTTTCTGTGTACATCCATGCTTCATCATTTTAAAATTCATACTGATTCATACACATTCTCATTAATTTCTCAGTTCAAACTGTCCTTGCTTCTAGCCAGCCTATGAAGGCTTTGTTTTATTGATATATGAAGCCTATGAAAAAATAGCCAGTCTTAGGTTAATATGTCCTAGTTTTACTATTTTTATTCAAGTTTGTTTTCAGTTTTTCTTTGCGTTGCAGTTATTTTTTCTGCACTTGTATACCTTTCTTTTCTATTTTTTTTCTGCTTACATACTTAGTTTTTCTAATTTTCTGGGATATGTGTCCTAGTTTTTTTGATTTTCTGCATTTTTGTATGCTTATATTCAATTTTTAATTTGGTTTTCCTGTTTTTATATATGAAATTATGTTTTTGTATCTGCATTTTTTCTGTTTTTATAGCTTTGTATTCAGTTCCTTACTTTGTTTTTGTTGTTTTTTCTGATTTAACATTAGTTTCCTTTCATTTACATAGCAGCTCTTTTATTTTTCTGTTCATATATTCAATTTTTAGTTTTTATTTTATAGCAGTCCTAGCTTTATTTTGCTATTTTTTCTATTTTACCAGTAATTTTCCTGCATTTGTATATAATTTTTTCCATTTTCCTGTTCATGTATGCAATTTTGAATTTTTATTTTCCGCTGCATATAGTTGTAATTTTTCTGCATAGTTTTCTTTCTCATGTTTACCCTGCTGCCCGGGTTACTCATTGTCTAGAACATTGAGGACAATGTTCATCTTAGGTTTGGCGGTATGGCAGGTGTGCCAATAAAATAAGTTAATGCTAGTGCAGCTATGTTGGAAAATGTTTTTGAAAATAGAGTGATTTCCCACCTGATTTGTTTTGGAAAAAGAGGAAATTAAAAAACTTTTTGAAACTGAAATGAGCTATAGTTTTAACATTTTTCATGAAGCAAATGTCAAGAATTTTCAAAAATTGATGTTTAGTGAACCTAAAATAAGAGAAAACTGTGAGGATACCCCCCAAAAAATTTGATTTAAGACCATACCCAATGAGATTTGGGCCTGAGAAATTTTTTTTCTTGAAGAGTGTCTTGGCAAATTTTTTTTCTGCTCTAAGAACTGATTGGATCTAGCTTTAATCACTAGATGTTAGGTAAAATCCAAGTTGAAACTGCTTGACAGCATTCATGACATTGAAGACATGAAGTAAGGCCATTCCTTGGACAGTTTGAGCTTAAAATACCCTTACCCTTTGAATTACCCTTGATACACACCATTTTAGCCTCGAAATCCAAGCTTATCTTTGATAAAAACCAAAAAATTTAAACCCAACACCTCAATGACCTGATGCAGCCTGTCCCTCACTCTGAGATTTCAGAAGGTAAAGGAGAAGGAATTGAAGATTTTAGAGAAGCAAGGTTTGACAATTTGATAAAAGAAGAAGAAAATACATGTGGAGGCAAGAGTGATGAGTAATTGTGGCATGCCAGCCCATTAGAAAAAAAAAAAAAAAAAAAAAAAAAGAAAAGAAAAACAGAAAATCAAAACAAAAAGAATGAGAAAGAAAAATCATTTCCTTGAAAGTTTGAAATGAGGATTAGAAACTGGTCACTTGAAATTTAAAAATTAAAGAAGTCGATGGAAGATGTACTGAAATGAAGAAGGTGTTGTCTAGACAACCTCCTTACCTTACTGATTTCTCAATTTGAATCCTTTTTACCCCTTTATTCTATATAACTTCACCCTTAAGCCACATTACAACCCAATAAAAAGACCTTACTGATCTGAAATGGATTGAGTTGTCATGTGGAGACAAGGATTTGTCTGATCTATGGTGAAAAGAGTTAGAAAATTTTAGAAATTAGAGCAATACCTATGCTCATGCTTGCAGTCCTATTTGAGGGTTGTAACTGCTCTTGAGCTATGTGAACTGATGCACCCTCTAGTTTCATTCTGAGTGACAACCTTGGTGAGCTTTGGATCTGGAATCAAGTTTGCTAGGGGTTGTATCTTAACAAAAATTCTCAATTCAATAGTTAACTATGTATTAAATTTCGGATAAACTGCCTTGACATGAGCTGATTGATTGTGAAGGAATTGTAGCAGACATTCAGTTTAAAAAAAAAAAAAATGTTGTGTGTTTGATAAGAACCTTCTGAACTTAAAGAAACAAGGTGTGGAATGAATTTTATTTTGGCTTGACTTTTGTTCTCAACATGCTGCATTAACATTAACTAAACTATTGGGGTAGTTTGTGGGTAACTTCACTCAAAACCCTCAGGAGACTTCACTCCTCCACAAGGGATCACCTAGGGGTTTAAAAGGCTTGATGCATATGCTAAATGCACCTGTGTTCCCTACAAAAGTGCCATTTAAATTTATAGGTTAGTTATTTTAAAATTCACTTTGCTTGAGGACTAGCAAAGGTTAGGTTTGGGGATGTGTTAAGCCCTAATTTTTGCCACATTCTACACCTTTAAACCTGGCTTGATGTAGAAGGTCTGTAGTTCTAAAGGTGGAATGCAGCAAATGTGCAGCCTGGCATGGTTCAATTTTCATTTACCTCTCTATTGTGCCACTTGAAGTGATGTTCTATTTACTTCACTGCAGCAGTAGTCCACTAACTTGTCTCCACTTCTCACACTCAATAGGCCTTCAAAGGTCCCAAAGCCTGCCAAAATTGCTCCCAATGGTGTACTCCACCATCGCAAATTCAAAGTCAACCCATCAGCTCCACAGTTTAACACAAAATTCTTTGTTTTTGGCTTGAAAATGAAGGCTTGTCGCACTAAAGCTATATTTACCTGTTATCTACAAAACACACTTAAAACTCATTATTAGCATGCTCAGAGTTCCATCAAAGGCCAAGTTAAGGGGTGAAAAGTGTTACTTTTTAGAGATTAACATAGGAGTGAGTAAAACCAGAGGAAAAAACAGCCAAGTGTTAGTAAAATAAAGGAAAAGGCCAACTTTCAAGGGGAAGCTCTACTAGCTAGTCCCCAGCAAAGTCGCCATTTGTGCAACCGTAAATTTTTAAGGATCCCGTCGCGACGATGCGCACTTGTGAGATATTTAAAGTCGCCACCCAGAGCTTTCAGTGTCTCGAGAATCCTAAATCAATTTTATAAGCACCGTAATGCCAAAAATGTGACTCTGATTCACCGATCTACGCCAAAGGCTCTTGGCTAGGGGCTTTGGTTATCAATCGGGAAGGTGTTAGGCACCGAATCAACCTGCTTAAAAGTGGTCTCTACTTATGGCAAAAATTAAAAGAAACAAAAAGAAAAGAGCACTTCCGCTTGCCCGAAGGCACTTGGTTCCTATTTGTGCCCCTCCGCAATTACCGAGATTTCGATGGCGTAACGGCACAAATTCGAGGATAAAGGAAAAGCCGAGAGGGTAGAGGAGTAGAGGGGAGAGTCGGAGCTCTCGAGCCCTTGTAGCACAGCTATGGACCTTCACGTAGGTGCGCTTGACGAGCTTTCGCTAGCTTGAGTGGTTGAAGAACGGGTTCTAACTTCTAAAGCTTGATAGCACAGGGGTAGAGGAAGAAGGCTAAGGGGTAGTTCTCTCCTAAACTTAAGGTTTTTTTATGGAGGGTGGGGGTTCTATGGTGGTTTAGAATTCTAGAATTTGTATAGATATTTGGTGCACCAAAGGGGAAGAGAGGATTGCTTAATCTCTTTCTCTCTCTTGGAAAAATTTCAAGCCATTTACAAGGGGGGCTGCCTCTCTATTTATAGAAAAAGAGAGGGTTAGGGGGGTTGCTTAAAGGCTAATTAGGTAATCCTAACATCTAAGGTTTTTTAGGATTTTAGGGTCATGGATATGTGTGAGGATAGGATCAATGGTAGATGATAGTGTGAGGTTTCAAATGACCAGAGGGTTGTAAATAGGGTAAACAAGGGTGAAACAGTCCTAATGAAACTCACCCTAAACATTAGGGTGGTCAATAAGTCAAACCCTAAAAGAGGTTACTATAGCTAAGCTTGGCGTGTGTATTACACATGTCAAGCATAACTATAGTTTCCTAGAAGTCAAAGCCCGCAGGGGGAAAACCTATACTTGGCGTGTGTAATAGACACGCCAAGCCATTTCTGGGAAAAAAAAGCTTGGTGTGTGTAATATACACGCCATGCATGCCTTTTGCTAGGTGCACTTGTGGTTGCTTTTAAGATCGTCGTAACTTTTGACGTATAACTCAGATTGAGGTGATTTTTAGCTTGTTGAATAGCTGAGAACCTCTACTTTTCAATGGTGTAAGATTTGATCTAAGTAGAGGTCCCTGCCACTCCTGGTACATCTCACTCTAACCATGGCTTAGGAGGGTTAACTAAGGGTTTCAAAGATGCTTCTAAAGGTTGGAGGTGATTCCTACGGGCATAGGCAAGTTTCTAAGGGTTTGGGAAGGGCCCTAAGGGTGTGGGAGATGCTATTGGAAGCTCGGGGATGTGCCTCTCTCGAAGTATGTCTCGATCGAGCCTTGGGCCAAATTTGGGTGTCTACACTACGCAAAAAAAAAAGGAATAAATAATCACGACCAATAACCCTCGCCACCGGAACATTGCTGCAACCCAGGAATCGAATAATAACAAACTTAAATGAACAGAAACAAATGAAGATAAACAGATGAAGAAAAGAATATAACAATAAAAAGTTTTCATTCATAACTAAAATTTATATAAGTGTCACCGGAGGTATACCCCCAGAACATAGAACCAAAAATGAAAACACGAAACCTAACGAAAACATGGAACCGAAACGAACACAAAGCCTAAAAATGCGACGCATGGGAGCGGAGGAATAATCATATATGACCTTTCTATCCATTTGTAAGACTTCCCTCCCGCCATCTTCACCTCCTCCTAACAACAGGGATGAATGTATACCCCCACAGGCCGGTAGTCTTGACCTCGACAACACCACTAATAATGAACATCTTTGACCTCTCTGACACCTCTAAATCACATCAGCATCGGGAATCATCTCAGGATGAAGAACACGTGAAATCACAAAGGTTGGAGGAAACAACATGGAAAAGGATTGTCGGGTCAATAGATTCACAAAGAAACAAAACACTTGAGGCTCGGAAGCAAAAATAAAGAGAAAAAAAGAATAAGAATGAAGAAAAACAAAGAAACCTGTGAATATATATAGGCACCAGGCCAATTTCGCACCAAGAATTTCATGCATAATCAAATTAAATGCTTGCGTCAATGCGCCCATTCTTAGTTAAACGTGATAGTCTAGGCACATAATTCGAGCCCCGTCAAACTAGAGAGATGACAAACCAATCCCGCACTGAATGAGAAGTGCATAATTCCTAATAAGCACGGCACCCGACATGCAGAATTCGAATAGAGACCCAGACACCCAATACGATAACTAGACGATGCTTTGATTACACTTATTGAGCCACACGTGTAATTGAATTACACGTGACCAACGATGTGGGTAAGTCCCAAACCGTCCCATTACATTCAACCAATAACCAACCTGAAATGCGAGCAGCCACACTCACCACCATGATCCATCATACGATCGCCACTATCCCACCATGACCCGAGGATCACACCAAAGGGAGAAGCAAGCTAGTGAAAATGAGTATACTTCTTCTACTACTGACAAAGAAAATAGCATGGGAAGTCACTCCGATAATGGATAAATGTCAACAAGAACACATTGAGTTCATGTGAAAAAAAATGAAAAAAAATTCAAACACGAAGGATAGTAGCCCAAGAGCCAACCAAGCCAACCGATGTGAATGAGGTGGGTGGTTGTGTGATTTCGCATGCTCCCGCAACATGCGAAGTCCTCTAGACAATCTCCTTTAGACACTCTAGTCCCATCATGGGACCTCGCACTTCGACCAAAAGCAAGGATCGCCAATGCCCCATGGCACTCCCACAAGCACATACATGATGACCTGTCCCATCACAACAGAACGCACACATAATCAACACCATCCCAACTCCCAAACGAAACCAACAAAACCCATTGTCCCAGTGTGACATCAAAAGATCCACCATACAGTCAATACTAAAGACAAACCCCAAGCAAACACAACACGTCCCATCACATAACCCAAGATCTGCCAAAGAAGGAAATGAACCATCATTACCGCATCGCGACATCAAGACGATCAAGAAGCCATCAACACGAAATGCCCCATCAGGTAGCATCACACCCACCACAACACACGACCAGAGAGGAAGCTCAACCCAAGTCCCATCACGAATAAGAAAGTAAAAACCTTATCCTTTCTGAAGGCCTTAGAACCTCTTCAATCCCCACTCGGGACTCATACACCACAGAAAGAGTGTATGGGGGAGATATAGGTCAAAATCTCAACCCGTTGACTCGAACCCGATTTGGCCCAAGAAGATCTCGAATTACATGCCTTAACATAGGCGTGCAATTTGATTGCACACATGGACACACGCGCTCAATTTGTTCAATTTGGACTCGGTTCTCCATCCTATGGACCGCCCTAAGACCCAATTATGCACATAAATATATGCGCATAATCGATTACGCACACCACTAGGCCGACGCAATTGGTCCCATGTTGGGCTAGGTCTCTAACCCCTAAGACCGCCCATATTCCCTGATTACGCACATGATCCCATGTGCATAATTGGATTATGCACATGCCTCCATGCACGTAATTAGTTATAAGGCATAACAGAACTAGGATACCCGACAGAGCAAGTCAACCGGTCATTCTTGAGTCGGTACCGACTTTTTGGGAAATTGAGCACATAATACCCCATGCACAATTGAATTACATGCGGCAGGCCACACACATAATTCACCAATTGCATACATAGCCCTATGTGCGTAATTAACTCGATACCTATAAAGTGACCTTGACTCCATACCTAAATGGACCAATTTTCATAGTAATATCTCCTCTTTCAAGCTTAGTCCCTTTAGAAAATTTGAGGTTCTCTCTGGGGTTCTCAAAGAAAGGAGTAGGGCTCCGTTCTAGACTTCTAGAATTGCATACACTTCTCAAGGAACCTCAGGGAAGTCAGGCTAGTGGTACTGGCCAACTAACTGTTATTTACTGAAAAGTACCACTTTTCACCTCTTAACCTAGCCTTTGATGGACCTTGAAGCTCACTAATAATCATGTGTTAAGTGTATTTTGTAGTTAGCAATAATCTATGCAACTTAATATAAAATCCCTACTTTTTGGTACAAAGAAGAGAGAGAATACATGCAAAGATGACAGCTGAGCCAAAGCTTAATGGAACACCTTAGTAGCGCTCATCATGGTGACTCACTTGCTGGTCATCATTGACCAAAGTCAAGTAGATGGATGTGGTTAGATGGGAAAGGAGAAAATTGCAACAGCAGCAAGTGCAATGCATCAGAGTATCAAAAGACAGATCTCACAGAGTTGAGGAGCTTCCTCGGGAAGCTAAGGATGCAGTGGAAGATGCCTTCGCTCAAATGGGGTGCACAGTTAAGAGGAGAGCTGTAAAGACATAGTGGAGATCTCCTAGTGTAAGATTCTCAGAATTTTCCATCATGAAGTTCTCAGAGAGATCAAGCCTTAAAGCAGCCACGCACAGAACATAGCTAGCCCATATGTATATTGAACAAAATTTTACCTCGTAGAGTTCTTGCAGAGCCAAAGAAGAGAGAGACGCCTAGAATGCTCCTCACATAGATCTCGTGCACTCTGAAGCCTTACCAATTACTATGTGAGTGTAGGAACATACCTGCATGAGTACTCAGTGAGAGAGAGAGCTTCTAAAGCTCTACTGCGCGAGAAATCTAGGAGCACCAGATCATCACCACGATAACATTGTATTGCAAAGGAACTGTGTGATTAATTGAAGATTTACTGCCTGAGTGAGCACTTCCCACCAGCCAAAGGCTACTCCACAAAGACTCTGTAGCTGCGTGAATGAATTAATGCATATCCCAGCCTCGCGAAGCACGGCCTCCCCACTTCTCAGTTATAAAATAGGGACCTTGTGGGAATTTCTCAGGGCTAGGGCACACTTCTCGAGGCACGAATCTAGAGGCACACATCTCAAGGCACTCAAGGGTCGTAATAATGCCACGTCTTCTAAAAAAATTAGGGTTAATCTCTTTAAGGCCAAGGCCGTATGGACAAAGTATGTAAGCTATACTTAGAGTTTAGTTTTGATCATCAATCCTTCCTTCATCCTCGGTCGGCTGAGAGTTCCAATAGGCTAGGGTTAGGGTTAGGGTTTGATCATCTCTTTTTCTCATTTTTCTTTTTTCTTAGCCCATCATTTGCTGGATAATCCTCTTGTAAGTAGTTAGCCTTAGTTTTATTTCAGTTTTATAATAGGTTTTATATACATTAGGATTTTTGATGAGCAGTTGTGTACAGGTTGCAGCCTGGAGGCAGTTCATTGTAAGGTTTGCTTTTATTAATAGATTATTGTTTTAATGACTAATTGAATCTAAAGATTTTATGGTTCCCTTAGATGTCTATAAGATCCATGTATTTGGGATGGGCCCATTCAGTTTCTAGTAGATCTATTATTTACTATCTGATTTCTCTTGGTTCGATAGCCCCATAGGAAGCAACACTAGATCTGTAGTGA
This sequence comes from Chloranthus sessilifolius, assembly GCA_021018995.1. NCBI lineage: Eukaryota > Viridiplantae > Streptophyta > Magnoliopsida > Chloranthales > Chloranthaceae > Chloranthus > Chloranthus sessilifolius. The sequence continues at coordinate 36,707,198 of CM037597.1, read as the reverse complement.
GATATGGGGAGCTCGGAGGCCTATGGACCATGGTGGTTGCAGCAATTTATATGTTTTTTCTTAGACCTCTGTGGTATGGACAGACCAATGGGATACCTTATGACCATTTGAGTGGATAGAGTATAGCCCTAAGGTGGTGTCCAGCCACATGTTTGTGAAAGATTCTTCTTCCCTGCACATGAGCTTCTAGAGCCTTGTGAGGAGGTTTTGTACAAGAACTGGCTCCCCTCTGTTTTACCTAACCGATATCAGATGTTTGATCTGATTTCTCTGTAGTAGTTACAGCTTGAGGCTGAGTCATTGTAGGCCTTTTGTAGCAATGACCAACTAAATCAGAAGCCTTATTCAACCTATTACATAGTCTTTTTTGTGGGCACAGTGAGCCGTTGGCCTTGGCAAAGCACTTAGGATTTTATGTGTTGAAATACTTATGGATGTCAGCCAGATCTATGCGCAGATCTGAGGAGCTTGTAGCACTGACATTACATAGTGTTGTAATAGCATTCATGGCCTGATCTGGTGCAGTGGTTGGGGAAATGATCAGTCCACTCCTCTGGATTAGATTAGCAATTTCTGGCTTGATTAATGGGATTTGACAAACTCTATAAGATAGGTTGTGACCATTTGAGTGGACAACCTATAGCCTTAAGAGCACCCTAAATGGCATGGGTTAAGTTAGATACTTCCACCTTGTTGAGGCTTTTGATAGCGTCTTAGCAAGGAGCACTGCAGAGACAAACTAAATCTGAGTTACATTGCTGCTTTAACTCTAAACATAACCTACCTTACTTCTCACCATTTTTTATATTTTATTTTGGCACACAGCATCATCATCTTCTTCTTAACCCTTTTTTTAGGATAGGGCTACATTTTATTTCTCTTTCGTTATGGTTAATTTAGTGTAGTCGTGACACCCAACTCTCTATCTTTAGGATTGTCAGATCTGTAGCCAGATCTAAAGGCTTACTTATCAAAACTTGCTACAATAAGCCCTGTATCTTGCAGGTCTAGGATTACTTTAGTTGTGCTGAATCCATTCTTTTATTTTACTTTATTTTTAATTTATTTTTACCACACAATAATCAGCACCTAAAGGAAAATCAAACAATAAGTTTTTGGCACTGTTGTCGGGGATATTGATCTTTTTAGTAAACCTAAGTTGTACTATAATTTAGATTTCCAAATTCTTTATAGCTGTGCCTAACCTAGAATAAAAGTACTACTGATTCTTTGTGGAATTTTTACAGAAACGGACAACAGAAGAAGGGAAAAGCTAGAGCTGCAATTGGAGTGAAGCTAGCTCTATTTGTACTTCCTTTCTCCGAAATCTCAGTCCATTTATATTTAATTCCCTGTTATTTGTTTAGTGTAAATCTGTGTAGTTGTTAATATTTGTTTGAAATATTCTTTGTATGTGCTTGTGAGCATTTTCTGTACTTACTATGGGTGTGAGTATATGCATGGTAGAAAGTCCTTAAACCCTGAGCTAGAACCTCCAAATCTAGAGGTTGAAAGGATCCTTCGGCCTAGACACACCACACAGGGCCATGCTATTGAGACTGAACCAGCTATAATGGCTGAGAGGTAGAGAACATTAAAAGAGTACAATACACCTAAGGAGTAGACCTGTCCCTTCTGCATTCAATTCCCCTCTGTTGAGGGAAATTATGAGATTAAATCCTCCACCATCACTATGCTGCCTTCATTTTATGGGCTTAGTAAAGAAGATCCTTACAAGCATATAGACAAAATTTTAGCACTTTGCACTACCTTCAATATTGCTAGCTTGGGACCTGAGGCTTTTTCCTTTCTCACTAAAGGACAAAGCCAGCACATGGCTATCAAAGCTCCCAGCCAACTGTAGACACCCAAATTTGGCCCAAGGCCCGATCAAAACACCTTTCTAGAGAGGTACAATTCTGAGCTTTTGATGGCATGCATGGAACCCTTATAAATTACCCCAAACCCTTAGAAATCACCTTAGATCCCTCAGAACTTATCCCGAAGCTTTAAAAACCAATCCTGAACCCTTAAGAATCAACCATAGCCTTCTCAGACCTATTAGAACCCTTCCCGAACACGATTCGAACCCCCCGAACAACGATTAGAAAGAGGAGTACTAAAGTTTTTTATGGATAGTTGTCCAACCTAGGGCATATACCATTAGAAAGTAGAGCTTCCCATCTTTTCAACGAATTAAGAATTGTCTAATTTGGAGTTGTACATCAAAAGATATGGCAGAATGAAGATCGTAAATTTATGCGAGAAATTGCAAAATCGGGCCTATAGAGCCAATTTCGAACAAACCAAAATAACTGATGAAAAGAGGAGTTCCAAGGTTAGCATAGATAGTTTCCCAACCTAAGGCCTATACCATTGGAAAGTAGACTTTCCCAGCTTTCCAACAAGCCAAGAATCGCCTAATTTGGAGTTATACATAAAAAGTTATGGCAATTTACAAAATGCGGATTTGTGCAGGAAATTGCAAACCGGGCTGGCCCCCTGCGAGTCTTCAACTTCCAACAGTTTGGGCCTGGTTTTCCTTCAAAAAATGGCCAAAATTGACATTGGGGGTTTGACTTGTGGACCATCCCAAAGTCTAGGGTATGTTTCTTAGGACCCTAGTGACCCTATTAGCGTAAGTTATCACCCTTTTGTCATTCAAGTCACCACCCTATCATCTACCATTAAACCCAAATCCCTCTTCTCCAAGCTCTAGAAAACCATAAAAACCTTAGATTGCCCATTACCTAATTGCTAATCCAATTAGGACTTTAACCCCTCACTAATCCTCTCTTTCTCTATAAATAGAGAGCCACCCCTCTTGCTTAAGGGTTGAGAGTTTTTACCTAAGAGAGAAAGAGTTTAAGTGAGAAAATCTTTCTCCCTTTGGTGCATCATCCCCATACAACTTTTAGAATTGAAAAAGCCCCTTTAGACCTTGGTATTTCACTAAAAACCTCTAGGTTTGGTGTGTGTTACCCCCTAGCTTTCCTTCTCTACCTCTTAGCTTCAAGCCTTAGGAGTTAGAACCCCATTCCATACCATACAAGGCTTCAAAAAGCTCACCAAAGCAAGCCAATGCAAGGCTCCCCAACGGTGATACAAGAGCCCGAGAGCTCCGACTCTCTCCTCTATTCCTCTACCTTCTTTGCTTTTCCTCTATCCTAGAATTGAGTCGTTACGCTACCCAAATTTCGGCAAGTGGGAAGGGCTCAATAGGATCGGTGTGCCTTTGGGCAAGGGGAAGTGCCGCTCATTTTACTTCCTTTTATATATATATAGTTATATATACATATATATATACTATATAAACCAGCCCCACATAGACCTGGCCTTAAGTAGAGACCGCATTTAGCGGGTTGATTTGGTGCCTAACACCTTCCCAATCGATAACCGAAGCCCCTACCCAAGAACCTTTGGTGTGGACTGGATTCAGAGCCATATTTTTAGCACTTCGGTGCTCATAAAAATTAATCTAGGTTTTTCGGGACACCAAAAGCTTTGGGTGACGACTCTAAATATTTTATTTAGCGAGAGCATCGTCGCGACGGGATCGTCAAAAATATCCCACGGTTGCACAAATGGTGACTTTACTAGGGAGTAGCTAGTAGAGCTTCCCCTTGAACTTGGCCCATTTATTTTTTATTTTTACTAACCTTTTATTGCTATTTTTTAGTGCATTTTTTGCTTCTTTTTTTTTTTTTTTACTTACCCCTCTGATTATGTCATTTTACTTACCCCTACGTTTTGGCTTTAAATTTCAGCAATTTTTGCCTAGTCACTTGACTGGCACCTTTTTACTTACCCCTACGTTTCGGCTTTTAAATTTCAGCAATTTTTGCCTAGTCACTTGACTAGCACCTTTTTCACTTACCCCTACGTTTCGGCTTTAAATTTCAATAATTTTTGCCTAGTCACTTGACTGGCACCTTTTTACTTACCCCTACGTTTCGGCTTTAAATTTCAGCAATTTTTGCCTAGTCACTTGACTGGCACCTTTCTTGCTTACCTATGTTTCGGCTTTAAATTTCAGCAGTTTTTGCCTAGTCACATGACTGGTACATTTTTTACTTACCCCTACGTTTCGGCTTTAAATTTCAGAAATTTTCGCCTAGTCACTTGACTGGCACCTTTCTTACTTACCTTTACGATTCGGTTTTAAATTTCAGCACTTTATATTTTTCGCCTAGTCGCTTGACTGGCCCCGTCATTTTTCCTTATTTCTTGTCATATCCTAACAGTGGATGCCGGCTCGTAGAGGCGGCACGGGATCATCTCCCCCGTTCTTTGAACTTAAGAAAACTTCTATAAAAAAAAGCTTTGAAAAGTTTTTAAATTGAACAAAGATGGGGAACTTAATTAATTTACTTTTACGGGGTAGATTTTCAAAGGGTTGGGTTTAGGCACACATACAACTACCCGGGTCTTAGTATGGCGGCAGCCTTAGTGGTGATGATCCAGAAAAGTCCCAGCCCACCTAGTATCTGAGAAAGCGCTTGCGCTAGAGGTATATCGGGTGGGTTCCTATTCCTACAAAGCTTTAAATGCTTGGGGAGCGCGCTAGCGAGTTATACCGGACTCACATCCCTTAAGTTCGGTGAGGAGAGAACGGTTCACTAAAAAATCAGTCAGTTCCCGGAAGCCCAGCTTCCACAAAAAAACCAGTTTAGAGACCAACTCCGAACTAAAGTTGCTGTTGTGTAGTTTTGAATGATAGTAGTTCGGATCTGTGGCCTTTTTCACATCTTGAGTCCCCCAATTAGTGTCTTAGTACTTCTGTTTGGGCCCCGCCATCCCCGACACCCAATACACCTCCGCCGGTCAAAAGAAGGAGACTTCTCTTTGACTCATCTCGGGGGATCGAGTTATCCGCATCGATCTATGTGCCTTCAATAGATCAAAGGTCTTCCTTTGATTCTTCCGAAGTGCTTCGGAATCGTCGCCGCGGGTCCTAAATTAAGGTACGAAAGCCACCTGAGAAGGGAACTCCAGGGCCTCGGAACCTTTCACTTATAAAAATTCAAAAAAAATTATTAAAAAAAAAAAAAAAAAAAAACCTTAAAATTAGAGTCTTTGTGGTGCCGGCATAACGACATCATCTTGCCCTCCATCATCCTATAGGGGAAGGAGGAGGAAATTTTTTGGGCCTTATCCAAGGCACCCGTACCCAACCCGCCAACAAACGATGTCGTGGGTAGTGGACCCAGCTTATACCGATCCCGATTCATCCCCGCCACATTCTCCAACCCATTCCCATTCGAGAGAAATTTGAATCAACATCTCCCTCACCCAATCACCCTTTGCCATTTCTGGCCCCTTTGGCGCCCCTATTTTTCCATCAACCACTTCCCAAGTTTTCCAAAATCCATCTCGCAATTCCCCATCTTTTACCCAAACCATGCCCATTTTCCCTTCCGCACCCATTCAAAATCCATCTAACATACCCTATTTTTCATCCACCCAAATTCCCGCATCCACATCCATGCCCCATCTTCCATCTTCCCCACATAGGCCTGATCCACCCTCATTCACATATACTACTTCCGCCTTATCCAACCCCCCACACATCTCCCCATCTACCCGGGTCATGCCCATTTTTACCGGGGCCATGCCCGATTTTTCCCAATCACCAACACTTTACCCTTCATCATCCCCATACATACCCAACCAACCCTCCTTTTCCAATGCCCCACTTCTTCCCTCCAATCCACCCCATATTCCATCACTTACCCGGGTCATGCCCAATTTTATCGGGGTCATGCCCAATTTATCCTCCACCTCCACCCCATCTATACCCCATCACCCCTTAAATCCACCATCTCCATCCGACCCTCCTTCCATGACCATGATGGAAGAGATGTTCCAAGCCTACTCCATGTGGAAGGCTTCCCAAAATGCCTCCTCTCCTCCACCCCCCATATCCATGAACCCATCCCATACCCTAGCCAATCTCCATGCTTCACTCCCCCATGGCTCCCATCAACCCCCCATCATACACACCATCCAAACCCCCACTACCCACATGCCCCAAGGCCCAATGGCCCAATTTGCCCTTACCCACCAAGGGCCCATGGCCCAGACCCACCAAGGCCTAATGGGACAGACCCATCAAGGGCCCATGGCCCATACCCATCAAGGCCCAATGGGCCAGACCCCCTCCCCCCTAAGGCCCAATGGGTCAGACCCATCAAGGCCCAATGGGCCAGACCCCCATGGACCAATGACACATATCCAGAAAGGCCCAATGGCCCAGGCCCATCAAGGGCCCATGGCCCAGACCCATCAATGGCCCATGGCCCAAACCTATCAGGACCAAGGCTTCATAGCCCAACCCTCCCAAGGCTTCATAGCCCAAACCCAAGCCCAGCAAAACCTTGGAGCCTCACACCCATACCCTTCACAATTCCTCCAAAATTTCATCCATTCACAACCCTCATACCCTACTCAAACCCATGCCTTACATCAGTCCCAACTCTCCCATATCCCAACATCCCAAAGCCAGTTCTAGGCCTTCCCCCATGCTCAATGGCCTCATTAGGCCCCACTCAAAAATCTAACTTTCACTCATCCCATCATCCAACAAACCTTCCCTCATCCCCAATGGACTCACCCAACCCCCACTCATGTCATTCCCATCCAGTCCGTGCAACACCAGCATGAGAATCCCACCCTCACTACACAATATGTCGACCATCAGTATGAAGAGGATGAGATTAGGAACAATGGAGTCTATGTTAGGGTATTGACCAGCCTAAACCCTCCTTTAATTGCCCACCCCCTAATAGCCCAAAGTGAAGTCCAACCAACTGCCGAGAAAGCAGCTCTCGTGTCCAAAGAATCAGAGCAGCTGAAAGAACAGTTGGACAAACTACAGAAGCAGTTAATGAAAATGGGTGGTACTGAAATCCATGCCACGGACTTCACAGATTTGTGTTTGTTCGCTGAGGTCCCCTTGCTCCCAAATTTAAAATGCTGGCCTTCGACAAATACGACGGCGCCGGCAATCCCATAGCACACCTGAAGTCTTATTGTGGGGACATGTGCCAGTATGGAGGGGACGAAAGACTACTGATAAAAGTCTTTCAAAAGAGTTTAACCGGTCCGGCTTTGAGGTGGTTCACATCTTTAGAACCATCTATGATGAAGACATAGAAGGACTTAATGCACCTATTCGAAGAACAATATGTTTACAATATAGACATTGAGCCGCGTAAGTATGACTTAGTCCGTCTAAGGCAGAACTTGAATGAGACTTTCAGCGACTATTTGGGGTGATGGAGAGCACTAGCAGCTTAGGTCAGAAACAGGATACTTGACGATGAGCAGATCGAAATGAATTCAAAGAATACTTTGCCAGTGATCTCTGACTTTTTGGTATACCAGCAGCAGTCTAGCTTTGTTGATTTGGTGAGAAATGCTAATCGATGTGAGGACGCTATCAGGGAAGGCCGCCTAGATAAAAATGTACCAAGTGGAACCAGTGGGGTTAGAAGGTTTTCAGAACAAATGAATGAGAAGAGAACAGGGGTCGATGTTCAAAACATTTCCAACACCAGGCCCCATAATAATAATATAACCACGTTTCAATTTCAAGCTGCACAGCCAGCGCCTGTTAGAACTGAGTCGATACAGAGAGCAGGGAATGGGCAAGGAATGCAAATAACCCCAGAGAGGAGAGCCCGCTATGATCGACCCTTGGGGCAATCCTTGAGTGTACTTTTGCCATTATTAATTGAAAAGGGTTTAATAACTGTCCTCTGACCATGACCTCCTCCCAATCCAATTCCATATAATTGACCCCAATACTCATTGCAATTTCCATCAAGGTCTGGGTCACCCAACTGATCATGGCTTCCCATTGAAGCACGCGATCCAAGATTTAATTGATGCTGGGAAGGTCATTCCCCTTGAACCCACCCAAGCAAACCAGCATGCGAATATCCACAAGGTGCCACTACCCCCACATCTTACCAGAGGAGCAGGTCCCAGACTCACCTTCGGAATGATAGAAAATGAAGAGGAGTTTGAGTTTGACCCATTCGATTACATCAGTGATCAAGAGAGTTATGTGCCGCCATTGTCAAGAAATATTTAAGAAAGGAACATCGAGGTAATTGAACCCCTGAATTTGTCAGATTATTTTCCCAACCCGACTACACCATGAGTTGAACCCTTAGATCTTAGGGCTTACTTTCCATCACCAACACCAATCAATTATGTGCATATAAGTACATATCAACCATACACCACCACCCCCGTTAATTACCCGATAACTCATCGTACCCCTAACCCCCCGCCAGCACCTATTAGCTACCAATGGCCTACTGTTGCCCCTTTCCCCCAGTACCACCACCCTCAAGCTTCACCACCCCCATTTGGCCTAATTTTGCCCCTCAACCAGCTACCATCAAGGTAACTCAAGTGTTGCCCACACCTCCTGAGCCCGCAGAGCAAGTACCTCCGATACCGGCTGCTATACCATTTCAGATCTCGGGACCAACCTATGATCCTCATCAGGTTTTGCTGAGTTATGAGCAAACAGATGTTAATGCTGGCAGCCACAGAGAAGGGGCAGTGGACTTTGTGACTCGATCCGGGAAGATCTCGAAGCAGTCGAAAACATCGACAGCAGCACAAGCCCAACTAGAAGGGAAGAAAGATAGCGTAGTGAACCCCTTCGAAAAAATGAGTCGAGAACATATACTGGAGACGTAGCTGAAAAGAATGCCCGCCCATATTACTGTATGGGATCTATTAATGAAGTCCCCACTCCATTTTCAAGCGTTAATGGGGGCGTTAAAAAATGCGCATGTGTCGCTTCAAGTTAGCTCAGATGAAGTCGAGCAGATAATTAGTCAAGTGATGGCTCTAAATGCCATTTCATTTTCTGATGTCGATTTACCTGAGGAAGGAGGTAGTCACTCAAAATCTTTGAATATAACCGTTGAGTCCAGAAAAATGATTATCCCCTTATTTCTAATCGATAACGGGTCTGCATTAAATATATGCCCATTAAGAACCGCCACCAAGATTGGGGTAGATCCGTACATGCTGAGACCCACAAGAACCAGTGCCCGAGGTTTTGATAACACACGAAGAGAGATAATGGGAGAAGTTGACCTTAAGCTGTTAATTCGGCCAATGACCTTCTCCATACTATTTTCGGTAATGGACATCAAATCCTTGTTTAATCTACTGTTAGGGCACCCGTGGCTACATGAAGTCGGAGCCATACCTTCCACATTTTGCCAAAAACTTAAATTTACATCTGGGCATAAGATTATCACAATCATCGGAGAGGGGGCATAGTGAGAAAGAAAAGGCCGTCAATAGCATTGAAAAACCCAATATGTTGGATGTACCACACACCGTTGAGGATGTCGACCTCCACAGTTTCGAGTATGAGGTGTCGACAATACTCCCAGAGCCCATCGAGGGCATCATTCCAAGAACCGAAGGTGGCATGGTAGCAGCAGTAGCCATGCTCCAAAAGTGGGGCTATAAAAAAGGAAGAGGTCTTGGGCCCAGATTACAAGGAAGGAAGGAGCCCATCATAGCTAAGGGCAGTCAAAAAGTTAGGTTCAGGCTAGGTTATAAGCCCACCGAAGAAGAAGTAAGAGAGGCCAAGGAGAAGGTACGTGCAACAGCAGCTGCGAAAGCCAAGGGGATCCACATAGAGGAGAAACCCCGTCCCAGGCCTCACATCAAGAACTCATTCATATGTGCTGGGGTTGTGAAAATTGATTGGAATGGGGAAACCCGATTAACCACACACAAGCCTACAGCACCAATTCACCACACCAATCCCCATATTACCCTTCCCAGCCTGGAGATAGATTTGGCCGCGTTATCCCTCTTTGAGGAATGATGGCCCGTACCTGAACAAACTCCCCCTATGGTGAATCACCACAAAGCTATGTTAACGTTTGAGGATATCATCTCAGACGAAATGGGGATTAACATGATGGAAACTTACCCCAAGGAGCCATATCAGTTAGCACCCTCCATCCAATCAGGTAAAGGAGCGACCCCTTAGGTACGCAACTGAGCATCTCTGCCCCAAACCCTTGAAGCGGGGAGTGGCCTAACAATTGGCACCCGTTTCCCAAAAAAAAACAACCTATAAAATATGAGATAAGCCCTTGACAGGCAATACCTTGTATATACAGCAACTCGCCTTGCCAAGGGTCCGTCTCTGAAGAAAACAAAAATCCCAAAAATATGGAAGAAATACAAAATCCCAAAAACATGGAAAAAATACAAAATTCCAAAAACATAAAAAAAATATTGTCATTTAAAATTCCAAAAAATGTCCCACAAAAGGATGCCTTAATCAAAATTCCCCTCCCACGTGAAATCGACCCCTTCTCTGTAGAAATACAAGAAGAGGTAGGGATCACGAGTCCGGATGAGGATGTCCCCTTCGAGGAGCTCCCCAATGAGCTCCTTGACTGATTTACCGACTTTGAGCATGGTCCTACCACCATTGTCGAAGAGAACGAAGACGTCAATCTAGGAACTGAGGAGGTTCCCAGGATAACCAAAATTGAAACGTCACTGTCTCCTGAGAAAAGAAAAAGCATGATCGACTTCCTTCGGTCATACCAAGATGTTTTTGCCTGGTCATACGAGGAAATGCCTGGTCTGGATATTGATTTGGTCGAGCATGAGTTGCCCCTCTACCCCAATATGAAGCCAGTCAAGCAGAAGCTGAGACGTCTCCGACCCGAGTGGATGTTGAAAGTCAAAGATGAGGTCATCAAGCAATACGATGCGGGTTTCTCATGGTATCTAAGTACCCGCAGTGGCTAGCTAATATTGTGCCTGTATTGAAGAAGGATGGAAAGGTCCACATGTGTATCGATTTCTGTAATTTGAACAAAGCAAGCTCAAAGGACGTTTTCCCATTACCACACATCGACATCTTGGTTGATAACATAGCTAAGCATGGGATGCTTTCTTTTATGGATGGATTCTCAGGAAACAATCAGATCAAAATGGCAGAGGTTGATCACGAGAAGACAGCGTTCATTACCCCCTAGGGAACCTTTTGCTATCGAGTCATGCCATTCGAGCTGAAGAATGCCGGTGCAACGTACCAGAGAGCTATGACTGCACTATTTCATGATATGATGCATCAAGAGATTGAAGTATATGTCGATGATATGATAGCTAAATCACCAGAGCAAAGCGACCATCTGGTAAACCTTCAGAAGCTGTTTGAAAGGCTGAGGAAGTATCGGCTACGACTGAATCCACAAAGGTGTGCATTTGGTGCTATGTCAGGGAAACTTCTAGGGTTCATCATCAGCAGGAGGGGGATCGAGGTTGACCCAATCAAAGTTAAAGCCATCATTGAAATGCCATCGCCATCTATAGAGAAAGAGGTTAGAGGGTTTCTGGGTAGAATACAGTATATCAGTCGGTTCATTGCACAACTAACTCCAATCTGCATGTCGATCTTCAAGTTACTAAGGAAGAATTCGCCCGTTGAATGGAACGACGATTGTCAAGCAACGTTCGAAAAAATCAAAAGCTACCTCCTTAATCCACCTGTTTTGGTACCACCTAAGCCAGAGAGATCACTCTTGATGTATCTCTCCACGGCGAAAGTTTCGATGGGATGTGTCTTGGGGCAAAATGATGAAACGGAAAGAAGAGAGCAGGCCATTGACTATCTGAGCAAGAAGTTTACTGATTATGAAGTGCGCTACTCTCATCTGGAGAAAGCATGCCTGGCTCTTGTATGGGCTACTCAAAGGTTCTGCCACTATTTGCTATCTCAGGCTGTTCTGCTCTTGGCCCGAATGGACCCATTAAAATACCTATTTGAAAAGCCAGCTCTCACTGGACGAACCGTACGATGGCAAATTTTATTATCTGAATTCGACATCACGTACGTCACTCAGAAATCGATCAAGGGGCAGGCGCTTACTGATCATCTTGTGGATAATCCTTTACCTGACTATGAGCCGTTAAGAACTGAATTCCTAGATGAAGATATATTGTTCATGACGGAAGACGATACAAAAGAAGCAAAAGAATCATGGGTAATGCACTTTGATGGGGCACCAAATGTCAAGGGCCAAGGAGTTGGTGCCATCTTAATTTCACCAAATGGATCCCATGTACCGGTCTCTATCAAGCTCAACTTTCCTTACACTAACAATATGGCTGAGTACGAAGCTTGCGCTGCTAGTCTACAGGCAACTCTCGATCTGAATGTAACTCACCTTCAAGTATTTGGCGATTCACAGTTAATCATATGTCAAACGAATGGTGACTAAAAGATGAAAGATGAGAAACTGATCTCCTATCATTAACACCTCGAGGATCTGATAGCTTGCTTCCAAGATGTGACTTTCTCATACGTCCCCCTGATAAGGAATCGCTTTGCTGATGCATTAGCAACTTTGGCGTTAATGATTGAAATCCCCTATGGTGTTGAGATGAAGTCGATCATGATCGAGTAGAGGAATGAGCCGGCCTTCTGCCTCCAGATTGAGGAACCTACAAAGCCTGATGATGGGCCACCTTATTTCTCAGATATCAATAATTTCCTTGAGACCCTAAGTTTCCCAGAGGGTACATCCAAGACAGACTGACGAACCATTCTACATTTAGCGGCATGTTACGTCATTTGCGGGGAATGCCTTTACAAGCGATCATACAATAACATCTTACTCAGGTGCCTCACTAAAAGTGAAGCGGTCAATATTATGAAAGAAATCCATGAGGGAGTATGCGGAACCCACGTCAGCGGTCACATACTCGCTAAGAAAATCCTACGGCAGGGATACTTTTGGACCACCATGGAATCGGATTGCTACAAACATGTTCAAAAATGCTACAAGTGTCAAGAACACTCCAGTCTGATATACGCTCCTGCCATTGATCTTCACTGCATGACCACTCCTTGGCCATTTGCTACCTGGGGCCTTGACGTTGTCGGAATGATTAATCTAAAAGCATCAAACGGACATCGGTTCATCCTCATCGCCATTGAATACTTTACCAAGTGGGTAGAAGCGGCGTTATATGCCAACATCACGGCCAGTCACGTTGAGAAGTTTCTCAAGAAAAATTTGTGTGTCGATTTGGAGTACCCAAAGATATCATCACGGACAACGACACAAACTTTGCGAATAAGCGCATTTGAGACTTCTGTGAGAAATACAAGATCAATCACCATCGCTCATCCCCTTATCGGCCTCAAACTAATGGAGTCGTGGAAGCCGCGAACAAGACAGTCGTCCGCATCCTTGAGAAAATGGTTATCACTTATTGAGATTGGAGTGAAATGCTATCCTTTGCTTTGTGGGCCTACCGAACGTCGATCCGTACCGCTACAGGGGCAACACCATTCTCCCTTGTGTATGGAACCGAGGTCGTCCTCCCGGTAGTGGTTGAAGTACCCTCGCTCCGAATCCTCATGGAATTAGGTTTACCCGAAGCAGAGAGAGATCCCGCTTTGAACAATTAAACTTATTGGATGAGAAGAGACTCCTAGCCTTGTGTCACACTCAAGTTTACCTGGGGAAAATCGCACATGCTTACAATAAACGCATCCGTGGTGGAGATCTAACTGTAGGAGACACTGTGCTGAAGAAGATCTTCCCATCCCTCCATGTCGATTGAAGAGGAATATTTAAGCCGAATTGGGAAGGACCATACGTCATTCGAGAAGTGCTGTCGGGATACGCCATCTGCCTCACCACCATGGACGGAGATCATCTTCCTGAGCCCATCAACGCTGGATACGTCCGACGGTTCTACTCTTAGTCTATCGCGATAAGGTAAGTATTGATGAAACAGATACGTGACTGCTTAAGAACCACCCAAAAGAGGCCATCATTCCAAGCACAGTAGCCCAAAAATATCCTTAAAAATGATGATATCCTTTGCTACCCCATTTGAGCCTGGGCCTTTCTTTCAATAAACCCATTCCCTCAAAAAAAATATAAGTGTCCATATACCAAAAAAAAAAAAGAGAGAGAGAAAAGATGAATGTGTATAAAGTGACTATCAAATTCAAAAAAATTGATAAAGCAAAACCTCAAAAAAAGATTGCCTGAAATGGAGGAAAAAGAATAAAAAAAAAATGTGTATAGAAGAATCACGGGGCATGTACAATAAACACCCCCAAGGAAGAAAGTATGTTGAGAAAACTGAAGTCGTATCAAGGAAACCATTTTAGCCCAGCATACCTTCAAATCCTAACCTAACCCATGGCCAAGCTACACCCTGAAGGAAGCCCTCTTTGTAGGTTCACAAGCAGTCATAATATCTATTAAGTCAACATGAGCCGAGTCGTGAGACGACCCCAGAACCCCATCCAGCCGACTATGATGGAATCAACGTCTATGTCGTGGCTCTTGAAAAGAAAAATAATAAAAAGAATAAAAAATAAAATAAAAATACAAGCTCAAAGCAAGATGGACGTAGTGAAAACCCGAAAGGGCATTACGGGTAAAAACAGTGGGCTTGTGCGGACCAGGTGAAAACCCGAAAGGGCACTTGGGATAAGAGAGCTAATCCCATGGATGTGGTGAAAACCTAAAAGGGCGCCACGGGTAAAAAAAAAGGAGATAAATAATAAAAAAGGAGAAAAAAGAAAAAAAGAAAAAAAAGAAAAAAGAGAAGAAAAAAAAAGAAAAGAAGAAAGAGTTAGACTGATTGAGAAGATTGATGTTTGAGGAACCCTTTTGTTACTCTTCCTGTACCCTCTTGTCCGACTGGGCCGCTCATGCTAGTTTGAATCGGGTCCCGACCAGAATTGTCTTTGTGAAACCCGCACCGTCAAACTATGACCCGAGGCAAGGAGAAAGGTTTAACTCAATCCAAAGGGATCAACGTTCCGGCCTTGGTAAAATCCAGAAACTCACTCAGGTCTAACTGCATGAAAGAGTTTGACTATGCTCAAAATAGGACCCGTTACTCCATCTCACTATCAAGGCATCAAAACAAAAAAAAGAAGAAAAGCCAAAAAAAAAAAAATCAAGAAAAATCCAAACACCAAAAAATGTGTATATATTTCCAGCATCATATTTCAATCTCAAAAATGAAGAAAATAACAAAAAATCTCTAAAAACAAAAATCCAAAAAAAAAATATATTGAAAATGAAAAAGTGTAGGTAGAAATCTACTTTTTCTTTTATTGTTTGGGATGCATTTTCTTTATATGTATAAACAAAAAAGGGACTGACGTTTTCTCGAGAATGTGCAGGAACATCACACGGTCCAAAGCCTCGAAGCGGGCAACTTCTCAACGATGGATAAATCAGATAAAGCATCTCACCACCGACGTCAGGTCTAAAAAAAATGATGATGAAAATCATTTCGAAAAGAAAAAGAAATTTATGTTTTCATGCTACGCACAGCTATGCACTCGCATATTTTCGATGCGGTAAAATGTCAATATGTTACTGGCAACGCAGCTGTGCAAAATTAATGTCTTAGGTTAAGGTTCGCCTTAGATCCATGGATCCTATTTCAAAATAGGAGCAACAGTGTAAATTTCGGTCAAACAGTCAATGCTTGGATCGGATTGATTCCACTGCTAAATCTTTGCCCTGATCGTTCCATATTTCAGTTTCAGGTGAACTTGAGTACGTTGGCTTCAGTTTCGTTACAAACTATTGCAGAGGCACGTGCTCTTAGTATGTGTTGTCTGGGTGTGCGCCTCCCGGGGTTCGAGGTCCAGATAATGCTTAAAAAAAAAAAAAGGCAAGCAATCTTTAAAAAAAAGGAAAAAGAGAAAAAGAATAAATTTGTGCTTCCCCACAGAGCAATGCACATGCGTGTTCTGATGCGGTAAAATGTCGATGTTTTATCAGCAACACCACTGTGCTATAATAACGTCCTAAGTCTAAGGCACGCCTTGGATTCTGGATCCTTCTTCAAGGAAGGAGCAATGACGTCGGTCCCGATCAAACAATCGATGTTTCGATCGAGTCGACTCCACTGCTAAATCTTTTGAGCCAAACGCTCTGTCTTTGGGTTCATATGAACTTAAGTGTCTTAAGCTTCAAATTCTTCATTTGAAAAAGGTCAATCGTTGGTTGAGACAAACCTATTGAGAATGAGACTATGTGTCAATCAAACTATGTGCAACCATGCATTCAGAAGGGATCATTTCCCTTTTTATTTTCTACAGGCTTAAAACTTGTATGGGCAGTGGTATCCCTGTAAAGTGTATGCCATGCATTTGGGTATCCATATGATGGTCGTTTGTCCCCGTAAATTGTACTCAGGCAGGTCCGGGTCGGGGATTCCATCGCCTTTGTTGTTGCTTATTGTCCCTAATGGGTGCATGGTTATGCATAGTTAATTGATGTTTATGATCATTGTCGGCGGAAGCCAAGATTGGATGCCCCTTTTTGGGAGACACCCAATGTTTGGTTGAATTTGTTCAAGGTAGTTGAAGCTAGATGCTCTAGCTCATGTTGATCCAGGGCACATTTTCAGAAAAATGACACGTACTCCTAAAAAGCGTTGACACCTATTCACTTCGCTCGGGTGGTCATGCTAAATAAACTTTGGGATCGATGGGTTTTCCCAAAGATCTCGAACCCTGCTTTCAGCAGGGGCACCCGCGAATAATCCAATGAGGTCGTCAAATGCCTTGTAGGATTGGACGTAAACTGTGGAGCCTTGCGTATATTTACTTCGTGCCTATCTTTGAATGTGGGTCGATCACCCCTCTTACTTACGAAACTGTTATATTCAGAATAAATCTCGAACATCAATTACCTTCAAATCATCTCGAGAAGCGGACGTTTTTCCCGACTAACGGGCTTTTGCAACTCGAGAGGCGAATGCTTTTCCTAGCTATTGGGCTTTTACAACTCATTCCACCTCGGTTATGCCCAGTAATGTCGCTAAGCGCTTGAGAATCGATTACCTCGTGAAACAAATGATTAGCCTGGCACCTCAGGGCTTTCGTTTTCTCACCATGTTACTCACCTGATGTTTGAAGTTCGTTCTGAAAGCAACGGACCTGTCAGTAATGCCTTGGGCCTCTTCGGATGTCTCTTTTCTTTGGCATACGATCATTAGTGATCGGATACCAAAGAGGGGCATCTGTAGACACCTAAATTTGTCCCAAGGCCCGATCGAAACACCTTTCGAGAGAAGTGCAATTCTGAGCTTTTGATGACATGTATGAAATCCTTAGGAATTACCCCAAATCCCTAGGAATCACCTTAGATCCCTCATAACTTATCCCAAACCTTTAGAAACTAATCCTGAACCATTAGATACTAATCCCGAACCCTTAGGAATCAACCATAGCATTCTCAGACCTATTAGAACCCTTCCCGAGCATGATTCGAACCCCCCTGAATAGTGGTTAGAAAGAAGAGTGCTAAGGTTTTTTGTGGATAGTTACCCAACCTAAGGCATATACCATTGGAAAGTAGAGCTTCCCATCTTTTCAACAAACTAAGAATTGCCTAATTTGGAATTGTACATCAAAAGATATGGCAGAATGAAGATCGCAAATTTGTGCGAGAAATTGCAAAACCAGACCCATAGAGCCAATTTCGAACTAACCAAAACAGCTGATGAAAAGAGGAGTGCCAAGATTATCATAGATAGTTTTCCAACCTAAGGCCTATACCATTGGAAAGTAGACTTTCTCAGCTTTCCAACGAGCCAAGAATCGCCTAATTTAGAGTTGTACATAAAACGTTATGGCAATTTGAAAATTACGGATTTGTGCAGGAAATTGCCTACCGGGTCGGGCCCCTGCGGGTCTTCAACTTCCAACAGTTTGGGCCTGGTTTTCCTTCAAAAAATTGCCAAAATTGACATTGGGGGTTTGACTTGTGGGCCATCCCAAAGTCTAGGGTGTGTTTCTGTAGGACCCTAGTGACCCTATTAGCTTAAGTTATCACCCTTTTGCCATTCAAGTCACCACCCTATCATCTATCATTAAACCCAAATCCCTCTTCTCCAAGCTCTAGAAAACCACAAAAACCTTAGATTGCCCATTACCTAATTGCTAATCCAATTAGGACTTTAACCCCTCACTAATCCTCCCTTTCTCTATAAATAGAGAGCCACCCCTCTTGCTTAAGGGTTGAGAGTTTTTACCTAAGAGAGAAAGAGCTTAAGTGAGAAGATCTTTCTCCCTTTGGTACACCATCCCCATATGAATTCTAAAATTGAAAAAGCCCCTTTAGACCTTAGTATTTCACTAAAAATCTCTAGGTTTGGTGAGTGTTACCCCCTAGCTTTCCTTCTCTACCTCTTAGCTTCAAGCCTTAGGAGTTAGAACCCCATTCCATACTATACAAGCTTTCAAAAAGCTCACCGAAGCAAGCCAACGCAAGGCTCCCCAACAGTGCTTCAAGGGCCCGAGAGCTCTGGCTCTCCCCTCTATTCCTCACCTTCTTTGCTTTTCCTCTATCCTAGAATTGAGCCGTTACGCTGCCCAAATTTCGGCAAGTGGGTAGGGCTCAATAGGATCGGTGTGCCTTCGGGCAAGGGGAAGTGCCGCTCATTTTGCTTCCTTTTATATATATATATATATATATATATTTATATATACTATATAAACAAGCCCCACATAGACCTGGCCTTAAGTAGAGACCGCATTTTGCGGGTTGATTGGGTGCCTAACACCTTCCCAATCGATAACCGAAGCCCCTACCCAAGAACCTTTGGTGTGGACCGGATTCAGAGTCATATTTTTAGCACTTCGGTGCTCATAAAAATTGATCTAGGTTTCCCGAGACACCAAAAGCTCTGGGTGGTGACTCTAAATATTTTATTTAGTGAGCGCATCGTCGCGACGGGATCATCAAAAAAATCTCACGGTTGCACACCAACAACATACAGTCATGGAGTGACCTTCAAACCAAATTCCTGACCAAATTCTTTCCCATTAACAAAACCAACTAGATGAGGGCAAATATTTTGTCATTCACTCAGTCCTCAATTGAGAATTTTTATGAAGCTTGGGAAAGATTCCGGGAAATGTTAAAACAATGCCCCCACCACCAAATTCTAATGTGGTAGCTTGTCCAAGTATTTTATCAAGGAATTAATTCCAAGTACAGGGATATGGTGGATGCTTCCTGTGGTGGTAGCTACCTCCACAAGACAGCTGAGGAAGCTTGGGAGCTGTTTGACATAATAGGGGAGAATTCCATGCAGCAGGAGTCTCTGTCACACAATGATAGCCAGACCCTAGCTAAGATGGTGAAAGAGGCCACCCCTAGAGGAGGAATATATGAAGTGAAGGTGCAAGGTGATCTGGAGAGGAAGGTGGACAACCTGAGCTTAAAATTTGACAAATTAATGAAAGTGATGTAGCCCCGAATGGTTTCATAGGTGGAGGAGGCACGCCTGATATGCCAATCTCTTACACATTCTATTCATGATTGTTCATCAGCCAACCAGTTTTCAGATTTTATTATGGAGCATGCCAATGCTGCTCAAACTTTTGGGCAGCAGCCTGCTGGGTATTCTTAGAGGAACCACCCAAATCTTAGCTGGAGATAAGATTCATATCCTCAACCCCAGCAACAGCAAATAGTAGCTCCTTATAGACCCCAGCACCAGTTTAGTCAAGGTTACCCACTAAGGCAAAATTTTCTGTTACATACCCCACAGTCCAACTAGTTGGCCCTGCCCCCACAACAGCCCAGATCCTCTTCATTTGAGGAGCAAATGTTGGCTTCAATACAAAACTTGGGGAACTTGGTGCAAACTGTCAATTCTCATGGACAGAGCATCAAGAAGATTGAGGACTAGTTGAGCCAGATTTGTAATGCTCTGAATAGGAGGGAGGAAGAAAAATTGCCTAGTTAGCCCCTGACAAATCCAAAAGGTCAGTTTATGATTAGTGATGCATCCTCTTCTCAGGAGGAAGCTAGTGCCCTGTGATCCAAATATTGGTAATAAGTGTACCATATGTATGAAAATTATATTTTGAATTGTGTTCTTTCGAAATCTATCAGTTGTATTTTTAGTGTGATGTTTGAGTGCTTATGTTGCTTTATCTGTGTTGGTATTTTGTGATTGAATACATGTGCATATTTGTCATCTGAATTTACTGTATGTGTTTGTTGATGAATGGTTGAGGTACCCTTATCATAATTTTCATGAAGTTGAGTTGAAAAATTATTTTTAGGATTCTGCAATGTTGATGATTTGATGATTGAAAATGAGCATATATATTTTTCATTGTTGAAATGAAGTACCTGTCTGAGGGTTGGTGCTCATCCACAGTGGTTGGGTGCACAACAGCATGGATGCACTAACCAATGTGCTGCACTGAGCTAAAAGAGTAAAGGGTGTGAAGAAACATTGTCGCGCAGATCTAGAGGACTTAAATTTACTGTGCGAGCCATCTCTTAGCTTGCTCACACACTAAAACACCTGAGCAATGGTTGTAAAAGTACCTCGCGGAGTTACTTTCTGCTCCGCAAGCCCAAGCTGAGTGTAAAAGTGTACCACATGTGGTGTTCTATGCGATTGCTACGCGAGGTAATAAGTCTGAAAGGTAATAGCTCTCGCACACCAAAGCCACTGATTCAACTCCGCGAATTTCAATATGAAGCAATTTTTCTTCTGTGCGATAGAGTCTCTTCTGTCACGCAGAATTGAATGCCAATTGCGTAAAAATTGTACTCCTCGCGAACCTGTTGACAACTCTGCAAACCGCGGAATTTGCTCTATAAACTCAGTGAAGCCCCTCATTTTCTTCATTTCCTCTATCTGCCCTAGTTTCTTAGCATAAAAACTGACATCCCCTTTCTCTTCTTTCCTCTCTACATTGTAATCCATACCACCTCAGGCATTTTCCTCTCAGCCCTAATTTAGACGATCTGAATACCTATGGCCACGGTTTCAAAATTCATAGATACATTAGCTGCAATGCTGAACCGTCTGCCAGTAGCAGCCCTGTGGCCACTAGAAAATCCACAATGATTGCAGAGGCCTCCACATTGGAGACCTGAGGTGCCCTCACCTGTTGTTGAGCCAACAATCCCAAAAGAGAAGAAACCAGCCCCAAAGGAGAGGGCCAAATAGCACCCACCTTTTAAGGGCCCTGAAAAATCAAAGAAGAAATAGAAAAAGGGAAAAGTTGTGGTCCCTGAGGTTGAGGAGGAAGCGACTACTGATTACCTCAGGGTCCCTTTTGACTTTGTGCAAGCAATCCAGCTGGAGGCTGAAACCATTTTTGATAAAGTCTATTTTGAGGAACTACCAGAGACCTCTGCCTCCATCGAATATCTAACTAAGGCATCCCTACTGCCACTATTGAGGCCCTCAATGTAGCTGGTTTTCCCAAGATTAGTAAGATTATTTTATCAGAATATGAGGTTGAAAACTGATGATGATGGGAACCCATCACTGCTAATATTAATTGACGATTTCGAGATGCTGTTCAACCAGGCAGACATTGCAAAAATACTGGGGTTACTAGCCAGGTATAGCCCTGAGTGTGGCTTGGGTCCGCCTTTGACTGCAACCATTACTGAGATCGCCAGGGAGTTAACTTGAGGGATCACTACCTCAGGTGACTCAATTAGGAAGAGGGACCTGCACCCTAACCTCAGGCTCATGGATGCACTGTTGAGGAAAAATGTGCATTACTCTGGGCTTGAGAAGGAGAGGAGGTACCCCATAGCTTATGCCCTCTTCTCATTTCACAAAAACCACTACTTGGATGTAGCAAAGTTAGTTTTTGAGGGGATTAAAGATTTATGTGAGAATGTGAAAATAATGAAGAAACCTCATGCCCTTCCCTACTACAAATTGATTACTGCATTGCTGAAATGGGGGAAATACCCCTTTAAAAGCGAGGAAGAGATTGTGGCTCTGAACCCTAAAAAGAGTGAAAAGAAATAGTGGGGAATCAGTGGCACCATGATGGAGAAGAAAAAGAAGAGGGAGGAGTTATTGAGAGAAGCAACCCCCACCATTCTTGAAGCAGCTGCTGCTGCTGCATCCTCCACCTCCCTTGTGCCAGCCAGCACAACCATCACCTCCCCAGCCATTACCTCTACCTCCATGCCAGCTCCAACCCCCTTAACACCACCTTCACCTATACTCATTTCCACACCACCTCCACCTTCAACCTAGACATCACAGCCCATCACAAGCCCATTACCCTTACCTGACCCTATATCACCAACCACCATACTTACTGACACCCTATCCATTTCTACACCCTTGCCTATTTTTCCAGCCCACCTATCAAGACCCCATACAAGAAGAAAAAGAAACCTACCAAAACCCCTACTGCATCCCATCCCACCAATATTTCCCAAATAATTCCAATCCTTGAAACCACAGCCGCTCCAGACCCCATACCCACACCCTATGAACCTGACACCCATACCTTTGAAACTCCACTTTATTCCCCACCTTTTATACCTGTCACTGGTGAGCCTGTAGACCAATCCATTCCCTTATCCCATGACCGTGAGTCATTTTCAGGAAAGGAATTTTCCACTATGATGTCCACTATCCTAGGAGACATCAACCTAGAATATACTCCTCTCCCAGATTCACCTCACCCTTCACACTTCACCCCTCCACAGATGATACCACCACAGGCCACTACCTTTACTCATAGACCTACTTCCCCCTTTCAACCAATTTCCCCTATCTAATCCACACCCACTACCATACCTGACCTCTTACCCCAAATCCTGCACCTCCTACTCTCCTTATAGTCCCATATGTTGGCCAATACCCAAATCCAAGCCTCCATTGAGACATATATTCAATCCCTAACCTCCACTCTCCAAAACCAGGACTACCTAGAGACCTGCCTCCAAGCCATACAATCAACTTTGGCTACCTTACCCCCCCTTATCCTTAGAAGCCACCATACCCCTTCCTACTTACACTGAAGCCTCCACACTAACTGACCCAGATATTCCCCTTGTTGTAGCCACCTCTTATGCTGCAACATATGTGGATGACTTAATACCCACCTCTTCCAAGTCAATCAAAACAGAACCTGACATGGAACCCCAACCTCAGCGTCCATCCTCAATTTCACAGCCCACCCCTTTTTCATTCCTGGCTAGCCCTTCTTCAAGTGAGGAACAACCTTTAATTCATGCCTCTTCTTTTTCCATCCCACCATACTCCACCCTCCTTCACGCATTGAAATCCAATCCTTACCTCAAAAGGGGTGTCATTCGAGGGATGGCTACTATCAGAATATCAATCAGGATACCGTATGAAGAAAGAATCCATCGCATAAAATTGGATAACGAGAAGCAGCTTAAGAACATAAAAAGGGGATGGAAATAACTGTTGTGTTTATATAAAGCCCAAGAGAGTATGGCTACATAAGAGAAGCTGAATGTTGATTAAGAAAACATGGCCGTTGCAACTGTTGGGGAATTCCAGTGTGCTCATTTATGGTGTAAACATCAAGAGAAAACAGAGATGGGTTCAGCACAGCTGGGAGATCCTAGACCTGCAAGATACAGGGTCCTTTGTAGCAAGTTTTAAAAGTAAGTAAGGGAAAGTCCACAGAGAGGTGGTTTGGAATTGGGTAAATCTCCAGATCTGTAAGAGCTCTGGCACCCTAACTAATGTTGATCTAGCTAAAAGACAGGGGAGAGTTTAGATTGGATTTTTACTTAGTCTAAACTATAGTTAAAGTGTAGATTATCTTAGATCGAATCTGGAGCCTCAGATCTTGCAGATGGAGGATTTAAAAACTCAAAAAATAGAGAAGAACAACTTGGAGGTTGTTTTCACTACAATCAGGTTGAGCTAAGCATATTACAGGGGTTCAAAAGCACACAAGTCCCTCAGCTGGCCACAAGCATAGCTGCAGAGTATAAATTCCACTCCAAATCACTGGATCCACCTGGTCTTAAGGCTATGATCTGTCCACTTTAATGGTAACAGACCATCCTATAGACTTTATCGAATCCATGGATTACAGTAGATGAATCCAATTGAGGCCTGATCTTAGATTTATCTTAAGGTTATGATCTGTCCACATTAATGGTCACAGACCATCCTAGAGACCTCCTATAAAGCCAGAGCCTCAATTAGAACAATTAAAACTACTACAGATGTTGCAATTTCCAGGTCATAGACGAAGGAAATTACAGGGATATCAGATCCAGGGAATTCAGATGATATCCAAGAGGTCTACCAGTTAAGTGGGTGAGCTGATCAAGCAACTCCTCTACAAAAATCCGATCGAGCACCAAAAGGAATCAAAAGAGCTTTAGATCTAATTAAAACATTGAAAACAACATTTACATTGTAAACAAGGTCACTCTTACAATGGAATGCTTTAAGATCTGTAGTCTGTGCAACAATTAACCCCAACAACACTCTTAACCTTACCCAATCACAGATCTAACTCACTCCTTGCTGCTCCTAGGGAATTAGCCAACCATGGTTGGGCTAAAGGAAGGAAAATAGAATCTCGCTGCAAGCTCTGATCCCCAAGAAATTGTTCAGAATTTCGATCCTCCCCAATGGCAATTGTGGATCTCTATATATAGCTTTCTCCTCTGTTTTTCCCACCAAAAACCCCTTCTATAAGGTCCTCAGAGTTTGTTAGGGTTCTGTTAGAGTGCGTGGGTCAGTTAGGGCTTTCTAGGGCATCTTCTAGAATGTCGCGCTGGTCACCAAAGTGCCTCGATTTGCATGCAGCAAGTCACCAAGTCACAGCATGTGCACAACTAAATTTCTGAGAAGTACTGCACGCGATTTCGACAAGTTGGAGAAGCTTTTGATAGGTTGAAAAGGAGTTTGTAGCCCCTTTCGATAGGTTCCCTGGTCTCTTCAATAGATTTTGATCGGTTGGGCTTAGATGCTTCTGCTTCACTGCACTTAATCTAGGGCCTTCGACAGGTTGGAAGAGTAATTCGATAGGTTGGGGATTCACATTCCATTGCTTCAATCGGATGACCCTTGTTTCTATCGGAAGGTTCAAATCATTCCGCGATAGATATTGTCCCAACACTTCTATTTTGATAGGTTCAGTAGACCATTCGATAGGTTCAGGGAATCTTTCGATAGGTCTCCTTTTTCCCTCAAGCTAGCTTTTGATAGGTTGAATTCTCTTTTTCTTTCAACTGCTCGATAGGTTCTTGGATCCTGTTGAATTCTTCACTTCTGTACAAATTCTTCCTTTCTCTCCCTTCTGATCCTATCGAACCCTTCTCAACTGTAAAAATTCCTTCCTTTTAACCCTCAGCTCCTATCGAAGTCTTCAGACATCCTCTCGATAGGATGTTTTGGACCTACCTTCACTTCCTTCCCCTTGTTCTGTTGTTGGGTTTCATGGTGCTAAGAGATGGCTTCTTTGTGGGCATTCTTGACTGGTTTTCTGCATTATTACCAGCTTTCACTGCTATCTACAAAATGCACTCAACAGAGGCTTATTTGTGTGCTCATAGGTCCATCAATGGTCAGGTTAAAGGGTGAAAAGCGGCATTTTTCACCACTTAACAGTAACAGAAAACCTAAGAGCTGATATATTAGAGCGGAGATTGACTGTCTGAAAGGAGATCAACGAGCTTCTTATAGCCTAAGTTGAATTAGCTAAATAAAAGGCTGAAATCCTGGAAAGGCAACTAGCTCTATCTACTGGGAGAGTACCTGCCACCACTACTGGTCCTGCTCAAGAAGCTATTGTTGTGAAGAAAGATAAAGCTAAAGGGGTCCAAATTAAGAAGGAACCAGTAGATGATCAGATGATAAAATTGTGCTCATGTATTTAGTTAAGCAGTAGTGTGTGACTTTTGTAGTTTAGGGTTTAATGAAATTACTCTTTGTTCTATTTTATTTAATTTCCAATTTGTCTTTCTTTATTTCTCTGTGTTTGTTTATGTGTTGTTTGCCTTATGTTGTGTGTTTTCTTTTTCTGCTGTGTCATTTTCTTTTAAAATCTCGGTCTTGAACCTACTGCACATCGACATCTAACTTTGAATCAGTGAGGACACTGCTCCTCATAGGTTTGGAGGTGTGGCAGGATCTGCCAATGAAGTAGTTAACCTAAGTGCAGAAGAATCAAGTGAGTAACATAGAAATGGAGCCATGTTCACTTAAGAATCATAAAAAATTTAAAAATTTAAAAATTTTGCAAAACTTTAAGCATTATAAGTTTTTAAATTTTAGCATTTCCATGATGTTAGCACCAAGAAAACTCACTTGTATCAGTACTTAGTGAATCATTAAAGAGAGAAAAAGGTAAGGACATACCTAACAGTTCAATGGAAGACCATAGCTAATTAGATTTGGGCCTACAAAAATATATATTTTTTTCCTTTCTTTGAGGAGAGACTGAGGCAATTTTTCTAGCTCTAAGGACAGGCTGAGTCAATGCCCTCACTGGAAGTTAGGCACCTCCAAGTTGAAACAACTGAAAGTGCTCATGATACCTATGAAAGGATCAAGGCCTTCTCTTGGACAGTTTGAGCAACCCTAATCAACTGCCTTCGTGCACACAGCCTTTGAGCCTTGATTTCTAATGTTCTTCAAAATACACCTGAGTACTTCTACCTGAATCTATGAACCTGATTCAAACCTACCCTCACTCTGAGAAATCAGAAGGTAAAGGAGGAGCTGAAGATGGATAAGATAAGGTCAACATTGGGTGAATGGAGAAGAGATGCTTAAAGCTTAACATTGTAGCAGCTGAGGAGAGAGGTGGCAAGTCAAAAAAATAAAAATAAAAAGAAAAATGCATCTAAAAGAAAGAAAAATAATAATGAAGAGGAATAAGAGAGGGGTCAAGAGGAAAAGTTCATTGAAAAAATCAAAAATAAGAGGAGAAGTTGGCCACTTCAAGTCTGAAGAATTTTAAAGAAAATGAAAGGTGCTGAATTAAAGAAGGTGAGGTCATGAATCACCTCCTTCACGTACTGATTTCTCAATTTTGAATCCCTTCTCAACCTTCCATTCTTTATAACCTATCTCATAAGCCACATTACAACCCAGTCAAAAGACCCTGTGATCCAAAGTTGAATGAGCTATCATACAAAGACAAAGAGTTGTCCAATCTATGGTAAGGATTAGCCAATGATGTTAGAACTTAGACGACTCATGCTTATAGACCCATTTGGGGCCTGTAACTTCTCTTGAGCTTGAGAGAAAATTGAAACCCTCAAAGTTCCTTGTGAGAGTATGCCCTGGTGAGCAATGGGTCTGATGTTGAATGTATTAGGCATGGCCTATAACCTAATTTGTTAATTAATAATTAGCTCAGTACTGACCTAGATGTGATGTTTTCCCCTGCTGTGAGCTAATTGGAATGATATGCATCTATGTAGAAGCTGTGATGATTAAATGTCTGTGCATATCATATATTCGAATTCCTCATATTTTTTTTGTTGAATCAAAGGTGAATTGATGCTTTGTTTCTAGATAGCTAACTTGATAATTTGGCACTTCTGTTAACTATTTTATTGAGAAGTTTGTGGGTATCTTCGCTGAAAACCCTCAGGAGACTTCACTCCTCTACTAGGGATCACCTAGGGGTTTAAAAGGCTTGGTACATGTGCTAAATATATCTGTGCTCCTTACGAAAGTGGCATTTAAATTCTTAGAGTAGTTATTTTAAGTTTTCCTTTGCTCAGGGACTAGCAAAGATTAGGTTTGGGGGTGTGTTATTAATTGAAAAGTACCACTTTTCACCTCTTAACCTAGCCTTTGCTGGACCTTGAAGCTCACTAATAATCATGTGTTAAGTGTGTTTTGTAGTTAGCAATAATCTGTGCAACTAAATACAAAATCCCTGCTTTTTGGTCCAAAGAAGAGAGAGAATACATGCAAAGATGACAGCTAAGCCAAAGCTTAATGAAACACCTTGGTAGTGCTCACCATGGTGACTCACTTACTGGTCATTATTGACCAAAGTCTAGCAGATGGATGTGGTTAGCTGAGAATGGATAAAACTGCAATAGCAGCAAGTGCAATGTATCAGAGTATCAAAGATAGATCTCGCAGAGTTGAGGAGCTTCCTCGCGAAGCTAAGGATGCAGTTGAAGATGCCCTCGCACAGATGGGCCGCAGCATCAAGAGGAGAGCTGTAAAGACATTGTGAAGATCTCGCAGTGTAAGATTCTTAGAATTTGCCATCGCAAAGTTCTCACGAAGATCAAGCCTTAAAGCAGCCACGTGTAAAACATAATGAGTCTATATGTATACTGAACAAAATGTTACCTCACGAAGTTCTTGCGTAGCCAAAGAAGAGAGAGACACCCAAAATGCTCCTCATTCAACTCTCGCGCACTTTGAAGCCTTACCAGTTACTACGTGAGCGTAGGAACATACCTGCTGGAGTACTCAGCGAGGGAGAGAGATTTTGAAGCTCTATTGCGTGATAAATTCAGGCGCTCTAGATCATCTCCACAACAACATTGCAGCGTAAAGGAACTGCGTGATTAAGTGAAGATTTACTGCATGAGTGAGCACTTCCCAACAGCCAAAGGCTACTTCGCGAAGGCTCTATAGGTGCGCGAACGAATTAATGCATATGCCAGCCTCGCGAAGCATGGCCTACCCACTTCTCAATTTTAACACAAGGACCTTTTAGGAATTTCCCAGGGCTAGGGCACACTTCCCGAGGTGTAAATCTCAAGGCACTCAAGGGTCGTAACAGTACCACATCTATTAGAAAAATTGGGGTTAATCACTTCAGAGCCAAGGCCGTATGGACAGAGTATATAAGCTACACTTAGAGTTTAGTTTTGATCAATAATCCTTCCTTCATCCTCTGTCGGCTGAGAGTTCCAGCAGGCTAGGGTTAGGGTTAGGGTTTGATTGTCTTTTTTTCTCATTTTTCTTCTTTCTTAGCCCAGCATTTGCTGGCTAATCCTCTTGTAAGTAGTTAGACTTAGTTTTATTTTAGTTTTGTAATAGGTTTTGTATATATTGGGATTTTTTATGAGCAGTTGTGTACAGGCTGCAGCCTGGAGGCAGTTCATTGTAAGATTTGCTTTTATTAATAGATTGTTGTTTTAATGACTAATTGAATCTAAAGATCTTATGGTTCCCTTAGATGTCTATAGGATCCATGTATTTGGGACGAGCCCATTCAGTTTCCAATAGATCTATTGTTTACCATCTGATTTCCCTTCGTTCGATAGCCCCATGGAAAGCAATGCTAGATTTGTAGTGAGATCTGGAGAGCTCGGAGGCTTGTGGACCATGGTGGTTATAGCAGTTTATATATTTTTTCTCAGACCTCTGTGGTATGGACAGACCAATGGGATACCCTGTGACCATTTGAGTAGACAGAGTATAGCCCTAAGGTAGTGCCCAGCCACATGTTTGAGAAGGATTCTTCTCCCCTGCACATGAGCTTCTAGAGCCTTGTGAGGAGGTTTTGTACAAGAACTGGATCCCCTCTGTTTTACCTAATCGATACCAGATGTTAGATATGATTTCTCTATAGTAGTTGCTGCTTGAGGTTGAGTCATTGCAGACCTTTTGTAGTAATGACCAGCTAAATCTAGAGCCTTATTCAACCGGTTACATGGTCCTTTTTGTGGGCATAGTGAGTCGTTGGCCTTGGCAAAGCACTTAGGATTTTATGGGTAGAAATACCTATGGATGTTAGCCAGATCTATGCGCGATTTGAAGAGCTTGTAGCACTGGCATTACATAGTGCTGCAATTGTACTCATGGCCTGATCTGGTCCAATGGTTGATGAAATGATCGGTCCACTCCTCTGGATTAGATTAGCAATTTCTTGCTTGATCAATGAGATTTGACAGACTTTGTAGGATAGGTTGTGACCATTTGAGTGGACAGCCTATAGCCTTAAGAGCACCCTAAATGGCATGGGTTAAGTTGGATACTTCCACCTTGTTGAGGCTTTTGATAGCGTCTCAGCAAGGAGCACTGCAATGACAAACTAAATCTGAGTTACATTACTGCTTTAACTCTAAACTTAACCAGCTTACTTGTCACCATTTTTTATATTTTACTTTGGGATACACCATCACCATCTTCTTCTTAATCCTTTCTTTAGGATAGGGTTATATTTTATTTCTCTTTTGTTAGGGTTAATTTAGTGTAGTCATGAGACACCCAACTCCCTTTCTTTAGGATTGTCAGATCTGTAGCCAGATCTGAAGGCCTACTATTATATCCTATTTTGGGTTCTAGAGCAATTTCTCTGTGGGACAAACTCTTACTTATCAAAACTTGCTATAATAGGCCATGTATCTTGCAGGTCTAGGATTACTTTAGTTGTGCTAAATCCATTATTTTATTTTACTTTGTTTTTAATTTGTTTTCACCACACAATAATCAGCACCTGAAGGGAAGTCAAACAACACTAACCTTGACTCTCGAAGGAGTATTGAAGGAATAAACTATCCTTAGGAAACCCCTGCCCAAATTCTTAGCCTAGAGCCAATTAGGTCCCCTAGCTTTTTCCAGTTTTTAGCCTTAGCCACCCAATTTGCCCACGGGAGCTTACGGAGCGTACCCAGGAACGGGGCCGATCCTCCTTTGCATAGCGAGTTACTCCCCCCTTTTTAGATAGGTTTAGCAAGAATAGGAAACCAAACTAGATAGACTTTAGGCTAACCCCTAACTACACAAGTTGGTCGACCGACGCTTAGTAAAAGAGTCAACCCACATCCCGCAAAGCGTGAAAGTGACATGTTGCAGCATCGATAAATATCTGCAGCTGGTGATCACATTAATCCAAGTATTCTCCATTTAGAATTAGCCATTCTTTTCTGCATTTAGTATTTCTTACTCTATTATTTAATTGCTTTCCGCAAGAGTCCACGTGAACCAAATTGGGCCACTTATTTCGGGGACCGAAAGGAATCTAGAAACGTGTACCAACATTATCACCCCCAGAGCCCTCTGGACCGTGTTCAGCGCTCCGTGAACACCCGACCTTGGCTGGCCTCTCTACATCTCAACTAGTCACTCTCTAAGAGTGGAGGTGGACTCAAGCCCACCAACACTAAATAGGTGACTCTACTGGAAGGGAGCCCTCCTAAAGAGACGACAGCTATGAAGATGGCGAAAGCGGACCTACAACTCATAGGCATCCGCATCATTGCGCGCGCCCTCAACTTGGGTCCCTCCAGCCTCGAAGTCTCAGAGTTGAGCTCTCAGGGTATCACTGAAGTTTCGGCTAGAGGTACCAGTCATCTTCTTCGTGCATGAAGCTCTGGGGGGACTCCTTGACTAAGCCCCAACTTACGGATAACCCGATACACATGGATCCTAACCACATTCTCAAAAAATTGGACCCATATATCTCTCTGAAAATACTGCTGACTCGACTATATAATAGCATGGTCTTCATCCTCGCCCTTTGCGTAGGGTCTCCAGATGACGTACAAAATAAACATGTCAGTATAACAAAAATAAGACTAAACCTAAAAAGCACAAACAACCGAAGAGAACAAACACATCACCTGTAGAGAATGCATGTCCTTGAATACTACTCGGGAAACCTAGCTGTCCGAAACTCTCTTAGACCTCCGATGGCTGCCCTCCATGCCTGCATGCGGGGGAATACATGCACGGTCCTAGCAAGGAACCTTTAGCGTAAAAAAGTGAAATGATCATACACCCATATCTGACTACTAAACGTGATCAGAAAAATCAACAAAATGGGTGATGACAATAAACAAATAAACGAATTTAACTTGATCCAACTCACCTGTGAAAGGGGATGAACCGCCGATAGTGCGGGCACATCTCCCTCTCCTGAACACCTGCTCATATAGATGAGCAAGCGCAGCCACACCCCACGAGTATGCCCCCATGTGGTCTAAGCGCTGAGGAGAGTGAGGAACACTCCACTTATTGCCCCCCTTGTATAGGACGAAAACATGATGCATCCAAAAAAGTCCATCAGGAAGGCCATGATATCTCAGTCTGCCGTTGCACCCGGCACCATAGACAGCTAGTGAGCACTCACGAGTAGAAGATGTAATGCGTACTCCTCCGGCGTCTCCCTGTATCACCTGGGCGGGACGAAACCTCCGCCGAACTCGCCCAAGAACCCAGTGGTCCGGATCATGCCTATCCCAGACCTGGCAATGAATGGGTACTGACGCCAGAAGAACGCCACACTCACCTCCTGGTAATCGAGCAACATTTGGACCATCATCAGAGCATCGTCAATCCTCCAGGGATGGGAGCATCATACCAGTCAGGAAGAGCAAAGCCTGCTGCTCATCCTTCAACCTCTCAATGAGCGTGCCAACATGGCCCCGATCGAGTCTAAAAGGCTCCAAGTCGAAGATGGGCCCGAAACCCCATTTGGTGAGCCTCTCCTACTGAAATGGTGGGAGCACCAGATACCATTCCCTCGACTCTGCCCGCACTGAACTAATCGATAGAGAGGGAGGATCCTGAAAATGCGATGCAAATAGGAAGAAAATAACCGTCCGTATGATAAGCCAAAAATTTAAAGAACTACCCAAAAATATTAATAAATAGAAATAGAAAGAACGACACTCGAAAATAAAATATTGGAAAATAATTAATAATAATAGCAATAAATAATGAAACAAATAATAAAAATCCGCGAAAAACTAATAAATACATAAATAAAAATAATAATAATAATAATAACGATGATAATAATAGTAATAGTAAAATAATAATAATAAAATAATAAAAGCAATAAAAAAAAAAAAAGATAATAATAATAATAGTAATAATAAATAGATAATATGGATAATAATAATAATAAACTAATAATGATAACAGTAAAAAATAAATCCACGCAATACTGATAACAAAAATCTACGATAAATAGAAATAACATGGCAAACAATCGTGAAATGAAAACTTATGATTAACCATAAACACAATATATAAATAAAGACAGAATATGCAAAATTTGACCAAAACAATGTAAAACAATAAATAAGCGTGACCTAGACTTATATACAAACATGATGAATGGATGCACACATAAATAACAACAAACTGCATTTTCTACATAATTAAAAAAGCGTTTCATATTCTAAATGATTCTAAGTTGTAACCTAAATGCCTAAGAAATTAGTGAGAACTCTTGTTTAGAGCACCTACCTCCCCACTCACAAGGTTGTCTTACAACAGACTGCGCATCGGATGTGGAGCCAAATGCGGAGAAGTAGCAGCAACACCAACATTAGCAACAGCACCCTATGGAGCAGCCTCCGGATAAGCCGCCTGAGGCACCAGAGCACCCTCGATCATAATGACCACCTCACTGGCATCCTCGCCTCCCAACATGTGCTCCAGCTCCTTAGAGAAAGAGGCAAACCCCAAGTATCTGGGAGTCAGACACTCAAAAGACCTATCACCACCTTTAGAAGCTTTCTCAAATGAAAGGACTCAAAGAAAGAGGAAGAACGAAAGAAACGGAGCAAAAAATGGACTGTTGGATCTCAAGATATCGCGAAGAGACGAAAATTAGCACTCGGGAAGCAAGGAAACTCGAAACTTCAGAAACAAGAGAAAGTCATATGCACAATGAGAGAAATGAGAGTTTTTATGGTATATATAGACCTAAGCTCGATTATGCGCATGGAGTATAGCATATAACATAATTATGCGCATGGACACATGCGCATATTTCGAATTATGCGTTGTTGCCATAATTGGCTCTCTGTCGTTTGGATTATGCGTTGTAGCCTCAGCGCATAATCCCAACAGTCTTCCAATAATGTCCGCATTGTACCGGACTGACGCTTCGATTATACATTGCGTTGTCACCGTATAATGGAATTATGCACCCACTACACAACATATAACTCATAAAAACATCAAAAATACCACAAAAATAATGTAATGCATACATTTAACCCAAAAATAATTATAAAACCCATAAGCAAATGGAACGTAAAAGGAAAAAAATAATAATAAATCTTTATCATGAAAGTCCCACCATGTGATCCCAAAATATATATATAGATAGTACAAAAGTAAAATAAAGTAACAAATATGAAGCAAATAAAACAAAATAATAAATAAAGCACAACAAAAAATTATATTCATATATACACATTTTGCAAAAAATCATTATCCTTAAAGTCCCACCGTAAAACATATATACACAAAAAAACAGAAAAACAACAACAAAAATTAAGACAAAATAATAATACAAATAAAAATAAAATGAAAATAGCAAATAAAAAAATAATAACAACAAAGACCAAATAAAGAAACAGGAAAAGACCCACCATGAGGCCCAAAAATGAAGACAATACTAGAAAAGAGAATTTACCCTTAAGGTCCCACCGAAACCAAAATATATATAAAACTAAAACTATAATATAAACTCGGTGTGTAACAGTGATTTTTGTCAATCCGTCGCGACGATGCGCTCAATGATGTAGTCGCCACCCAAAGCTTTTGGTGACCCGGGATACCTCAAAATTGATATACAAGCACCGAAGTGCAAAAATATGACTCCGATTTACCGGTCTTTGCCAAAGGCTCTTTGGTAGGGGCTTCAGTTATCAATCGGGAAGGTGTTAGGTACCCGATCGACCCGCTCGTAAGCGGTCTCTACTATGGTCGGGACTATGTGTTTACTATTTTATATAATATATATATATATATATATATAATTATATATATAGAAAGAAAGAAACAAAATGGGCGGCACTTCCTTTTGCCTAAAGGCACACACCAATCCTATTTAGCCCTTCCTGCCTATTGAAATTTGGGCAGCGTAACGGCTCAATTCTAGGATATAGGAAAAACAAAGAAGGTAAAGGAGTAGAGGGGAGAGCTGGAACTCTCGAACTCTTGCAGCACCATTGTGGACCTTTGCGTTGATGCGCTTTCAGTGAGCTTCTGATAGCATATGGGTTGAGGAATGGGTTTGAACCTCCAAGGCTAGGGAGCTAGAGGGTAGAAGAGGAAGGCTAAAAGGTATTTCTAGATGACTCTCAAGGTTTGGTGATGGATGATGGGATCTAAAAAACAAAACTCACATTTGGAATTGTATGGAGGAATGGTATTTTAAAATGGAGAGGGAGCACTCTAGGCTTTTCTCTCTTTTAGAAAATTTTCAAGCCCTTAAGCACGAGAGGGTGACTCTCTATTTATAGAGGTTGAGGTGATTAGTGAGGAGTTAAGTCACTAATAGGTTTAGAAATTAGGTAATGGGCAATCAAAAGTTTTTGGGGTTTTCTAGAGCTTGGAGAAGAGGGATTTGAGTTTAATGGTCAATGATAGGGTGGTGACTTGAATGACAAAAGAGTGATTACGTAAGCTAATAGGGTCACTAGGGTCCAAAAGAAACATATCCCAGACTTTGGAATAGTCCCCAAGTCAAACCCCCAATGTCAATTTTGGCCATTTTTTGAAGGAAAACCAGGCCCAAACTGTTGAAAGTTGAAGACTCGTAGGGGCCCGACCCGATTTTGTAATTTCCTGTACAAATCCGTGATATTTATTACGCCATAACTTTTGATGTGCAACTCTGAATTAGAAGATTCTTTACTCGTTGGAAAGCTAGGAACCTCTACCTTCCAATGGCATAGGACTCGGGTTGGAAAACTATCTATGAAAACATTGACACTCCTCTTTTCATCAACTGTTTTGGTTGGTTCGAAACTGGTCCGGTTTCGTAATTTCTTGCACAAATCCGCAATCTTCTTTTTGCCATAATTTTTAATGTACAACTCCGAATTAGACGATTCACCGGCTTATAGTATGTATATATTTAAATTAAAATCAAGCCTTAATCTATTACAAGCGCAGAATGGAAATTATAGCGTAGCACTAGGATCGATTCTACGAAGAAGTGATTATCTTATAGATTTTTATATTCTTGCATTTAAAAACTATCTTTATCTTTTAAGTCCTAAACTACTGAAGAAATATGAATAAAAGAATATTTTCTTTAATCTAATTGCATAAAAATAAATCCTAATCCTCCTTCAGATTGAGATCGTCAATCTCAACCTTCAGCTATAGGATGATTACAAATTTCAAATTCCGTTACACTGTATTGTAGCCTTCCAGAATCTAGTCATCAATTAAAAGCTAAAACTCTTCAACACAGATTTAATCTAATCAACAATCTCCTAAAATCTGGGCGTCAATCAAATTTGAGAAAATTGAAGATGGAAAAGTAAAACCATTACACTGATCTGCAAACTTCAACCTGAGTCGTCAATTCAAATCAAAATTCGAAAATGTTTACAAAGCAAATAAAATCTAAACTAAAAAATAAAATAAAATCTAAATTTGAAAGCAAAAATAGAACAATTCAAAGGGTTGATCTTTCAGCTTCCTCTGCGTTGGTCATCAGGCAAGACCCCAGAGAACTGTGGACAATGTTACTTTGTAAATCCTAAGCTACTTTGATCGGGAGAAAACACAGACCTCAGTTGTCAATTGATGCTGTGAAATTCTTCGATGATTATTCCTATGCCGAGCTCTCTTATTTCTAGATCATAAGAGTCGGTTTACAGAGATCTAATTCTAAAAAAAAAAATTAATAAAATAAAACATTCTTAGTATAACTCTAACTCTAATTTTATTTTTTCTTGCTTTTGGATGTTTGATGTCTTCTTGATTTCTTTCCTTGATAGCAGCAGCAGAGTCCTTTTAAGATTCTTCTTCATCGGTCTCCCAGATCCGTGATTATCCAAACTTCTAATTCAAGAGTTCTTCTAATTTTGTTCATGGAGGTGGAAATTCTCACGTGATTAGCAACAACAACAGTAATCGGAAAGCTTCTATAATCATAATTGTAAATCACGATTATCTCTTTCTTCAGCTCCTATGACTTTCATACTAGACAATTCTCTATAATGAACGATTGTTGTCTTCTGTATCGCCTTTTACTCTTTTGTCCATTTCTTCAGAATCGTCTTTTGAACAATCATAAATTATGATTTCTCATTTTTCTCTTCTTTTGTTTCAGTGTTAGTGCTCAATCATAAAATACGATTTCTCAACTTTCAATAGGTGGCAAATCGTCTTCTTACGCTCAACCATCTTTTTACTATTTTTTGAGTTTATTTTAATGAATACTAGTACTTTTTTTTACTCTTTTTCTTTAATATCTACACATCATTAACTTGTTAGTAGCAAACTATGTCCTAGCATCACTAAGTAAAGGGTGATAAAATGGTAAATTATGTGATTAATCACACCCCCAAGCTATCTCATCAATGAAGGCAGAGAGAGGGGCCCCCAAGCTGCACTCAGGGTTATAAGTGGTTGATATGCCTAAAGTCATAGCAATTTCAAAAGGGCCCACTAACATCCAAAATCATCCACTAAAATCAAGAACACAGGGTTTCCATTATAATCCTTCCTTACCTTGATGTTCTGGTAGAATAATCTGACCAACCTAGGGTACACCAATTCTTTTAGGTGACCCAGCAAGGGCAGCAAAGAGGCCTTGGTCAGAAACTCCAAGGGAGGGGCAGTCAAGGTCTCCTTCTGAAAATATGCCTTGTCAAAGGCAGTCTCTGGCTCAAATTTGATGGCAGCCAGGAATTCACTAGGAGTGGTCAGAGGGTCAACTTCAGGGACCACCTCCTTTCCCTTCTTCTGCTTCTTCTTTGACTTTTTAGGGCTTGCAGCAATAGTTCTAGCCCTTTTCACTGGGGCAACCCTCTATTTAGGATTTTCCATTAGGGGCACAGGGGCATCAGTGGCCTCCCCAATGGAGGCCTCCGCTATTCTCACTAATTTTCGAGTAGCCAAGGGTATATCTGTAAGTGGAGGGTTCAAAATGTCCTCAAGGGCATCCACAAAGTGGGCTTTGGCAGCCATTTCTCCAAAAATCTAGGGTTTTAGTTTTTAAAATTAAATTCCTAGTTCTCTGCAGCTCCACTAAAGTGTCTTCACACACATAAATACCTAAAGTCCAACTATTACCGAGAAATCACCAATCAAAGGCAACCAGCTTAGTAAAAGTTAAAAGCTTGCCTCCTAAACCTAGGGTTTCGCAAATGCAACTCCACAGATGGTCAAACTACACTCTGCCAGGTGCAAAATGCTCAGAATCAGATGCAGAACGAAGTGTGAGAGTTATAAGATGAATGGTGGAGCAACAATGGCCAATGGTGAAGAAGGTAGGAGGGTTGGATAGGAGATGGGTCGCAAGAGCTTTGGGAAGAAGAGGGATTGAAAGCTCATGAGGAGTTTTATGTAAGATGCCCGAGCTTCATGAGGATCTAGTTTGGATATCGCGGGGCTCCTCTAAATGCAAATCATGCTCGCGAAAGCAAGATGAAAAATAGCACCTCACAAGGCTCCTTGCGAAGATGTCTTAAGAGAATTTAAGCCTCGCGAGTATCAATAGGCAGCCCATCGCGTAGTTACCAGTAAGGAACTACTGCTCACGCAGTTAAAGATAAACTGCGCGACAGGCTAATCCAAGCACATCAGGTGCTCACACAGTTTCAATGGAGCTGTACGATATGCCTTTTTAGATAAAATAGAGCCTCGTGAGGCTCTGCTTAGATCTTATATCAGGCTTCCAGTTGTGTTGCATCAGTTCCTGCTAAGTTTGTCACAGCTCTTTCTCTCCTTTCAAAACATCAGAAACTCCTGGATACATGTCATTTAAGTTCTCATGGTTCATGCACACATTTCCTCAAAGCACACATGCTAACCACCAATAAAAGTAAATTACAATATTATGGTGATGCTTAGCCATGAACATGCATAGTCTAACCTACCCTCACAGTTCATGCATAGACCTCTGTGAAAGCAAGCTCAGAACATAGATTAAAATTCTTTAACATTTAAACAATCACAACAACTAAAATAGCACACAAAAAAAATTAACACAGCAAATGACAGAAACTACAAGCACAGACATCAATCACAAACAACAGCTATGGTACATCAGTTACAAGA
Organism: Chloranthus sessilifolius; assembly: GCA_021018995.1. Classification (NCBI taxonomy): domain Eukaryota; kingdom Viridiplantae; phylum Streptophyta; class Magnoliopsida; order Chloranthales; family Chloranthaceae; genus Chloranthus; species Chloranthus sessilifolius. Next base: position 36,668,375 of record CM037597.1, on the reverse strand, counting down.
CTGTGGATCATTTATCAGTGGGAGGTTCTTGAAGGTGGATGGTCTGAGGAGGCTCCACAGAATTTTCTATTCAAATCTTGAGCCTTTGACCATTCACTTTGATGATCTTCCCAAACTTGGGGTATCTCCACAGCCCCGGATGGGGATGCATGAATCAAAGTATAAGGACCATCCCATCTGGTTCTTAGTTTCCCTAGGAAAAATTTGAGCATGGAGTTAAATAACCATACCTTTGCACCACTGTTGAAGTCTTTCCTCATCAGTCCCTTGTCAAAGAAAGTTGTGGATCTCTCCTTGTAAATCCTTGAGTTGGCATAAGCATCCAATCTCAACTCATCAAGCTCTGACAACTGTAGCTTCCTGTGTATACCAGCAGGTGTTAGATCCAAATTCAGAGTTTTAACAGCCCAATAGGCTCTATGCTCTAACTCTACTGGTAGATGAAAAGCCTTGTCATAAACTAGTCTGAAAGGGGACACGTCAATTGCTATTTTATAGGCAGTCCTGTAAGCCCACAGTGCATCAGTCAGCTTCATGGCCCAGTCTTTCCTATCTGTCCTCACTATCTTCTCTAGGATGTGCTTTATCTCCCTATTAGAAATTTAAACTTGCCCACTGGTTTGTGAGTGATAGGGAGTTGCAAGCCTGTGGATAACAGAATATTTCTTGAGCAAACTCTCAAAATTTCTATTTCAAAAGTGGCTGCTCCCATCAATGATGATGACTCTGGGGTAGCCAAATCTAGAGAAGATTTTTTCTTTGATGAATTTCAGGACAACCTTGTGGTCATTGGTCCTTGTGGCAATGGCTTCAACCCACTTGGACACATAGTCCATTGCCACAACGATAAATTATAACCATCTAAAGGGGGAAAGGGGCCCATAAAATCAATTCTCTAAATATCAAACAAGTCGACAACTAGAATGGGCTGTAATGGAATTTAATTTCTCCTTGACAGGCCACCCATCCTTTGACATCTAACACACAGTTTGCAATATGCATATGCATCCTTGAACAAGGAGGGCCAATAAAAACCACACTGCAGCACCTTAACTGCTGTCTTTTTCCCACTGAAGTGACCCCCGCAGGCATTTTCGTGGCACATGATCAGAATTCTGGGGATGTCACAATCAGGGACATATTTCCTTATGATCTGGTCTGCATAGTACTTGTATAGGCAGGGATCCTCCAGAAAAAGAACTTGACTTTTGAAAAGAGCAAGTCTTTGTCCATTTTAGACCAATGGGAAGGGATCCTGCCAGCAGCCAAGTAGTTAACAATGTTGGCAAACCATGGCACAATAGATTGAATAACAAATAGCGGCTCATCTGGAAAAAAGTCTCTAATTGGTGTAGCAGCATACTCATCCACTAAAATTCTAGACAGGTGATTAGCCACCACATTTTCTACTCCCTTTTTGTCTTTGATCTCAAGATCAAACTCCTACAATAGAATGATCAATCTGATCAATCTAGGCTTAGCATCTTTCTTGGCTAGTAGGTATTTGAGGGTTGAGTAGTCAGTGAAAACAACAATTCTAGACCCAAGTAGGTAAGGTCTGAATTTATCCATAGCAAAAATAACTGTCAAAAGCTTCTTCTTAGTTGTAGTATAATTGAGCCGAGCTTCTGCCAGAGTTTTGCTGGCAGAGTATATCACACAGGGCAGCTTATCTTTTCTCTGTCCTAGGACATCACCTATAGTCAGGTCTGATGCATCACACATTAGCTGAAAGGGGAGTAAGTAGTCTGGGGCTTTAATCACAGGGCTAGAGGTTAGGCATTTCTTTAAGACCTCAAATGCCTCAAGGCATTCATCAGAAAAATCAAATTACATATCCTAACAAAGCAAGTGGCACAGTGGTTTTGCAATTCTACTGAAGTCCTTGATGAACCTCCTATAAAATCCTGTATGCCCAAAGATTGATCTGATTTATTTGACAGTTTTAGGTGGGGGCAAGTGTGAGATTAAGTCAACTTTAGCCCTATCCACCTCAATGCCTCTGTGGAAAATCATATGGCCTAACATAATAACTTGTGTTACCATAAAGTGGCTCTTTTCCCAGCTTAAGACCAGGTTGGTCTCTTCACATCTTTGAAGCACTAGGCTGAGGTGGATTAAACATTGATAAAAACTATCCCCAAAGACTGAGAAATCATTCATAAAGATTTCCATAAACTTGTCAATCATATATGAAAAAATAGCATACATGCATCTCTGAAATGTGGCTGGGGCATTGCACAGTCCAAAAGGCATTCTTCTATATACAAAAGTTACAAATTGACATGTGAATGTGGTTTTCTCCTAGTCTTGAGGGTACACAGGTATTTGGTTATAACCTGAGTACCCATCAAGAAAGCAATAATATGCTTGCCCAGCCAATTTGTCTAGAATTTGGTCAATGAAGGGGAGAGGGAAGTGGTCCTTTCTGGTTTTGGAATTGAGCTTTCTATAATCAATGTAAACTCTCCAACCAGTGGTCTCCCTGGTTGGCATCAACTAACCAGAATCAGAAGTGACAACTGTTACGCCTGACTTTTTAGGGACCACCTGAATAGGTGACACCCACTCTGAATCTGAAATGGGGTAGATTACCCCCGCATCTAACAGTTTCACTATTTCTTTGAGTACCACCTCTTGCATGTGAGGATTTAATTTCCTCTGCATCTCTCTAGAGGGTTTTGAACCTTCTTCCAGGTGTATTTTGTGCATGCACACAGAGGCATCAATCCCTCCTAGATCAGCTATTGTCCAGTCTATTGCCCTTTTGTGCTTTCTAAGGACATTCATTAATTCCTCTTCCTGCTCACTAGTAAGAGAGGAAGAGATAATCACTGGAAGCTTTTTATCTTGCCCTAGGAAGGCATACTTTAATGTGTCTGGCAGTTGTTTAAGCTCAAAATCAGGTGATCTTTCAATGAAAGGCAATAAAGGTGCCTTGGTGGATTGTGGTAGGGGTAACAATGTAGGTTTCCAGCTGGAATGCTGCACTAGGCCCACAAAAGAATTTGATGTGGTGTTGTCTTCAGCCATAAAAACTTGGGCGTCCCCCTCAACCTCACTCCAAACATTCTCCAAGTTCTCACAAACTTTATCCCAATCCAACAGATTGCATATCTCTTCTTCTACAAGGTCCTCTAATATATTCACTGCACAACAGTCCTCAATGTCCAGCTGAGGCTGCTTGGCAGCATTATACACATTTAACTGGGTCTTCATGATCTCAAAGGTTACCTCCATCACCCCAGACCTAAATTGAGTACAGGCATTGGCAGTAGCCAAGAATGTCACTACAAAATAATGGGTTTTTAGGGACGGTGTTTTGCTTGCGGTATTAATTAACTGCCAGCAAAGCCAAATATTTAGCAAAGCGTCGCGGAGTCCTCTCGTTATCCAAAAAGGAAATTAACAAAGACCTCTAATATAACTAGCGCCAAAGCCCCTCAAAAAAACAAAAACTAGCGCCAAAGTAATTCATAGCAAAACTATTAAACCCTAACCCAGTGACCTTCAAAACTATCAAACCCTAACCCGAGTGACCTTTTAGACCCCTTCTTCTACAATCACTGAAGTCTTTCTCTAACTCATGCGAAACTCCGACGAAACCCCAATGAAATCTTCAAGCTCTCACTTTTCTCTCTGATTTTTCCTACTCTCTTTTCTCTCTGATCTGATCTACAGCAAGTTGAAATCGATGTGTGCCGTGTGGAATCTCTGATCTGCAGCAAGTTCTAAAATCAAAGAAACCTTAAAATATCTGGCCCTAGAGAAGGTATGCAAGGAGTTTTTTTTTTTTTTTTAATTGGTATCTCTGTTTTTTTGTCTATTTATGCAAAAATATGTTTGGTTTGATCGAGGTGTTCCTAGAAAGGCGGATATTCGCAAATTTCAGTCAGATAATGGTTCTTGGATGTATGTTCTGTGTGTAATCCGGGTTGTTATGCCCACGCCCCATTAGTTGGAGTTTGCCTAATACTTGTTTGAGGAAATGCCAAATACTTGTTTATGATACATGGGATGAATGAAAAACATGACTTCTCTGTTACTTTCTTTTTTTTAAAGATGACTTCTCTATTACGGGCAAAGTAGCATATACTTTTAGTAATCCAATTTATGGAAGTTGTAGCTCATAGTGGAAGCTACCAGAGGCCCAAAAAGATTCCACTCGTCCAATCTTGGTGTTCAAATCTTTATGGCTCTACTTGATGTATGCACTCATAATAATGGTAGAAATGGGTTCTTCTTTGACTACTTGATGTGCTTAGTTTAAATCAAACAAATAGTTAGAAAAATAATGAAATTGTTGGTTTATCATCACTGTTTTATTCTTATATTGTGATGATATTTCATCAAAAACTTCGAATGTTTGAATGGTGGTCTTATCCCCGATATTGTTGAGCTCCTTGATGATTAAATAGTGATTTAGTAGTACAAATAATGATAGTCTTAGATTTCTAATGGAAATGAAAATTTTGATGATATATGATCTCTTTAACATTTAATGATATCAATGAAGATTGCGGTCAATGTTTGACCTAATCGAATGGTGTGAAAATAAATGAATCGAGTGTGGCACTAGATTGTGCCACACATAGCTTATAGTGTATTGCACCGGCCCTCATCATGTGTAGAAATGGATGAAAATTATATGGTTATGGTTTATAAGGATCATGACTGATATGGTCACGCTCACTATCGTAGCTTTAATATAAAAATTTTAGATGGTGTTTGATGAACTATCAAGTGCACCTATTAATTGTCGAATCTGAAAACTCTGAAATTGAGGATAAAAGACCCACTGTTTTGGGCATTAAATAAGTGGAAAACGATTTTTGAAAAATCTGTAAAAACTCAATTATGTGCATTGAAGGGTCCCCTCAGACCTAGAAAAATTTCAAGATCAAACACCCTGCAATTAGACCAGCACGAAATTCGGGGCATATAGGTGTAATTTTGTCAGAAATTTACCTGAAAACTGCACATTATTGGGTCCTTTAAATTATGTAAAAATTCATTACTACAGCTGGACTGGTGACTTATCATTAGATGTTAATTCCATCAGGTTTGACCGGGAGAAAATCTGGAAACCGAGGGTGTAGAACTTGTCACATGGCACACTGATTATGACCAATTCTGGACACCTGATCAGATGGCTCAAATCCCATCATGATCTGATCATTTTTAGACTACCGACATAAGTTGAAGATAGCTTCAAGATTTTTTCAAGGAGTTCTTTTGTGCTCGATTCGGAGATTGGCACTAAAAGTTACGGCCTAGTTATCAGAGGCCATAAAATCTGGTCTGATACCCAGTCAAAGATAAAATCTCTTTCTGTAATCTAATGGCCCTGACCAATTCTGATTAAATTTTTGGATTCCATCACTTGAGAAGGTTATTGCTATCTTGCTATCAGTCCTCTTTCATTTGGTTTCAGACTTGATTGGTTTTGTTAGTGTAAAATCCTTAGTGTACTGGAAAATAGTTTTTAATAATAAGATTTCTTCGTTCCTTTTTCGCTTTGTTGTTCTAGTTTCCTTCATATGCAAATAATCTTAAGCTAATCCTTACTTTTTAATAAGGAGTTTCTGTTTAGCTCCTCCTTTGATAGAATAGTTCATGTGTGGTCCTTGCAGGTATGCCCTCATAAAGCTAGCATTGATTCAAAGATTGATTTGGCTGAGAATAGATGGATTGATGCATAAAATTTAGAAGTCAAATCCAGCTGCATAACTTTAGTCAACTACCCAGTTTTCTCTCTTAATAGTTCTAAAAAGAGTGCTTTGATACAATACTTTCTTTTAAGTTCTCTATACTTTTTAGTTTCTATCTAAATCTGCCATATCATTTCTCTGTTTTCTAAATTTTCTTTGCTTTCCCTTTTCTTCTAGAAATTATAAAAGGTTGAGCCCAGTCCAAGCCCTTGAAGGGATGCCTTTCTAGTCTCAAACTTTGACAGGCTAACTTTTATCATTTATCCCTTGAAGGGTTGTGTAAAGCTTGACCTACCCAAAGATGCAAATTTTGTCATGGGCTAAGCTCAGGCCGGCTTCTTCAAAAACTGAGACAATTAATGGGTCAAATTAAATGCATAAAGCAGTGAAGGCATTCTGTAGCTCATCCTCACACTCTTTTTTTTTTTTTATAGCATGCTTGCATTATTTATGTACTTTGTGGTCCTCTTTTGGTTCATAGGCACTTAACCTCCTCCATTTGAACTAAATCTCAATTTATTCATAATTTTCAATCAGACATGGGCATCAATATATGTTGGGCGTTACCCAATATTTGACTACATTTTTGGAAGTTAAAAACAAAAATAGTAATAATTTTGTTTAGATTACAAGCCACGTGGCACTTGATCCCAAAACGGATATTTTTGTTGGGATCACATGCCGCATGGTATGTGATCTCGGTATTGTTTTAAGGATAAGCCCGACAACACTAGTTCAAGTATTGCCTTATATATATATATATATATATATATATATATATATATATATATATATATATATATATGTTTGATAATTTCGGCGGAAGGAGATTGAACAGAGCGCCATTGTTGGTGCTAGAACATATTTTGACTTCTATGGGGCCTAAAAAATATGCCCATTTGAAAGTTCCTGCCATCAAATCGAAACACTTTAATATGATCCTTAAGGTAGATGTAAACAAAAACATGTACTATAGTCTATCAAAAACTTTATTTTTTTAGATAATGTAAGGTATCCCAAGCTTGCGCTTGGACTCGGATGCCCTCGCTTCCACCATGCCACAAGTATTTCGCGAACTTCGCACCTTACTAGCTCAAATAATTTGAATACTCTATGGGTTGGATATGATCTTAGTATGGCCTTTAGCTACGTAGAGAATTTGAATAGGCAAAAACTAGTTAGTCACCTAAAATTCGAAGCTTGATTTTGGCCTAAGCTAATCATAAAGCCTAGTTGAATCAACAAATCTCCAGTACTACTATTTTACCCAAAACTCATGAGGTTTAGTGTTATCTATGACTTATGAAAGACATGGGTTGCACTATAATGGTTTGGGGTAGGTTTAGATATAATGGTTTGAGAAACCATCCAAAGTAGAATTAGCTTCTCCATTAATGTGATACATTTCACTACAAAATTAGGCATTTTTGGTGACGCCTTATTAATAGCGGTTTGTTAAGACCGCCACTGAAATCTCGAAACTCCCTTGTAGTTTGAATAATTTTATTACTAAGTTTATTGATAGTTACCTCATGCTTACCAAAATAATTATTGATAATTAATTTTAGGTGAAAAGAACATTTCTTTGAGGTGGTCAGATATTCCAATAAGAAGTTGAAGATTGTCAGTCTAATATTATTCCATTTTTTTGTAGAAATTAATTTGCAAGGGACCTTAAGAATCAAATGTTAGTCTTGACCTCATTTAGTTTTTATTGTTCTCAATTATGGATATGATTTTTTTTCAGATGGACCATCCAGAATCATCTGCGATGAAGAGTGGTGTAAGACGTAAGACTATGTTGGCAAAAGTTTTGAAATTACCAAAGGGAGAAAAGTTAAAAATAGAGTGTGATAAAAGTCTACCAGCAAACTCTAATGCCAGTCATCTATCAAATTGGTGTGGCATAATAGCAAGAGATTGCTAATTATTTCCCCTTGATCGACTGACTTGGCGTGAAATAAGCCAAACATCAAAGAGTCGTGCCTGGGAAATGATTGCGGTAGGATTTGTTTAATCTATTTTGATTATTTGTGCTTTTTGTATCTTAAAAATGTAATTTATATGATGTCATATAAAAATTGATTGTAAATGTTTAGGAAAAATTTGAATTGAATGAAGAGTCGAAACATGTGGTATTGATGTCCGTGGGCAAGCATTGGAGAGATTATAAGTGTAATTTACAGAGGAAACACTACAATGGATGTAGAACCAATGCAGAACAGTATAGATGTTGCCCTGAAGACGTAGATCGAAATCAATGGGTGGCCCTTGTCCATTATTGGAACTCGGATACTGGAATGGTATATTTTTGCTTGAGAAGTCATTTTAAAACATAATTTGCATAATATGGTCCTCATACCAATTCAATTTATACCATGTAGAAAATTAGTGAGACAAATAAAAGGAATCGATCCCTCCTTAAGTTGGCTCACACGTCTGGGAGTAAAAGTTTTGTGAGAGTATGATTTGAGGAGGTAAGCACAATGATTCATTTATTTCAGTATTTTATGATATACTAATTATTAAAAATTTCCTTGACACAGCGAAATAAGAGTTCAACGCAACAAGAGCCAACTCGTTCAGATTTGTTTGTTAAGACTCGTACTCGCAAAGATGGTTTACCAGTAAATGATGAGGCTGCCCATGTGATTGTAAGTTACGCACGTTATTTTTATTTATTATATAAAAATTATTACAAAGTCTTTCAATTATATGTTTTCCCTATATAATTACTAAATAAATGAATAAATATTTGATTGCAGCAAAGGATCCAACAAGAAATTGAAAATCGAGAAGGTTCACAGGATTCAATATCACGAGATGATGTGATATCCACTGTCTTGGGAGCAGAAAAACCGGTCGGTTGTGGGATATGGATTGGGCATGACCCCCACTATGTTGTGGGGATCCTCTTCTAAATATAATGGGCCTTCTGTTACTGAGTTTGCTATAGTTCAAGGAAAAATGAAGGAATTCGACAAGACAATGAAAGAGACAGGTGCCGAAATAGAGCGGAAAGATGCCGAGAGAGATGCTGAGATGGCACGTCGAGATGCTGAGATGGCGCGCCAAGCTGCCGAGATGGCAAAACTTAAGAGTATCATAGATATTTTAACTGCACAGGCATGTATAAGAATCTATTTGCTAATAAAAATTAGGATTGCTATTTAGTGTTGTTATTACGTTTATTCTTTACTATTGTCTCGTTATGTTTGTTAGATTTGTTAATATTGTTCCTAATATATATATATATATGTGTGTCTATTTATTTTTCAATGTGTAGGCTTCAAACAATTATATTACAACCCCACAATCTATTGGCGGAGGAAACGATTCAGGTATTACCACTCTCTATGATCATTTAACGATTCACACCTCCACAACTACTTTCAGATAGTCCCATAATCATCCACTTGAGGGACTTGATTCCACAACCACCATCTTCTATGAAAGTCTGGGGCCATTCCAATTGATCAAATGCATTTTTTCTTTGGTGTTGTGTTTCAGGGCCAACTCTGGATTCCAATAACATACGTGCACAAACATGATAAAATTATTACTTGGTAATCACATATTTCTTCTTATTAAATTGTATTCATATTTTGATCATTTAGTCAATTAAATTGAATTCGTATTTTCAAATATTATTTGTTGATGAGATCTCATTTGTTGATATGATGCTTCCGAACCTCAAACTTTTGAATATTTAGCTAAAACCATGCTTGCTGATTTCTTGCAGGAATTTCTCAACGTGAAGGAAGCTGTGCACCTATCTAAGACGATGAAGATGAATTGTAGATAGATTATAGGTTTTATCTGAATATTGATGGGTAGATGTGATTATATTTGGTTTATTGCTTGTAGTAAAATCTGAGGGATATGGTGGAATTTGTCAGTTGGTTATCGACATTTTCGCTATCTTAAAACCTTTTTATACATTTTGATTAAGACTTGATGTTCTAGTTGTTATTACTATTTTGGAAATTGTTAAGTACTATTAAACTCTCATTTTGTAACAATGAGAATTATGTGCTTACAGGTTTTGTAACATTTTTATTATTTTTTGTTGAATTTACATTGTATAGGTTTTCTTCATAACAGGTGGTGAAATTCTCATAGCTTTTTTGAATTTGGAAATGAATTTTCTAGGTTTCCTTTTATAACAGATAACAATAATTAATTTTCTTGAATGATATAGAATTGTATTTATAGGTTTGTAAAACTTGTATTATGTTTTATTGAACTATATATATATATGATTTCAGGTTTTCATTTATAAGTGAGATTGAAGGCAATGCTCTAAATAAGTAATTAATAGCTTTTAAAAGAGGGAATTTTTTTTTTTACCGACGGGCTAAAAATCGCGGCTATTATTTCCAAATGTCAGTAAACACTTATATTAATTACCGGCGGTTACAAACTGCCGTTAATTATTATCAATTACCGGTGATTTATAATTGCCGTTAAATTATTATTAATTACCGACGGGTTATAAACCGTCGCTAAAATATTTAATTTTTACCGGCGGTAATACCATTAATTTTAAAACAACTATTCATAATGACCGGTGTTAGTTAACCGTCGGTAAAAATAATTATTGGCGGTCGAAAACCGCCGCTAAAAATGTGCATTTTTAGTGGCAGTTGAGCCGAACCGCCGGTAAAACTTTTCTCGACGGCCCCAAGCATGGCGGTTTGGGAAACTGCCACCGAATGTTTTAGAGGCGGTTGGAAAGGCTTTAGCGGTGGTTTCAAACCGCCGCTAAAAGTCTCATATTTTGTAGTGTGTCCTACCCAAGATGACAGGAATTGGGATTTTTGTTTTGCAAAGGTCCATGTCCAAAACCAGGAAATCAATAGGGTAGTAGAACTTGTCCACTCCCACCAAAACATCCTCAACCACACCCATAGGTCTTCTCTCAGACCTATCAGCCAGCTAGAGCACAATTGGAGTAGGTTTAAGCTCTCTCAAACCTAGCTCCTCATATACGAAATATGGGAGTAGGTTGACACTGACCCCCAAGTCTAAGAGGGCTCTGCCTATAGTGTGGTTTCCAATAATGTAGGGGATTGTAGGTACCCCTGGGTCTTGCCGTTTTTTAGGTGTGGCTATGGAAAATATGGATTCCACATGTTCTGCAGCAAAGACCTTATTGGATAGCTGCACTACAAAGGTCCTTTAAGAACTTGGCCAGCAAGTGCATGAGGAAATGGCAGCTGTGGTATTGTTGGTACCTCAACTGCATGCCTAGCAACATCACGGTCAAATTTTTATTTCTCTTTTTTCTTCATTTATTTCTTTTTATTGGGGCTCAACATCAGCCTCCTTATTTTCTTCCTATTGCTCCACAGTTCAACTCTTCCTTTTCACTCACATTATTTTTTTTTCACTCTCCTTGGTCTCCTCAGCTCCCTTGGCTACCTAATTATCAACCACCCTACATATCCTTAGGGTGGTAATTGCATTTGCCTCCTCATGAGTAGAGGAGCCTTCTCCAATCATGTATTGACCCTTAGGGTTGGCCAAGGGTAGACTAGGCAACCTACCCTCTTCTCCCTTGTCTAAAGCATTATTGATTTCACCCAGCTGGTCCTCTATTTTCTTAATGCTTTGATCATGAGAGTTCACAGTCTGGGTTATGGTTCCCAGATTTTGCATTGCTGCCAACACTTGCTCTTCAAAAGAAGAGGATCTAGGCTATGATGGGGGCATAACCAAGTTGTTTGGCTGTGGGGCAGGCAGCTGAAAATTTTGCCCAGGTGCATATCCCTGGTTGTATTATGGTTGTGGTCTATAAGGTACTGCCAATTTCTGCTGCTGGGGTTGCTGATATGTGTCTTGCCTCCACCTCAAATTGGGGTAGTTTCTCCATTGGTACCCAATACGCTTCTGCCCATATGCCTGGGCAGCATTGATATGTTCCAAGACCAGTTCAAGGTATTGGTTGTTTGATGGATAGTCCACAATTGAGTGTGTGGGGGACTGGCATATCAGACATGCCTCCTCCACTTGTGCAGCCAGTCTAGGCTGCATCACACTCATAAGCTTGCCAAATTTCAAGGTCAAGCTGTCCACATTATTCTCAAGGCCACTATGCACATTGACTTCAAACATCCCACCTCTAGAGGTGGATTCTTTTACCATTCTAACTGGAGTCTTAATGTCATTACAGGACAGAGACTCCTGCTGTATGGAATTCTCACCTATAATGTCAAATAGTTCCCAAGCCTCATTATCTGTCTTGTGGAGATAGCTACCTCCACATGAGGCATCCACCATGTCCCTACTCTTGGGATTAATTCCTTGGTAAAATACTTGAACAACTTGCCATTGAGGAATTTGGTGGTGAGGATATTGCTTTAACATCTCTGGAAACCTTTCTCATGCTCTATAAAAATCTTCAGTTGAGGACTAAGCAAATAAAAGTATGCTCTTCCTCATCTGGCTGGTTTTGTTCATTAGAAAAAATTTAGCCAAAAATTGGCATTGGAGATCATTCCAAGACTGTATACTGTTGGCTAGGAGAAAGGAGAGCCAAGTCATGGGTTTATCCTTTAGGGAAAAAGGAAACAACCTCAGTTTAGTGGCTTCCCAAGCCAGCAATGTTGAATGTGGTGCAAAGTGCCAAGAACTCATCGATGTGTTTATATGGGTCTTCCTTACTTAACCCATGAAAAGATGGTGGCATGTTGATGGTGGAGGATTTAATTTCATAGTTGCTCTGAGTTGTAAGGAATTGAATACAGAAGCGGGATGTGTACGCCCCTGGTGTATTAAATTCCTTCAGGGTTCTCTATTGCTCACCCATCTCAGCGAGCACAGTAATATCAACAGGGGTTTGTGTGGTATTTTTAGGTCTAAGAGTCCTCTCAATCTTAAGATTTGGAGGTTGTAGATCAAGGTTAAGAGACCTTCTACGAAGCATATACACACAACATAGGTAAAGAAGAACTCAGACAACACACTTAAAAGAATTTATAAACATAAAAATTACTAACAAGTACTCTGAGCTACTGGAAATTAATATAATAGAAAATGGAACTGAGATGTAGGGAAAAAGAAATGCAAACTAGAGGTAGCAAAGATCTAGCTGCAACTCTAATTTCTCCCTTCTGCTGCTGTCCAAATCTGCAAAATCTAATAGAAAATCAGTAGTACTTTTATTCAAAATCAAGCACTGCTTCAAAGAATTTTTGTAAATACAAATACAATATAATACAACTCAGGTCTACTAATTAGATCAAAGGGTCCCCGGCAGCAGCGCCAAAAACTTGTTGGTGTGTTTATCTAGATGTTGATTATTTTTATTGAAAAACAGTGGAGAAAATAAATAAGTGGTGGAGAGATGCAAAAATGGGTGAAATCAGCAAGTCTAAAATAAACACAGTCTTGCCAGATACAGGGCCTGTTGTAGCAAGTTTAGATAAGTAAGAGTTTGTCCCATAGGAAAATTTTGATCTAGAGCCCAGAAAGGGTTGTGTTAGTAGGCCTCCAGATCTGACTGCAGATCTGGCAATCCTAAAGAAAGAGAGTTGGGTGTAACAACTAAAACTAAAACTAAATTCAAATAAAGAGCAGTCTCATACTACAAAAAAGGTTAAAAGAAGGTGATGGTGGTGTGATAAAATAAATATAAAAAATGATGAGAAGTATGCAACTAAGAATAAGTTAGTGATGTAACTCAGACCTAGAACTGATTATGTAGGAATCCTTCTGAAGCCAACAAGCTCATAAGCAAGGTAAAAGAATCCAAAACAACCCTGTAATTTATACTCCTCTTAAGGTTATAATCTGTCCACTTAAATGGTCACAGACTATCCAAGGGAGGAGGTTCAACCACTTGAAGGGATTGATCCTAAGGCTATAACTTGTCCATGTAAATGGTCACAGACAATTCAAGTGATTTCCTCCAATCAATGGGTTAAATCAGAACAAGAAAATATTGCAGTCACTATATTTGCAAGGCTAACTAGCTCATGCATCCATAGGAGCAATTAGTCCTTAAAATTAGGTGGAACCACCTCAAATTAAGGGCTAAAAGGGGCTCTAGACTCAGCTGGTCATTGCTACCAAAAGGCTTGCAATGACCCAACTCACAAGTCTGCAATCTCTGCAACCAAATCAGATCTGAAACTTGATTGTGGCATTGCAAACAAAGGGAAATTTGGCTTTACACAATCTCTCACAAGGCTTACCAGCTCATGTGCAGAGAAGAAGAATCCATCTCAGATTTGTTATTTAGATTCCTCTTAAGGCTATAATCTGTCCACTTAATTAAATGGTCACAGACTATCCAAGGGAGGAGGTTCAATCATAGAAGACTGAGACAGAACTGAGGTACTACTATTCCCACTATTGTTGTAAGGCAAATCAGCTCAAACAACAATGGGAGTATCAAACCTATAAAAATCTATTTATAAATTCAATAGAAATATATGCAAGGAAAACACATAGATCACAGATCTAATTTTAAGCAATAAATAATGGTAAATCATAAAAGAATCTTACAATGGTGCCCTCGAAGGCAACAGCCTGTGCACAAGCTCAAATTAGCTCCCAATGTTCAACACAATGCCCATTAAAAAACTAAATTAAACTATTGCTACTTACAAAGGACTTAGCCTGCAATTGCTAGGCTAAGGAAGAAGAAAAGAAAAATGGGGAATGACCTAATCCTAACACTAATCTGCCTTAAGCTCTCAGCCAATTTTAGGTTGAGGAAGAGATAATTCTAAAACTGAAATTACAGCTTATATACTCAGTGCTAAATGCTTTGGCCAATAAGAAAGAAAACCCTAATTTCATTGCATGTGTGGCTCCTTTGCAACCCATGGATGCCTCGAGATGTGTGGAAATAGATTAGGGCCTCAAGATGAGTGCCCTAGAAGTGTGAAAATTCCCAAAGGCTCCTTATGTATGGATTGGGAAGTGGGAACCCTAGCTTCGCTCGATTGCTTCAGCTTTGAAGTGCATTTCACGTGGATTTGATGACTGGTCGCAAGGCTGCATATGCTGCAGAGAGAAGCTCGTAAGGTTGCATTTTCATTTGGAAACATATGGCTCGCAAAGATGGCTTCAACTTTGAAGTACACAAGAGCTCGCGAGAGCTACATGAATAAAGTTTTGGGATTCTCTCTCCTCATGAGCTGCACAAGACGTGTGCGAGTTCAGACAATGCTGCAGGCTCCAAACCTCGCAAGGCTTACTTCAGTCCTTTTGAACTGTGTGAGAATGCTCGTGACATGGATTTCAGTTGCGCAAGGCTTGCTCTCTGGTTCTCTACTGCAGTGCACATGCTACTGTAGCCATCTTCTCTGATCAGGTCCATGTTTCTCTCTTCTGTCAGTCTTTTGGTTCTCCTTAGGCAACCTTTATGGTCACCATGGTGTTTCATCTTTTCTTCACTGGGTTTCTCAGTCTGGCTTTAGAGCTTCTCTTTTTGGCTTTAACATATGTGGCAGCTGTGTTAAGCTGCAGACATTATTCTAAACTATGAAATAGTCTAAAGCACAATTATTAGATGGCTACAAGGAGTAGTAAAGGTTAGGTTAATAGGTGAAAAATAGTATTTTTCAGTGCTTAACAGCCACCTATTATATTTCGGGGAGGTTGGCTTGACCTCCAACGCCTTTACCGTTACCTCCCTCCAGTAGTGAAGTTTCTCCTTTCCCAAGCCGGCTTTGGTGATTTCCTTTCGTCCCCTGCCATGAGGGGTGACGCAGCCTATGTGAAGGCCTTGATTGAACACTTTCGGCCCGACACCATGACCTTCCATATGGCGATGGTTGAGATGGCTATTACCCCCATCGATTGGTCGATGATTACGAGGATAAGGATTGGGGGCACGCCAGTGACCAACCTTCATGTACCGGGGCGGGATGAGGTGGTGCAATTAATCGAGGATTACCCCTCTGCCCAGAACAAGCATGGCTCCGAGGTTAAATTATCTTGGCTGTTCGAGTTGTTCGGTGAGCACGAGTTGGTGGATCTGGGCCAACCAGATGCATATATCTTCCCTGAGCCAGAGTGTGCGTTGATGTTGGCTCGCATCTCGTTCCTGTTCATTTTATGCAAGAACCTTTTTAGAAATGGTAGCGGAGGCCGATTTTCGATGTCTTTGCTCAGCATTGTGGGGAATTCAAACGACGTGCATCAGTATGACTGGGGTGGGGCTGGATAAGCCGTGCTAATGTCTAGCCTAGCCCGTGCCTCAGTTGGGAGTACAGATTTTGTCATTGGTTTCTGGCCCGTGATTGAGGTAACCCCTGACTTACCCACTTTCCTTAGTTCACTAGCTAGTCATTTACCTTGCATCCGACACATCTTTTACCTTTACTGCTTTTCTTTTCAGATCTAGGGGTACCTGCACTTCCAGCGTGGCCGCCCACTCCTTTTCTCCTATGTCTATACGTATCCGCTCATGAGTAATTGGCACAAGAACCGCCGCCTAGATGTTGGGATGAAGCATTTGGAGATGGGCCTAAAGTCCCAATTTGACTTGCTGATCCCGAAGCAGGAATATGACTGTTTCACTCTTTTCTTTCTCATCATTTCTTTTTATGCTACCTGTTTGGCTGATGGGACATTTTTCTATCTGGGAGGAAGGTCATCTATGATCCTTACATTGGTTCTCCCTTCTGGGATCGAGCTGCCTTGGATCTGTCCCGCTTCTTTATTGACCTCCGCATTGTCTTCTTCTATGGGACTTGGGCCAAGGCGTATTACCTAGGAGAGAGTGGTACATAAGTATCGAGACCACTTTGCCATGCTGCAGGCTCCTCCAGCAGATATTATGGCTCCTGTGGGTATTATTGAGGAGTTTTTTGCCAAGTTTCTCCATCATGGGGTCCCCGTTGATGATCTTCTAATGCCTGGGGGATACTAATTGCGGTATCAGTCTCTGACCTATCGGTCCATTCTGCCACATTTTGTGCCCGGTGCTAACTTCCTGGCCTTTGGCGGCCCACGAGCTCAGGTAGTTCCTCTTTTTGGGCAAGTTCCCAATGGTTCCAATTCAATTTTTTTATTTATTTCTACTGACTGAGACCCGGCTTCTTTTCACAATTTGAGTGGGAAGACTATTTTGATGATGATGATGCGACAACGGTAGGTCCTGATGAGGCTACGGGTGCTGGTCCTTTAGCCCCCTTTGGCGTGGGTGCTTCAGGCAGTTCTACAGCTAAGGTTCAGGAGATGCTTAGACGCCTCGACGATGCCTTTCTCTTAAGCTTGTGTGTCGATGTAGACGAGCGGGCTCGCCTATCTGCCGAGGCGGTCCGGGTCCCTCCTCCTGAGTTGGTTCCTGGGGTAAGTTTTTCTCTTTTTGTACTTTTGCTTCTTAGAGAAATGCCTATGTTTTTGCCTGTGGCCCTTGAAACTAATATCTCCCTTTTCTCTTTCTTCTTTGGGCAGAACTATGAATTGGCCATGAATCAGGCTGAGTACTACCACAATATTGTGGGCCTTCGAGATGTGGAGATGGTGTCATACTAACTTGTTCCGATCATTGCCTCATATATATTTTTTCTTTTAACTAATCTTGATGGCTTTGGATATGACTTGCAACATGCTCATGAAAAGGAATCGTACTCCCTGCTTAGCCGGCTCTCTTAGGTGTGGTTCCGGGTGGGGGAGGTTTAGACGTACCATAGCACCTCGCGCCATCGCAAGAAATCGAAGGGTGCTGCCAGGGATTAAGCTCTTGTTCGAGATATTTTAGGTGCTGATTATTGTACAGGAAAATAGAATCAAAGTAAAAGGTGAGATGAAAGAGAAGAAAATAACACACCTAAGAATTTTCAGACCTGCAAGATACAGGGTCCTTTTGTAGAAAGTTTTAAAAGTAAGAGTTTGTCCCACATGGAGTAGTGATCTAAAACCTAATAGGCTATATAGTAGACCTCCAGATCTGCTACATATTTGGCAATTCTAGCCTAATCTAAGAAGAAAGAGAGTTTTTTGGGTGTCACTAGATCTAATTTACGAAAAAAAAATATAAAACTAAATCTAAAAGATTGAGGGAGATGAATGGCAAAATAAAATGTAAAATGGGGAGAAATAGACGGCTAGGGACTAGTTCTTATTGTAAAAATAAATCAAGACTTGTGACTTTGCAGCTGTCCTTCACTTGGCTACAAGCTCAAGTGCAAGGTAGAAGAATTCAAACCAAACCAAAAGCTTGAACTGATCTTAAGGGTATGATCTGTCCGCTTAAATGGTCACAGATCATCCTATAGACTTCATTCAATCCCTAGGTTCAAATTGAAACATTAAAATCAATACAAATGCTGTGGATGCAAGGCTATAAGCTCAAGCATCCATAAGGATATTAAACCAAGGGTAATCAGATGGCAATAAAGAGATCTACTGACAAACTAAATGGGCCATTCCTAAATACATTAATCCTATAGACATCTAATGAAACCACAAGATATTTAGATTTAATTAGACTTTAAAATCAATAATTTATTGAATCAAACAACTTATAATAACCTTTTTCTCAGATTTGTAGTCTCTGCAGCAATCCACACATCTTCATGCCGAAATTATAATTACAAACTAGATCTGAGCTACTACCTAGATCTAATCCAACAGGCTGGATTAGAGAGAGAATGGGGAAGAGAAAAGGGAAAATAAAAGCTAAAACTAAACGTAAATAAGTCGAGGAGAACTTAGAGAATTTCCTAGTTTCCTTGCTGAAGAATTACAGCAGCAAGGGTGCTTACTTATACATATGCAGTGATCAATGTGCCTTGAATTGCAGCCAATAAGAGGAGATAATTTCCATTTCAGTGTATGCTAATCCATGTGTTTAGCATTCCAACCAATCAGAGATAAGAGAGAGATCCAATTTTGTTGTACTCAGCAACAATGTTTGCATTCCCACCAATAATTTCTTCAATTAGTTTGAAAAAATAGTTTTTCCCATGTGTAAAGATCTCTTGTGCTTTGGAGTTCCCAAATTTGCCCCTGTCATCCATTGGTATTTCCAGCTGCAGCCCTCATATAATTGTTGTAATTAGATTGAACCCAAGATGTTATTATTCCCAAAATAACCCTCACATTTGTTGGTATTTGCTGAAAATATTTGAGGCTTTGATAAAGTCTAAATTACAGCAAATAGATGATAGCTTGATAGGTTAGTTTGCAGGTTTACATAACATTAACTTTAGGTACATCTCGTGAGGTTTGTTGGCTAGATTCGAGAGGATGTGAGCACAGTTCGAGAGGTTGCAGAAGGTATAGGCAGGAATTTCAAGAGGTTGAAATTTGAATGTTGATCTACTCGAGAGGTACTGAAGCGCAGCTTGTTGAAGTCGATAGGTTCAATGGCAAACTCGAGAGGTTGGCTAGAGTTGATGTGCTTTAGGAGTTTGGAGTGCTCGAGAGGATAGCTGACGGGCGTGGCTGAAGTGTAGTGTTATTCACTGAAAAGTATCACTTTTCACCTCTTCAACTAGCCTTTGCTGGACCTTGAAGCTGAATAATAACTCTTGTTTAGCTTGTTTTGTAGATTAGTAATAACTTGTGCAGCTTAACACAAAGTCCATGCCTTTAGTTCCAAGAAGAGAGAGAATTCAAGCAAAGGATGACAACTGAACCAAAGATTGATGGAACACCATGGTGGTACACACTGTGGTGACTATTTTGCATGTCACAATGAGCCAAGAAAGTCTAGCAGATGAAAGAAGCATAGATGTTAGTGGAGAGAGCTAAAATAGCAACTGCTGCATAGCAGCAAAAGAGCAAATGAGCTACCCCGCACAGTTGAGGTGCTGCCTCACATGGCTAATGCTGCAGCAAAGCTCCCTCACACGGATGTTGCATGCAGCATAAGAGAGCTCTCGAAGAAGTCGTGTAGCTCAGTGAAGGGATTATCATAGAGTAGTCTCTCACGCAGTAGTTGCGCACTTCAGCTGTAAGCAACACATAAAGAAACTCAAGAAGTTCTCTGAGGATCAAGCTTTAAAGCATTCATGCGCACTACTTCGCGAGACCAATCTATGTAAATAGTAGTAACAACCTCGTGAGACCAATCTACGCAAACAGTAGCAACAACCTCACGAAGTCCTTGTGTGGCTCTGGAGGAGAGACACGCCCAGAAACTATCTCGCGCAGCTCTCGCGCACCTAGAAGTTTAACCCTGTACTGAGCAAGATGTAAAGGCATTTGTGCAAGTACCTCACAACAGGAAATTGTGAAGCCCAACTACGCGAGTGCATTTAAAGCCGAAGCAGCCACGCATAATGCAAAGTCCACCTACGCGAGTGAACAAACCTTCCAAGCTAATTCTTACCTCACGAGGACTCTGTAAGCTATGCGAAGAAACTAAAGAGCCAAAAGAAACTATGCGATATAATTAATATGAAGAAGACACCCTCGCCAAAGGAACTTCTGAAGCTTTGCTGCACGAGCAAGCCAAGTAGTGCAACTCATCCTCGTGATAGCCTTGCAAGGCAGAGCAGCTGCGTGACAATCCAAAGCCCACCTGCGTGAGTGAACAACCTCCCAAGCCAAATTGCTACCTTGCGAGGCATGTAGTAGCTGCATGAGTGAATTAATGAACCAAAGCTAGCCTCGTAAAGCTCGGGCTCTCCACTTCTTAGTCTTAACTCCAAGGACCTTTTGGGGATTTCCCCAAGTCTAGGGCACACATCCCGAGGCCCTGATCTTGAGGCACACATCCCAAGGCATCTAAGGGTTATAATAGTGCCACATTTGCTAGAGAAATTAGGGTTTACTCTTCTGTTGGCTAAGGCATTAGGGCTGAGTATATAAGTTGTGCTTGTAACTTAGAATTTTTATCTCTTCTTCAACCTCTGTCTGTGGTGAGCTCGAGCTGGCTAAGGTTAGGGTTTGATCACTTCTTTTTGTCATTTTTTCTTCTCTCTTAGCCCAACACTTGCTGGCTAAATCCTTTGTAAGTAATTAGGTGTAGTTTCATTTAGTTTGGGTCTTATAATCTTTGGGATTTAGTGAAGAGCTGTTGTGCACAAGGCTGCTGCCTTGAGAAATTGCATTGTAGGAAATTTTGATCAATGGAATTTATACTTTAAATGTTCATTCAATCTGTTATTTTCCTATTTGCCCATAGTTTTATTCAGGCTATAGCATACATTTAGGATTTGAGCTGATTGAAAGGCCCATGGAAGCTTGAGCTTGTAGCCCTGGGACCATGGTGGCAGCAGCAGTTTACATGTTCTATCTCATCATCTGTGGGTAAGGCAACCTCTATGGATAGCCTGTGACCATTTGAATGGACAGACTATAGTCCTAGGGTAGGTCTTAGTCACAGATCTAAGATGGATTCTTTCTCTCTGCACTTGAGCTTATAGCCTAGTGAGAGATTGTGCAGGAACAAGCTCCGCTCTGTTTTACTTGACCAATATCAGATGTTTGATCTGATTTCTCTATAGTAATTGTAGACTTGTGAGCTAAGTCATTGCAGGCCTTTTGTAGCAATGATCAGCTGAATCTAAATCCTCATTTAGCTTGAGATACCTTATGGTTTCAACCTTATTTTCAAAGTCTATTTGCTCCTATGAATATCTGCCAGATCTATAACAGATCTGGGGAGCTTGTAGCCTGGCGAACATAGTGTCTGCAATGATATTCATTGCCTGATTTAATTTATTAGATGGAGGAAATCTACTGAATAGTCTGTGACCATTTAAGTGGACAGATTATAGCCTTAAGATCAGTCCACTCCTTTGGATTAGGTTAGTTTTCTGATTTAATCAATGAGATTTGACAGACTCTATTAGATAGTCCGTGACCATTTGAGTGGACAGAGTATAGCCTTAAGACCAGTCTAAATGGCATGGGTTAAGCTGGATTCTTCCTGTAGAGATAGCCCTAAAAATGAGTTACATAACTGAATTAACTTCAGCTTAAACTGCTTACTTCCCATCCCTTTATCTTTATTTTAATACACACCATCACCACCTTCTTCATAACCCTTTCTTTAGGATAGGACTGCACTTTATTTCTCTTCTTTTAGTATTAATTTAGTGTAGTTGTGACACCCAACTCCCTTTCTTTAGGGTTGTCAGATCTGGAGGCCTACTATTATAGCCCATTTTGGGTTCCAGATCATTATCTCTATGGGACAAACTCTTACTTAAAACTTGTTACAATAGCTCTGTATCTTGTAGGCTATGTGTACTTTAGGTTGATGTTTTCATAGCGATTTCACTCTACTTTTGTATTCTGCTTTTTATCATCTTATATCATTTTAAATAAACATCTGATACACACATGTCAAACAACAAGTTTTTAGTGCTGCTGTCGAGGATCTTGATCTTTTCAGTAGACCTGAGTTGTACTATATTTTAGTTTAGAAAATTCTTTGTAGTTATGTCTTAAATAGAATAAAAAGTACTACTAATTTTTGTGAAATTCTTGCAAACTTGGACAACAGTAGCAGGGAAAAGCTAGAGTTGTAGCTGGAGTTTAGCTAGCTCTGTTTGCACTTCTTTCACCCTAAAACTCAGTCCCTTAATGTTAAATTCCCTGTCATTAGTTTAGTGTAAATCTGTTTAGTTGTTAATTTCTTTAAAAAAAATTTATGTGCTGGGAGCATTTTCTTTACCTGTTGAATTTGTGTTTGTATTCTTGGAAGAAGGTCCCTTAACCTTGAGTTGGAACCTCCAAATCCTAAGGTTGAAAGGGTCTTTAGACCAAGAAATACCACACATGGCCCTACTTTTGTTACTGAGCTAGTTGTCATGGCTGAGAAGCAAAGAATCCTGAAGGAATACAATGCACCTGAGGATTACACATCTCCCTTTTGTATACAATTCCCTTTAGTTGAGGGAAACTATGAAATCTAGTCCTCCACCATTAACATGCAGCCATCTTTCCATGGGCTGAGTAAGAAAGATCCTTACAAGGACATTGACAAATTTTTGGCACTTTGCACCACTTTCAATATTGCTGGCTTGAGACCTGATGCCACCAAACTGAGGCTTTTTTCTTTTTCCCTAAGGGACAAAGCCAGCACCTGGCTCTCTAAGCTCCTAGCAAAAGCAGACTCGGCATCTGTGCAACCGTGAGATCCGTGACGGTCCCGTCGCGACGATGCGCTCTCTAATAAAAATATAGAGTCGCCACCCGGAGCTTTCGATGTCCCGGGATACCTAGTTCATTTTTATGAGCACCTAAGTGCTAAAAATATGACTCTGAATCTGGTCCACACCAAAGGCTCTTGGGTAGGGGCTTCGGTTATCAATCGGGAAGGTGTTAGGCACCCGATCAACCCGCTTAACGCGGTCTCTACTAATGGCCAAAAATAAAATAATGTAAAAGACAAGAAAATGGTTCCCTCTTGCCCAAATGGGCCTCCAATCCTATTTGTGCCCCTCCGTTCCTACCGAAAATTCGGCGGCGTAACGGCAAAAATGAGAGGATGGAGGGAGCTAGAAAGAGATAGGAGAAGAAAGGGGAGAGCCTGAGCCGTCGGACCCTTGTAGCACCGTAGAGAAGCCTTGCGTGGCTTACTTTGATGAGCTTTCGAAGGCTTGAATGGTAGAGAAATGGGTTCTAACCACTTAGGACTTAAAGCTAAGAGGTAGGGGATGGAGGCTAGGGGATCACACACACCTAGGCTAAGGGTTTTGGATGTAAGAACAAGCTTGGAAGAAGTTTTAGAATTCTAGAATTTTGAGGGAAAATAGTGCACCAAAGGGAGGAAGAACTTCTCACTTAGAGCTCTTTCTCTCTTAAGAAAAATTCTCAACCCTTAAACCAAGGGGAGGGGGGCTCTATTTATAGGAAAAGGATGGATTAGGAGATCACATAGATGCTAATTGGAGTTAGCAATTAGGTAATCTCAAATCTAAGGTTTCCTAGGATTTTGAGGGTTTGGAAAGGTGTGAAGGTGGTTCTAATGGTGGATGATGGGGTGAGGCCTTAAGCCACTTGGAGGGTTGCAAATAGGCACTAAAAGGGTGCAACAGAACTAGCAAAATACACCCTAAAGATCAAGATGGTCAATAAGTCAAACCCCAATCTCGATTTTTGAGGCAAAAACTAACAGTTACTATTCATATGCCTCGCGCAACTAAACTATTAGTTGCACCAGGCAAATGTACAGTAAAACAGTAGTGCACAGTATCCTGGAAGTTAGCCTCGCGAGGGGCTGGGGGACCCATTTATGCCTGGCGCAACTATTAGTTGCGGCAGGCCATTTCTGGGGGAAAAATACCTGGTGCAACTATTAGTTGCGCCAGGCAAATCTAGGGGGAAAATAGCCTGGCGCAACTATTAGTTGCGCCAGGCAAAAATCCCTCCCAAAAAAGCCCGATTTTCAAATGGCCGTAACTTTTGATGTACAACTCCGATTGAGGTGATTCTTGGCTCGTTAGAAAGCGGGAGAAGTCCTCTTTCTAATAGTATATGATTTGATATTGGTAGAAGACCTCATCCAGTCCTGGTGCACCACTCGTCATTCATTGCCTGGGAAGGTTAGGTTTAGGGTTCAGAATGGGTTCTAAGGGTTGGGATTGGTTTCTAAAGGTTCGAGGTTGGTTCCTAAGGGGTCTAGGGTGATTCTTAAGGGTTTGGGGTGATTCCTAAGGAATCCATACATGCCATCAAAAGCTCAGAATTGCACCTCTCTCGAAAGGTGTTTCGATCGGGCCTTGGGCCAAATTTGGGTGTCTACAGATGCCCCTCTTTGGTATCCGATCACTAGTGATCGTATGCCAAAGAAAAGAGACATCCGAAGAGGCCCAAGGCATTACTGACTGGTCTGCTGCATTCAGAACAAACTTCAAACATCAGGTGAGTAACATGGTGAGAAAACGAAAGCCCTGGAGTGCCAGGCTAATCATTCGTTTCTTGAGGTAATTGGTTCCCAAGCGCTTAGCGACATTACTGGGCATAACCGAGGTGTAATGAGTTGCGAACTGTCTATAGTCGGGAAAGATGTTCACTTCTCGGAATGATTTGGAGGTGATCGATGTTTGAGATTCATTCTAAATGCAACAGCTTCGTAAGTAAGACGGGTGATTGACCCACATTCAAAGATAGGTGCAAAGTAAACATACACAAGGCTCCACAGTTTGCATCCAATCCTACGAGGCAATTGATGACTTTATTGGATTATTCGCGGGTGCCCCTGCAGAAACCAGGGTTCGAGATCTTTTGGTGAACCCATCGATCCCGAAGTTTATTTAGCATGATCACCTGAGCGAAGTGAATAGATGTCACAACACTTTTAGGAGTGCGTGCCATTTTTCAAAACGTGCCCCAGATCCACATGACCCAGAGTATCCAGTTTCGACTTCCTTGAACAGATCCAGCTAAACATTGGGCACCTCCCAAAATGGGGCATCCAATCCTGGCCTCTGTTGACAATGATCATAATCATCAATTAACTATGCATAATCATGCACCCATTAGGGGCAATAAGCAACAACAAAGGCGATGGAAGCCCCGACCCGAACCCGCCCGGGTACAATTTACGGGGACAAACGACCATCATACGGATACCCAGACGCATGGCGTACACTTTATAGGGATATCGCTGCCCATACAGGTTTTAAGCCTGCAGAAAATAAAAGGGGAATGAACCCTTCTAAATGCATGGTTGCACATAGTTTGATTGACACATAATCTCATTCTCAACAGGTTGGTCTCAACCAACGATTGACCTTTTTCAACGGAGAATCTGAAGCTTAAGACAACTTAAGTTCACACGAATCCAAAACAGAGCGCTCATCGCTCAAAAGATTTAGCAGTGGAGTTGACCCAACCGAAACATTGACTGTTTGACCGGGACTGACACCGTTGCTCCTACTTTGAAGTAGGATCCATGGATCCAAGGCGAACCTTTGACCTAGGACATTAATTTTGCACATCTGCGTTATCGATAAAATATTGACATTTTACCACATCGAAACACGCATGTGCGTCTCTATGCGTAGCATGAAAACATAGATTTCTTTTTCTTTTCAAAATGATTTTCATTTTTTGTTAAACCTGACGTCGGTGGTGAGATTCTTTATCTGATTTGTCCATCGCTGAGAAGTTACCTGGTTCGAAGCTTTGGACCGTGTGATGTTCCTGCACATTCTCGAGAAAACGTTAGTCCCTTTTTTGTTTATACATATAAAGAAAATGCATCCTAAATAATAAAAGAAAAAGTAGATTTCTACCTACAACAACTCTCAGATTTGTAGTCTTGAATACAATTCTCAATTGAATTACACAAGTATCTCAAAGTTCTCAGTTACAGACAAAGGCTAGGCTATTACAGAGGTTTCAGACAAGCTATCTTGATCTGAATTGGACCATGGGGCAGCAGGAATGAAACTCAAATTCTGGATGCCCAAATTGGGTAAATAGTTAGTCTATTTATAGTTTTCCCCAAGTCCAGCTCAGATGTGCATCAACCAATCAGAATTGGTTAGATCCATATCGACTAATAGGAGTCGAGCACAAGGATCCAGATTTGTTCTAGCCAATCAGAACTGCTTGATCTGGTTCAGCCAATCAGGGGACAGAGGCATCAAATTATGTTAGGTAATTCAAAAATCTGTTTGAGCTTCTAGAAGTTCTCGCCAAGTAATTTCATCTTTGGGTGTTCACATGGAGTGGAATATGCCTCTGATTCATGCTCAGAATTTTCCAAAATGCCCCTGGGTTTTTAAATGCATTGGGGTGCGTGCAAAGATTATTAAAATGCCCTTGCAGATGTTGGGAATCTTTAGAATACGATTTCGCACAGATTGGGGGCCCTTTTGAAAGGAACTGTAACTTCTAAAGCTCTATTCGCACAGAACTGGTGTTGTTCGCAAAGAGTTTTCTTCTTTTCAAAAGGATCATCAGTAAGTTTGATTTCTTTCGAATAGATTTCAAGTGCTCTTCGAAAACCAAGCCTGGAGCTTTAGTTCTTTTCGCAGTGCTCAGGTTCTTTTCAAATAGATCAGGAATCCTTTTGAATAGCATTCTGTAGTGCATTCTTCCTTTCGAATAGCTCCAAACCTAATTCCAAGTTGAAACCAGGCCTTTATCTTCTTTAGTTTAGGCATTTTGACAGCCAGTGAGGTTGTCCCTTCTCCTTCTTCCTCAAGATCAAGATGGGTCCTCATCTTTTTGGCACTTTTAAGCTACTTTCAGGGTTAAGCCTGCCTTTATTGTTAGCTGTAAAACAAACACTTAAAACACAAACTGACCTTGAACTTGAACCTGAACCTGAACCTGATTCTGAACCAGACCCTATCCAATTGCCCATTATTCCCCTACCTGATATCCCACTTGCTGTAGCAACCTCTGATGCTACAACAGATGTGGAGGAATTAATACCCACCTCCTCAACACCAACCCAAACAGAACCCCAACCTAAGCCCGAATTGGAATCCCCTCAGCCCATTCCCTCTACTTTCATCCCACCCATGCCATCATCCATCCCCTCTCCCTTGCTGGCTGGCCCTTACTTCAGCGATGAACAACCCATCCTACCTGCCTCATCCTTTTCCATACCTCCAGACTCCACTCTCCTCCATGTCATGCAAAAGAACCCATACCTAAAAAAGGATGTTATTAAAGGCATGGCTACCATTATAACCTCCATCAGGCAGCCCTGTGAAGAGAAGATCAGTTGAATGGAGTTGGATCACAGAGTTCTTCTGGGTATATCAAAATGGTGGGGTAGAATTTTTATTCAATTTGAAGCTGAAAAGCATACTGCAGCAACTGAGAAACTGAGAGCAGATGGCCTAGAGAAAAGGTTAGCTGCCTCTAAAGAGGTCGTAAAGGCCACCAGGGAACTCTATGAAACAAGAACTCTGCTTACTGAAAAGAAGGCAGAAATCCTTAAAAGAAGAGTTGTTGAACTAACTGGCAGAGATCCTACACAAGCAGTTGAGACTACCCCTCTTGCCAGTTCAACTGCTACTCCTATGGAGAAAGAGAAAGAAAAAGGAAAAGGACTCCAAGTCAAGACCGAGCCAGCAGAAAATTAGGCTGTGTAGATATGGACATATAGTTAGTTAGGAAGTTTTTGTATAATTTTTGTGTAGTTATTTTCCCTTACATAGTATAACTCTTTATTTTATCAATGAAATCTCTCTTTAGTCTAGATTGTGTGGTTCAATTTATGTCTTTTTATTTGTTTATTTTTATGTGTTTGTTTAATGCTTTTACTTACTTTATTTTGTGTCTGATTTTTTTTATGATCCCTGCTGCACATGCCCTTTATCTTTGAATCAGTGAGGACACTGCTCCTCATAGGTTTGGGGGTGTGGTAAGGTTTGCCAATAATATAGTTAACCTAAGTATAGCAGAATCAAGTGAGTAAGATAGATATAGAGCTGTGATCACCTAAGAAACTCTGAAAATGAGGAAACATAAAAATTTTTGTAAACATCTAGGCATTAAAATTTTTTAAATTTTAACATTTCCAGGAGGTGAACACTAAGAAAACTCACTTGTGTCAGTACTTAGTGAAACATTAAAGAGAAAAAAGGGTATGGAGATGCCTAAGAGTTCAATGAAGACCATATCTAGTGAGAGTTGGGCCTACAAAATTATTATTTTTTTCCCTTTGAGGAGTGTCTTAGGCAATTATTTCTACACTAAGGATTGGTTGAGTCAATGCCCTCACTAGAAGTTAGGCATCTCCAAGTTAAGATAGCTGATAGTATCTATAACATTTAGGAAAGGATCAAGGCCTTCTCTTAGATAGTTTGAGCTAAAACATACCAAACTTGGTAAACTGCCCTTGTGTATACACCTTTTGAGCCTTAATTTCCATTTTTTCTTCAAAATACACCTGAGTACTTGTACCTAAATACCTAAACCTATGGACCCGATTCAAACTTAACCCCCACTCTGAGAATTCAGAACGTAAAGGAGGAGTGAAGATGGACAAGCTAGGGTCAACATTGGGTGAATGGAGAAGAAATACAAAGGAAGATAACAGAGTAGCAGCTGGGGAGAGGATGGCATTCCAAAAAAATAAAAACAAAAAAAAAAAGAAAAATTTATCCAAAAGAAAAACAGAAAAGAGTAATGAAAAGGAAAAGAAAGAAGTCATGAGGAAATTCCATTAGAATAAGTAAAAAGACGAGGAGAAGCTGGCCACTTCAAGTCTGAAAAATATCAAAGAAGAAGAAATGTGATGAACTAAAGAAGGTGAAGTCATGAATAACCTCGTCACCTGCTGATTTCTCAAATTTTGCATCCTTTTCATCCTTCCATTCTTTATATCCTACACCCATAAGCCACATTACAACCCACTCATAAGACCTTGTGATCCTAAGTTGAATGAGCTGTTATGTGGAGATGAGGAGTTGTCCAATCTATGGTGAGAAATAGCTAATGATGCCAGGATTTAAGAGGTTTGCCTATGCTCATGCTTGCAGACCCATTCGGGAGCTATAACTGCTCTTGAGCTTGTGAGAAAGTAAAAACCCTCTAAGTTCTTTATGAGAGACTGCCCTGTTAAGCATTGGATCTATTAGTGAATGTATTGGGCATTGCCTAAAACCTAATTTTTGAATTGATGGTGAGCTCAGTACTGGTATACATGTGTTATTTCTCTTACTGCAAGTTAATTGGAAATGATGTGCATAAATGCCAAAGTTTTAATGATTAAATGTCTGTGCATATCCTTTGCTTAAATTCCCCATATTTTGAATCAAAAGGTGAACTGATGCTCTGTGTATTGATAGCTAACTTGATAATGTTACACTTCTATTAACTGTTTCATTGAGAAGTTTGTGGGTACCTTCACTGAAAACCCTCAGGAGACTTCACTCCTCCACTAGGGATCACCTAACGGTTTAAAAGGCTTGATGCATAAGATAAATGCATCCGTGCTCCCTACGAAAGTGGCATTTACATTCTTAGAGTAACTATTTAAATTTTGCTTTTCTCAAGGACTAGAAAAGATTAGGTTTGAGGGTGTTATTCACTGAAAAGTACCACTTTTCACCCCTTAAGCTAGCCTTTGTTGGACCTTCAAGTTGACTAATAACTCTTGTTTAGCTTGTTTTATAGCTTAGTAATAACTTGTGCAGCTTAACACAAAGTCCATACCTTTGGTGCCAAGAAGAGAGAGAATTCAAGCAAAGGATGACAGCTGAGCCAGAGATTGATGGAACACCATGGTGGTACACACCATGGTGACTATTTTGCATGTAATAATGAGCCAAGAAAGTCTAGCAGATGAAAGAAGCATAGATGTGAGTGGAGAGAGCTAAAACAATAGCAGCTGCATAGCAGCAAAAGAGTAAATGAGCTATCTCGCACAGTTGAGGTGCTGCCTCGCATGGCTAAATCTACAGCAAAGCACCCTCACGCAGATGTTACATGCAGCACAAGAAGGCTCACGAAGAAGTCGCGCAGCTCATTGAAGGGATTATCACAGAGAAGTCTCTCATGCAACAGTCGTGTACTTCAGCTGCAAGCAACACATAAAGAAACTCATGAAGCTCTCGCAAGGATCAATCTTTAAAGCATCCGCACACACTACCTCGTGAGACCAATCTGCACAAACAACTGCAACAACCTCTTGAAGTCCTCACGTGGCTCAGGAGGAGAGAGACGCCCATAAACTATCTCGCGTAGCTCTCGCGCACCTAGAAGTTTAACCCTGTACTGAGCTAGATACAAAGGCATCTGCACGAGTACCTCACGATAGGAAATTCTAAAGCACCACTGCGCGAGTGCATTCAAAGCCAGAGCAGCCATGCGCTAATGCGAAGTCCACCTACGCAAGTGAACAAACCTTCCAAGCTAATTCTGACCTCGCGAGGACACTACAAGCTGTGCGAAGAAACTAAAGAGCAAAAAGCAACTGTGCAATAGAATTAATATGCAGAAGACACTCTGGCGAGAGGAACTTCTGAAGCTCTACTGTGCGAGCAAGCCATGTAGTGCAACTCATCCTCACGATAGCCTTGTAAGGTAGAGCAGCTGTGCGATAATCTAAAGCCCACCTGCATGAGTGAACAACCTCCCAAGCCAAATTCCTACCTCACAAGGCATGCAGTAGCTTCACGAGTGAATTAATGAACCAAAGCCAGCCTCGCAAAGCTCGGGCTCTCCACTTCTTAGTCTTAACTACAGGGACCTTTTCAGGATTTCCCCAGGTCTAAGGCACACATCTCGAGGCCCTTATCTAGAGGCACACATCCCAAGGCATCCAAGGGTTGCAACAATGCCACATCTGCTTGAGAAATTTGGGTTTACTCTTTTGTTGGCTAAGGCATTAGGACTGAGTATATAAGTTGTACTTGTAAGTTAGAATTTTTATCTCTCCTTCAACCTCTATCTGTGGTGAGCTCGAGCAGGCTAAGGTTAGGGTTTGATCACTTCTTTTTCCTATTTTTTCTTCTTTCTTAGCACAACACTTGCTGGCTAAATCCTCTGTAAGAAATTAGGTGTAGTTTCATTTAGATTTGTAATGGGTCTTGTAATCTTTGGGATTTAGTGAAGAGCTATTGTGCACAAAGCTGCTGCCTTGAGAAATTGCATTGTAGGTAATTTTGATGAATAGAATTTGTACTTTAAATGTTCATTCAATCTGTTATTTTCCTATTTGCCCATAGTTTTATTCAGGCTATAACATGCATTTAGGATTTGAGCTGATTGAAAGGCCCATGGAAGCTTGAGCTTGTTGCACTAGGACCATGATGGCAACAACAGTTTAGATGTTCTATCTCATCATCTATGAGTAACAACCTTTGTGGATAGCCTGTGACCATTTGAGTGGATATACTATATCCCTAGGGCAGGTCTTAGTCACAGATCTGAGATGGATTCTTTTTCTCTGCACTTCAGCATGTAGCCTAGTGAGAGATTGTGTAGGAACAAGCTCCCCTATGTTTTACTTGACCATTATCAAATGCTAGATCTGATTTCTCTATAATGATGGTAGACTTGTGAGCTGAGTCATTGTAGGCTTTTTGTAGCAATGATCAGCTGAATCTAAATCCTCATTCAGCCTGAGATACCTTGTGGTTTCCACCTGATTTTCAAAGTCTGTTTGCTCCTATGAATGTCTGCCAAATCTGTAACAAATCTGAGGAGCTTGTAGCCTGGAAAACATAGTGTCTGCAATAGTATTCATGGCCTTATTTAATTCATTGGAGGGAGGAAATCTATTGGATAGTCTATGACCATTTAAGTGGACAGATTATAGCCTTAAGATTAGTCCACTCCTTTGGATTATGTTAGTTTTCTGACTTAATCAATGAGATTTGATAGACTCTATTGGATAGTCTGTAACCATTTGAGTGGATAGAGTATAGACTTAAGAGCAGTCTAAATGGCATGGGTTAAGTTGGATTCCTCTTCCTTGTTGAGATTTTTGATCGTACATCAGTAAGGATTTGCTGCAAAGATAACCCTAAATCTGAGTTACATATCTGAATTAACTTTAGCTTAAACTGCTTACTTCCCATCCTTTTATCTTTATTTTAATACACGCCATCACCACCTTCTTCATAACCCTTTCTTTAGGATAGGACTGTACTTCATTTCTCTTCTTTTAGTATTAATTTACTGTAGTTGTGATACCCAACTCCCTTTCTTTAAGATTTTCATATATGTAGCAAGATCTGGAGGCCTACTATTATAGCCTATTTTGGGTTATGGATCATTATCTTTGTGGGACAAACTCTTACTTACTTAAATCTTGCTACAATAACCATGTATCTTGCAAACTGTGTGTACTTTAGGTTGATATTTTCATAGCCATTTCACTCCACCTTTGTATTTTGCTTTTTATCATCTCATATCACTTTAAATAAACATCTGGTACACACATGTCAAACCAACATGTAGTTCTCGAGAGGATTGTTGAAGGTGTAGAGGATCCATTCAAGAGGATGTGGGAGGATGGCTGAAGGTAGGGTTGAAGCTCGAGAGGTACTGAAGTTGCATGGAGTGTAGAGCTCGATAGTTTGTGGGAGGATGGGAGCTACTGGTCGACAAGATGGTGCAATGAAAAGCTCGATAGAATGGCTGGGAGGTGATGTGCTCGAGAGGTTCTAAGTGTGCAGCTATCTATTCGACGGGTTTACTGAAGCCATTGAGCATCCACTCGAGAAGATGACTTGGGAGCTGCACTATTCGACAGGTTAGATGAAGTTCTTACTAGTGTAACTTGATAGGTTGGAGAAGGCTTCAGTAGTTGGTTAATTCGAGAGGTTCCAAGGGAGCTGCTGTACTGTTCTTCTTGACAGGTTGGATGTCTCCAGCAGTTCCATTACGAGAGGATGGCGCTTTGTTGTTGAAAAGGGTCGATAGGTACTGAAGCCTACTCCATCCATTCGATTAGTTGTTGGCTGCTTTATCCATCCTCTCGAATAGTAAGTTTTCAGCTTCAATACTGCTCAAATAGTACATTGAACTCCTCGAGGTTAAGATGCTATCTTTGCTGAACTTCTCAAGAGGTCTATTTTGTTCTGCTGCTCAACTCTACTACTGCTTCAGCATGTAGCTTGAAGGTATGCTGTTGTCTAATGTGCACGCAACTATCCTTGAAGATCTTGGTGTTTTCAAAGCTTGCACAGCTGAAATGCTTGAGCTCATCTAGAATGTAAGCTATTGTAATGGACACAGAGCTAAAGCTCAGAGAGTGCTTATGCTGAAGCTATATTACTGCTGCAATGGCTTGAGCAGCTGCTACCTCTGCTTTAAAGTGTAGCTGCTTCATGAATGTGTGCACACTGCTAGTGTAAGTGCAAGCCCTGTTCCTCCTTTCAAATGTGCACATAGTTATAGGTTCCCTCTTAGCTTAAGCAAACCATAGGTTGCTGCAATAAGCTCCGTGAACTGCTGTTTTACTTCAATAACAACTAGTCTTCATGTGTGATTCTTCTCTTCTCAGCTTTAAGGCTCTCATCTCCTCTTATTGTCACCTTTTACATGGATGGCTGCATATTGCTGCTTATCTACAAAACAATATTAAAAATAGTTATAAACAACTTAAGGTCTTAGCAAAAGCTAAGTTTCAATGGGTAGAAAATGGTAAAAACCAGTGACTAACACACCCCCAAACCTAATCTTTGCTAGTCCTCGAGCAAAGTAAAAATTAAAACAATTAACTTACAAAACTAAATGCCACTTTCGTAGGGAACACGAAAGCATTTAGCATATGCACCAAGGCTTTTAAACCCCTTGGTGATCCCTAGTGGAGGAATGCAGTCTCCTGAGGGTTTCCAGTGAAGGTACCCGCAAATTTCTCCAATAAATCAGTTAGTACTAGTGCAATATGTTAAAACAGAGTTCAAATAAAATAAAATTCATTCCACACCTTACTCATTCAATTATTTAGAGGATTCTCAACAATAAAATAGAAATTTAATACTAAAATTCTGCTGTAATTCCTTCACAATCAATCAGCTCATATCAAGGCATTGTGTGTGAAAATTAATGCAATGCTCACCATCAATTTGAGAATTCTGTTTTGATAATGCCCCTGAATAAATTCAATATCAGACCCAAGTCTCACCAGGGCAGTCTCTCAAAATAAAAATAGAAGGGTGCATCATTTCACACAGCTTAAGAGCAGTTACATCCCTCAAATAGGACTGCAAGCATAAGCATAGGCAAGGCACTAATTCCTGAAATCTTCTAACTCTTTTCACCATAGATTACGCAAATCCTTATCTCCACATGATAGCTCAATTAATTTCAGATCAGTAGTGTCTTTTTATTAGGTTGTAATGTAGCTTATGGGTGAAGTTTATAAAGAAAAAAGGAGAATAAAAAGGATTCAAATTTGAAAAATCAGTAAGGTAAGGAGGTGGTACACACACCTTCTTCATTTCAGCATAATTCCATCTACTTCTTGAATTTTCAGATTTGAAGTGATCAATTTCTATTCTTCTTTTCAATTATCCAATGAAATGACTTCTCTTTCTTATTTTTGTTTTGTTTTTCTATTTTTCTCTTTCTTTTTTATATGGCTTTCTTTTGTCTTTTTCTCATTTTTTTTTATATGGGTTAGAATGTCACAACTGCCATCTAATGTGCTTTCTTCTCTTTCACCCAAATGTCAAACCAACTCTACCTTCTTCAACTCCTTCACCTTTACCTTTTGAAATCTCGGAGTGAGGGTCTGGCTGCATCAGGTCACTGAGGTTTGGGTTCAAAATCTCTAGTTTTTGTCAAATAAATAGTTAGATTTTTAAGGCTCAAATGGTGTGTATCAAGGGCAGTTCAAAGGGTAAGGATTTCTAAGCTCAAACTGTCCAAAGGATGGTCTTACATCATGTCTTTAATGTCATGAGTTCTGTCATGTTGTTTCAACTTGGATTTGCATAACTTCTAGTGAAAAAAGAATAGATTCACTCAGTCCTTAGAGTAGAAAAAATTGCTAAAACACTCTTGAAAGAAAAATTTTCAGGCCCAAATCTCACTGGGTATGGTCTTCCATCAAATTCGTGGGTATATCCTCCCAATTTTCTCTCTTTTCATGTTCACTAAGCACCAATTTTGAAAAAATTCTTGACATTTGCTTCATGAAAGTGTTAGAGTTTCAACAAATTTTAGTTTTAAAAAAGTTTTTAATTTCCTCTTTTTTTTCTTTCAAAAATCAAGTGGGAATTCACTTTATTTTAATAAATTTTATCCAACACTGTTGCACTAGCATTAACTATTCTATTGGCACACACTGCCATACCCCCAAACTTAAGATGAACATTGTCATCAATGTTTACACAATGAGTAGCAAGGAGCAGCAGGGCAAAACAAGAAAGAAAAATGAACAGGAAAATAAAAGCTATATGCAGCAAAGAAGACAAAATAAAAGCTCTAAACTGAATATATGGACAGAAAAATAGAAAAACTGATATAAAAATGAAAGAAAATTCCTACAAAAATAGAAATTCAGATACAAAAATAGTAAAACAAAGTAAAAAAATGCAGAAAAATAGTAAAAATAGTACACACATTATCCGAAGAAAGAAAAATCAGTAAACTAACAATTCCTAAAACAGAAAAACGGAAGAAAATAACCTACAATCAGTTGTGCTAAGGTAAGGTCTGTGCTGTAGTTCTGTGGATGTGTATGAATCAATATGAATTTCAAAGTAATGCCAGTATGATGGCAAACATTTAAAACAGGATTCATACACAGTTGAGACCCATTAATAGTGAAAGATCTTGAAAGTGAATGAAATCAAAGGCTCCATTGAATTTTCAAAACAAAATATGATCATCTACTCATTATCTTTCATAATTCTTCGAAAATTGAAGAACCATGATCTCAGCAGTTCCAGATGAGGGAATGTAAATTACAACAAAGAAAATAGCCCATCTTGATCTGGAAAAAAATAATTTATGCTTTTATATTTTGTTATTTTTATTTGATTTTTTATCAGCCAGAGCTCAACAATAGCCCTTATTTACTACTGCTGAAGAATACAAAAAATATTATTGAAAAAGAAATCTGAAATTTATATATATATATTTTTTTCTTTTATTTATTTTTTATTATTTTACAGAAAAAATAATATCATAGAACAATTACAGCAGAAATAAAAACAAAAATAAACACAAAACACAACAAAACTGCTAATTTTAAAAAATTATGAAAACAAAGGAGAAGGGAATGCAAACTCAGGCAGATCTGCTCTAGCTGCAATCCATAAGCTCTTCTTGGGACTACTGCTCTAGATATGAAAAATTTTTAAAATTGCAGTAGTATTTTATTCAAATAGCTACAAGGCAATGAAGAAAAACTCATAAAAAGAAAGAATACTACAGTAGTAAAATAGATTTTATATACATGTATTGTAATAGTCATTTATTCAAACAATTGGATTGCAATAAACAATTCTAAAACAAAACAACAATAAAAACTAAAGAAAATCATATCTACAAAAATGAAAAACTTAGATCTAGTAACTAGATCAAAACTCCCCGACAGCAGCGCCAAAACCTTGTTCGAGATATTTTAGGTGCTGATTATTATAAAGGAAAATAGAATCAAAATAAAAGGTGAGATGAAAGAGATAACAACAACACATCTAAAAATATTCAGACCTGCAAGATACAAGGTCTTTTTATAGCAAGTTTTAAAAGTAAGAGTTTGTCCCACAGGGAGTAGTGATCTAAAACCTAATAGGCTGTATAGTAGACCTCTAGATCTGCTACAGATCATGCAATTCTAGCCTAATCTAAAAAGAAAGAGAGTTTTTCAAGTGTCACTAGATCTAATTTATAAAATAAAAATATAAAACTAAATCTAAAAGATTGAGGGAGATGAATGGTAAAATTAAATGTAAAATGGGGAGAAATAGACAGCTAGGGATTGGTTCTTATTGCAAAATTAGATCAAGACTTGTGAATTTGCAGTTGTCCTTCACTTGGCTACAAGCTCAAGTGTAAGGTAGAAAAATTCACAGATCATCTTATAGAACTGATCTTAAGGATATGATCTGTCCACTTGAATGATCACAGATCGTCCTATAGACTTTATCCAATCCCAAGGTTTAAATTGAAACATTAAAATCACTACAAATGTTGTGGATGCAAGGCTACAAGATTAGGCATCCATAGGGATATGAAACTAAGGGAAATCAAATGGCAATCAAGAGATCTACTAGTAAACTGAATGGGCTATTCCCAAATATATGACTCCTATAGACATCTAATGAAACCACAAGATCTTTAGATTTAATTGGACTTTAAAATCAATAATTTATTAAATCAAACAACTTACAATAACCTTGTTCTCAGATTTGTAGTCTCTGCATCAATCCACACATCTTCATGCAGAAATTATAATTACAAACCAGATCTGAGCTACTACCTAGATCTAATCCAACGGGCTAGATTAGAGAGAGAATGAGGAAGAGAAAAGGGAAAATAAAAGCTAAAACTAAACCTAAATGAGTCAAGAAGAACCTAGAGAATTTCCTAGTTTCCTTGCTAAATAATTACAACAAGGATGCTTATTTATACATCTGCAGTGATCCATGTGCCTTGAATTGCTCCCAATCAGAGGAGAGAATTTCCATTTCCATTTATGTTAATCCATGTGTTTAGCATTCCAACCAATCAGAAATAAGAGAGAGATCCAGTTCTGTTGTACTTAGCTGCAATGTTTGCATTCCCACCAATAATTTCTTTAATTAGTTTGAAAAAATAGTTTTGCCCATGTGCAGAGATCTCTTGTGCTTTGGAGTTCCCAAATTTGCCTCTACCGTCCATTGGTATTTCCAACTGCAGCTCTCATATAATTGTTGTCATTAGATTGAACCCAAGCTGCTGTTATTCCCAAAATTGCCCTCACATTTATTGGTATTTGCTGAAAATATTTGAGGCTTTGATGAAGTCTAACTTGCAGCAAATAGATGATAGCTTGATAGGTTAGTTTGCAGGTTCACACAACATTAACTTCAAGTACATCTCATGAGGTTTGCTAGCTGGATTCGAGAGGATGTGAGCACAGTTCGAGAGGTTACTAAAGGTGTAGGCAGGAATTTTGAGAGGTTGAACTTTGAATGTTGATCTAGTCGAGAGGTACTGAAGCTCAGCTTGTTGAAGTCAACATGTTCAATGGCAAACTCGAGAGGTTAGCTAGAGTTGATGTGCTTTAGGAGTTTGGAGTGCTCAAGAGGATAGCTGACGGGGGTGGCTGAAGTGTAGTTCTCGAGAGGATTGCTGAAGGTGTAGAGGATCCATCCAAGAGGTTGTTGGAGGATGGCTGAAGGTAGGGTTGAAGCTCGAGAGGTACTGAAGCTACATGTAGTGTAGAGCTCGATAGGTTGTGGGAGGACGGGAGCTACACTATTCGACTGGTTTGCTGAAGCCATTGAGCATCCACTCGAGAAGATGACTTGGGAGTTGCACTATTCGATAGGTTAGCTGAAGTTCTTGCTGGTGCAACTCGACAGGCTGGAGAAGGCTTCAACAGTTGGTTCATTCGAGAGGTTCCAAGGGAGCTGCTGCACTGATCTTCTCGACAGGTTGGATGTCTCTAGCAGTTCCATTTCGAGAGGATGATGCTTTGTTGTTGAAAAGGGTCGATATGTAATGAAGCCTACTCCATCCATTCGATTAGTTGCTAGCTGCTTTATCCATTCTGTCGAATAGTAAGTTTTTAGCTTCAATACTGCTCGGACAGCACATTAAACTCCTCAAGGATCAGATGCTATCTTTGCTGAACTTCTCAAGAGGTCTATTTTGTGTTGCTGCTCAACTTTACTACTCCTTCAGCATGTAGCTTGAAGGTATGCTTTTGTCTAATGTGCACACAGCTGTCTTTGAAGATCTTGGTGTTTTCAAAGCTTGCACAGCTAAAATGCTTGAGTTCATCTAGAATGTAAGCTGCTACAATGGACATAGAGCTGAAGCTCAGAGAGTGCTTAGGCTGAAGCTATATTGTTGCTGCAATGGCTTGAGCTGCTGCTACCACTGCAATGTAGATGCTCTAAAGTGTAGTTGCTTCATGAATGTTTGTATACATCTGGTGTAAGTGCAAGCCCATTTCCTCCTTTCTAATGTGCACGCAGCTGCAGGTTCTCCTTTAGCTTAAGCACACCATAGGTTGATGCAATAAGCTCCTTTAACTGCTATTTTACTTCAACAATAGCTAGTCTTCATGTGTGATTCTTCTTTTCTCAGCTTTAAGGCTCTCATCTCCTCTTATTGGCACCTTTTACATGGATGGCTGCATATTGCTGCTTATCTTCAAGACAATATTAAAAATAGTTATAAACAGCTCATGGTCTTAGCAAAAGCTAGGCTTTAATGGTTAGAAAATGGTAAAAATCAGTGACTAAAAGCTCTTGCGCTGAGTTGAATTAGACACATTTGAACTATTGGAATCTTTCTGTTTTTATTTTGGGATGACGTTATTGGAGGACATATTTTTAGACAGCTTTTATTACTTTTAATGAATTCCATTGTCTTTCCTCTTTGTTGCCTACTCCATTTCTTTCTCCTTTCACTTCTTGTGGTATGTTGGCTCTCTTCTGTAGGCTGGGCCCAATTTAGAAAAGAATGGCCTTGGGGCTATGCCCTTGGTTAACATTTGGTTGCCATTTTCATGTATGTGTGGATTTTTCCTACATAGAAAATCATGTGTTAGTTGGATGGGACCCAAAAATTTTGTATCTCTGAACGTGGCCTAGTGCTTTTTAAGCTAATGATAGGAAACATAGGTGGGCTGCCTAGGGGATCAGCCAAATGACCTCCCCTATACTCACTTTTCCTCCTTTGGATGGGAGAAATGATATGGCGTGTGTAATACACACGCCAGAGCAAATATGGGAAAGTGGTGGCTTGGCGTGCATAATACACACGCCATATCAAATCTGGGAAGTGGTGGCTTGGCATGTGTAATACACAGGCCAAAGAAATTCTGGGAAAATTTGCTCTGACATGTTTATTACACACGCCAGGTGCCATCAAGGGAAAGTGGAGCCTTTTCAGCCTGAAAATGCATCCTTTTCTCCTTCTTTTGATTTTGACTTGATATATTTTTACTCCCATTTTTTCTTTTCTTGCCCCAAGGTGGGTCCATCGTCCTGCATTGAATTGTATCTTGGGAACATCTTTGTATGACCAAGGACCCGCTTTCCGGCCCCGCCTCTCATGGAGGGCCCAGGACCACGATACTTCCCACTTTGGGCGTGGGGCTCTGTTTTTTAAGGAAGTGGCTTGAGAGAATGAATAAGAGCAAGCTCGTGGGTTTAGATTGGTTTGGCATGGTGAGTCTCTCGTCTTTCCTTGACGTTCCTCAGCTTTGGGATTTTATTTATGCCGCGGCTTCATCTTGGGAAGTTAACACCCATGTCTTCCATTTGGGAATCGTGAGTTGACTCCTACTCTCAAGGAGCTCTCCAATCTATCGGGTTTGAAGCTACATAGAGACCTTTCCAGAGTGCTGCCGAAATTGGGTGCCAAAGCCACCCAGATTACCTTGGGCTTGAAGAAAAATGATTATGAGAAAAGTCTCATCGGTGGGCCCACCAGGTGTTTAGTGAAATTCCTAAGACAACTTTTCGGAGAGGAAAGCCTGCGAAAATTGCTGATAAAAAATCCTCATAATGTGAAGGCCTTTGCCCTTTGCCTTATCTCTAAGGTTCTTTTCTACATTCGGGGAGAGAGTTTCTCGCTCGCACTCTACGATCTCTTGATGGAATTAGAGGGAGGCCGCTCTGTGATCCATATGGTGCTGGCAGAGCTTTATTGCTGCCTTGATGCCTTCACTTTGGGCAAGGTGGAGGGCCTCAGAGATGTCCCATCTTGCTCCAAATTTAGCTTGGGGAGCATCTTGCTATCTTGCAACCTATGCCCCACTTTTATGTTGCTCTTGGTGAGGTGGCCCGCTGCTTTTTAGGGAGGTGCCCCACACTTTCGTGAGGGGATCTACAAGGGCTGAAGCGTTGGTTGGCTAAAGCTGAGTTGGTGTGGAGGCTTCCTTGGTTGGACAAGACTTTTCCAGTGGTTCGCTCTAGAGATCATGAGGGCATCACTCTCCTCAGTTTGACTGGCAGCACTTACTATTTCCCATTTTGAGTGTTGTGCTAGTTTGGTTGCCCTCAGCAGGTTCTTGTGTGATAAAGTTGCCCCTGTGTGACTTAATTTTCTCTCGAGGGTCTTCCGGGGATATGGATAGGATAGCTGCTCTCTGAGAGACATGTCAGTCGATGCTTATGTGCGATCTAGAGCAGGGGAGTTTGGTCCTGTCCTCCCCAGAGTATGAGTCCTAGCTACGGTCCGAGATGACTTTTTCTTGTCACCTAGAGCAAGCAGAGAGCAGTGATGTAGGGGGGCCTTGGCTGAGGAAGGAGTCGATGCTTTGGAGCCGTATCGAGCAACTGACGGATGAGAAGCGAATCCTGCAAGAGCATTTAGAGAAGCAGATGGTTAGAGCAGCGGTGGCAAAAGCCATAACCGATATAACTGAGTGTGAGGTCCTTCGTCTGGAAGGATCGTTGAGTGACGCTCTTAGTGCTACTGATGCTTCCCGGAAGCAGTATAGGAGTTTTCATGGCTGCTGGATGACGGAGCGAGATGAACCGGAGGATGCTTTATGTGCAGATATCCATGCCCTAAAGCACGATTTGGGTCGTTGATTCCCTCCTGCACAAACTTTTTTCATAGATCAGATTACCAAGGGGCATAAGAACCCCTACCAGATTTTTTTTGGGTATATATACTTTCTTTATGTTGTTTTTTTGCTTTTTGTAAAAAAGGAAAGGGAGCAAGACATCACACTAATTATTTTTTGGGAGATGTGGTGTAAGCAAAGTATAGACTTGTAAATAAAAAAGGGAAACTTATTGTCTTACAAAGATTTTATCTTTTCTCTATTTTTTTGTAAAATGGGAGAATTGTGTCGGTTATTCCTTTGGAGATGCGGCACACACAATGTTGGCCTGAAATGGGAAAGGAAAATTTATTATCTTTTGTAAATGTGGTCTTTCCGGTCATCAAACCAATCATCCCGGGGTGGGGGGTGCACAGTGTTGGCCTGTAAATGGGAAAGGAAAATTTATTATCTTTTGCAAATGACTTCTCTTCTTCTTTTTTTGTTGTTGTTTTGTTTTTTTTGTTTTTTTTTTGTCTTATTTGTTTTTGGTTTTTTATTTATGCCTTAGGCGCGAGGGGAAGTAGCAGGTCTAAATTTGAGCATAGTCAAACTCGTTCAAGGTCGGGCCTGGGTGAGGTTCAGAATGCCCATCTCCTTGGATTAAGCCAACCTTTTATCTTTGCCTCGAGTCATGCATTTGACGGTGCGATCATGGCAATATGCTTGGCCCAGACTCGTTTTGAGTAAACATGAGTGGCCCAGGGGGATCGGATGGATCATGGTTGTAACTAGGGGAGTAACTGAATGATTTTCTCCTTCTGCCTTTTTATACAACATTTTTACTCATAGTGCCTAAGACGGGTTCTCACCATGCCCGTTGTTTCCCTCTTTTTTACGCATAGGGCCCTTTCAGGTTCCCACTATGTCTATGGGTATACATTTTTACCCCAAACGCCCTTTCGGGTTTTCACCTGGTCTGCACAAGCTTGATGTTTTTACCCATAGTACCCTTTCAGGTTTTCACTATGTCCATTTTACTTTGAGCTTGTATTATTATTAATTTTTTTTTTCTTTTTTTTTTTCCTTTTCTTCTTCAAAGGCCACAACATGGACGTCGGTTTCGTCATAGCCGACTGGGTGGATCTCCTTTATTATCTCTCAGCTCGGCTTGCGTTGACTCAATGGATACTATGACTTCTTGTAGACCTTAAAGAGAGCTTTTTCTTAGAATGTATCATGGCCATGGGATAGGTTAGGAATTTCGAATGTAATCTGGGTTTCAAAAAGGTTTCCTTGATTAGGTTCCAGCCGCCATAATATGCTTCTTCCTTGGGGGGCTTACTGTATATGCCCCATGACTTTTCTGTCTCTTTTCTTTTTTATTTTTTGTTCTTCTTGCTTATCCATTTTTGTGATTTTTGCTTTTTTGTTTTTTTTTGGATTTGATGGTAACTCTTTTTCTCTTTTTTTATTTGGTATATACACATTCTCTTTTTCTGAGGTGGGGATAATGAAATAAAAGGACAATGTCACAAGATGGGGTAGCAAAGGGTATAAGTGTTGAAGGATACTTTTTAGCTACTTGGCTTTGGAATGATAGCCTCTTTTATGGGGTCCTTAAGTAGTCATGCATCCATTTTTATCAGTACTTACCTTGTTGTGAGAGACTCAGGAATAGAATCATCGGACATACCCAATGTTGATTGGCTCAGGAAAGTGATCTTCGTCCATGGTGGCGAGGTGGAGCGCATACCCCGGGAGTACTTCTCGGATGACGTAAGGTCCCTCCCAGTTGGGCTTGAATTTCCCTCTCTGATCGGCGTGAAGAGACGAGAAGATTTTCTTGAGTATAGTATCACCTACCTTCAGATCTTGAATGCGAACAAGTTTCTTGTAAGTGTGTGCAATCCGCCCTTGATAAACCTGGGTGTGACACAAAGCTAGGAGCCTTTTCTCATCTAGCAAGTTCAGTTGTTCAAGTGGGACTTCTCTCTTTCAGCTTCGGGTAGATTAGACTCCATGAGAATGCAGAGTGAAGGCACCTCGACTTCAACTGGCAACACAACCTTAGTTCCATACACAAGGGAAAAAGGTGTTGCCCCTGTAGCGGTACGGATCAACGTTCAATAGGCCCATAGTGTAAGGAGTAGCATTTCACTCCAATCTCGATAGGTGACAACTATTTTCTCAAGGATTCAGATGACTGTCTTGTTAGTAGCTTCTTCAGCATCGTTGGTTTGCAGCCGATATGGTGACGAGCGATGATGTTTGATTTTATATTGCTCGCAGAAGGCTCTGATATGCTTGTTTGCAAAGTTTGTGCCACTATCCATGATTATATCTTTGGGTACACCGAATCGACAAACAATATTATTCTTGATGAACTTCTCGACATGGTTGGCCTTGATATTTGTATAGGATGCAACCTCTACCCATTTGGTGAAGTATGCAATGGCGACAAGAATAAACTGACGCCCGTTCGAAGCCT
Source organism: Chloranthus sessilifolius (assembly GCA_021018995.1). Taxonomy (NCBI): domain Eukaryota; kingdom Viridiplantae; phylum Streptophyta; class Magnoliopsida; order Chloranthales; family Chloranthaceae; genus Chloranthus; species Chloranthus sessilifolius. The sequence goes on along the minus strand of CM037597.1, from coordinate 36,624,166 downwards.
TCGGATTTACTTTTTCGACGGCGTCAAAGCCCCACGTAGTGAATGGACAAGGAGTGGTCATGCTGTGTGGATCTATGGTTGGAGTAGGTATCAAATTGGAGTGTTCTTGACATTTATAGCACTTCGACATGTGCTTGCAATAATCAGATTCCATAGTAGTCCAGAAATATCCTTACCGTAGGATCTTTTTACCGAGCATATAGCCATTGGCGTCGGCCCTGCATACTCCCTCTTGGATCTCATTCATAATATTAGATGCCTCGTCCTCAGTTAGACATCAGAGAAGGATATTATTATATGACCACTCGTAGAGGCATTCACCATAGATGATGTAATTGGCTGCTAAACATTGGATGGCCTGCCTGTCTGCCTTGGACGTACACTCAGGGAAGGCTCGAGTTTGGAAGAAATTCTTGATATCTGAGAACCATGGAGGCTCATCATCTAACTTTGTGGGTTCCTCAATCTGGAGGCAGAAGGCTAGTTCACTCCTCTACTCAATCATGATTGACTTCATCTCGACACCATATGGAATTTTGACCATCGATGCCAACGTTGCTAGTGCATCGGTAAAGCGATTTCTCGCTCGCGGGATGATAGAGAAAGTAATATCACCGAAACATGCTATCAGATCCTCGAGGTGCTCATGGTATGGGATCAACTTCTCATCCTTTTTCTTCCAATCTCCATTTGCCTAACATATGATTAATTACGAGTCGCCAAACACCCTGAGATGGGTTACCTTCAAGTCAAGTGCTGCTTGTTGGCCTACTGCGTACGCCTCATACTCGGCCATGTTGTTCATGCATGGGGAGCTGAGCTTGATGGATACTGGTACGTGAGATCCTTTTAGTGAAATCAGGATAACGCTGACTCCTTGACCCTCGACATTCGCTGCCCCGTTAAAATGCATTACCCAGGATTCCTCTGTCTCTGTCGTATCATCCTCTGTCAGGAACAAGATGTCTGCATCTAGGAATTCAGTTCTCAAAGGCTCATAATCATGTAAAGGGTTCTCGACAAGACGATCAAAGTGTGCCTGCACCTTGATTGACTTTTATGTGGCATATGTGATTTCAAATTCAGATAGGAGAAGTTGCCAGCATGCAGTTCGGCCAATGAGAGATGGCTTCTTGAATAGGTACTTTAATGGATCCATTCGCTCTAGGAGTAGAACAACTTGAGATAGCAAGTAGTGGCGGAGCATTTGGGTAGCCCATACAAGTGCTAGGCATGCTTTCTGCATATGAGAATAGTGTGTCTCGTAATCAGTAAATTTCTTACTGAGGTAGCATATGGCTTGCTCACTTCTTCCTATTTCATCATGTTGCCCTAGGACACATCCCATTGATACTTCTGTTGTGGAGAGATACATCAAGAGTGGTCTCCCGGGCTCAGGCGATACCAAAATTGGTGGGTTGAGGAGGTAACCTTTAATTTTATCAAATGTTGCCTGACAGTCGTCATTCCATTTCACTGGCGAATCTTTCCTTAGTAACTTGAAGATCGGCGTGCAAATAGGAGTTAGCTGTGCAATGAATCGACTGATGTACTGTATTCTATCGAAGAAGCTCTAACTTCTTTCTCGGTAGATGGTGGTGACATTTTGACAATGGCTTTTACCTTGATAGGGTCAACCTCGATGCCTCTTCTACTAGCAATGAAGCCCAGTAGTTTTTTCTGACATGGCACTGAATGCACACTTCTGAGGGTTCAGGTGAAGCCTATATTTCCTCAATCTTTCAAATAGCTTCTAGAGGTTCACCAGATGGTCACCTCTTTCGGATGATTTGGTGATCATGTCATCAATGTACACCTCAATTTCTCAATGCATCATGTCATGGAAGAGTGCTATCATCACTCTCTGATATGTTGCCCCAACATTTTTCAGTCTAAAAGGCATGACTCGATAGTAGAAAGTTACCCATGGAGTGATGAACACTATTTTCTCGTGATCTATTTCTACCATCTTGATTTGATTGTACCCAGAAAATCAATCCATAAATGAGAGCATCCCATGCCTAGCAGTTTTATCCACCAAGATATCGATGTGTGACAATGGGAAGTCGTCTTTCGAGCTTGTCTTATTCAGGTTTTTGAAGTCGACAAACATGCGAACCTTTCCATCTTTCTTTTATTCAGGGACGATATTGGCTAGCCATTGCGGGTATTTGGAGACCATGAGAAACCCCACATCGTACTTCTTGATGACGTCATCCTTCACTTTCAGCATCCACTAGGGTCTGAGGTGTCTCAACTTCTGCTTGACTGACTTAACATCTAGATACAATGGGAGCTCATGCTCGACCAAATCGGTATCCAAACCAAGCATATCCTCATACTACCATGCAAAGACGTCTTGGTATGACCGAAGGAAATCAATCATGTTTTTTCTTTCCTCAAGAGATAGCGACATTTTGATCTTGGTAATCCTAGGAACCTCCTTTGTACCCAGGTTTGACACCCTCTGTTTCTTCAACAATCGGGGTAGGACCATGCTTAAAGTTACCAAACCGCTTAAGGAGTTCATTGGGAAGCTCCTCAGCAAGGATTTCCTCGTCCAGACTCGTGACTCGTACCTCTTCTTGTATTTCTATAGGAAAGGGGTCGATTTCATGTAGGACAGGTTTTTCAATTAAGGCATCCTTTTCATTGATTTTCTTGGGAATTTTAAAAGATAATATTTTTCGATTATCTTGTGCTTTTTTCATGTTTTTGTCTTATTCTTTTTCTATTTTTTTAGTTTTTTCTTTTTCTTCGGGGATTGGCCCTTGGCAAGGCGGGTCTTTATACATGCATGGTGTTGCCTGCCAAGGGCTAACCTTACTTTTTATATGCCACATATCACTTTCAAAGTTTGGGGCACAAATGCCTAATTCCTTACCTGTGGTATTGCCCCTTTACATATTTAGATGGAGGAGGTTGACTGATATGATTCCTCAGAGACAGGCTCCATCATATTGATCCTAGGTTCGTCTGAGATTCTATCCTCAAATGTCCGCAAGGTCCTATGGTGGTTTACCACAGGGGGAGATTGTTCGGGTATGAAAAACTCTTTCTCAAAATGGGACAGAGCGGCCAAGTCTATTTCTAGGTTGGGAGGGATAATTTGGGGATTGGTGGGGTGGACAGGGGCTGCAGATTTGTGTGGGGTTAACTATGTTGCCCCATTATGATCGATCTTCACGATCCTTGCGCTCACGAAGGTATTTTAGATGTGAGGACTAGGACAAGGTTTCTCTTCCAGGTTTATTCCCTTGGCCCTTGCTGCGGCGATGGTTCAAGCCTTTTCCTTAGCCTCTCGCACATCTTCTTCTATGGGCTTATAGCCTAACCCAAATCTGATCTACTACCCACCCTTAACCTTGACTGGCTCTCTCCTTCCTTATAATCAGGGTCCTAATCCCCTTCCTTTTTCATAGCCCCATTTCTAGAGCATGGCTACAGCTGCCACCATCCCGCCTTCGGTTTTCAAGGTAATGCTTTCTGGGGGCTCCGGGACTACCGCCGATACCTCATATTCAAAACTATGGAGGTGCGTATCTTCAGTCGTGTGTGACACACCTAGTACTTTAGGGCTCTCAATACTGTGGGTGGCTTGTTCTCTTTCGTCATGCCCTTCCCCTATGATGGTGATGACCTTCTGCCCAGACACAAATTTAAGCTTTTGATGCAATGTCGACGGGATCACCCCAACTTCATGTAACCAAGGGCATCCTAATAACAGGTTGAAGGAGGATTTGATATCCATTACTTGAAATAGTATGGAAAAGGTCATTGGCCCAATTACGAGCTCAAGGTCAACTTCGCCCATTATCTCTCTTCTTATGTTATCAAAATCTCTAGCACTAGTTTTTGTCGGTCTCAACATACATGGATTTACCCCTATTTTGGTAGCAGTTTCCAGAGGGCACACATTAAAAGCAAACCCATTATCGATCAATACTAATGGGATTATCATATTTCTAGTTTCTACAGTGATATTGGTGGATTTAAAATGATTATTTCCCTCCTCTGGTAAATCAGCATCTGAAAAAAAGATGGCATTGGGAGCCATCACCTACCTAATTATATGCCCGACCTCATCTAGGTTCAATTGGAGAGATACATGTGCATTTTTTAATGCCCCCATCAAAGCATGGAAATGAAGCGAGGATGTCATTAATAGATCTTAGACTGTGATATGGGCTGACAATCTCTTGAGCTAGGTTTTACGTATGTGCTCTCGACTCATTTTCTCAAATGGGTTTATCGTAGTGGTATCCTTTTTTCCCTCTGGTTGGGCTGGCACTGGTACTCGGGCATCTGGTTGATTGGAAATTTTTCCTGACCTAGTGACGAAGTCTACTGCTCCCTCCTTGCTGCAGCTAGCATTAATATCTATTTGATTATAACTAAATGGGACTTGATGGGGATCGTAAGTCAGTCTTGGGATCTGGAGCGGGGTGCAAGGGGGGACCAGAGATGCCTATGCCAATGGATTGGGATGGGCAGGGATCACATGGTTAAGTTCTAAAAGGGTGGAGAAGGTGGGCCAAATGGGATTGGCGAGGATAGCGGATGCCTGAATTGGGGGTGATGTGACGGGGGTGGGCCATTAATAACTAATGGGTGATGGAGGGGGATAGGGGACACAATTAGTCGGTGGGAAGTTGGCGGGCGTGGTGGTATATGGTTGGAAGGAATTAATTTGGACATTGTTGAAGAGAGTAGGCAATGGGAAATTTACCCTAAGATCTAAGGGTTTCGCTTGTGGTGTGGGGTTTGGAAAGTAGTCATCCTGATTCAAGGGTTCAATCACCCCAATACTTCTATCTTCTTGGCCTCTTTACCGTGGTGCTATGAAATCTTCCTAGGTGCGGATATAATCCAACAGATCAAACTCCTCATTATCCACCTCTACCATGCTGACGGTTGGTCTCGAACCTACCCCTCCTGGTGGGTGCGGGGATAGCATTACCTGGTGAATGTTGACATGTTGGTTGGCTTGGGGAAGTGCGGGAGGGATGATTTTACCAGCCTCTATCAAGTCTTGTATTGCATGCTTCAAAGGGAAACATCGATCAGTTGGGTTGCCTTGTCCCTGGTGGAAGTTACAGTGGGTGTTAGGGTCATAATTTCTTGGGATTGGATTCTGCGGTGGTAGTGGCTGGAGTGTTGTGACCAGGCCATTTTCAATTAACAATGGAAAAAGGATGTTCATTGATTGACCCAAGGGTTTGAAGATTCGGTCAAATTGGGTTTTTTTTGTTCTGGGGTCATCTGTGCTCCCTGGCCATTTCTGATTCTCTACATTGGCTCACTTCTGGACGGGGTTGGCTGGGCTGCTATAAATTGGAATGGGCCTGTGCTGATAACAGGTCACATATTGCCAACTGTCTACACATCTGCCCCAGTTCTTCTTTCGTTTCTCTGATCAGCAAACCTCTGGACTGTTTGCATTTCTATTCAAACGCCCTTCTCTTATCACATCCTCACAGCGATGGGCGTTCCTAACCAAATCCATAAAATTGGATTGCTGTTGGTATACGGACAAGTTTGAGATGATTGGGAAGGTGTTCTTCGATATCATTTCAATTTGCTCATTGTCATGTATTCTATTTCTGACCTGAAAGGCCAATGCCCTCCATTGCCCAAGGTAATCACTAAATGCTTCACCGGGCTTCTGCTTTAATCGGGCTAGATCAGACTTGCATGGTTCTATGTCAATATTACAGACATATTCTTCTTAAAATAGATGGGTCAGGTCTTTCCATGTTTTGATCATGGAAGGTTCAAGTGATGTGAACCACCTTAAAGCAGAACCCGTAAGTCTCTTTTGGAAAACTTTTATGAGCAGTCGCTCATCTCCCCCATATTGGCACATGTCCCCGTAGTAGGACTTGAGATGTGCAATGGGGTTACCCATGCCATTATAGTGTCGAAAGTCGGCACTTTGAATTTCGGGGGTAAGGGGACTTTAGAGAATAAGCATAAATCAGAAAAGTCTGGATCTCAGTTCCACCCATTTTTATCAACTATTTCTAGATCTTGTCTAGTTGTTCTTTCAACTACTCGGATTCTTTGGATGGGGAGGTTGCCTTTTCAACTGTCGGTCTCCATTCACTTTGTGCTACTGGGGGATTGATGTTGGTGAGTGCCCCTACATAGGCTCTGCTATTCCTGATCTCATCCTCCTCATATTGTGGTCTACATATGGTGGAGTGAGGGTGAGATTTTCATGTTGGTGCAGAATGGACTGAATGGGTGCTGGGTGGGACCATTGTACATGAGGGAAGTTCTATGGGGTGATAGGATGAGTGGAAGTTGGATTTTTGGTTAAGACCTAATGAGGGCATGGGGATTGGGGGAATACTTGAGGATGGCCTTGAGGTGTGTGAGGATGGATGAATTGGGGTTGGTGAAGGGTATGTGCTAGGTCCCAGCCTAGGCCCGAGTGTGAGGGTTACGAGTGAGTGAGATATTAAGGGAATTGCAGAGGGTATGGGTATGAGGATCCAAGGCTTGGGCCTTGCTGAGCTTGGGTATAGGGTAGGGAGCTCGGATGAGTTTGAACCATAGGATCCGAATGGGTTGGGATCATGATGCTTTGATGGGTTTGGCTCGTTAGGCCTTAGGGGTTTTGGCTTGTTGGGCCTTAACGGATCAGGCCCATTGGGCCCTGTTGTGTTTGGCCATTGGGCCTTGATGGGTCTAGCCCATTTGGGCCTTGGTGGGTCTTGCCCATTGGGCCTTTGTGGGCTTAGCCCATTGGGCCTTAGTGGGTCTGGCCCTTGGGGCCTTGGGGGCTGTCTGGCCCATTAGGCCTTAGTGGGTCTGGCCCCATGGGGCCTTGATGGGTCAGGCCCGTGGGGCCTTGATGGGTCTGGCCCATGGGGCCTTTATGGGTTAGGCTCGTGAGGCCTTAGTGGTTCTGGCCCATTGGGCCATGGTGCCCATTCCACGGGTCTCCCGGTATATGGGGGGCTTGAAGGGTATGGATGATGGGGGGTTGATGGGGGTCATGAGGAAAAGAGGCATGGAGATTTGCTAGTGTATGGGATGGGTTGATGAGGGGTGGATGAGGGAGGCTATCTTGGGAGGCCTTCCATATGGTGTAGGTCTTCCACATCTCGTCCATCATGGCCATCGGATTGGGTGGTGGGATGGATGCAAAGGGTACATCCGATGGAGGGGGAGCATGTGCCATGGATGGGGTGGGTATATGGGGAAAGTTGGGCATGACTAGGGTAAAATTTGGCATGACGTGGGTTGATGGGGGGATGTATGATGGATTGGGATTGGGGGAAGAATGTCGGCTGGATATGGGAGGATTATTCTTGGCTTGGGTGTATGTTAAGGAATGTGGCATGTTTCGGTTAGATGGGGATGATGGGGGTATGCTGGAGGTGGTAGGAAGATGGGGTGAGTTTTGTTTTGAGGTAGGGAGAGAGTGTGATGAAACATAGGGTGGATTTAGGGTGATGGTGGAGGGGGGAAGATTAGGGTTGTTTTTATTTGAGGGGAAATGGGGTAAAAAATGGGATGTATGCGGGGTGGATGTGGATGGATTTTGAGTGAATGGGCGGGGAGAGGGATAAATTTTGGATGGGTGCGGATGAGAAGATGGGTGCATTTAAGGGTCCAGTGACGGTAAACGGTAGTTGGTGAGTGGGATGGGGGTAAAAGTCTCTTCTAAATAGGAATGAGTTGGGTAATGTGGTGGGGATGAGTCGGGATTGGCGTATGTCGGATCCACTGCCCACGACATGGCTTTGTGACGGGTTGAGTAGGGGTGCCTCGAATGGGGCCCGTAAAGTTTCCTCCTCCTCCCTCGCGGGACGACAGGGGGGGAAGGTGATGCAGTTGTGCCAGCATCGTAATGTTTTTTCTTTTCTTTTTTGATTTTTGTGTTATTTTTCTTTTGATTTATTTTATTTTTGAAAATGGTAAGTAAATGGCTTACGATGAAGAGCTCCGGGGCCTTGGAACCCATTTCGTGTGGTGTTTGTACCCTAAATATCCCCAGCGGCGAGATCCTGACGCACTTCGAAAGAAGTGAAGGGAAGCCCTTTTATCTATTGAAGGCATGAAAATCAATGCAAATAACCTGATCCCCAGGAGCGAGTCAATATGAAGTTACCCTCTGTTGATTGGCGGGGGCATGTTGGGTGTCGTTGAGTGCAGGATGTTATTCACTGAAAAATATGATTTTTCACCTCCTACCCTAGCATTTACTACACCTTGGAACCATTTCATAATTATTTTTTAAGTGTGTTTTGTAGCTAGTAATAAAATTGCAGCTTAGTGCAACTGTCATGCTTTGGAGGTAAAAAGAAATAGAATTTAAGCCAAGGAGGGCGGCTGAGTTAAGAGCAGAGGATACACCATGGTGGTACACACCATAGTGAGCATTTGGAGTGCCTAAGTGGACCTTGGAAGTCCAATAGATGAAAGGAAGTTGGACCCTAGCAGAGGAGACTACAACAACAGGTTGTGCACAGTAGCAGTGAAGCACAAATGGACACTCGCATAGTTCAATTTGGCTAGAAAAGCCCCCTCACGCAGACCTCACGAGGTCCAAATATGCAGCATTCAAAGAGCTCGCACTGTCCTTGCACAACTCACAGATGGAGCCATCTATGCGAGAAGCGCATGTCATCCTGGCAATCATCCGCGCGAAGCTTAAAATCCATCCTCGCAAGCCGTAATTCAGCATAGCGAGATCCTCATGACTTGAACTATCTGGAGACCCATCTGCATGAGATGTGCTAACCACTGCCCAGTTAACCTTGCGAGCTCTCCTCCAGCAGCAACTCCAGCCACGTGAGAAGCAAATGAAGCCAATTCAGCCTCGCAAAGCACAGGTTCCCTACTCAGTCCATACACAGGGACTTTTATGGGATTTCACAACAATTAGGTCAAACATCCCGAGATGCCAATCTATTTCCCACATCTCGAGGCAACGAAGGGCCACAAATGGGCCACGACAACAATGGCAAATGGGGTATTTCCTCTTATGTTCTCCTATTGGCCAGAGCAAGATATTTTTTGGGGAACTTGTATATAAGTTATAATTTCTGTGTAGAAACCATCTTCCCTTTTACCTAATTTGGTTGGGAGCTCGAGAGTGCTAAGGTCATTTAGGGTTAGGGTTAGGTCATCCTTTTTCTTTTCTTCTTCCTTAGCTCAGCATTTGCTGGCTAAGATCTTTTGTAGGTAGCTAGTTTACTTCAATTTGCAATGGGTTTTGTATAAACTTTGGGAGCTGATTTGGGCTTTTGCACTAGATGTTGCCTTGAGGGCAAACATTGTAAAGTCTATTCTAAACAATGCAATGCAATTTTTATAGTTCAATTGAATCTATATTTCTTTGTATTTCTCACATAGAGTTTTGTAGGTTTGATGCACCCATGGTTGCTTGAGCCTGAGCTTGTAGCCTTGCAACCATGGTGGCAGTAGCAGTTTTCTTATTCTATGTCATCATCTGTGAGGAAGATAACCTTAGGGATAGCCTGCGACCATTTAAGTGGACAGACTATAGCCCTAAGGCTGGTCTAAGTCACAGATCATAGATGGATTCTTCTTCTCTGCACTTGAGCTTGTAGCCAAGTGAGAGATAGTTGTAGAGCCAAACTCTTCTTTGTGTTGCAATGCCATCTTTAGTTTTTAGATATGATATTCTGTAGAGATTGCAGACTTGTGAGCTGGGTCACTGCAGGCCTTTTGTAGAAATTACCAGCTGAGTCTAAGTCCCCATATAGCCTGGGATTTCTTATGGTTCTCACTTGAGTTTCTAGGACTGTTTGATCCTATGGATGCATGAGCTTGTAGCCTTACAAACGTAGCGCTTGCAATGGTGTTCATATTTTGATTTGATCCATTGATTGGATGAAGTCCTTGGGATATGCTGTGACCATTGTCGTGGACAACATATAACCCTAAGATCAGTCCTTACCTTTGGATTTGATTAGATTCTTCTACCTAGCAAATGTGCTTGTAGCCATCTGAAGGATTGTTGCAGAGTCATTTCTAGATCTGAGTTGCAAGACTGAGTTACTCTCAGCTACATACTTCTCATCATTTTATCTTTATTTTTTATCACACCACCCTCACCCTTCTTTTATCCCTTTCTTTTACTATAGTTTATTTTTATTTTCTTAGTTTTAGTTTAATTTAGTGACAATTGAAAACTCCCTTTCTTTAGGATTTCCATATTTGTAGCCATATCTGGAGGCCTACTAAACAACCCTTGTGGTTCTAGATCAGACTTCCTCATGGGACAACCCTTTCTTATCAAAACTTGCTATAACAGGCCCTGAATCTTGCACATTGTGCTTTGTGTTGTGAACCATCTTTATTCACATCTTATTTTCTGATGTGTTTTAACCATTGATTTTTACAATAAAATTCTATTAGCACAGAGTTGTACCAACGCGAGATTTATCCGGGGTGCTAAACCACTAAGCAGGCAACTCGGGGAGGTGGAGATTGGCCTCGGATTCAGGCTGCCTAACCCAGGGCAGACTTGGCGTGAGTATTACATGTGCCAGGCTAAATTCTAGAGAATATGGCTTGCCATGTGTATTAGACATGCCAGAGAAATTATGTTCAGTTTTTGCTTGGCGTGTGTAATATACACGCTAGAGCAATTTTGGGTAGAAATGACTTGGCGTGGATTTTACACATGCCAGGCAAACATAGAATATATACTATAGTGACAGCAGAACAGCAAGCTCGAAATTGGTCTTTTTTGGTGGTTCTCTGGAAGCGATTCTTCCGAGGGACTTTCTCGTTGTAACGGGTCCCTCCTCTCCGATCCTAGGGATACAAGGTTTGATTCGGGGCAACTAAACGTACTCCCCCAGGATTTTACGCTTTGTAACCGGATCGGTCACCCACTCGATATACCTCCAGCGCAATTGCCTTCTCAGATACAGGATGGGGTGGTTCTTTTCGGGATCATCACCACTAGGGGCTGTCACCGTACTACGAATCGGGACGTTTATATCTTTGCCTAAATTCCCCCCTTTTATAAAATCTACCCAACATAAAAATTCAATTAAGTCACCCTCTTGGTATAATTTTAATTTTAATTTTAAGGGAGTTTGCTTTGTCCAAAAATCGGGGATGATGGTCCCGTGCCGCCTGTACGAGCCAGCGTCCACTGTTAGGATATGATTGAGAAAAGTAAAAGCTCACGTAGGCTCGCCAAACTGCTAAGGAGTGTAAATGCGCAAGTAGACTCGCCAATCGGCTAACACTTGTAAATGACGGGAAAGTAAAGGAAAGTAAAGACGATGCACAAGTAGGCCCGCCAATCGGCTAAGGCACATAAATGACAGAAAAGTAGGGGTGAGTAGAAATGAACAGAATCGTAGGGAGCAAACCTAATCTTTGCTACTCCTTGAGCAAAGGAAAAATTAAAATAGTTATTAAAAATAGAAAATGCCACTTTCATAGAGAGCACGGATGCATTTAGCATATGCATCAAGCATTTTAAAGCCCTAGGTGATCCCTAGTGGAGGAGTGAAGTCTCCTCAGGGTTTTGAGTGAAGATACCCACAAACTTCACCATTAGAACAGTTAAGTATAGTGCAGTCAATGACAAAACATATTTCAATGAATAAAGCTTCATTCCACACCCATTCTTTAAAGTTCAGAGGAAATTACAGCAATAATGCAAACAAATTAAAAGTAAAATCAGCAAATGTTTGCATCACCACCATTTAATTCACATCAGAAATACAATGTGCAAGAATCAACACTAAGCTTGCCTTCAATTCAAAAATCAAGTTTAGAAATCACCCCAATGAAGTTAAATTTCAGACCCAATCCTCACTAGGGTTATCTCTCAACAATGAAAATAAAAAGGGTGTTCACATTCTCATTAGCTCAAGAACAGTCATAGATCCCAAATGGGCCTGCAAGCATGAGCATAGGCCTTGCTCTAAGTTCTGACATCCTCAAGTGTTTTCACCATAGATTAGACAACTCCTCTTCTCCACATGGCAACTCATTTCCTTTGGATCAACAAGGTCTTTTTGATGGGTTGTACTATAGCTTATGGGTGAGGTGTATAAAGAATGAAGGGGTAGAGTGGATCAAAATTTTAAGAGATCAGCAAGGTAAGGGGGTGCTTCATGACTTCACATCCTTCAATTCAACACAACTTCATCTTCCTTGATATTTTTCATATTCAAAGTGGCCAGCTTCTTCTTCTCTTTTCAATTTTCAGATGAAGTACTTCTCTTGACTTCTCTTTCTTTTTCTCTTTTTTATTTTTTTATTTTTTTATATTTTATATGAAATACCACAGATACATCACTGCTACACTACTGTTTATAAGTTGCTCTTCTTCTCCTTCCACCAAATGTTGGACCCCTCTAAACTATCTTCAACTTCTTCTCCTTTAGCTTCTAAAATCTCAAAGTGAGGGTGAGGTAGAATCGGGTCAAGAGGTTAAGGTGCAAGTACTTTGATATTTGTCAAAGAAAAGTAGGATTTTAAAAGCTCAACGAGTGTAAGAAAAGGTCAGTTTAATGGGTAGGAAATTTTAAGCTCAAATTGTCCAAATGAATGCCTTAGACCATCTCCTTAGTGTAATGAGTTCTGTAAATCAGTTTTGATTTGGAGGTGCCTAACTTCTAGTGAAAAGTGTTGAGCTAATCAAACCTTAGAGCAAAAAAAAATGCCAAAAACACTCTTCAACAAAAATTTTATAGGCCCAAATCTCACTATGTATGGCCTTCAATTTAATCCATGGGGTGTATTTTCACCGTTTTCTCTCCTCTCTAGTTCACTAAGCACTACTTGAAAAAAATTTCTTGATGTTAATTTCATGGTGGTGTTAATTTTTCAAATATTTTCAGTTTTAAATTTTCTACAAAATTTTTAAATTTCCTCTCTACATGAATAGGTGAGAATTGACTTTATTTATCTCAATTAAACCAACATTTTGTGCACTAAAGTTAACTATTCTATTGGCCTACCTACCCTGCCATACCCCCAAACCTAAGTTAAATAGTGTCGTCACTGTTTCATGCAAAATGGATAGGGACAACAGGGTTTAAAAAAGAAAAACATACTAAACTACAACAGAAAACTAAGTGAACACTAAACAAAAAGAAGCTGAAAATTAAACTAAGAAGGAGAAGACATAGAATAGACACAACATTACTAAGAAAACAAAACAAGGACACAAATTCCTAAAAACATCAATTATATACAGCAGAAATTACACTACAAATAGCAGGTGTATACAAACATGAACTAAACTAAACACCTAAAATAGGAAAATCCTAGACACAACTACCTAAACAGATCTGAGTATAAATCTGCCTGAATATCACACTTTTGAAAACAGGATTCATACAAAATCAGATCATAAAAACACAATATATATACAAAACAGCTCGGATGGGGGTGCATGAATGATAGAAATTTTGATTATCCCATCTGGAACTCAGCTAAATTGGAAAGAACTATAAAATAAAAATGTAAGGCCATATCTTTGCATTTCCAACAAACCTGAATTCTTCCATTCAACAGTTGACAATTGCATGAGAGTTGCAGGGAGCAGCTCCAACTCTGCATCAGGTGGATAGTAAAGAGCAGGCTGAGGGAAGGGCAGTAGGGCAGGAGTTCAAATGGACTCTGTGCTAGCCCTTCTGTGCAGCCCAAAATGATAAAATATTCCAGCACATAGGTGGGGGCCTCCTCAGTCTATAAACAAGATTTTTAGCACAAACCTCAGCCATTTCAGGAGAGTGGGCAAGGTATCATCCACCATCTCTCAGATGGCAGCAACTGTGAAACAGTCCCCATTTCCTCTAACAAAGCCTAAGGACATGGGGCACAACATGGTGTATATATATATATACACAGTCCTGGTCTGCCACCTCCTTCCCATTCCTCGAGGCATTGATGGCTCTAGTTTCGTCATGACTTGAAGAGACATCAGCAATCAAGTGTTCCCCTCTTGGGTTGTTTATAGTTTGGCTCGAGAGCCGACCCTCTTCCCTTCTCATCAGAGCATTAGAGAAATGACCAAGCTGGTCCTCAATTATTCTGATGCTCTACGAGTGGGAATCCACAATTTGTGTTATGGAGCTGAGGTTTTGCAATGAACTCATAACCTGCTCCTCAAAGGAGGGGGCTCTAGGTTGGGGTGGGTGGGGCTACAACTAGATGACTTGGCTAGAGGGGCTGATGTGGGAATTGTGGTCTTGGGGCATAACCTTGAGGGGACTACTAGTTAGACATGTAGGGCAGTGCCTGCTGCTGTTGGATATGAGGTGAATCAACTTGTCTCCATTGTAGATTCGGGTGGTTCCTCCAAGTGTACCCAGCAGACTGTTGTCCATATGATTGGACAACATTGGCTTGCTCATTTAAAAATTTAGGGAATGAACCATCAGAGGGATAATTAAGATGGGAGTGTGTGGGTGAGTGGAATATGGTGCATGCCTCTGTAACCTGTGCAGCCATGTGGGGCTACAACACACTCAACACTATATCAAATTTTAAGTTGTCCACCTTCCTCTCTAGGTTACTGTGTGCAGTTAACTCATACACTTTTCTGTTGGAAGTGGGTTCATTTGTACGCCTAGCAGCTGGCACAATATCATTGCTTGACAAGGACTCCTGCTGCATGGAGTTTTCACTTATAATATCAAATAGGTCCCATGCTTCTACATCAGTCTTGCTAAGGTATGTGCCACCACTTCATGAATCTATCATAGCTCTACTTCTAGCATCAATCCCCTGGTAGAAGCTTTGTACAAGCTGCCACTTAGGGATCTGGTGTGTGGACATTGCCTCAACAACTCCTTAAATCTATCCCATGCCTCATGCATTTGTTCAGTTGGGGATTGAGCAAAAGAGATTATGTTCTTCCTCAATTGAGTTGTTTTACCGATAGGGAAAAATTTAGCCAAAAATTGGCATTGCAAGTCATTCCAAGACTGTATGCTGTTTGTCGGGAGTAAGGTGAGCCAAGTGCGGACCTTATCCTTTAGTGACAAAGGAAAGAGCCTCAATTTGGTGGCTTCCTCTCCCAATCCAGTAATATTAAAGGTCGTACTGAGAGAAAGAAATAACTCTATATACTGATAAGGGTCTTCCTTGCTCAGCTCATGAAAACTTTGTAACATTTTGATGGTTAAGGCTTTGATTTCATAATTGCCCACTGCATTAGGGAGTTGAATGCAAGAGGGGGATGAGTATGCCCCTGGTATGTTGTACTCCCTAAGGGGTCTAGGCTGCTCTCCAATCTTAGTTGTTACTAATTTATCAACAGGGGTGTGTGTTGCTGAACTAGAGCTCTGAACTCTCTCAATCTCAGGATTTAAAGCTTCCAATTTAGGATTGAGAGACCTCCTTCCTTGCATACAACACACACATAGCAGAACTAGGGTAGATCACAACTAAATAGATTAAAAATACTAAAAACTAAACACTAATGCTGATGTTTGAAGACTGCGGGAAGGAAAAGACAGTAGAAATGAACAGAAAATAGGGGAGATAAAGATGCAAACTGATGCAAGAATGCTCCAGCTGCAGCTAAACCCTCTTATCTGCTACGGTCCAAGCCTGCAAAAATCGAAAACATGAGCAGAAATTTATTCAAACACTACACATGCAATAATAGAAAATAAATGCAAACTTAAGAGAACACAATTGTAATTTATTCACACATTCCTAAGACACCAAAAAGTCTAAAAATAGAAAATAAAGAAGAAAAATGCAAAAAAAGATCACAGAAAAACTACAGCTGTAAATTCTGCAAACACCACAAAGGCACAAAATGCCTAAAACAACAAAGAAAGAAAAAGAGTAAAAATTAGACACAACATACAGCGCTGTAATTTATTCAAATACTATATCTATAGAGAATAAAAACTAAACTTGGATTACTATACTTAGATGAAAACTCCCTAGCAACGGTGCAAAAAACTTGTTGTTGGTATTTCTAGTGTGCTAGTATTTCCAGTGTAGCAAGTTTTATGAAGTAAGAGTTTGTCCCACTGGGAGTGATGATCTGAAACCTCAAGGGTTGTATAGTAACTCCAGATCTGACTATAGACCTGGGAACTCTAAACCTAAGCTAGAAAGCAAGGTAAAGAGAGGAAGTTTAGGTGTCACAAAAATAAAAGAAACTAAAACTAAAAAAATGGGAAATAAAAACTACAGCTAAAGGAAGGAGAAGAAGAAGGATGATCTAGTGTGAGAAAATAACATAAAATGATGGAGAAGTAGGCAACTAAGAATAAATCAGCACTACAACTCGATGCTAGATTGGGATCTGCAGCAATCCTTCACTTGGCTACAAGCACAAGTGCAAGGTAGAAGAATCTAACCCAACCCCAAATGTATGAACTGATCTTAGGGCTATAATCTGTCAACTTGAATGGTCACAGACTATCTTCAGGGCCTTCATCCAATCAAAGGGTTTGATCAGAACACTAACCTAATCCAAAGGAATGGACTGATCTTAGGGCTATAATCTATCCACTTAAATGGTCACAGACTATCCTCAGAGATTACCTCCATTCAATGAATTAGATAAAATCATGAACACCATTGCAGACACTATGTTTGCAAGGCTACAAGCTCAGGCATCCATAGGAGCAAACAGTCCTAGAAAATTAGGTAGAAACCACATGAAATCCCAAGCTGAATTGGGACATAGACTCAGCTGGTCATTGCTACAGAAGGCCTGTAATGACCCGGCTCACAAGTCTGCAATCTCTACAAAAATCTCAAGTCTAAACACTGATGATGGTGATGTAAAACAGAGTAGAGTTGGGCTCTGCAACAATCTCTCACTAGGCTACAAGCTCAAGGGCAAAAAAGAATCCATCTCAGATCTGTGACTTAGACCAGCCTTAGGGCTATAATCTGTCCACTTTAATGGTCATAGACTATTCTCAGAGGTTATATTCCTCACAGATGATGAGATAGAGCAAGATAACTGTTGCTGCCACCATGGTTACAAGGCTACAAGCTCAGGCAACCATGGGAGCATCAAACCCATAAAAATCTATTAAAAAACGTAGAGAAATACAGATTTAATTAAGCTGTAAAATGACATTTCATTACATAAAATAGGACTTACAATGTTTACCCTCAAGGTAGCAGCCTGTGCAAACTGCAAAACTGCTCACTCTATTTTTATACAATACCGATTGCAAAAATTGAAATAAACTAGCTGCTACATTAAGCTTTAACTCAATATTAGTGCTGAGCTAAAGAAGAAGAAAGGGAAAAGCAAAAGGGAAACTAAACCCTAACCCTAGCCCTAAAACATTACTAAAGTGATCCAGCTATTTTGGATGTTTTTACAAGAAAACTAAAGCTCTATATATATACAACCCATGGCAGCAGCAATGTGCATTGGTAAATCAGAAGTGAGGAGGTTTGAAGCTGATTTCGTGGCCCATCTATGGCCCTTGGATGTGTGCCCTAGAAGGTGTGAAATCCCAAAAATGTCCTTGGAGTTTAAAGATAGTTGTTGGAATTCGTGCCTCGCACAGATGGAGCTTCAACACTATCACCTCATGAGGATCTCGTGAGGCTCTTGTTTCGTTCATAGCTTTAGCATTCCACCTCGTGAGGATCTCGTGAGGCTGAAAATATGACATTTTTTACTCGCTTAGTTCTCGTGAGGCTCTCATGAGGCTGAAAATACACTAAAATGCAACTCGCCAGGCTGAAGTAGGGGTATTTTTAGTGCTGCTCGCGAGGCTTAAATATGTGCAGCAATGTAAGCTGTTCGCGAGGCTCAAATGCAAACTCTAGCTCACGAGGATGCACATGCAACTCACCAAGATCAAATGGAAGGCTGCTCGCTAAGCTGAAAGTGTGTGCAGCTCACGAGGATTAAAGTGTTGCTCGCTAGGTTCTTTGCTGCAGCTGTGCTGCATCCCTTGCTTCTCACGAAGTTCAAATGCAGTTGCTCGAGGGTGCACCGCAGCTACTCGGGTGCGCACAGCAGCTGCTCAACAAAATGCCTTCAACAGTGAACTGGTCGAGAGGTTCAAATATGCAACTCTTGCTTCAGCCCTCATTTCGAATACTTTGAATGCAGCAATAACAACAGCTCATGGGGTTCACTTCCAGCTTGAAGGGAATAGATGTACAGCGCTTTAAGCTGCTTGATTTTGCTTGTTTGAAGCTGCATAATGGCTGGGTTGGCTGCAGAAATGCAGGTTTCAGCATTGGCAAGTTCAAGTAATTTAAGTGCAGCTGATCTGCAGTTGCTCCTTCAATTTCCAGCAAGTGCAACTTCTACTGAGGATAGCTAGCTACAATACATCAGCAACTTTGAGGTGCCACATCGTGTAGCAGCTTGATTTTAGCCATAAGGTGTTGAGGGGTGTAATAGCTGCAGGTTTCCAGCTGATTGACTCTATATATATATATATATATATATATATATATATATATATATATAGCCTTTACTCCGCAGCTGCTCCAAATCTTCAGGTCTCCCTCTACTTAAATATATCAAGGCAGCAACAACAGCAACTTGGTTCAGCATTCAGCTCATGGGGATGGCTCTTTAAGTGCTGTAGCCTGCAGTGGCTTGCTCGGCTGTTCGAGTCGATGGACATCAGCACTGCTAGATTACTTCCATGATTGTAGCAGCATCCTTTGTGATTGCAGCAGCTTGACAAGATACAAACCTCATCACCACAACTCGGGAGGATGGATGTGAGTGTTGCAGCTCTTGTAGTTCAAGTAACCAGCTGCTCAAGAGGAGTAAAGTGCATCTTCTGCTGCTCGCCAAGTTCAAACAGCAATTTAATTGGCTGCTTGCCAAGCTCAATTCCAGCAGCATTCAAGCTACTCGCGAGGATCAAAACAGCATTTACATCTCGCGAGGTTCCCTTGGGTCTGAACTACTCGAGCGTGCATAATAGAGCAGTGAACTGCTCGACCTTGTATAACAGTTGCTTGATAAATGTGTGGAGCTTCAGTCTCCATATAGCTCTTGTGGTTGAATTTAATGCTGCCATAGCTCGACAGATAGCACTCCAGGTCTTCATCTTGACAGCATGAGTTCCTCCAACACTAGGATTGACAGGCTTAAGTACTGGCTGCTGCACAGCAGCTCTGCTTCAGTTCTCAACTCTTGGGGATTGATGTAGAAGGTCTATAGTTCTAAAGGTGGAATGCAGCAAATGTGCAGCCTAGCATGGTTCAATTTTCATTTAGCTCTCTGCTGTGCCACTTGAAGTGATGTTCTATTTACTTCACTGCAGCAGTAGTCCACTAACTTGGCTCCACTTCTCACCCTCAATAGGCCTTCAAAGGTCTGAAAGCCTGCCAAAATTGCTCCCAATGGTGTACTCCACCATGGAAAATTCAAAGTGAACCCATCAGCTCCACAGTTTAACACAAAATCCTTTGTTCTTGGCTTTAAAATGAAGGATTGTGGCACTAAAGCCATATTTACCTATTATCTACAAAACACACTTAAAACTCATTATTAGCATGTTCAGAGTTCCATCAAAGGCCAAGTTAAGGGGTGAAAAGTGTTACTTTTCAGAGATTAACATAGGGGTGAGAAACCAAAGGAAAAAATAGCCAAGTGTTAGTAAAATAAAGGAAAAGGTCAACTTTCAAGGGGAAGCTCTACTAGCTAGTCCCCAGCAGAGTCGCCATTTGTGCAACCGTGGATTTTTAAGGATCCCGTCGCGACGATGCGCACTCACAAGATATTTAGAGTCGCCACCCGTAGCTTTCGGTGTCCCGGGAAACCTAAATCAATTTTATAAGCACTGAAGTGCTAAAAATGTGACTTTGATTCACCGGTCTACGCCAAAGTCTCTTGGCTAGGGGCTTTGGTTATCGATCGAGAAGGTGTTAGGCACCGAATCAACCTGCTCAAAAGTGATCTCTACTTATGGCCAAAATTTAAAAAAAAAAAAAGGAAAAGAGCACTTCCTCTTGTCCGAAGGCACTTGGGTCCTATTTGTGCCCCTCCACAATTATCGAGATTTTTGCGATGTAACGACACAAATTTGAGGATAAAGGAAGAGACAAGAAGGTAGAAGAGTAGAGGGGAGAGTGAGAGCTCTCGAGCCCTTGTAGCCCAGCTATGGACCTTCGCATAGGTGCGCTTGACGAGCTTCCGCTAGCTTGAGTGGTTGAAGAATGGGTTCTAACCTCTAAAGCTTTATAGCTAAGGGGTAGAGGAAGAAGGCTAAGGGGTAGTTCTCTCCTAAACTCAAGATTTTTTTATGGAGGGTGGGGTTTCTAAGGTGGTTTAGAATTATGGAATTCGTATGGATATTTGGTGCACCAAAGGGGAGGAGAGGATTGCTTAATCTATTTCTCTCTCTTAGAAAAATTTCAAGCCATTTGCAAGGGGGGTTGCCACTCTATTTATAGAAAAAGAGAGGGTTACGGGGGGGGGGGGGGGGTGCTTAAAGGCTAATTAGGTAATCCTAACATCTAAGGATTTTTAGGATTTTAGGGTCATGGATATGTGTGAGGATAGGATCAATGGTAGATGATAGTGTGAGGTTTCAAATGACCAGAGGTTGCAAATAGGGTAAACAAGGGTGCAACAGTCCTAATGAAACCCACCCTAAACATCAGGGTGGTCAACAAGTCAAACCCTAAAAGTGAATTTCAAGCAAAAACCAGAGGTTACTATAGCTAAGCTTGGTGTGTGTATTACACATGCCAAGCATAACTACAGTTTCCTGAAAGTCAAAGCCCTCAGGGGGGCCCACCTATACTTGGCGTGTGTAATAGACACGCCAAGCCATTTCTGGGAAAAAAAAGCTTGGCGTGTGTAATATACACGCCATGCATGCCTTTTTCTAGGTGCATTTGTGGTTGCTTTTCAGATCGCCATAACTTTTGACGTATAACTCGGATTGAGGTGATTTTTGGCTTGTTGAAAAGCTGAGAACCTCTACTTTTCAATGGTGTAAGATCTGGTCTAAGTAGAGGTCCCTACCACTCCTGGTACATCTCACTCTAACCATGGCTCAGGAGGGTTAGCTAAGGGTTTCAAAGATGCTTCTAAAGGTTGGAGGTGATTCCTATGGGCTTAGGCAAGTTTCTAAGGGTTTGAGAAGGGCCTTAAGGGTGTGGGAGATGCTATTGGAAGCTCAGGGGTGTGCCTCTCTCGAAGTATGTCTCGATCAAGCCTTGGGCCAAATTTGGGTGTCTACACTACGCAAAACAAAAGCAATAAATAACCACAACCAGTAACCCTTGCCACAGGAACATTGCTGCAACCCAAGAATCAAATAATAACAAACTTAAATAAACATAAACAAACGAAGATAAACAGATGAAGAAAAGAATATAAAAACAAAAAGTTTTCATTCATAACTAAAATTTATATAAGTGTCACCGGAGGCATACCCCCAAAACATAGAACCCAAAACGAAAACATGAAACCTAAGGAAAACATGGAACCGAAATGAACACAAAGCCCAAAAATTCGATGCATGGGAGAGGAGGAATAATCAGATATGACCTTTCTGTCCATTTGTAAGACTTCCCTCCCACCATCTTCACCTCCTCCTAACAACAGGGACGAATGTATACTACCCCAATGGCTGGTAGTCTTGACCTCGGCAACACCTCTAATAATGAACATCTTCGACCTCTCTAACACCTCTAAATCACATCAGCATCGAGAATCATCTCAGGACGAAGAACATGTGAAATCACAAAGGTTGGAAGAAACAACATGGAAAAGGACTGTCGGGTCAATAGATTCACAAAGAAACAAAACACTTGAGGCTCGGAGGAAAAATAAAGAGAAAAACAGAATGAGAACGAAGAAAAACGAAGAAACCTGTGAATATATATATAGGCACCAGGCCAATTTCTCATCAAGAATTTCATGCATAATCAAATTAAAAGCTAGCATCAACGCGCCCATTCTTAGTTAACCATGACAGTCCAGGTGCGTAATTCGAGCCTCGTCAAACTAGAGAAATGACTAACCAATCCCGCACTGACTAAGAAGTGCATAATTCCTAATAAGCACGGCACCCACCACGTGGAATTCGAATCGACACCCAGACACCCAATACGATAACCAGGCGATGCTTTGATTGCACTTATTGAGCCACACTTGTAATTAAATTACATGTGACCAACGATGCGTGTAAGTCCCAAACCTTCCCATTACATTCAACCATTAACCAACCCAAAATGCGAGCAACCACACTCACCACCACGATCCATCATACGATCGCCACTATCCCACCATCACCCGAGGATCACACCAGAGGGAGAAGCAAGCTAGTGAAAATGAGTATACTGCTTCTACTACTGACAAAGAAAATAGCATGGGAAGTCACTCCGATAATGCATAAACATCAACAAGAACGCATTGAGTTCACGTGAAAAAAAATGAAAAACAAATTCAAACACGAAGGATAGTAGCCCAAGAGCCGACCAAGCCAACCGATGTGAATGAGGTGGGTGGTTGTGTGATTTCGCATGCTCCCGCAACATGCGAAGTCCTCTAGACAATCTCCTTCAGACACTCTCGTCCCATCGTGGGACCTCGCACTTTGACCAAAAGCAAGGATCACCAATGCCCCATGGCACTCCCACAAGCACATACTTGATGACCTGTCCCATCACGACAGAAGGCACACATAATCAACACCATCCCAACTCCCAAATGAAACCAACAAAACCCATTGTCCTAGCGTGACATCAAAAGATCCACCACACACTCAATACTAAAGATAAACCCCAAGCTAACACAACACGTCCCATCACATAACCCAAGATCTGCCAAAGAAGGAAATGAGCCATCATTACCCCATCGCGACATCAAGACGATCAAGAAGCCATCAACACGAAATGCACCATCAGGTCGCATCACACCCACCATAACACATGACCAGAGAGGAATCTCAACCCAAGTCCCATCGTAAAGAAGAAAGCAACAAACCCGAACCTCTTGAATGTCCCATCACCACAACCACCATGCCCCATCGCGGCAGAAATATACACTCCCGATCGGAGAGGAGAGAAACCCTCTGATATCCTAACGCGTGACAACTCCGCCCGAAACACAGGTAACAAACCAGGTAAGTATTATCTTTCCCCCTCTACTCGATACTCTTGTATAAATGTAGTTAGCTAATATTAAGTCAAACATTTTTAAAACCCTACTCTCTATATTCGCGAGCTACTGTAGTCCTACCATAAGAGACAATCATCAGTATCCACGAGAAGGTTTGAAGGTGTATTCAACTTATCGAATGTCATCCTGACAACCAAAAAAAGGTCGGGTCCCCAAATCTCACACCGATGGATTTGCTTAGCGACTTCTCGGAAGCCAGGTTTTTCAAAGTTTTTATCGAATTGACCTTAAGTTAAAGGCCCAAATTTTCAAAACCCCTGCCTATAAATATTCTGCTTCTCATCACCCCAATCCATTCTTTCCCTTGGGAAATTGAACACTGAGTATACTCAACTTTGAGAAATCACAAATGTCCACCTAAAAGGGACTCTTAATGCATCGCTGGTGTGAGCAATGATGTGCCCGACCTAACATGATTTGTGAAAGCATTCGCCACCATATTACATCATATCATCTGGTTACTTAACCTTAATTCTGGACATTCGTATGATGCCACCCGTACCTCGTTTATGTCAATTTCCCCCGTTGGGATGCAATGTGTAGCAAGTCGTGACATGGGATGGGTTACGAAATGCACCCGCTACTGAGGACCCACCTCTTGACAGTTACAATATGGCTCGTGAATGCCTCCTTTTAGCTTGCACTAATAGAAAAGAAAGCCAAGCATTTCATGTCAGCTCCCTGGTTCACACTGGTGATTTTTGAAAAACAAGAAGACACCCTGAAAGGGGGGTGTCTACTTCTTCGAAAAATTCTTGTTCCACAAGAATGCGTCGAAGAGGGGTATCTGTAGACACCCTATTTTTGCCCTATCGGAGAAAACAAACTTGTTCAGTCAACCTTTGACCTTTCCCATGACCCACGGAAAGGATTCGATCCTTTCCGAAGGCCTTAGAACCTCTTAAAACCCCACTCGGGACTCATACACCACACAAAGAGTGTATGGGGGAGATACAGGTCAAAATCTCAACCCATTAACTCAGACCCAATTTGGCCTAAGAAGATCTCGAATTACGTGCCTACATAGGCATTCAATTCGATTTCACGCATGGTCGCACGCGCTCAATTTGTTCAATTTGGACCCGGTTCTCCATCCTATGGACTGCCCTAAGACCCGATTATGCACATAGATATATGCGCATAATCGATTACGCACACCACTGGGTCGATGCAATTGGTCCGACTTAGTCTAGGTCTCTAACTCTTAAGACTGCCCATATTCCCTAATTATGCTTGTGATCTCATGTGCATAATTAGATTATGCACGTGCCTCCATGCACGTAATTAGTTACGAGGTGTAACAGAACTAGGATACCCGGCTGAGCAAGTCAGCCGGTCATTCTTGAGTCGATACCAAATTTTTGGGAAATTGAGCACATAGTACCCCATGAACAATTGAATTACATGCGGCAGGCCACACACGTAATTCACCAATTGCATACATAGCCCTATGTGCGTAATTAACCCGATACCTATAAAGAGACCCCGACTCCACACCCAAATGGATCAATTTTCATAACAATCTCTCCTCTTTCAAGCTTAGTACCTTTAGAAAATTTGAGGTTCTCTCAGGGGTTCTCAAAGAAAGGAGTAGGGCTACATTCTAGACTTCTAGAATTGCAAACACTTCTTAAGGAACCTCATGGAAGTCAGGCTAGCGGTACTGGCCAACAAACTGTTATTTACTGAAAAGTACTATTTTTCACCTCTTAACCTAGGCTTTGATGAACCTTGAAGCTCACTAATAATCATGTGTTAAGTGTGTTTTGTAGTTAGTAATAATCTATGCAGCTTAATACAAAATCCCTACTTTTTTGTCCAAAGAAGAGAGAGAATACATGCAAAGATGGCAGTTGAGCCAAAGCTTAATGGAACACCTTGGTAACGCTCACCATGGTGACTCACTTACTGGACATCATTGACCAAAGTCTAGCAGATGGATGTGGTTAGCTGAGAATGGAGAAAACTATAACAGTAGCAAGTGCAATGCATCAGAGTATTAGAAGACAGATCTCGCAGAGTTGAGGAGCTTCCTCGCGAAGCTAAGGATGCAGTGGAAGATGCCCTCACGCAGATGGGGCGCGCAGTCAAGAGGAGAGCTGTAAAGACATCGTGAAGATCTCGCGGTGTAAGATTCTCATAATTTTGCCATCACAAAGTTCTCGTGGAGATTAAGCCTTAAAGCAGTTGTGCGCAGAACATAGCGAGCCCATATGTATACTGAACAAAATGTTACCTCGCAGAGTTCTTGCATAGCCAAAGAAGAGAGAGACATCCAGAATGCTCCTCGCACAGATCTTGCGCACTCTGGAGCCTTACCAATTACTACGTGAGAACAGGAGCATACTTGCGTGAGTACTCAGTGAGAGAGAGAGCTCCTAAAGCTCTACTATGCGAGAAATCCAGGCGCTCCATATCATCTCTACGACATCACTCTAGCACAAAGGAACTGCGTGATTAACTAAAGATTTACTGGGTGAGTGAGCACTTCCCACTAGCCAAAGGATACTTCATGAAGGCTCTACAATAGCACAAATGAATTAATGCATATGACAGCCCCGCGAAGCACGACCTCTCCACTTCTCAGTTTTAGCACAGGGACCTTTTGGGAATTTCCCATGGCTAGGGCACACTTCTCGAGGCGTGAATCTCAAGGTGCACATCTTAATGCACTCAAGGGTCGTAACAGTGCCACATCTATTAGAAAAATTAGGGTTAATCTCTTCAGAACCAAGGCCGTATGGACAGAGTATATAAGCTACACTTAGAGTTTAGTTTTGATCATCAATCCTTCCTGCTTCCTCTGTCGGCTGAGAGTTCCAGCAGGCTAAGATTAGGGTTACGATTTGATCATCTATTTTTCTCATTTGTTTTCTTTCTTAGCCCAGCATTTGCTGGCTAATCCTCTTGTAAGTAGTTAGGCTTATTTTTATTTCAGTTTTGTAATAGGTTTGGTATACATTGAGATTTTTGATGAGCAGTTGTGTACAGGCTACAGCCTGGAGGTAGTTCATTATAAAGTTTGCTTTTATTAATGGATTATTGTTTTAATGACTAATTGAATCTAAAGATCTTATAGTTCCCTTAGATGTCTATAGGATCCATGTATTTGGGACGAGCCCATTTAGTTTCCAGTAGATCTATTGTTTACCATCTGATTTCTCTTGGTTCGATAGACCCATGAAAAGCAATGCTAGATCTGTAGTGAGATCTAGGGAGCTCAGAGGCCTGTGGACCATGGTGGTTGCAGTAGTTTACATGTTTTTTCTCAGACCTCTGTGATATGGATAGACCTATGGGATACCCTGTGACCATTTGAGTGGACAGAGTGTAATCCTAAGGTGGTGTCCAACCACATGTTTGAGAAGGATTTTTCTCCCATGCACATGAGCTTCTAGAGCCTTTTGAGGAGATTTTGTACAAGAACTGGCTCCCATCTATTTTACCTAACCGATATTAGATGTTAGATCTGATTTCTATGTAGTAGTTGTAGCTTGAAGCTGAGTCATTACAGGTCTTTTATAGTAATGACCAGCTGAATCTAGAGCCTTATTCAACCTATTACATGCTCCTTTTTGTGGGCACAGTAAGCCGTTGGCCTTGGCAAAGCACTTACGATTTTATGGGTTGGAATACCTATGGAAGTCAGCGAGATCTGTGTGCAGATCTGAGGAGCTTGTAGCACTGGCATTACATAATGATGCAATAGTATTCATGGCCTAATCTGCTCCAGTGGTTGGGGAAATGATCAGTCCACTCCTCTGGATTAGATTAGCAATTTTTGGCTTGATCAATGGAATTTTGACAGACTTTATAGGATAGGTTGTGAACATTTGAGTGGACAGCCTATAACCTTAAGAGCACCCCAAATGGCATGGGTTAAGTTGGATACTTCCACCTTGTTGAGGATTTTGATAGCATCTTAGCAAGGAGCATTGCAGAGACAGGCTAAATTTGAGTTACATTACTGCTTTAACTCTAAACTTAACCTGCTTACTTCTCACCATATTTTATATTTTATTTTGGCACACACCATTACCATCTTCTTCTTAACCCTTTCTTTAGGATAGGGCTACATTTTATTTCTCTTTCGCTAGGGTTAATTTAGTGTAGTCGTGACACCCAACTCCCTTTCTTTAGGATTGTCAGATCTGTAGCCAGATCTGAAGGCCTACAATTATAGCCCATTTTGGATTCTAGATCAATTTCTTTGTGGGACAAACTCTTATTTATCAAAACTTGCTACAATAGGTCCTGTATCTTGCAAGTCTAGGATTACTTTAGTTGTGCTGCATCTATTCTTTTATTTTACTTTGTTTTTAATTTGTTTTCACCACACAATAATCAGCACTTGAAGGGAAATCAAACAACACTAACCCTGACTCTCGAAGGAGTATTGAAGGAATAAACTATCCTTAGGAAACCCCTACCCAAATTCTTAGCCTAGAGCCAATTAGGTCCCCTAACCGTTTCCAGTTTTTAGCCTTAGCCACCTAATTTGCCCACGGGAGCTTACGGAGCGTACCCAGGAACGGGGCCGATCCTCCTTTGCATAGCAAGTTACTCCCCCCTTTTTAGATAGGTTTAGTAGGAATAGGAAACTAAACTAGATAGACTTTAGGCTAACCCCTAACTACACAAGTTGGTGGACCGACGCTTAGTAAAAGAGTCAACCCACATCCCGCAAAGCATGGCAGTGACGTGTTGCAGCATCGATAAATATCTGCAGCTGGTGATCACATCAACCCAAGTATTCTCCATTTAGAATTTGCCTTCCTTTTCAGCATTTAGTATATCTTTGTCTATTATTTTATTGCTTTCCACCAAAGTCCACGTGAACCAAATTGGGCCACTTATTCCGGGGACCAAAAGGAATCTAGAAACAGCACGTACCAACACTATCGGCCCCAGAGCCCTCTGGACCGTGTTCAGCGCTCCATGAACACCCGACCTTGGCTGGCCTCTCTACATCTCGGCAAGTCACTCTCTAAGAGTGGAGGTGGACTCTGGCCCACCAACACTAAATAGGTGACTCTGCTGGAAGGGAGCCCTTCTAAAGAGACGACAGCTACGAAGATGGCGAAAGCTTATCTACAACTCATAGGCATTTGCATCATCGCGCGCGCCCTCGACTTGGGTCCCTCCGGCCTCAAAGTCTCAAAGTTGAGCTCTCAGGGTATCACTAAAGTTTCGGCCAGAGGGACCAGTCATCTTCTTCGTGCATGAAGCTCTGGGGGGACTCCTTGACTAAGCCCCAACTAACGGACAACCCGAGACACATGGATCCTAACCACATTCTCAAAAAATAGGACCCATATATCTCTCTGAAAATACTGCTGACCCGACTATATAATAGCTTGGTCTTCATCCTCGCCCTTTGCGTAGGGTCTCTAGATGACCTACAAAATAAACCTGTCAGTATAACAAAAATAAGACTAAACCCAAAAATCTCAAACAACCAAAGAGAATAAACACAGCACCTGTACAGAATGCATGTCCTCGAATAGTACTGAAGAAACCTGGAGGTCTGAAACTCTCTTGGACCTCCGATGGCTGCCCTCCATGCTTGCATGCGGGGCAATACATGCACGGTCCTAGCAGGGAACCTTCAGCATAAAAAAGTGAAATGATCATACACCTATATCTGACTACTAAACATGATCAAAAAAATAAAAAAAATGGATGATGATAATAAACAAATAAACGAATTTAACTTGATCCAACTCACCTGTAAAAGGGGATGAAGCCGCCGATAGTGCGAGCATATCTCCCTCTCCTTAACACTTGCTCATATAGATGAGCAAGCACAGCCACACCCCACGAGTATGCCCCCATGTGGTCTAGGCCCTGAGGAGAGTGAGGAACAGTCCACTCATTGCCCCCCTTGTATAGGACGAAAACATGACGCCTCCAAAAAAGTCCATCAGGAAGGCCATGATATCTCAGTTTGCCGTTGCACCCGACACCATAGCCAGCTGGCGAGCCCTCACGAGCAGAATATGTAATGCATAATCCTCTGGCGTCTCCCTGTATTGCCTAGGCAGGACGAAACCTCTGTCGAACTCGTCCAAGAACCCAGTGGTCCGGATCATGCCTGTCCCGGAAGAATGCCAGAAGAATACCACACTCGCCTCCTAGTAATCGGGCAACATTTGGCCCATCATCAGCGCGCCGTCAATCCTGTGGGGTTGGGAGCATCATACTGGTCGGGAAGAGTAGAGCCTGCTGCTCATCCTTCAACCTCTCAATGAGCGCGCCAACATGACCCCGATCGAGCCTGAACGGCTCCAAGTCGAAGATGGGCTCGAGACCCCATTTGGCTAGCCTCTCCTACTGAAATGGTGGGAGCACCAGATACCATGTCCTCGACTCTGCCCGCACTGAACTAATTGACAGAGAGGGAGGATCCTGAAAATGTGATGCAAATAGGAAGAAAATAACCGACCGTAAGATAAGCCAAAAATTTAAAGAACTACCCAAAAATATTAATAAATAGAAATAGAAAGAACGACACTTGAAAATAAAATATTGGAAAATTATTAATAATAATAGTAATAAATAATGAAACAAATAATAGCAATATTCGAAAAACTAATAAATATATAAATAACAATAAAAAAAAATAATAAAGATAATAATAATAGTAAGAGTAAAATAATAATAATAAAATAATAAAAGCAATAAAAATAATAATAATGATAATAATAAAGATAATAATAATGATAGTAATAATAAATAGATAATAAGAATAATAATAATAAACTAATAATGATAACAGTAACAAATAAATCCACGCAACAATGATAACAAAAATCTACGATAAATAGAAATAACATGGCAAACAATCGCGAAATGAAAACTTATGATTAACCAGAAACACAATACATAAATAAAGACAGAATATGCAAAATTTGACCAAAACAATGCAAAACAATAAATAAACATGACCTAGACTTATATACAGACATGATGAACGGATGCACACACAAACTACAACTAACTGCATTTTCTGCGTAATTAAAAAGGCATTTCATATTCTAAATGATTCTAAGTTGTAACCTAAATGCCTAAGAAATTAAAGAGAACTCTTGTTTAGAGCGCCTACCACCCCACTCACAAGGTTGTCTTACAACAGACTGTGCATCGGACGTGAAGCCAGATGCGGAGAAGTAGCACCAACACCAACATTAGCAACAACACCCTATGGAGCAGCCTCCGGATAAGCCGCTTGAGCTACCGGAGCACCCTCGATCATAATGACCACCTCACTGGCATCCTCGCCTCCCAACACGTGCTCCAACTCCTTATAGAAAGGGGCAAACCCCAAGTATCTGGGAGTCAGACACTGAGAAGACCTATCACCACCTTTAGAAGCTTTCTCAAATGAAAGGACTCAAAGAAAGAGGAAGAATGAAAGAAATCGCGCCAAAAATGGACTATCAGATCGCAAGATATCGCGAAGACACGAAAATTAGCACTCGGGAAGCAAGGAAACTAGAAACTTCAGAAACAAGAGAAAGTCATACGCACAATGAGAGAAATGAGAGTTTTTTTGGTATATATAGACCTCAGCTCGATTATGCGCATGGAGAATAGCATATAATATAATTATGCGCATGGACACATGCACATATTCCGAATTATGCGTTGTTGCCATAATTGGCTCTCCGTCACTTGGAATAAGTGACGTTTGGATTATGCGTTGTAGCCTCAGCGCATAATCTCAACAGTCATCCGATAATGTCTGCATTATACCCGACTAACGCTTCGATTCTACATTGTGTTGTCACCGTATAATGGAATTATGCACCAACTACACAACGTATAACTCATAAAAATATCAAAAATACCAAAAAAATAATGTACTACATACATTTAACCCAAAAATAATTATAAAACCCATAAGCAAATGGAACATAAAAGGAAAAAAAAAAATTCTTTATCATGAAAGTCCCACCATGTGATCCCAAAAAATATATATATATATATATATACAGATAGGACAAAATTAAAATAAAGTAACAAATACGAAGCAAATAAACCAAAAAAATAAATAAAGCACAACCAAAAATTTATTTATATATACACATTATGCAAAAAATCATTATCCTTAAAGTTCCACCGTAAAACATATATCCACAAAAAAACAGAAAAACAACGACAAAAATTAAGACAAAATAATAATACAAATAAAAATAAAATGAAAATAGCAAATAAAAAAAAAACAAAAAAATAATAACAACAAAGACCAAATAAAGAAACAGGAAAAGACCCATCGTGAGGTCCAAAAATGAAGACAAAACTAGAAAAGAGAATTTACCCTTAAGGTCCCACCGAAACCAAAATATATATAAAACTAAAACTATAATATAAACTCGGTGTGCAACAAGGATTTTTGTCAATCCGTCGCGACGATGCGCTCAACGATGTAGTCGCCACCCGGAGCTTTTGGTGATCCGGGATACCTCAAAATCGATATACAAGCACTGAAGTGTAAAAATATGACTCCGATTTACCAGTCTTTGCCAATGGCTCTTTGGTAGGGGCTTCGGCTATCAATCGGGAAGGTTTTAAGAACCCGATCGACCCGCTCGTAAGCGGTCTCTACTATAGCCGGGACTATGTGTTGGCTGTTTTATATAATATGTATATATATATATATATATATATAATTATATATATATAGAAGAAAAGAAACAAAATGGGCGGCAGTTCCTGTTGCCCAAAGGCACACACCAATCCTATTGAGCCCTTCCTGCCTATCAAAATTTGGGCAGCTTACCGGCTCAATTCTAGGATATAGGAAAAGCAAAGAAGGTAAAGTAGTAGAGGGGAGAGATGGAACTCTCGAGCTCTAGCAGCACCGTTAGGGACCTTCGCGTTGATGTGCTTTCAGTGAGCTTTTGATAGCAAATGGGTTAAGGAATGGATTTGAACCTCCAAGGCTAGGGAGCTAGAGGGTAGAAGAGGAAGGCTGAAAGGTAGTTCTAGATAACTCTCAAGGTTTGGTGATGGATGATAGGATCTAAAAGACAAAACTCACATTTGGAATTTGTATGGAGGAATGGTGTTTGAAAATGGAGAGGGAGCACTCTAGGCTTTTCTCTCTTTTAGAAATTTTTCAAGCCCTTAAGCAAGGGGGGGTGACTCTCTATTTATAGAGGTTGAGGTGATTAGTGAAGGGTTAAGTCACTAATAGGTTTAGATATTAGGTAATGCGCAATCAAAGGTTTTTGGGATTTTCTAGAGCTTGGAGAAGAGGGATTTGGGTTTAATGGGCGATGATAGTGTGATGACTTGAATTACAAAAGGGTGATTACTTAAGCTAATAGGGTCACTAGGGCCCAAAAGAAACACATCCCAGACTTTGGGATGGTCCACAAGTCAAACCCCCAATGTCAATTTTGGCTATTTTTTAAAGGAAAATCAGGCCCAAACTAGTGAAAGTTGAAGACTCGAAGGGGCCCGACCTGATTTTTTGCAATTTCCGGCATAAATCCGCGATATTCATTACGCCATAACTTTTGACGTACAACTCTGAATTAGATGATTCTTTACTTGTTGGAAAGCTGGGAACCTCTACTTCCCAACGGCATAGGACTCAAGTTAGAAAACTAACTATGAAAATATTGACACTCCTCTTTTCATTAGCTGTTTTGGTTGATTCGAAACTGGCTCTATGGGTCCGGTTTCACAATTTCTTGCAAAAACCCGCAATCTTCTTTTTGCCATAACTTTTGATGTACAACTTTGAATTAAGCGATTTACCAGCTTATAGTATGTATATATTTAAATTAAAATCAAGCCTTAACCTATTACAAGCGCACAATTGAAATTATAGCGTAGCGCTAGGATCGATTCCACGAAGAAGTGATTATCTTCTTATAGATTTTTATATTCCTGCATTTAAAAACTATCTTTATCTTTTAAGTCCTAAACTACTGGAAAAATATGAATAAAAGAATATTTTCTTTTATCTAATTGTATAAAAATAAATCCTAATCCTCCTTTAGATTGAGATCGTCAATCTCAACCTTCAGCTATCGGATGATTACAAATTTAAAATTCTGTTACACTATAATGTAGCCTTCCAGAATCTGGTCATCAATTAAAAGCTAAAATTCTTCAACACAGATTTAATCTAATCAACAATCTCCTAAAATCTGGGCATCAATCAAATTCGAAAAAATTTAAGATGGAAAAGTAAAACCATTACACTAATCTGCAAACTTCAACCTGAGTCGTCAATTCAAATAAAAATTTGAAAATGTTTACAAAGTAAATAAAATCTAAACTAAAAAATAAAAATAAAATTTAAATTAGAATGCGAAAGTAGAACCATCCAAAGTGTTGATCTTTCAGCTTCCTCTACGTTGCTCGTCACGCAAGACCTCAGAGAACTGTGGACGATATTACTTTGTAAATCCTAAACTACTTTGATCGGGAGAAATCACAGACCTAAATTGTTAATTGATGCTGTGAAATTCTTCGATGATTATTCCTATGTCGAGCCCTCTTATTTATAGATCATCGGTTTACAAAGATCTAATTCTAATAAAAAAATTTAACAAAATAAAAGATTCGTAGTATAACTCTAACTCTAATTTTATTTTTTCTTGCTTTTGGATGTTTGATGTTTTCTTGATTTCTTTCCTCGATAGCAGCAAGATAGTCCTTTTAAGATTCTTCTTCATCAATCTCCCAGATCCGTGATTATCTAAACTTCTAATTCAAGAGTTCTTCTAATTTTGTTCATGGCAGTGGAAATTCTCACGTCATTAACAACATCAGCAGTAATCGGAAAGCTTCTATAATCATAATCATAAATCATGATTATCTCTTTCTTCAGTTTCCATGACTTTCATAGTAGACAATTCTCTATAATGAACGATCGCTGTCTTCTGTATCGCCTTTTATTCTTTTATCTGTTTCTTAAGAATCGTCTTTTGAATAATCGTAAATTATGAGTTCTCATTTTTCTCTTCTTTGGTATTAGTATTAGTGCTCAATCATAAAATACGATTTCTCAACTTTCATTAGGTGGCAAATCGTCTACTTACACTCAATCGTCTTTTTACTATTTTTTGAGTTTATTTTAATGAATACTAATACTTTGGCTCTCTTTTACTCTTTTTCTTTAATATCTGCATATCATCAACTTGTTATTATCAAACTAAGTCCTAGCATCACTAAGTAAAGGGTGATAAAATAATAAATTATGTGACTGATCACACCCCCAAACTTAAGCTTTCCTAGTCCCTAGCAAACAAGGAAATATAACTAAGAAATTAAATGCCACTTTCGTAGGGAGCACAACTGTATTTAGCAGTTGCAATAAGCCTTTAAACCCCTAAGTGATCCCTAGTGGAGGAGTTGTAGTCTCCCGATGGTTTTCTGTGAAGTTACCTATTGTGACAGCCCGGATTTCGGCACCCCGAAACCCGTGCCATCAGCACGATCATCTTGACCGTGCCCCTTAACTATGCACGGAACACTGGTATATCAAGCATAAAAAGAAATAAGAACAACTTGCGGAATTTAAATCTAATTAGAAATACTCTTCAAAGGACAGTTCTACCCTCATGCCTCTGCATGAAGGGAGAACCGATCCGAACCATCGATGATATAAATCATCACAGATGGTTCGCCCCAAAGGAATAATCCAAACTCTATACATATACATGTTTTCACAAAATAAAGGCTTGACATACCAAGCCGTACAATCTCTACTCAAAACTCCTCAAAGTAGCACAACGGAGTCCTCTAGAAGAAGTCCTCTGGAGGTGGCTCCAACTCCTCGCCGGCAGCAAAGTCCGACTCGCCGGGATCAGCGTCCCCTGAAACCTCGGCAGCTGCCGCTAATGGACCTGCGCCGTATAGTCTATAGGGTGAGCT
This sequence comes from Chloranthus sessilifolius, assembly GCA_021018995.1. NCBI lineage: Eukaryota > Viridiplantae > Streptophyta > Magnoliopsida > Chloranthales > Chloranthaceae > Chloranthus > Chloranthus sessilifolius. The sequence goes on along the minus strand of CM037597.1, from coordinate 36,589,152 downwards.
ACATCCTAGCCCAATAGGGAACAAACACTGCTGAACATATAAGTTATAACTCACATATATTCTATGATATGCCATGCATGATGTAACTATGCAGTTGTTGATAAAACAGTTAAAAGCATTCGTTTTACTGTTGATTTCTTATGTTTTCATTTACTCATGAATAATGCTGAAAAGGCCTAAAGCAAAACTTAAACTTTCAACTTAAGTAATCCCCGAGCAATATAGCATCGAGCCCCGATGAGCTACCCTTCATCGTCATCTATATAGACAGTTTTAATGTATTCCCTGGGAATACCATATAGTACCCAAGCCCCTTTCCCCTGGGGATTGGTGGCGGGGTTTCACTTGTCTCAATCAACACCCCTGGGGTGTGCTTACTATGTACGGATAAGCCTCCACACTGGCCTACGGTTTCGCCGCCGTATCGGTCACGGATATCCTGCCGTGTCAGTCGTGGATATCCCGCCACGTCGGTGGGGTAACCTAAGGAACCTCAAATAACAAAAATATCGGTGCCTTACATATAGTTATTCACCGTGTAAGTGTGCTATCTCATATCAGTTAGGCCCTATCAAACATGATTCAATCTGTGGATACATCCCTGGGATGTATCCATTAACTTGCATCACACCTGATGCTCTTATCTCTTTACTTCTTCATCCCCTGGGGATGGCTCATTCGTTTTCTCTTATGAATGTCACACACACACTTTTCACAATTCTTTGAGCAGTAAAAATAATTGAATTGAGATTTATATCACTACATACATGCTCTTGTAAAATAAAGTACATGTTCAAGGTGTTCCCTACCTCAAGTCTTCACTTGTTCAATGCATCAAGGTCCCACGTGGCTCCTCGTGCACTAGCTCACACGTACCACCTATGGTACCACATAACAGGTGAAACACATCACAAAGGATGCAATAAAGAAGGTATAAGATCCTCCAAGAATCTTAAAGTCAAACCTAAAGTCAACAAAATTTATCCCCGATTAATGAAATCCGATAATCGATTAATCGAACCGGTTCGATTAATCGATTTCCAAAATCGATTAATGAAGGTCAATATCGATTAATCAAGTAATTTCGATTAATCGAAATTCTCCTTCGCAGGTCCATTCTCGCTCAATAAATTGAATTGTCATTCGATTAATCGAATCTGTTTTCGATTAATCGAAATTCTTCTTTTCGCAAAGTAAACCTACTGTTCGAACAGTTGAGTTTTCATTCGATTAATCGAATCCAGTTTCGATTAATCGAATTTCTTCTTTTCGCAAGGTACACCTACTGTTCGAACAGTTGAATTTCACAAGTCGATTAATCGATCCCAAATCGATTAATCGAAAACTCAAATCGATTAATCGAAATCCCATTTCGATTAGTCGATTTTTCCTTAAATCATTTCCTCCAACCCTTGGGGTCCACTGGAGGTTCCCAGTCGATTAATCGAAAACTCAAATCGATTAATCGAAATCCAAATTCGATTAATCGAAATCCAATTCGATTAATCGAAGTCGTGGTCTTCTGACCTTTCAACTTCCTGGCCAATTTCGATTAATCGAAACCCAATTTCGATTAATCGAAATTGTCAGATTCAGCCCTTTTCGAGCTGTTCTTCCCAATCTTTTTCCCACACTTTTTCCTCTATTTTTCTAAGCCATTATCCTATGATCTAACCCACATTTAACCACAACTTAACCCCTATGATCTATGCATCTTATTTACAAAAATTTACCTTGGACAGATCTCAAGTTGATTTCAAATCTAGGGTTGGAAGGCTAGGGTTCGACTTTAGCTTTTAGTGGGATCCTTGCGTTGAATCGGCCTCTTTAATACTTGGATCCTTCCTTCCTCATAGCCTTTACTCCTTGCATTAATCACTCTTTTTACTCTCTCTTCTTTACTCTCCTTCAACAACCCAAAATACCCATCTAGGGTTATTAAACCCTTTTATCCCTCTCTTAGTTTGTGTGTTGAGCACATGCACCTCAATAGGTATATGCGACTTCATATTTACAACACACCACGAAATCACTCAAGCTATCACATCTCGTCCGTTCACCACATCCTATGCTAACTCTTGATCTCCTGATTGGTCAAACTTGTGACCAATCGGGCACGGATCCCGAGGCCATAGTTTTGCGTGATTTTTCGGGCTATTACATCCTCCCCACCTTGGGAATTTTCGTCCTCGAAAATCACCCAACGGTGTGGTGGTGTCCCCCCCCCGCACACTCGGAGGTGAGGTGGTTCATTTTTACCCATACGTATTTAAGTCTCCACACATTCACACAATACAAACATGGAAGTAAAATGTAACAAAATTTAACAATTTATATAAAAAGCTTTCTTTGTATTAAGGATTGAAGATTTGTTACAATGCCAATAAGTTGGCGTACAATATAAACTACAGGTATAAATCAAAATACAAAATACATAGACGACTCAAACAGTCCCGATCGGGTCTCAGTTGATCGGTGGGTCTGCAGGAGGGCTGCTCTGGCTCAGCGGCTGCTGGGTCGGCGGAGTAGATGTGGATGTGGAGGGAACCGCGTCCGTGGTGGGATGGAAGACTGGTCCTCTATGGAAGGCGGTGCGTCCGGCCGTCCACTCTTCTTCGCGGGCCAACATATCCATGTAGGTGTGGGGGTAGATGAACTGGAGGGTGTGAAACATGAGGAAATCAATCCTCCTGTTCATCCTCTCGTTATTTGCGTCCATTCTGGCCAGCACGTCCTCTATGGTAGGACCGGATGGAGCGGCGCGCCGGCGGTAGGATGAGGTGGGAGTCGCGGGCGCGGAGTGTGCAGGTGGTGTCGGCGTGGCTGTGGTGTGGGAGGGAACCCTCTCCACAGATGGCTCTGCTGCGGCAGGGTGTGCCCCACCCTCAAGTGGGTCCTGCTGAGGTGGTGGGGGTGGTGGCGGTGCTACTGCCGCTGCTGCTGCTGCTGGGGCTGCTGGGGCGGGAGCGGGACCCGGAGCTGGTAGGGTCCGCTTCAATAGGTTGTAGCTACGGGTCCATGAAGACTTGGTGAACGTCTTCACGCGATCCGTAGCCCTCACCTCGTGGGGTGAAATAGTGTAGGAGGGCTCGTCAGAGTAGCACTCCAACATGCTCGAGATGAGCCGAGCATACGGCATCTTCTCCTTGGGCATATGTTGCCCTTCATCAGTTTACCCTTGATGTACCGCATCCCCTCAAGGATGACCATGGTAGCATCAAACCATCGGCCATAGAAGGCCGCGTAAAGTGCATGTTGCACTTTATCCACGCGCTCCGTGTCGTGGCGCATCGGGTAAAGGTTGCATTTTATGATGGAGTCGAGCATCCACATGTAGGGTGGAAGGTCGACCCTCTTGATGGATCGGCCCCTTCTTCCCGTTGGTCATGCGAGTCATGACCTCTTCAAACGGGTTCCTTTTCAAAGGGTGGGAATAAGGTAGTCTCGGAGTAAAGTCGAGGTAGCATTCAAGCACCTCATGTATGTGTCGACGGTGATCGTATAGAGATGACCCTCGATCTTGGTTATAATACAATCGTCGCTAGGGCCATTGGTTAGCCCTTGGTAGAACAACCTCACCAATCTAGGGTAATAGGAACCCCGGATTGGTTTGAGAAGGTTGCCGAGTCCGGCACTAGTTAGGTAGTTCCGAGCCCATTGGGTCTCGCCCGGTAAATCGGGATTTGTGAATAGGGTAGGGTCGATGGTGTATTCGACCTCAAAGGTCTTGGCTGCCCACCACTCGTTTGGTTGTTCGACGTTGGTGGGTGGTGGTGGCATGGGGGTGGATTCGCGGGAAGACTCGCGCGTAGACGCGCTCGTCGAACCGGAGGTGGTCTCCGATTCCGACGGTGATGGGGTCCTCACCGGCGATGGGGTAGGTGGTGGTGTGCGTTCTTCGCCTAACGGTAACAGATGTAGTCTTTTGGGAGGACAATCGGGTTGGGGGCGGCATTTACACTAAATTAGGGTTTATCTAATTCAAATGAGAGAGACAAAGATAAATCTAGGGTGTAGCGGTGGAGATGCGATCCAAAAATAGGCGATCTTGGTCCCAGATCGTCAAGAACCCCAAAACCCTAGCCGTCCTTGACCGGTTGGAGAAAAGGAAGGAGAAAGAGAAATGGCGCCCGAGTTTAAGAATTTCGAATGGGTTCCTAAACCCTAACTTCACTATATATAGCCCGCGGCTCGATTAATCGAAATTCTGTTTCGATTAATCGAAATTTAAAACTAGGTTAAGCCGCGTAAAATCGATTAATCGATTTCTCAAATCGATTAATCGAAAATAAAATTCGATTAATCGAAAATATTTCGATTAATCGAAATCGTGTTTGTTTAAAAATTTAAAATTTTGAGCTCATCTGCGATCGATTAATCGAAATTCATTTCGATTAATCGAAATCTCAAAATCGATTAATCGAACTTAGTTTCGATTAATCGAAATCGTGCAAAAACTTCAAAAAATTTTCCAAAATTTCGATTAATCGAAATTTCTTTCTATGCATTTTCTAACTCAACTTTTCATTTTCAGTCACTGGCACATGCCAGTCGACTAATCGAACAAGATCGATTAATCGAAATTCCAAATCGATTAATCGATTTGAAATTCGATTAATCGATTTTGCCCAATTCTGTAATTTCAATCTCTTTGTTTCTTTTCTTATTTTTGACAATTCATGACAGATTGGATTAAAATTTCCATTGAATTTCAAGCATAGTGGAAATTTTCACAAACGTGGTTGCGGTTTACATCGAATTCTCACGTTGTTGGAAACAAGGCCGGATATTGTTCTTTCACATCGGCCTCTCGTTCCCAAGTAGCCTCTTCTTTTGGATGATTGTTCCACCGAACAAGCACTAAGGGAATCACTTTAGTGCGCAGTACTTGCTCTTTTCGATCCAAGATCTCCACTGGTTCCTCTATCATGCTCATGTCCTCACACATCTCTATAGGTTGCTTCCCTAACACATGAGACGGATCATTCACGTACTTTCTGAGCATCGATATGTGGAAGACATTATGTACTCGATCGAATAGCGGTGGTAAACTAATGCGATATGCAACTTCACCTATTCGTCCCAAAATTTCAAATGGTCCAACATAACGTGGACTTAACTTCCCCCTCTTGCCAAATCGCATTACACCTTTCATAGGTGACACCTTCACAAACACATGCTCGCCCACTTTGTAGTCAACACTAGTCCGCTTCACATCGGCGTAACTTTTCTGTCTACTCTGTGCTGTCTTCAACCTTTCTCTGATAATTCGGACAACGGTGGCGTTGTCTTCAAGCAGTTTCGGTCCTAATACAAATTTCTCACTGTTCCTCCCAATTGGAGGTGACTTGCATCGTCGTCCATACAAAGCTTCATACGGCCATGCCAATGCTCGTTTGAAAACTGTTGTTATATCACGAACTCGAGCATCGGTAGATACTCATCCCAAAGATCCTTGCATATCAAGCATGCAAGCTCGAGCATGTCTTCTATCACTTGATTCACCCGCTCGTTCGCCCATCGCTTTGAGGATGGAAAGTGAACTAAAGTCTAGTCGAGTTCCCATTCCTTCTTGAAATTTCTTCCAAAACTTGGGCGATATAATGGATCACGATCTGAAATGATGTCGCTTGGAATCCGTGTAATCTTACAATCTCCTTCATGTATAATTCTGATCTTCTGCGATATATGTGGTATTATACGGCAAAAGTGCTGATTTGGTCAATCGGTCTATGACGACCCAAATGGCATTGTGTCTCTTAGCGCGACGGGTAATCCAACAATGAAATCCATTGAGATTGACTCCCACTTCCATTCCGGTATTGGTAAAGGTTGCAATAGTCCCGCAGGATGTCTATGATCAACCTTCACTTGCTGACAAGTCAAACATCGTGACACATACTCGGCCACGTCTTGTTTCAGTCCTCTCCACCAGTAATTCTTTTTCAAATCTTGGTACATTTTGGTGCTACCAGGGTGGATCGCATAATTTGACTTATGAGCTTCATCAAGAATTGTTCGTCTTAGATCGGCATTATCCGGGATGCATAGACGGCCTTTAAACAACAAAGAACCATCTGCTTTTACTGAGAAGTCCGAACTGATGCCTTCACTCACGTCTTGACGAATCTTTGTTAATGCTGGATCTTTCATCTGTAGCTCGTGGATATGTTCAAATATCACTGGCTTTACTGAGATGTTAGCCAAAAAGGATCCAGTGTCCTTTGACTCAATGTTCGCATCATAGCATGCCAGGTCTTCCAATAGTTTCCATCGGTGCATACCCAAAATCAATGAAGCTAACTGAGCTGAACCCTTTCGACTCAATGCATCGGCTACTACATTCGCCTTGCCAGGATGATATTGTATGGAGCAATCATAATCCTTGAGGAATTCCATCCATCTGCGCTGTCTCATATTGAGCTCTTTCTGTGTAAACAGATATCGGAGGCTCTTATGATCGGTGAAAATTTCAAAAGTCTCACCATACAAGTAATGTCTCCAAATCTTTAGCGCAAAAATGACTGCTGCCAGTTCCAAGTCATGAGTCGGGTAATTTTTCTCGTGTTCTTCAAATTTGTCTTGATCCAGTAGCTATCACCGTCTTGTGTTGATCGAGCACACAAGCAAGGCCATTGTATGACGCGTCAGACACCAGATCCTCCATCACTGCAGGAATTGCCAACACCGGAGTCAAGTGAGTCCCGTTTTGATTTCTTGAAAACTCTTCCCGCATGCCTCACTCCACTCAAACTTTGAATCTTTTGGTGTCAGCTTTGTGAGAGGTCGCGATATGTTTGAAAACCCCTCAACGAAACGCCGATAATAGCCCGCTAAGCCCGTAAAAACTTCGGACATCTGTCACTGTCTTTGGTTGCTCCCATTTAACTACTGCTTCTATCTTTGCTGGGTCTACCGTGACGCCGTGCTTCGAGACGACATGTCCCAAAAAGCTGACTTCTTCCAGCCAAAACTCACACTTACTGAGTTTGGCGTATAATTGGTGTTCACGTAGCGTTTGTAGAGCAATCCTCAAGTGTTCTTCGTGTTCTGTCTTGGATTTGGAGTATATTAGTATATCATCAACGAACACTACCACACAGGAGTCCAAGTGTGGTTTAAACACTCGGTTCATCAGATCCATAAATGACGCTGGGGCATTCGTTAATCCAAACGGCATCACAAGGAATTCATAGTGTCCGGAAAGCTGTCTTCTGTATGTCCTCTGCCTTGACTCGCAACTGATGATACCCAGATCTCAGGTCAATCTTAGAAAAATACTTTGCTCCTTGCAGTTGGTCGAATAGATCGTCTATTCTAGGTAAAGGGTATCGGTTCTTCACAGTGAGTTTGTTCAATTGTCGATAGTCAATGCATAGCCTCATTGACCCATCTTTCTTCTTGACAAACAAGACCGGTGCTCCCCATGGAGATACACTTGGTCTAACAAACCCCTTGTCCATAAGCTCTTGTAGTTGCTCCTTCAACTCCTTTAACTCAGCGGGAGCCATTCTATAGGGTGCTTTCGAAATAGGCTTCGTTCCTGGTGTTAAGTCAATGGCGAATTCTACCTCTCTTTCTGGAGGTAATCCAGGCAATTCTTCTGGAAACACGTCAGCGAAGTCTCGCACAACTGCTATCTCAAAAATGACGTTCTTTTCTTCCTTGTCCTCCTTCAAGAACGCTAAGTATCCACTGCAACCCTTTCTGATCATCTTTTCGGCCCTTACTGCTGAGATCAGTGGCACAGATGACGACCTCACTCCTTGAAACCGAAATGATCTTCTTGTGTTGGGTCTGAAAATGACTACCTTGTTCTTGCAATCAATGGTCGCACAATGCTGCGCCAACCAGTCCATGCCAAGGATCACATCAAACCCTTGCATGTCTAATAAAGACCAACTTTGCTTCCAATTCATGCACTTCTAAGTCTTGAATCGCTACGACGATGGATTTGCAAGCTAACTCCGTGTCTACTAACTCTCAAATGGAATAGACAGATAGGACCGAAATCCAACGCCTCTGAACGATCTTCATCTTCTTAGTAAACGTGAGTAATGAATGAGTGGGTAGACCCGGGGTCTATCAACACTCGAGCGTCATGTCTAAATACACTTCCCCTTTCATACATAGTTAAAGTACCTATAATATATATACACATACATACAGAAATTTACACATCAAAATGCACTCTCAGTTTATATTAAAAGAATCTACACTATTCCTAATGCATGCACCTTTTTCCATCTAAAATTCTTTATGAAACGGAATTTCTTTCTTTAATAAAATAAAATTTCTCACCTTGGATGACGTCGTGCACATTCCCTGCTTCCTGAGCAGTGACTGCATAGGCTCTCCCCCTAACAATCGGCTTCCTTGCTTGAATGGGTCGTGGTTCAGAATCAAGCCGTCTTGCCCTTATGCATCTCGGGCAATCCTTGATCATGTGGCCCACCTTGCCACATCGGAAACAACCTCTAGTTCCGATTCTGCATCTATAGTCCTATGCGGCTTGCCACATCTGGCACACGTCTCGAGGTGCGGAAGATACGGTACGAGAACCCTGTGTGATAGTGGCACCAGTAGACATGGCAGGGCTCTCATAGCGAATAGGTCTCCCCGACGCAAGTAATGGAAACCTCTGTTGGTGTTGTTGTTGCTGTTGTTGCGCCGGTCTTCCAAAACCTCCCTGAAACTGCGGTCTCTGACTCTGACCCACGAACCTCGGCTTTTTATTCACCGGTTCGTAGTTCCCCATCCTTCCGTGGTCAAGTCCTCTCTGTTGCTCTCTCTGTCTATATCTGTTCGTGTTCTCCTCTTCTACAACCAATGCTTTGCTCATGACCTCTTCATAGGTCCTCAGTTGAAATGGAGCTACGCCTCCCCTAACCTCAGGCTTCAAACCTTGCTGAAACCTCTTGGACTTCATCACTTGAGCATTTAATCCGGGGCAAACGGCAAGTCGTAGAAACTCTACCGTATTCTCTCACGGTCATTCTCCCTTGTACTAACCGCAAAATTGTATCTCTAATTGGTTCCTCACCACTTCCGGGAAATATTGTTTGTTGAACTCCTCAACAAATTCCTCCCAAGTCCAAGGCAACTCTGGGGTCTCCTGAGCCCGAGTCCTTATCACGGACTTCCACCAAGGCCCAGCCTCCCCATCCAACATGTAAGCTGCCCATCTTACACTCTCATCTTCCGTGCAAGTTAGCACGCTAAAAACTTTCTCCATTTCCATCAGCCAATTCTCAGCGGCCATTGTGTCTGCCTGCCCAGAAAATGAAGGAGGTCTCATCCTTCTAAACTCTGTAAAAGATGAGGGCACAGGCAACGCAGGTCCTACAGGTGGTGTAGGTGGCTGCTGTTCTCTTGACGCATGAGCTGCAAAGGATGCTGCTTGTTGTGCCATGGCAGCTGCCATAGTCTCCATAGTGTGCATCATCCTTTGTCGTTCCTCTCTATCTTCTTGTCTTTCTCTCAATCTTTCTTGCTCTCTTAGATCTTGATCCTGATGATCTCGATCCTCTTCCTCATGATGTCTGCTACTACTGCCCCCTGGGGCCTCGTTACCTCCTAAAGGCACTCTGTTGGTAGGAGAGATGAAATCATCTCCACTACGCAAACTCCTTTGATGGCCTCCTCTTGGTCGGCCCCTCCCTCTAGCTGACATTGCGGCTGCATTTGAAACTAAAGTTTCGTTAGCAGAAGCCCCTATGTTCTGATGAAAGAATCCTTGTCAGAATTGCTAAAAGAAAATGGCTTTGATACCAACTGTGACAGCCCGGATTTCGGCACCCCGAAACCCGTGCCATCAGCACGATCATCTTGACCGTGCCCCTTAACTATGCACGGAACACTGGTATATCAAGCATAAAAAGAAATAAGAACAACTTGCGGAATTTAAATCTAATTAGAAATACTCTTCAAAGGACAGTTCTACCCTCATGCCTCTGCATGAAGGGAGAACCGATCCGAACCATCGATGATATAAATCATCACAGATGGTTCGCCCCAAAGGAATAATCCAAACTCTATACATATACATGTTTTCACAAAATAAAGGCTTGACATACCAAGCCGTACAATCTCTACTCAAAACTCCTCAAAGTAGCACAACGGAGTCCTCTAGAAGAAGTCCTCCGAGGTGGCTCCAACTCGCCGGGCAAAGAAGTCCGACTCGCCGATCGGCGTCCCCAAACCTCGTAGCTGCTACTAATGGACCTGGGACGTATAGACTATAGGGTGAGCTACATCCTAGCCCAGTAGGGAACGAACACTGCTGAACATATAGGTTATAAGTCGCATATATGCTATGATATGCCATGCATGATGTAACTATGCTGTTGATAAAGCTTAAAAGCATTCGTTTTATCGTTGATTTCTTATGTTTTCATTTACTCATGAATAATGCTTTGAAAAGGCCTAAAGCAAAACTTAAACTTTCAACTTAAGTAATCCCCGAGCAATATAGCATCGAGCCCGATGAGCTACCCTTCATCGTCATCTATATAGACAGCTTTTAATGTATTCCCGAATACCATATAGTACCCAAGCCCCTTTCCACGGGATTGGTGGCGGGTTTCACTTGTCTCAATCAACACCCCGGGTGTGCTTACTATGTACGGATAAGCCTCCGTGACCGCCTACGGTTTCCACGTATCGGTCACGGATATATCCGCCGTGTCGATGTGGATATCCCGCCACGCCGGTGGGGTAACCTAAGGAACCTCAAATAACAAAATATCGATTGCCTTACATATAGTTATTCACCGTGTAAGTGTGCTATCTCATATCGCTTAGGCCCTATCAAACATGATTCAATCTGGATACATCCTCGGATGTATCCATTAACTTGCATCACACCCGATGCTCTTATCTCTTTACTTCTTCATCCCGGGATGGCTCATTCTTTTCTCTTATGAATGTCACACACACACTTTTCACAATTCTTTGAAGCGAAAAATAATTGAATTGAGATTTATATCACTACATACATGCTCTTGTAAAATAAAGTACATGTTCAAGGTGTTCCCTACCTCAAGTCTTCACTTGTTCAATGCATCAAGGTCCCACGTGGCTCCTCGTGCACTAGCTCACACGCATTACCACCTATGGTACCACACAACAGGTAAACACATCACAAGGATGCAATAAAGAAGGTATAAGATCCTCCAAGAATCTTAAAGTCAAACCTAAAGTCAACAAAATTTATCCCGATCGATTAATGAAATCCGAATCGATTAATCGAACTGGTTCGATTAAGTCGATTTCCAAAATCGATTAATCGAAGGTCAATATCGATTAATCGAAGTAATTTCGATTAATCGAAATTCTCCTTTTCGCAGAGTCCATTCTCAGTTCGAATTGTCATTCGATTAATCGAATCTGTTTTCGATTAATCGAAATTCTTCTTTTCGCAAAGTAAACTCACTGTTCGAACAGTCGAGTTTCGATTAATCGAATCTAGTTTCGATTAATCGAATTTCTTCTTTTCGCAAGGTACACCTACTGTTCGAACAGTTGAATTTCACAAGTCGATTAATCGATCCCAAATCGATTAATCGAAAACTCAAATCGATTAATCGAAATCCCATTTCGATTAGTCGATTTTCATAAATCATTTCCTCCAACCCTTGGGGTCCTTTGAGGTTCCCGATTAATCGAAAACTCAAATCGATTAATCGAAATCCAAATTCGATTATTCGAAATCCAATTCGATTATTAAAGTCGGGTCTTCGACCTTTCAACTTCCTGGCCAATTTCGATTAATCGAAACCCAATTTCGATTAATCGAAATTGTCAGATTCAGCCCTTTTCGAGCTGTTCTTCCCAATCTTTTTCCCACACTTTTTCCTCTATTTTTCTAAGCCATTATCCTATGATCTAACCCACATTTAACCACAACTTAACCCCTATGATCTATGCATCTTATTTACAAAAAAGTACCTTGGAAGATCTCAAGTTGATTTCAAATCTAGGGTTGGAAGGCTAGGGTTCCATTTTAGCTTTTTCTGGATCCCTTGCGTTGAATCGGCCTCTTTAATACTTGGATCCTTCCTTCCTCAGCTAGCCTTTACTCCTTGCATTAATCACTCTTTTTACTCTCTCTCTCTCTTCTTTACTCTCCTTCAACAACCCAAAATACCCATCTAGGGTTATTAAACCCTTTTATCCCTCTCTTAGTTTGTGTGTTGAGCACATGCACCTCAATAGGTATATGCGACTTCATATTTACAACACACCACGAAATCACTCAAGCTATCACATCTCGTCCGTTCACCACATCCTATGCTAACTCTTGATCTCCTGATTGGTCAAACTTGTGACCAATCGGGCACGGATCCCGAGGCCATAGTTTTGCGTGATTTTTCGGGCTATTACACCTATAACCTTCAAATATCTTTTTTTTTTTTTTTTCTATAAATATATTTTTTTCTTTAAAAATTAAAAGTAAATAATTAAAATCTAACTAATCTACTTAATTTTTCAATACATAGTTTATTACGATTTTCTAAAATTACTAATCCTTTATCCTTATTTTTCATTACAACAGTTGTCCTTGATTAGAACTCCAACAATTTCAATTCACAATAAGCACAGAGTGTATATGCACTAGTGAACAATTTATTCGTCATAATTTTTCTAAACTGCAGATTTAAAAAATATTTTTATCTAAAAATTCACTATTGACATACTCTCAAAAAGATATCGAAACTTTTGGGTTCTCTCAGTATATTTTTTAGAAGAATTCAATTAAAGATAATTGTAAAAATGAATCTCATAGAAAAGATAATCCTATCTTATTCTTATGATTCCTTGTACAATCCATAATATCTATTATCCTTATCTTTACTAAGCTTATGCCTTTACAAATCGTAAATCAGAAAGGTCTTTCCTTCAACTTGTAATGGGGTTTTGGGTTTCAGAAGGTATTAAGGAAAGGTAGAAAGAGATTGAAAGTTTTTCTAAGAATTTAATTCTTCTTTTCCCTATCTTCTTCTACTATTCTACTTCATTAAGTATCCATGATTGGATAACTTCCTCCCGTATACTTCTATTTATATATATATCCCAGTTCTTCAGCTATAAAATCATATTTTACGATTTTTCTCTTCTTTATAGCTTTTTGCTAAATCGTAATTTTCTTTTTCAAAAATTATTTTTTTATGATTTTTCTTTTCTTTCCCATATTTTCTTCATCTGTACCTCTTCTAGCATTCCCTTTATCTGTTCTTCTTTTACTCCTTCCACTCCCTCTTCTTCCCTTTTTTTAGTCCTAAAGTCTTAGAAATTGTAAGGGTTAAAGGTTGAAAGCTTTAGGTAGTACATATGGTTAAAGGTTTATAAAATTTTGGTATAAAGAAATTCTATTTCAGGCTTCTAATATGGGCTCAAAGAATAAAATGTTATGAGATTTTAGCTTTTTGGCTCTGATTTAAACAAATGATGGCCTTAAATCATCTTTACGATTTACTAGCATAGATGCTTTATTGCTTTAATATTTCTAATAGATAGTTCTAGACAAAAAATCAGTTCATCATATTCATACAATAACTCGATTCTAAATTTAGTAATATAAGATTTCATAACAGTTTAGAAGTTCAAAGAAAATTTTGCAATTTGAATAGAAACAGTCTCTCTCAGAATAAAAGAGGAAATATGGCTCAAAATCTCACTGGTTTATAATTTTTGAAACTAAAGTCTAAATTTGTGTAGTTTAGATCAATCTATTGTTTTAAACATCCTTTCTAATACAGTGTTTCAATAAGCTAAACATGAATTATAACTGTTCTAAATTCTAATTATTAAACTCCTATTGTAATGAACCGTAAGTTTTCGGGATTTGTAATTTCTTCTATCATAATTCCTATGCACTGATCTGATTTTTTTTTTTTAAATTCAAAAACTAAAACTAACTACTATATTAAAATTACTAAAAATAAAACTACTATACACAGAGATTTTGTATCCCCCCAAACTTAAATTGGATAATGCCCTCATTGGCACAAAAACAGGGGACACAAAATTATTTTCTAAAATTATTGATATACTGATTAGTTACGGAAAAAAAATCTGTTACCAGATATAGACTCTCCCCCAAACTTGAGAGAAAATATCCGTAGCTTATTCTTAGAGTATTAATAACAAAAATGTTAGTTAGAAGAAAAAAATGTTAGTAATGTTAGTAACACGCACTATTTATAAAAAAAATGATAGTTAGTAAAAGGAAAGAAAAATTATATATATAATTAAATATTTACAATGAACAACAACGAAGAAAAACTATTTACATAAAAGAGTTTAAACCTAGGAAAAATCTAAACACATACTAAGTTAGACATGACACTGGCAGCATCGTCCGAAAAGAAATCTTCGATAAAAATTGGTCCAAAATTGTACGGCTAAAAAAGGTTCACCCTCCCTTGCGTAGGTGTGTCCAATAGAAAAGAAAATGTTTAAAGAAGGTGGAGAAGGTGAAGATGGCAAAAACTGTTGGTGGTCGGGGAAGGAAGGGTCGTGTGTCTGCTCTAGGATGAGAGATGAGAAGAGGGCAACGATTTCACTGATTAATCGCACCCTTTCTTCTAACAGTGCAGTTACTTCATCTTCATGGCATTGTATGAGGCCTGAAAATGCCTCAATAATCTCTGACCAGTTTGGTTGTCTTGCCATGGCAAAAAGGTTGGTTTGGAAAGAAGGTGAAGGTAATGGAATGAATTGATAATTTATTGCCCTTCGTTTGTATATTTATAACCAAACCAAGAATTCGAATAGGTGTCTTAAATAGACATTATGGTTGACGTTGAATCAAGCAAATCAGTTGGTATTATTAATAAATGCTAAGGGCGTATCTGCTCAGCGTGAATCGAGGCAATGCCTTTGGTATCGTAGGTTGTGCCCATTCGATAACAAAATATGCGACCTTAATAATGCGCTCTCTCAGTAATTGTAATCACTACGAATGTACGTAAGTTACGAGAAGTTGTAATCACTACAATTTTTTGTACTGGTGTAACACAGACTCAATTATCTCTATATATAATATTGTACAGTTACACTTGAAGAAATAATATACATGAAAATTTGCTACGGATGAGTCAGAAGTTCGACGATGCCCTGGAGTATATTAGTTCTATACAGGGTATTTTAATGATATTGTGGCCACTACCCCTTTCTCTTCTAAAGATACCATCAATTTAATTCTCTGTCCATTAACTTTAAAAGTACGATCGTCCTTGGGATCTCTGACAGTGACAGCCCCATGAGGGAATGTTTCTATAACTATGTAGGGACCATCCCAATGACTTTACAGCTTCCCTGGGAATAACTTTAACCTCGAATTATATAGCCAAACCTATTGCCCTGGCTCAAAACTTATTCTCAGAATATGTTTATCATGGAATGACTTGGTTTTGGCCTTATAAATTCGAGTATTTTTGTAATCATCATTTTGAATTTCCTGGAGCTCATTGAGTTTGAGCTTTCGTAGATCTCCAGATGCAGTCAACTAAAAATTGAGTAATTTGATAGCCCAAAGAGCTCTATGTTCTAGTTCCACAGGTAAGTGGTAAGCTTTACCATACACCAGTCAGAAAGGTGACATGCCAATAGGAGTTTTATAAGATGTTCTATATGCCCACAGAGCATCATACAATCTAATGAACCAATCTTTTCTATCAGGGTGAAAAATTATTTCTAATATTTTCTTTATTTCTCTATTGGAAATATTTCTTGAGGGGGTCATGATTTTGTGTAACACCATATTTCTTGAGCAAGCTCTCAAAATATTTATTACAAAAATGGCTACCCCCATCACTTATGATAGCTCGTGGGGTTCCAAACCATGCAAATATATTTTCCCTGATAAATGAGACTACCACCTTGTGATCGTTTGTTCTTGCGGCTGTGGCTTCGGCCCATTTCGAGACATAGTCAAAAGCTAGAAGTATATATATGAATCAGAATAAAGGTAGTAATGGTCCCATGAAGTCTATGCCCCATATATCATAGGGTTCTACGACCAGAATTGGTTGTCTGGGCATCATGTTCCTTCAAGACATGGCTCCTGACTTCTGATAACAGTTGCAGGCCGGACAAAAATTCTGGGCATCCTTAAATAATGATTACCATTAAAATCTTGACTGTAGGACCTTGGTAGCTATTTTCTTTCCGCTGAAGTGGCCCCCACAAGAGTAAGTATGACAAAATTTTAGAATATCGTGGGCATCACTATCGGGTACACATTTTCTAATTATTTGGTTAGGGTATATTTTAAATAAATTGGGTCCTCCCAGATATAGTATTTGACATTGGAAAAGAAAATTTACCTATCCTGGTTGGACCAAGTTGGAGGAGTCTTACCGATGGCCAAATAATGACTGCACGAGAATATGTGGAGCTCATCATGTCTGGAAGCACGGGAGAACGTTCTTTTGCTGATATTATCACCAGTATTCGATATTGGGTCATTCATAGCATTACTATACCTACCCTAGTCATTGCGAGTTGGTTATTCGTCAGCATGGGTTTTGCTTACGATGTATTTGGAAGCCCTTGTTCACAATGTTTGCATACCATGGAACTGTTCTTTGGATGGCAAAAAGTTTCTCATCCAAAAAGGTATTGTGCAGAGATTCTTTACTGATGGCTTCAGGGTTTTCGATTATGGACAGAT
The DNA here is from genome assembly GCA_021018995.1 of Chloranthus sessilifolius. NCBI lineage: Eukaryota > Viridiplantae > Streptophyta > Magnoliopsida > Chloranthales > Chloranthaceae > Chloranthus > Chloranthus sessilifolius. The sequence continues at coordinate 36,572,474 of CM037597.1, read as the reverse complement.
GATAAGCTACCACATTTTCAACTCTCTTCTTGTCCTTGATTTCGAAATTGTACTCCTGCAAAAGAAGAATCCACCTTATTAGTCTTGGTTTAGCATCATGTTTAGATAGTAAGTACTTTAGTGCGGAGTGATCAGAGAAGATGATGATTTTTTATCCCAATAGGTATGGTTGGAATTTATCCAAAACAAAGACGACTACAAGAAGCTCCTTCTCAGTGGTGGAATAATTAACCTGTGCTTCAATCAAAGTCCGACTTGCATAATAAATTACATGAGGGACCTTATCTTTTCGCTGTCCTAAGATGACACCTATAGTGTAATCGGAGGCATTGCACATTACTTTAAAAGGTACGGAGTAGTTAGGTGATTGAATAATTGGTACAGATGAAAGGAGTGCTTTAAGCTTGCTAAATGTGTCAAGGCAGGTATCATCAAAGTCAAAAGGTACGTCAAAAAGTCTTTCATAAAACGGCGGTAGAAGCCAGCATGGCCAAGGAAAGATCGAATATGCAGCACCGAAGTAGGTGGCGAAAGGTTTTCTATTACATCGATTTTGGCCTTGTCAACTTCTATTCCTTTTTGAGAGACGATGTGCCCTAAGACTATGCCTTCCTTAACCATAAAATGACTCTTTTCCCAACTTAATATAAAGTTGGTCTTTTCACATCTTTCTAAGACGAGGGCAAGGTGATTAAGGCAAAAATCGAAGGTTTGGCCAAAAACCAAAAAATCATCCATAAATACTTCCAAAAAGTTTTCCATCATATCGAAAAAAATTGCCATCATTCATCAACGGAATGCTGCAGGCGCATTGCATAACCGAAAGGGCATGTGACAATATGCAAACGTTCCAAAAGGACACGTGAAGGTGGTCTTTTCTGAATCTTTCGGGTAGACCGAAACTTGGTTGTACCCTGAATATCCATCCAGAAAGCAAAAATTTTCCTAACCCGTAAGTTTCTCTAAAATTTGGTCAATAAATGGTAATCGAAAATGATCTTTGTGAGTGATCGAGTTAAGTTTCCTATAATCAATGCATGCGCACCAACCCGTAGTTTTGTGTAATAGTACCAGCTCTCCGACTACATTTTCTTTAATCATAATCCCCGACTTCTTTGGAACTACCTGAATGGGACTCACCCACTCACTATCGAAAATTAGGTAAATAATACCCACATCTAATAGTTTCATGATATCCTTTTGAACAACTTTCCTCATATTTGGATTTAACCGTCACTGGCTTTCTCGTGAAGTTTTGGCATTGTCCTCCAAATGTATATGATGCATACATATTGAGGGGTCAAGTCCTTTAATGTAATAGCCCGAAAAATCACGCTAAACTATGACCTCAGGATCCGTGCCCGATTGGTCACAAGTTTGACCAATCAGGAGATCATGAGTTAGCATAGAATGTGATGAACGGACGAGATGTGATAGGTTGAGTGATTTCGTTGTGTGTGATGTAAATGAGAAGTCACTTACACCTACCACGGTGTATGTGCTCAACACACAGAGAGGAAGATAGATAAAAGGGTTTAATAACCCTAGATGTGTATTTTGGTTGTTGAAGGAGAGTAAAGAAGAGAGAGAGAGTAAAGAGAGTGATTAATGCAAGGAGTGAATGCTAGTTGAGGAAGGGAGATTCGAGCAATAAACGCCGGATTCGACGCGAGGGATCCGCTAAAAAGCAAAGCTGGAACCCTAGCCTTCCAACCACTGCATTGAAATCAACTTGAGATCTATTCAAGGTAAAATTTTTGTAAATAAAAATGCATAGATTATAGGGGTTAAGTTGTGGTTGAATGTGGGTTAAAATCATAGGATAATGGCTTAGAAAAATAGAGGAAAAAGTATGGAAAAAGATTGGGAAGAACAGCTCGAAGGGGGCTGAATCTGATAATTTCGATTAATCGAAATTGGGTTTCGATTAATCGAAATTGGCCAGGAAGTTGAAAGGTCAGAGGACCCCGATTTCGATTAATCGAATTTGATTCCGATTAATCGATTTTGGATTTCGATTAATCGATTTAGGGATCGATTAATCGACTGGGAACCTCCAGTGGAACCCAGGGGTTGGAGAAAATGACTTAAGGAAAAATCGACTAATCGAAATGGGATTTCGATTAATCGATTTTAGTTTTCGATTAATCGATTTGGAATCGATTAATCAACTTGTGAAACTCGACTGTTTGAACTGAGAGTCGACTTTGCGAAAAGAAGGATTTCGATTAATCGAAATTGGATTCGATTAATCGAAATTGGATTCGATTAATCGAATGAAAACTCGACTGTTCGAACTGTGGGTCGACTTTGCGAAAAGAAGAATTTCGATTAATCGAAATTGGATTCGATTAATCGAATGAAAGCTCATTATTCGAATCGAGAATTGACTTTGAAAGGAGAATTTCGATTAATCGAAATTGCTTGATTAATCGATATTGACATTCGATTAATCGATTTTGGAATCGATTAATCGAGATAAATTGTGTTGACTTTTGGGTTTGACTTTAAGATTCTTGGAGGGTCTTACACCTTCTTTATTGCATCCTTTGTGATGTGTTTCACCTGTTATGTGGTACCATAAGTGGTACGTGTGGACTAGTGCACAAGGAGCCACGTGGGACCTTGATGCATTGATCAAATGAAGACTTGAGGTAGGGAACACCTTGAACATGTACTTTATTTTACAAGAGCATGTATGTAGTGATATAGAACTCAATTCAAATATTTATTTCTTTAAGAATTTGTGAAAAGTGTGTGTGTGACACCCATAAGAGTAATCATAATGAGCCATCCCGTGGGATGAAGAAGTAAAGAGATAAGAGCATCGGTGTGATGAAGTAAATGGATACATCGAGGATGTATCCAAGGATTGAATCATGTTTGATAGGGCCTAAGCGATATAAGATAAGATAGCACATTTACACGGTGAATAACTATATGTAAGGCACCGATATTTTTGTTATTTGAGGTTTGATAGGTACCCCACGCGTGGATATCCACGATCGACACGGCAGGATATCCGTGGACTGATACGGGCGCGTAAACCGTAGGCGGCGGAGGCTTATCCAGACATAGTAAGCACACCCTGTGGGTGTTGATTGAGACAAGTGAAACTCCGCCACCAATCCCGGGAAAGGGGCTTGGTACTATTGGTATTCCTGTGGAATACATTAAAACTGCTATATAGATGACGATGATGGGTATCTCATCGGGCTCGATGCTATATTGCTGGGGATTACTTAAGTTGAAAGTTTAAGTTTTGCTTTAGGCCTTTTCAAAGATCATTCATGAGTAAATGAAAACATAGTAATCAACAAGAAACGAAATGCTTTTTAAATTTTTTCATCAATAATTGCATAGACACATCATGCATGGCATATCATGGAATATATGTGAGTCATAATTTATATGTTCAATGTGTTTGTTCCCTATTGAGCTAGGATGTAGCTCACCCTATAGACTATACGCCGCAGTCCACTACTAGCAGCCGAGGCTTCAGGAGACGCTGATCCCATGAGTCGGACCTCGGCGGTGAAGAGTTGGAGCCACCTCGAGGACTTCTTCTAGAGGACTCACAGTGCCACTTTGAGGATTTTGAGAGAGTTTTGTACGGCTTGGTATGTCAAGCCTTGATTCTTAAACCATGCTATATATATAGATGGGATTATTTTGGGCGAACCATCCGTGATGATTGCTATCATCGATGGTTCGGATCGGTTCTCCATTCATGCAGTGGCATGAGGGTAGAACTGCTTTTGAGAGTTAATTAATATAGATTCAAATTCGCAAGTTGTTCTTATTTATTTTATGCTTGATATACCAGTGTTCCGTGCTTAGCTAAAGGGCACGGTCAAGATGATCGTGCTGATGGCACAGGTTTCGGGGTGCCGAAATCCGGGCTGTCACAGTTGGTATCAAAGCTATTTTCTTTTAGCAATTCTGACAAGGGTTCTTTCGTCAGAACATAGGGGCTTCTGCTAACGAAACTTTAGTTTCAAATGCAGCCGCAAATGTCATCTAGAGGAAGAGGCCACCAAGGGGAGGCCAGAGGAGTCTACGAGTGGAGATGATTACATCTCTCCTACTACAAATAGAGTGCCTTTAGGAGGTACTGAGGCCCCAGGGGGCAGTAGTAGTAGACAACGGGATGAAGAAGATCGAGATCATCAGGATCAAGATCTAAGAGAACAAGAAAGATTGAGAGAAAGACAAGAAGACAGAGAGGAGCGACAAAGGATGATGCACACTATGGAGACTATGGCAGCTGCCATGGCACAACAAGCCGCATCCTTTGCGTCATGTCAAGAGAACAAAGCAGCCCACCTACACCACCAGGATCTGCGGCTGTGCCCTCATCTTTACAGAGTTTAGGAGGATGAGACCTCCTTCATTTTCGTGAGACACAATGGTCACTGAACCGGTTGATGGAGATGGAGAAGGTCTTTAGCGTGCTAACTTGCACGGAAGATGAGAGTGTAAGATGGGCAGCTTATATGTTGGATGGGGAGGCTGGGCCTTGGTGGAAGTCCGCGGATAATCTGGACTCGGGCTCAGGAGACCCTGAGTTGCCTTGGACTTGGGAGGAGTTTGTTGAGGAGTTCAACAAACAATATTTTCCTAAGTGGTGAGGAACCAACTTGAGATACAATTTTGCGCTAGTACAAGGAGAATGATGAGAGAATACGGGGTAGAGTTTCACGACTTGCCTGCTTTGTCTGGATTACGCTCAAAGTGATGAAGTCCAAGAGGTTTCAGCAAGGTTTGAAGCTCGAGGTTAGGGGAGGCGAGTCCATTTCAACTAAGGACCTATGAAGAGGTCATGAGTAAAGCATGGTTGAAGAGGAGAATACAATATAGATGAGAGCAGCAGAGAGGAGGAAATGAACAAGGAAGAACGGGCACTATGAACCGTGAACAAAAGCCGAGGTTCATGGCCCAATCGAGACCACAGCCCAAGGGGTTTTGGAAGACCGAAACAACAACAACACCAACAGAGGTTTCCATTACTTGCGCTGGGGAGACCTATTCGCTATGAGAGCCCCGCCATGTTCATCGGCGCCACTATCACACGTGGTTCTCAGATCTGCTTTTCTTCCGCACCTGGAGACTTATGCAAAGTGTGGCAAGCCTCATAGGACGGTGGATTGTAGATCGGGAACTAGGGGTTGTTTCCGATGTGGCAAGGTGGGCCACTTGATCAAGGATTGCCCGAGACGATAAGAGAAAGACGGTTTCATTCAAAGACTACCACCAATTCAAGCAAGGAAACCAATCGTCTGTGGAGAGTTTATGCACATCGTCAGAAGGTGGAATGTGCATGACGTCATCCAAGGTGAGGTCTTTTTATTAAAGAAAATTTCATTTCATTAAAATCTTAGATAGAGAAGGAGCATGCATTAGAAATTATATAGATTCTTTTCCTCAATACAAAAAGTCAGTATGTGAATTAAGAGTGTAAATTGATGTGTAAATTATTGTATGTATGTATGTATACTATAGGTACTCTAAATATATATGAAAAGGATGCTTCGTGGATATGACGCCGAGTGTTGATAGACCCCGGTCTACCCACTCATTCGTTACTCCACGCTTCGCTAAGAAGATGAAGATTGTTCCAGAGACGTTGGATTTCGGCCCTATCTCGTGTCTATTCCGGATCGGAGAGTTAGTAGACACGGAGTTAGCTTGCAAATCCATCATTGTAGCAGCCGAGACTTAGAGGTGCATGAATTGGAAGCAAAGTTGATATTGTTAGACATGCAAGGGTTTGATGTGATCCTTGTTGGCGCAAAGATTGTGCAACCGGCCGATTGCAAGAACAAGGTAGTTATTTTCGCACCCAACACAAGAAGATCATTTCGGTTTCAAGGAGTGAGGTCGCTATCATGCTAATCGATCTCAAAGAAGAAGGGCCGAGAAAATGATCGTAAAAGGGTTGCAGGATACTTAGCTTTCTTAAAGGAGGACAAGGAAGAAAAGAATGTCATTTCGAGATATCAGCCAGCGAGACTTCACGACGTGTTTCAGAGGAATTGCCCGGATTACCTCCGTAAAGAGAAGTAGAATTCGCCATTGACTTAGCACCGTGAACGGAGCCTATTTCAAAAGCACCTTATAGAATGGCTCACGAGTTAAAGGAGTTGAAGGAACAACTACAAGAGCTTATGGACAAGGGGTTTGTTAGACCGAGCGTGTTCCATGGGGAGCACCGGTCTTGTTTGTCAAGAAGAAGGATGGGTCAATGCGCTATGCATTGACTATCGACAATTGAACAAACTCACTCGTGAAGAACCGCTACCTTGCCTAGAATAGACGATCTATTCACCAACTACAAGGAGCAAGGTATTTTCCAAGATCGACCGAGATCCGGTATCATCGCCATGTAGTCAAAGCCGAGGACATTCAAGATGTTTCCACACGGTATGGACACTATGAATTCCTTGTGATGCCGCTTGATTAACGAATGCTCCACCGCTTATGGATCCGATGAACCGAGTGTTTAAACCACACTTGACTCGCGTGTAGTGTTTGTTGATGATATAATATACTCCAAATCCAAGAGAACACGAAGAACATTTGAGGATTGCTCACACGCCACGTGAACACCAATTGTACGCCAAACTCAAAGAAGTGTGAGTTTTGGTTGAAGAAGTTAGCTTTTGGGACATGTCTCAAAGCATGGTGTCACCAGAGATCCAAAGAAAGATAGAAGCAGAGTTAAATGGGAGCAACCAAAGACAAAGGACCGATGTCCCAAGTTTTCTGGGCTTAGCAAAGCTATTATCGACGCTTGCTGAGGGGTTTTCAAAGATATCGGACCTCTCACAAAGTCGACACGAAAAGATTCAAGGTTTGAGTGGAGTGAGGCATGCGAGAAGAGTTTTCAAGAACTCAAAACGAGACTCACTTCCCCAGATTAGCGATTCCTTCAGCAAAGGAGGATACGCTGTACAAATGACGCATCATACAATGGCCTTGGTTGTGTGCTCAACCAACACAAGAAGGTGATAGCTACGATCAAGAATTGAAAGAACACGAGAAAAATTACCCGACTCATGACTTAGAACTGGCAGCAATATTTTTGTCAAGATTTGGAGACATTACTTGTATGGTGAGACTTTGAAATTTTCACCGATCATAAGAGCCTCCGATACCTCTTTTTACGAAAGAGCTCAACATGAGACAATAGCAGATGGATGGAATTCTCAAGGATTACGATTGCTCCATACAATACCATCCAAGGAATGTAATGTAGCCGATGCATTGAGTCGAAAAGGTTCAAACTCGCTTAGCTTCTTTTGATTTTGGGTATGCACCGATGGAAATTATTGGAAGACCGGCACTCTATGATGCTAACATTGAGTCAAAGGACACGGATCCTTTTGGCCAACATATCAAGAAAGCCTTGATATTTGAGCATATCCACGATCTACGATGAAAGATCCACATTAACAAAGATTCATCAAGACGGAGTGAAGGCATCGTCGGACTTCTCAAGAAAGAAGATGGTTCTTATTGTTTAAAGGCCGCCTATGCATTCCGGACAATGCCGACCTAAGACTTAACGATTCTTGATGAGGCCCATAAGTCAAATTATGCTATCCACCGGTAGCACCAAAATGTACCAAGATTTGAAAAGAACCACCGTGGAGAGGATCAAACAAGACGTGGCCGAGTACGTATGTCACGGTGTTTGACTTGTCACAGTGAAGGTTGATCATAGACATCCCGCCGGACTATTGCAACCTTTACCAATACCGTAATGGAAGTGGAATCGATCTCAATGGATTTCATTGTTGGATTACCCCTGCATCGCTAAGAGACACAATGCCATTTGGGTCGTCAGAGACCGATTGACCAAATACTTTTGCCGCATACACTACATATACAGCAGAAGATCGGCGATTTATACATGAAGGAGATTGTAAGATTACATGGATTCCAAGCAAAGATAGTTTCAGATCGTGATCCACTATATACGCCCAAGTTTTGGAAGAAATTTCAAGAAGGAATGGGAACACGACTAGACTTTAGTTCAAATTTTCCATCCTCAAACCGATGGACAAACAGCAGTGAGTGAATCAAGTAATAGAAGACATGCTGTATGCGTATGCTTGATATGCAAGGATACTGGATGAGTATCTACCGATGCTCGAAGTTCGATATAATAACAAGCCAAACGAGCATTGGCATGGCACCGTATGAAGCTCAGTATGGACGACGATGCAAGTCACCTCTCAATTGGGAGGAAACAGTGAGAAATTTGTATTAGGACCAAACTACTTGAAGACAACGCCACCGCTTGTCCTCAATTATCGAGAAAGGTTGAAGACACAGTAGTAGATGTAAAAGTTACGCCGATATGAAGCGGACTAGTGTTGACTATAAAGTGGGCGAGCATGTGTTTGTGAAAGTGTCACCTATGAAAGGTGTAATGAGATTTGGCAAGAGAGGGAAGTTAAGTCCACGTATTGGACCATTTGAAATTTTGGGACGAGTAGGTGAAGTTGCATATCGCATTGGTTTACCACCGCTATTTGATCGAATACATAATGTTTTCCACATATCGATGCTCAGAAAGTACGTGAATGATCCGTCTCATGTATTAGGAAAGCAACCTAGAGAGATGTGTGAGGACATGAGCATGATAGAGGAACCAAAGGAAATCTTGGATCGAAAAGGAACAAGCATCACAAGACTAAAGTGATTCCCTTTAGTGCTTGTTCGTGGAACAACCATCCTAAAGAAGAGGCTAATGGGAACGAGAGGTCGGCGTGAAAGAAATATCCGACCTTGTTTCCAACGACGTGAGAATTCAATGTAAACCACAAACATGTTTGTGAAATCTCCACTATACTTGTAATTCAATGGAAATTTTGATCCAATCAATGAGGAACAATTATATGTACATGATCAAGTATACAACTCTATGAAAGAACCACTTGATGTCATAGACTACCAAGAATAATCAAAGAACCAAAGAAAATAAGAAAATCTGCAGAAATTGGGCAAAACCGATTAATCGAATTTCAAATCGATTAATCGATTTGGAATTTCAATTAATCGATTTTGTTCGATTAGTCGACTGGTATGTGCCAGTGACTGGAAATTTAAAAGAAAGTTAGAATATACATAGAAGACCAATTTCGATTGATCGAATTGGAATTTCGATTAATCGATTTGGAATCGACTAATCGATTTTGAAATTTCGATTAATCGAATTATATTTCGATTAATCGATTTACTAAAGGGGCTTACGAAAATTTGAAATCAAATGGACGATTTCGACTAATCGAAGTAGATTTCGATTAATCGATTTCGAAATTTCGATTAATCGAAATGGATTCGATTAATCGAATAATTTGAGAAATTCTGGAAAAATTAGAAGTTACAGCACGATTTCGATTAATCGAAATTAAATTCGATTAATCAATTTTGGAATTTCGATTAATCGAAATGGATTCGATTAATCGGCTCACGCGATTGAGCTCAAAAATTTAAAATTTTAAATGAATCGATTTGATTAATGAAATGGTTTTGATGTCGAATTTGACTTTCGATTAATCGATTTGGGAAATCGATTAATCGATTTCTGCTTAACCTAGTTTTGAATCTCGATTAATGATTACGAATTTGATTAATCGGGCTATATATATATAAGATTGGGATTTCATTCCCCATTGAAATTTTCTTGCTTGGAGTTTTGGCGTTTCATCTTCTTCTTCTTCTCCGAGCCGGCTCTAGGGTTTGGGATTTCTCGTGGATTAATTTCAGTCGCGTCCAAAACCTAAGGTAAACCCTAGATTTGCTTTTTCCTTCAATTTGAACTAGAAAAACCCTAGATTTCTAAATATGCCCAAAACCGATTGTCTTCAAGAAAGCGACTTCTAAGCTTGCGGTTAGGCGTGAAAACGCCACCACCACCTACCCCATCGCGGTGAGACTCCATCACCGTCGAATCGGAGACCACCTCGGTTCGGCCAGCGGCGTCTCTGTGTGAGTCTTCCAGAATCCACCCCATGCCACCACACCACCACCAATGTGAACAACCAAATGAATGGTGGGCGGCAAAGACCTTTAATCGAATACATCATCGACCCTACTCTTTTCACCAATCCCGATGCAAGGCGAGACCCAATGGGCTCGAATTACCTTAATAACGCCGGACTCGCAACCTTCTCAAACCAATCCGGGGTTCTACTACCCTAGATTGGTTAGATTTCTTTACCAAGGGCTAACCGATGGCCCTACCGACGATTGCATCATAACCAAAATTGAGGGTCGCTCTATACGATCACTGTCGCCACATCCACGAGGTAATCGAGTGTTACCTCGATTTCACCCCGGAGACCACCCTATTCCCACCCTTTGAGGAGGAACCCCGTTTTGAGGAGGTCATGACCCGTATGACCAACGGGAGGAAGGTCGATTAAGAGGGTTGACCTTCCACCTTACATGTGGATGCTTGATGGTGCAACATGCACTTACGCCTTCGGCCGATGGTTTGATGCTACCATGGTCATCCTAGAAGGGATGAGGTACATCAAGGGGAAGTTGATGAAGGGCAACATGAGGCCCAAAGAAAAGATGCCCTATGCTCGTCTCATATCGAGCATGTTGGAGTGCTACTCCGACGAGCCATCCTACACCATCTCACCTCACGAGGTGAGGGCTACGGATCGCGTGAAGACGTTTACAAAGTCTTCATGGACCCGTAGCTACAACCTTCTAAAGCAGACCCTACCAGCTCCGGGTCCCGCCACGCCCAAAAGAAGCAGCAGCAGTGAAGCAGAAGAGTAGCACCGCCACCACCCCCACCACCTCGAGGACCCACCCGTGGGTGGGGGCACACCTATTCAGCAGAGCCATCCGTGGAGAGGGTTCCCTCCCACACCACAGCCTCACCGACACCACCTGCACACTCCGCACCCGCGACACCCACCTCATCCTATCGCCGGCGCGCCGCTCCACCCGGTCCTACCATCGAGGTCGTGTTGGCTCGTATGGAGGCCAACAATGAGAGGATGAACCGGAGGATAGACTTCCTCCTATTCCACACCCTCCGCCACATCTACCCGACCGACTACCGCCGCTACCTCGCCCAGGAGGAGGAGTGGACGGCCAGACGCACCGCCTTCCATCGAGGACCCGTCTTCCATCCCACCACAGATGCGGCTCCTTCCACATCCACATCTGCTCCGCCGACAGACGCCCACTGAGCTCAGCCCAAAGACACCGGCCCACCACTGAGCACCCGACACAAGTAGGGGGACTGTTTGAGTCTTATATGTATTTCGCATTTTGATTTATACCTGTAGATTTTATTGTACGCCAACTTATTGGCATTGTAACAAAATATTCAATCCTTAATGCAAATCCAACTTTTTGTGTAATTGTTCATTTGGTTAAATTTTACTTCCATGCTTATATGTGTGAATGTGTGCATATTTAAATACGTCTGACTCAATTGGACCACCTCACCTGAGAGTGTGGGGTGGGAGAGAGAGACCCAAAGAGACAAACCTTGGGTTATTTTCGAGGACGAAAATTCCCAAGGTGGGGAGGATGTAATAGCCTGAAAAATCATGCTAATTGGTCACAAGTTTGACCAATCAGGAGATCATGAGTTAGCATAGAATGTGATAAACGGACGAGATGTGATAGGTTGAGTGATTTCGTTGTGTGTGATGTAAATGAGAAGTCACTTACACCTACCACGGTGTATGTGCTCAACACACAAAGAGGAAGATAGATAAAAGGGTTTAATAACCCTAGATGTGTATTTTGGTTGTTGAAGGAGAGTAAAGAAGAGAGAGAGAGTAAAGAGAGTGATTAATGCAAGGAGTGAATGCTAGTTGAAAGTAATAAAGAGCCGATTCGACGAGGATCCGCAAAAGCTGGAACCCTAGCCTTCCAACCACTGGATTGAAATCAACTTGAGATCTATTCAAGGTAAAATTTTTGTAAATAAAAATGCATAGATTAAGTTGTGGTTGAATGTGGGTTAAATCATAGGATAATGGCTTAGAAAATAGAGGAAAAAGTATGGAAAAGATTGGGAAGAACAATGAAGGGTTGAATCTGACAATTTCGATTAATCGAAATTGGGTTTCGATTAATCGAAATTGGCCTGGAAGTTGAAAGGTCAGAGGACCCCGATTTCGATTAATCGAATTTGATTCCGATAAATCGATTTTAGATTTCGATTAATCGATTTGGGGATCGATTAATCGACTGGGAACTCCAAAGGACCCTGGGGTTGGAGAAATGACTTAGGAAAATCGACTAATCGAAATGGGATTTCGATTAATCGATTTTAGTTTTCGATTAATCGATTTGGAATCGATTAATCAACTTGTGAAACTCGACTGTTCGAACTGAGAGTCGACTTTGCGAAAAGAAGGATTTCGATTAATCGAAATTGGATTCGATTAATCGAATGAAAACTCGACTGATCGAACTGTGGGTCGACTTTGCGAAAAGAAGAATTTCGATTAATCGAAATTGGATTCGATTAATCGAATGAAAGCTCGACTGTTCGAACTGAGAATTGACTTTGCGAAAAGGAGAATTTCGATTAATCGAAATTGCTTCGATTAATCGATATTGACATTCGATTAATCGATTTTGGAAATCGATTAATCGAATCAGATTCGATTAATCGATTTTGGAATTCGATTAATCGACTGAGATAAATTGTGTTGACTTTTGGGTTTGACTTTAAGATTCTTGGAGGGTCTTACACCTTCTTTATTGCATCCTTTGTGATGTGTTTCACCTGTTATGTGGTACCATAGGTGGTACGTGTGGACTAGTGCACAAGGAGCCACGTGGGACCTTGATGCATTGATCAAATGAAGACTTGAGGTAGGGAACAACTTGAACATGTACTTTATTTTACAAGAGCATGTATGTAGTGATATAGAACTCAATTCAAATGTTTATTTCTTAAGAATTTGTGAAAAGTGTGTGTGTGTGACACCCATAAGAGTAATCATAATGAGCCATCCCCAGGGGATGAAGAAGTAAAGAGATAAGAGCATCAGGTGTGATGCAAGTAAATGGATACATCCCAATGATGTATCCAAGGATTGAATCATGTTTGATAGGGCCTAACTGATATAAGATAGCACATTTACACGGTGAATAACTATATGTAAGGCACCGATATTTTTGTTATTTGAGGTTTGATAGGGTACCCCACCGACGTGGCGGGATATCCACGACTGACACGGCAGGATATCCGTGACCGATAAGGCGGCGAAACCGTAGGCCAGTGCGGAGGCTTATCCGTACATAGTAAGCACACCCCAGGGGTGTGGAGTTGAGACAAGTGAAACCCCGCCACCAATCCCCAGGGGAAAGGGGCTTGGGTACTATTGGTATTACCTGGGAACACGGATAAAACTGTCTATATAGATGACGATGATGGGTATCTCATCGGGGCTCGATGCTATATTGCTCGGGGATTACTTAAGTTGAAAGTTTAAGTTTTGCTTTAGGCCTTTTCAGCATCATTCATGAGTAAATGAAAACATATGTAATCAACAGTAAAACGAAATGCTATTTTTTCCGTTTCATCAATAATTGCATAGACACATCATGCATGGCATATCATGGAATATATGTGAGTCATAATTTATATGTTCAACTGTGTTTGTTCCCTATTGAGCTAGGATGTAGCTCACCCTATAGACTATACGTCGCAGGTCCACTACTAGCAGCTGCCGAGGCTTCAGGAGACGCTGATCCCGGCGAGTCGGACCTTGCGGCCGGTGAAGAGTTGGAGCCACCTCCAGAGGACTTCTTCTAGAGGACTCCGTTGTGCCACTTTGAGGGATTTTGGAGAGAGTTTTTGTACGGCTTGTTATGTCAAGCCTTGATTCTATTTAAACCATGTATATATATATATAGATGGGATTATTCTTTTGGGGCGAACCATCCGTGATGATTGCTATCATCGATGGTTCGGATCGGTTCTCCATTCATGTAGAGGCATGAGGGTAGAACTGTCTTTTGGAGAGTTAATTAATATAGATTCAAATTCCGCAATTTCGTTTATTATTTTCTTGCAATGCTTGATATACCAGTGTTCCGTGCTTAGCTAGAGGGCACAGTCAAGATGATCGTGCTGATGGCACGGGTTTCGGGGTGCCGAAATCCGGGCTGTCACATTTAAGGTCAACGATAGTCCATCATATTGCACACTTATACTTTACGAGTGTGGCCAATAACTTGCTCTCTTATTCCTTGTTAAGAGCGGATGAAATAATTACGGAGAGAGTTATGTTAGGCCCAAGAAACATGTATTTTAGGGTGTTAGGGAGTAGTTTCAAATCTAAGGACGGTGCTTTTTAGATAGATGGTTGTAACGGTTCATTGGGAATAATGGGTAGGGGTTCTATCCATGATTTCCAAGTCTTGGATTGGAGTTCATAGATAGAGGTGTCCACAGGGTAAATTTCCTCCTTTCGTTGGTGATCTGGTTCTTCACAGTCCGTGTACCACAATGCAGTATGAGGCACATCCCTTGATAAAATAAGAGGTAATGCTTCCTCTACTAATTCTTCAATTTCATCTATACTGAAGCATTCCTCATAATCTATTAAAGCCATCTGGTTGGTTGCAGTGAAGACATTTAACTAGATTCCTATATCATAAAAAGAAACCTTCATTACCCCGATTTTACAATTTATTCAAGCATTGGCAGTGGCCAAGAATGGTCTACCGAGTATAATGGGAATCTGCGTTGGAGATTTCAAACTTGGTTCCATATCTAATACTAGGAAATCGACAGGGAAAACAAATTTGTCGACCCCAACGATAACATCTTCAATGATTCTTACAGGCTTTCTTTCCGATCTATCGATTAACTGAAGAGTTACCGAAGTAGGCCTCATATCTCCTAGTCCCAATTTTTCATCAACAAAGTATGGTAGAAGGTTAACGTTGGCTCCTAGATCCAAAAGCGCTTTATTTATTGCATGGTTACCTATGATACATGGAATTGTAGGCACCCTAGGATCCTTAAGCTTAGGCGGAGTTCTATCTTGTAAGGCTGAGCTTACTTGCTCCGTGAAGAAGACTTTTTGTGAAACATTATTCCGTCTCTTTCGTTTCTGCGTACACATTTCTTTTAGGAATTTTACATAGGTTGGAACTTGCTTTATTGCCTCTAAAAGGGGCAAATTGATCTTCACTTCTTTGATGATCTCAGTGATTTCCACTAATTTTTTTGGATTTTTATCAAAAGGAGATGGTGCACCAAAAGCATTTGGAAATGGTAACTTTGGCACATGAGGTACCTCGGTCACAGATATAGGTGTACTGTCCTCTTTATGTTCTACTTTTTTTTATTTTTTCTTTTCTAATATTTTTAAGTTTTCTTGTGGGAGAGTCTTTTCTTTGGCTTCATTCTCTTTTCCTATGCTCATAGGGATAGCTACTGGGGTAGGCATCTCTACTCTATTGTCAATAGTACTGCCACTCCATAATGTCTGAACAACTTTAACTATCGGAGTTAGTGTCTGTGAGCTCACATGGTTACACTCTCTTTCCTCTCATTGCAAGGCTAATTGCCTAATTTGGGTTTCTAAATTTGCAAGGGACTGAGTGCAAGAGTGTAAATTTCGGGAGATCTCAGATAACTGAGTTAATTCTCTAGTGCGATGGTGCGCATGTTGTTGCAAGTCTAGAAGGATTTGTAATATAGACACGCCATCATTTTCATTCTGAGGGCATGGCTGTTGGGTAGAAGATTGGTAAGGGATATATAATTGTTGAGAATTTAGAGAATGTTGAGGGTATGTATAAAATAATTCTAGTCGATTTACTTTTGAGAAGCCATAAGGATTATTCCACTGAGGATTGTAAGCATTCGCAACACTACCCCATTGTGAGGCAAAGGGCTGCTTAGTCTCCAACATGGTTGGATACAAAGGTGTAGCTGGGAATTCTATTGGGGCGTAGGTCATGTTGAGATTCGGCCAAGGTGTTATATCACGTCCGGGCATCTTTAAATGAACTATATATTCTATCATATTATTATTTTCATTAGAAGGCAGGGAGAGAGACAAATCTACGCCTCTAGCTTCTGTGGCCAGCAGGAGTGTTAAAAACTGATTCGCTGCTCCGAATAAAACTACAAAGGCTTAAGAAGTGATCAAAGAAAGTTAAAAGTATAAAGAAATATAAAAAGAGAAAGATAAATATTTATGTTTAAAAATCAAAATATAAACAATAAGTCACTTCCTAGGCAGCGGCGCCAAAAACTTGATGGGCTTATAGTATATATATATTTAAATTAAAATCAAACCTTAGCCCATTGCAAGCGCACAATGAAAATTATAGCGTAGCGATAGGATCGATCCCACCAAGAAGTGATTATCTTCTTATAGATTTTTATATTCCTGCTTTTAAAAATAACCTTTATCTTTTAAGTCCTAAACTACTGGATAAATATGAATAAAAGAATATTTTCTTTAATCTAATTGCATAAAAATAAATCCTAATCCTCCTTCATTGAGGTCGCCAATCTCAACCTTTAGCTATCGGATGTTTACAAATTTAAAATACCGTTACACCGTATTGTAGCCTTCCAAAATCTGGTCGTCAATCAAAAACTAAAATTCTTCAACACAAATTAAATCTAATCAACAATCTCCTAAAATCTAGGTGTTAATCAAATTCGAGAAAATTAAAGATGGAAAAGTAAAACCATTACACTAATCTGCAAACATCAACCTGAGTCGTCAATTCAAATCAAAATTCAAATATATTTACAAAGCAAATAAAATCTAAACTAAAAAATAAAAATAAAATCTAAAGTAGAAAGCGAAAGTAGAACCATCCAAAAGGTTGATCTTTCAGCTTCCTCAGCCTTGGTTATTAGGCAAGACCTCAGAGAATTGTGGACGATATTACTTTGTAAATCTTAAACTACTTTGATCGGGAGAAAACACAGACCTCAGTTGTCAATTGATGCTGTAAAATTTTTTGATGATTATTCATATGCCGAGCCCTCTTATTTATAGATCATAAGGGCCGGTTTACAGAGATCTAATTCTAATGAAAGAAACTAATAAAATAAAAGATTCCTAGTATAACTCTAATTCTAATTTTATTCTTCCTTGCTTTTGGATGTTTAATGTGTTTCGGATTTGTTTTCTTGATAGAAGCAGCAGAGTCCTTTTAAGATTCTTCTTTATCAATCTCTCAGATCCGTGATTATCCAAACTTCTAATTTAAGAGTTCTTCTAATTTTGTTCATGACGGTGGCAATTCTCACGTGATCAACAACAATAGTAGTAACAGGAAAGCTTTTATAATCGTAATTGTTAATCACGATTATCTCTTTCTTCAGCTCTCATGACTTTAATAATGGACAATTCTCTATAAAGAATGATCGCTTTCTTCTGTATCACCTTTTACTCTTTTGTCGCTTTCTGAAGAATTGTCTTTTGAAGAATCATAAATTATGATTTCTCATTTTTCCATTCTTTATTTTTAGTATTAGCACTCAATCGTAAAATACAATTTCTCAGCTTTCAATAGATGGAAAATTTTCTTATGCTCAATCATCTTTTTACCACTTTTTGAGTTTATTTTGATGAATATTAATACTTTGGCTCTCTTTTATTATTTTTCTTTAATATCTGCACATCATCAACTTATTAGTAGCAACCTAAGTCCTAGCTTCACTAAGTTAAGGGTGATAAAATTATAAATTATGTGACTGATCAGCGAGTCTTACCTCGTTGGAAAATTGGGAACCTCTACGTTCCAATGTTATAAGCCTCAGGTTGAGCAACTGTCTATGCAAACTTTTGCACTCCACTTTTCATCAACTATTTTGGTTAGTTCGAAACTGGCTCTATGGGTCCGGTTTTACTTTCAAAGGGTTTGGGATGGTTTGTGTTGTCTCCTAAGGGTTTGGGAATGGTGCTAAAGGTTTGGATTAAGTTCTAAGGATTTGGGAAGTACTTCAGAAGCTCAAGAGTACGCCTTTCTCAATGTACGGGTCGATCAAGGCTTGGGCCAAATTTGGGTGTCTATAGATCCCCCTCTTTAGTATCCGATCACTAATGATCGAATGCAAAATAAAGAGACGTCCAAAGATGCCCAAGGCATGCTAACGGGTCTGCTATATTCAAAGCGAACATCAAACATCAAAAAAGTAAAAGAAAAATAACTAAATGGAGAGTGACGTAAGCCCAATACTTGGAAAAACGCGCGTCACTTGGGAGTAGCGGAAGCCCAACACTTGGGAAAATGTCCATTCCTCAAGGCTACCAGTCCTCGTGCTTTTAGCGTCATTAATGGAAAAAACAATGATGGTGTAATTAAAAATGCACGATGTTTGAGCTAACCCCTCATTGGCGTAAAGCAATGACACGAAGATCCACAATTTGAGCCTAATCTCATGAGGCATTGATTGCCCCATTTAATCAGCCACGGGTGCCCCTACGTGAGGTAGGGTTAGAGATCTTTGAGCTAACCCATAAATCTTGAGGATAATTTGGTACAACTATCCAAACGGAGCAAATATTGATGACGCAACACTTTTTGGAAGTGTGTGCCACTTTTGACGATGATCTTACAGTAGACCAACTATGCAAAAACATGGACCCATTAGGGAAAAAATAGAAGCAAGGTGATGGAAGTCCCGACGCAGATCCTGCCCGAGTACAATTTATGGGAACAAACTACCATCAAACAGATGCACAAATGCATGGTGCCTATCTAAGGGATACCGTGCATGTTTTAAGCCTACGACCAAGATAAAATCAAGGGAAAAGGATCCCTTCTGTATCCATGTTGGAATATAGTTGTTTCATATATAATATCATTCATCGGTGGAATCAAACCATTCAAAACATTGACTGTTTGACCGAGATTGACACTGTCGCTCCAACTTTAAAGTAGGATCCAAAGATCTAATGCAAATCTTAGATTTAGGACATTAATTTAGCACAACTGCATTGCCGATAAAATATTGACATTTTACTGCATTGATGCACACATGTGCGTAGCTGTGCATGACAAAAAAGTGCTTTTTTCTTTTTCCAAATGATTTTCTTTCTTCTTTTATCGGATAGACCGGACGTCGGTGGAGAGATGCTTCATCTAATCTGTCTATCGCTGAGAAGTTACCTGCTTCGAGGCTTTGGACCATTTGATGTTCCTGCACATTCTCATGAAAATGTTAGTCCCTTTTTTGTTTATATAGGTAATTAATATACATCTTAATTAATAGAAGAAACAAACTTTTACCTACATTTTTTTATTTTTAAAGACTTAACTACTTTTTGGATTTTGTTTTTTTAGATTTTTTGTTCTTTTTCTTCATTTTGAGATGGAAGTACAATGTTGTAAATATGTAAATGTACAGAGTATAAATTTTTTGAATTTTTTTGGACATCTCACTTTTGTTATTTTTTTCTTTTTTCTTTCTTTTCTTCTTTTTTTTTGGCTTGATGCCTTGACAATGAGGCGAAGTAACAAGTCCCTTTTTAAGCATAGTCGAACTCGTTCATGCGGTCGGACCTGAGTGAAGTTCAAAATTTTTACTAAGGTCAGAATGTCCATACCTTTAGATTGAATCAACCTTTTATCCTTACATCGGGTCATGTGTTTGATGGTGTTGTATAAAGATCTACCTGATCAGGACCTGATTTGAGTAAACATGAGCGTCCCAGTAGGCGACCACATAATTCAGAATTGTAACCAAGGGAAGAACCGATGACTTTCCCTTTTTCTTTTTTAACCTTTTTTACTCACATCACCCAAAACTGATTTTCACCATGCTTGTTGTTGCCCTCTTTTTTACCTGTAGAACCCTTTCGAGTTTTCACTATATTTGTGGGTATGCATTTTTATCCTAGGTGTCTTTTCAGGTTTTCACCTGGTCCGCACAAGCTCGATGTTTTTACCCGTGGTGCCCTTGAAGGTTTTCAGCACATTCATTTTGCTTTGACCTTGTATATTTTTTTCTTTTCCTTTTTTCTTTCATTCACTTTCTCAAAGACCATGACATGGATGTCGATTCCGTCATAGCCGGCTGGGTGAAATTTTTTTATTGCCTCTCAGCTTGGCTCGTGCTAACTCAACGGATACTATGACTGCTCACAGACCTTAAAGAGGCTTTTCTTCAAGGATGTATCTTATCCATGGGTTTGAAAGGGATAGGTTAGGAAGTTTGAGGGTATTTTCGGATTAAAAGGTTTCCTTGATTAGGTTCCAGCTTCCGTAATATACTTCTTCCTTGGGGATTTTACTATACTTGCTCCATGATATTTCTCTCTTTTCTTTTCTATATATTTTTTTAGACATCCTCTTTTTGAAATTTTTCTTTTTTGACTTTTTAGGATTTGATGATAACTCTTTTTTCTCCTTTTTTTATTTGGTATATAAACTTTTTCCATCTTCTTCTCTGGGGAGGGGTTTATGAAAGAAAGACCAATGGCTCAATGGGTGTAGCAAAGGGTATGATCATTCCGGGATGCTTTTTGGTTATATGGCTTTGAAATGATGGCCTCTTTTTAAAGGAATCTTAAGCAATCATGTATCCATTTTTATTAGTACTTACCTTGCCGCTGAGACTAGGACTAGAATCAATTGTTTGGTACAGGAAAGTGATCCCCGTCCATGGTGGCGGGGTGGAGAGCGAACCCTAGGAGTACCTCTTAGATGACATAAGGTCCTTCCTAGTGGGGCCTTAATTTCCCTCTTGGATCGGCATAGAGAGAAGGGAGGACTTTCTTGAGTACAGTGTCACCCACTTTCAACTATCAAATGCGAACACATTTGTTGTTAGTGCGTGCAATTCGCCCTTGATAGACCTGAGCATGACCCAACGCTTGAAGCCTTTTCTCATCGATTAGCCTCAACTCCTCAAAGCAGGACCTCTCTCTTTCAAGTTCTGGTAGATCTATTTCGATGAGAATGCAAAGGGAGAGCACCTCGACCTCAACTGGTAGCACGACCTCGGTTCCATACACAAGGGAGAGCGGTGTTGCCCCTATAGCGGTACAGATTGACATTCGATAGGCCCATATGTGAATGGTAACATTTCACTCCAATCTCGGTAGGTGACGACCATTTTATAAAGGGTGCGTACAAGTGTCTTGTTAGATGTTTCGAAGGCTCCATTAGTTTGTAGTCGATATGGTGATGAGCGGTGATGTTTGATCTTATACTTCTCGCACATGGCTCTAACGTGCTTGTTCATAAAATTGGTGCCGTTATCCATGATGATGTCCTTAGGCATGCCAAATCTACAAATGATGTTATTCTCGATAAATTTCTGAACATGACTGGCCATAATGCTTGTGTAAGATGCTCCCTCTACCCATTTGGTGAAGTACTCGATGAGGATGAACTGATTCCCGTTGGAAGCTTTCAGCTTGATTTTTTTGACATCGTTGAGGCCCCATATGGAAAATGGCCATGGAGTGGTCATGTTGTGTAGATCTATAGCAGGAGTGTGTATCAGACTAGAGTGCTCTTAGCATTTGTAGCACTTCTGAATGTGCTTGCAAATATCAGTTTCCATGGTGGCCTAAAATACCCTTCCCGTAGGATCTTCTTGGCGAGCATGTGTCCATTGACGTGGGCCTCATATACTCCTTCATGGATTACTTTCATGATGTCTTTTGCCTTGCTTTTAGTTAGGCATCTAAGCAAGATATTGTTATATGACCGCTTGCAGAGGCACTCGTCACAGATGATGTAATTCGCTACTAATCATTGGATGGTCTGCCAGTCCGTCTTGGGTGTACCTTCCGAGAAAGCTCGAGTTTAGAGGAAATTCTTGATATTTGAGAACCATGAAGGCTCATCATCTAGCTTTTTAGATCCCTCAATTTGGAGGTAGAAGGCAGGCTCCTTCCACTGTTTGATCATGATTGGTTTCATTTCAATACCATATAGAATTTTAACCATTGATGCTAATATTGCTAGTGCATCGGCAAAGTGATTTCTTGCTCGCGAGACATAGGAGAAGGTAACATCATCGAAGCACGCAATCATATCTTCGAGTTGCTTGTGGTATGGGATCAGCTTCTCATCCTTTGTCTTCTAATTTCCGTTGGTTTGGCAAATGAACAGCTGTGAATCGCCAAACACCCTGAGATGAGTTATGTTCAAGTCAAGTGCTGCTTGTAAGCCGGCTACGCAGACTTCGTACTCGGCCATATTATTGGTGCAAGGGAAATTAAGCTTGATGGAGACTAGTATGTGTGACCCCAACTCCTTCACCTTCGACATTTTATACCCCGTCAAAGTGCATTACCTAGGACTCTTCTATCTCTTCTGTGTCATCCTCTATCATAAACAAGATGTCTTCATCTAGGAATTCAGTTTTCAAAGGCTCGTAGTCAGGTAAGGGATTCTCGGCCTGATGATCAATGAGTGCTTGCCCCTATATTGACTTCTGAGTGACATACATGATATCAAATTCAGATAAGAGAAGTTGTCAGCGTGTAGTTCGGACAGTGAGGGCCGACTTTTCAAACAAGTACTTCAATGGATTCATTCGTGCTAGCAAGAGAATGGCTTGGGATAGAAAATAATGATGGAGCATCTGTGTAGCGTAAACGAGTGCTAGGCATACTTTCTCTAGATGAGAATAGTGTGTCTCGTAGTCGGTGAATTACTTACTCAAGTAGTAAATGGCTTGCTCTCTTCTTTCGGTATCATTATGCTACCCTAGGACACATCACATCGAGAATTTTGTCGTAGAGAGGTACATTAATCGTAGTCTCTCGGGTACTGGGGGACCAAAATAGGCGGGTTAAGAAGATAATCTTTGATCTGATCGAATGTCGCTTGACAATTATCGTTCCATTCAATGGGCAAATCTTTTCTTAGTAGCTTGAAAATCGGCGTGCAGATAGGAGTTAGCGGTCTAATGAATCAGCTAATGCACTATATCCTACCCAAGAAGCCTCTGACCTCTTTACCTATAGATGGCGGTGGCATTTTGATGATAGCTTTTAGTTTGATCAGGTCAACCTCGATACCTTTTCTGCTGATGATGAAACCCAGTAGTTTTCCTGACATGGTGTCGAATGTGCATTTTCAAGGGTTTAGAGGCCACCTGTATTTTATCAGCCTCTCAAAAAACTTTTAAAGGTTTATCAAATGGTCACCTCTCTCTAGTAACTTGGCAATCATGTCATCAATGTATACCTCGATCAGTGCATCACATCATGGAATAGTGCTGCCATCGCTCTCTAATATTTTGCCCTAATATTTTTCAATCTGAACGGCATGACTGGGTAGTAGAATGTTCCCCATGGAGTGATAAATGCTATCTTCTCTCGGTCTGCTTTCACCATTTTGATCTAATTGTAACCGATGAATCTGTCCATGAATGAGAGCATTCCATGCTTCACAGTTTTATCGACCAAGATGTCTATGAGTGGCAAAGGGAAGTCATCTTTCGGGCTCACCTTGTTGAGGTTTCAAAATCAATGCACATGTGAACCTTTCCATCTTTCTTTGATATTGAGACGTTTTGGCTAGCCACTGTAGGTATTTGGAGACCATGAGAAACCCCACGTAATATTGCTTGATGACCTCATCCTTTACTTTTAGCATCCATTCTGGCCGAAGACTTCTCAACTTCTGCTTGATCGGCTTCACATAGGAACCTCATCGGTGCCCAGATTGACAGCTTCAGTCTCTTCAACGATCGGGGTAGGGCCAAGTTTAAAATTGAAAAATTGGTCAAGAAACTCATTGCGAAGCTACTCTGTTGGGATCTTCTCATCTAGACTCGTGACTCCTAACACTTCTTGTATTTCTACAGAAAAGGGGTTGATTTCACGTGGGACGGGTTTTTCAATTAAGACATCATTTTTCTTTTTCTCAGAAATTTTAAAAGACAATATTTTTTGAGTTTTTTATATTTTTCTATTTTTTTATGGTTTTCCTTTTCTTCGGAGATGGTCTCTCGGTAAGGCGTGTCTCTATATACAAAGGGTATTGCCCGCCAAGGGCTATCTCACTTTTTATAGGTTTTTTTCTTTGGAAAGCTGGTGTTGTATGATAAGGAGTGCCGCACTCTTACCTGGTCTGATGGAGGGGGTTGATTGAGATGAATTTTAAGAATCAGGCTCCATCATACTTATCACTAGTTCATCTAAGACCTAGTCCTCAAACGTTAACAAGGGCATATGGTGGTCTATGCCTTAGGTTTGCGTTGGCGGGGGTATCTCTTCCTAAAAAATGGATAGGGAGGCAAGGTCTATTTCAATATCTGGGGGGATGATTCGGGGATTGGTTCCATGGATACTCATCAGTTTGTGTGGGATCAGTTGTGTCACCTCATTTTGGTCAATTTTAATGATCCTGACACTTACAAACATGCTCTTGATATCCAGTCATGGATGAGGCTCATCTTCCAGGTCTATCCCCTTGAATTTGGCTAGGGCAATGTTTTGGGCCTTTTCCTTAGCTTCCTAGACCTCCTCTTCGCTAGGCTTATATCTGTTGTCCACCCTTGGCTCTGACTGTGTCTCTCCTTCCTTGCAAGCAAGGGCCCAACCCTTTTCCATTCTGGTAGCACCACTTCTGGAGCATGGCTACCGTTGCATCCATTCCTCCTCCATTTTTTTTAGTATCCCTTTCATAGGATTCTAGTGCCACCGCCGTTGATGCCTCATATTGAAAGCTGTGGAGATCTGTGTCTTCAACTGTGTGCGACACGTTCAACACTTTGAGATTCTCGATGTTATGGGTCATTTTTTCTCTTTTCTCTTGCCCTTCTCTCATAATGGATACAACTCTCTCTTCGAAGATGAATTTGAGTTGTTGGTATAGAGTAGATGGCACTGCCCTGATTTCGTGCAGCCATGGGAGTCCTAGTAGCCTGTTGAAGGAGGACTTGATGTCCATGACTTGGATGGGATTGAGAAGGTCATTGGCCCAACGGTGAGCCCAAGATCGACTTCTCCTATCACCTCCCTCCTGGTATTATCAAACCCTCTTGCACTTATTCTGGTTGGCCTAAATGTGGAGGGATCAACCATTATCATGGTTGCAGTTCTGAGGGGGCATACATTCAGTGTCGATCTGTTGTCTAACAGGACCAAAGGGATCACCAATTTTGCCATCTCTACTATGATATTAAGGGATTTAGAATGATTGCTTCCTTCATTTAGAAGATTGGCGTCTGAGAAAGATATGGCGTTGGGAGCCAATACCTGCCCGATCATTTGCCCCACATTATCTGGAGAGACTTTGTCAGATACGTGTGCTTCTTTCATTGCTCCCATAAGAGCTTAGAAGTGGGTCGGGGAGGTCATCAATAAGTCCCAAATGGTGATGTGAGTCGGCGTTCTTTTGAGATGTGTTTCTAACGCTTGTTCTCGACTCATTTTTTCTCTAGGGTGCACCGCTATAGGTTCCCTTCTCTCTTCTACTTGGGCTGGTATCAATACCTCAATCTGGTTGGAGATTCTACCTGACCGGGTTATGAACTCAGTTGCCCCTTCCCTGTTGCTACTAGCGTTATTGTTCATCTGATTGTAATTGAGTGGGACCTGATGGGGATCATATGTTGGTCTAAGAATTTTAAATGGGATGGATGGGGATGTCGGTATGATTGAACTGGCGGGGCTAGTGTGACAGTGTTGGGCTTGAGAAATAATTTGCTAAGTTTAAAGGCTCAACTACCCAAATGGTTTCACCTCCTTGATTCCACTGCCATGGTATTTTGAAGCTTTCCCTTGTGTCGATATATTCTAAGTGGTCGACTTCTTCCATTGCTTCCTCCAGTCGATGGGGCGGTAGCGGCGCCTGATTGAAGGTGGCCCTTGGGCCCATTCCTCCCTGTCGATGGGGCGATAGCGGCGCCTAATGAATGTTGGTGTGCAGATTGGCTTGGGGAGGTGCTAAGGGAATGAGCTTCCCTGCCTCAATCAGGTCTTGGATTGCATGCTTTAATGGAAAGCATCGATCGGTTGGGTGACCTAGTCCCTGGTGAAAATTACAGTGCATATTGGGGTCATAATTTCTTGAGATTGGACTTGGCGGAGGTCGCGGCTGGAGTACGGTGACCAAACCCTTTTCGACTAGTAAGGGTAAAAGGACATTCAGGGATTTCCCCAGGGGAGTGAACACTCGATTATATTAGGCCCTTCTCTACTCTAATGCAAACACGACAGTGAGAAGCTCTTTCTTAGTGGTTGTATAATTAACTTGAGCTTCAATCAGGGTATGGCTCGCATACTAAATTATGTGAGGAATCTTATCTTTCCACTGTCCTAAGACTGCACCTATTGCATAGTCGGAAGCATCGCACATTACTTCGAAAGGTAGGGAATAGTCAGGAGATTGAATGATTGGTGCAGATGAGAGAAGGGCTTTGAGTTTATTGAACGCATCAAGACAGGCATAATCAAAGTTGAAAGGTATGACATTTGCTAATAGGTGACACAAAGGTCTCGAGATTTTTGAAAAATCCTTAATAAAGCGACTGTAGAAGCTGGCATGGCCAAGGAAAGATCAAATCTGCCGTACCGAGGTTGGTGTTAGTAGATTAGCTATCACATTAGTTTGAGCCTTGTCAACTTCTATCCCTCTTTTGGAGACGATATGTCTTATGACAATGCCTTCTTGTACCATAAAATGGCTCTTCTCCCAACTTAGCACCAGATTGGTCTCTTCACATCTTTCTAACACAAGGGCTAGGTGATCAAGACAGGAATCAAAAGTTTAGCCAAATACCGAAAAATCATTTATAAACTTCCAGAAATCTATCTATCATGTCAGAAAAGATGCCCATCATGCATATTTAGAATGTTGCTGGTGCATTACATAACCCAAAGGGCATGCGTCGGTAAGCAAACATTCCAAAAGGACACATGAAGGTGGTCTTTTCCTAATCCTCTGGATGTACTGGCACTTGATTGCATCCCGAATATCCGTCTAGAAGCAAAATTATTCTTGATCCACAAGTTTTTCCAAAATTTGGTCAATGAAGGATAGTGAAAAGTGATCCTTGCGTGTCCTGGAGTTAAGTTTTCGGTAGTCAATACATACATGCCATCCTGTGGTTTCGTGTAATGGTATTAGCTCACCGGTTGTATTTTCTTTTATGATAATCCCTGATTTCTTTGGGACTACCTGAATGGGACTCACCCATTGGCTGTCAGAAATCGGGTAAATAATATCTGCATCTAATAATTTTATGATTTCCTTTTGTACTACTTCCCTCATGTTTGGATTTAACCATCTCTAACTTTCACGTGATGTTTTGGCATTGTCCTCCAAATGAATTCGGTGCATACAAATTGACGGATCAAGCCCTTCAAGGTCGGCGACAGTCCACCCTATTGCATGTTTATACTTTATCAGTATGGCCAACAGATTATTCTCCTGTTCCTTGCTAAGAGCAGATGAAATAATTAGTAGGAAAGTTTCATGAGGCCAAAGAAATGAGTACTTGAGGGTGTTAGAAACTGGTTTTAAGTCTAAGGACAGTGCTTTTTCAATAGATGGTTGTAACGGCTCATTGGAAGTGGTAGGTACAGGATCTATCCATGGTTTCCATGCTTTAGCAGTGTCCAACACAGACGTTACCTCCTTTAGTTGAAGGTTTGAGCCTTCCAAATCCGTATACCATAGTGTGGTTTGAAGCACATCTTTTGATAGGACGAGGGGCAATGCTTCTTCTACCAATTCATCAATTTCTTCAATGCTGAAGCATTCCTCATCATCAATTGAAACCATTTGGTTGGCTGCTGAGAAGACATTCAACTGGATTCGCATATCTCCAAAAGAAACTTTCATTACCCCAGTTTTGCAGTTAATGCATGCGTTGGCTGTAGCCAAGAATGGTCTATCGAGTATAATGGGAATTTGTGTTGGGGATTTCGAACTTGGTTCCATGTCTAACACCAAGAAGTCGATTGAAAAAATATATTTATCGACTCCAACCATAACAACTTCAATTACTCCTACTAGCCTTCTTTCTGATCTATCGGCTAACTGAAGAGTCACCGAAGTAGGTCTCATTTCACCAAGTTCTAACTTTTCATAAACAGAGTATGATAACAAATTTATGCTTGCTCCCAGATCCAGGAGTGCTTTGTTTATAGCGTGGTTTCCTATGACACATGGAATTTTAGGAACTCCAGGATCCTTAAGCTTGGGAGGGGTCTTAGCTTGTAAAATTGAGCTTACTTGCTCGGTAAGGAAAACTTTTTGTGAGACATTGTTTCGCCATTTTTGTTTTGCGTACTCATCTCTTTCAAGAAACGTGCATAAGCAGGGACTTGTTTAATTGCTTCTAACAGAGGTATATTAATCTTCACTTCTTTGAAGATTTCTATGTGTTCCTCTCGTTTTTTGGGATTTTTATCAAAAGGTGATGGTGTACCAAAAGCATTAGGGAAGGATAACTTTGGTACATAGGGTACTTCGGTTACAGATGTGGGTATACCATCCTTCTTAAATTTTTTATTTTCTAATCATTTTGGGTTTTCTGACAATGGGACTTCCTTTATGACTTCGTTTTCCTTTTCCTGAGGCTCAGGGTTGACTACTAGTATAGGCATATCTACTTTGTTATCCACAACCTTACCACTTCGCAAAGTTCGAACAACTTGGATTTCGGGTGTGGGACTAGGTATAGTCTCTTCACTCAACTTCCCTCCTAAGTTGGTTGCTGGTAGTGCATATCCTTCATCATTCCCTGTTTCTTCCCATTGTGTACCAATCTATTCAATTTTTGTTCCTATGTTTGCAATGGTCTGAGAACAGGAATACAAGTCTTGGGAAATTTAGGAAAGTTGAGATAATTCCTTATAACGCTGATGCACATGTTGCTGCAAATCTTGAAGAATCTGAACGATAATGGCATCATCATCTGTAACGGGTTGTTCATAAAAAAATTAATTTGTGGCATATATTGGCTGGAAATTTTAGGGGTATTGCTTATATGCATAAAAGTAGTCTTGCTGGGTCACCCTTGGAAAATCGTAATGGTTTCCCCATTGAGAGTCATAGGACTTCTCGGAGCTTCCCCATTGAGAAGCAAAGATTTTCTTAGCTTCTGTTGGATAAAAGGGGATAGTTGAGTATTCCTCTGGAACATAAGGTAACGAGTAGCTTAGCCAAGATGGGTAATTATTGCCTTGCATATCTAATTTATTAAAAAGAAATATTTTTTTTTATATTATTATTATATATACTTTTTTTTTTTAGAAAGCAGGGAGAGAAACAAATCTGAGCCTTTAGTCTTTGTGGCCAGCAGAAGTTTGAAGTTCTGATCCGTAGATCTGAATAAACCTAAAAAATCTTAAGAAGTGATCAAAGAAAAATAAAATATAAAGAAATATCAAAAGAGAAAGATAAACATTAGTTTTTAAAAAAATAGAAATATTAGACAAAAATAAAAATAAAGATAAATTTCGCTTCCTCGGCTGCGGCACCAAAACTTGGTCGTGCTTATTATGTATATTAAAATTACATTAAACTCAAGTCTTAACCTATTGCAAGCGCACAATGAAAATTATAGTACTAGCATAGGATCTTTCCCACGAGGAAGTTTATTTTTCTAATTACTTTTTATTTATATCTCCTACTTAAATCCTTATCTTAAAAACTTCTATTTATCTTTAAGATCTAATCTACTGGAGAAATATAAATAAAAGAATTTATTCTAATCTACAATGCATAAAATAAATCTAAATCCTCCTTCTGATTGAGGTCATCAATCCCAATCTTCAGCTATCTGATATTTACGAAATTAAACAGTACCGTTACACCATATCTCTAGTTTCTTAGCATTAGTCGTCAATCAAGTCTAAGATCCTATCAATACAGATTTAATATAATCAACAACTTCCTAAAATCTAGGTGTCAATCAAACCTTAGAAAACTGAAGATGGAAAAGTAAAAACTGTTACACTAATATGAAAATTCTAATCGGAGTCGTTAAATCAAATTAAAACTTGAAGATATTTACAAAGCTATAAATTTAAACTAAAAAGTAAAGTAAAATATATCCTTCACCCCTCAGCCGCAGTCGTCAATTGCTCATGAGAAACTACAGATATCTACTCTAATCTTCAACACTCAATTGCAGTCATCAACTGCTCTTGAGAAACCTTGGATATCTAATATGCTCTAACTATTTTACACAACTTTGATTGGAAGAAAATCCAACCTCATTGGTCTATTGATACAGAAATTCTTCGATGCTTATTCCTACACCAAGCTCTCTTATTTATAGAGCATAAGGAGTCAGTTTACAAAGACTTCTAATAAAAGAAACTACTAAAAACAAAAGATTCCTAATATACCTCTAATTCCTAATTTTATTCTTCCTTCCTTCAGACAGTTGATGCGCTTCTGGATTGTTCTCCTTTATTTCATCAACAGAGTCCTTCGGAGTAGATCTTCATCAATCTTCTCAGATCCGTGATTCACCAAACTTCTAATTTCTAGGAGTTTTCTAATTCTGTTCTTGGCGGTGATAATCTTCACTCATGTGATCAACAACAACAGTAATAGTAGGAAAGCTTATTTTTTGGGAAATCATCAATCATGATTTTCTAGCTTTTTTTCTTCTCTTTCTTAGAAAATCGTCAATCACAATTTTTTATCTTTCATAGCTTTCTCATAGTTGACGATTCTTTAGATTATGCTTTTTCCCTTCTCTCTTTTTATCTCTTTTAAAGAATCATAAATTACGATTTTCAGGCTTTTAGTCGGCAAAAAATGTCTTTTTCTCTCAATCGTCTTTCTTATTGCTTTTGGAGTTCACTTTGATGAATATTAACACTTAGGCACTCTTTTACTATTTTTCTCTAATATCTGCACATCAGTAAATTATTAGTGGAAAACTAAAGCCTAGCATCACTAAGTTAAGAGTGATAAATGCTAAATTATGTGACTGATCATATATATATATATATATATATATATACATATAGGAAAAAAGAAACAAAATGGGCGACACTTCGTCTTGCTCGAAGGTACACCGATCCTATTGAGCCCTTCCCGCCTACAGAAATTTGGGCAGCATAACGGCTCAATTCTAGGATAGCGAAAAAGAAAAGAAGGTAGAAGAGTAGAGGGGAGAGCTGGAGCTCTAGGGCCCTTCTAGCACCGTTGGGACTTTTGTATTGATACGCTTCCAGTGAGCTTCCGATAGCAAATGGGTTGAGGAATGGGTTTGAACCTCTAAGGCTAGGGAGCTAGAAGGAGCACTATAGGTTTTTCTCACTTTTAGAAAATTTTCAAGCCCTTAAGCAAGGGGGATGACTCTCTATTTATAGAAGTTGAGGTGATTAGTGAAGTTTCTAATGGGTTTGGAAATTAGGTTATAGGAAATTTAAAGTTTTTGGAGTTTTCTAGAGCTTGGAGAAGAGGTATTTGGGTTTAATATTAGATGATAGGGTGGTGACTTGAATGGCAAAAGGGTGACCTAAGCTAATAGGGTCACTAGTGTCCTAAAGAAATATACCCCAGACTTTGGGATGGTCCATAAGTCAAACCCCCAATGTCAATTTGGGCCATTTTTTGAAGGAAAACCAGGCACAAACTGTTGGAAGTTGAAGACCTGCAGTGGCATGGCCTGGTTTGCAATTTCCGGCATAAATCCGCGATCTTCATTTCGCCATAACTTTTGAAATACAACTCTGAACTAGGCCATTCTTAGCTCGTTGGAAAGATGTGAACCTCTACTTTCCAATGGTATAGGCCTTAGCTTAGGAAACTATCTATAAAAATTTTGGAACTCTTTTCATCAACTATTTTGATTAATTCGAAACTAGCTCTATGGGTCTGATTTTACAATTTCCTGCATAAATCTGCGATCTTTATTTTACCATAACTGTTGATGTACAACTCTAAATTAGGCGAATCTTTGCTCGTTAGAAAACTAGGAATCTCTACTTTCCAATGGTATAAGCCTTAGATTGGGAAACTATCTATATAACCTTTGGCACTTCTCTTCTCATCAACTATTTTGGTTGGTTCGAAATTGGTTGGTTCGAAATTGACTCTATGGGTTCGATTTTTCTTTCTAAGGGTTTAGAAAGTATAGGGTTGATTCCTAAGGATTTGAGAATGGTTCATAATATTTGGATTAAGCTCTAAGGGTTTCAAAGGTGCTTTTAGAAGCTCAGGAGTATGCCTTTCTCGAAGTATGGGTCGATCGAGCTTTGGGCCAAATTTGGGTTTCTACACCCGACTACCAAATAAAGAAGATCATCTTGCTGGCAACAAGCCAGGAAAGTATCATTCCCTTCCACTCGATATTTTTATTAAAATATATATAGCTATGCTAACATTAAGTATCAAACTTTTTCAAAACTCGACTCCCAATTCATGGAGCTATTGTAGTCCCCCCATAAGAGACCATCATCATTGTACGTGAGAAGGTTAGATGAAGTACTTCGGCATGTCGAGCGTCGTCTTGACAACTTAATAATGGTTGAGTCCCCATATCCTGTACTGACGGATCTACTCTGCTACGTCTCGAGGGCAACATTTTTCAAAGGTTTACTGAATTGATCTTAAGTTAGACCTAATTTCTAAAAACTCTCTATCTATCTACTTCCAATATCATACCACCCCAATACGTTATGTCCCTGAGAAATTGAACACCGAGTATACCCAACTTTGAGAAATCACACATGTTTATTGGAAAAGGGACCCCTGATGCATCATTAGTGTGAGCAATGATGCTCTCGGTCTGACATGATTTGCGAAACCTTCACCACCCTATTTCATCATCATTTACCTTGTATTTTGACTTTCGCTTACGCCTCCTGTAATTCATTTGCGAGTAATCCCCCGTCAGGTCACACCGTGCACCCACAATTGCGAAAATGCCTCTCGATTGCTACCAAAAGGCCTTCGAATCCTCTTTTACTTAGCTTGTGCAAACAGATAAGAATGTCAAGTAGTTAATGTCATCTCCTCGATTCACACTTTGATTTCTTTAGGAAACGACATTGCACCTTTTAGTAGGGTGTCTACTTCGAAGCACTCCTTTTCCACAATCTTGTATCGAAGAGAGGAATCTATAGATACCCCATTGCCCCGTCGGAGTATACAAAATGTTTCGATAACCATTGACCTCGTCCACTATTTCTAGAAAGGTCGGCCCTCTCCAAAAATCCTAAAACCTATTAGTTTGGGAATTATACGTAGGAGACCACCTAGCTTATAATTGAATTATACACTGGAGTCCCAACGCACAATTCGAACTCGACCCGACCCGGTGATTTCATGGATTATGCATTAGTGTTCTAGGGCATAATTTGGTTATACCCAGAACTCAATGCGTATAATCTCTACGTGGCGCACCAGACTCTCTCTCTCCAGCATCGAATTCCTCTAGATTATACATTGCTATCCCAGCTCATAATTCGATTATGCACTGGAACCCCAACATATAATTATGCGTTGGAACCCCAACATATAATCAATCCAATTTGGGGTGGGTTTCTTTTTCTCAACCTCTCCGACTTTCCTGATTATGCACTATGATCATAGCGCATAATTGTTGAAAGTCCTACTTGGATTCTAACTTCGAGATTGATCGGATCACCAGATCACCTGATAGAGCCAACCGGTGTGCCGCCAGAATTATGTGCTGGAACTACAGCTGTTGAATTTGCCACCTTTGCAGTTATTATATGATTAAAACAACAGATTAACTGTACAAATTACAGCAATGTGGGATCAAGGTGAGTAGTCAGTCCTACAAGAATCAGGGCAGTTATAGCAAGTTTTAAAAGGTAAGTAAGGGTATGTTCATAGGGAAATGTGATTTAACAATGGTAAATCTCCAGATCTAGAGTAGATCCGGCACTCTCTCCTAATTTAAACTAAACTAATGCAGGAAAGAGGAGAGGTTTTGGCTTTTTGCCACGTTTACTATAAACTATAAAAGTTAAATTCAAGTGATCCAAATCTAATCAAACATAGAGATAAGAGGAGATATAGAAGAGATGAAAAGTCAAATGGTGGAGAACAACAGCTAGGGGTATTGGTCTCTCAGAGAAAATCAAAGGAATCAAAGGCAATGTAGATAACTGATTTGCAACAATCCTCTTTGCTGGCTCCAAGCTTCCTAGGTTCCCCCGAATCTTCCAATGGATCAAAGTAATCCTGAGGTTAGGCTCTGCCCTTCTGCTAGAAACAATCCTAAGTTTATGATCTGCCCTTCTACTAGATACAGTTCATCCCCGAGATTGTTCCAACCTATTAATCTACCCATGTTCTCTCGGCAGAGGTGAGGTATAAGAATCCAATCTCCACCACTGGATCAAGGCAATCCTAAGGTTAGGCTCTGCCCTTCTATTGGATACAGTCCTAAGTTTATGATCTACCCTTCTACTGGATACAGTTTATCCATGAGATTGCTCTAATCTATTGATCTTAATTAGAATAAGAAAACCATTGCAGAGGCTACAGATGCCAAGCTATCAGCTCTCCATTTCTAGCTGGCATTCGTAGGAGTATCCAATCCAGGGAAATCAAATATGATGAAGTGAAATATAGATTAGAATAACCTTTAAAAACCATAATTATATTACAAGCTTACAATACTATTGTGCCCAGATCTGTCATTTGTGCAATAAATAGTCTCTTATAAGCTTGTGAATCTCTCAACTTATAGCTCAGGACCTCACCCTAACTATTGAAAAGAGTTTAGCCACTCATGATTGGCTAAAGAGAGAATGGGAGAAGAAGGAAGGAGGGAGAATTTGGAGGGAAAAATGGATCTCGTGCTAGGCTCTGGATCTCTCAAATTTTAGATGGTTCTTCTCGATTTTCTTCAAGCTTTTATACTCTCCTCCTTTGTCCTCAGATCCGTTTCAGCCAATCAGAGCGTGAGGGAATAATTCTGTTATTCTGGACCGCTGATGTGGCTGATTTCTCTTCTAGAAGCTCTCTTCCCATTGGCTCTCAACTGGAATAGACACGTGAAGTAGTTAGGGTTTCCATGTGTGCCCAACTATGTGCCAAAAATACCCCAGGGGTCGCTAAAGTGCTTTGGAACTCGTGCACAAAAATTTGGAAATGTCAGTTGCTAAAGAAACACATTGAGAAGTTGCCAAAATGAGTGTCGAGAGGTTCAGGGGATCCTCTTGATAGGTTCTGAATTTGGCTTAACTTCTCATCAATAGGTTGCATTAGCTTTCGACAGCTTCGCAGACTCCTCGACAAGATTGGGAGTAGCTCTTGATAGGTTTGGACACATCTCAACAGGTTGATGAAGATCATGTCGACAGCTTGGGAGAACATTTCAAGATGTTGATTTGAACTTGTCGATAGGATTGATGGCTCGTCGAGAGGATGGGAAGCTCATTTCACCGTTCTGTTCCGTTCTTCATTCATCCTGTCGACAGGTTATAATCAACCTGTCGACTTGTTATACATTCTCCAGTGAAGTGCTCGACAAGTTGGCTCAATCTTCGTGAGAATGAATGTTGCTTCAGGTAAGTCATCGACAGGTTATCTTTCACTACTTGACAGGTTTAGTTGAACCTCGTGATAAGTATCTAGAACCTCTCGACTTCATCTATACCTTGAAGTATCCTCTCGACAGGTTCTGGGTCTGTACTTACAACCTCTCGATAGGTGCTGGAACCTCACGAGATGTTCATATTTTCAACTCAGTACCCCTCGACAGCTTCTTATACACATGCTCAACCTCTCGACTGCTTGGTTTTCGATCATCAGAACCTCTCGATAGCTGGACTTAACCTCTCAATAGGTTCTGCCTTGTGCTTCAACAGCTAGCTCACATCTTGGTTGTATTGTTCTTCATTTGTTTCACACTCAGCAACCCCTTAGTAGGTTCAATCCTCACTCCTTTTCAGCTGGACTTGGTCCTCGGCATTTCCAAATGGGTAGCACATTGCTTCTTGGGCTCTTTTAAGTGAAAGTCTGTATTAAGCTTGCAATTTATTGCTTAACTATAAAATATACTCAAAACACATTATTTGTCATCTCACTAATTATTAGTCCAACAAAGGTCAGGTTAGGAGGTGAAAAATGGTATTTTTCACTGCTTGACACACCCTAAACCTAAGCTTTGCTAGTCCCTGAGCAAAGAAAAAAGTAAAAACAATTATTGAAAATGAAAATGCCACTTTTGTAGGGAACACAAATGCATTTAGCATATGCATCAAGCCTTTTAAACCCCTAGGTGGTCCCTAGTGGAGGAGTGAAGTCTCCTGAGGGTTTATAGTGAAGTTACCAACAAACTTCTCCAATGATTCACTTAAAATTAGTGCAACATGTTGAAACAAAAGTTGAGTAATATAGAATTTATTCCACACCTTGTCCATTCAGTTTTTAGAGGATTCTCAACAAAAACAAGACACTTTAAAACTGAAATTCTGCTGTAATTCCTTCACAATCAATCAGCTCAAGTCAAGGTATTTTGTATGAAAATTAATGCATAGCTTACCCTCAAATTAACGATCATGCTTTAGATAGTGCCCCCATCAATCTTAATTTCAGACCCAAAGCTCACCAGACCTGTCACTCTTAGAAATAGAACAATTCACACAACTCAAGAGTAGTTACAGCACTCAAATAGGACTATAAGCATGAGCATAGGCATTGCTCCAATTCCTAAAATTTTCTAACTCTTTCACCATAGATTAAACAAATTCTAATCTCCACATCACGGCTTAATCAATTTTCAGATCAGTAGGGTCATTTTATTAGGTTGTAATGTGGCTTATGAGTGAAGTTTATAAAGAATAAAAGGGAAGAATGGGATTCAAAATTGAGAAATCAAAAAGATATGGAGGTGATTTGCAACTTCACAACCTTTATTTCTGCATAGTTCCATCTACTTCTTGAATTTTCATATTTGAAGTGATCAGTTTCTAATCTTCTTTTCAATCTTTCAATGAAATGACTTCTCTTCCATATTCTATTATTTTACTTTTCTAATTTTCTTTTCTTTTTGTATGTTTTTTCTCTTTTTATTTTTCTCTATATTTTTATTGGCTGGAATGCCGCAACTATATATCACACTTGCCTTCAACTGTATTTTCTTCATTCTTCACCAAATTGTCAAACCTTGCTCCTTCAACCTCACTTCTCCTCCAATTTCCTGATTTCTCTGGTTGAGGGTGAACTGAAACAGGTCAAGAGGTTTTGGGTTTAAATTTTTTGGTTGTTGTCAAAGAAAACTGGGATTTTTAAGGCTCAAAAGGTATGTATCAAGGGCAATTCAAAGGGTAAGGATATTTTTAAGCTCAAACTATCCAAAGGATGGCTTTACTTCATGTCCTCAATGTCATGAATGCTGTCATGCTTTTTCAATTCGGATTTACCTAACTTCTAGTGAGCAAAGCTAGGTCCAATCAGTCCTTAGAGCAGAAACAATTGCTAAACACTCTTCAAAGAATTTTACTTTTTCAGGCCCAAATCTCACTGGGTATGGTCTTCCATTAGACTTCCAGGGTATATCCTCACAATTTTCCCTCTTCTCAAGTTTATGAAGCACTCATTTTATAAAAAATTCCTGACATTTGCTTCATGAATGTGTTAGAGCTATAACATGTTTCAGTTTTAAAAAGTTTTTAATTTCCTCTATATGTAAACTATCAACTGTGAAATTATTTTATTTCTTCAATTTCTGTTAAAACCTTGCGGCACTACCATTAACTATCCATTGGCAAGCTGCTACACCCCCAAACCTCTCAGGAGCAGTGTCCCCACTACTTGGAAGATAGGGAAATGTGCAGCAAGAGAAAAATAGAAGCATACAAAGTAAAGAAAACAGTAAACAAAAATGCAGACAATTGCAAACTATACAAGAAGTTAACTAGACAAAGCATAACAAAGAGAGATTTCATTTAATCACATAAAGTTGTACAATGGAACAATGACATACAAGGGGGATAAAAGGAAAAATCCTAACGAAAGACAGGAACCTAAGAAAAATCTAAACACACATTAACAAAATATCCTGTCAAAAATAAAATGGTTGGTCCTCTTGGCTCCAGGATATCCTCAACCTGTTGCTTTTGGAAGAGGAATTGCAAGCGAGGGTGGGGGAGAACAGGGATTTAAGGAGAAGGATACTGAGTGGGTGGTGGGTGTAGTGAGGAGGATGGGGGAGAAGATGTAGGTTGGTCTATCTTCTGTTTCTTCTTCTTTCTCTTATTCTTTTTCTTCTCCTCCTTGGACAGAATCCTTTGGACTTCCTCATACTCATCCCACAAGAATTAATATGGGCCAGGCTCTTTTGGTGGTGGCAGATCTTCCCAAACTGGATCGAATTTGATTGGCAACTCAATGGGTTTGTCATCCACCATAGTTGTAGGAGGGGTGAATTGATGAACGAATGCAATGGAGGGGAAAGGGCCTGATATTTAAAATGTGTGGGTGCTGGAATATTAATCGTCACAATAACTTTTCTCATCTTTCGAAGCCTAATTGCGAAAAGGATATGTTGGTTTCGAGAAGTATGGAACATCGGGCGATTTAATATTGGGAATGGTACCGCGAAGTGCATGGTGGTCTATTTTTAGCAATCGGAGTTAAGGCAAGGAGATGGGAGCTATTAAGGCTCAGACAAATGGTTGAGGGCAAGGAGGAAAAATGAGCTTCGACAGGATTGGAGACAAGGCATCGACATGTTGAGACAACCTGTCGAGGAGTTAAAAACTGTTGAACCTCTTGAGAGGTCCATGCAATCCTGTCGACGGGTTGAGGATTTTAAACGAATACATTTCGAGAGGTTCACAGAACCTCTCGACGGGTACTTTTAGGCTCATCCATCACTCCTCTCGATAGGTTCCTTCTTCCAGAAAATCACTTTAGGAGGTTCATAGAACCTCTCGATAGGTACTCAGAAGCTGCTGAGAGATTAACCAAAGCCTACAGAACCTTTCAAAATCTGTATAGATCCTATCGACAACCAATTTTTCACCTTCAACACCTGTTGAGAATTAATTCACACTGCTTGATAGCCTCCAGATCTTGTCGAAAAGTAAATTGGGCACTCTCAAAACCTGTCGAGATGTTCATAAAACCTATCGACAGGATGTTGTTCAATCTAAATAGTCTTGCACTCAATCGCCAGTTCACTTCTCAACAGATCTGACACTCCAACTTCGTATTTTAATACATTTTTGACAAATTATCCTACCTGAGGCACCAACCAAACATGGCGAAATTCATGTTCAATGCCAAACAGAAATGAATCAAAGATAGAAATAGTAGCAAAAATAACCAAAATCAGTAGCTAGTATACATAGTGTACATTGTTGAAACTCAGCTATGCTATGGAGGTTCATGATAGTGGGTGATCATCACAGGCTCCACCACATTTTCAATAGCAAGATTGAGCCTTTGACCATTTACTTTCATGGTCCTTCCATCTATTGGGTCCTTGATTTCAACAGCTCCAGATGGGGATACATACTCAACTATGTAAGGTCCCTCCCATTTGGATCTTAGTTTTCCTAGAAAAAATTTCAACTTAGAGTTGAACAACCATACCTTGTTGCCAGCTGTGAACTCTTTCCTCAACAGGTGTTTGTCATAGAAAGCCTTGGTTTTCTCCTTGTAGATCCTAGCATTTTAATACGCCTCCAACCTTAACTCTTCCAGCTCTGACAACTAGAGTTTTCTATGTATGCCAGCAGAAGTTATGTAAGTATTCAATTCTTTAACAGCCGAATATGCCTTGTGCTCAAGCTCTATTGGTAAATGGCATGCCTTGCCGTATACCAGCTTGAAGGGGGACATCCCTATGGGGGTATTATAGGCAGTCCTATAAGCCCACAGAGCATTAGGTAATTTCAAGAACCAGTCCTTCCTATCCATCGTCATTGTTTTTTCCAAAATGTGTTTGATTTCCCTATTAGAAAGCTCCACCTGCCCACTGGTTTGTGGGTGATATGGGGTGGCAACTCTATGTGTCACAGAGTTCTTTTTGAGTAGATTCTCAAACTGTCTATTACAAAAGTGGCTCCCCCCATCACTGATGATGGCTCTGGGGGTACCAAACTTGGAGAAAATGTCATCCTTCAAAAAGTTGAGGACAACTTTGTGATCATTTGTTCTTGTAGCTATGTCTACCCATTTGGACACATAGTTCACAACTACAAGAATATAATTGTATCCAAAGGAAGGAGGGAAAGGACCCATGAAGTCTATCCCCCAAATGTCAAAGAGTTCAATTACAAGTATAGGCTGCAAAGGCATGGAGTTTCTTTTGGAGATACTTCCCATATTTTGGCATCTTTCACAGGCTTTGCAATGAAGCCATGCATCCTTGAAGAGAGTGGGCCAGTAGAATCCACTTTGGATCACCTTGGCAGCAGTTTTGTTCCCGCTAAAGTGGCCTCCACAAGCCTAGTCATGACATATAGTTAGTATATTGTGAAATTCCTCATCAGGGACACATCTCCTCACCACTGGGTCTTCATAGTGTTTGAATAGGTATGGATCCTCCCACAGATAATGTTTGATCTGTAAAAAGAACAGATCCTTGTCCATTTTATTCCAATGTGGGGGAATTTTACCTACTGCCAAGTAGTTCACAATATTTGCAAACCAAGGTGTAGAAGTGTTGACAACAAACAACTATTCATTCGAAAATGAATCATTAATAGGCAACCTATCAAATTCCTCTGCTAGGATCCTAGACAAGTGGTCCACAACCACATTTTCAACCCTTTTTTGTCCTTGATCTCAAGATCAAACTTCTATAATAGGAGAATCCATCTGATCAGTCTAGGTTTGGCATCCTTTTTTGACAAAAGGTATTTGAGGGTTGAGTGGTCTATGAAAACCACTATCTTGGATCCAATCACATAAGACCTAACTTTTCTAGAGCAAAGACAATTGCCAATAGTTCCTTCTCATTTGCAGTGTAATTTAACTGAGCATCAATCATGATTTTGCTGGCATATGTGATCACACAAGGGGCCTTATCCTTCTTTTGTCCTAAGACTGCACCAATTGCAAAGTTTGATGCATCACACATCAGCGCAAAGGGTATGAAAAAATTAGGTGCTTGGAGGATAGGTGCAGAGGTTAGGCATTTTTTTAACAACTCAAAGGCCTTGAGCCATTCATCATTGAAATCAAAGGGAACCTTTTGGCACAACAGGTGGTAGAGAGGTTTCAAGATTTTGCTGAAATCTTTGATGAATCTCCTGTAGAAGCCAGCATGCCCCAAGAATGATCTGACTTGTTTCACAGTTTTTGGTGGGGATAAATGTGTAATCAGATTTATTTCAGCCTTATCTACCTCAATGCCTTTGTGGGAAACCACATGACCAAGGACAATGCCTTGAGTGACCATGAAATGACTCTTTTCCCAACTCAACACCAAGTTGGTTTCCTCACATCTCTGCAGCACAAGGCTGAGATGATGTAGACATTGGCTAAAACTATCTCCAAAAATAGAGAAATTATCCATGAAAATCTCTAGAAACTGCTCAATCATGTCAAAAAATATAGCATACATGCACCTCTGGAAAGTTGCAGGTGCATTACATAGTCCAAATGGCATCCTTCTGTAACCAAAGGTGCCAAATGGGTATTGAACATAGTCTTTTCTTGATTTTGTGGGTAAACAGGGATTTGGTTATACCCTGAATAACCATCGAGAAAATAATAAAAAGCCTTTCCTGCTAACTTATCCACGATTTGGTCAATGAAGAGCAAAGGGAAATGGTCTTTCTTGATTTTCAGATTGAGCTTCCGATAGTCTATACATACCGTCCAACCTATGGTTTCCCTGATTGGAACAAGCTCACTAGAATCATTTTTTATCATAGTAATTTTAGATTTCTTAAGTACCACCCGAGTAGGTGCCACCCATTCAGAATCTGAAATTGGGTAGATGACACCAGCATCTAGCAATTTGACCACTTCTTTCATCACCACTTCTTGCATGTAGGGATTCAATTTTCTCTGCATTTCTCTAGAGGGTTTGGAGCCCTCTTCTAGATAAATTTTATGCAAACACACAGAAGGATTGATGCCCCCAAGGTCAGTAATGGTCCAACCAATTTCTCTCTTATGCTATTTTAAAACACACAACAACTCTTCCTCTTGCTCATCTGAGAGAGAGGAAGAAATAATCATTGACAATTTCTGGTTTGCCACCAAAAAAGCATACTTCAAGGTCTTTAGTAGCTGTTTCAATTCTACTTCCAGTGGACCTATGAAAGAAGGCAACAAAGGTGCCTTTGATGGTGGTGGAAGAGGCAACACATGATGTTTCTAAGGGGGATACGTTGTTGCTAGCCCCTCATCAGAATTTAAGGCTTTCACCTCATGAATCATGGGTATGGGGGCCTTCTCTTCCACAGTCTCACTCCACTCATTCTCAAAAACATCATCCAAATCATAACAAAAATATCACCATACAGCAACTTGGGAAAAGTCTCTTCCACAAGCTTATCAAAAACATCAATTGAAAAACAATCCTCACCATCCACGTGAGGCAGATTAGCTGCATTGTAAATATTCAATTTCACCTTCATGTTGTCAAAATACACCTCCATTATTTCTGATCTACACTAAATACAAGCATTGGCAGTGGCCAAGAAAGGTCTACCAAAAATTACAAAAATTGAGGTGGTACACTTGCTTGGCTCTATGTCAAGCACCAGAAAATCAGCTGGGTAAAAGAATTTGTCAACTCCAACTAAAACATCCTATATCATTCGCACAGGCTTCCTTTCAAATCTACCTACTAGTTGTAGCACCACATGTGTGGGCTTCAATTCTCCCATGCCCAACTTCTCATAAACAGAATATGAAAGTAGGTTTATACTAGCTCCCAGATCTAATAAAGCCTTTTCAATGGTATGATCCCTAATGATACAGGGGATTGTGGGAACTCCAGGGTCTTGAAGCTTGGTTGGAGTTGTAATAGACATTACTTGGTTCATTTTCTCAGCACAAAAGACCTTCTTGGATAAATGTATCCTAAACTATCTTTTGTGGGTGCACAATTCTTTCAAAAACTTTTCATAAGCTAGAACTTGCTTGATGGTATCAAGTAAAGGCAAGTTGATCTTAACTTGTTTGAAAGTTTCCATTATCTCCTCAACCTTAGCATTCCCCTTGTCAAAAGGAGATGCTACTTTCAATACATTAGGAAATGGCAAACGGGGAACTGTCCTCTCATTTGTAGCCTTAGCAAGTTTATCAGATTTTTATTTATTTTTGTTTTCAATTTTCTGTTGGGGCACATCACCCCCTTTATTTTTGATATGCTGCTCTTGCTGCATATTTTTCTTAGTTGTTTCTTCATTTTCTGCACTTGACTCAACAGGATCAATGCCAACTCGGTTATCCACCAGCTTCCCACTCCTTAAGGTGATGACAGATTTGACTTCTTCATGAGAAGAAATCTCACCAACCATGTATTGCCCCTTTGGATTGTTCATGGAGTGACTGGGCAGTCTCCCCTCTTCATTCCTAGCCAAAGAATTAGATAGCTGACCAAGGTGTTCCTCTATCTTCTTGATGCTTCGACTGTGGGAGTTGACAGTTTGAGATAAAGGGCCTAAATTCTGGAGTGAAGCCAGAACTTGCTCTTCAAATGTAAGGGACCTAGAGGGTGTTGGGGATGGTGCACTTTGATGCATAGGCTGAACCATTGGCTAAGCCATAGGCTGTTGGTATTGGGGCCTTATAAAATAATTCTACTGGCATGACTGGGCATTCCTATAGGGCATGAACTGTAGTGGCTGCTGCTGGTATTGAAAGTTATCTTGTCTCCACCTCAAATTTGGCTGGTTTCTCCAATGACAGCCAGTAATAGGCTATTGTCCATAGGACTGAGCATCATTTATATGTTCCATCACAAAATCTAGGAATTGGGCAGCTGAGGGGCATTCCTCAAGGGAGTGAGTGGGGGTCTGGCATATGACACATGTCTCATCCACTTTAGCAATCATTGGAGACTGCATTGCTCCCATGAGCTTATCAAACTTTTGGGTCAGGCTATCCACTTTTCTTTCTAACTCATTATGTCCACTCACCTCATATATTTTTCCTCTGGTAGTATTTTCTCTCACCAATCTAAGGGTCTCAAAATCTCTTGCCCAGGTCTCCCTTTGCATGGAGTTTTCACTGATGATATCAAATAACTCCCAAGCCTCATCTGCAGTCTTGTGGAGGTATGTACCACCACAAGAACTATCAACCATATCCCTGCTTTTAGGATCAATTTCTTGATAGAAATTTGGACAAGTTGTCATTCAGGAATTTGGTGATGGGGACATTGCTTCAAGAGTTCTTTAAATCTCTCCCAGGCTTGGTGAAAATCTTCAGTTGGGGCTTGAGCAAATGAGATAATGCTCTTCCTCAACTA
This sequence comes from Chloranthus sessilifolius, assembly GCA_021018995.1. Lineage (NCBI taxonomy): Eukaryota > Viridiplantae > Streptophyta > Magnoliopsida > Chloranthales > Chloranthaceae > Chloranthus > Chloranthus sessilifolius. The sequence goes on along the minus strand of CM037597.1, from coordinate 36,528,124 downwards.
ACTTATTTTGGACATGAGGAAAAACTTAGCCAAAAACTGGCATTGAAGATTATTCTAAGACTGAATATTGTTGGGTGGGAGCATTGACAACTAAGTTCTGACTCTATCCTTTAATAAAAAAGGAAAGAGTCTCAACCTGGTTGCTTCCTCCCCCAAACCTACAATATGAAGGTGGTACACAATCCTAAAAATTTATCAATATGCTTATATGGGTCTTCTTTGCTCAGGCCAAGTATGAGGGTAACATATGTATGATAGAAGACTTGATCTCATAGCTCCCTTGAACGGCAGGGAATTGAATGCAGAAGGGGGAATTATAAACCCCTGGTGCATTGCATTCCTTTAAAGTCCTATGTTGCTCACTCATTATAGAAATTTCATAATCAACTAAAGGTGTGTGTATGGTTTTCTTAGGTCTAAGAAGTCTTTCCACTTCAAGATCTAAGGGAGCAATCTCAGGATTAAGAGATCTCCTCCCAAGCATACACACAACAAAAACCAATTACAAAACATAAAGTCATAGCAGAAAATTAGCAAAATAATCACAAGACAGACAACTACAAAACTACAGATCTACTCAACTACAGATCTAGGAATATAAACAAAGTTAAGAGATGCAAACTTAAGCAATGCTTGTTCTTCCAAGTGATACAGAACTCCTCCTAGCTCCACAGATCCAAATCTGAAATAGAGTAAAACTGCATAAAGACTAAAGCAATAGTTAATCAAATACTTAACAGTCAATGAAAAATCTAAATAAAAAAATGAGAAAACTTAGATCAACCACTTTTAAAAACACAGTTCCTCAGCAACGGTGCCAAAAACTTGTTTAATCTGCCACCTTTGCAATTATTATATGATTAAAATAGCAAATTAACTGCACAAATTATAGCAATGTGGGATCAAGGTGAGCAGCCAATCTTGCAAGAATCAGAGTTGTTGTAGCAAGTTTTAAAAGGTAAGTAAGGGTATGTCCACAGGGAAATATGATTTAATAATGGTAAATCTCCAGATCTAGAGTAGATCTGGCACTCTCTCCTAATTTAAACTAAACTAAAGCAGGAAAGAGGAGAGTTTTTAGGTTTTTGTCATGTTTACTACAAACTACAAAAGTTAAATACAAGTGATCCAGATCTAATCAAACATAGAGATAAGAGGAGATATAGAAGAGATGAAAAGTCAAACGGTGGAGAACAACAGCTAGGGGTATTGGTCTCTCACTGAAAATCAAAGGAATCAAAGGCAATGCAGAGAACTGATTTACAACAATCCTCTTTTCTGGCTCCAAGCTTCCCAGGTTCCCCCAAATCCACCAATGTATCAAAGCAATCCTAAGGTTAGGCTCTGCCCTTCTGCTAGAAATAGTCTTAAGTTTATGATCTGCCCTTCTACTGAATACAGTTCATCCCTGAGATTGCTCCAACCTATTAATCTACCCAGGTTCTCCCGGCAGAGGTGAGGTATAAGAATCCAATCTCCACCAATAGATCAAGGCAATCCTGAGGTTAGGCTCTGCCCTTCTGCTGGATACAGTCCTAACTTTATGATCTGCCCTTCTACTGATATAGTTCATCCCCGAGATTACTCCAATCTATTGATCTTGATTAGAACAAGAAAACCATTGCAGATGTTGCAGATGCCAGGCTACCAGCTCTCCATTTCTGGCTGACATCCGTAGAAGTATCCAATCCAGGGAAATCAAATATGAAGAATTGAAATATAAATTAGAATAACCTTTAAAAACTATAATTATATTACAAGCTTACAATACTATTGTGCCAAATCTATAATCTGTGTAATAAACAGACTCTTACAAGCCTTTGAATCTCTCAATTTACAGCTCATGACCTCGCCCTAACTACTGAAAAGAGTTTAGCCACTCATGATTGGCTAAATAGAGAATGGGAGAAGAAGGAAGGAGGGAGAAATTAGAGGGAAAAATGGATCTTGCGCTAGGCTCACGTTGTCTAAAATTCTGGATGGTTCTTCTTTATTTGCTTCAAACTTTTATACTCTCCTCCTCCTCCTCCTCTATCCTCGGATCCATTTCAGCCAATCAGAGTGCAAGGAAATAATTCTATTATTCTGGGCTGTTGATATGGCTGATTTCTCTTCTAAAAGATCTCTTCCCATTGGCTCTCAACTGGAAATGACAAATGAAGTGTTAGGGTTTCCATGCGTGCCTAACTATGTGCTAAAAAGACCCCTGGGGTCGCTAAAGTGCTTTGAAACTCGTGCACAGAAATCTGAAAATGGCAGTTGCTGAAGAAACACATTGAGAAGTAGCCAAAATGAGTGTCGAGAGGTTTAGGGGATCCTCTCGATAGGTTCTGAATTTGCCTTAAGTGCTCATTGCCAGGTTGCATTAGCTTTCGACAGCTTCGCAGACTCCTCAATAGGGTTGGGAGTAGCTGTCGATAGGTTTGGACACTTCTCGACAGGTTGATGAAGATCCTGTCGATAGCTTGGGAGAACATCTCGAGATGTTGATTTGAACTTGTTGATAGGATTGATGTCTCGTCGACAGGATGGGAAGCTCATTTCACCATTTTGTTCAGTTCTTCATTCATCCTGTTGACAGGTTATAATCAACCTATCGACTTGTTATACATTCTCCAGTGAAGTGGTCGACAAGTTGGCTCAATCCTCGCGAGAATGAACCTTCCTTCAGGTAAGTCGTCGAACAAGTTATCTTGCACTGCACGATAGGTTCAAGTGAACCTCGCGATAAGTATCTAAAACCTCTCGACTTCATTTGTACCTTGAAGTATCCTCTCGACAGGTTCTGCATTTGTACTTCCAACCTCTCGATAGGCGCTGAAACCTCATGAGATGTTCATCTTTCAACTCGATACCTCTCGACAGCTTCTTATACACATGCTCAACCTCTCGACTGCTTGGTTTTCAATCATTAGAACCTCTCGATAGTTGGACTTAACCTCTCGATAGATTCTGCCTTGTGCTTCCACAGCTGGCACACATCTTGGTTATGTTGTTCTTCATTTATTTCACACTCAGCAACCCCTTAGTAGGTTCAATCCTCACTCCTTTGCAGCTGGACTTGGTCCTAGGCATTTCCAATTGGGTAGCACATTGCTTCTTGGGCTCTTTTAAGTGGAAGTCTGTATTAAGCTTGCAATTTATTGCTTAACTACAATATATACTCAAAACACATTATTAGTCATCTCAAGGGTCCAACAAAGGTCAGGTTAGGAGGTGAAAATTGGTATTTTTCACTGCTTAACAACATCACATAATAAATTATGCTTTGTGTCCTCTGCATATATTTCAGATTATGCATTGGATTTCCACCGTATAATTTGGAATTATGCATTGCACTCATAGCGCATAATTGGCCGAATACTATAAATAAGGCCATTGCCCTCCCACTATGAATACCATTCAATAATCTTTTATTCCTTTCGGAAAATTGGAGGTTCACTCTGAAATTTTGAATAAAAGGATTAGAGTTGCACTCTAAGTCTCTGATTCTTAGAACTGCAGAATCTTCTTTAGAAATCTTAAGGGTAATCGAGCACGGTGGGGCTGGCCCACCAGCTCTGATTCACGAAACAGTACGAAGAGAAGAAAAGCTAGACTTAGATCCAACCCCTAGGAAACCTCTGTCAAAATTCTTAACCTTGTGCCAATTAGGTTCCTAGTCCTTCTCCATATTTATGAAACTGCCATTGCCTCAACGGATTTGGCCAATGGAGCTAATGGAGGGTACAACGGAAGGAGGCTGATCCTCCTGAGCATAACGGGCCCTAACACCTTCTTTGTTAGACCCAATTAGGATTAGAAAACCAAACTAGTTAAATTGTAGGCAACCTTAGCTGCTAAACTGGGCAGGCCGACGTTTAGTATAGGAGTCCAACCCAAATCCCTCGCTTATCCTCGCGATCGATCATTGACGTTCTACAGTGTTAATAAATCTGTAGATGGCGATCACGACACGTACATTTAAATTCGGTTGGAACTAATAATTTATGGAGATGCATTTAAAAGTGCCCTTTTCCTCCATTATTTTATTACTTTCGCCCACAACTACAAACTGTGTCCACCCGTAATCGATTTGGGCCATTTTTCGGGACCCAAAAGGGACCTAGAAACCCGTACCAACAATTGTACCTAAAGATATGTCTTTAGAAAAGGTCATCAATTCATATTTTTACCTAAAATAATATGCTCTTGCTTTATTGGTTTATAAAAATGAGATATTTATCATGCACCCTCAATCCATTGCACGTTACCCATGATATAGGTGTACAATCTTTTCCTTCAGCTAAGACTGAGGCATATCTTTGTCATCCCTGGTGCATCTTGCATTATTGGCTTGAGTACGAGAGAGGATTTGTTGGTAGAGGTACCGAATTAGATCCCTTTATGCCTGTCCTCTTCAGTGTGACTCGTGATAAGTGAGTGTTACCGTTGGAATCACAGGAAAATGGTGATTCAACAACTGCGGAGCTCCAATCGACTAGTGCAAGTTCTTGATGCAGCTATACCTGTGTAATCTATCTTCTATTGTATGTATGGCACCATGCCGAGAACACAATTCATAATTCAAGTTAGATTTATTGCAAAAACCATTATCTTTTTCTTATACGGTTAGTAGTTAGTGATATATTTCATATATTTTTTATTGCATGTTGCTGATATAGTCCTTGGCTACACTCACTGCTATATGTTGCTTGATCCTTTGATTCACCTTATGCGCGTGTCGTGGCACCCAATTTGGCTCAAGTGCAATACCCCAGGTAGCACTTAAACGTATACTATATATATATATATATATATATATATATATAAATATGATGTTCTCAGGTTGCAGCTGAAGGCCTAGCTTCAAAGGTATGAAAGCGGTTTGTGCCGGCTACTAAACATGTATATTTGTCCCAAATATAAGTAAATTTCACCCCTTTGTATGCCATGATTTAGTAGTTCCGGTTCTGTGGCCATCATGCCTTGTGATTTGATTTTTAGCAAGTAACAAGACATGCTCAACATGGTTTGATCATGGGTTATTGTATGGAGTTAGATTCAATTATCACTACAAGAAAAGTGTCCTATGCCGATGGCTGTTATAAGAAGTTGTCGACGAATATAAATGTAACACCTTGAAAATTTCGAACCCGAACACATCGACTAAGTGTGCGTGCCAATGCCGTATTCAATGCAAGCAAATTTAAGAATAATCAATTCAGTATGTGTGCCTGTGTACTAAGGTATACATATTAAGTGTGTGGGTCGTTACACAAGCTTCGTGAGAAAACCACTGGTTGGAGACTTGTGTCGTAAGTAGAAGTTCCAAGGATCAGAACGTAGGAAGTGCATTGTGAATAATATTTTAAGGACTTTTAATAAAGGCCTGTACATCATCTGGGGTGTACCAGCCACACACTAAAGTAGCTCCCTTGAATTAAAAGAAACCCACATAGAAGAGGAATTCATTGCAACTCGTGGGAGAGTGAGAGTTGAGAGAAAGAGATTAGAAAGAGGAAAAAACTTCCTTCGCCTTCCCGTATTCCCTCATGAGATCATGACCGTTGTCGTCACAACAATTGTGCCTTCGTTTGAATCTTTGTCATAAGAAACTTCGATTAATAGTTTCATTGTGATCGGAAAAAGAAGATTGAGGCATCAAACGAGCACGAGCGAACTCGAATAAATCAACATAGACTTCGCATTCACGGATAAGGAAGGTAAAAATTGTGATCGCTTCAATTACAAGTTTTTGTTTCTGAAATCATGATTTTGATTTGCTTATAATTTGAGTGCATGCAAGGATATTGAGGGTCGGATGAACGCGAATTGTCAACGCTGATATCCTTCGATATCGATCGCCGCAGACGTTGCATGCACATCTAGAAGGTGAGATTTATGTTTTAACTGTGTGGATTTAATTTAAATTTGATCTGTGTGTGAATTAAAGGTGCATGCAATGGGTTGTTGGAAAACTAGAATCAAGGAAGAAGAAGCCCAAAAGTTACAGAATCTGCCAAATTCAGTAGAGCGAATCACCTTCCGACACAACGTGGAAAATTTGCTCGAGCGAATTTTCTCGAAAAAATTTCTCTACCCAAATTTTCTTGAGCGAATTTGCGTGTGCCACTGGGAATCTATCAAAATTGCTAGAGCGAATTTGGAGCAGCTTGAGCGAATTTCCCTATTTTTAGGCTACTTTAATTTTTTTCTTAGAGAAACTTGTGCAACTTTGAGCCATTTGATTCCTCAATCATTGACACTAAGTTGTGAACTTGATGTGATCTAGATTGAGAACAGGAGACCGTCCGTAGAGACTTCCACTTGGATTTTGAATGGTGCTGAACCTTTGGTAGGGAAATTAATGACTCGATTTCAATTTACTCTTGATTGATTCATAGATCTTAATGATATACATGACATGATGATCATCAGAACTGGAAAAAATGGGATTTGTGAAATCTTGTTGCATTTAAAACATTTGAAATTACGAAACTTTTGAATTGCTTTCAAATATTTTTCACTGTGAACTATGAACCTTGAATAAGAATTTTGCATAAGAACCTTGTACACAAAATTGTATGTGAACGTTGATTTTCTTGAATATGCACTTGAATTATGAAATTAAGTTTGAATGTGATCTTTGATGCCAAGTGGGTAAGAGGAGTAGAGGCTCCGTAGAGGGTTAGAGGCCCCGGGGTCTATGACCTTGTTTCAACTTCATGGAATGCTCTGTTCTAGCGTCATGGGATGGTTTTCTCCAATGGAACATTGATCTCCACATGAATGTGTAATAGAACTCTGAAACACTAAGTAAGGAATCACATGACACATTTACATACTGAAATGACATGTTTAAATCTTGTGATTTCGAGCTCAATACTTTGATTCGCTTTATGTAATTTACGAAAAAAATAATTTTTTAACTTAGTCATTGAAAATCTATGTATTGTCTTGACAAAATGAAATTGGTTTTGAATTTTCCTTATTGAGCTTAGATTGTTAGCTTGTCCTAACATTTATGTCAGAGGTGTAGATCTCTATCATGATCCTGGTCATGAGGAGGATCCTGACCACGTGCTGGAAGAAGTAGTCTTCTGCCAAAAGAGTTCTATCCATTGAAGTGATCAAGGATAGATAGATTTTGGACTAGGTATAATATCAAATTTGTGCTTGCATGTATGCACATATATACGTATTTGGTATACCACTGTTTAGGTGACGGTCGGTCGTCTCCGATGGTCATTTTGTTTACGTTCTATATATGTATTAGAATCTCAGCTACTGCCTTTGATATCTGTTTCGATTTCTGCATATTTTACACATGATATCTGCTTCGAATATTGAATTTTGAGTTCGACGGTCTGATTTTTCCCTGAAATCTAAGGGGAAAATTGGGCTGTTTCAAGAGGTATCAAAGCTTCAGTGTGACCACTAAGCATCTGAATTCGATGACAACCCAATTTTTCCCAAATTTTCATGTGAGGAAAATCGAGCTGTCACAGGTGGTATCAGAGAACCTGGCCTTAGTTCCATGTGACACCATTGGACCTGGTCAACTGTGGCACCCTGTGTCATGATTGATGTCAAAGTGACTACATGAGATTCCTTTAGAAAATGTGGGCTAAATTTTCACGATCAATATTGATTGAAATTGTGCTTGATCGTGATAGATTAGTATGGCCCCACACAGGAGACCACGAGCTCTCCCCAAAAGAAGCACACCTAGCGGCGAGGCACGTCGAGTGGTGCAGGGATTACCACGGGTGCTAACACCGTTCCTTTAAGAAGAGGGAATGAAATCGACATCAACATTAAACCAGAAGGAGGAAATGGCATCAGGCAAATGGGCCAACTCATAGAAACAATGGTCAATATGATGGCCCAGCTTGCTGGACGATGCCAACCTTCTAGATTCCAAGAGTTTAGGAGGATGAATCCTCTGAGCTTCCATGATCAAGCGGATCCGCTCGAAGTGGAAGAATGGATAAATAAGATGGAGAAGCTTCTTCGTGTGGTTTCGAGCACCAAAGAAGAAAAGGTGAACCGGGATGCCTTTCATCTGACAAGAGCTGCAGATTCGTGGTAGAAGTCTGTGGAAAGGACCTGATTACAGGGGAAACCTAATACCCCATGGACCTGTGCTCAATTTGTGGAGGTGTTTAATGAACAATACTTCCTCGATGCAAATTAGGGAGCAATGGGAAGTTAAGTTCGTATCATTGGAGCAAGGACCAATATCGGTCCGTGAATACGAAGTTGAGTTTATGAGGCTTTCAAAATTTACACCCCTACACGCTGCCATCGAACTAATCAAGGCAAAGGAGTTCGAGCGTGGCTTGATACCCAATATTAAAGAGAGATTGTCATTGTTCAGGCTAAGGACCTTTGTTGAGGTCATGGACTTGGCTCTAATCGTCGAGTCGGATATTGAGAACATGCATAGGAGTAGATAACAACAAAATCAGAGTAGAACCAACTGAACATAGTCCTATGCCTCTGAACAGGTGAGTAAGACATTAAGACTAATGATGTCAGAAACAAGTCTACCGGCTCAGACCACTTACTCAAGATCGGTTGGGCCTGCCCCCATAAGGCCTCCCTGTCCCTCGAATTCTGTTACGGCTAGAGTGTCAAGATTTCGGCCAACTTCACACGCTGTTTCCTCCATGCCGATAGAATCATGCTCGCAATACGGGAAGCGACCCATGACGGAAGAGTGTAGATGGGCAACAGGCGCATGTTTTAAGTGCGGTAAACAAGGACATCAGATAAAGGATTGTCCTAAGATGGAGAATAGGAAGATAGCAATGACACTCATATAGAGGCCCTCTCGACCTACAGTCCAGGGTCATACATATGCAGTCTCTGCATAAAATGCTCAAGCGACGAATAAGGCGATCCAAGGTATAATTTCTTCCTGAATTGTCAAATTATCTCCTTGAATTCAATTGATGAGCATCCTTAGAGTTTGCTTTGATGTTGACACTTCACGATTATTATGACCCTTCATACATACTCTTAACAAAAATCGCATGCATGAAATCTAGGTACCTTATATATGCACCAATAATGCGATATTTGTTAGCACAAAGCACGAGTATTGATAGACCCAGGGTCTACTCATTCGTTTGTAACTTCTCAATTTGTGGCCGAATTGAGCATCACTATCAAACCGTTAGACAACATCTTAGCAGTGTCAGTTCCTCCCGGGATCTCATTCAGCACGGGCACTATTTGTAGGTCAGTCATTATCTGGATTGAAGAATGAGAGAAAATGGTAGATCTAATTCTATTAGATATGGAATAGTTTGATGTAATCCTCATAATGAACTGGCTATCTGTTACCATGCAAGCGTTGATTGTCTTTGGAAAGCGGTCACATTCTACCCTCCAAAATAGAAGGCTTTCCGATTCCATGGCATCAAGTCGAATGTGGCACCCATCGTATCAGCTATCTAAGCCACACGATTATTGCAACAGGGATGTCAAGGGTACCTTACCTTTGTGATGGGCCAACACGATGAGAAGATAACATCGCTGACATCCCCATTGCATGGAGTATCCAGATGTATTTCCTGAAGAACTGCCAGGATTACTACCAAATCAGGAAGTAGAGTTTTCAATTGATCTAGCTCTAGGCACTGAGCCAATAGCAAAGGCACCATATGGCATGGTGCCGACATATTTGAAGGAGCTTAAGGAGCTTCTAGACAAAGGATTTATCAAACCTAGTGTCTCTCCATGGGGAGCACCGGTTCTGTTTGTTAAAAAGAAGGACGATTCGATGTGACTATCTGTTGATTACCGTCAATTGAATAAATTGATGATCAAGAACTGTTACCCACTTCCTCGGATTGATGACCACTTCAATCAGCTTCAAGGTGCTAAGTTTTTCTCCAGGATAGATCTAAAGTCAGGATATCACCAGCTGAAGGTCAAGGCAGGAGTCATTCTTAAAAGTTTCCTCTGCACGAGATATGGTCACTATGAATTCCTAGTAATGTCATTCAAATTAACAAATGCACCAGCATCCTTCATGGACCTTTTGAATAGGGTGTACAAACCATGCCTTAATAAGAGCGTGGTCATTTTCATAGATGACATACTCATCTATTCAAGGATGAGAGAATATCATGAACAACATCTGCACATAGCCCTTTAAATGCTTCGTGATCACTCACTGTACGCAAAGCTAAACAAGTGTGAATTCTGGTTCAAACAAGTTAGCTTCTTGGGACATGTCGTCTCTGAAGCAGGCATTATAGTCGACCAAGCCAAGATCAAAGTGATCGTGAAATAGGAGCAACCAAGGACAATGACAGAGATTCATAGCTTCCTTGGGTTGGCTGGTTATTACCGCATGTTTGTCAAAGGTTTTTCCAAGATTTTTGGACTGAATCGTGTGAAAAGAGCTATTAGGAGAGAGCTTTTAGGAGGCTCACGAGGAAAAATGCTAAGTTTAAGAGGACCTAATTGTGTGAAAAGAGCTTTCAGGAGCTTACGAAGAAGTTAACCACAACACCAGTACTTGCCATACCTTTAGGCAGTGTAGGTTTTGTGGTGTGCAACGATGTGTCACACAGCAGGTTGGGCGGTGTGCTTAATCCATCCAAGAGAGTCACTGCCTACGGTTCTCGACAACTCAAAGTTCATGAGAAGAACTACCTGTCACACGATCTTGAGTTGGCAGCTGTCATTTTTGATCTGAAGATCTGAAGGCACTACCTCTATGAGGAGACCTTCAAAATATTTATTGATCACAAGAGCCTCAAGTACTTGTTCACCCAGAAGGACTTAAACATGAGGCAAAGAAGGTGGTTGGTGTTTCATAAAGACTATGACTGCTCCATTCAGTATCATCCTGGGAAGGTGAATATGGTGGTAGATGCGCTGAGTCAGAAGTCATCCACCCAACAGTTTCACCTCATCACGAGAATCCACAGTTGGTAGTTGTTCAAGGAAATATCGGCATATGATGCAAGATTCGAGTTGAGAGAATCGGGAGCCTTAGCTGCTAACATTACCATTTGGCCAACATTATTGGACAAAATTCATGAATTGCAAATGACTGATGAGGAGCTAATGGTCATCAGACGGGGGGGGTGACTAGTGGTAATAGGAGGATGGTTAGTTAGTATGAAGAGACTGACTTTCTAGGTTGCTGCAACCACTTCTAAAACAAGAATGGAAATGGGAGGCTATATCCATGAATTTCATCCTTGGTTCACCTCTAACTATGAAGGGTCACAATGTGATCTGGGTGATAGTTGATGGCTTGATAAAATTAGCTCATTTCCTACTGTATAGCACAAGGTACACTACCTCAAAGAGATTGTCAAACTACATGGCATTCCAGTGAGCATCGTGTCAGACAGAGACCCGATCTACACCTCCATGTTTTGGCAACGTTTTCAAGAAGGGTTGGGTTCCTTATTAGATTTCAGTTTAGCATTTCACCCTCAGACTGATGGGCAAATTGAAAAGGTGAACCAGATTATTGAAGATATGCTCCGAGCCTATATGCTTGACTACCAATGATCATGGGACAAGCACCTACTCCCGATTGAATTTACTTACAATAATAGCTATTAGGTGAGCATTGGGATGGCTCCCTTTAAAGAACTTCACCGCCAGAGGTGTAAATCACTGCTCAACTGGGAAGAGGCCAGAGAGAAGCTCATGTTAGACCCCGAGATTGTGGCAAGCACAACCAAAGTGATTCGGTTAATCCGGGAGAGATTAAGGGTCGCCTAGAGCAGGCAAACGAGTTATGCCAACCTCAAGAGAATAGTTATCAAGTTTTAGGTAAGCTCAATACAATAAATTACCTTTATTCCATTATCACTTTGTGACACTCACACCCCACATCTTTTTAGATTGGCGGCCATGTTTTCATCAAGATTTTGGCGACTAAGGGCGTGATGCATTTCGGAAGATGTGGGAAACTAAGTTCATGATATGTTAGACCTTTTGAGGTACTCGGTCGAGTCGATGAAGTAGCATACCTGATTGCTTTGTCACCACAACTACCAAGTATACACAGTCTGTTCCATGTATCAATATTGCGGAAGTGTGTGCAAGACCCGACTCACGTATTGGACTACCAACCCGTTGAACTCTGAGTGAATCTAACTATCGTGGAAGAGTCAATATAAATCTTAGATCATAAGGAGCAGACCTTGCGGACCAAGCGAATTCTACTTGTACTAGTGAAGTGATGGAATCACTCAACTATTGAAGCCACTTGGGACTGGGAAGCAGAAATCCGTGACTAGTACTCACATCTTTTTTATTGAATTATGTTAGAATTTTAGGATACTTCTGTACGAAAGGATTGAAAATTCAACGATGTAATATGGGCTAATGTCCTAGCAATAGTCATTTTATTGTAGTAATTGCTCATTTCGTTTTTGATTAGGGGCAATCAGAAACCCAAATTTTGATTTAGTATGTGTGCATGAATGTGTGTTGACATCCAGACATTATGACAGGTGAAAATGGAAAAGCAAGAGGAGACTTAAGCCTCATAATAGTCCATTGACTATTTAAAACCAATAAACTTGATGGGCCAATTCTTCATAAAACCCTCCAGACATCATCAGAGAAAATCGCTTGAGTGATTTTTCCAGGCCAAAACTTTCTGGTGGAAATTGCACTAGTGAATTTTCAAGCGACTCCGCTCGAGTGAAATTGGAAATCGCTCGAGCGGTTTTCGCCGTATATAAGAACTTCACTATTTCTTTTTCTCATTCTGTATGGTTTTTGAATCCGAGAAAGAGACCTTTCAAATTCTTCTTCTTCCCGAGACAACTCGTCGGTATTCTTCATCGATCAACCACGAAGACTCCGCCTCCTCTCGCGCATTCCAGCATTCTTTGTTCTTACGATAAAAAGGTAAACCTTACCTTGCCTAACATAGATTTTGAAATCTATTTTCCTTCAATGACATCCAAAAAGAAGATGGTCACTAAGACACCGACACTGAAGCACCCCTCTTCAAAAGCCCCTTCGCCAAAACGACCAAAGATCGATCATCCACCACCACCAAAAGAACTACCCATGACATGGTGCAACTCAAAAGGATTCGTGATCAAATGGTCATTTGATAATGACCTTTTTGAGGACCAAGACATGACACTTTGGTCATTTATCTACATCACAACGGCTGGGTTAAAACCTTTGCTCGAGCCATTTCACGAGCACTAGTACCGAGGCTGGTTAGACTTCTCTACCATAATTTTTACCTCGTGAAAAACACGGGCATTCTTTGCACTAAGATCGATGGTAAAGTGTTTGAATTTGACATCAAACACATAGCCAATGTGATGGAATGCCCCATGTACTTCATTCAGGATAAAGGTCTGCTGGAACCGCACTCTGAGATAGCACCTTTCCATGTATTTATGGCGACAATGACCGGTGGAGAGCACGGGTCCAATCGATCGGTAAGGAGATTGAAATTACCAACGGATATGTGAATGTTTGACATGGTCATGAGGTGTAATATATACCCTCTAAGACATGAACAAGAAAGAGTGGGAATCTTTCAGCAGGCTCTCTTTGCCGCTCGCGAGGACCGTTGGTTCAATGCACCAGAAATGGTGCTCGAAGGGATAAAGTATGCACAAGAGAAAATGTTAGAGAAGATGAAGAAACACTCACACTTGTTGCCATATGCCTACCTCATAACCCGAATGATAGAAGAATATGAGGATGCCGATGACGACTATGAAATATCTCCAAATGAGCCACAGTGGACAAACAATGTTAAGCGGTATAGATTGGAGGATTGAAACCTAAGCTACCAGAAACTGAAGAAGAGTGTCCTAGATCGACACTACCACCACGTAGCAAAACACGGTCAGGATGAACCAGATCAGCAGGAAGAAGCACCTCAACAGCAGGGACCTCCACTATAGCAAGCTCCAACTCAGCTGCCCCACCTCGTACACTGCAATATTCTCACCTTGGTGGAATTTAGTCGGCAGACGGACACTATGAAATGGCGTTTGGACTTCCACGAAGCCATTTTAATGGACCTGATGTGGCAGGCATACCCAACTACCACCACTCCATGCATCGTGATGGCTCGAGAGTACACTTCGAGTGCGTCGAGTTTTATAGCTGGTGGTGATGGTGATCAAGGAGAGGAGAAGACGCACGAGTAAGCGGATCGATGATTGATCTGACAAATGGATAGGTGGTTTGTTTTTCGTTGTTGCTGATTTAATAATTTGATTAACAATTGGATTTTCTTTAAAACGAATGGTTTTCTTTGATGGCTGTAAATGAATTGTTTTAGAGTTTGGTGTGGATGCATGGTAGAATTTTAGCAGTAATAATCGTATAATTCTATCAATGGTTTAGACTGATTTGTGTTAATGGTTTATGGGTGATTAATGATTAATTTCAGTAGTTAACGGTTTAATCACTTTTATAGAGATAACACATTAAATTCGATTTGTGATGATGGCTACTTCGATAAGCTATTAAATTTTACTAGTTAATGGTTTAAAAATATTGTAGCAATGTTATGCTCAATGGTTATTAGTAAATCGATTAGCCGTGGATATGTATTCTATAAATTATGGATGTGTTTCTTATAAATGTGTTGTTTGGATGGCTGACGGAAATTTGATTTAGATGTGGAAGGTATACTACCTAAGTTGTGCATGATGTTCTTTTATGGTTAATGACATTTCCTGTCAACATGTCTTCCTCTAGTTGCATGCGAATATGCCCTAGTACTTGTGGGTGTAACTTCCCATCCGTCGTGGATGAGTACTAGAGATAGATTTTAACTACATGATATAGATCTTTAGTTAAAGGATTGTGTTCTCTTCCTATAGAGACTTTCAATCTCCCTACGTATTCGATGTATTCTCTTGCCCTAGCATTACTACCACTGACAGTAGTCATGATGTCATTGCTTGGTGTGGTACCAGGGTATGTCTTCCAACCCAAATGTCACGTAGTGAATTTTCGAGGATAAAAATTCTTTTAAGAGGGGGAGGATGTAATACCCTGAAAATGTCGAACCCAAACACACCAACTAAGTGTACGTTCCAATACCATATTCAATGTGGTTCCTGAAATTTAAGAATAATTAATTTAGTGCGTGCGCTTGTGTACTAAGGTATCTGTATTAAGTGTGTGGGTCGTTACACAAGCTTTGTGAGAACATCACAAGTTGGAGACTTGTGTTGGAAGTAGAAGGTCCAAGGATCAGAACGTAGGAAGTGCATTGTGAATAATATTTTTAGGAATTTTTATAAAGGCATGTACACCATCTTACGTGTACTAGTCCCACACTAAAGCAGCTCCCTTAAATTAAGAGAAACCCACATAGAAGTGGGATTCATTGCAATTCGTGGGAGAGTGAGGGTTGAGAGAAAGAGCTTAGAAAGAAGAAAAAACATCCTTCTCTTTCCCGTTTTCCCTCGTGCGAGATCACGACCGTTGATCGTCACCACAATTGTGCCTTCATTCGAATCTGAGTCATAACAGAACTTCGGTTAATTGTTTCATGGTGATCGGAGAAAGAAGATCAAGGCTTCAAATGAGCACGAACAAACGCGAATCGATCGATGTAGACTTCGCATGTGCGGATAAGGAAGGTAAAGATCATGATCGATTCGATTGTGGGTTTTTGTTTCTGAAATCACGATTATGATTTGTGTAGAATTTAATCGCATGCAAGGATTTTGAGGATCGGACGAACGTGAATCGTCAATGTTGATATCCTTTGATATCGATCATCACGGACGTTGCATGAGCATCTAGAAGGTGAGATTTACGTTTTAATGGTATGGATTTAATTTCAATTCGATCTGTGTGTGAATTAAGGGTGCATGCAATGGGTTGCTGGAAAACTCGAATCAGGGAAGAGGAAGCCCGAAAGCTGTAGAATTTGCCAAATCCGCTCGAGTGAATTGGAATTCGCTCGAGTGAATCAACTTCAGAAACAAGGTGGAAAATTTGCTCTAGCAAATTTTCCAGGTAAAATTTCTTGGGCCAAATTTGCTAGAGCGAATTTGGGTGTGCCACTAGGAATCTATCAAAATCGCTCTAGCAAATTTGGAATTGCTCTAGCGAATTTCCCTATTTTCTGGCTACTTTAATTTATTTCTTGGAGAAACTTGTGAGTCGTTGAGTCATATGATTCCTCAATCATTGACACTAAGTTGTGAACTTGATGTGATCTAGATTGAGAATGGGAGACCGTCCATAGAGGCTTCCACTTTGCTTTCGAAAGACACCGAACCTTAGGTAGGGAAATTCACGACTCCATTTCATTTTCCTCTCGATTGATTCATAGATCTTAATGATATATATGACATGATAATCATCAGAACATGAAAATAAGGGATTTGTGAAATCTTGCTCCATTTAAAACATTTGAAATTACGAAACTTTTGAATTGCATTCAAATATTTTGCACTATGAACTGTGAACCTTGAATATGAATTTTGTATAAGAACCTTCTACACAATCATTATGTGAGCTTTGATCTTCTTGAATATGCACTCTGAATATAAACATGAATTATGAAATTAAGTTTGAACGTGATCTTTGATGCCTAGTGGGTAAGTAGTAGAGGCTCCAGAGAGGGGTAGAGGCCCCGGGGTCTATGAAATTGTTTCTGCTTCGTGGAATGCTCTATTCCCGTGTCATGGGATGCTTTTCCCCAATGGAACATTGATCTCGACATGAAAGTGGAATTGAACTTCGAAGCACTAAGTAAGGAATCACATGACATGTTTACGTCCTGAAATGACATGTTTAAATCTTGTCATTTCGAGCTTAATACTTTGATTCGCTTTATGTAATTTTAGAAAAAATTTATTTTTTAACTTAGTCATTGAAAATTTATGTATTGTCTTGATGAAATGAAATTGGTTTTGAATTTTACTTACTGAGCTTAGATTGTTAGCTCATCCCAGCATTTATGTCACAGGAGTATATCAAGGTCAGGATCCGGGTCTTGTGGAGGATCCTGACTATGTGCTGGAACAAGAAGTAGATCTTCCGCCAGAAGAGTTCTATCCATAGAAGTAATTGGACTAGGTACTGTATCGGATTTGTAATTTGCATGTATGCATGTATATATGTATTTGGTATACCACTGTTTAGGTGATGGCCGGCTGTCACTGGTGGTCATTTTGCTTATGTTCTGTATATGTATTAGAATCTCATCTACTTCCTTTTATATCCGTTTCAATTTCCGCATATTATACACGTGATCTCTACTTCGAATATTGAATTTTGAGTTCGGCGGTTCAATTTTTCCCTGAAATCAGTGTGGGAAAAATTGGGCTATCACAAGAGGTTTAGAAGCTTCAGTGTGAGCATTGAGCATCTGAAATCGATGATGACCTAGTTTTTCCCAGATTTTTATGTGAGGAAAATTGAGTCATCCCAATAAACCTTATCCCGACGGCTATGTAGACACCCAGATTTGGCCCAAGGTCTGATCGAAACACATTTCAAGAGAGGTGCATTTCTGAGCTTCCAATGGCAGGTATTGTAACCTTAGGAATAACCCCGGATCCCTTAGAATCCATCCCGATCCCTTAGAACACATCCCGAATCTTTAGAACCCTTTTCGAACCCTAAACCTAACCTTCTCAGGCAATGGTTGAAGAGTGGTGCACTAGGGCTGGCTGAAATCTTCTACTGCAATCGAATCATATACCAATGAAAAGTACAAGTCTCCAACTTTTCAACGAGCTAAGAATCACCTCAATCGGAGCTATACACCAAAAGATATAGCGTTCCGAAGTTTCCAACAAATTAGGGTTTTGGGTGGGGATCCCTATGGGATTTGGCACATGTAGTACATGCACCAAGCCATTTTTGGGCAGAAATGGCTTGGCGTAAGTATTAGTTGCACCAACCTTATGTGGGCCCACCCCCACGAGCAAGGAACTTCCCAAACACTGTTTTGACACTATTTTATTGTACCTAAGCTTGGCACAAGTATTAGTTTCACCAGGCATAGCTACAGTAACCGTGGGTTTTTTGCTTGAGTTTCATCTTTGGGGTTTGACTTGTTGACCATTTTCATGCACTGGGTGTGCTACACTTGTTATGTTGCACCCTTCCTTATCCTATTTGCAACCCTCAAGTGATTTGAAACACTACCCTATCATCCACCATTACAGCTACTTTCACACTTTTCTAAGCTTCAAAAATCATAGGAAACTTTAGATGCTTGATTATCTAATTGCTAACCCAACTTAAGCCTCTAATCATCCTCCTAACCTCTCCTTTTCCTATAAATAGAGAGGTACCCCTCCCTTTGACAGGGCTTGAAATTTTTCCTAAGAGAGAAGATTATGAAAGAAGCTCCTTCTCCCCTTCGGTGCCCCTTTTGCATACAACTTCCAGAATTCCCAAGCTCCCTTTTAGACCTTACCTTTCATCAAAACCTATTAGTTTAGGTGAGAGCTACCCTCTAGCCTTCCTTCTCTACCTCTTAGCTATCAAGCCCTAGGAGCTCGATCCCTTGTTCTAACCATACAAGCCATTGGAAGCTCACTGAAGTATGCTTACGCAAGGATCTACAATGGTGCAACAAGGGCCCGAGAGCTTTGGCTCTCCCCTCTACTCCTCTACCTTCTTTCTCCTTTCTCTATCCTCACATTTGTGTCGTTACGCCGCCGAAATTCTGATAGGAATAGAGGGGCACAAATAGGATTTTGGTGCCCTAGGGCAAGAGGAAGGACTTTTTGCTTCTTTTATTTTATTTTTATTTTGGCCATAAGTAGAGACCGCATTAAGCGGGTTAATCGGGTGCCTAACACCTTCCCGATTGATAACCGAAGCTTCTACCCAAGTGTCTTTGGCATAGACCGATTATTCAGAGTCATTTTGGCACTTTGATGATTATAAAATTTATTTTAGGTTTCCCGAGACACCAAAAGCTTTGGGTGGTGACTCTAGCATTTTTAGTAGGGTGCGCATCGTCGCAACGAGATCGTCACGATTCCCACGGTTGAACAGATAGCGACTTTGCTGGGGAGTAGCTAGTAGAGCTTCCCCTTGAATTTTGGCCTTTTTATTTCATTTCACTAACCTTATTGCAGTTTTTTATTTTTTTGTACTCACCCCTACGATTTTGTCTTTTTCTCACCCCTACTTTTACGTCATTTACGTGCCTTAGCCGATCGGCGGGCCTACTTGCGCATTGCATTTACTTTTATTTACTTTTATGTCATTTAAAGTGCCTTAGCTGATTGGCGGGTCTACTTATGCATTGCCATTTAATTTTCTTTATTTTCCATCATTTACACGCCTTAGCCGTTTGGCGGGCCGACGTGTGCATTTACTTTACTGCAAACATATTCTATCAGTGGATGTCGGCCCGTAGAGGCGGCACAGGACCACCACCCCCCGATTTTGGGCTTTAAGCAAATTCCCTCAAAATTTGAAAATTGAAATTGAACCAACAAGGGGGACTTAATTGATTTTTGTGAGGTTAGATTTTCATGGGTTGGGATTTCTAGGCAAACATATAAACTCCCGATTTTTAGTACGGCGGTAGCCCCTAGTGGTGATGATCCAGAAAAGTACCAGCCCACCTAGTATCTAAGTACTTGCGCTGGAGGTATATTGGGTGGGTAACCTATCTTGTTACGAAGCCTAAAGCCCATGGGGAAAGAGCGTTAGTAGACCCGCACTGGCCTTATATCCCTTAGGTTCGGTGAGGAGAGACCCGATACAACTAAGCAGTCTATCCCCGGAAGCATTGCTTTCAGAAAAACTAAAAAAAGAGACACATTTCGGGTTGCTGTTTCTGCTGTCAAAGCCTGTTTAACCCCCTTGTTTGCCTGGCACAACTAATACATGAGCCAAGGACTTTTTATCTAAAAAATTGAGCAAGTTTGCCTAGCGCATCTAATACTTGCGCCATGTCTGGTTTAAGCTGTGCATCCTGAATCTGTGGCCTATCTCACCATCCCAGATTCCTCGATTTGTGATTTTGCACATCTGTTTAGGTCCCGCATTATCCGACACCCAATACGCCCTCGCCGGTCAAAAGAGGGTGACTTCTTTTTTACCCGCTCCGGGGGATCGGGTTGTTTGCATTAATTTCAGTGCCTTCAATAGATCAAAGGGCTCCCCTTTGATTCTTCAAAAGCGCATCAGGGTCTTGTCGCGAGACTTATTTAGGGTACGAAAGCCACTCGAAATGGGAATTCAAGGGCCCCAGAGTTGTTCATCACAAAAATCCCTTCATAAAATTTCAAAAAAATTAAATAAACCAAAAACCAAAAAGAGGAGATTTGTGGTGCCGACACAACTGCAACTCCTTATCCTCCGCCATCCCGTAGGGGAGGAAGGAAAAAGCTTTACTGGCCCCATCTGAAGAACCTGTACCCCACCCGCCACCAAGCCATGTCGTGGGCTATGGATCCGGCATACACCGATCCCAACTCATCCCCGCCACATTCCCCAACTCATTCCCACATGGAAGAAGTTTTCACATCCATCCCCCTTACCCAATCCCCACTCACCGTCACTAGGACTTTTGGTGCACCTATCTTCCCATTCGCCACCTCTAAAAATATCCAAAATCCAACCCCCCATTCCCCATTATTTTCCCAAGCCATGCCCATTCTCCTGTCCATGGTCATTCCTAACCTAGGCCATATTCCATCCACACCCGTTCAAAACCCGACCCAATTTCCCGCATTCACTACCATGCCCCATTTCCCATTTTCCCAACACATACCCGACCCACCCGCATCTACCCATGCCAGATCCGATTTGACCAATCCCCCATACATCCCTCCATCTACCCAGCTCATGCCCATTTTTACCGGGGCCATGACCAGCTTTTCTCTCCCATCCCCCACATCCATACCCCATCCCTCATCATCCCAATATATACCCAATTCATCCACATTCACAAATGCCCCACCTAATTTCTCCAACCCACCTCATGTCCCACCATTTACCCAGGTCATGCCCAATTTTGCCAAGGCCATGTCCAATTTCACCATCACTTCCATCCCATCCATACCCCATCATCCCTTAGATACACCATCTCCATCCAATCCCTTTCCAACGACCATGATGGAGGAGATGGTCCAGGCCTACACTAGTTGGAAAGCCTCCCAAGACAACACCTCTCATCCACACCACACATCCCAAAATCCATCCCATACCCTGTCAAGCCTCCATGCCTCATTTCCCCATGACCCCCATCATCCATACCATCCAAGGCCCAATGGGCAAGACCCACCAAGTCCCAATGGGCCAGACCCAACATGCCCAATGCCCCATGGCCCAACCCTCCTAAAGCTTCATGGACCAACCCTCCTAAAGCTTTATGGCCTAAACCCACCAGAGCTCTTTACCCTACACCCAAGCCCAACAAGGCCCAAACCTTGGAGCCTTGCACCCATACCCTTCATAATTCCCTCAAAATTTCACTCACCCACAACCCTCATACCCAGATCAAACCCATGCCCTGCATCAACCCCAATTTACCCATGCCCATACACCCTAAAAGCTATCTTCAAGTCTTTCCCCATACCCAATGGCCCCATTAGGCTCCACCCCAAAATCTAAGTTCCACTCGTCCCATCACTCTGCAAAATTTCCCTCACATTCAATGGTCTCATCCGATCCCTATTCAGTCCATGTAACAACAACAGGAGAATCTTGTTTTCACTACACCCTATATAGACCAATAGTATGAAGGACGAGATCAGGAACAATGGGGCTTATGCTGGGGCATTGGCCAATATTAATCCTCCTCCCATATTAACTAATCCCCTGGTAGCACAGAGTGAATCCCGACCGATTGCTGAAAGGGTAATCCCCTGTCTAAGGAGTCAGAGCAGTTGAAAGAGCAGCTAGACAATCCAGAAACAACTGTTGAAGATGGGTGGAGTCGAAATCCATGCCAAGGACTTCTGAGACTTGTGTTTATTTGCTGAGGTCCCCCTACACCCAAAATTTAAAATACTAATTTTTGATAAATAAAATGGCACTGGTAATCCCATTGCACACCTCAAGTCTTATTGTGGGACATGTGCCAGTATGGGGGGATGAAAGACTAGTGATAAAGGTTTTCAAAAAATTTTAACTAGTCCGCCCTTGAGGTGGTTCACGTCCCTAGAACCATCTATGATAAAAACATGGAAAGATCTGACTCACTTGCTCCAAGAGCAATATGTCTACAATATAGACATTGAAGCTCACAAGTTAGACTTGGCCTAATTGTAGCAGAACCCTAATGAAACCTTCAGTGATTACTTAGGGCGTTGGAGAGCACTGGCAGCTCAGGTGAGAAATAGAATACCTGATGGCGAACAAATTGAGATGATTTCAAAAAATACTTTGCCAGTGATCTCGAACTCCCTCATTTACCAACAGCAGTCTAGCTTTGCTATTTTGGTAAGAAATGCTAATCGTTGCGAGGATGCTATCAGGGAAGGTCGTCTGAGCAATAACGTACCTGGTAGAGCCAGCGGGGTCTGAAGGTTTTTTGAGCAAAGAAATGAGAAAAGAGCAGGAGCCGATGTTCAGAATATTGCCAACACCCGGCCAAACACTAATATGATCCCGTTCTAATTCAAAGCCACCCAGCCAGCTCCAGTCAAAAGTGAGCCGATGCAAAGAACTGAGAATGGGTAGGGAGCACATATGACTTTAGAATAGAAAAGGGCTTGCTATGATCGAGTTTTTACACCCTTGGGGCAATCACTGAATGTACTTTTGCCTTTATTAATGGAATAGGGATTAGTCACAGCCCCTCAACCATGACCTCCTCTAAATTCCATCCCGAGGAACTATGACCCCAATACTCACTGTAATTTTCATCAAGGTCCGGGTCACCCAACCGATCGTTTCTTCCCATTAAAACAATGCAATACAGGATTTAATCAAGTCTGGTAAAATCATCCCCCCGGCACTTCCTCAAGCCACCCAACATGCTAACATACACCAACTACCACTGCCCCCACACCCTCTCGGAGGGGAAGGTCCGAGACCCATGGTCGGTATGGTCGAAGAAGGTGATGAAGAATTTGAGTTTGACTCGTCAGATTATATTTGCAGTCTGGAAACTTTTGTGGCCCCATTACAAACAGATTGGGCAGATAGAAGTATTGGGGTGATTGAACCCCTGAATTTGGCAGATTACTTCCCCAACCCCGCATCACAAATAGAATCGTTAGATTTTAGGGCTTATTTCCCATTACCCACTCCTGTTAATTACGTACAATTTAACGTCTATCAACTGTACACTGCCACCCCCACCAATTACCCAATCGTCCATCAGGTCCCTTATGCCCCACTCGACCAATTACCCAATAGCCCATCAGGTCCCCTGTACCCCACCACCACCTATTAATTATAAATGGTCCACCTACCCCATTACCCCATACACAACCATCCGCAAACTTCATCACCCCAACCTGGCCTACTTTTGCCACCCACCCATCCAACCAAGGTGAACCAAGTTTTACCCACCCTTCTTGAGCCATCAGTAAAAGTGCATCAGATCCCAACAACTACACCATTTCAGATTTTGGGACCAACTTACAATCCTCATCAGGTCCCTCTCAGTTATGAACAGACGAATGTCAACATCGGCAGCAGCAAAGAAGAGGCAATGAACTTTGTTACTAGATCTAGGAAGATCTCTAAATAGCCAGAGGAACCAGCAACAACACAAATCTAATCAAAGGGGAAGAAAGATGCAGGTACAGTGAACTCATTCGAGAAAATAAGCAGAGAACACATACTGGAAACTCAGTTGAGAAGAATGCCGACCCATATCACCGTCTAGGACTTATTAATGAAGTTCCTGCTCCATTTCCAAGCTCTCATGAGGGCATTAAAGAATGCGCATGTGTCTCTTCAAGTAAGCCCAAATGAATGCGCATGTGTCTCTTCAAGTAAGCCCTGATGAAGTCAGGCAGATAATCGAATTGGTGATGGCTCTAATGCCATCTCCTTTTCGGATGTAGATTTACCAGAGGAGGGAAATAGTCATTCTAAACTCATTAATATAGCTGTGGAGCCTAGAAACATGATAATCCCTTTGGTATTAATTGATAATGGGTCTGCTCTGAATGTATGCCCTTTGAGAACCGCCACCAAAATAGGGGTAGATCCGTGCATGTTGAGACTAACGAGAACCAACACCTGAGGTTTTGATAATATGAGAAGGTAATTAATGGGAGAAGTTGATCTTGAGCTAGTAATTGGGCCAATGACCTTCGACATACTATTTCAAGTAATGGACATCAAATCATCCTTCAATTTGTTATTAGGGCGACCTTGGTTGCATGAAGTTGGGGCGATACAGTCGACGCTACATCAAAAGCACAAATTTGTGTCCGGGCAAAAAATTATCACCATCATAGGTGAGGGACACGATGAGAAGGAAAAGGCCACCGACAACATTGAGAAGCCAAAATTGATGGATGTGTCACATACAGCTGAGGATACTAACCTCCACAGTTTTGAATACCAAGTATCAACTGTAGTCCTGGATCCCCCGAAAAGCATCACCCTAAAAATCGGAGGAGAAATGACAGCGGCAGTGGCCATGCTCCAAAAGTGGAGCTATCGGAAAGGAAAGGGATTGGGTCCTTGGTTAGAAGGCAGGAGAGGGCAAGTCCAGGCTAAAGGTGGACAGCAGGGCTGATTTAGGTTAGGTTACAAGCCCATAGAAGAAGAGGTCCGAGAGGCCAAAGAGAAAGCCCGAGCCGCAGTAGCTGCTAGGGCCCGAGGAATCAACTTAGAGGAGAAGCCCCGTCCCAGACCTCAGATTCGAAACACCTTTGTAAGTGTGGGGATCATAAAAATAAATCAAAATGGGGCCACACAGTTAACCTCGCACAAGCTAGTAGCCCCTGTCCACGTTACCAATCCTCAGATCATTACTCCCAACCTGGAAATAGACCTGGCCACTCTGTCCCTTTTTAAGGAAGAGTCTCCAATACCTGCACAATCTCCCCCTGTGGTAAACTATCACAAGACTTTATTAACGTTTGAGGACAGGATCCCAGACGAACCCATGATTAACATGATGGAGGCTGACTCCGAGGAACCCTATCAAGCAGCCACCTCCATCTAAAAAGGTAAAAGAGCAGCATCCCAGGTATATGGTTGGGCGACTGTGCCCCAAACTCTAGAAGCGACAAGTTGCCTGAAATACGAAACCCGTTTCCTAAAAAAAATAGCCTATAAAAAGTGAGATAAGTCCTTCACAGGTAATACTGTGTATATATAGGGACTCGCTATGCCAAGGGCCCATTTATGAAGAAAACAAAAATCCCAAAAACATAGAAAAAATACAAAATCCAAAAATATTGTCGTTTAAAATTTTGAATAAAGTCAAAGAAAATGATGCCTTAATCAAAAATCCCGTCCCATGTGAAATCAACCCCTCTCCTGTAGAAATGCAAGAAGAGGTAGGAGTCACGAGCCTGGATGAGGAGATCCCTACTGAGGAGCTTCCCAATGAACTCCTAGAACGGTTTGCCGACTTTGAGCACTATCCTACCCCTATTGTTGAGGAAACTGAGGATGTCAATCTAGGGACCGAGGAGACTCCTAAAATTATCAAGATCGGAACATCATAGTCTTCTGAGGAAAGAAAAAGCATGATTGATTTCCTTCGGTCATACCAAGACGTCTTCACATGGTCATACAAGGACATGCCTGGTTTGGACACCAATTTGGTCGAGCATGAGTTGCCACTATTATTCACTAAAAAGTACCACTTTTCACCTCCTAACCTAGCCTTTGATTGACCTTGAAGCAGACTAATAATTATTTGTTAGGTGTGTTTTGCAGTTAGTAATAAATTGTGCAGCTTAATACAAAATCCCTGCTTATTGGTCCAAAGAAGAGAAAGAAAACATGTAAAGATGACAGCTAAGCCAAAGCCTAATGGAACACCCTGGTGTACTCACCATGGTTACTCATTTGCTGGTCATCACTGACCAAAAGTCTTGTAGATGAAAGAAGTTAGCTGAGAATGGAGGAAGCTACAACAACAGTAAGTGTAATGCATCAGAGGATCAAAAGACTCACCTCACAGAGTTGAGGAGCTCCCTCGCGGAGATAAGGATGCAGTGGAAGCTACCCTCGTGCAGATAGGAAGCACAGTTAGGAGGAGAGCAGTAAAGAAATTATGAAGATCTCGCATCTTAAATCCCTCAGAATTTGTGCTCGCGAAGCTCTCATAGAGATCGAGCCTTAAAGCAGCCGCGCATAGAACATAGCGAATCCATATGCATAAAGAACAATTTGTCACCTCGCGGAGTTCTCGTGAAGCCCTGAAAGAGAAAGACGCCCAAAATTTTCCTCGCACAACTCTCGCGCACTCTGAAGCCTAACTAGTTTATCCAGCGAGAGAACTTCTAAAGCTCTACTCTGTGAGAAATCCAGGCATTCCAAATAACCTCCGTGATAGCATTGCAGTGCAAAGTAGCTACGTGATCAACTGAGAATCTACCGTGCGTGTGAACAATCCTCTTAAGCTAAATGCTCTTCCGCGAAGGCTCTGCCACTGCGAGAGTGAATTAATACAGATGCCAGCCCTACAAAGCTCGGACTCTCCACTTCTCAGTTTTAACTCAAGGACCTTTTGGAAATTTTTGAAGGTTAGGGCACACTTTTAGAGGCATAGATTTTGAGGCACACATCTCAAGGCATTCAAGGGTTCTAACAGTGCCACGTCTACTAGAAAAATTAGGGTTAATCTCTTTTGAGCCAAGGCCTTATGGACAGAGTATATAAGTTGTACTTAGAGTTTAGTATTTTCATCTTCCCTTCATTCTTTGTTAGCTGAGAACTCCAACAGGCTAGGGTTAGGGTTTGATAATCTCTTTTTCTTATTTTTCTTCTCTCTTAGCCCATCTTTGGCTGGCTAATCCTTTTATAAGCAGCTAGGTTTAGTTTTATTTTAGTTTTATAATAGGCTTTGTATACATTGGGATCTTTTGGATGAGCAGTTGTGTACAGGCTGCAGCCTTGAGACAATTCATTGTGAGTTTTGCTTTAATCAATGGATTGTTGTTTTAATGAATAATTAAAGCTACAGATCTTATGGTTTCCTTAGATGTCTATAGGATCCATGTTTTTGGGACTAGCCCATTCAATTTTTAGTAGATCTATTATTTACCATCTGGTTTCCCTTAGTTTAATAGACCCATGGATAGCAAGCCGGATCTATAGCCAGATCTGGAATGCTTGTAGCCCTGGGACTCCATGTTGACAGTAGTAGTTTATATGTTCTTTCTCAGATCTCTGTGGTATGGACAGACCTATCAGATACCCTGTGACCATTTGAGTGGATAAAGTATAACCCTAAGGTGGTGTCCAGCCACATGTTTGAGAAGGATTCTTCTCATCTGCCCATGAGCTTCTAGAGCCTTATGAGGAGGTTTGTGCAGGAACTGGCTCCCCTCTGTTTTACTTCATCGATATTAGATGTTTGATCTAATTTCTTTGTAGTACTTCCTACTTGAGGTTAAGTCATTACAGGCCTTTTGTAGCAATGACCAGCTAAATTTAAATCCTTATTCAACCTATTATTGGTCCTTTGTGTGGGCACATTGAGCTGTTGGCCTTGGCAAAGCACATAGGAATTTATGGGTTGGAATACCTATAGATGTCAGCCAAATCTATGCACAGATCTGGGGAGCTTGTAGTACTGGCATTACATAGTGTTTGTAATAATATTCATAGCCTGATCTAGTCCATTGGTTGGGGAAATGATCAGTCCAGTCCTTTGGATTATGTTAGCATTTCTAGTTTAATCAATGGGATTTGACAAACTCTATCGGATACTCTGTGACCATTTGAGTGGACAGTGTATAGCCCTAAGAGCACCCCAAATGGCATGGGTTAAATTGGATTTTTCTACCTTGTTGAGGTTATTGATAGCATCTCAGCAAGGACCACTACAGAGACAGTCTAAATATGAGTTATATTACTACATTAACTCTAGCTTAACTTGCTTACTTCCGATCATTTGTATATTTTATTTTGGCACACACCATCACCATCTTCTTTTTAACCCTTTCTTTAGGATAGGGCTGCACTTTATTTCTCTTTTGTTAGGGTTAATTTAGTGTAATCGTGACACCCAAGTCCCTTTCTTTAGGAATGTTAGATCTGTAGCTAGATCTAGAGGCCTACTATTATAGCCCATTTTGGGTTTTAAATCAATTTCTCTGTGGGACAAACTCTTACTTATCAAAACTTGCTACAATAGGCCCTGTATCTTGCAGGTCTAGGATGTTTTAAGATTATTATTTTCACCATATTACTTTATCCTCTGTTTTACTTTGATTTTAATTTTCTTCCAACACCACATAATAAATCAGCACATCCTCTGGCAGACCGAAATAACAACAACCACTCAACCCTGATATCAAGCCAGTCAAGCAAAAATTAAGGCGACTCTGACCTGAGTGGATGCTGAAAGTAAAGGATGAGGTTATCAAGCAATATGATGTAGGGTTTCTCTTGGTATCTAAATGCATGCAGTGGCTAGCCAATATTGTCCCGGTACCGAAGAAGGATGGGAAGGTGCGCATGTGTATTGATTTCTGAAACATGAATGAGGTGAGTCTGAAGGACGATTTCCCGTTACCGCACATCGACATCTTGGTCGATAACACTGCTAGGCACGGGATGCTTTCATTCATGGATGGATTCTCAGGATAGAATCAAATCAAGATGGCAGAGGCAAACCAAGAGAAGACAACGCTCATCACTCCTTGGGGCACTTTCTGCTATAAAGTCATGCCATTTAGGCTAAAGAATGTTGGGGCAATGTTCCAGAGAGCTATGATTGCACTATTCCATGACATGATGCACTGAGAAATCGAGGTGTACGTCGAGGACATGATAGCCAAGTCACCAGAGCGAAGTGATCATCTGATAAACCTCCAGAGGCTGTTTGAGAGGTTGAGAAAATATAGGTTACGTCTAAATCCTCAGAAATAGGCATTTGGCGCTATGTCGGGGAAACTATTGGGCTTCATCATCAGCAGGAGAGGTATCAAGGTTGACCCAGTCAAAGTAAAGGCCATCACGGAAATGCCGCCACCATCTATTGAGAAAGAGGTCAAAGGATTCTTGGGCAGGATACAATATATCAATCTGTTCATTACACAACGACCTCCAATCTGCACGCCAATCTTTCAGTTACTAAGGAAAGATTCTCCCATTGAATGGAACGACGACTGTCAAGCGGCATTCGATAAAATCAAGGGATACCTTCTCAACCCTCCAGTATTAGTACCACCCAAGCCGGGGAGACCACTCCTAATGTATCTCTCCACGATGGAAGTTTCGATGGGATGTGTTTTAGGGCAGCACGACAAAACAGGAAGAAGAGAGCAAGCCATCTATTATCTAAGCAAGAAATTTACCAACTACGAGATGCGCTATTCCCATCTGGAGAAAGCATGCTGGTCTCTCGTATGGGCCACCCAGAGGCTCTGCAATTACTTGTTATCCCAAGTCGTGCTACTCCTTGCCTGCATGGATCCGTTGAAGTACTTGTTCAAAAAGCTAGCTCTTACTGGGCGGACGACACGCTGGCAGCTCCTACTATCCGAATCCAATATCATATACGTCACTCAAAAATCAATCAAGGGGCAAGCACTCGCCGATCATCTTGCCGATAATCCTTTACCCGATTATGAGCCTTTAAGAATTGAATTCCCGGATGAAGACATCCTGTTCATGACAGAGGACGATACAGTAGAGATGGAGGAATTCTGGGTAATGCACTTCGATGGGGCAACAAATACTAAAGGTCAAGGAGCCTGCGCTATTTTGATCTTGCCAAAAGGATCTCATGTACTGGTTTCTATCAAGCTCAATTTCCTCTGTACTAATAACATGGTGAATATGAGGCCTGTGCGGCTAGACTGCAAGCGGCACTTGACCTAAAGGTATCCCACCTCCGGGTATTTAGCGATTCACAGTTGATCATATGTCAGACAAATGAAGATTGGAAGACAAAGGATGAGAAATTGATCCCTTACCATGAAAATCTCGAGGATCTAATAGCCTGCTTTGACGACTTCACATTCTCTTACGTCTCGCAGGTAAAGAATCACTTCGCCGACGCGTTAGCAACTTTGGCATCAATGGTAGAAATCCTGTATGGTGTCATGATGAAGCCAATCATGATTGAACAGAGAAACGAGCCGACCTTCTGCCTACTGATTGAGGAACCCACAAAGCCTGATGAAGAGCTACCATTGTTCTCAGATATCAAGAATTTCCTCGAGACTCGCACTTTTCTAGAGGGGACGGCCAGGGAGGACAGATGGACATATGCTCGCTAAAAAGGATTTTATGCCAAGGATACTTTTGGACCACTATGGAATCTGATTGTTGCAAACACATTCAGAAATGCTACAAATGTTAAGAGCACTCCAGTCTGATACACACTCTAGCTATAGATCTTCACAGCATGACCATTCCATGGCCATTGGCTACTTGGGGCCTCGACGTCATTGGAAAAGTCCATCTGAAAGCATCAAATGGACATCAATTCGTCCTTGTCGCCATTGAGTACTTCACCAAATGGGTAGAGGTAGCATCCTACATAAGAATCATGGCCGATCATATCGAGAAATTTATCAAGAGCAACATAGTTTGCTGGTTTGGCATACCCAAGGATATCATCACTGATAATAGCATGAACTTCATGAACAAGCGCATCAGGGCCTTCTGTGAGCAGTACAAAATCAAGCACCATCGCTCGTCACCATATCGTCCATAAACCAATGGGGTCATGGAGGCCACCAATAAGACGGTTGTCCGCATCCTTTAGAAGATGGTCGTCACTTATCGAGATTGGAGCGAAATGTTACCATTCGCTTTATGGGCCTACAGAACATCGATCTGCACTGCTACAGGGGCAACACCATTCTCCCTTGTGTATGGAACTGAGGTCATCCTACCAATTGAAGTTGAAGTACCATCACTCCACATTCTCATGGAGTTTGGCTTACCTGAAACAGAAAGAGAGAGACCCCGCTTTGAGCAGTTGAGCTTGCTAGACGAGAAAAGGCTCCTTGCCTTGTGTCATACCCAACTGTATCTAGGGCAAATCGCACACGCTTACAACAAACATTTTTGCGGTTGATATCTGAAGGTGGGAGACACCGTACTCAAGAAAATCTTCCCATCCCTCCACAGCGATCCGAGAGGGAAATTCAAGCCCAACTAGGAGGGACCTTATGTCATCCGAGAAGTGCTTCTAGGATACGCGATCTGCCTCGCCAACATGGACGGAGATCACTTTCCTTAGCCCATGAATGCTGGATACATCCGACGATTCTACTCCTAGGTCTCTGCGGTAAGATAAGTGTTAACAGAAATGGATACGCGACTATTCAAGGATACTTTACAAAGAGGCCATCAATTCAAAGCTTAGTAGCCAAAAAATGTCCCTAAATGACCATACCCTTTGCTACCCCTGTTGAGCCGTCGACCATTCTTTCACAACCCCCCCAAAAAAAAAATGTGTGTGAATAATACCAATAAAAAAAGAGAGAAAGATTTACTATCAAATCTAAAAAAAATTAGAAAAACAAAATCCCAAAAAGAGGATGTTTGAAAAGAAAAGCAAAAGAACAAAAAAAATTTGTAGAAAAGAAAATGGGGCATGTACAGTCAAAATCCCCCAAGGAAGAAGTGTATTATGGCAACTGGAATCCTATCAAGAAAACCTTTTAAACCCAGAATACCTACAAAAATCCTAGCCTTACCCATGGCCAAGATACATCCCTGCATAAAGCCCTCTTTAAGTTTCACGAGCAGTCACAGTATCTGTCGAGTCAACACGAGCCAAGCTGTGAGACAATCAAAGAATTTCATCCGGTCAGCTATGACGGAATCAACGTTTGTGTCATGGAATTTGATAAAATAAAAGAGAAATAAAATAGAAAATAACAAAACCCCTATTTCCCCTAAACCCAAAGAGCGAAGAAAAATCAAGCCTCGCATCAACATAAAGGAGCCTGCAGCAAAACCAGAGCCAACTCCCAAGAAGAGGAGCATCACCAAGTAGAGAAGGCCTACTTCAAAGAGATCCCAGTCCACTGCTGCTGCTCTCAAGAAAGAAAAAGGCAAAGGTGTCCAAGACACAACTGATGCAGCAGAAAATTCAGATGATTAGATTGTGTACCTGTATTTAGCTAGGATGCTTTTTTAGTTATTATCACTTGCATTATACAATTCCCTATTCTATAAATGAAAATCTTTTTGTTAGCTTTTTTCTGAAGTTTATTTGGTCTGCTTTACTTCTGTTATTTGTTTGTTAGTTTGTTTTAGTTGTTTATATGAGTTTTGTTTGCTTTTGTTACTTGCCTTGTTTTGTGCCTGATTTTTACCAAAATACCCTGCTACACATGTCCTTTATCTTTGAATCAGTGAGGACACTGCTCCTCATAGGTTTGGGGATGTGGCAAGGTTTGCCAATGAGGTAGCTAACCTAAGTGCAGTAGAACCAAAGAAGTAAGATAGAAATAGAGCTGAGTCACCTATGAAACTTTGAAAATGAGGGATGTTAAAATTCTGCATACCTTGAGGCATTAAAAGTTTTTAAATGTAAACATTTTTATGAGGTGAACATAAAGAAAACTCACTTGTGTCAACACTTAGTGAACCATTAAAGAGAGAAAAAGGTAAGGACATGCCTATGAGTTCAATGGAAGACCATACCTAGTGAGATTTGGACCTATAAATTATTTTTTTTCTCTTTGAGGAGTGTCTTAGGCAATTCTTTTTGCTCTAAGGACCGGCTGAGTCTATTCCCTCACTAGAAGTTGGGCATCTCCAAGTTTAAATAGCTGACAACACCCATGACATTTAGAAAAGGATCAAGGCCTTCTCTTGGATAGTTTGAGCCTAAAAATACCCAAACCTAGTAACCTGTCCTTGTGCATACACCCTTTGAGCCTTAATTTCCAATTTTCTTCAAAATACACCTGAGTATTTGCACCTAAAGCTGTGGACCTGATTGAAACCTACCCCCACTTTGAGAATTCAGAAGATAAAGGAGAAGGAGTTGAATATGGACAAGCTAGGGTCAACATTTGGTGAATGGAGAAGAAACACACAAGGAGAACAATAGTGTAGCAGATGGAAAGAAGAGGGTGTCATTTCCGGAAAATAAAAACGAAGAGAAAAGAAAAATGTATTCAAAAGAAAAATAGATAAATAAATTAATGAAAAGGAATAGAGAGGAGTCAAGAGGAAATTTCATTGAAAAAAGTAAAAATAAGAGGAGAAGTTGGCCACTTCAAGTCTGAAACGTGTCAAGGAAGATGATATATGCTGAAATTCAAAGAAGGTGAAGTCATGAATTACCTCCTTCACCTGCTGATTTCTCAATTCTGCATCCTTCTCACCCTTCCATTATTTGTAACCTACACCCATAAGACACATTACAACCTAGCCATAAGTCCTTGTGATCCTAATTAGAGTGAGCTCTTACGTGGAGATGAGTTGTCTAATCTATGGTGAGGAATAGTCAATGATGACAGAATTTAGAGCCTTGCCTACGCTCATGCTTGCAGACCCATTTGGGGGTTGTAACTATTCATGAGCAAGTGTAAAAATGAAAACCCTCAAAATTATTTGTGAGAGACTTCCCAGGTAAGCATTGGGTCTGACATTAAATATATTGGGCATTGCCTAAACCTAATTTTTAAACTGATTGTGAACTTAGTACTGACATATACTTGTTGCTTTTCTTTGTGTAAGCTAATTGGAAATGGTGTGCATTCATGCAAGAGTTTCTAATGATTAAATGGTCTATGCATTACATTTATTCAAAATCCTCATATTTTGAAAAGAATCAAGGGTGAACTGATGCTCTGATTATTGAATACTGATTTGGTGATGTTGCGCTTTTGTTAACTATTTTCATTGAGAAGTTTGTGGGTACCTTCACTGAAACCCTCAAGAGACTTCACTCCTCCACTAGGGATCACCTAGGGGTTTAAAAGGGTTGATGCATAAGCTAAATTCATCTGTGCTCCCTAAGAAAGTGACATTTACATTCTTAGAGTAGTTGTTTAAATTTTGCTTTGCTCGAGGACTAACGAAGATTAGGTTTGGGGGTGTGTTATTCACAGAAAAGTATCACTTTTCACCTCCTAACCTAGCCTTTACTACACCTTGAAGTTGACTAATAATTCTTTATTAAGTTTGTTTTATAGTTAGTAATAATTTGTGTAGCTTAATACAAAGTCCATGCCTTTAGTACCAAAAAGAAAGAATTTAAGTCAAGGATGACTGCTGAGCTAAAGAATGATGGAACACCATGGTGGTACACACCATGGTAACTATTTCATATGTCATGATGGACCAAAGAAGTCCAGCAGATGAGAGAAGTGTGGATGTGAGTGGATTTGATTTACAATTTTAAAATTCAGTTTGAATTTAATTTGCTAGAGATCATTTTTTGGTGCTTATATATTTATATTGCGTGAAGCCAACCCCAAATATATGGGCTAATGCTGTGATTACCATATTATATATATATAGAGAGAGAGAGGGCCGGGGATATGTGCTAGGGTGTAGAGATATCTCTGTGCATATTGATAGGAGATCGACACGAAGCGCCTCTGTCACTGATGCGATAGTCTCTCCTTTTCCTAATTTCACTGCGCTTTAACCATGGTTATCACTAACACTAGCAGAATAAAAAAGACAAAGCCTGACGAGGCGCCTGCAGTCGGTTACTGACATCGTGATTTTTCATGATTATATTAGAAAAAACATATGAGAAGACCACCTGATTCGAAGAGCTTACGCTTCTATGAAAGAGGCGATTACGCTTCCTATACGAAGCGCTATCGTGATGTCTAATGTAATATCATTAATTAAAAGTGGCACATGATATCGTGATTTTCAATGGTGATCATTACATTTGAAATTACTATTTAAGGCGCCTATGTCGAAGAATTTACAATTAGGTATGAAGAGTTTGCGCGACTATTTAAGGTGCCTATGTCGAAGTGTTTGCACGACTATGTCGAAGTGTTTGCACTCCCTTTGTGAAATGGATGATGCCTTCTTTATGATACGTAGTGCGTCCAACCTCACTTCATTTATTACTATCGTCAGAACATTCAATGAGAAGAGGGGCATGATTTCATGATTCTCAATGGTAATCATTATCATTTGAATTGACTGTCTGAAAGACCCCTTCGGGGAGTCCATTCATAGGTCCTTTTTGTTAGAAG
This sequence comes from Chloranthus sessilifolius, assembly GCA_021018995.1. NCBI lineage: Eukaryota > Viridiplantae > Streptophyta > Magnoliopsida > Chloranthales > Chloranthaceae > Chloranthus > Chloranthus sessilifolius. The sequence goes on along the minus strand of CM037597.1, from coordinate 36,492,875 downwards.
AAGTTTTGCTCCCCCTGAGAAGCACTAGCGCTCAAGTGAGAATTGCTAGCGCTCAGGTAAGAAGCGTTGGTGCTATCTTCTATTAGCGCTTTTGCGATGAGAAGGAAGCATTAGCGCTCCGTACATGATACGAAGCGCCCCAAATTTTGACACGTAGCACTATTTTTTGTGAAGCAACGCCTGAACATATTTCATTTATTACCATTAAATGAGGAGCAGGGTGAGGCAAACGGGATTATGGTGCTTGACGTCGTGTTGTGCAATAGCCATCTTTCCCATTTGAGAAAGATATTTAAGGTGGGAATTTTGTGAATTACAAATTCACAAATTACTTTTCGCATTTGCCCTGACAATTTTCATCTTCTAAGAATGCAATAAGAAACATCAAAGCGGGGAAAACCTATTTCTGCATCTACTAACAAGGTGAGTATCATTTTATTTCCGTCTCATTTTAAAAATGGCAAATAGAATCACTATCCCTTCCATAGATGACGCTTTTGTGCCTCATATATGCGCAGGGGCGCCTCACCGCTCTAGCTTTTGAATCATCGGTGCTCTAACATTTGAGGTACTTGAGCTTGTATATGGAAGCGATGCCTCTCCTATTATTAGTATCTTCTTCTCAAGACTTCTCATTTTTTTGTGTCACATATTTTGAAGATGGTTCTCAAGACCCCAATGGTTAAGTGCACCATCGAAAATTGTCGGGTCATTTATGACGTGGCATCTGAGGGGAGGAAAAATCTGCTTAAAGATTTGGTCTTTGGTGTATTCTTTGGGGCTCCAAAGGGTGTGATAAACATCAACAACCTTCTGGATGAAAGCATCAAGTTCTACGACCATGACATAGTTTGGAATTTTGGGACTGGCAAGTCTGGCATTTTCAGATTTTGGGACCTTAATTTTACTTTGATAACTGGTCTTCAAATGATCGATCCCCCAGTTACCCTCCGAAGGTGGATATCCTGAAGAATGGACCATTAGATATAAGTTTTTTAGGGGCCTCAAAGATGTAAATAGGGTACACATCGAAAAAGTGAATGACAGTTCGAGCAGGATGCTGACGTCGACTTTCTGAAACTTAGTCTGATGTTCGTCCTAGCCACCGTCCTCTTTTAAAATATAAAATACACCCTCGAGAACCCCCACCTTAACCTCGTTGATGATCTCCCCAATTTCGACATATATCCATGGGGTTGTCACGCATACAATAAACTTATAATGTGGGTGGACAAAGCAAAAAAGATGAGGTATAGCTAAGAAAAAACAACAAATGTTTACAATATTTACGGATGCACTATTGCCCTGCAGGTAATGTCATCTCCCAGAATGCCATATTTTATTTCCTATGAAGCACTGACGGTTATGAAAGTTATCAAATATTTATTTTATTTTTCTTAGATCTGGGCATATGAGATTAACGGCAGGTACACCCTACCAAAGGTTGCTGGAGTCGTCTGCCTCCCAAGGCCACTGAAATGGGAAGCAAACGACAAAATGAGGATACTGTATATTACAGACTTCTAGCACAAGGTAAATTTGAATCGAGGCAATTGACATCCAAATATAGGAGCTATCGCTACAATATAGAAGCGTAACCGCTATAAAATGAAGTAATAGCACCCTTAAAAGACAAGATTCACTTTTAAATGAGGCGATGGCGCCTCTAACATGAGCACAATCGCTACGAAATGAAGTGATGGCACCTCTATAACCAGCGCAATCGCTTCTTAAGGAAGCGGTCATGTATTCCCAAATTCTTAATCAATCAAAAATAATATAGAATATCTATCATCTTATAGGCTGCCGCATCTGAGAACTAGAGGCCACACCATATAAAAGGACCCTGCCTATGATAGAAGCCGTATTGGGAACATGACAAAGACCTGTGGAAGTAGATGAAGGACAACCGGTCCCTCCCATTATTATTCGGAGGAAGAAAATGGAAATTGATATTATTAGATTGACGAACGAGAAAGAGTCAGAGGAGGAAGAAGAAAAAGAGGTAATAAAGGAAGAAGAAGAAGAAGTGGATGAAGAAGAGGCAGAAGAAGAACCCAAATCCCGTAAGTCCGCGAGCCTGCAGATTAATGAAAAATGAAAGCAGTTTGTCAATTTAAGAGTTGCAAACTCTGAGAGGTCAATGAGAGAGCGGAGCAAAGGCTTCGACGACCTCCGTGTAAAGGTTCTTCAGCTGAAACTGGAGAAGCAGTCGCTGAAGGTAAATGTTCATCAGCTGGAAAAGGAGAACCAAAAACTAAAGGGTTAGAGCACCATTATCTGGAATGAACAGGATTATATTAAGAATCAGTTCGCCATCTTTCGGAATCAACAAGCGTGTCTATTCGAGGTATGCTTCTAAATAATGATGGATAGCTGTCGAGCTTGAGGAAATCCAGCAACGAAGCACATACGCTTCTATATGATGTGTCAATGCTTTGACTATGAAGCGCAAATGCCTCCATATCTTACGCTGACGCTTCTACAGGAGGCGATGATGCTTCTCTATGATGCGTCAATGCTTCGGATATGAAGCGCAAATATTTCTACATGTTAACTATTTTATAAACATGAACTGATATTCTTATCATATTGCAGGCCCGCAGTGTGACAGGAAGTCCACTGGACTTCGCTGGGGATTATCAAACATATGTCCCCTAACGCCAAAGCTCTGCCTCTGTTCGAACCCCAACCCAAACTCCACGCACATCCACAATCATAGTCCCATCCCCAACCCCAACCATAGCCACAACCAAAGCCACAACCCCAGCCCTAACCATAACCACAACCAAAGCCATAACCCCAACCCCAACCCCACTCGTAGCCCTAGCCCAAGCCCCAGCCAAAGTCTAAACCAAAGCCCCAAACCAAGCACAAGCACAAGCCCAAGCCCCAATCACAACCACAACCACAACCATAGCCCCAGCCCCAACCCCTCCCATAGCCCAAGCCCAAGCCCAATCCCAATCCCAAGCCTAAGCCCTAGCCTAAACACAAGCCCCAGCCCTAGCCTAAGTACAAGCCTCAGCCCAAGCACAAGCCCCAATCACAACAACGATCCCTGCCCCAACCGCAACCACAACCATAGACCAAGCCCCAACCACATTCAGACTCCGTGCCACACCTAAACTTCATCCTCATAATCCCTCTAAACTCGAAGCCCTTACGTAATCGAAAGTCCTACTTCCACCACGGTCTAAACCTCTTGCAAAGGAGAAACCCCATCCCCAACCACAATCTTTACATCCACCACCACCACCACTAGCATCCAAAACCCAACCTCCTACGAAGGAGAAACCCCATCCCCAACCACAATCTCTGCCTCCACCACCACCACCACTAGCATCCAAAACCCAACCTCCTACGAAGGAGAAACCCCATCCCCAACCACAATCTCTGCCTCCACCACCACCACCACCATCGTCAGAAAGCTAACCTCCTAAAATGTAGAAACCCCATCCCCAACCACAACCACCACCACCGTCTACTATGTCTCATGACAAAGGTCCAAAGATGCCCCTTACACAACCATGCACCTAGGAGAGGCCTTCGATGCTAGAAGAAGAAGAAGCAGAGGACAAAGCCCCCTCTCACTTCAGGAGAAGTGAGAGAACCCGGGCTAAAGGCCTCATGATTCCTCCCTCACAAACTCACTCTAAAAGAAAGGGAGAGCTGGTCTCCCAATCCCACAAAAATAAGGCCAAAGTGGTGGGTTTACCAGCCACTGATGCATCACCTCAGGCCTATATGAATGGTATTTGGAAAATGCCCAACAGAGAGAATGAGTAAGTATATTCCCTTCATAAAACTTTTAACATACCTTTCAAAGTGTCAACGCATCGTTGTTGAAGCGTCGTCGCCTTTAGAAAAGAGCGTCAACGCGATGACTACAAAGCGGTAGTGTGTCTATTTTGAAGCGTCAGCGAATGATCCACGCACGTCTTAATTTGAGTGTCGCACCATCATCTCGACCGTTGGGTCCCAGTGTATTACTGTCTAGCTTTTACTGCCAAGCTGATCCACTTGAGATAGAAAAGTGGTTGAATGAAATGGAAAAGATATTCAGTGTACTTCCTTGTACTGAGGATGAAAAAGTGAGATGGGCAGCCATCAAGTTAGATGGAGAGGCTGATCTGTGGTGGAAGTCTGTATTAAGAACCAGGGAATAGGAGACTCCCAATATTCCATGGACTTGGGCTGAATTTATTGAAAAGTTCAATGAAGAATACTTCCCCAGAGCAGTGAGAGATCAATGGGAAGTTCAATTTATTTCATTGGAGCAAGGCCGGATGCCCGTACACGAGTACGGAGTCGAGTTCACTAGGCTTTTGAGGTTTGCACCTCAGCATGTAGCCACGGAAGTGATGAAGGCCAAGAAATTCCAATGAGGCATAAAACCTAAAATTCATGAAAGAATCTCTGTGTGCAAGCTAAGGACCTATGCAGAGGTCATGGATCTTACCCTTATTGCAGAGCAGGATCTGAAAAAGATGTACAAGCAAGGCAAGTTGAGCGGAATCTTATGCTTCCGAGAAGGTAAGCAAGGAACTGAGGTTCTTGATGCCAGCACCCTCTCAACCTTCTTAGACTACCTATTCGAGACTTCTTTCGTCCACACCTACGAGCCCTCTCAGTTCTCCGGGCCATTCTATGATAGGGGCATTAGTAGCATGGTAAGTTGCTCACCCAACTTCATCCGCACTGGTAGAATCATGAGCACGGTGTGGAGGACAACATAAAATGAAGGAATGTTGGTGGGCCACTAACTCATGCCTCAGTTGTCGCCAGATGAGACATCGGATAAAAGACTGTCCCGAGGAGAAGAAGTGAAAGACGACTTCGGCATCTATTGAGTGACCCTAGGTTACATTTGGTGGTTAATAGTTTCAAATTTCTTTTGTGGACATTGCATTTTGGATTAATGGTTAGGATATGTACTTCATGGTTAAATTTGGTGGTGATGGTATGTTTAGGTAAATGGTGATATCATTTAAATTTTTGCGAGTATATCAGGATGGTGATTGACATTAGTTATGGATGTTTAGTTATGCATATCTAATGGTAGATATTAGTTGTGGTTATATGATTGTCTAGGCTCTTAAATTCATTGATGCCTGTGATTTAAATTTCATCTTATTGAATATGGGATGGGGACTATAATCAGAGTTAGTTACTCTATTACTTTTATTGGAGATTATAAACAAGATGACATGATTAATCTTAAGCTTGCGCATATTGAACAATTTCATCATTTGCACTAAGGTAATTAATCTTCGGCGAGCATCTAATCATAATCAAAATTAGAAAAATAACTTAGCTGTGAAAAGTCTAAATAGTTGTGTTGGAATGCATTGGCAGCTAGATGTTTATAGCCATCAAATTTTCTACTTTGTTTGTATTTATAAATGAATGTATAAATGGCAATGAATACCTTGTAATGATGGTGTAATATGATCAATGGTTTAAATTTTCTTTTGTGGAAATGGCATACGTTTGCCTGATAGTTGCCTTTGTTAGCTGATAGTTTCAAATTTCCTTCTGATTGATGGCCTCATGTTCACAAATGGTCAATAGTGCTAGTCAGTAATTATCGGAATTTCAAATTTGTCGTGAATATCTATTTGTGAATAATTAGTTGTAGCTGTGTCGCTTCGATGATTAGTGGCGATTCTACGGTATGCTTTGATGATGGACATAATGTTTGATTGACTGTAGATTTACTCTACTAATTAATTGTAGATATCTCTTCATGAGTAGTCGTGAAGATATTTTTGCTAGATTAGTTGTGGAAATGTCTTTCGATGAAAGATTGTGGATGAATGATACAATTGAACCTTTGGACGATCATGAACTCATTCATATTGGTAACCTACATGTCACATCGATTATGATAGGAATACACCGAAGGTTGCGTCATAAATTTTCAAGGACGGAAGAATGTAATGACCCTAGTCTTTGAGGATGAGAATCATTGATTCCTGGGGAGAGTAGTCATGATTGGGACTACCAAGAATTCATATCTCTTAGAATATGGCGCATAAATTTTCGAGGATGAAAATTCTTTCAAGGTGGGAAGAATGTAACAACCCGAAATTTTTGAATACTAATACTTCATTAAATGTTCGTGTTTGGTAAGGCATACAACACGCGCCATATATTTAGAAATATTTTTTTTTAATAACGTATACATTCGCGTGAAGGGTACATATATTTAATGGTGTAATTAGTTGCACTAGCCACGTGATGGAGCAATTTGGTTAAGGGCTTACTTTGGAAATAGAAGGCCCAGGGTTCATTAGTTTAGCAGATTAGATCTCATTTTGACCTTTGGATGAAAGTGCTTACACACTATTTTGGTGTACTAGCTTCACAAATAAACAACCCCATTAGTTATAAGGACTTATGCTTGTTTTGGGTGCATTAGCTTTACACCGAACCTACTCCCTTGGGTAAAAGTCAAACTTCTCTTGGAAGTTTCATTTGTTTGGAAATTAGAGAGAAGAGAAAGAGAAAGAGAAGAGCTCCATCTCCCTTGCCCGTCTCCTTTTCAAAGTGGTTCATCTCTCTCTCAAGCTTCCTCTTTTTCTTCAATTTACCGTGAGAGAGCATTGACGTTGGCACGGTTACTATCTAAGAGTGTGAGAGAACTCTTTTGTCCCAAACCCTTTTTCTTCTTGTTAGAAACCCTAAACCCCATTGATCTCCATACAAATTTCCCACTCTAGGCGGGAAGCTCTTGCTCCGCTTTACATCATCTAGAGATTTCAAATCCCGACTTAGTTGCGATCAAAGGGAAAAGAGGGATTTAACTGTCGGATGTGTGATAAGCGTAAAAGTCGATTCTTTGATATCATCATCGTGAGCACTTTGTGCCCGATCTAGAGAATTAAATATCATTGTTTATTGACACATTGAATTGAAATTTCGTTGTCTAGATTCTATACAAAATGATTGGGATTTTAGATGGAAAATGGGTTTTGAGCAAGGGGAAAAAAATGTGCATAATTGCGCAAAATCGCTCACGCAAGTTGGAATTTGTGCGCATAAAATTCCTTCAAAAAATAAGCAAAAAAATATGGAAAAACTCGCTCATGCGAGTTGGGTGTGCCACAAAGAATCTGGCAAATTCGCACGCGTGACTTTGGGAATCGCACATGCGAATTTGACCATGGTGTTTACACAGCCTCGGTATTTTGGCCATAATGTTTTCCTCTAAACTCGGATTGGAGCGGATCTTTCGGCGTTGGAAAGAAAACAATGAGCTTTATAACTTTGGTTGAAATAGAAATTTCACAAATTAAATGTTTTAAAGGTCAAAATTGAGCATAAAATTGGGACAAGTTCTACTTGATCCATGGTTAGCAGGAGCTTGTCCATGCCACCTCAGTTTTGAGAAAATACTTAAGTGCGTCGAAGTCATTAGTACTTAAGATTCGTCCTTAATGCATCATCATATATGTGATTCAGATTGAGAACTGGAGGACGTGCATAGAGACCTTTGCATTGGTCATTTTCGTGCGACTTCGGAACTAAGGTAGCGGAAACTCAATGCTCAATTTCATTTTGACTTTGATTCATAGACTTCAACGGCATGATTGAAATAAGATGTGGTTATTTGAAATTGATTTAAAACATGCTGAATTTGGCTGCAAACGAATGTGAAACATGAATCATTGATGGGCATCTAAAGTCCTTGAATTATTAGTTGCATCTTGAACTTTTGAATCTGAATCATTGCACTCTGAATATCGGAATGAGATGGATTTAGCTATGAGTTATATGGGTTTATGATATGTTGAATGGAAACATGGCAATTATAATTTGAATTGAAATTTATGAGTTAGACTACATTGAATCATTGAAAGCTTTGAATTATTAATTCGTATATGAACTTTTGGATTATTGAATCCCTTGAACTCAGAAATTTGAACATTGAATTGGGATATTGAATTATTGAATTTGAACATTGAATCTAATTGAATAGAAGTTATATGTGAATTTCTTGAATTTTTTAATGGGGATACTTGAAAGGACATTGAACAATTGGATGGACATGACCCACTACATGCACTATTCATATTGCATGAATTGGACTGGTACGACGGGTTTTTCCATACATACTGCATTCACTATACTTACTACAAGGATTGGATCTACTGTATATGTAATATCCCGAAAAAAATCACATTAAACAGTGACCTCGGGATCCATGCCCGATTGGTCACAGATTTGACAAATTAGGAGTTCAATAGTTAGCATAGAGTGTGATGAACGGATGAGATGTGATAGTTTGAGTGACTATGTGGTGTGTGATGTGAATGTGAAGTCGCATACACCTATCGCGGTGCATGTGCTCAACACACAAGTGTGAAGAGAGATAAAAGGGTTTAATAACCCTAAATCTCTATTTTAGGTTGTTGAGAGAAGTAAAGAAGAGAGAGAGAGGAGTAAAGAAGGTGGTTGAGCAAGGAGTTATTGTGGGTGATTGGAAGGGAGATTCTAGCATTAAAGAGACCGATTCGACGCGGAGAATCCGTTCAAGCCAAAGCTGGAACCCTAGCCTTTCCAACCACTCGATTTGAAATCAATTTCAGATTGATTGAAGGTAGGATTTTATAGTTTAAATGCATGGATTAAAGGGTTAAGTTGTAGTTAGAAATGGTGTAAAATGTAGGGTAAAAGCTTAGAAAAATGGAGAAAAAAGTAAGGAAAGAGATTGAGAAGAACAGCCAAAAGGGGGTTGAATCCGGCAATTTCGATTAATCAAAATTGGGTTTCGATTAATCGAAATTGGCCAAGAAGTTGAAAAGTCAGAGGACCCCGATCTCGATTAATCGAATTCAGTTTCGATTAATCGACTTTGGATTTCGATTAATTGAATTGAGAATCGATTAATCGACTGGGAGCCTACAGTGGACTCCAGTGAAGAAGAGAACTGGGCTTGCTGAAATCGACTAATCGAAATGAAAATTCGATTAATCGATTTGTAATTTCGATTAATCGATTTGGGATCGATTAATCGAATTGAGAATCGACTTGATTGAGCAGAGAATTTTGATTAATCGAATTGGGTTTCGATTAATCGAATGGAAATCTCAATTAATCGATTTGAGAATCGATTAATCGATATTGACTTTCGATTAATCGATTTTGGAAATCGATTAATCGAATGGGAATCGATTAATCGATTTTGGAAATCAATTAATCGACTGGGCCAGTTTATGTTGACTTCTGAGTTTGACTTTGAGATTCTTGGGGGGTCTTGGACCTCCTTTATTGCATCTTTAGTGATGTGTTTCACATGATATGTGGTACCATAGGTGGTACATGTGAGCTAGTGGACAAGGAGCCACGTGGGACCTTGATGCATTGATCGAACGAAGACTTGAGGTAGGGAACACCTTGAACATGTACTTTATTTTACAAGAGCATGTATGTAGTGATATAGAATTCAATTCAAAATGTTTTTATTGCTTAAGAATTGTGAAAAGTGTGTGTGCGTGACATCCATAAGAGTAATTATAATGAACCATCCCCAGGGGATGAGGAAGTAAAGAGATAAGAGCATCAGGTGTGATGCAAGTGAATGGATACATCCCAGGGATGTATCCAAGATTGAATCATGTTTGATAGGGCCTAACTGATATAAGATAGGACAATTACACGGTGAATAACTATATGTAAAGCACCTGATACTTTTGTTATTTGAGGTTTGATAGGGTACCCCACCGACGTGGCGGGATATCCACGACTGACACGGCAGGATACCCATGACCGATACGGCGGCGAAACCGTAGGCCAGTGCGGAGGCTTATCCGTACACAGTAAGCACACCCCAGGGGTGATGATTGAGACTAGTGAAACCCAGCCATCAATCCCTAGAGGAAAGGGGCTTGGGTACTATTTGCATTCCCAGGGAATACGTTAAAAGTGTCTATATAGATGATGATGATGGGTATCTCATCGGGGCTAGATGCTATATTGCTCGGAGATTACTTAAGTTAAAAGTTTAAGTTTTGCTTTAGGCCTTTCCAGCATCATTCATGAATAAATAAAGACATAAGTAAACTATCAGTAAAATGTAATGCTTTAAATTGTTTTCATCAGTAACTGCATAGACACATCATGCATGACATATCATGGAATATATGTGAGTGATAATTTATATGTTCAACTATATTTTGTTCCCTATTGAGCTAGGATGTAGCTCACCCTATAGACTATACGTTGCAGGTCCACTACTAGCAGCTGCCGAGGCTTCAGGAGTCGCTGACCCCGGTGAGTCGGACCTTGCGGCCGGTGAAGAGTTGGAGCCACCTCCGGAGGACTTCTTCTAGAGGACTCCGTTGTGCCGCTTTGAGGGCTTTTTGATAGAGATTTGTACGGCTTGGTATGTCAAGCCTTGTTTTGGCTAAACAATGTACATGTATAAATTGAGACAATTCTTTTGGGGCGAACCATCCGTGATGATTTGTTATCATCGATGGTTCGGATCGGTTCTCCATTCATGCAGAGGCATGAGGGTAGAACTGTCTTTTGAGAAATGCTTTAATATAGATTTAAATTCCGCAGTTTCAATTACTAATTCATTTTTGCTTGATATGCCAATGTTCCGTGCTTAGCTAGGGGGCACGGTCAAGATGATCGTGCTGATGGCACGGGTTTTGTGGTGTCGAAATTCGGGCTGTCACAGTACATCCACTGAACTTGAGAATCTGAATAGGAACATTAAATTTGAATTTAGACATGAACTGGAATACGAATGCAAATAAGTAAATAAAAATCATGTAAATCTTTGGAGTTGAAGAACTTTATGTTCCGGCCTTTGTATGAAGATGCTTTTGATCCTTTAGATTCTGTTTCGATATGAAGATTGTATCAATTCTTATCAATAAATCTATACTTCGTAATGATAAAAATGTGAGTTGGTATTCATCTTTTCTCTACTGAGCTTAGACAATTAGCTCACCCCGACTATAGGTCACTGGTATAGCTACAGATTAGGATCCAGAGCTTGAGAACGTGCCGGAAGTCGAAGATCTTCCACTTGAGGAATATTTCCCTTAGTTGATCATCGACTTTTGGACTTTGTATAGTTGACTTCTGGACTTTTGGGCTTGGTACACCCAAGTGACTTTGTAAACTGATTGATTTAGTTTTGTTCATGTATATAGTATACCATTGTTTAGGTGATGGTCGGCCTTCATCGGGGGTTTATTTTGATTCTGTTGTAGATATGTTCGATATAGAAATAAAAAAAATTAGTTCTGCCATATGTATCTTTGCTTTGATTTCCGCATATGTGTGTGGGTGCACCAAGTATTATGCATTTAGATTTTACTCTACAAACTGGTAGTCCGGTTGTCCCAAAGATCCGTGTGAGGGGAAATTCGGGCTGTCACACTTCAGCTTCCGACTTCCACATAGAGCAGAACACTGCAAACACCTAAATCGGAAGTTGGATTTGAATGCTTCCAGCTTTTTTCCCATTTTCAACATTAATAGTGTTCGTGGGGAGTTGTTTGAAGTGAAATCAAGGGAGAGAAGCTGTGTTAACCAAATAAATTCTAAGACGTTGGATTTAAGAGTGTTTTATTTAATGTGGGAAAGAAATATTTGTGAGATTTGTTGGGACAAATTAACATCTAATCTCATCATGACCACTTGTTATCCTAGCACCAATAGAAACTTGTGTGTGAGACCATTTCTGAAGCGGTGAACCTAGATCTCTCGGATACATTGCCTGGTATGAAAGTAAAAATAAACACATGGTAAGTTAGTAAATCTCAATTTAAAAAGAAAATAACTATATATTTCATAACAAAATTTACTTCCAATGGGGGTTTACGAGTGTCAGAGTCATCCTTTCGCAGTTCCACCCTTATGAACAAATTCCTCTTTCGACTTAAATTAACAGTCAGCGGGTACACATAAAGGTAGTGTAGAAGTTTTGAAAAAGGCTCACTTCTAGTCATAGCACAAAAATCGATAGCTTGGAATGGCCAATAGATCACATATGTATATATGATTAGGCATAACTGTAAATACACAAATCAATGACAACAAAAATAGGCACTCCGACAATGAACTCTATTAAAATTACTCAATTTGGTCAATAATCAGGTACTCTGTTCCCAAAAATTGGAAAATAGATGACAAAAAAAATAATAATTAAAAAGTGCATCAATTAAAGATTTAATCAGATCAAACATCAACACACCAATTTATTGAAAAATTCACTAAGTTTATGATCTCAGATGAAATAGGAGAAGAACACTGCTTGGACTAGAAATGTAATCAAGTCAGTAATTTTGTGCAAGAATTCAGTACTTTGTTGCAAAACAAAAGGTGGTGAATAAATAATAAAAATTGAGTTGATGCTAAACCCAACTACGATGATCAGCATCGAATTTATTGAGAAACTCATTGAGTTCGTGATCAACTAAAATAAAAGACAATACATATATATTTAAAGTGCCCAACCGGAGTGCCAGCAGCAACACTCAGGTCAATGTCAAACCGGCATGGCTATTGTGCCGATGTTGTAAGCGCCAAATCAGTGAAAGGTCTAAAGTGCTCTTGGAATGTGGAATTGTTTATCATCCTAAAATGGTAGATTTTTAATTTGTAGGTGGAGTAGGATTCTCCGTGGGAGTCTTATTTGTTGGTAGTAGACTTTGACTGGAAAAAGATAGTCGAGCTTGCAATTAAACTATACACAAATACGATCGATGGATCTTTGCAGGCACCCAAAATTTGGCACAAGGCCCGATTAACTTACACTTCGCGAAAGGTGTACCTTTTGAGATTCTGAGAGCACTTTCTGAACCCTTAGAACTTAACCCAAACCCTTAGGAGCCTATCCCTGACCCTTAAGAATCAACCCTAACCTGTAGAACCCCTCCCAATCGCATTTTAAACCCTCCCGGGCAGTGGTTGAAAAGGAGAATGCCAAGGTTTGCATAGACCTCTACTATAACTATGACTTACCCTCTCAGACAGAGGAGGTTCCCAGCTTTCCAACAAGCCAAGAATCACCTCAATCTGATTTCTGAACCAAAGCTTTTGGCAATATTGAAATACGAGCAGAAATGCAAGATTTTTACCGAGCGTATGTATTACTTACGCTAGGCCAATTTTTGGCAGTTTTTAGCCTAGCGTGTCTAATAGACACGCTAGGCCAATTTTGGCAAATTTTGGTCTAGCGTATCTAATAGTCACACTAAACAAAATTTGGCTTTTGTTGGCCCCTACCACGAATTTTGAACCTCTAGGATCCCTAGGAACACTGTTCCGATACCTAGCGTATGTAATACAAATGCTAAGTTTAGGAACATTGTATATTTGGATTTTTGGCAAAAATCGAATTGCTAACCCAACTACCAAATTGCTAACCAAATTAGCCCCCATTAACCCTTAACTAATCCTCCCTTTCTGTATAAATAGAGAGTCCCCCCCCCCTTTGATTAGAGGCTTGAAAAAATTTCCAAAGAGAGAAAATTCTGAGAGCGCCCATTCCCATTTTAGCATTTTATCCATAAAATCCCAGAACATAGGTTCACCCTTTAGACCATATTTTCCATCATCAAACCCTTAGCTTTAGGAAGAACAAGGCCTTAACCTATCTCCCCTTCCTCCTAGCACTGAAAACCTTAGAGTTGAAAGCCCATCTTTCAATACCTTTCGCTTCGGAAGCTCAATGACGCTATCACGTGAGGATCCACAGTTGTGCTACAAGGGCCCGAGAGCTCCGACTCTCCCCTCTACTCCTCTACTTTCTTTACTTTTCCTCTATCCTAGAATTTGGGCCGTTACGTCGCTGAAATTTTGGTGATTGCGGCAGACTTAAATAGTATCCGAGTGGCTTCGGGCAAGAGGAAGTGTTGTTTTTGTTTTATTTTTCTTATCATTTTTGGCTATGAGTAGAGACCACTTTCGAGCGGGTTGATCGGGTACCTAACATCTTCCCGATCGATATTTCAGGTTTCCTGGGACACCAAAAGCTCCAGGTGGTGACTCTATATTTCACTAATTAAAGCACCTCGTCATAATGGACTCGCGAGAGCCCACGATTGCACAGATGGCAACTCCGCTGGGGAGTAGCTTGTAGAGCTTCTCCTTGAAATATTAGGTTTTTTGTTTATTTATTTTATTCATTTTACTAACCTTCTTTGTCTCTATTTTTTTTCGTACTCACCCCTACGATTCCATCAATTTTTACTTACCCCTACTTTTCCGTCATTTACACACCTTGGCCGTTTGGCAGGCTTACTTGAGCATTTACTTTTTTATCATTTATACTCCTTAATCGAATGGCAGGCTTACTTGTGCATTTTACGCGCCTTAGCCATTTGGCGGGCCTACATTAGCTTTTTCATTTCTCGCAATCATATTCCATCTGTGGACAACGACCCGTAGAGGCGGCATGGTATCTTAACAACTCATTTTTGAACATTAAGCAAACTCCCTTTTAAAATTGAATTTAAAATTAAATCTTAAAATTGAACTAAGGGACTTAATTCATTTTTACATTGGGTAGATTTTACAAAGGGGTGAGGATTTAGGCAGCGAGACAAACATCTTGGTTCTTAGTACGGTGGCAGCTCCTAGTGGTGATGATCCGGAAAAGTACCACCCCATCCAGTATCTAAGAAAGCGCTTGCGCTAAAGGTATATCGAGTGGGTAACCAAGCTTAAGAAAAAACCCTAAAACCCTTGGGGAGTGCATTAGTTGTCCCAAATTGACCTTGTATCCCTAGGCGCGATGAGGAGGGACCCAAAATAATAAGAAAAAGTTGTCCCCGAAATCACTGCTTCCAAAAACATAGAAAAATAGACAAATCTCGGGCCTGTTGTTGCTACCAAAATATATATATATATATATATATATATATATATATATATACATTTTTTTAGCCTAGGGTGTGTAATCGACACGCTAAGCCGAAAATGTCCAGAAATTATCTAGAGTGTCTATTAGACACGCTAAGCTAAAAATACCAAATATTTAGCCTACCGTGTGTAATACACACGCTAAGCCAAATCTCCAGGGTTTTTATCTTCCGTATGAAATACATACACTAGACCATTCTGGGACCAGCAGCCTAAATCTGAGGTTTTCTTTTCACTATTCCTGAATCCCCCGCTTAGTAGTTTAGTTTCCCTGATAAAACCCACATGTGTCGACACCCAATACGCCCTCATCAGTCAAAAGAGGTCACCCTCTTATTTACGTTTTTTGAGGGATCGGGTCGTTGCATGGATTTTCGTGCCTTCACATAGATCAAAGGATTTCCATTAATTCTTTCGAAGCACGTCAGAATCCCGCTATGGGAGATATTAGGGATTTGAGCGCCACCCGAAACATGAATTCCAAGGCCCTGTAAAGTATCGTAAAAAGGTTCAAATCTTTATCCAAAATATAAAAAAAAAAATAATAATAATAATTCCCAAAAAGAAAGAGCTCGTGGTGCCGGCACAACTGCATCGACTTACCCTCTATCATCTTGCAAGGGAAGGAGGAAATTTTTCGGGCCTCACCCGAGGCTTCCATACTCGACTTGCTGCCAAACCATGTCGTGAGCGGTTGATCCAACCTACACCAACCTCGATTCATCCCCACCCCATTTCCCACTACATTCCCAATCAGAGGAGATCCCTATCTCTATTACGCTAACCTAACCCTCATTTATCGTCACCGGGCCCTTCAGTGCTCCCATATTTCTGCCCAAATCCATCACATTTTTCCCCCATATCCCCACCAAATTTACCTTCCACATTCACTAAACTTACACCCCATTTTTGCCACACCTCCACCCAAACTATGTCCCAATTTTCTCCATCCATGCAAACCATGCCGACATCCAATCCAAGCCTACCACAGTTTCCCCTATCTACCCAGGTCATGCCCGATTTTACCCAGGCCATGCCCAATTTTTCCCATACACCCATCCAATCCATGCTCCATGCTCCCCCCTCATCAGATGAACCATCTACATCTACCCCCTCACCCAATCCCATGACCATGATGGAAGGCATGGTTAGGGCCACAATATTTGGATGGCCTCCCAAAGCCTCCCTCATCCATCCCACACATCCCCAAACCTATCCCACACACTCTAAACTCTCTATACCTCATTCCCCAAAAATCCTAATCAACCTCCCATTGTCCATAACATCCAACGCTCCCACCAACCATGGGGCCATTTGATTGGGCCTCAAAGCTCGACACCCTACACCCATGCCCATCAAGGCCCAATTCCCCAAGCCCATAAAGGCCCAATACCCCAAGCCCATCAGGGCCCAATACCCCAATCCCATCAAGGCTCAACGCCCTATACCCAAGCCCATCAAGGCCAAAACCCAGGAACCCTATTTTCAAGCCCTCCACTATCCCCCCAATATCCCATATTCACCCAACAAGCCTCCATCCCCCCTCAAATAATGTACCCATCCCATCCAATCCCTCAACATGGCATAGTCCTCACTCATCTGCATCCCTCACACCCAATCCAGTATGGAAATCAATCCCACACCATCAACCACCCCCAATTCACCCATCCCCATACCTCTCAAACTCAGGATTCCTTCAAATGCAGTGGCCTCATCAAGCACTGGCCCAAAACCCACAACTCACTCATCCCGTCACCCTGCATAACCAATAGGATAACCTCACACTCCCTCCGCCATATGTGGATCCACAGTATGAAGAGGATGAGATCAAGAATAGTGGGGCCTACAAAGGGGCATTCACCAATTTCAATCCCCCACCACCCGTGTTCACCAATCCACTTGTAGCCCAAAGTGAGTGGAGGCAGCCTGTTGAGGGACCAGCCTCGCCATCCAGGGAGTCAAAGCTATTAAAAGAACAAATGAATAAAATCAAAAAACAACTAATGAAGATGGGTGGAGCTGAAATTCATGCCACAGACTTTTCTTACTTGTGCTTGTTTGTGGAAGTCCCTTTGCCCCAAAATGCAAGGTGCCAATCTTTGACATATACAACAGCACGGGAAACCCCATTATACATGTCAAGTCCTACTATGGGGACATGTGACAATACTGTGAAGGCAAATAACTCCTCATCAAAGTACTCCAAAAGCGC
The DNA here is from genome assembly GCA_021018995.1 of Chloranthus sessilifolius. Classification (NCBI taxonomy): domain Eukaryota; kingdom Viridiplantae; phylum Streptophyta; class Magnoliopsida; order Chloranthales; family Chloranthaceae; genus Chloranthus; species Chloranthus sessilifolius. Next base: position 36,475,771 of record CM037597.1, on the reverse strand, counting down.
CTTACAAGCTCGACTTTGAGATGGTTCACCTCCCTGGAACCTGCCATGATTAAAACCTGCAAGGTTCTGACCCACCTATTCCAAGAGCAGTATGTCTACAACATAGACATTGAACCCCGTAAGTCAGATCTAGCCCGACTAAAGCAGAAGCTCGATGAAGCATTCAATGACTACCTTGGGCGGTGGAGGACATTGGTAGCTCAAGTGAGAAATAGGATACCTGATAATGAGCAAATCGAGATGATCTAAAAAAATACTCTGCCGGTCATTTCGAATTTACTGGTGTACCAACAGTAGTCCAAATTTGCTGACTTGGTAAGGAATGCCAATCTCTGTGAAGATGCCATATGAGAAGGGCGGTTTAATAAAATGGTAAACAGCGGGGTCCGAAAGTTCACTGAACAGAGGAATGAGAGAAGAATCGAGCAGATATATAGACAGTCGTAAATACACAGCCCAACACCAGCATAACCCCATTCCAGTTTAAGGTAGCACAGCCAGCCCCAACATGAAGCGAATAGATACAGAGAAACGAAAATGGACAAGGGGCACAGATGACCCCGAAATAGAGAAGGACACGTTTCGATCGAGTCTTTACACCATTAGGGCAGTCCTTACATATCCTGTTGCCCTTATTGATCAAAAAGGGTGCAGTCACCGCACTCCAGTCACGACCTCCGCCAAATTCGATCTCAAGAATTTTTTACCCCAATACCCACTATAATTTCCATCAAGGATCGAGCCACCCGACTGATCGATGCTTTCCCTTAAAGCATGTGATACAAGATTTAATAGAGGCCAGCAAAATCATTCCTCCAGCACTTCCCCAGGCAAACCAGCATACCAATATACATCAGGTTCCGTTGCCTCCACATCCACCAAGTGGAACGAGCCCGGGGCCCACCGTCAACATGATAGAGCAAGATGGCAAAGAGTTTGACCCTTGGGAGTATATCCGAGAAAACTTTATAGCACCGAAGTAGGGAGATCAGGAAGATAGGAGCATATGAGTAATCGAGCCCCTGAACTTGGCTGATTACTTTCCCAATCCCACACCCCATGCAGAGCCTTTAGATCTACGGGGGAACTTTTTGATGTCGGTTCCCGTCAATTACATCCAACCCAGCTTATATCCATATCAACCATACGTAGCGGCAACCCCCATCAATTACCCAATGGTCGATTTAGCCCCATTTCTCACGCTAAGACCGATTAATTACCAGTGGCCCACCCCCATCACACCACTGGCAATACAAACATCCACAAACCCATTTGGCCCACTTTTGTCACTCCTCTGACCTATCAACCTCTAGTAGAGGTTAACCAAGTGGACCCATCCCAATCCACCAATCCAAGCACCCCCGAGGCTTGCATCCACTCCATTCTAGATCTCGAGACTAACCTACAATCTCTGTCAGGTTCCCCTCAGTTATGAACAGACGGACATTAATGCAGGAGGAGGCAAAGAAGGGACAATTGATTTTGCTACCCGATCAGGAAGAATCTCTAAACAACCTGAAGTATCAGTACCAGCTCGACCAAAAGCGAAGAAGGAACCTGCCATAGTGCACCCCTTCGAAAAAATGAGCTGAGAGCACATACAGGAAACACGGTTGAAGAGAATGTCAGCCCACATCACTGTTTGGGACATTTTAATGGCATCCCCACTCCATTTCTAAGCTCTTATGGGAGATCTAAAAGATGCACATGTGTCCATCCAAGTAACCCCAGGTGAAGTAGGGCAGATAATTGTGCAGGTGTTAGCTCCGAATGCCATCTCTTTTTTAGATGTTGATCTGTCGGATGAAGGAAATAATCTTTCCAAGCCCCTCAACATCCCGGCAGAAGTAGGAAACCTAGTGATTCTATTGGTACTAATAGACAATAGATCAGCCTTAAATGTGTGCCCTTTGAGAACTGCCACCAAGATCGGGGTGGATCCCTCCACATTTAGCCAGCTAGAGCCAGGGGTTTGATAACACAGGAAGAGAAATAATTGGAGAACTCGACCTTGAGCTCACTATTGGGCCAATGGCCTTTTCCATACCTTTCCAAGTTATGGATATCAAGTCCACATTCAATCTATTATTAGGGCGACCATGATTACACGAGGTTGGGGCAATTCCTTCAACCTTGCACCAAAAGCTTAGATTCATTTCAAAGCAGAAGATCGTCACCATTCAGGGTGAGGGGCAGGAGGAAGGAGAAAAGGTTACTCGCGACATCGAGAACCTCAAAGTGTTGGCTGTACCACACACGACCAAAGACACAGACCTCCACAACTTTGAATATGATGTATCAACAATAAGCCCTGAGCCCCTCGAGAGGATCACCATAAAGATCGGAGGCAGAATGGTCGCAACTGTGGCCATGCTCCAAAAATGGGGCTATAAGAAAGGTAAAGGACTGGGACCTCATTTGTAAGGCCGAAAGGACCCAGTTAGATCTAGAGGTGGATGACAGGTCAGATTCGGCTTATGCTACAGGCTCACTTAGGAAGAAGTTCAGGAAGCCAAGGAGAAGGCTCGTACCATTGCTGTTGCTAAAGCCCGAGGAATAGACCTAGAGGATGAACCCCACCCTAGATCTAACATCCAAAGTACATTCATGAGTGCAGGGGTCATGAAAGTTGATCATGATGGGGCAACACAGCTGACCCCACACAAGCTGATATCCACTATTCACCCAGCCAATCCCCAAATCATCCCCCCACTAAGGCAAACGATCATAAAACCATGTTGACATTTCAGGGCGAGGTCTCGGACGAGCCCATGAAAAACATGATGGAGGTTGACCCCCGAAATCCATCTCAATCAGCCTTCTCCATCAAACCAGGTAAAGGTGCAGCACCGCAGGTAAGGAATTGGGTGTCTGTGCCCCTAACTCTAGAAGCATCAAATGGTCACAAATACGGCACCAACTTTCTAAAAAAAAATAACCTGTAAAAAGTGAGATTAGCCCTTGGTAGACAATACCATGTATGTATAGAGACCCGCACTGTCTAGGGCCAATTTATAAAGAAAAGAAAAATCCTAAAAAAATATAAAAAATATAAAAACCCAGAATATTGTCATTTAAAAGTCACGAGAAAAAGAGATATGATGCCTTAATTGAAAACCCGTCCCACATGAAATCAACCCCTTTCCTAAAAAAATACAAGAAGAGGTAGGAGTCACGAGTCTGGACGAGGAGATCTCTGCTAAGGAGTTTCCCAATGAGCTCGTTAACCAATTTGTCGATTTTGAGCAAGGCCCTACCCCAATCGTTGAAGAAATAGAGGATGTCAATCTGGGTACCAAGGTTGTTCCTAGAATCACCAAGTTTGAAACGTCGCTATCTCCCAGGAGAGAAAAGGCATGATTGATTTCCTTCGATCATACCCAGATGTCTTCGAATGTTCATATGAGGATATGCCTGGTTTAGATACCGATTTGGTCGAGCATGAGATATCGCTGTATCCAGATGTTAGGCCAATTAAGCAAAAGTTGAGATGCCTCAGGCTAGAATGAATGCTGAAAGTGAAGGATAAGGTCATCAAACAGTACGATGCAGGGTTTCTCATAGTCTCAAAGTACCCGTAATGTCTGGCCAATATCACCCCTATACCAAAGAAGGTTGGAAAGGTCTGCATGTTCATCGACTTTAAAATTTTGAACAAGGCGAACCCAAAGGAATGCTTCTCGTTGCCACACATCGATATCTTGGTCGATAACACCGCAAGGCATGGGATGCTCTTGTTCATGGATGGATTTTTTGGATACAATCAGATCAAGCTAGCAGAAGCAGACTGCGAGAAGACAACGTTCATCACTTCATGGGTAACTTTCTGCTACAGGGTCATGCCGTTCGGATTGAAGAATGTCGATGCAACATATCAAAGGGCCATGACAGCACTCTTTCACGACATGATGCACCGAGAAATAGAGGTATACGTTGATAACTTGATCGCCAAATCACCAAAGATAGGTGATCATCTGAGAAACCTCTAAATGCTATTCGAAAGACTAAGGAAATATAGGCTATGTCTGAACCCCTAAGAAATGTGCTTCGGTGCCATGTTCGGAAAAGATTCACTTGTTGAATGGAACGACGACTATTAAGCAGCATTCGATGAGATCAAGGGCTACCTTCTCAACTCGCCAGTGTTAGCACCACTCGAACTGGGGAGACCACTCTTAATGTACCTCTCCACAACAGAAGTTTCAATGAGATGTGTCGTAGGGCAGCATGATGAGACAGGAAGAAGAGAGCAGGCCATCTATACCCTGAGCAAGAAATTCACTAATTACGAAACACGCTATTATCATCTCGAGAAAGCATATCTTGCTCTCGAATGGGCTACATAGAGGCTACGCCACTATTTGCTATCTCAAGTCATTCTACTCTTGGCGTGAGTGGACCCGTTGAAGTACCTATTTAAAAAATCAGCTCTCACTGACTGAACAACACGCTGACTTCTCTTATCAGAATTTGATATCACATATGTCAGTCAAAAGTCGATCAAAGGGTAAGCACTTGCTGATCATCTGGTCGAGAATTCCTTACCAGACTACTAGCCTTTGAGAACTAAATTCCCAGTTGAAGACATCTTGTTTATGAGAGAGGATGACGCAGAGGAGATAAAGGAGTCTTGGGTAATGCACTTCGACGGGGCAGCAAATGCCGAAGGTCAAGGAGTTGGCGCTATTCTAATCTCGCCAAATGGAGCTCACATACTACTCTCCATCAAGCTCAATATTGCCTACACTAACAACATGGTCGAATATGAAGCCTGCCTAGCAGGCCTATAGGTAGCCTTGGACCTAAATGTAACTCATCTCAGAGTGTTTGGCGACTCATAGCAGATCATTTGCCAAACCAATGGAGATTGGAAGACAAAGGATGAGAAGTTGATCCCATACCATGAGCACCTAGAAAATGTGATCGCTTGCTTCGATGATCTTACCTTCTCCTATGTCCCGCGAGCAAGAAACCGCTTTGCCGATACACTAGCAACGTTAGAATCAATAGTACAAATCCCCTATGGCATGGAGATGAAGTCAATCATGATCGAACAGAGGAACGAACCTGCCTTCTACTTGTAGATTGAGGGACTCGAAATGTTAGATGACGAGCCACCAAGGTTCTTGAAAATCAAGAATTTCCTCGAAACTCGAGCTTTCCCTGAGGGGACATCCAAGATAGATAGGCGGAACATTCAGCATTTAGCGGCTAATTACGTCATCTATGGCGAGTGCCTCTACAAGCGATCATATAGCAATATCTTGCTCAGATGTCTAACTGAGGGCGAGGAAACCAACATCATGAAAGAGATCCACGAGGAAGTATGCGAGGCCCACATCAATGGGCACATGCTCACCAAGAAGATCCTACAGCAAGGGTATTTCTGGACCACCATGGAAATTGACTATTGCAAGCATGGGCAGAAGTGCTGCAAATGCAAAGAGCACTCTAGTCTGATACATGCTCCTACCCTAGATCTACACAACATGACCACTCCTTGGCCATTCGCCACTTGGGGCCTTAATGTCGTCAAAAATATCAATCTGAAAGCTTTGAATGGGCATCAGTTTATCCTCATCGCCATTGAATACTTCACCAAATTGGTAGAAGTAGCATCCTATGCAAACATTATGGCTGGTCACGTCGAGTGGTTCATCAAGAATAGCATCATTTGTCAATTCGGCATGCTCAAGGAAATCATCACAGATAACGACACCAATTTTGCAAACAAGTGCATCAGAGACTTATGCGAGCAATATAAAATCAATAATCATCGATCATCACCTTATCGACCGCAAACCAACGGCGCCGTAGAAGCTGCTAACAAGATAGTCGTCCGCATCCTTGAAAAGATGGTCATCACATACTACGACTGGAGTGAAATGCTACCATTTTCACTATGGGCTTACCAAATGTCGATCTGTACCACCACAGGAGCAACACCATTTTCTCTTATGTATGGAATCGAGGCAGTGCTATCAGTTGAGGTTGAAGTACCTTCACTTCACAATCTCATCGAATCTAATCTACTGGAAGCCGAAAGAGAGAGGTCCGTCTTTGAATAACTAGACCTGCTAGATGAGAAAGGCTCCTAGCCTTGTGTCACATCCAGGCCTATTAGAGAAAGATCGCACGTGCTTACAACAAGCATGTTCGCATCCCAGATTTAAAGGCAGGTGACACAGTACCCAAGAAAATTTTTCATTCTCTCCACGCTGATCCAAGAGGTAAATTTAAGCCCAACTGGGAAGGACCTTACATCATCCGAGAGGTACTCCCGGGATACATGATCTACCTCACCACCATGGACGGAGATCACTTTCCTGAGCCCATCAACACTGGATACGTACGCTGATTCTACTCCTAGTCTCTGCGGCAAGGTAAGTATTGATGAAGGTGGATAAGTGACTGCTTAAGGACCCCATAAAGGAGGCCATCATTTCAAAGCAAAGTAGCCAAAAGAAGCGTCCCTCAATACTTATACCCTTGCTACGCCCGTTGAGCCATTGGACTTTCTTTTGTTAAACCCCTCCCTGAGAAAGAAGTTTGAAAAAGTGTATATACCAAACAAAAAAAGGAGAAAAAGAGTTACCATCAAATCTAAAAAATATCAGAAAAGCAAAATCCCAAAAAGAGGATGTCTGAAAAAGCAAAAAGAACAAAAAACTTGAAAAGAAAATATAGGGCATGTACAGTCAAAATTTCCCAAGGAAGAAATGTAATATGGCAACTAGAACCCTATCGAGGAAACCTTCTTAACTAGAGAATACCTTAAAAATTCCTAACCTATCCCATGGCCAAGATATATCCCAAGAAAAAGCCCTCTTAAGGTCTACGAGTAATCACAGTATCCATTGCGTTAGCACGAGTCAAGCTGAGAGACGACAAAAGAACTCCATCCAGCAGGCTATGACGGAGTCGATGCCCATGTCATGGCCATTGAGAAAAAAAAGAAGAAAATAAAAAGAACAAATACAAGCTCAAAGATAAAAGGACATGGAGAAAACCCGAAAGGGCGCCATGGGTAAAAACAACGAGCTTGTGCGGAGCAGGTGAAAACCTGAAAAGGTGCCTGGGATAAAAATGCATACCCATGGATGTAGCAAAAACCTGAAAGGGCGCTACGGTGAAAATAGAGGGCGACAACGGGCATGGTGAAAACCTATCTTAGATGCTGTGAGGAAAAGGTTGAAAAAGATAAGAAACAAAAAGAAAAGGAAGAATCATTAAACTAATCCTTTAGTTTCATCTCCGTGCTATCTGGTCTTCGATTGGGCTGCTCATGATAACTCAAATCGGGTCTCTACCAGGGATGTCTTCATGACCGCACCGTTAAATGTATGACTCAGGGTAAGGATAGGAGGTTTGATTCGATCCGAAGGGATGAACTTTCCGACCGTGGTAAAAGTTTGGGACCTCACTAAGGTCCAACCAAATGATTGGGTTTGACTATGCTCAAAAGAGGACCCGTCACCTCATCCCGTGGTTAAGGCATAAAACAAAAAGAGAGAGGAGAAGACCCCACTCATAAAAGATAATAAATTTCCATCTCCCATTTTTGTGCCAGCACTATGTGTACACCACATCTCAAAAGGGTGACTGGTGCGACACTCGGCTCCTTCATTTACAAAGTAACAAAAACAAATCATCAAAAGAAAAGAAAGATAATACTTTCGTAAGATAATAGATTTCCCTTTCCCATTTACATGTCTGCAATGTGTTTACATCACATCTCAAAAAGATAATCAGTGTGATGCCTTGCTTCCCCTTTTACAAAATTGGAAAAAATAATAAAAACATTTAGAAAATATATATACTAAAAAATATCTAACAGGGGTTCTTATGCCCCTTCCTATGGTTCTTGATCTATGCAAAAAGTATGTGCCGACCCAGGTCAACGACCCAACTCGCGCTTCAAGACACAAATCTCTGCATGTAAAGCATCCTCCCAAACATTCCGATCTGTCATCCAACGGCCATGAAGGCCCTTATATCGCTTTCGAGAAGCATCAGTAGAACCAAGAGCATCACTCAGGGCTCCTTCCAGACAAAGAACCTCACACTCAGCCACACCGGCTCTTGCTTCTGCAACATCAGCTCTAACTTGTTCTTTCTCTAAACACTCGTGCAGGACCCGCTTCTCCTCTATCAGCAACTCAATCCGGGTCTAAAGCACCGATTCCTTCCTCAGCCAAGGTCCCTCTACACTACTACTCTCTGCCTAATCCAAGTAACCGATAGAAGGCCTCTCAGATAGTAGCCAAGCCTCGTACCCTGGAGAAGTTAAAAGATAATCCCCTTGCTCCAAACCGCACATATGCGTCGACTGGATGTGTTTCCCAAGGAGCGGCTATCCTATCCAAGTTCCCTGACGACCCCCAAGAAAAAATTAGTCCGCAAAAGCGAGGTCTCTCCGAACAAGGCACCTATTGAATATAACCAAACTAGTGCAGCACCTAGGATGGGAAGTAATAGGTACTGCCAGTCAGGTCGAGAAGGGTGATACCCTCGTGGTCTCCGGATTAAACTATCGGTGTTGTTGTTGTTGTATCTAGATTTCCTTTATTTATTACCAGTGTGCTCGCTTATTGTGTGGTGAGAACAAATATTAAAAAAATAATGTAAAGCAAATTAAAGATGATAGCAACAGCACAACTAAAGAAATCCTAAGCCTGCAAGATCTAGGGCTATTATAGCAAGTTTTGATGAGTAAGAGTTTGTCCCACAGAGAAGTTGATCTAGAACCCAAAATGGGCTATAATAGTAGGCCTCCAGATTTGACTATAGATCTGGCAATCCTAAAGAAAGGGAGTTGGGTGTCATGCCTACACTACATTACCTAAAGAAAGAAATAAAGTGTAGTCCTATCCTAAGAAAGGGTTATAAAGAAGAGATTGGTGGTTTGTTAAAATAAGAATAAAAAGGGTGAGAAGTAAGCAGCTTAGGTTACAGATTTATTTAGTTATGCAACTCAGATTTAGGGCTCTCTCGGCAGAAAGGCCTTGCCGAAGTGCTATTACTAACCTCAACAAGGTGGAAGTATCCAACTTAACCCATGCCATTTAGGGTGCTCCTAAGGATATTGTCTATCCATTGAAATGGTCACAGACTATCCTATAGAGTCTGTCAAATCCCATTGATCAAGCTAGAAGTTGTTGATCTAATCCAGAGAAGTAAGCTGATCAAACCTCATCTAGGGAATCAGATCAGGCCATGAATACCATTACAACACTATGTTTGCCAGTGCTACGAGCTCCCCAGATCTGCACACAGATCTAGCTGACATTCATAGGGGTATTAAACCAAGGGATATTAGATGGTAAATAGTAGATCTACTAGAAACTGAATGAGTTATTCCCCAAAGCATGGATACTATAGACATCTAAGGAAACAATAAGATCTTTAGATTTAATTATACTTTTAATCAACAAGTTATTGCTTAGAAATAGCTTGCAACACAAATGTCCTCACAACTGTAATCACTATAGAGAAGCTAACTAACATCTAATAGTGATCAAGTAAAACATAAGGGAGTCTGTTCCTGCACAATCTCTCACTAAGCTACAACTCCCAGTGCAGAGAAGAAGAATCCATCTCAGATCTGTGACCAAGTTTGCCCTAGGTCTATAGTCTATCCACTCAAATGGTCATAGGCTATCCACAGAGGCTCCCTTACCCACAAATATAAAGATAGAGCATAAAAACTACTGTCTGCCACCATGGTCCTAGGGCATCACGCTCAAGCTTCCATGGACCTTTCAATAAGCTCAAATCCTAAATGTATGCTATAGCCGGAACAGAACTACGGACAAATAGAAAAATAATAGATTGAGTAAGCATTCAAACAAAGATCCCATTGATCTAGTGTCATTAATAATGAAATCTCTCAAGGCAGCAGCCTTGTGCACAATAGCTCAACACCGAGTCCCAATGTTTACTGAACTATTACAAAACTTACATAAAACTATACATAAATGCTTACCAAAGGTTTAGCCAGCAAATGTTGAGTGAAGAGAGAAAAAAAAATGGAAAAAGAGGTGATCAAACCCTAACCCTAACCCTAGCTTGCTTGAGCTCTCAACCAACAGATGTTGAAGGAGAAGGCAAATGATGATTTGCTAAGTTACTAACACTGCTTATATACTTAGTCCCAATGCTGTCTAAGAGAAGAGTAAACCCTAATTTTCTTAAAGTAGATGTGGCACTGTTACAACCTTAGATGCTTTGGAATGCATGTGTCTGAATCTGAACCTCAGGGTGCATGCCCTAGACCTGGGGAAATCCCTAAAAGGTCCTTGAGTTAGGGTTGAGAAGTGGAGAGCCTGAGCTTCATAGGGCTGGCTTTTGCATTTCACTTCTATCGCGCAGTATGTAGAGTGTTTGCGGGGTAGAGCTTGGCGTGGAATATTGTTGTCTCACACAGAAAAACTTTGGATGATCGTGTAGTTGCTTCAGCTGTGAATGCACTCGTGCAGAAGAACTCTCAGTGCATTGACTGCTCGCATAGAAGAGCTTCAAAAACCTCACTTGCGGGGTATTCGAGTAAATGCTTGTTGAGAACTGGAAAATACCATTTTCCACCCCTTAACCTGGGTCTTGATAGACCTTTGAGAGAACTAAATAAGTGTTTTTAGCATTTGTTTTACAACTAACAATAAAGACAGGCTTAACCCTGAAAGCAGCTTAAAAGTACCAAAAAGAGAATGACTCATGCTAATCTAGTGGAAGAAGGAGAAGGAACAACCTCACTGGTTTTCCAAATGCCTAAACTAAAGAGGACAAAGGCCTGGTTTCAACCTGGAAAGAGGTTTGGAGCAATTCGAACATAAGAATGCATTACAGAATGCTTTTCGAAAAGAACCTGAACTTTGCGAAAAGAACTAAAAGCTCTAGGCTTAGTTTTCGAAGAGCACATGAACTCTTCGAAAGGATTCCTGACCTATTCGAAAAGAAGAGAACTCCTTACAAACAGCACTAGAACTGTGCGAAAAGAGCTTCAGAAGTCACAGTACCTTGCGAAAAGTTCTCCAAACTGTGCGAAATGGTATTATGAAGATTCCCAATATCTGCAAGGGTAATTCAGTAATCTCTACAAGCGCCCCAATGCATTTAAAAACCCAGGGACATTTCAGAAGATTTTGAGCACGAACCAAAGGCATATTCCACCCCATGTGAACACCCGAAGATGAAATTACTTGGCGGGAACTTCTAGAAGCTCTAACAGATTTTTGAATTACATAACAGAATTGATGCTTCTGTCACCTGATCGGCTGAACCAGATCAAGCAGTTCTGATTGGCCAAAACAGATCTGGATCCTTATGCTCGACTCCTATTGGTTGATACAGATCTAACCAGTTTTGATTGGTTAATACACATCTGAGCTGGACTTAGGGAAAACTATAAATAGACGATCCATTTGCCCAATTTGGGTATCCAAAATTTGAGTTTCATTTCTGCTGCCCCATTTCCAATTCAGATCAAGATAGCTTGTTTGAAAGTTCTGTAATAGCCTAGCTTTTATTTGTAACTGAGAGTTGTGAGATGCTTCTGTAATTCAAGTGAGAATTGTATTCAAGACTATAAATCCGAAAGCTGTTTAAGCTGTGCTCTGTAATTGTAATGGTGAATTTGAAAAGGTTACTGTGAATAGTACATTCTCAATTGGATTCATGTTGAGGGTTCCCTGTGATCTCCTTATTCATTAGATTCCTTTAGATTTACTGCTTTTAAAGCAATTTCCCTTAATTCATTATCCCTATGAGAATTAGCATTTGTAACCTAACTTCTCACAATATTTGTAGTGGTGTTTTTGCTTTGAATCAAGGATTCAGATTGAAGACTATTGGATGGTCTGTGTCCATTTAAGTGGACAGACCATAGCCATAAGTTCAACTCTTATCCTTGATTTAGATTACTTTCTCTTGCATCTGTGCTGGTAGCCAGATGAAGATTGGATAATATCTCATGTGTTTTACATTTATTCTCATTCTGCAATCAAGTACTAAATCGAAGTTAGATATTATTTCTCCATTCTTATTAATTTACATCAAATCTCCCCAACTCGGATCTGGATCATTTAGTTAATATGACAAATTCAACCTCCTCCATCTTATGTGCTTTGTAGATAGGATCAGAGGTCAGATCTGGTAGCTCAGATCTGAAGGTTTATCTTACATTTTAAATCAATTCCCTGTGGACGATCTTTTACTCACTTAAATTTAAAACTTGCTACAATTAGCCCTGATCTTGCAGGATAATTAAGTTCTCTCTGTGCTGATATTTTCTTTATTCTTTTTAGTTTTCCAAATTCATTATAATTCATCATTTGCAAATCTGTTTTCAAAACACAAATAAATCATGCACACTTAGAATAGCAACAATGCCTTTCGCATCTCCCTCGGTATAGACTTAGACTTTCAGGCATGCGCGGGCTATGCAAGTGCTAAGCGAGAGATTTTCTAGGCGTCTCTCTCCTCCAGAGTCATGTAAGAACTATGCAAGGTACATTTAGCATGCGGAAACTCCACGAGTTTCTCCATATAATGCTTGTAGCTGAGGTACACGACTACTGCGCGAGAGGTTCTTTGTAGTAACTCCTGCCATTTGAACTGCGCGACTTCTTCGTGATCTCTATTACGCTGCATGTATTAGCTGTGCGAGGGAGCTCTACCAGTGGCTTGAACAGCACAAGGTTGCGCCTCAAGTGCAGGAAATAGGTCTCTTGCTCCTCTACTGCTATGCACATGCTTCTGTTGTAGCTCCCTCCATTCTCACCTATTCTTTTAATATCTACTGGATTTTCTGGTTCTAGTATGACATGCACATTGGTCACCATAGTGTGTACCACCATGGTGGTCCATCATTTTCTAGTTCAGCTGCCATCTTTTGCTTGAAATCCCTCTCTTCTTAGCATTAACAGTAAAAACTGTGTTAAGCTGCACACTTTAGTCCTAACTACAAAACAAGATAAAAAGGAGTTATTAGTGAGCTTTAAGGTCCAGTAAAGGCTAGGTTAAGAGGTGAAAAGTGGTTCTTTTCAGTGATTAATACAACCCCAAGCCTTATCTTTGCTAGTCTCTGAGCAAAGCAAAACCTAAGCAACTATTCTAAGAATATAAATGCAACTTTCGTAGGGAGCACGAATGCATTTAGCTTATGCATCAAGCCTTTTAAACCCCTAGGTGATCCCTAGTTGAGGAGTGATGTCTCCTAAGGGTTTTCAGTGAAGGCACCCACAAACTTCTCCATGAAAACAGTTAACCAAAGTGTAAATTGTCAAGTCAGCTGTCAATAATCAGAGCATTAGTTCACCTTTGATCCATAGTATGAGAAATTTGAGCACATGATATGCACAGACATTTAATCATCACAGCTTTTACATAAATGCACATCATTTCTAATTAGTTCACAACAAGGGAAAAAACAACACTTTTATGTTAGTACTGAGCTCACCATTAATTCAAAAATTAGGTTCTACGCCACGCCCAATACATTCGATATCAGACCCAATGCTCACCAGGGCAATCTCTCATACCAAACTTTGAGGGTTTTCCTTTTCTCGCAAGCTTAAGAGCAGTTGCAGACCCCTAATGGGACTGTAAGCATGAGCATAGGCAAAACTACTAAATTCTGGCATCATTGGCTAATCCTCACCATAGATTGGACAACTTCTTATCTCCACATAACAGCTCATTCAGCTTAAGATCACAAGGTTTTTTACTAGGTTGTAATGTGGCTTATGGGTGTAGGTTATAAAGAATGGAAGGGTGAAAAGGGATGCAAAATTGAGAAATCAGCAGGTGAAGGAAGTGATTCATGACTTCACTTCATTTAGTTCAGCATCTTTCATCTTCTTTGAGATTTTTTTTTTTCAGACTTGAAGTGGCTAACTTCTCTTATTTTTCATTTTTTCAATGAAATTTCCTCTTGACTCCTCTCTATTCCATTTCACTATTATTTTCTTTCTTTTTGATACATTTTTCTTTTTGTTTTTGGTTTTATTTTTCTGGATTGCCACCTCTTTCCTTAGTTGCTACACTGCTATCCTCTTTTTGGTGTTTCTTCTCCATCCTCCCAATGTTGACCCTAGCTTGTCCATCTTCAACGCCTCCTTTACCTTCAAACTTCTTAGAGTGAGGGTAGGTTTGAATAAGGCCCATAGGTTCAAGTACATGTACTCATGTGTATTTTGAAGAAAATTGGAAATTAAGGCTCAAGGGGTGTATGCACATGGGTAGTTGATTAGGGGTTGTCCTATTTAAGCTCAAACTGTCCAAAAGAAGGCCTTGATCCTGTCCTAAATTTCATGAGTGTTGTAGGTTGTTTCAACTTGGATATGCCTAACTTCTAGTGAGGGCATTGACTCAGCTAGTCCTTAGAGCAGAAAGAGTTGCCTCAGTCACTCCTTAAAGAAAGGAAAAAAAATTTTGTAGGCTCGAATCTCACTAGTTATGGTCATCCATTGAATTCTTAGGCATATCCTTGCCTTTTTCTCTCCTTAATGGTTAACCAAGCATTAAAATAAGTGAGTTTTCTTTGGTGTTCACCTCATAGAAATGCTAGAGTTTAAAATTTTGTAATGCCTAAAGGTCTGCAAAATATTTTAAAATTTTTCATTTTTCAATGTCTCTTAGGTGAACATAACTCCATTTCTATCATACTCACTTGATTCTGCTGCACTTAGGTTAACTGCATCATTGGGCAAATCTTGCCATACCCCCAAACCTATGAGGAGCAGTGTCCTCACTCGCTCTGAGAAAAGAGTGTATGTGCAGCAGGGAACAAAGAAAAATAGCATAAAAGAAAATAATGAAAAACAAGACACAAGGCACACAAGAATAAACTAAAAAAAATAACACAAACTAGTTAAGAAATAAAAATGGAAAGCAAATAGACAAAAAGAGAATGTCATTGCTGTAGCAAAGAAACATGTGTATACACAGTAAATCCTAACTAAGTAAAGGTGCACAACTAATCATCTGAATCTTCAACTATAGTAGGTGGGTCTTGAATTACTTTGCCCCTTCCTTGTCTCAAAGCAATAGCAGACTGGGACTTGTTGGAAGTAGTGCTTCTTGGCTTGGAGGAGCTCTTTCTTTGCTAGTGGGCTCAGTCATATTAGGAGGTTCCTTGATTTTAATTCCAGGTTTAACTTTGGTAGGTTCCTTGGCCTTAGGGGCTGTTTCCTTAAGAGGTACTATTAAGCAGTGAAAAATACCACTTTTTCACCTCCTAACTTGACCTTTGGAAGACCTTGAGGTGTTTAATAATGTGTTTTAAGTATGTTATGTAGATAAGTAATAAATTACAGCCTTAGCACAGACAGCCAACAAAAAGGGCCAAATACGCAATCTACAGCCTCAACCTGTGCTCAAACTCCAACAATCCACAAAGCCTTAGAAACTCATTGAAGGCCATGAACCCAACTAGGTGCCCCTAAGACCAAGTACAATGCCAAGGGATGAAGATTGAATCCACCTAGAAGTGACTGAGGGCGAGATAGATGAAAGACATCACATTAGAAGTGCGTGCCAGTCAAGGAAGCATAGAAATCAAGTTATCGAGGGGTTCTCTTAAGCCATCGAGAGGATTTGGTGCCTAAATGAGAAGATATCGAGAGGATCAATTCCATTGTCGAGAGGTTCAACTGAACCCGTTGTGCAGTGCACTCAATCATGTCGATACCTGCTAGGTGTAGTCCTCGAGAGGATGAAAGGAAGATATCGAGAGGATCTGCTACAACCAATCGATGAGTCGACTATAACCTGTCAAGGGGATGAATGAAATAGTTATCAATCCTATCGATAAGCACTGCCAATCCTCTAGATACGTCTACAAACCTATCGACATGCATGCAAAGCAAGGCAAAACCTGTCGAGAAGATCCCAGAACCTCTCGACACTCGATTTGGGGAACTTCTCAGTTCTTTCTTCAGTTGTTGTCCATGCCAGAAGCCTATGCACATGTTTCAAAGCACGCCAATGACCCTTGGGGTATTTTTAGCACACAATGGGCCATGCACGGAAACCCTAATGGTATCACATGTACTTGTCAGATTAGAGCCAATGGGGGAAGAGCTTCTAGAAGAGAAATCGGCCATATCAGTATAACAGAATTGTTCCCTTGCATTCTGATTGGCTGAAATAGATCTGAGGATAGAGGAAGAGAGTATAAAAGCTTGGAGAAAATGCAAAATAAATGATCCCGAAATTAAGAAAACTAGAACTTAGGGCGAGATCCATTTTTCCAAATTCTCCCTTATTCTTCCTCCTTTCTC
Organism: Chloranthus sessilifolius; assembly: GCA_021018995.1. Taxonomy (NCBI): domain Eukaryota; kingdom Viridiplantae; phylum Streptophyta; class Magnoliopsida; order Chloranthales; family Chloranthaceae; genus Chloranthus; species Chloranthus sessilifolius. The sequence goes on along the minus strand of CM037597.1, from coordinate 36,459,491 downwards.
CCTTCTCTCTTTAGCCAATCATGAGTGGCTAAACTCTTCCCAGTAGTTAGGGTGAGGTCTTAAGCTGTAAATTGAGAGATTCAAAGGCATTGTATGGAACTGTAAGATGCACAGATTGCAGATCTGAGCACAATCATGTTGTAATTTTGCAATATAATTATGGATTTTAAAGGTGATTATGATATATTTTTCACTTTTTCGTATTTGAATTCCCTGGTTGGATATTCTTATAGATGTTAGCCTATGAGGGTCTCATATCCTGACATCTACAGTATCTACAATGATTTTCCTATTCTAATCAAGATCTTTGAAGCGGAACAATCTCTAGGATGGTCTGTGACCATTAAAGTGGACAGATCATAACCTGACGATTGCTTCAATTCTCTAATTAAGATTGGATTCTTATACCTCACCTCTGCCAGGGTAACTTGGGAAGCTGAGAGCAAGAAAAGAGGATTGTAGCAAATCAGATCTTAGCATTGCAATTGAAACCTTTGATTGTCAGTGAGAGACCAATACCCCTAGCTGCTATTCTCATCCTTTGATTTTTCATCTCTTCTATATCTCCCCTGATCTCTATGTTGAATTAGATCTGGATCAATAGCACTTAATTCTGTAGTTTGTAATTAAAGTAACAAAACTCCAAAACCTCTCCTCTTTCTTAGATTAGAATAAAGTGCCAGATCCACTCTGGATCTGGAGATTTACGAAAAGTTAGACCACATTTCCCTGTGGACATACCCTTATTTACCCTTTTAAAACTTGCTGCAATAGCCCTAAATACTTGCAGGTCTGTGAGTCTATTTGCCTTGGTGTGTGTGCAATCCATAGATTCTATAATTGTTTAATTTTAAATCACTTTTTGAGCACAAGGTAAATGGCCCAACAAGTTTTTGGTGCCGCTGTTGAGGATCTGTGTTTCTAACTTGGTAGATATAAGTTTTTCTCATTATTTTTGTTCACATTTTTAATTTTTTGACAAGTGTTAGATTAATTGCTGCTTGAGTTTTTACTGTAGTATAACTCTATTTTAGATCTGCATTTGTAGAGCTAAGAGGAGCTCTCCATCACTTGGAAAAGAAATCATTGCTTAAGTTTGCATCTCCTAACTCTGCTTCTATTTTTAGATCCGTAGTTTTGTATATCAATAGTTGTGTAGTTGTCTGTCTTGTGATTGAATTGATATTCCTTGCATTGTGATTTGTTGTGTTATTCTTGATCCTTGAGGTGTGTATGCTTGGGAGGATATCTCTCAATCCTGAGATTGCTCCTTTGGATCCTAAGGTTGAAAGACTTCTCAGACCTAAGCACCCCTTACACACTTCTATTCTTGATTCTGATAATTCTGCAATGGGTGAGCAACCTAGGACCTTGAAGGAATTCAATGCATCAAGGGTTTACAATTCTCCCTTCTGTATTCAATTCCCTGCTGTTCAAGGGATCTATGAGATCAAGTCCTCCATTATCCAAATGCTACCCTCATTCCATGGCCTAAGCAAAGAAGACCCATACAAGCATATTGATGAATTTCTAGGACTGTGAACCACATTCAATATTATAGGTTTGGGGGAGAAAGCAATTAGGATGAGATTCTTTCCTTTTTCACTAAAGGATAGAGCCAAAACTTGGTTGTCAATGCTCCCAACCAACAGTATTCAGTCCTGGAGTGACCTTCAATGTTAGTTTTTGGCCAAGTTTTTACCTATGTCCAAGACAAGCCAGTTGAGGAATGGCATTATTTCATTTTCTCAAGCCCCAACTGAGGACTTTCCCCAAGCATGGGAGAGATTCAAGGAGCTCTTGAAGCAATGTCCTCATCATCAAATCCCTGAATGGCAACTTGTTCAAAGTTTCTATCAAGGAATTGACTCTAAAAGCAGAGATATGATAGATGCCTCTTGTGGTGGTACCTACCTCCACAAAACTGCTGAGGAGGCTTGCGAACTGTTTGATATCATCAGTGAGAACTCTATGCAAAGAGAGACATTGGTCAGGGATTGTGAAACTCCTAGAATGGTGAGAGATAATACCACGAGAGAAAAAATGTATGAGGTGAGTAGACACAATGATTTGGAGAGGAAAGTGGACACCTTAACCCAAAATTTTGATAAGCTCATGGGAGCAATGCAGTCATCCATGGCTACTACAGTAGAGGAGGCATGTGTTATATGCCAGTCCCTCACTCACTCCCTTGAGGAATGCCCTTCATCTGTCCAATTTCAAGATCTTGTGATGGAACATGTGGCTGCTACTCAGTCTTTTGGGCAACAGCCTACTGCTGGTTACCAATGGAGAAACCATCCCAATCTGAGGTGGAGACAAGATACTCTTTCAAACCAACAACAACAGCCACAATAGTCCATGCCATATAAAAATGCTCAACCCTACCAACAGAATTACTTTCCAAGGCCCCATTATCAACAGCCCATGGCTCAGCCTATGGCTCAGCCTGTACAACAAACTGCACCCCCTCCAACTACTAGATCACTTTCTTTTGATGAACAAGTTTTGGCCTCATTACAGAATCTAGGGCCCTTGTCTCAAACTGTACACTGTCATAGCCAAAGCATTAAAAAGATAGAAGACCATCTTGGCCAGCTGTCTAATGCTTTGACCAAGAGAGAGGAAGGGAGGCTTCCTAGCCAACCCATGGACAACCCAAGGAGACAATATGCAATCGGTCTCATGAGGAAGCCAAATCTATCACCACATTGAGAAGTGGAAGGCTGGTGGACAATCAAGTAGGCTGTGGGCCTGTGAAAAATTTAGAAAAAGAAAAAGAAGTAACTACAGAGAATGTACAACAAGAGCAACTCATGTTGAATAAAGAGGAAGATGATGATCCTCAACAAAAATATAAAAATAAAAAGAAAGATGATGAGTTGATTAAGGCTGCAAATGGGGGAGCAATCCCACATTTTCCATTTCCTAGGGCAATGCAAGCACCTTCCCCTTTTGATAAAGGGCATGCCAAAGTAGAGAAAATGATGGAAACCTTTAAACAAGTAAAGATCAATTTTCCTTTACTTGATGCAATCAAGAAAGTTCCAGCCTATGCCAAGTTTTTAAAAGACCTTTGCACCCACAAAAGGCAATCGAGGATACATCTTTCTAAGAAAGTCTTTTCAACAGATAAAGTGAAGTAGATACTGAATATTGCAACCCCAACAAAGCTCTAAGACCTTGGAGTCCCCACTATCCCCTGCATCATTGGGGATCATACCATTGAAAAAGCCTTGTTAGATTTGGGAGCTAGTGTTAATTTGCTTCCATATTCAATATATGAGAAGCTGGGTTTAGGAGAATTGAAGTCCACACATGTGGTCTTACAACTAGCTAATAGATCTGAGAGGAAACCTGTGGGGATCATAGAAGATGTCTTAGTTGGAGTTGACAAATTTTTTTATCCAGCTGATTTTCTGGTGCTTGATATGGAGCCGAGCAAATGTGCTACTTCTATCCCTGTGATCCTAGGCAGGCCATTTTTGGCCACTGCAAATGCATGCATACAATGCAGATCAGGAGACATGGAAGTAACTTTTGGCAATATGAAAGTCAAATTGAATGTTTATAATGCAGCCAATCAAACTCACCTGAATAGTGAGAACTGTTTTTTCATTAATTCATTAGGTGAGCTTGTAGCTGATAATTTGCCCATGTTGCTGCCTTAGGATAATCTGTTTGATGATGGTGATGATATGTTTGAAAATGCAGTGATACCTAGGAAGATCACCCATTTCCATGAACCCCCATAGCAGGTCCGAATTTCAACGATGTACACTATGTATACTAGCTATTTTGTTTTGATTTTGTTGTTGTTTTTGCTTTTTGTTCATTACTGTTTAGCATTCTAAAAAAGGTGTAATATATGCAAGCACTCTTCCAGAGTCATTCATTGGCTAACTTTAAGCAGCAACTGTGTGAGTTGACTTGGGAGTCGACAAAATGATGTGCAGAGGGTTACTGAGGAATGATTTAAATCGAGTTGAATTGCATTTTAACCTGTCGAGAGGTTTGAATTAACTGTCGGCAGGTATTGGAGGTGTAAAAGTGATTGTCAATAGGTTCTGACGATGATCGATGAAGTTTTCGATAGGTTCAGGATACATGTTGAGAGGATATTCAAACCTCTCGAAGTGTTTGTGTCTCTAGAACCTGGAACCTATTGAGAATATGTTCGCACTGAGCTGAAATGGCTCTCGAGAGGATCTCTAATCCTCTCGAAAGGCCCCTGAGTAGTTTTGGAACCTATCGAGAAGATTAAAATCGAACCGCTCGTGAGGAATGGCCACCTTGCACCCGTCGACAAGTAGGAACTACCTGTTGACACCTTCCCCAATCCTATCAAAAATCAATGTTTTTTTTGTTAAAACCTAATGACAGCTTCATTTTCCATCATTCGAAACCTTCTCTTTGTGTTGAGAGTTACTCTAGCATTTTTTCCCATTTTTGCCTTCTCCCTCTCCACCTCACTGGCTATTATCGTAACCTCCAAGCAATTTTCCACATTGTTTCAATCCATCAAAAGCTACATTTTACACCTGGTTCGAGTTGTTTTGGTCCCGCACCCATCAAGATATCGCAAACCCTAGATCTTTGTCGGTAAGCTTCCCTTTTGCTTTGCTCTGTTGTCTTAAGTTTGAGAGTTTATATTGTGAATCCGAGGGAATAATTTGAGCATCCTCAAAAGCTTGGGTGGTGTGAATTTGAAGCGTTTGAGTAATCAATGGATGAGCAAGAGGACGTCTTCACAAATCTTTTCAAAATGCCTTCTAATTCTACCACCAAAGCCACTAGGACAACCGTTAGGCAACCTGCAAAGCATAAGGAGACCCCCCCTACAAAACAGAAACTTTCCAGGGATGAAGCTGGGCAGACTACAAGACACAAGAAGACTAAAAAGGCTAAAAAGGTCCAAATTAGTGAAGAAGAGATTGAGGAAGCCCCTGAGACAGTCTCGGCCACTGAGCCTGAAATCGTTGAGCTGGAGGTCAATGTCAACTTGTCCACACCCAATGAATTTGTGGCTAAATTAAATCTAATCCTTGAAGCTGCTTTTGACACCCTCTATTTCTCTAAGCTAGGGGAGTGTCAGGATACTTTGAATTATCTGGTGAAGGTAGGCCTGATACCCATGATGAGCCCATTGAATGAAAAATCTTACTCAAGGCTGGTTAAGTTGTGGTATCAGAATCTCAAGAAAAAAACCAAGCCAGATTCTCTTGAGCCTTGCCTAGTAATCCTGATTGATCATATGAAAATGGTGGTGGATTACAGAGACATAGGGATAGCATTAGGAGTCCCTTCTGTTTATGACCCAGTTTATGGTCTGGCTGCATCTGAGAATGTCTCCTTCAAATCAATGGCCAAGTAGCTGACTCAAGGCATTGTAGGGTCTGGAGACTCAATTAGGAGAAGAGATTTATCCCCTAGCTTGCGGTGTTTCGATTCAATTTTGCGAAAGAATATCTATGTTAGTGGTCATCAGCAAGAAAGAAGAATGCCAATAGTGGATGCCCTATACTTCTTCACTAAAGGAAAATTTGTTAATGTTGCCTGGTTGGTGTTTGAAGTAATGATGGATGTGAATGAAAAATGTAAGAAAGCTCAAGCCCTACCAGGGCTTCCCTACAACAAGCTCATCATGGCTTTCCTTAGGAGTAAGGGATTTGTGTTTAAAGAAAATGAGGAAGTGGAGAAATTGAAGCCCATAATGTTTGGAAAAAGGGCTTGGTCTGCCAGTGGGACCCTCATTGGTAAAGGCACCCACAGGTCATCTGAAGAGATTGAGGAAGAAGCTCCTGACACCTTTGTTGCCCCGTGTTCAACACCCCCTTCTGAGGTCTCTACCTCAATCACCCGTGAGTTTTTGCTCACATCTATTGCTCCTGACTTGGGGCCTCCACTCGTATCCTCTGCACCCTCATTCACCCTGGCCTTTGATCTACATATATCTATGGCTAGTCTCAGTGCTACAAACTTCACCATCCCTCCATCTCTCACACCAACCAGCCCCCCTTCTTTTCCTTCCTTTCCAGTTCCCATTCCCCACAACAGTCCAGTCTCCCTATCCACAACCATTTCCACATCCACCCCATTTTTAGCTCCTCTCACAGACCCCATCCCTACTATGCCCTCATTCACCATTCCAGCTAGCTCATTTACATCAACCCCTATCCCTTTCAGCCCTTCCATGCCTTCTCCACTCTTCACTCCCCTTGCGAGTGAGCCAATTTTTTCCGTCTCACCTGCCCTAACCCAAGACCTATCAACCACTGAAGGATTTTCATCCCTGATGACATCCATAGTGGAGGATATTGGGCATGACTATAATCCACTACTTGACTCTCCACAGCCCACATTCCCCCATTTTTATCATTCTCAACCTCCTTCAACCTCTGACCAGCATGACCACACTTCCTCATTTCCACTACCCCCTCTCTTCCAACACCCACCTGCTATCAAACCTGACCCCTTAACCCAAATCCTAGATCTCCTCCAATCAATACAATCCCATGTCATAGCCTATACCACTACCCAATCTTCCATTGAGGCCACACTATTATCCATAACTTCCACCCTTCTCAACCAGGCCCCTATCTCCGAGACCTTAGCAGCCATCCAATCTTCATTGACCAATTTAGCCCAACCAGCTCCACAGCCACCTACTTCTTCCCCACACCGTATTGCAGAGGTCACTAAACCTGCCTTAATAAATGCCTCCACCCAAACTGACCCTGAATCTCCTCCACCCCATTTCCCACCTAGCCCTGTCATTTTACCTTCCCCTGAGGAACTGACATCCTACATTCCCTCATCTTCCTCCACTCCACTCCCTTCCCCCCCCATTGTTCCCCGCCATTCCTTCTACATTCCCCCTTACCTCACTCTTTTGTATGCAATGCGAGATAATCCCTACATCCATAGGGATGTCTTAAGAGGAATGGCTGCTCTCCGCGCTTCCCTTGAAGCCACCTATGAGGAGAGGATTGCTGACATGGAGCTGAAGCACAGAATCCAGCTCCGGGATATCTCACGAGGTTAGAAGGAAATATTGGTTCGTTATGAGTCAGCAAAACAACTTGCTGATGTTGAGCGTCTCATTGCCAAAGCCAGGAAGAAGCAAGTTGAATTCCTCCAGAAAAAATTGAACAATGCCCAGGAGATAAATAAAGCCACCCAAGAACTCGCTGAGTCCAATCTCCTTTATGCACAAAAAAAAATTAAAATGCTGGAGAGAATGATTGTTGTGCTGACTCTCAACCATTGCAGCCAACCCCCCTAGCTACTGCTCCTCCTTCCAATTCCACTTCCATTGAACCTACTACTACTTCACCTATGGATGTTGCTCCTCCCCACACTAAGCCTACCCCTTCAGAGCCTAAGCGAACTTCTTCAAGGAGAAAGGTCACTGCAAAAAGATCTGTCCCATCTAGTGCTACTCTAAAGAAAGACAAAGGACCTGCGACCCAATCTGAGGAGGCACCAAGCCAGACAGCTCAGAAGCCCCAACCCAAGAAGAAAAAACCTCTCTCCAATGAAGAATTTAGGAAACTAGCGGATCTCTATGAATAGCCTGATTGTGCTTGTAAATAATTGTAGCATTCTTTAGTTTTCTTCCTGTAGATATACTTTTCGGTGTTGCATACTCCCTGTAGATATTTTAATATAATTTATTTTTGATGTTGCTTAATTTCTTTAATGTTTATGCCATTTGTTTATTTTCTTTCTCTGTGTACTTATGTTGTTACCGGGCTGCACTACACCCTTCTCTCTGAACAGTGAGGACACTGTTCCTCATAGGTTTGGGGGTGTAGTAAAGTATACCTTGCCAATAGGATAGTTAATATTAGTGCAGCCAGAATTGAACAAACATCTGTAAAAAATGAAAGGAAAATCCCCACCTAAATTTTTTAAACTAAAAGTGTTAGAGTTCCAACATGTGCAGGAAGTAAATCTCAAGAAATTTTTGAAAATTAGTGCTTTGTGAACTTGAAAATCTGATGGAAGACCACATCTAGTGAGGTTTATGCCTGAAATTTTTTTCTTTGAAGAGTGTCTTGGCAACATTTCTTTCTGCTCCAAGGACTTATTAGACTTGGCTCTGATCACTAGAAGTTAGGCAATTCCAAGTTGAAATAGCTTGACAACACTCATGACATTGAGGACATGAAGTAAGGCCATCCCTTGGACAATTTGAGCTTAAAATGCCCCACCTTTGAACTACCATTGACACACACCTTTTGAGCCTTAAAATTCCCAGTTTTTCTTTGCTAAAAAATGAGAAGATTTGAACCCAAAAACTTCTCAACCTGTTTTAGTTCACCCTCAATCTGAGAAGTTAGGAAATAGAAGGAGAAGTGAGGTTAGAGGTGCAAGGTTCGATGTTTGGTTAAATGAAGAAGAAAGTACATTTGAAGACTAGTGTGATGTATAGTTGTGGCATTCCAACTCATAAAAAAAGAAAAAAGAAAAAAAACAAAAGAAAGGAGAAGTCACTTCATTTGAAATGCTGTAAGAAGATAAGAAGCTAATGTAGCTAATCACTTCAAGTCTGAAAATAAAAAAATTAAAAAATTAAAAAATAAAAATAAAAAATGAAGATATGCTGAAATGAAGAAGGTGAAGTCATGAACCACCTCCTTACCTTTACTGATTTCTCAATTTGAATCCTTTTTACCCCTTTATTCTTTTACAAACTTTACCCATAAGCCACATTACAACCCAATAAAAAGACCTTACTAATCTGAAATTAATTGAGCTATCAAATGGAGATGAGGAATTGTTTAATCTATGGTAAAAAGAGTTAGGGAATTTTAGAAATTAGAGCACTGCCTATGCTCATGCTTGCAATCCTATTTGAGGGCTGTAACTGTTCTTGGGCTGTGTGAATTGATACACCCTTCTATTTTTGACTAAGAGTACCTACCCGGTGAGATTTGGGTTTGAAGTCAGGTTTGTTGGAGGCATAATCAGCACATGATTCTCAATTTAATGGTAAACTTTGCACTATTTTTCACAAAAATTACCTGGACATGAGCTGAGTGACTATGAAGGTGCCACAGCAGTACTTTAGTTTAAACTGCCATATTTTTGCTGAGAATCCTTTAAAAATTGATTGGACAAAGGTGTGGATTGAACATTATGATTGCTTGCTGCTTGCTTCAATATTCTGCACTAATATTAACTGACCTTATTAGAGAAGTTTGTGGGTAACTTCACTGTAAACCCTCAGGAGACTTCACTCCTCCACTAGGAATCATTTAGGGGTTTAAAAGGCTTGATGCATATGCTAAATGCATCTGTGTTCCCTACAAAAGTGGCATTTTTCATTTTCAATAATTGTTTTCACTTTCTCCTTTGCTCAGGGACTAGCAAAGCTTAGGTTTGGGGGTGTGTTAAGCAGTGAAAAATACCATTTTTTCACCTCCTAACCTGACCTTTGGAAGACCCTTGAGGTGTTTAATAATATGTCTTAAGTATGTTTTATAGATAAGCAATAAATTACAGCCTTAGCACAGACAGCCAACAAAAAGGGCCAAATAAGAAATCTGCAGCCTCAACCTGTGCTCAAACTCCAATAATCCACAAAGCCTTAGAAACTCATTGAAGGCCATGAACCCAATTGGGTGCTCCTGAGACCAAGTATAGTGCCAATGGATGAAGATTGAATCCTCCCAGAGGTGACTAAGGGTAAGACAGATGAAAGACAGCACATTAGAAGTGCGTGCCAGTCAAGAATGCATAGAAATCAAGCTATCGAGGGGTTCTTTTAAGCCATCGAGAGGATCTGGTGCCTAAATGAGAAGATATCGAGAGGATCGCTTCACACGTCAAGAGGTTCAACTGAACCCGACGTGCAGTACACTCAATCCTATCGATACCTGCTAGGTGTAGTCCTCGAGAGGATGAAAGGAAGATATCGAGAGGATCTACTACAACCAATCGACAAGTTGACTATAACCTGTCGAGGGGATGAAAGAAATAGTTGTCACTCCTATCGACAAGTGCCGCCAATCCTCTCGATAGGTCTACAAACCTATCAACATGCATGCAAAGCAAGGCAAAACCTATCGAGAAGATCCCAAAACCTCTCGACACTCGATTTAGAGAACTTCTCAGTTCTTTCTTCATCAGCTGTCCATGCCAGAAGCTTGTGCACGTGTTCCAAAGCACATCAGCGACCCCTAAGGGTATTTTAAGTACACAATGGGCCATTCACAGAAACCCTAACGGTATCACATGTACTTGTCAAATGAGAGCCAATGGGAGAAGAGCTTGTAGAAGAGAAATCGGCCACATTAGCATAACAAAATTATTCCCTTGCATTCTGATTGGTTGAAACAGATCTGAGGACAAAGGAGGAGAGTATAAAAGCTTGGAGAAAATGCAAAAAAAATGATCTAGAAATTGAGAAAACCAGAACTTAGGGCGAGATCCATTTTTTAAATTCTCCCTTCTTCTTCCTCCTTTCTCCCTTCTCTCTTTAGCCCATCATGAGTGGCTAAACTCTTCTCAGTAGTTAGGGTGAGGTCTTAAGTTGTAAATTGAGAGATTCAAAGGCATTGTATGAAACTATAAGATGGACAGATTGTAGATCTGAGCACAATCATATTGTAATTTTGTAATATAATTGTAGATTTTAAAGGTGATTTTGATCTTTATTTCACTTTTTCATATTTTTTTTCCCTGGGTTGGATATTCCTATAGATGTTAGCCTATGAGGGTCTCATATCCTGGTATCTATAGTATCTGCAATGGTTTTCCTATTCTAATCAAGATCTTTCAAGCGGAACAATCTCTAGGATGGTATGTGACCATTAAAGTAGACAGATCATAGCCTTAAGATTGCTTCAATTCTCTGATTGAGATTGGATTCTTATACCTCACCTCTGCCAGGGTAACCTAGGAAGCTGGGAGCCAGAAAAGAGGATTGTAGCAAATCAGAGCTTAGCATTGCCATTGATTCCTTTGATTGTCAGTGAGAGACCAATACCCCTAGCTGTTGTTCTCATCCTTTGATTTTTCATCTCTTCTATATCTCCCCTGATCTCTGTGTTTAATTAAATCTGGATCAGTAGCACTTAGTTTTGTAGTTTGTAGTTAAAGTGACAAAACCTCAAAACCTCTCCTCTTTCTTAGATTAGAATAAAGTGCCAGATCCACTATGGATCTAGAGATTTACAGAAAGTTAGACCACATTTCCCTGTGGACATACCCTTACTTACCCTTTTAAAACTTGCTGTAACAGCCCTTAATACTTGTAGGTCTGTGAGTCTGTTTGCCTTGGTGTGTGTGCAATCCATATATTCTATAATTGTTTGATTTTAAACCCTTTTTTGAGCACAAGGTAAATGGCCCAACAGGTACATCAGGATTTAACTACTTTGAATTAGCCTCTGCTAACTCCCTATCAGTTTGCTTAGTTAAATTCTTCTGCAAGGCAGCAATGGTAACACCATAGTCATACACTCTATCTTCAACCACTCGTAATTGTGCTTGCAGTTCCTTAATGACATCCTTCATTCCCTCAGCCCTAGTCTTTTCCTCATTGTATTGTATCATGATCTTTTGCTAGCCATGCTTGGTTTTCTTCTTTTCCAATTTATGAGAGAGAACTAGAACTCTGATTTTCTCTATGAGTGGTTGCTGCACAGAGTGTCTTAGGTCAGCCATTCCTTTGACCACATCCCTCTTGATGTAAGCATTATTTTTCATAGCGTGAGGGAGGGTGTAGTAAGGAGGTCTAGGGTTCTAAGAGGCTAGTAGGATGGGCTGGACATCACAAAAGGAAGGGCCAACCAGTAATGGAGAGGGAATAGAAGAAATTTTTGGGGTTGTAGTTGAGATGCAAGGTCTGTTTGGGTTGAGGCATTGGTGTAGGTACTAGGAGAAATTTTTGGGGTAGTTACAATGGGTGTAGGAGCAGGTGGGTGTTGGGAAGGTTGGGTTAGAGTGGATAAGGTGGATTGGATGGATTGTAAAATGGTTTGGACTGAGGCAGGGTTTGGTAGGGTGGAGTGAATGGAATGAAGGTTAGCCTCAATGGATGATTGGGTTTGGGTATTGGCCACCATATGTGAGTGCGGGGAGAGTAGGAGGTTTAGGATTTTGAGTAATAGATCAGGTATGGTAGTGGGTGTGGATTGAATAGGTGAAACGGGTTGAAAGGGGGAAGTGGGTCTATGAGTTAAAGTAGTGGGTTGTGGAGGTGTAGGTCCAAATTGGTGGGGTGGTGATGACTGATGTGGCGGGTCAATGTGAGGGGGGTGAGGTGAGTCTGAGAGAGGGGTGTATTCATAGTTGATATCTCCTAGTATAGAGGACATCATAGTTGAGTACCTTTCTCCTATAACTGGGTCATGGTCATGGGATAAGGGCTCAAATGGAATGGATTGGTCAAAGGGTTCAACTGGGTCAGGTACAAAGGGTGTGGAAGTTTCAGTGGGCTGGGATTGGTGTAGTGGGGAGCTGTGTGGGATTTTGAGTGTAGGAGGTTCTAGTTTAGAGGAATGGGTTGTGACAAATGGTGGGGAAGTGTCAATAGGCTGAGGTGGGGTTTCAAAGGTATGGATTTCAGGTTCAGAAGTTGTTGGTATTGGGTCTAGTATAGTTGTGGTATCAGGGAGTGGAATGGTTTGATAAATATAGGTGGGTTAGTGCTCAGTGTTGGTTTTGGCAACTGTTCTTTTCTTATGGTATGGGGTTTTTATAGTTGGGCTTGGGTGGGTTAGAAAGATAGGTAAGGGTATAGAAATGGGTAAGGTGTAAGTGGTTATGGTGGTTTGTGGTGAGATTGAGCTGGCTGTGGCTATGGTTCTTTGTGAGATAGGTTGGGGTAAGTGTACTAGATTTGTGTGGGACTGCAAGGTCTGGGTTGAGGTAGGGACTAGTATGGGCATGGACATGGGAGGTAGGATAATGGATGGGGAAGTGATGGTTGTGCTGGCTGGCACATGTGAAGTGGAGGATATAGCAGCATCAGCCATAGTAGCAGCAGCAACTTCTACTTCTTGAATGGTGGGGGCTGCTTCTCTCAGTAACTCTTTGTTCTTATTCTGCTTAGCAATCATGGTACCACCAATACCCCATTGCTTCTTTTCACTCTTCTTGGGATTCAGAGTGGCAGTCTCCTCATTTCTCTGAAAGCGGTATCCTCCAAGCTGTAGCAAGATTGTAATAAGCCTACAGTAAGGGAGTGAGTGAGGTTTATTATTAATTTTTATCTTCTCACAAAGGTCCTTTATCCCTTCAAAAATTAACTTGGCAGCATCCAAGTAATGACCCTTGTGAAATGAGAAAAGGGCATCAGCTATGGGGGACCTCCTCTCCTGCTCATGACCAGAGCAGTAAACATTTTTTCTCAACAATCCATCCATGAATCTGAGGTTGGGGTGCAAGTCCCTCTTCCTGATTGAGTCTCCTGAGGTTGTGACTCCTCCAGTTAACTCTTTTATAATCTCTATGATGGTGGCGGTCAAAGGGGGACCCAAGCCCCATTCAGGGCTATACCTAGCTTGTATCCCCACTATTTCTACAATGGTAGTCTGGTTGAACAACATTTCAAAATTATCAATTAGCACCACTAGTCTGGGTTCCCATCATCTCCAGTTTTGAGCCTGATGTTTTGGTAAAATAATTGCTCTAGTCGTCGGAAGACTAGCTGCATTAGGGGCCTCGATAAGGGCAGGAGCTTTACCTTGGTCAGGTATTCAATGGTGGTAGAGGTCTCAGGCAGCTCCACAAAATAAACTTTATCAAATATTGTCTCAACCTCCAATTTAATTGCTGCAACAAAATCAGATGGGACCCTGAGGTATTCATTTTCTTCTTCCTCTTCATCCTCAAGGACCTCAGGGATTACGTCCTTGCCCATTTTCTGCTTCTTCTTTGACTTCTCATGACTTTTAAATGGAGGGTGCTCTCTGGCCCTCTTTTTTGGGGTAGATTTCTTTTTGGAATGGTGGGCAGCAAAGGGCACACTTACAGGTGGGACACCTCAGAGGTCTCCAGTGTGGAAGCCTCAATAATCCTTGCAGATTTTCAAGTGGCCACAGGGCTGCCACTGGTAAAAGGTTTTAGCATAGCAGTTAAGGTACCTACGAATTTTGAACCTGCGGCCATGGGTGCTCAATTTATCCAAACTAGGGTTTAAAACTCTTAGATTATGCAATGCACACTTGGAACAATAGCAACACCAAAATATCTCCCCTCTTAACTCTAAACTATCATCCAATGAAATCAACAGAGAGAGAGATAGAAATCTTACCACGTGAAGCTAGGGTTCCTCCTAAAATGTCGCTCAATGGTCCAAACTCCCCCAAACCTAGTTTAAAATGATCAGGAGCTGATGGGGAACAAAAATGTAAGAGGACACTAGCTGAGATTGAGTGGCAATGTGTAGACACCCCCATTTCACCCTCTCAGAGTACACGAATTCGTTTGGTCAGCCCTTGACCTTTTTAACCCTCGACATGGGACCATGCAACAGTACATGGCTCAACACAAGCTGAAACAATAGCTTTGTGGCTCAGATCCCAACGTAGGGAGGCTATATACTAAGCAATAGTATATAGTTGGAATGCAGACTAAAACAATAGTCCTGCATTCCATTCTTGAGATCATACCCGGACAACCCTGAATTAAGTGCCTAAAAACCCGCACATAATTTTTTCATGTGTAGAACCACAAGCGCGTGATCAGTCCCCTTTCCGACCAAACTTCATTCCATAGACCGTTTCGAGACTCAATTACATGCCTGGAACCAGACGCACGATCGGATTGAGTGCTACACCACCAGCGAACAATTGACCTATGCCTGACCTAGTCTCCTACCCTTAACTCCTACATTTCCTCGACTAAGCGCTTCAAGTAGCACGCTTAATCGGATTACGCACGTCCCACCACACGTGTAATTAGTCCTGATTTCGTTAGGACAAGGAAACCCACTGAGTAATTCAGCCTGTCGCTCACTGAGTCAATGATTGACTCAAAGAGATTAAGCGCCAGAAAAATGGCGCGTAATTCAATTAAACGACTAAAAACGGGCACGTAATTGAATAAAAACCTATAAAGCTTTTTTCTCGAAGAGAGAGAAAGGAGGCTGCAAATTTGGAGAGGAGAGACCGTAAATAAAAAACCAGAGAGCTCCAAGAATGGATCCCTAGAGCAATTTAGCCATAATTTTAATATTCGAACTCCAAGATTTCTCACCGCAGCCCCGATTCTAATTTTTAGACTGTAGCATCCTCTTCAAACACACAATAAGAAGGTTGAGAGAAGAGACAATAAATCAAAAACCAGAGAGCTCTGAGAATGGATCCCTAGAGCAAATTAGCCATGATTTTAATATTCAAACTCCGAGATTCCTCTCCGCAGCCCCGTACCTAGGTACGGATTTACTTTTATTTTAGACTTAGGATTTCCCGTAGTTTAATTCATCAATTCTATTTCTAATTTTTAGACCGTAGCACCCTATTCGAACCGAAATTCTCTATATCCGGTTCTAGATCTTTGTTTCTAGAACCGGACCTTAATTTAATGGTCCGATCCACCGACTTTATACTTTGATTCTACTCTAAAATCTTAATCTACAGTCCTATCATTAATTTTTGGTTTTGACTCTCAGAGTTCAGAACCAGTCCTTAATTATACGACCTGATTTTTCTGATTTCGGACCCGAATTCAGTCCTAAATTTTAATCTATAATTTAATTCTATATTTTCATACCATCAAAAAAATATAAAACTATAAATTTCAGTTCATGACTTTAGTCTCTTAATTTAATTTCCTATTATAATCTCAAATTCTATTCCAAAAATACCTTTTTTTTATTATTCAAATACCAATCTATCTTTTATCTCAGCCATCCGATTTACCCACGGGAGCTTATGGAGGGTACTCGGGAACGAGTCCAATCCTCCTTAGCATAGCGGGCCCAACCCTCCTTTTTAGATTGCTTAGGATTACTTAGTTAATTATAATTAATTTTTATTGCAGTATAATCGATTAATTGCATTTAGTAGGCCTCTAAAATCAGAATTTAGTATTCCAGTTTAGTTAGTCTATTATCTTAAATCAGAATTTAGGAAAGTTAATTTACTTATTATTCGTTAGATTCCTGCTATAACCAATCCACAGATTATGATTCAAAAATAATAAAAATTAATATTATCGCATCAATTATTTACTTATATTTTTAGTAAGTTAATTTATTGCTTTAATCAGAATCATAGTAAAATTAGTTTTTTGTGTCTTCTTTAATTAGAATTCTAGTAGGACTACTTAAATTTCTTTAGTTATAATTGCAATATGATTAGTATACCTGTTTCATATAGAATTGCAATACAATTGGATTCTTTTATTTAATTGCAATATTATTGGAACTGATGCACATGCACTCCTAGTACCAGTAGGAGACAGGAAATGATTGGACTCTTAGTAGAGCCAGGACTTTGATATTAATTGGACTCCTAATAATACTGAGAAACTAAAAAATGATTGGACTCCTGATAGCATCGGGACACTAAAATAACCTGTCATAATAAGCTCACCTAATCATAATTCACAATAAAAAAATGGAATCTAAACTGACCATAATAGTAACAAGGGAAACTAAAAAGAAAGCTGAAACTATCTAATTAAAAGAGGACACTACTGCTGACGTTCGCAGGCTGACGATTCAGTATAGAAGTAGCCCACACCCGCTTAAACGTGTCATTATTGACGTGTTGCAGTGTCGATTAATATCTGCAGTTGGCGATCGTAAATCAACTAGGAATCATCCTAGGAAATTCCTCCTATTACTATATACCCCCACCTTATCACATACACCGCATCGCTAGAGTCCAACAGGACAGAATTGGAAGCCACTTATTCAACGGGAATCGAGAGGAACCCAGAAAAAGCGCGCACTAACAGACTGGCGATCGCGATGGGATATTTTTTGTAAACCCCTTCTTTTTCTTTAGATAGTTAGCTTAATTTTACTTCCTTATTTTTCTTTCCTGTCGTGTTGTTAAAATTTATATTTTTTTTAGATATATATATGAGTCGTCGCCAAAGACTCGAAATGTCTGGTATAGGTAGAGTAAGTTTGGGAGACCCGTCATTGTGGGGATTTCATAGAAACTCTGCCTACGAGGAAGAACCACCTTATACTTTTAGCCCACGACAACCTGAAGTCAACATGGCTGGTGAACAAGAGAACCCCTTTTCTACATCACACGCCGGTAATAGCCATAGCGACATAAATAATAGCTCTGGATAAAATCTCACCACTCAACAAATCATAGAACTTAGCATCCAAAGAATACAAAGAGGAGGCGATGATTCTAAAGAGTTACTTCGAGGATTGGCTGCTGCATATGAAACCATTAGGGGACAACAAAATTCAAGAGAGCAGGAGCGACAAGAGACACCACCTTCTACCCCAAGCACAATGTCAGCTCGCGCTACGCCATTGAGGCAACATACTCAAACGTTCTTTAATGATAGTTTGCCAGACAAGGGTATCTCACGCGTCAATCAAAGACAACCCTATAAAGGTCGAAGACCTCCCAAAAATGATCGATGAATATATGGCCAAGAGGGAATGCCCAGGTCGCTCGTTCAGATTCGATAAATTATGTCGAGACATTGAATTTGACCTACCCATAGGATTTAAACCGCCAAAATTTACTAAATACAATGGCACCGGAAATCCGAACCATCACTTGGCCTTCTTTTGCAATGATTGTTGACCTATACGCAACCATCAAGGACTTCTCATTCATTACTTTCAACGTTCATTAGAAAGAGAAGCTCTAGACTGGTTCGCAGAGCTCCCACTTTATAAAATAGAGACTTTTGATGAGCTAGTAGGTCGATTCCTAGACTAATACAAACACTTGATTCAAGAGACGGTTAGCCTTAGCGACCTGATGGCAGCCAAGATAGGACCAGATGAAGAATTCACCGACTTTGTCACTAGATGGTGAAAGATTGCTGCTAGAATTGGTACTTCGATAAAAGAGAAAGATTTAATTGGCATCATTATTGACAATACTAAGGAACCACTAAGGAGCACCCTAGTCATCAGTGATTGCCCCGACTTCACTGCACTTCACTCTTGGGCGTCCCGACTGACGCGACACATCAAGGGCAGAGATCTTGCATTATCCATAGTCACGTCAAAGGTGAACTCCTCCAACGAGTCAAAACCAAAAAATCATAAGAAAGCCTAATGAACCGAACAAATTAATACGGTTGTCAATCAAGGGTAAAATTTGAATAGCGAGAACTTCCCACCACGCAACTTCTGGCAGAATCAGACCCAACAACGATACGCTAGTCAAAATCGGGGTGCCAATCAACATAGGTACGCAAACCAGAACTAGGGCCAAAACCAGAACCAAGGCCAATATCAAAATAGAAACCAATACCCTGACGTTTATCAAGCCCAAAATGCAACACATAATCAACCAGCCCATGCGCCAAATTATAACAATGTACCTCCACCTCAGAACTTTAACCCAGCTAGGAGACCCAACCAGCCAAAGCGGGAATACTATCCCCCTTTACCCGATACTATTTCCAACATTTTCCACCTCCTTAGTGTCCAGAATCTCTTACGATTCCCACAAGAAAAGCCTAGGACATGGCCTGCAAATCTCGACTACGGTAAATAATGTTCTTTCCATCGGTATGCGGGACACATCCTAGAGGACTGTTGGGTTCTCAGGGACATTATCTATGACATGAATGATCGGAATCAAATTGATTGGGAAGCGCTTAGGAACACTGACCCTAATAATAATCAACCCCAATTGAATTTAAGGATCATAAATAACCCCATGCCCAACCACAACCAAGGGACACCGGCCCAGGTCACCACTGTAGATCTCCCCAATCAACCTTATTTCTAGCCTTCGACAATAATCACTCGTATCCTACCCTTTGACGCTGTTACTACCCCTATAAGAACTCCATCCTCCTTACACCCTGCTCCCTTGATCACACGGATCGTGCCACCGATCCCGCCTCCATATCCGAAGTTTACTCAAATATGA
This sequence comes from Chloranthus sessilifolius, assembly GCA_021018995.1. Classification (NCBI taxonomy): domain Eukaryota; kingdom Viridiplantae; phylum Streptophyta; class Magnoliopsida; order Chloranthales; family Chloranthaceae; genus Chloranthus; species Chloranthus sessilifolius. The sequence continues at coordinate 36,440,442 of CM037597.1, read as the reverse complement.
GTCCATTCCTTCAGGGCCAGGAGGCCATTCCTCCATCATTCCCCACTAGAGCCATTGACCCCGCCAAATCCTAAATCACCAGTGTTGCCACTCCCTTCACCCGACTCTGAATCTGAGTGTGGAGACTATGCTCTCCAAACCGTCATTCTGACTGTCGAACGAATAGACAGTGTTGCTCACACAACTCCCAACCAAGAGAGTGAAGCCAAAACTGAGTATCCATCAAATGAAGAGCAAAGTGAACAAAAAGAGTACCGAAATTCATGCGAGACGTTGGTCTCCACTTTCTTAGAGGAAGAGGATCACACGCAATACCTCCCACCATGGAGTAGTACCATACGGACACGCACTCCAACAATTAACTTCACTCGCTTCACAAATGTACCGACGTCGAGTCATGCTAGGTTCGACCAGCAACCTGCCTACCCTATTCTCAAGTCAGGAACCAACTATCCACCTCCCCCTTTCTTGCGGAATAAAGATTTCACACATGCACAACTACCCAAGGGGAACTGTTGGGGATTTCTAAGTTTGTGCTTGCTTTATTGGTTGGTGGTAAAAGTAATTTAAAAATCAAAGAAAGAGTAAAATAGGGGATGGAATCAGCACAACTAAGAAATCCTAGACCTGTAAGATACAAGGTCCATTGTGGCAAGTTTTGATAAGTAAGAGTTTGTCCCACAGGGAAAGGTGATCTACAGCTCCAAAGGAGCCGTCACTAGTATTCCCTCCAGATCTGACTACAGATCTGGCAGTCTTAAAAAGGAGGGGAGTTTAAGGTCACTTATTCTAGGTATTCTAAGGTAACCTATTGTCTACACTACAGAAAGGGGTGAGAGGATGGATGGAGTGTGGGAAATAAATATAAAAGGGTGAGAAGTAAGTTATTGAGCTTAGATCAGAGGAGCTTTGTAACTCAGATTCAGATATGATGTTATAGAAATCCTGTCCAATGGCTACGTTATCACCACTAAGGAGAAGGGATTCAACCCATCTCTCTGCCATGATTCAATCCCTTAAGGTTATAACCTGTCTACTCAAATGGTCACAGACTATCCCATAGGGGAACCACAATCCAGGGATGGGTTAAAACAAAACAAGTTAATCATTGTAGGCACTATTTCATCCAGGCTACCAACTCAAGAATCCATAGGAAACCTCAACCTCTAAAGCTCTATGTGTGGGGCTAAGGCTAGATAGGACCATGATAGCCCAGACACATAGAACCAACAAGAGATTGAGTACAACCTTCGATCTAGCTGTCCATTGCTTGAGTGAGGCTACAATGGTCCAGTCACAAGCCTACAATCTCTATAACCAGATCAGATTCAACATCTGATGGTGGATCTATACAAATATAGGGGAGTCTACCTCCGTACAATCTCCCACCAGGCTTCTACAAGCTCAGGTGTAAAGAAGAAAGATCCATCTTGGATCGGTGGATTAGAATCACCCTAAGGCTATAACCTGTCCACTCAAATGGTCACAGACTATCCCAAAGGCTATCCTCCTCACGGAGCCCAAGACAAAACAAGAATATCGCTGCCACCACCATGGTCACCAAGCTACCAGCTCAAGCTCCCGTGGGGATTTCAGATCTAGTGGGTCTTGTGGTGGGGCTAAGGCTGTATAGGGCCATGATAGCCCAGACACATAGGTCACTTGGATCTGAATGGCCCTTAGAATCAGTCCTCCATTGCTTTGAGGTCAGCAGATAACTCCCCCACTGGTATCTTGTACCCTCCCCTTAGAAGTAATTTGGTGATGAGTTTTCCATAGGGGAGAGTGTGGATCTTCTTTTGCAGCCTGAGCTTCACCATCATATCCTTCATGGCCTCAAAGATCAACCATGCAGCATTAAATCCATGGCCCAGAGAGAAGTAATAGAGAGCATCAGCAATTGGTTGCCTCCTCTCTTGCTGATGGCCAGAGCAATAGATATTCTTCCTCAGCACTTGATCGATGAATAACAGTTTGGGATCCAAATCTCTTCTTCTGATGGAGTCCCCTGTGGCCTTCAAACCTCTGGTAAGGGCCTGGGCAATGGTATAAAGGGGGGCACTCACAGGAGCACCATAACCACAGTTGGGATAAAAAATGGCAGGGATGCCCATGACTTCAGCAATCAACGCTGGGCTAAGCAACATCTCAAAATTGTCAACTAACACAAGGAGGCCTGGCTGCCCATGTGTGTCTGGTCTGACCCTAAGGTTCTGGTAAAAGAGTTGCACTAACCTAGGATAGGCTAGTGCAGGAATCATTTGTATCAAGGGGAACAAACTAGCCTTGCGCAAGAACTCAATGGCAGGTGCTGACAACAGCTCAGATTCAAAGAAAGATATATCAAAAATGGCTTCAGTCTCTAAAGGAATGGAAATGAGGAGCTCAGAGGGTGTAGAGTAGTCAGGCATTTTTGCAGCCACCTCAGGAACCACCTCCTTCCCTTTTTGTTGTGCCGTAGAGGACTTGGCTTTCTTAGGGGCCGGCTCCACCGGAGCTTGGTCCCTGGCTCTCTTCACAGGTGCACTTTTAGGAGCCATTAAGATTCTCCTTGGCGAGTGTGCAGTTGAAATTTTGAAAGAAAATAATCAAGAGCTGAGTCTTACCCTAAAAGTTAGGGTTCTGTTCAATTTGATGCATGGTACACCGCAGGAGCTCCTAGCAGGGGGCAACTGTTGATGGAAGCTTTGAGAACAAAATGCCAAATTTTCAAAGTGAGTGATGAACTGTAGACAGGATGCTGGAGGAGAGAGATTGAGAGGAGTGGGAGATAGGGTTTCGCTGGCAGGAGAGGAAAGAGAAAGCAGTAAAGAAAAGCAGCGCGGGGTGGGATTTTAAATATCGTGAGGTTCGGCGCGCTTTGAAAATATCCGCTTGCTGGATAGGCATGAATGGGTCACGGGATTGGATGTTCATTTAAACTGCGCAAGGCAGCCCACCCATCTATATCTGAAACTCGCGATAGCAAAGCAACGTAATTCTTTATGAACTGCGCGAGAGGAAACCAAACCAAATTTTCAGAACCCCGCGATGGCTTAACAGAGTTAGAATTCACACACCCACTAGTCAGCCTTTTGACCTTTATTTTGTGGGTGGATTCTCTCACAGGCTCGCTTCCAGGGACACCCACAAGCATTATAAAACTTTCAAAAATTCCCGTACTCTCAAAGCATTAAATTCACACATCATGAAAAGCATTCAAACAATACCATCATCATTCAATTACTTGAAATTGTCAAACAAAGGGAACAGGAATAAAAGTAGGCATAAAGCACTAAACTCAGACTCCAACAAGATCACTACAAATTCCTCTAAACTGTAAAGTACATATCATACAAAGGTGCACAGTTCTTAACATCAATTCAATGAAAGATCCCCTTCAGGGTTTGAGGATCCTTCACCAATCAAAAATTGGCCCTTGGGGTTAACCACTGGTTGACTAGGCAACCTTCCCTCTTCTCTTTTGGCTAAGGTATTCGCTAGTTGGCCAATCTGCTCTTCCATCTTCTCGATGCTCTGACCATGAGAATTCACAGTCTAAGCCAAGGAACCCAGGTTTTGTAGTGAGGTCAAGACCTGGTCCTCGAAAGAAGTATTTCTGGGTTGAGATGGGGGTACGACCAATTGATTTTGTTGTTGATGGGGCTGCTGATGGTGCTGGAAATTAGACCTAGGGGCATTCCCTTGATTGAACTGCTGCTGTGGCCTTTGTGGTAAGGCTAACATCTGCTGGGGCTGCATGTAGTTGTCTTGCCTCCACCTCAGATTAGGGTGGTCTCTCCATTGGTAACCAGCATTTTGGTGCTGGTATCCATATGGTTGTCTATTATAGCCCCCAGATTGTTGCTGGCCATAAGATTGAGCAGCAGCAGCATGTTCCAAAACCAATTCAGGGAATTGCCTTGCAGATGAACATTCCTCCACTGTGTGCTATGGGGACTGGCATATCAGACATGCCTCCACCACATGAGCAGCCCTTCTGGGTTGCATCACAGTCAGTAATTTGTCAAACTTCATAGAGAGGCTTGCCATCTGCAGCTGCAGGTCATTGTTCCCAGACACCTCATAAACTTTTCTTCTTGATCCAGTAATAGGTCCCACCTTTGACTCAGTTTCCTGACCAGTTCCTGCTAGGGATGGCTTTTGAAAAGCATTCTCACTAATCACCTTAAACAATTCGCATGCCTCCTCAGCAGTCTTGTGCATGTAGGATCCACCACAAGAGGCATCGACCATATCTCTATTTTTCTCATCAATCCCATTATAGAAGCTTTGTACAAGCTGCCACTCTGGGATCTTGTGGTGGGGGCATTGTTTGAGCATTTTTTTTAAACCTATCCCAGGACTGGTTAAAATCCTCAGTTGGGGATTGAGGAAAAGCAAGAATCTCTTTCCTCAACTGGCTAGTTTTGGTCTCAGGGAAGAACTTGGTCAGGAACTTGGTCTGCAGGTCTTTCCATGAAGCAATGCTATTGTTGGGAAGAGTGGTCAACCAGGTACTGGCCCTATCCTTCAGAGAGAAGGGAAAGAGTCTGAGCCTAGTAGCCTCAGGTCCCAAACCAGTGATATTAAAAGTGGTGCACAAGGCCAAGAACTGGTCAATATGCTTGTACGGGTCCTCCTTGCTGAGCCCATGGAAAGAGGGCAGCATCTGGATGATTGAAGTTTTAATTTCATAATTTCCCTGAACATCAGGGAATTGAATGTTAAAAGGGGAGTTATAGTCATCCGGAGCATTCAACTCCTTGAGAGTTCTGGGTTGTTCTTCACCCATAATTGTTGTCACAGATTCACTTGGGGGCTCTCCTGTGGTGTGCCTGTCTCTTCTAAGTCTCCTTCACCTTTCTAACTCAGGATTAAGAGGCTCTAAAGTACGGCTGAGAGATCTCCTCCCTAGCATACAAGCACACCAACAGCAAGGAAAGCTTCTTGCAGGCACAGTGCAAAAGAATATCTGTACAATTAACAAATTTATCTAACTAGTTTACAGCTATTCAAAGAATACATCTAAAACTATCCTAGATACTACTAGAAATTTTTTAAGAAAGATAGACAGAGTTTTAAAAGTCAGAGAGTTTGCAAACAAAGGTAGCTAAGCTCCAATTGCAGTCCAACTGTCCTTCACTGCTGCTATCTAGATCTGTAAGAAAGGTTCAAAATTATGTCAGCAGTATCAATTATTCACATTTGCAAAGAATACTAAGAATACAAAAACTAAGGGTCTACTAATAGATCTTCTTTCCCCGGCAGCTGTGCCAAAAACTTGTTGGGGATTTCTAAGTTTGTGCTTGCTTTATTGGTTGGTGGTAAAAGTAATTTAAAAATCAAAGAAAGAGTAAAACAGGGGATGGAATCAGCACAACTAAGAATAACTAGACCTGCAAGATACAGGGTCCATTGTGGCAAGTTTTAATAAGTAAGAGTTTGTCCCACAGGGAAAGGTGATCTATAGCTCCAAAGGAGCCATCACTAGTAGTCCCTCCAGATCTGACTACAGATCTGGCAGTCCTAAAAAGGAGGGGAGTTTAAGGTCACTTATTCTAGGTATTCTAAGGTAACCTATTGTCTACACTATAGAAAGGGGTGAGAGGATGGATGGAGTGTGGGAAATAAATATAAAAGGGTGAGAAGTAAGTTATTGAGCTTAGATAAGAGGAGCTTTGTAACTCAGATTCAGATATGATATTATAGAAATCCTGTCCAATAGCTACGTTATCACCACTGAGGAGAAGGGATTCAACCCATCTCTCTGCCATGATTCAATCCCTTAAGGTTATAACCTGTCCACTCAAATGGTCACAGACTATCCCATAGGGGAACCACAATCCAGGGATGGGTCAAAACAAAACAAGTTAATCATTATAGGCACTATTTCATCCAGGCTACCAGCTCAAGAATCCATAGGGAACCTCAACCTCTAAAGCTCTATGTGTGGGGCTAAGGCTGTATAGGACCATGATAGCCTAGACACATAGAACCAACAAGAGATTGAGTACAACCTTCGATCTAGCTCTCCATTGCTTGAGTGAGGCTACAATGGTCCAGTCACAAGCCTACAATCTCTATAACCAGATCAGTCCAACATCTGATGGCAGATCTATACAAATATAGGGGAGTCTGCCTCCGTACAATCTCCCACCAGGCTTCTACAAGCTCAGGTGTGAAGAAGAAAGATCCATCTTGGATCGGTAGATTAGAATCACCCTAAGGCTATAACCTGTCCACTCAAATGGTCACAGACTATCCCAGAGGCTATCCTCCTCACGAAGCCCAAGACAAAACAAGAATATCGCTGCCGCCACCATGGTCACCAGGCTACCAGCTCAAGCTCTAGTGGGGATTTCAGATCTAGTGGGTCCTGTGGTGGGGCTAAGGCTGTATAGGACCATGATAGCCCAGACACACAGGTCACTTGGATCTGAATGGCCCTTAGAATCAGTCCTCCATTACTTTGAAACACAGCCAAAGCAATAGCGGATCACAAGGCAGCAGCCTTGCACATAGCATCTCACATTCAAACATAAATCCTACAGAGTACAAATCCTATTACAAAACTTCTATTGATCTAGTTAAAAAATCATACAAAGACATAGCTAGCAAGTGCTGGACTATGGAGAGAAGGAAAAAAAAGAAAAAGAAAACTACTTACAGCTATAAAAAGAAAAGCAAAATGATCTCAGATCAAGTCTCCAAGAAATGAGATGTGTTCCCAGCTATTCCAGGATGTAGCTCTCTCTAATGGTCCAAGCCCCCCATGGGGATTTATAGCAGTGGTGTGGCGGCGCATTAGGGTTAGGAAACCCTAATTTTAATGATGCCACATGGCCGAATAGTGATCCTTCGATGCCTTAGGGTGCGTGCACGGGGATTTGAGTGTGGGAGTGCGTGCCCTAATCACTGGAAATTCCCAGAAGGTCCTCTACTGAAGAGATGGAAGTTAAGGTTCAGAGCTTCGCTAGGTAGCCATTGTTTCCCAGACTTGTCGCGTGGTAGCTTTTGCTCTTCGCTAGGATGATTTGATATTGAAACTTCAACCGTCGTGAGGTTGGCTTGGTTTGCTCTTCAGGCAGTCGCGAGGTTGAGTAGACATCAAAGCCTCAGATGTCGCAGGGTTGGAGTTCAAGCAGTCGCGAGGTAGCTGCGCGATCGCTGGGTTGATCTTCGTGAGGATAGATTTGAATAGTGCGAGAACATCGAGAGCACTTCTCTTCACTTGACTTCGCGAGTTACCTCGTGAGGCTTTAATGAGTTCTGAACTGCGCGAGGTTCCATGTCTTAATTGATCTTCGCGAGGATGGCTTTGCCTTCGCAAGGATGCTTTCTTCTTGAATGGCGTGAGAACTGCGCAAGGAGTTCTCTTCTGATAATTGCATCCGGGCGATCGCGCGTGACTATGCGAGGAGTTCTTCAAGCTCTTCTTCTGCTCGGCGAATAAGCGTGAGGTTGAGAGAGGTCTGCTTTGAACTCCGCGAGACTGCGTGATGTGTTCTACTCTTGAGCTTCGCGAGAGCTACCCGAGTTTGTGCTTCTGAAGCTCTTCAGTCAATCATCTGTGTGAGAAGTTGTTGTGGAGTCTTGGGATGCTCAGTTGGACTGCGCGAGGCATATTTATCCTGAATCCTCTAAATCTTGGGTCAGCTGCGCGAGGCTCATTTCAGATTTGGATTCAGAGTTCATCCTTCTAAGGGACTTCTGGTGCTAAAACCGGCTCCTTAGCAGGATTGCTGGCCTTATTTCACTACTGGTTATTACCTACATAAAACACTTTACAAGAACTTATTAGGTGGCTATGGGTCTAATCAAAGGTTAAGTTAAGGGGTGAAAAGTGGTACTTTTCAGGTCTTAACAGGAACACGAGAAAAAGTGAAGTTGACTTGCCACCCCCACCGCATGTCATCCCACCACCAATTCTCGTACCACAACCACCTCAACCACCTGCACCTAGGGCCCATTGGCCAGGTAAAGAAATAGCACTCGAGCCAGGGCAAGAGTACGATTTGTTACGACATCTCTAAAAGTTCCTAGCCCAGATATCTATACTAGAACTCATCAGGAAGTCGCCTGATCATCACCGACTGTTAATAAGGACACTCAAGTGGACGAAGACACGACCCTAGATGAGCTTCATCAAATAACCACTGTCATGGCACAACCTCCCGCCCTCACATTCATGGACGCAGACATGCCTAAGGAGTTACTTTGTGTGAGTGGTGCCCCCATATATCTTACAGTCATAATCAGAGGGTTCTCTGTGCCCCATGCACTAGTCGACACAGGCACGGGACTCAATATTTGTCCTCTCACCACATTGAAAATACTTGAATACAAAGAACAAGATGTTAGGCCCTCGGCCCTGTCGCTCATTGCCTACGACGGCTGACGTCATTTTGTAAAGGGAACTATTAAACATCAGGTCCACCTTGGACTTGTGATAAAAGATGTTACGTTCCATGTTGTTGATTGCACTAGCACATATAATCTCATTTTAGGCAAAAAATGGTTAGAATCAATAAAGGCTGTCGCGTCCACATACCATCAATGCATTAAATTCCCGTATGAGGACTCCATCATTCGTATATACGCTGATGCACCTCTTCAGAAGATGGATATCGATTATGCAGCAAGTATTCCGATTCCCCATGAATCCGTACTAAACATAGGCCACATCAAAAAGATGCGAATTCTTGATGAAGCAGCTGTCGTAGGAGTTTGCTCACCAGCCCTTCCTGGTTTCCACCAAGAGCGACAACAAGAGCTAATGAGGAGGGAGGTTGGCCCAGACCTCGCTAGATTATACGACATCAACCCGACCGCGATGAAAGGGTGGGATCTTATGTACCAACTTAGATACGTCCCCCACACCGGACTCGATAAGAATAAGCGAGGGCGTGTGAAACCTATATTCCTGACCAAAATATGCAAGCACATAGGATTAAGTTACCAATCGAACGGCCAATCAGCCAATTTATTCCCTGCCTCACTGAAATGGTCTCTTTATGACCACTTCATCTATGGAACTACTGAGAAAGCAGATATGCCAAAGCAGAAGGGAGTATCCTTCACCAAACCCTAGGAGACAGAAATTGAACTAATATCTAAAGCATTCACTGATTTGACAAACCTAAATGATGATATCGACGAACCCCTCGAAGGAGTCAAACCTTTGTTTGACACTAAAAATCCCATAGAAGGAAGAAAGAAAGACCCTCCAAAAAAATAAACCATAATTACAGGATTGGGAATCTACAGATGACGAATATTTTCACATAGTGGCCTTACGAGATGACGAAGAACACTCACGGTCACCATAGGAACAGGATGATACCTTGCAAGAAAATATTAATTCATATAACATCCACCTTTGCCTCGGCCTTGGAGGATGGGAATGCCCATGGGATTCGCCTTGTATCTTTCACCCATATCAACCCCGGTGCGAAGCATGCACTCACATACTAGAGTAATTTGCTAGCAAGATCACACATCCTATAATGACCGAGGTGGACGGAACCGACCCTACAACCATAAGCACGACCAGTAATCCACCAACCTCACTCTTGGCACTAGAAGAGAGAAGACCCGATGGTCAGTTATTCGACTTAGGAGGAAACACCCACGTCCCACTCCTAGAGTTTGAAGAGGAGTTTGAATTAGACGCTCCTTTGTCCCCAGATGCACCTAAACTCTAAATATTTTGGCAATCGCTCGAGGAAGAGTGGCGACCTTCACCAAGTGATGACGAGGACTACTGGATAGACCTTCCTGCACTCGAACTGGCAGAGCAGGCCAACCTAGAACTTCATGCCTTATCAGATCCAAAGAGTAAGTTGGATAATATCATCGACTATAACATGGAAGGATGGGAATGTCCTTGGGAATCTCCCTACATTTCTTACCATTACTAGCCCCATTGCCGAGCATGTGTGCTCATCCCAACATATCATAAAAATCAAGAGAAAGAGCTCCCTCCCCCTAGGGACCCTTTAGGAGATTCCCCCTCACGGGAAGGACAATCATCTCATAATTTCGACGACGATGGTTCAATCGATTATGATCTCTCGAGCTTCTTCAGGGAAGAGACAATCAACCTAGTAGAGGAAACTCAAACTCTGATACCCCTATCATCAGTATTGCTCATTCGAAAGATCTCATTGGATGAGGACTAAAAAAAAACTACCAAATTTGCGAAAAACTCTGCATTCCCCGAAGGATCTCCCGAGCGGCTCCAGTAGCCGTCTCACTCCCCCAACTAGAGGAAGTGGCTCTCCCGGTGCCTTTTGAGGCCACCGACCATGTACCATATTTATGATCAAAAATCAAAAAAATAGAAAACATAGAAAACCCTAAAAAACTAGAGACGCGAAACCCAAAAAAATCAGAAAATTTTGAAAAAGAAAGGGAACTCTTTATCTCGACTCAAGTCTGCAGTCAATGAGGGGACTTCCCTCCTTTAACTCCTTACCCGTCTCGCACGTAAGGACACAAACCTTTAAGCTAAGTAATAAGCAAGTCATCATACCGAAAGAGATACTCCACGACTTCGAAAGAAGAATTAATAGCCTTGACCTTCACTTTACCAAAGATCTTTGGATCATAAATTGCACTGATGAAGAGTTTCCTTGCTCAAAAATAAATCCCCAGTCTAGTAATTTCGCAATATATAAGCTTATCGAGGATGAAGGAGGAACACCAGGACCTAATGAGACTAAGGAATTCCGACGGGTTATTAAACGTTTTGATGAACAGACCCATGCTGCTGTCGAAACCACGGAGGAAATCGATTTTGGCACCGATGAGAAGCCTAAGAAACTATTAATTAGTGCGACGCCCAATTCTAGAGAACGTCAATAGATTATACAAATCCTACAGGAACATCTTGACTCTTTTGCCTGGTCCTATGAGGACATGCCTGGTTTAGACCCAAGCCTAGTAGAACATCGTCCTTTCTTAGAACTCGATGCGAAGCCTGTAAGCAGAAACTCCGCAGGATGCACCACCAAACAGCCCTTCAAGTCAAAGAGAAAGTTGACAAGTTACACAAAGCTAAATTCATCCGAGTTGTCCTCTACCCCAAGTGGGTCACCAACATAGTACCTATCGCCAAGAAAGACGGCAGGATATGAGTTTGCATTTACTTTTGAAACCTCAATCAGGCATGCCTAAAAGATGACTTCCCATTCCCACATATTGAAAGTCTTGTTGATAACACTACTGGACATGAGATGTTGTCTTTCATGGACAGTTTCTCTGGATATAATCAGATCAAGTTAGCAGAGTCTAACCAAGAGAAAACTTCCTTCACCACACCATGGGGGACTTACTTTTATGTTGTCATGCCTTTTCGGCTCAAGAATGCAAGAGCCACATATCAATGTGCCATGATGGCTATTTTTCATGACATGATGTATAAGTGTGTAGAAGTTTATGTCGAAGACATATTAGTAAAGTCCCAGATGTGAGTAGGACACGCTAAAGCCCTTCGGCTAGTGCTACAGATAGCTAAGAAATATTAACTAAAAATGAATCCTAAGAAATGTGTTTTCAGAGTCACCTTCGGAAAATTACTTGGTTTTATGGTTAGCAACCGAGGGATTGAAGTCGACCCTGTGAAAGTGAGAGCCATTTTAGAGATGCCACCTCCCAGCAATATTAAGGAATTCCGAGGTTTGATAGGAAGATTGTAGTTCATCAGGAGATTTATCTCTTAGCATTCAGACCGATGCGATCCTTTCTACAAACTACTTAAATGAGGAATTGAGTACAAATAGGATGACCAATGCCAACGAGTTTTCAATAACATTAAAAAATACCACCTTAACCCGCCAATACTATCGCCACCATTTCCCGGAAGACCCCTAATCCTGTACCTTTCAGCAAACGATAAAGCGATGGGAGTAATCTTAAGACAATATGAAGAAGATGGCAAGAGAGAGAAGGCCATTTACTACCTTAGTAGAACGATGGTCGAGTACGAACGAAAGTACACCCCTATGGAGAATATATGCCTCACATTGGTATGGGCTTCAACTAAATTATGACATTACTTCGAAGCACATAAGATACTAGTGCAAGCCCGAATGGATCCTCTGAAGTACATATTGGAAAAACCCGCCACATCAGGGAAGATCGCCCGCTGACATATGCTATTACAAGAGTTTGATATCACTTATGTCACCCAGAATTCGATCAAGGGGCAAGCCATTGCAAATTACCTCACAGATCTTCCACTCTCGAATGACGAACCTATACACGCAGACTTCCCCGATGAAGACTTACTCACAATTCATGACGAAGAGGCCGATAAAACCTCATGGACTCTCTATTTCGACAGTGCTCTAAATCACAAAGGGAAGGGCATCAGAATAGTCCTTCTAAGCCCGGAAGGAGTAGTGATACGCAAAGCTTTTCAATTAGACTTCCCTGTTACCAATAATGTTGTAGAATATGAAGCTTTTATAGTTGGATTGCGGACAGCGTTACAATTAGGTGTCAAACACTTAAAGACCATAGGCGATTCTAAACTAGTAATCTTGCAAGTCATAGGAGAAAGGAAAAATAAGGAAAGAAGATTGATGAGATACCTAGAGACCACTCAATATTTGGTAAAGAAATTTGAAAAGATCTCTTTCACACACATCCCTAGATTAGAAAATGAGTTAGCAGATTCCTTAGCCACACTAGCCTCTGTCATCCAGATACCTTTCGGCCAAAATACCAAGACCTTCATCATTGAAAGATTAACAATACCCGCCCATAAGTAGCATGGGCCGTTACAAGGAAACTACCAATTCTCCCTGCCAGCACGAAATCAAAGAAAATAATCACTCCAGAAAATCACGCTGAAATAGAAACTGAAGTAGCTACATTCAGATTCGAGAAATCACCAACCGATGACAGACAGCTATGATATTTTGATATCTGGAATTTCTTGAAACATCAACATGTTTCCCCATATGCCACGAAGATTGAATGAAAGACCATAAGAAATCAGTGCGCCCAATTCTGTATAATCGACGAAACATTATACAAAGAAGCCTTCACCAAAGGAGTACTGCTGCGATGTGTTACGATTGCCGAAGGACAATTCATCATTCAAGAAGCACACGCCAGTGCCTGTGGCACCCACTCCGGTAGACAAAGACTCGCCGATCAAGTTACACAACGAGGCTACTTCTGACCGACGATGATGAGAGGCCGCCACCTCTACATTCAATCCTGTAAACAATGTCAAGAGCGCATTGCACTTATCAAAGCTCCATCAGTTGCACTAAACACCATGACCTCGCTGTGGCCATTTTCGATGTGGGCCTTCGACATCATTGGACCTTTTACAGACACCATTGGGAATACTCACAAGCATGCATTCATACTTTCAGTGACCGAACACTACACCAAATGGGCCGAGGCCGAATCTTATGTCCGAATCATCGCTTCGACGCTCGCGAGGTTTATAGTTCAGAATATCATTACCCGGTTTGGAGTAGCCAGAATGTTCATCACCGACAATGGACCGTAGTTCATTACAAAAAAGACTAAGAAGTTATGCAAGAAGTACGTCATTGATCTATGCCACTCATTGCCGTTCTATCCTCAAGGCAATGGACAAGAAGAAGCTACGAACAAGATGCTGATTCAAATCCTAAAACGAACTGTGGAAACAAGCAATGGAGCTGACTGGCCCGAACAATTACTGGAAGCACTCTGGGCCTATAGGACCTCTATTAGCACGGCCACTGGCCAAACTCCCTACCTCCTCACCTATGGGATGGAGGCAGTTCTACCATATGAGATACAAGTCCCATCTTTACGCATCCAACTCGATGATGAGCTATCCATAGACGAGAGGAGAATTGCTTTACTTACTCAATTAGAGCGACTCGATGAAACACGCGTAAGGGCACCTGATCACGCTCAGGAATATCAGAGGAGAATGGCTAGGGCCTAGATAAGAAAGTCCTTGAACGAACCTTTAACATTGGCGAACTAGTTTTAAAGAAAATTATGCCTTCCAAACACGCCTATCAAAAAGGAAAACTAAAATCGAACTGAGAAGGCCCTTACGTGATAACAGCTACATACCATGGAAACACATACAAATTGGCGAACCCAGATGGGGAAGAGCTCCCTAGCCCTTGGAATGCCATATACCTTAGAAAATACTATCCTTAGTCTTATGATCATCATATCCTGTAGTTAAAATACCTATACTTATCACCCTCGTAGTCATCATGACCCATCCATTGGTCGTATGTCTTCAATCCTCAGCATATCCTTAAAATCTCCGACTTGTCGCCCACCATTTACACTCGGGCGGTTTGATTAAAGGATTAGTGACCTACTTAAAACTTTTTTCTCAAAAGCATAAGAAACAATCTATTCTCATTCCCTATCCCCGCCATTGGAAGAGACATTAGAGAAAAAAATGAAGATGTTAGGTTCAATCAAAACTCATCATTCTTGCACTAGCAGGATGCTTTCAAAAAAAAATGTACATAAAATATCGAGCGAGAGCATCATGTCGAATGAACAAGTCAATGAACTCAAGGAAGCATAAGCAGGCCGTGAGGACATCTCCAGTAATTTTACTGAAACTGTATAAGTAAGCTGCGAGGGCATCCCTAATATTCTCATACTACTAGATGTCTTCATAAGGTAGCGCGAGGAGGATAAACCCCTGCTAGCCATAGAATGCGAGATTTCGATGGTACCGAAACATGACGAAGAGCTCAATCATGGCATTCCATACCCCTCAGAGGAGAAGATTGTTACTTACCCCTTTTGAAAAGGTATTAGTTACGAACTATTCCCCATATCACTAAGCCTTACCTCTCCCCCTTCTAGTTTTATTTTGGACGATGAATCTGAGACTTCACAAGATATTCCTAGGAATGAAACTAAAAACCACTGAATGACGATTGATGCAATCACCCATTATACTTATTATGCTTTTCCCAAATAACCACGGAATAGGATGATCAATACCCTAAGATAGACCCCCGTATGCTATTAATCGAAGGACCTTCCCCCAGTTCGGAGACAGTACCGATGCACTTTTCTGCAAGACTAATTCACCTAATACCCATGACTACTTATAGACCCAAAATGCTTATCTAAGGCCCAGGTATACTATACCAGAAGCGTGGACCCGACCACCAAAAGATGAAGAATGATGAAGATACCGCTCTGAGAGCACTATCAAAATATCGTACTGCAAGTTCAACCACTCTTCTACACTGGGGCATTTTTATTTTTGTTTTTATTTTTGTTGTCATTATTTTTATTGTCATTTGCTTTCTCTGTTGCACTATTTATTATTTCAATAAAAGAAAAAGAAAAAAAAAAGAAGAAAAGAAGAGAGAAAGTCAAAAAAAAAGGAAAAAAGAAAGAGAAAAGAGGCTTATATCCACCTTTCTATCACCAGACCCCGGTTTGAGATATTTCCCACCTTGACAACTGGCAAGGGGGGAGAACAAAACTACTGCCAGCATTACCTTTACATGTACAGCATTACCTTTACATGTACCAAAAGGTAATCAAAGGAGGAGAAGAAAATTAGGTACATCTGAACCAAAAATCCCCATATATATATCGACATGTACCAAAAAAAGGTGGTCCTTTCTTTTTTCTTCACATTTGTCACTTGGGACACTCCCCCTATATAAAATGCACATACAACGAATACAAACAAATGCACAGACACCCCTACCCCTAAGCTGCCGCTGATGAGGACGAGCGCCGCTATCATCGGTATCGTTAGCCCGGAGTCCTCGGAACCTCTAAATGGCGAGGACCTGCCATCGAACTCCCCTCACTGGCCTAACTGACCGAACGCCTCGACTGTGAATGAGGAGGAAGCCTCGCATGACTCCCCCGAACGATGGAATCCTCACGACTATCGCTCCTATCGCGACTACAAGAGGTATGACAAGATTAGCCAACTGAAGAACTCGTAACCCTTGACTCAGACCCCTCATAATGACTAGCCGACCTATGCGACTACCGCTCGCCCCTCGTCAGGCGATACTATAACCGATCCAGGGATACCTGCATCTTTGCCCATGTCGTCTGACACACTGTCGTTAGTGCCTCCGTATGAGTCCTTTGTGTGACCAACATCTTGACCACAAGATCCTCACGACTCTCCACCTCTCTGAGGACCTGTCTCGCCTCTAGAGTGGCACGCCCGCACTGCCTCTAGCTGTGCGTCCTTGAGTTGACGAATCAGTATAACTATATTGAATTAAAGGAGGTAAACATATGCATATACAAACAACAACAAAACTTGAAATGGAAAATACATATATACCAGATCTAGCCTCTCTCCTAGAAGTCGCTCGACTGTCTCCGCGGTCATAGGATCAGTAGATGGCACCCGAGGGATGGCAGATGGCTGTAACAAGAATAAACAAATGCATCAGACAAATATTACGATAACAAATAAGTTATGAACACAATGACTAAAACATACCTGGGTAGGGATAGGAACGGACCCCTGAGGAGGAGCCTCGGGAGCGGAGTCTGAAACTGCTTGAACAAAAAAAACAAGCTAATACAAATGCATTAGAATAAATAGAAATGAACAATCCAAACTAAATTACACTAAACTATACCTGACTCTTGGAACGTAGAGAGGCGGTGGTCGCCTCCCTCATCTGCAAGTCCTCAGCAACTCGACGCTGAAACACCGACACACGTTAGTAAACCATCAAGCCAACAAAATAATAACGCCTAACAAACCAGTACAGTAACATAAGTAAACTTAAGAGTGATGGAACTTATCCAATGCTCCACCTCAGACTGCAGACGAGCTATCGCTGGATCCTCCCGACTGGAGGAAGCCACTGAAGAAGGATCAAATGCCCGAGCCGAAGCCCTTGCAGCAGAAAGCTCTGCTATCTAGAAACACCACCAATATGCCAACATTAGCGAGGATTCCAAAACCGTCAATAGTTAGTAAGTTCAATCCAAGGTACTTACCAATCGCTCGATCTCTTAATGTAAACTAGCCTCCACCGCACGACCCACCTGCTGCTGGCCACGCAATAGCTCGATCATCGCCGCTTGGCCAACAACCTCAGACTCTCTCTTAGACTAGCCATGATAAAAACAAGACCACTATATTAAAAACATTACCAGAATAAACCAATACAATGCATGGACGAATTATAACCAGTAAACTAACTCACCAGGAGCTGACGAGCCTCTGCTAGTCGAACTCCTAACTCATCCTCTGCCGCCCTGGCCTTGGCAACTTACTCGGTCAAAGAATGCAACATCTCCTCATCAGGACGAGGAGCATGCCCCATCTTCTCCATCGCCCTATGGAGGGCGTCCAATGCTCCCCACACACTCGCCGTGAGGTGGCCCTCCTCAAATGCGGCTAACCTCTCCCTCAACGCCGACGCCAACAGCGAAAGAACACTTCCATGAAAAGGCCATGTGAAGAGACGCCCACCACCCAGCGCGCCAAACCACCTCCTATACTCTCGCACATCAGCCCCATCATGCGCCCCCGTGACTCTGGTCCCCCCAGCTCTGAAATCGGCTATCTGGAGCACCATTCACTCTGTAAAATTCTGGCATGGAGGGCAGGTCATCCACTTAGACACCCTGTGGCTAGTCGCCGGAGGGACTCCCTGATCGAGTCTCAGCTGCCGTACCACTCGAGAGGTGTGAATCCTCTCCACTCGCTCAAAATAATGGACCCACATGTCCATATCGAAGAAGGGCTGACCAGACTCAATCACCGCCTCACCCGCGTCCTCTACACCATCATAAGGTCTCCAGATCACCTACCCAAAGGAACAAATCAATCCATGAACGAAGACTAAGGGCCACAAAAAAAAATAGATGAGATCAAATGAAAACATAAATGCCATACACATACCTGCCCTACATGCATATCCTCAAAGAGGCCTCGTGTAGTCTGAAGGTCAGTCGACCAGCGACAACCCCTCAATGCCTCCCTCCACATGCGCATCCTTCGGAACGTGAACGAAATCTTTGACGGAACCCCTGAGTGCAGAAAAGCGAAAGGATCGTATGCCCAAAACTGAAAATAATAACATAACAACAACAACCACACGCAACAAACATTAAGATCGTCACTAGGACCAAAGGTTCAAAAAAAAGGGTCACCACGATACCAATTTAATTAAAAACTCACCTGGAGAAATGGGACGAAACCTCCGATCGACGCTATCCCCTGACCCCAATGGTAAAACTGCTCGTAGAGATGTGCCAACGCAGCTGCACCCCACGCATAGGTCGGGACTCAGTCTAAATCCCCCCAAATCATCAAAAATAACCCGGTGATGCACCCCCAAGTCAAAGAAGAGAAAAGTATTACACCCAAGAAGTGCATCAAGAATGCTCGGAGCACCCTATCCTTAGCCAATCCTGGCTCGGTCACGGGCTCTCGACCCATCACCCTCGCACAATGTGCCTCGTAAAGCGCTGTTACCTCCGAATGACTCCTCAGAGGGGTGAACCCACTCACGAACGTATCAAAAAACCAAGTGACCTGAACAACACCGGGCTCCGATCCACTCAACCTATAAGGCACACCTAGGATCTCCTCACATACCTCTAAATAACTCCCTGCCATCCGCCCCGTGATCGGCTCACCCTTAAAATGAAGACCAGTAATGCAGACCCAGTCCTCAGGGGTCGGTAGCATCATACCGACTGGAAAAAGAAGCGCCTGATGCCTCTCAGTCCACCTCTCTATAATCGTCACGATCAAGCCCTGATTAACCTGAAAAGGCTTCAACTCTAAAATCATCCCAAACCTGAAGGACACCAACCGCTCCCGCTAAAACTTCGGCAAGGCATAGTACCAAGTATGAGACTCGGTCCATGCCGTGCTTATAGCCAACTGCGGGGGCTCTTATTGAACGAAACACAAACAATGACAGTAAGACTAGCACACACCTATGACGAAAGATAAACAAATTTAAAGCTCAAAGCAGATGAAATACGCCCAAACCACATAATAATAACTTACAACGAACAAACAAAATATGATAAGAACAACTAAATATAACATGCTGTCATAATACACAAGTAAACACGACCCATAATCAACATAAGTTCAACATAAATTAGAAGGGTTTATAGATCCTAACGAGCCTATATCATAGCCTGAATGCCTAGGAAAATGGAAGAACTCTTGCTTACAGGGACCTACCCGGCCTTTGGCAAAGAATTCCTCTAGTGGATAATGCCTACGATCCCAAGGCTCAGCACCTGCCTGCTCCTCACCCTGCTCACCCTTAACTTTATCGCCCTCCTCCTTGGCTACCCCTGGCTCAACCTCTGGTACCTCCTCCCTGACCACCATCTGGTCACTCTCGGGGACTCTCTCCGCAACCATCTCCCTGATACCCACCTCTATGGCAACGGCTCTAGCTTGTGCCCCCAAACTCTCACCCCCCTCGCTCATCAACATCCCCTCTAACTCAAAAATAGTGAGCTCCAGCCTACCAACACCCTCACCCTCCATCTCATACAAAGTGCTCGAAAAACTAAAGAAAATGGAAGAAACTGCACCTGAAACGGACGACCAGATCACAGGATATCACAAAAATACGAAAATCGAGCACATAGACACTAGGAAACAAGAAAATCACAGACTAAAATGGATCGCGTGACGAAAATAAGAAGTTTTGAACTATTTATAGAAGCCACCCGAATTGTGCGCTTGAAACAAAACACTCAAATGAATCACACGCCACTCACAAAATGCTTAATTCAAATCACACGCTTACTGATGATCGCGCAAATGGTCTCTCGCCCGCTCATTGGTTGATCACGTGCATTACTGAGAATGCGTAATCTTCTCAAACACTTACACGTCAGAGTGGAAATGCCAACGGTCATGTTCATCCTGCGCATAGGTTCAAACGATTAAATGAATTAAACGCCTATGAACTAGCGCGCAATAACTCTTCACCTTTTCGAAATGCGGGCTCGAATTTTGGCGCATAATTAGATCAAACGCCCAAAGATAAATGCATAATCTGCCCAAAAACAAAATTTTCACACCCAAGACACAAGCTAAAACTTGAAATTAGGACATTCCTGACATTTACTATCGACCCAAATTACACCCTTGGGAAAACCACCAAAAACACTTCTAACTTAAAGAAACACGCGCCCCGAAAGGAAAGAGAGCCCCCCAAGACTAAGACCGTATTACAAAAATGCACTCTCCCTCACATTCATTAATTACACCAAAAAGAAAAGGTAGCCCCCATCTTCCATACATTCTAACAAAAAATATATATACAACAACAAAAATGCCCCCCCAACGCCTCTATATCCCTTAAGCTAAAGCTAAAAAAGAAAATATAGAAAGAAGGGGAAACTACCCTTGGTGCTCCCTGAATTTAATAAATCTAAATTAAACTAAACCCAAATAAATAAACATCACATGAGTCAAACACGATACCAAGAAAGTCGAACCAAAACAAGACAAAAGATATAGAGAACACAACCACTTTACAGATCAATAAAATAATTACAAAATACACCGAGGGTATACCCTCTGAATATACAACTCAAAATAAGAAAATTAAAATCCGCACGTTCAGGCAATGCCCGAATCCGAATCTATTTTGGAAACCAAAAATCCCACCTTCCCCTCTTCCCTTAGCATGGACGCAATTCGACTGCTGCCCCGCATTCCCAATTCCGTCCATTCTCATTATCCACTTAATAAGCACACTCCATCAAGTTCAATACCCGGGATACGAAATAGAAATGAATAAAAGACATTGATAAATAAATAAATAAAAAATCCCCAAAATTACAAACACAAGATGCACCAAACAAAAAAAAGAGGGAGAAAACTTTCAAACTATAAACTTGAAATAAGAGAACAAAATATTCAAACCCAAAACCTCAGACTTAGGCATTCATAAACTATGTCCTTTGAATCACCAATTGACAAATGCCACACATCTGAATCCCCTACCAAGCTGATTGGATCTAAAACCATACACATATCCCTTTAAAAGACCACAATCCATGACAACCAGGATGAACCAATAATTACACAACACTTGCCCCGCTAAAAAAATAAACTCCTCAAGTCTAAATAGGCCAATAGGATTCAAACACTTAACACCCATCTAGAAACTTTAAATTAAATCCTGAATTCATACGATTCTAACAAGTGTCATCTCAAATCAAATAAAAAGACTAAAATAAAATACTTTAAACTTTAAACAAAAGAATAATTTTCTAGAATAAGACCCCAACTTGTTTGGGACCAAAAACAGAAATGCTCCCAACAAACCCATCAGAACCAAGTAAACCCTCTAAACAAAACTCAATAAAATAAATTAATCTTGTGATAAACCCTCAATAAATTCGGAGTGAAACCCTAAACTAAAATAAATTAAACAAATCAAATAAATCCAACTAATCCATCAATAAATTAAATCAGTAAACGAGCATAATAAAATTTAAAAAATGCCACAAACAAGCTTGATAAAAATCAAGTGAACCTACTAAGTAGGACCTAATAGGACGAATGAATAAACCTTGGGTCATTCTCATAATGAACTTTAAAACTATAAGCTGACTCAAATCTTAAAACTACGACAAAGCAGATAAGTCTAATTAATCCATCAACCAAAATTTAAGCCAACCAACTACACAATATAAGGAATAAAAAAAATAATAAAAAAATGCCCCTTTATTTATAAATTAAAGTTTTACAAATATCACCAGAGGCATACGTCCCGAATAACAACCCAAAACGAAAACCTAAAATCTAGCATACAACTCAAAACGAAAACCAAAATTGCAATGAGCCAAAACGAGGAGAAGAACATCCAATCAAAGGTTTCAGAAATGTTGCCACCAAACTTGGAGAACTTAAACGAGCACCGGCAGAAGAAACGGAAAATGGGTTAGGGATATATCCCTCTATTTACAACACCTTTTCTTCGCGCCATCTTCACTTCCTCCGTCGTCGCCCCATCAATGCTCCCTTCACTGCTCCCTAGAACGGAACAGTGTGAAGACTAGCGCCCTCATTTCCAATACCGTCCATTCTCAAAATAATACTCCCCTCCCGAGCATCACACTAGGATGAAAATCACGCGAAATGATGAATATAGGAAGAAACCCCGTCCCAATATGACGGTTAGATCCCTTAATATCGATGAAAAACGAATCTCAAAATGCTAGAACACTCAAAAAAGTCAAGACTCGAGACTAAACCCAAGAATGAAAAGTAAATGAAGCTCCCCCACTTATATAGAACACGGCCCTAATCACGCGCATGGAAAAATGCACTTAATTTAATCACGCGCTACACACATAGCTCCCAATCCAAATCCTGCGCTCCTAACCAGGTGTGCAATACAATTGTTGCCTGCACATATAGAGTGACCTCCCGATCTCGTGCTTCTTAAAGACCGCGCAATCCAATCAAATGACAAATAGTTGACGCTTAATGTGAAAGGTCACCAGCATAGTGACCTGGTGACTCTCCAATCCCGTGCCCCTGGTATGTCGGGTAATCGGTTTAAACGTCATAATAGCCGTGTAAGACTAAAAAGTCGCTCATCCGATGACATGGTAACGCTTCGATCGCGCGCATGAATCATTGCGCACAATCCAATCACAAGTTAACCCACGCGTAAATACTTACTTTAGACCATGAATTGCTCGCCTGGATTCGGGCGCATGATCAATTTAAGCGACCGATATCAGGCGCTTAATTCCTAATTTTGCCTGAAATTTACCCCTTCTCGAACGAGAGTCCCCTTTGCCCCATCGCATAGCCTCATGAACTAGTCAGAGTGAGAAGGGACCGTCACTTGTTGTTGTCCCATCACGTAACCAAAAAAAGAACGTTGACCATGTCTCTAGCCCTATTACAGACAAAACATGTATGCCCCACGTGACACCGTCACCCCCTCACCACATCGTCCATTTCATCTTAATCGAAACCATCTCGCCCCGTCATGCAGCCACTCAAGCACGTCCCACCACAATGAAAACACACACACCTGATACCACCCCGACATTTAGTCCCATCACAAAATTAGACATGCCCTCATGACCCATCGCGAAAAGCTAAAAACAAATCTCTCGAGAACGCAAATACACCAAACAATAAAAAAAAAACTAAGCCAATCACAATGCAACTACAACATAATCTCACAAGAACCTAAGATCTGCCAAAGAAAGAAACTAGACACACTTTTCACATGAACACCTTACCCAGTGTAACGCTTAGCTCACTTCCCATCGCGGACACCACTACCCAAAAAAAAATCATTAACAACACCGGTCGCACTAAAAGAAGAAAGGGAGAAAGCACGAGCATGTCCCATCGCCGAAACAAAGAGCCTCCTCCCGAAGTGCTCGCCACAAACCTACCAGACGCCACTGCAACCAAAAGGTAGGAAGATGTGGGACTACTCCCATGTCCCATCGCATTTCACTACTGCCAACCTACAACGCGAACATCCCAACAATACCTCCCAAGTCTCATCGCGGTACCACTACAATCACCAAGGCCCATCGCGACATCACGCCGACAACCGCCAACCACCGCTTAAGCAACAAGGGAAGGAGAAAAAGGATACCCTACTATAACATTGCACCTGGAACATTGCATTAGAATGATAGCAACCAAGCCCCCTCACAACACTACAATACTGCGAAAGTACCACCGCTACAATATTCCCAAGGTCTCACCACACAATTAAGGTAAGTACCACCCCTAGGTAAGTACTACCCCTTTTTCAATTACTCGATATTTCCTCTAAATTATAATTATCTATATTAAGTCAAAATGTTTTCAAAACCCGTCTCTCTCAACTCGCGAATTACTATAGTCCTCCCATAAGAGGAAATCATCAGTATTCGTCGAGAAGGTTAGATGGAGTATTCGGCATGCCAAGTGTCGTCTTAACAACCACATGAACGGTCAGTCCACAAATCCTATACCGGTGGAGTTGCTCAGCGACATCTCAGAAGCCACGTTGTCCACCGTTTTACCATCGAATTGATCTTAAATTAAAATCTCTAAAATTTCAAAACCCCTTATTCATTCTAAAATCTTCTCTTCCAAAAATCTTTCTTCTCTTACATGCAAAAAAAAAAAGCAAAAAAAAAGAAAAATAACAAAATGAACAAAATACATAGACCTGACCCACCTTTCTTTAAATTCCACAACCAACTACACTTACCCTTGACCTTTAAATCCCAAAGCTCTCTGAACTCGCAATCAAGCACATACGCCATTGTGCAGGATCACTTGTTCAGATATAAAAAAAAAAATTAACTCCAGATGAATCGAGTGCATGTGCCACTGCGCACAATTCGACTGAGCACACTTCACAAAATTTACCTCAATTACTAGCCCAAATCAACCATTCCCCTGGGAAGCCAAACAATGACTATACTCAATCTAAGAACTTACAAATACCTATTGGAAATGAAGTGCTTGACACGCATTGGTGTGAGCAATGACGCGCCCAGTTTGACATGACTTGTAAAAGCTTTCGATACTACATACTATTTCATTTCTTTATTATCGATCCCTGGACCTTGTTTTGGATATTTGATTGATGCCCCGGTACCTCGATTGCATAAAATTTGTCTATTAGCTCGCGCCATGCGACGGGATGAGCCATGCACCCACAGACCCGGAATATGCCCTTCGACAGCTACCATTTGTCCTTCAAATGCTCCATTTTAGCTTGCACTGATGGATAAGAAAATCAAGCTTGCCATGTTAGCATCACCAATTCACAATTGTAAATTCCCAAGAAATGGGAAGGCACCTCGAATGAGGGGTGTCTACTGCTTCGACGCATTCTTACTTCGCAAGAGCGTGCCAAAGAGGGGCATCTGTAGACACCCCCATTTCGCCCTCTCGGAGTACACGAATTTGTTTGGTCAGCCTTTGACCTTTTAACCCTCGACATGGGACCATGCAACCGTACATGGCTGAACACAAGCTGAAACAATAGCTTTGTGGCTCAGATCCCATCGTAGGGAGGCTATATACTAAGCAATAGTATATAGTCGGTGTAGACACCCAAATTTGGCCCAAGGCCCGATCGAAACACATTTCGAGAGAGGCATATTTTTGAGCTTTTGATGGCATGTATGGAACCCTTAGGAATCACCCTAGATCCTTTAGAAACCAACCCTGACCCTTAGAACCCATCTCGAATCCTAACCAAACCTTCCAGGCGATAAAGAGGAGGGGTGCACCAAAACTGGTTATGACCCTCTACAGTGACTAACTCTTATACCATTGAAGAGTAGAGGTCGTAAGCTTTCCAACGGTCTAAGAATTGCCACAATCAGAGGTATATATCAGAAGATATGGTCATCCGAACCCGGAGGGCAGGAGGGTAATTTCAAGTAGGCCCCCTAAGGGATTTTGCGCGACTAGTAGTCGCGCCAGGATATTTCTCCCCAGATTTTGCCTGGCATAACTATTAGTTGCGCCAAGCCAATTCTCCCAGATTTTAAGCCTGGCACAACTAATAGTTGCGCCAAGTTTAAAAGGTGGCCCCCACCCCGCGAGCTAACTTCCAGAGCATATGAATAGTAACTATGGGATTTTATCCCAAATTTCATGTTTGGAGTTTGACTTGTTGACCACCTTAACCTTTGGGGTGTGTATTGATAGTTCTGTTGCACCCATTCCTTATCTATTTGCAACCCTCCAAGTGGCCTAAAGCCTCACCCCATCATCCAGCATTAGAACCACCTTCACACCTTTCCAAGCTCTCAAAATCCTAGAAAACCTTAGATTTGAGATCACCTAATTGCTAACCTCAATTAGCATCTAAGTGGCCTCCTAACCCACCCTTTTCCTATAAATAGAGCCCCCCTCCCCTTGGTTTAAGGGTTGAGAATTTTGGCCTAAGAGAGAAAGAGCTTAAAGTGAGAAGATCTTTCTCCCTTTAGTGCACAATTCCCATACAAATTCCAGAATTCTAAAACCTCCTTTGAGTGATATTTTGCACCTTAGATCCCTTAGTTTAGGTATATGCTACCCATTCACTTTCCCTCTCTACCTCTTAGTTAGCAAGCCTTAGAGGTTAGAACCCACTTTCCACCATACAAAGCCTTCAAGAGCTCATCAAAGCAAGCCACGCAAGGCTCTCCTATGGTGCTACAAGGGCCCGAGCGCTCCGGCTCTCCCCTTTCTTCTCCTATCTCTTTTTGGCATTCCCTACTCTTTCATTTGTGCCGTTACGCCATCGAATTTTCGATAGGAACGGAGGGGCACAAATAGGATTGGAGGCCCATTTGGGCAAGAGGGAACCATTTCCTTGTCTTTTACATCATTTTATTTTTGGCCATTAGTAGAGACCGCGTTAAGCGGGTTGATCGGGTGCCTAACACCTTCCCGATCGATAACCAAAGCGCCTACCCAAGAGCCTATGGTGTGGACCAGATTCAGAGTCATATTTTTAGCACTTTGGTGCTCATAAAAATGAACTAGGTATCCCGAGACACCGAAAGCTCCGGGTGGCGACTCTATATATTTTTTCGTTAGAGAGCGCATCGTCGTGACGGGATCGTCCCGATTCCCACGGTTGCACAGTCGGAATGCAGACTGAAATAATAGTCCTGCATTCCATTCTTGAGACCATACCTGGACAACCCTGAATTAAGCGCCTAAAAACCCATGTGTAATTCGATCATGCGCAGAACCATAAGTGCGTGATCAGTCCCCTTTCAGACAAAACTTCCTTTCACAGACCGTTTTGAGACTTGATTATGCGCCTAGAACTAGACGCGCGATCAGAATGAGCGCTACACCACCAATGCGCAATTGGCCTACGCCTGACTTAGTCTCCTACCCTTGACTCCTACATTTCCTCGATTAAGCGCTTCAGGTAACACGCTTAATCGGATTATGCACGTCCCACCACGCATGTAATTAGTCCTGATTTCATTAGGACTAGGAAACCCGCTGAGTAATTCAGCCCGTCGCTCACTGAGTCAGTGACCGACTCAAAGTAATTAAGCGCCAGAAAAATGGGGCGCAATCCAATTAAACAATCAGAAATGGGCACGTAATTGAATAAAAACCTATAAAAGCATTTTTCTCGAAGAGAGAGAAAGGAGGTTGCAGATTTTGAGAGGAGAGATTGTAAATCAAAAACCAAAGAGCTCCGAGAACTGATCCCTAGAGTAAATTAACCATGATTTTAATATTTGAACTCCGAGATCTCTCACCGTAGCCCAGATTCTAATTTTTAGACCGTAGCATCCTCTTCGAACACACTACAAGAAGGTTGCAAATTTTGAGAGGAGAGATCGTAAATCAAAAACCAGAGAGCTCTAAGAACGGATCTTTAGAGCAAATTAGCCATGATTTTAATATTCAAACTCTGAGATTCCTCTCCGCAGCCCCGAACCTCGGTACGAATTTACTTTTATTTTAGACTTAGGATTTCCCTTAGTTTAATTCATCAATTCTAGTTCAAATTTTTAGACTGTAGCACCCAATTCGGACCGAAATTCTCTATATCCGGTTCTAGATCACTGTTTCTAGAATTGGTCCTTAATTTAACGGTCTGATCCACCGACTTTATACTTTGATTCTACTCCAAAATCTTAATCTATAGTCCTATCATTAATTTATGGTTCTGACTCTCAGAGTTCAAAATCAGTCCTTAATCATACGACTTGTTTTTTCTGATTTCGAACCCAAATTCAGTCCTAAATTTTAATCTATAATTTAATTCTATATTTTCATTCCATCAAAAAAATCCAAAACTATAAATTTCAGTTCATGACTTTGGTCTCTTAGTTTAATTTCTTATTATAATCTCAAATTCCATTCCAAAAACACCATTTTTTTATTATTCAAATACCAATCTATCTTTTATCTCAGCCATCCGATTTGCCCACGGGAGCTTACGGAGGGTACTCAGGAATGAGGCCAATCCTCCTTAGCATAGCGGGCCCAAACCCCCTTTTTAGATTGCTTAGGATTACTTCGTTAATTCTAATTAGTTTTTATTGCAGTATAATCGATTAATTGCATCTAGTAGGCCTCTATATCATTATTTGCTTTGATTCAATTTAGTATTCCAGTTTAGTTATTCTATTATCTTAAATCAGAATTTAGGAAAGTTAATTTACTTATTATTCGTTAGATTCTTGCTATAACCAATCCGCATATTATGATTGAAAAATAAAAAAAATTAATATTATCGCATCAATTATTTACTTATATTTTTAGTAAGTTAATTTATTGCTTTAATCAAAGTCAGTAAAATTAGTTTTTTGTGTCTTCTTTAATTAGAATTCTAGTAGGACTACTTAAATTGCTTTAGTTATAATTGCAATACGATTAGTAAACCTGCTTCATATAGAATTGCAATACAATTGCACTATTTTATTTAATTGCAATATTATTGGAACTTATGCACATGCACTCCTATTACCAGTAGGAGACTGGAATTGATTGGACTCTTAGTAGAGCCAGGACTTTGATATTAATTAGACTCCTAATAATACTGAGAAACTGAAAAATGATTGGACTCCTGATAGCATCAGGACACTAAAATAACCTGTCATAATAAGCTCACCTAATCATAATTCACAACAAAAAAAAGGAATCTCAACCGACCATAACAGTAACAAGGGAGACTAAAAAGAAAGTTAAAACTATCTAATTAAAAGAGGACACTACTGCTGACGTTCGTGGGCGGACGATTCAATATAAAAGTAACCCACACCCACTTAAACGCGCGATCATTGACGTGTTGCAGCGTCGATAAATATCTGTAGCTGGCGATCACAAATCAACTAGGAATCATCCTAGGAAATTCCTCCTATTACTATTTACCCCAACCTTATCACATACACCGCATCGCTAGAGTCCAACAGGACATAATTGGAAGCCACTTATTCAATGAGAACCGAGAGGAACCCAGAAAAAGCGCACACCAACATAATGGTATTATGGAAGAAAGGAAAAAAAAGGGGAAAGCTATAAATGCGCAGAGAAAATTAGGGCAAAAAGATAGAATGAAAAAAATGGAGCAATTCGCAGTGTTTATAGGCCTAAACCTGTGCTTCACGCAGCTGTTGCTATGCACTCGTGGAGTACATTCCTCGCACAATACACAATTTACACCATGAGAACTTCAATTGCAACGAAAAACACATTTAGACACAAGTGCGTCAAACAGCTGTTCCTCTTTTGTGTAGCTGGAGTAGCAAGTCATGCGAGCAGTAAAATGAGTCTTAAGGACCTCGTGGGGCTCGCTATCAGCCTGTAGCACAAGTCTTTATGCTCGCGGAGCTGGAACTCCGTGAGAAAGCATCAGGCGGCTTGTGACCTTGAAATATGGGCCATAGAGCTGCGTGAGAGGGCCACACTTAAGCTTTTCTCTGGGCTGGTGCCTGGCCTGTGCATGAGCAATACCATGCACCAATTCAGTGTGCATCAGCTCCACTTCATGACATGTATTCCATTCCATCATGACAGTCAAGTTATCCTTTATCAATATTGCAACATCATAAATTCAGAAATCTAGAGATAGGCATCCAGATCAAATTCATGCAATGTGATATGAGAGTATCTCAACTAGCAGCAAATATCATGAACATCAACATTCAGATGACAAAACCAAACGACATCAAATCAAACACAAACAAAGCATTATTATCCTAAAATTAGTACTTGAAAAAGTTCTAAATAATACAAAACAAAACACACAATCAATACATATGGTACACATTTTTTTTTGGTTCATTAGCACTCACCCTCATTCCTTGTTACTCTAGTGACCACCTCAGTTGCCTTGACCAGCTTAACCATCATCTTCATGGGGAGAGGATGCATCTGCAATCATGTACTGTCCCTTTAGATTGATTAATGGTTCGCTAGGCAGTCTACCTTCCTCTCTTTTGTTCAAAGCATTGAAGATTTGGCCAAGTTGATCCTCAATTTTCTTAATGCTTTGCCCATGGCAGTTCACAGTTTGGATCAGGCCCCCCAAATTCTACATGGATGCCAGCATTTGTTCTTTAAAAGAAAAGGATTTAAATTGTTGTGGGGGCAAAGCCAACTAATTGGGTTGTGGGGCACACAACTGAAAATTTTGTCTAGGTGGGTATCGTTGGTTGAACTGGTGCTAAGGTCTATAAGGAGCTACCAACTGCTGTTGCTGCCCAAATTTCTGGGCAGCATTGGCTTGCTCCATAACAAAATAAGGAAATTGGTTGGCTGATGGACAATCCTGTAGTGAATGTGATGGAGATTGGCATATCAGACATGCCTCCTCCACTTGTGCAACCATTCTAGGCTGCATCACACTCATCAATTTATCAAATTTCAAGCTCAAATTGTCCACCTTCTCCTCCAACTCACTTTGCGCCTTCACTTCATATATTCCACCTCTAGGGGTGGTCTCTTTCACCAACTTAGCAGAGGGTTGACTGTCATTGTGGGACAGTGACTCCTACTGCATGGAGTTTTCCCCTATAATGTCAAGCATCTCCCAAGCCTCATTAGTTGTCTTATGGAGGTAGCTACCACCACATGAGGCATCCACCATATCTCTGCTCTTGGGCTTAATTCCTTGATAAAATACTTGCACTAATTGTCATATTAGAATTTGGTGGTAGGGGCATTATTTTAACATCTCCTAGAATCTTTCCCAAGCTTCATAAAAATTCTCAGTTGAGGACTGAGTAAATGACAAAATACTTGCCCTCATCTGGCTGGTCTTGTTCATAGGAAAGAATTTAGCTATGAATTGGCTTTGGAGGTCACTCCATGTTTGTATGTTATTGGCTGGGAGCTTAGAGAGCCATGTGCTGGCTTTGCCCTTTAAAGAAGAAGGAAAAAGCCTCAGTTTAGTGGCTTTAGGTCCCAAGCCAGCAATATTGAAAGTGGTACAAAGTGCCAAAATTTGGTCAATAAGCTTGTAAGGATCTTCCTTACTAAGCCCATGAAAGGATAGCAGCTTACTGATGGTGGAGGCTTTGATTTCATAGTTTCCTTCCACTTAAGGGAATTGTATGCAGAAGGGAGAAGTGTACTCCTCAGGTGCATTGTACTCCTTCAAGGTTTTCTGCCTCTCAGCCATGGTAGCTATCTCAGTTTCAACAGTGGGCCCTGTGTGATGTTTCTTGGTCTGAGGATCCTTTCCACCTCAGGATTTTGAGGTTCCAAATTAGGGTTTAGGGATCTCCTTCCAAGCATGCACCACCAACTCAGCAAGTAAGGAAAATGCTTACAGCACTTAAAGAATTTCTAAACTAAAATAACAACCAAGCTACAATAAGTACTAAACAAATTACACTACATGAACGACAAGGAATTCAACATCAAGGGACTAAGTTCAGGGTAAAAGAAGTGCAAACAGAGCTAGCTAGAATCCCATTGCATCTCTAGCTTTTCCCTTCTACTTGTCCAATTCTGCAAAATCCACGAAGAATCAGTAGCACTTTTATCCTACTATGGCACAGCTACAAAGAATTCTCAAAAGTATAATATAATACAATATAATACAACTTAGCTCTACTAAAAAGGTCAACATCCCTAGCAACGACACCAAAAACTTGTTGTTCTATCCGAATTTCCTTTATTTATTACTAGTGTGCTTGCTTATTGTGTGGTGAGAACAAATAATAAAAAAATAATGTAAAGCAAAATAAAGATGATGGCAATAGCACAACTAAAGAAATCCTTAGCCTGTAAGATCCAGGGCTATTATAGCAAGTTATGATGAGTAAGATTTTGTCCCACGGAGAAGTTGATCTAGAACTCAAAATGGGTTATAATAGTAGGCCTGAAGATCTGACTACAGATCTGGCAATCGTAAAGAAAGGGAGTTAGGTGTGTCATGCCTACACTAAATTACCTAAAGAAAGAAATAAAGTGAAGTCCTATCCTAAGAAAGGGTTATAAAGAAGAGGATGGTAGTGTGTTAAAATAAGAATAAAAAGGGTGAGAGGTAAGCAGCTTAGGTTACAGATTTATTTAGTTATGCAACTCAGATTTAGGGCTCTCTCTACAGCAAGTCCTTACCGAAGTGCTATTACTAACCTCAACAAGGTGGAAGTATCCAACTTAACCCATGCCATTTGGGGTGCTCCTAAGGCTATGGTCTATCCACTGAAATGGTTACAGACTATCCTATAGAGTCTGTCAAATCTCATTGATCAAGCTAGAAGTTGCTGATCTAATCCAGAGGAGTAAGCTCATCAAACATCATCCAGGGAATCAGATCAGGCCATGAATAGCATTACAGCACTATGTTTGCCAGTGCTACGAGCTCCCCAGATTTGTGCACAAATTTGGCTGACATTCATAGGGGTATTAAACTAAGGGAAATCAGATGATAAATAGTAGATCTACTAGAAACTGAATGAGTTATTCCCCAAAGCATGGGTCCTATAGACATCTAAGGAAACTATAAGATCTTTAAATTTAATTATACTTTTAATCAACAAGTTATTGCTTAGAAACAACTTGCAATACAAATGTCCTCACAGTTGCAATCACTACAGAGAAGCTAACTAACATCTGATAGTGATCAAGTAAAATAGAAGGGAGTCTGTTCCTGCACAATCTCTCACTAAGCTACAAGTCTTAGTGCAGAGAGGAAGAATCCATCTCAGATCTGTGACCAAGTTTGCCCTAGGGTTATAGTCTGTCCACTCAAATGGTCACAAGCTATCCACAGAGGCTCCCTTACCTACAAATACAAAGACAGAGCATAAAAACTATTGTCTGCCACCATTGTCCCAGGGTATCACCCTCAAGCTTCCATGGGCCTTTCAATAAGCTCAAATCCTAAATGTATGTTATAGCCTGAACAGAACTACAGTCAAATAAGAAAATAACAGATTGAGTAAGCATTCAAACAAAGATCCCATTGATTTTGTGTCATTAACAATGAATTCCCTCAAGGCAGTATCCTTGTGCACAACAGCTCAACACCGAGTCCCAATGTTTACTGAACTATTACAAAATTTACATAAAACTATACATAAATGTTTACCAAAGGTTTAGCCAGCAAGTGCTGAGCTAAGAGAGAAGAAAAAAATAGAAAAAGAGGTGATCAAACCCTAACCCTAACCATAGCCTGCTTGAGCTCTCAGCCGACAGAGGTTGAAGGAGAAGGCGAATGATGATTTGCAAGTTACAAGCACTTCTTATATACTTAGTTCAAATGTTGTGGCTAAGAGAAGAGTAAACTCTAATTTTCTTAAAGCAAACGTGGCACTGTTACAACCCTTGAATGTTTTGGAATACATGCATTGAAATCCGTGCCTCAGGGTGTGTGCCTTAGACTTGGGGAAATCCCTAAAAGGTCCTTGAGTTAGGGTTGAGAAGTGGAGAGCCCGAGCTTCGCGGGGCTGGCTTTTGCATTTCACTTTTGCCGCATAGTATGCAGAGTGTTCACGGGGTAGAGCTTGGCGTGGAATACTACTGTCTCGCATAGAAAAACTTTGGATGATCGTGCAGTTGCTTCAGCTGTGATTGCACTCACACAGAAGAACTCTCAGTGCATTGACTACTCGCATAGAAGAGCTTCAGAAACTTCACTCGCAGGGTATTCGGGCAGATGCCTTTCGCATATCGCTCGGTATAAAATTAGACTTTTAGGTGCGCGGGGGACTGCGTAAGAGCTAAGCGAGAGATTTTCTCGACGTCTCTCTCCTCTAGAGTCACGTAAGAACTATGCGAGGTACATTTAGTATGTGAAAGCTCCATGAGTTTCTCCATATAATGCTTGCAGCTGAAGTGCGCGACTGCTGTGTGAGAGCTTCTTTATAGTAACTCTTGCCATTTGTACTGTGCGACTTCTTCGTGATCTCTATTACGCTACTTGTCTTAGCTGCACGAGGGAGCTCTGCCAGTGACTTGAACAACACGAGGTTGCACCTCAGGTGCGCGAAATAGGTCTCTGGCTCCTCTGCTAGTATGCACATGCTTCTGTTGTAGTTTCCTCCACTCTCACCTATTCTTTTAATATCTGTTGGACTTTCTGGTTCTAGTATGACATGCACATTAGTCACCATGGTGTGTACCACCATGGTGGTCCATCATTTTCTAGTTCAGCTATCATCTTTTGCTTGAAATATTTCTCTTCTTAGCACCAACAGCACAAACTTTGTGTTAAGCTGCACACTTTATTCCTAACTACAAAACAAGCTAAAAAGGAGTTATTAGTGAGCTTCAAGGTCTAACAAAGGCTAGGTTAAGAGGTGAAAAGTAGTACTTTTTAGTGATGAATAGTAGGTCCTATCAAACCAATGAACCCTCCATACCAGTTCACCCTTAGTCAGCCAAAGATTCATCTTGCATGTATTCTCCTATGGCAACTTATGGCATCGGCCCAAAAAATAGCAGGCCACCTCCCCTCGAACAACATAAAAGTGGGGCATAGACCCCAAAATGGCGAGATGCTCCCTATGCCAGACTTAGAGCAGAACAGGGCGTCCCTGGAGGCACTCCACCTTGCCCACGACAAAGGCGTCAAGATAGTGGTAAAGCTTTGCCAATACCAAATGCATCACGGAGTGGCCCCCTTCATGCTCCACCAGTATGTCACAAAGTGCAAGAGAGAAGCTCTCCCCCCTCCAGTGTAAAAAGAACCTCTGAGAGAAGGCAAAGAGAAAATGCTTTCACATTATGGATATTCTTGACCAATAATTTTCTCAAACTTTCGTCACCAAAAAGTTCTCTCAAGAATTTCATCAAACACTTGGTGGGCCTGCCGACGATGCTTTTCTCATAATCATCCTTCTTTAATCCTAAAGTCGTGTGGACGACTTTAGCATAACCCGATTTGGGCACCACTCTAGCAAGGCCTCGATGTAGCCTCAAACTCGAAGATTGGAAAGCTCTTCAAGAGTGGGAGTTAGCTCACGGATCCCAAAGTCAAAGACATGAATTTCCACTTCCCAATGTGAAACCCCCGCATAAATAAGGTCCCAAAATAGTGGAACCTCAAGGAAAGAAGAGAGGCGGGCCAACCCGAGTTGATCCAAACCTGCAAGCTCGCTCTCATTCAAACCATCGAGCCATTTTTTTAGAAAACTGTGCCCCACACCTAAAGAGGGAAGTATAAAGGTCCTGGACCCCCCAAGAGAGACAGGGTCGAAAAGTGGGTCCATGGTTGTACAAATACTTTTAAGGAATGACAATTCGATGTAGGACAATGGACCCACCCTCGGGAAGAAAAGAAAAAATAATGAGAGCAAAATTCAAAGCCCAACTTAAGGTAATGAGAAATAAGTGTATTCTCGGGCTTTATAAATCCACCACTATCCAAAATTGCCTAGCATATGTATTACGTTCGTTAGGTCAAAGCATGCCCAGAATTGCCAAGGCTAGAAATCCCCAAAATTTTCTTAGCGTATGTATTGCATACGCTAGGCCAAAAAATTCCCAAAAATGCCTAGCGTTTGTAATACACATGCTATACCAAAAAAGAGGAAGATAGGAGAGGAGGGTCTATCCTCCCTTCCCTTGACACCTGTTCACCTGCATGGAATAAACTAAGTTCTTTTCTTTTTTAGGGCACCCCAGGTCACGAGCTGGGACACTGGGATTTATCACTTAACTTGTTTTACACTTTCTTTCTTTACAAGAACCATCACTCCCAATAAACAAAGAAGAAGCATATGGACCCCATCCACTTCAGCCAACACATCAATCAGGGGGCATTCCCCCCATTTATCACCAAACTTATGGCTATCCTGCAGAAGAGTACGAGATACAAATTACAGTTTCACGAGCCACCTAACATCACTTTCATTTTCCAAGCAAAAAGGCCACATCCAAAATGGGAAATAAAAAGGCAAAGAATAAATTAAAGACATCCATTTAAAAGAGTATCCAAGGTGTGCCAAGCAATACATTGTTATTACAAATTGGTTCAAAAGTGCTCAAAAGTTCAAATGATCATGAAAAAGGAAAAGAAAAAGCATTAGAGGCAGCCTCCAATCATGCTCCCGGTCCTTGAGACTCCCTCTTCCATGAGCGTTTAGTCCTTTGAAACGTCCGAGTGTCCCCTACACGAGACCACTCCTGAGACAGCCTGCTAAGTAGCGAACGTGACTCCTTCTCCCGAGCTCAATGAAAGCACCATGCCAGAATGATCAATTAGGCGAAAGCCTAAACCGACAAAAAGCAAAATAGATAAACCAACATCATACTCACCACTTTAGCCTCCCAAAGGTCAGCAATATTGCGGTAGTAGTCCGTCCGTTGAATGACTGATTCATAAACCTACAAAAAAAAAGAAGGGTCATCAGCACGGGAAGACCAAGGAAGGCATGTATACCCCTAGAAAAGAGCTCACCCCTGGAATCAGCTCGGGGGGGAGGAACTTTAACTGCCTCGGTAGAAAGGCGAGCACGCTCAGCCACATTAGTAGACAAGCCTGAAAGAAACTCATCATCCATACACCTGAAAGCACCCTAGCAGCCTGTGGTAGATGCCCCTACAATAGAAGCATCTGAAGGCCCCACACCTGTCTCCTCTGAGGGTCCCACCTCTGCACCAGCACCAGGTCCTGTTGCCTCATCGAACTAAAATGGAAAAGGAGAGTAAGAGAACCAATAAGCAAAGCACTAGCTTAATAAACCAAAAGGATGAATCGACAAGCAAAGGAAGGGTAAGAAAAGTACCTGGCCTCGTGGCACTCCAAATGCTAAAAAATTAGCACTAGGAACAAAGGGTGGAAGGAGGGTCCGATAGGGGAGGGACTCGTAGCACTGGAGGCACCCCCCATACTGGAAAAGGCCATCAACCGGAATCCCACGATGAAGGAGTCTCTCAATGAGCTCCTCAATCGTACCCTCTGGCACAATGATATCCTCAGGGAGACCCCACGGCACGACAAAAAAGTCTCGGTACTGGTGCACAACCCTCTCCCCCAAATAGTAGGCTCAAACCCAGGCACCATAGAGAAAGATGACCCAATGATCAATGAACAACTGAGATAGCCCAACAGCGGCACGGTCTAGAAAAGGGGATCCGACGTATGGATCAAAAACAATATGCATAAGAAAGAAAAGGCCCATCAATCAATCAATGCAATCATAGATCAAGAAATCTAATCGATAAAGAAAATGGAGAGTCAAACCTGCTCAGGGATCATCAAGTCAAACTGTGACCTCAGACCCAATTCATGGTGCTTCATCCCCGACTCCTAGCGATGGTCTGGGAGCTAGCCGCTCATAAGAGGCTAGGTATGCTCATCCGAACACAGCAGGGGACGGCCAAGTAGAAAGTGCATGTACCCCCAAATCTGGAAAAGATGGAGAAACAAGGAACATATCAAAATCAAACAATAAAAGTCAGAAGTGACAAACCAAGAGGGGCAAAGTCAAGTGGGCTACCTCAATCACATGCCAAAAGTCGAGGATAGAGGCAACGTGCCCAACTGATGCCCTGGCTAGTCTATCCATCAACACCGCATAATCGGCGCTGCCCCAATCAAAGCGATGCATGTCTGCCCAATTCTCCATCGAATAGAAGAGATACAGTGCAACACAACCTCCACTAGCATTAGCAAGAATGGTCTTTCCCAGAAGGTTAAATAGGGAGATACAAGCCATGATCAGGGCATGCTCAGGCTCAACAACAACGTCCACATTTGGTTGGTGCGGATCAACCTGCTTGTCGGCCTCAAATAGACTCGCCAACCAGGATAACTTGACCACAGTACCGGTCATGTTGTTGGAAGAGGGTTATGCCCCGATCAGCAGAGTCACCTCATCACGATCAAGAACCTGAGGATAGGCTGTGAGCTTTCCCCCTACTGCAACCCCCGTGATCATAGACCAATCTACGGGAGTGATGGTCATCTCAGCTACGGGCATATGAACGGTCAGTGTCTCAGGATGAAACCTCTCCACCAAGGCCCTCATGTAGGCCATGTCACCCAACATAGTAGGGTAGGATAGAAATTCTTCAAAACCCACCTAGGCCAGGAGAAACCTCATAGCAAAGGGGAGGTGGGCATAGAAATGCTGAAGATGAAACCAACCACTGCGAAACATGATATGGGGCAAGGGCTGCATCAAAGGAATGGAGGATGTCAGATCCTAGATTAAAGGGCATGAATAAAAAGAGGTGATTAAAAGAACTATTTCTACCTGGCTGGCAATCCCGAAGTTGGAGATGTGGGTATACCGCTGATGGAGTAACCCCCTGCGGGTTGCATGACCTTGCATCTCGTACCAGATACGAGAGGATCTCTACACCTAGATGAGGCATTCCCCTCTAATACCAAATATCACATCAGGACTCCCCTCGTGGGTCTAGTCCTCGTCGCTTGATGAATTTTGTGCCATCCTGAAAAGAGATACACCACCAAAATATTAAAGGGTTGTGGGCCAGACAAAATTCTACACATGTCTAAAGGATCATGAAACCAAACAAAGGTAAGTATACCTTATTCATACTGAAAAAAAAGAGAGGGAGAGAGAGAGAGAGAGGGAGAGAGAGAACAACAAGACAAAGAGGAAACTATGCACAAAAATCCCCCTTTACCTAAAAAAAATCAATGATTTCTAACCACACATTCTCATAAATACCAACATTGATAAAAAATTTTGCAAAAATCCGTCCAAAAAGCGCATATACATCATTGATTCAATCAAAGGCATTTGTTTTCCCGGAAAAAAAAAATCCTTTTTTATCTTAGCCCTAAATGCATTGATAAAATTTAAAAAAAAAAAGTGAGAGAGAGGTATGAATCACCCAAGTTTTCACCAAAACCCTTCAAATACACATAAAATCACAATAGGGATCACATTTGCAAGATAAAACACCCCCTAACCACATTGGCATAAGTTAAAGAAATTTCCAGCTTGGAATACGCATTCGATCGATGATAACGACACTGGCACAATGTCAAGGTTTTGATTCGAATCTAGGAAGCACAAGGTAGAACTCCCATTTCAGTTTAGGGAGAGGAAGAATTTTTTTTCAAAATTAAGTGATTTCGAGGCACTGGTCACACCCGGCCAATTTAAAACCCATTATTGGCCTAGCGTGTCTAATACACACACTAGGCAAAATTTCTCCAAATTTGGCCTAGCATGTGTATTACACACGCTAAGCCTAATTTCCCCCAGGATTGGCATAGCGTGTCTAATACACACGATAGGCTTATTTTTGCCCCCCCATTAGGCTTTATTTCATCGTGGTCTAGCCTGGCAGGCAGATTTGAATGACCAGATCATGGGATGCACATGTTCCTACAAAGGGTATCGACTTTCATTTGATCTGCTCGGGAAATGGTGCAAAATAAAGGTGTTTAGAGGTCAATGAGAACACTCAAAAAACCTCGAACAAACATAAAAAAAATATATGATATATATATATAATAAACATAAAAATAACTAAAATATGTGGCTTAAGGAAAAAGGACACACACTCCCAAGAAGCGTTGAGACATCAATATTCGCTCTGCTCGGGTAGTTGTCCTAAATTATTTTCATGATCGATGGGGTCACCCAAAAATCTCGAACCTACCTCACGTAGTGGCACCCGTGACCGATCAAATGGGGCAGTCAATGCCAATGAGATTAGACACAAACTATGGATCGACGCTTCTTTGCTTTACGCCCGTCTTAAAGTATAGGTCGATCACCCCCCCCCCCCCCGACTGACGGGTCTGTCTCATTCAAAATGAAACTCAAACATCATCCCTCATCAATCATATCGAGGAGTAGACATTTTTCCTAATATATTGGGCTTTTGTAACTCGCACCATCTCGGTCATGCCCACTAATGTTGCTAAGCGCTTGGGGACTGATAGCCTTGAGAAACAAACATTTTTTCCCGGCATACAGGGCTTCCATACACTCACCATGTTACCATTTGATGTTTGAGGTTTGCTTCGAATATGGCGGACCCGTTGGGGTACCTTGGGCCTCTTTGGACGTCTCTTTCTTTGGCATACGATCATTAGTGATCGAATACCAAAGAGGGGCATCTGTAGACACCCAAAATTTGGCCCAAGGCCCAATTAACTTACACTTCACGGAAGGTGTACCTTTGGAGCTTCTGAGAGCACTTCTCAAACCCTTAAAACTTAACCTAAACCCTTAGGATCCTATCCCTGATTGTTAAGAATCAACCCTAACCTGTAGAACCCCTCCCAACCCAATTTAAACCCTCCAAGGCAGTGGTTGAAAAGGAGAATCCCAAAGTTTGCTTAGACCTCTGCTAGAACTAAAACTTACCCTATCAAAGAGAGGAGATTCTAGCTTTCCAACAAGCCAAGAATCACCTCAATCCGATTTGTGCACCAAAGGTTATGGTAGATTAAAATACAAGTAGAAATGTGGGATTTTTGCCTAGCGTATGTAATTGAAAGACGGGAAGAAATGTAGGATTTTTGCCTAGCGTATGTATTACATACGCTAGGCCAATTTTGGAAAATTTTGGCCTAGCGTGTCTAATAGTCATGCTAAGTAAAAATTTGGCTTTTTAGGGCCCCTACCATGGATTCTGAACCTCTACGATCCCTAGGAACATTGATCTTATACCTAGCGTATGTAATACATATGCAAAGCTTATGAACAAATTTTTTTAAGATTTTTGTCAAAAATTGAATTTGGGGTTTGACTTGTTGACCACCCCATCAATTACAGTTGATCTCAATAAGACTGTTATACCCCTATTAGGCCTCTTTTGAACCCTTTTCCCACTTAGGATCCCATCCTATCGTCTTCCATCGAAACCCAATTCCCACCAATCATAGCCCTACACAGTAGCAGCCCGAATCTGGTGGCCTGCTTCACATCCCGGACTCCCCGATCAGTGTGGTTAGTGCCTCTATTTAGGCCCTGCAACTTCCGACATCCAACACGCCCTCACTAGTCAAAAGAAGGTGACTCCTTTTTTATTCGTTTCGAGGGATTGGGTTGTTTTCATCGGTTTCCTTGCCTTTAATAGATAAAGGGATTTCCCTTTGATTCTTCTGAAGCGCTTTTGAACCTTTGCCATGCGACCTATTTAGGGTACGAGAGCCACCCGAGAAGGGAATTCAAAAGGCCCTGAAATCCTCATTTCTTTTCACTTATAAAAATTCAAAAAATTAAAAATAAAAAAATTAAAAATAGAGTCTTGATTGGTGCCGACACAACGGCATTATCGTACCCTCCGACATCTTGTAGGAGAAGGAGGAAGCTTTACGTGCCCCATCTGAGGCGCCCGTACCTGACCCGATACCGAGCTATGTCATGGGTTGTGGACCTAGTTTACTCCATTCCCAACTCATCCCCGCCACATTCTCCAACCCATTCCCATATTGAGGAAGCTTTTACTTCCACCCCCCTCACCCAATCAACCCTCACAGTAACCGGCCCATTCGGTGCCCCTATTTTTCCTTCCACCACTTCCCAAAATACCCAAAATCCAAATTTCCCATCATTTTCCCAAGCCATGCCTTCACCCACGGCCATCTCCAACGCATCATCTCACCCTCCTTCCACACCCAGTCCCAACCCGGCACCCATCCCCCACTTTAACCAACATACTCTATTTTTCATCTGCCCAACCCAATCCACCCACATCTATCCATGCCGCATCCTATCCCCCACACATCCCTCCATTTACCCAAGTCATGCCCATTTTTTCCAGAACCATGACCAATTTTTCTCTCTCATTCTCCACCTCCATGCCCCATACATCTTCCCTACATATGCCCATTCCATCCACCAATGCTCCATCTCATTCCTCCAACCCATCTCATATCCCGCCACTTACCCGGGTCATGCCCGATTTTACCGGGGCCATGCCCAATTTTTCCTATTTACACACCCCATCCATACCCCTCCAACCATCAAATAACCCATCTCTATCCGATCCCCCTTCCATGGCCATGACGGAGGAGATGTTCCAAACCTACAATAGGTGGAAGGCTTCCCAACACATCCCCCGTCATCCATAATACACACCCATGAATCCATCCAAAACTCTATCAAGCCTCCATGCCTCATTCCCCTATGACCCCCATCATCCACACCATCGAAACCTCCATTTCCCATATATCCCAAGGCCCAATGGCCCAAACCCCCATTCCCCACATGTCCTAAGGCTCCATGGCCTAAAACATCATAACCCATACCTATCAAGGGCCCATGGCCCAGACCCACCAAGGGCCCATGGCCCAGATCCATCAAGGCCTAATGGGCTAGACCCACTAAGGCCCAATGGGTTAGACCCATCAAGGCCTAACGGGCCAAACCTACCAAGGTTCCATGGCCAGGCCCAATCGGCTAGACCCCATCAAGGGACCATGGCCTGGACCCATCAAGGGACCATGGCCCAGACCCACCAAGGACCCATGGCCCAGACCCATCAAGGACCCATGGCCCAGACCCATCAAGGGCCTATGACCTAGACCCACTAAGGGCCCATGGCCTAGACCCACCAAGGGCCCATTGTCTAGACCCATCAAGGGCCCATGGTTCAGACCCATCAAGGGCCCATGACCCAAACTCATCAAGGGCCCATGGCCCAAACCTATCATGACCAAGGCTTTCTGGCCCAACCCTCCCAAGGCTTCATGGCCCACCCAAGCCCATCAATACCTTGGAGCCTCACACCCCTACCCTTCACAATTCTTCCAAAGTTTCACCCATTCACAACCCTCATACCCAGCTCAAACCCATGCCTTACATCAACCCCAATTTACTCATATTCCTACATCCTAGAGTCAACTTCAAACCTTCCCCCATGCTCAATGGCCTCATCAGGCCCAACTCCAAAATCTAACTTCCACTCATCCCATCATCCAACAAACTTTCACTCATCCCCAACCCCCACTCCTGCCATTCCCATCCAATCCATGTAGCACTAACAAGAGAATTTCGCCCTCACTGCACCCTACATAGACTAGCAGTATGAAGAGGACAAGATAAGAAACAGTGGAGCCTATGTTGGGGCTTTGACCAGCCTTAACCCTCCACCCATCATGTCTCACCCCCTGGTAGCCCAGAGTGCAGTCCAACCAACTGCCAGAGAGTGACTCCCATGTTAAAGAGTCAAAGCAGCTGAAAGAACAGTTGGACAAAATACAAAAGCAGTTGTTGAAAATGGGTGGTGCTAAAATCCACGCCACGAACTTAACAGATTTGTGTCTGTTTGTTGAGGTCTCCTTACATCCTAATTTAAAATACCGACTTTTTACAAGTACAATGGCACCGACAATCCTATTGCACACCTCAAGTCCTACTATGGGAACATGTGCCAATATGGAGGGGATGAAAGACTACTAATAAAAGTCTTTCATAAGAGTTTGATCGATCTGACGTTAAGATGGTTCACATCTTTGGAACCATGTATGATGAAAATGTGGAAGGACTTAATGCATTTATTCCAGGAACAATATGTCTATAACATAGACATCAAACCGCGTAAGTCTGACTTAGCCCAATTAAAGCATAATGCAAATGAGACCTTCAGTTATTATCTGGGGCGTTGGAGAGCACTAGCAGCTCAGGTTAGGAACATAATACCTGATGATGAAAAAATCGAATGATCTCTAAGAATACCCTGCTAGTAATCTCAAACTTTTTGGTGTACCAACAACAGTCCAACTTCGCTAATCTGGTGTGGAATGCTAATCGAGGTGAGGATGCTATCAGGGAAGGCTGCCTGAATAAAAATGTACCAAGTGCAGCTAGTAGGGTTAGGAGGTTTTCAAAATAGAGGAACAATAAGGGAACATGGGCCGACGTCTAGAATGTTGCCAATACCAGGCCTAATAATAGCATAACCCCATTCCAATTTCAAGCAGCATAGCCAGCGCCAGTTAGAATTGACCAGATGCAGAGAGCAAGGAATAGGCAAGGAATGCAGATGACTCCGAAGTAGAGGAGAGCCCACTACGATCGAGTGTTTACACCCCTGGGGCAATCTCTAAGTGTACTTCTGCCTTTACTAATAGAAAAGGAATTAGTTACTGTTCACCAATCGCAACCTCCTCCTCACCCGATCCCAAAGAATTATGACCCTAATACTCACTACATTTTTCAGCAGGGTTCGGGTCACCCTACTGATGGCTGCTTTCCATTAAAGCACGCAATCCACGATTTAATTGACGCCAAGAAAATATTTCCACCGGTTCCTTCTCAAGTAAACTAGTACGCAAACACCCATCAAGTGGCATTGCCCCCACATCCTACCAGAGGAGTAGGTCCCAGACCCACCATCAGAATCGTAGAGGAATATGTGGAGGAATTTGAATTTGATCCATCCGATTACATCAGTAATCGAGAGAGCTATGTGGCACCATTGCTGAGAAATTGTAAAGAAAGAAATATTAGGGTGATGGAACCCCTGAATTTATCAAACTATTTTCCCAGCCCAACACCAGGAGCTGAACCCTTAGATCTTAGGGTCTCTTTTCCATCACCCACTCCTGTCAATTATGTATATATAAATGCATACCAACCATACACCACCACCCCTGTCAATTACCTAATAACCCATCATACCCCCAATCCCCCTCTGTCATCTATCAGCTACCAATGGCCTAATCTTACCCCTTTTCCCCAGTGCCACCACCCTCAAGCTTCACCACCCCCATTTGGTCTAATTTTGCCACCCAACCAGCTCTTGCCGAGGTAAATCAAGTGTTGCCCACACGCACTGAGCCGTAGTGCAAGTGCCTTCGATGTCGATAGCTATACCATTTCATATTTTGGGACCAATCTATAATCCTCATCAGGTCCCGCTGTAACGATTCCCAGACTTGTACACTACGCACTAGCGAAAAGAGTCCGGTGAGGTCAACACTA
The DNA here is from genome assembly GCA_021018995.1 of Chloranthus sessilifolius. Lineage (NCBI taxonomy): Eukaryota > Viridiplantae > Streptophyta > Magnoliopsida > Chloranthales > Chloranthaceae > Chloranthus > Chloranthus sessilifolius. Next base: position 36,395,643 of record CM037597.1, on the reverse strand, counting down.
AAGCCCAGTTATGATTTATACATAATAGCAATAAGAAAAGTTTTTTACACCTCATACTGGATATATTATTCCAAAATATTGGTAAGTCTAAAAGCGTGGCATGGGACTAAAGTCTTGTTTTGATTTATACATAAGTACAAAGGAATTAAGTTTAGTACAATAACCTTACACACTAGTCAAATTTCTGTTTTAACTTATATACATAAGAAGTTGTAACTTATACTTTAAAATCCTGTTTTAAAGTACACACAAGAGATTTTCTTGTTTTGTTCTTTTCTGCAATGCACTACCTATGTAATGGTGGTTTACATACGATTGTAACTTAAAGTAGCTTGTAAGCTACTTTCATGGTAACTTCGCTACATGACTCAAATGAGTCATTCTTCATCTCCATGCACGCAAGGTGCATTTCATCTGTTATAAAAAGTATTTTAGCATATTGGTTCTATTCTGGCGCTATTCTTCACAGCCACTGATACCGAAACCGAGAACCTATCTTAGTCATGAATAGTCAAGCTACACTACTTTAAGACCTTGTATACCCTCTTAGAACTTTAGAACTGAACCAACGATACGAGCAACCGATGATACAATCACATTAATTCGGTTCTCCGATATCAAGTACAGTGCACTACGTTGGCATCGTTATCAGTCCATCTGTGAATCGACAAAAAGGTAAACACAAAACACCTCCCTAGATTAAAATCAGCACGTAGAAGATCCGAGTTATTGGTCTATGGATTCTATCATTAGCAATAGAAAGTAGACCCTACCCTACCGAAATCCTTAACAATGGAGCACTCGAGATCCTCTTTAATGATCTGAGGGACTAAGGAATATATATAAAGCTATATATTTATGCCAAATTACACATGAAATACAAAATAGCTATAAGAAAGATATATATAGCTATATATATATAGCTATATATATAGAATTTATATATATAATGATATAAAATTATATATTCGCAATACATAACAGTGTAGGTCAGCAAACCCAGAGAAACCAGGAAGACAACCACGGCCAGCCTGATGACCAGAATTGTTGCGGCAACCTTATAAGGTTGCCGTGGCAAGCTACTCAGCTGATGAGCTTGCCGTGGCAACCGTATAAGGTTGTCGCGGCAAGCCTTGAAGCTTGCCGCGGCAACCTCCACCTCAAAGGGTTGTGGGCAGTGCTTTGTACATTTCGGACCTTCGATTCGGTAAGGGTCCAGGCGATTGCATTGTTGGGTCTTAGGCACACAGGGAGCCATCTGGAGGCTGCTAGTTTTTAAAAATAAATTTATTTTATTTTATCCAAGATTGGTGCCACATGGGGCACTTAGACAAATTTGGAAGAAATAAGACTGCATGATGTTCTCGGATGCCTGAACGTGCATCAACGACAATACCTGTGAAACTCTACACACAGGTAGGGAATATATGTTGTGAGTTTATATTTGCATAAGAATGTCGCTAATTTCTCATAGAGACTTTGATAAATATTCAATATGCATTGATAAGCATAGTAAGAGTAAATCGTATTTTTGACTTGATCTGATGAACCTGATCAGATAAGAAATAAATGGACTCGAGTAGCCAGTAATCTGATGAAAAAAAAAAGAAAAAAAAAAATCAAGAACAAATATATATAACATCTATGGGCACATGGTAGCTTTGACCACCTAATCAGTAAAATTGATATTTCTAGTCTATAATAATAAATCAGTTTTGTAAATCCATGCTAGTATATAATTATAGCAGTTTAGTACCATTCAGTATAAAAACATATATGGAACTGAATCTTGCGCTTGAGTATTCCACGTTGTTCATTATTTATATCCTGGCATTTACGATATTTGTTATACGTTGTTACTCTGTTTTAAATCAAGTGATCCCGCTAACTCGGGAGCTTGACAAGTGATCCCGCTAACTCGGGAGCTTGAGTTATTCTGGTCCAAGTGATCCCGCTAACTCAGGAGCTTGACTTCTCCTAGTCCAAGTGATCCCGCTAACTCTGGAGCTTGACAAGTGATCCCGCTAACTCGGGAGCTTGACCTTGTTGTTCTCCTGTTTTCACCTGCATGTATCTTTGGTTTCAATTTGTTTCTCATACCTGTTACATCATGCGTAAATTTCAGCATCTCAGCATATTATTCATATTTTGATTATATTTATGCTTCTCTATGAGAAAGTGATAAACTGTCAATGTATAAAACAATGTAATATTCTCTACTGGGCTTTAATGATAGCTCATTCCACGACTTAAATGTCTTAGCAGCAGAGCCTGATCCGGAGCACGCTACAGATCCTACGTACGTGCCCGACGAGGAAGAGGGAGAAGAGGACGAGGAAGACGATGAAGACGATTTCCCAGAAGAGTTCTTCCCAAAATAGGTTTGTAGCTTGGGAATGTGAAGAAAAAAGGGGAAAGATAAATTTTAGACATGTATAAGTGATATATGGAAGTTTCAGATAGATGTTTAGGATGTATAGGTTTTCTTTCCACTGTTTAGATGACGGGTGGCCGTCATTGGTGGAAAGCTATGCATCTGATCTTTTGTTATGTTTATATTGTTGCTAGTTTCCATCAGTTATTTGCCATATTACCTATTGTCAGAGTTAACACATTGCTTTCGCAATTGCGTCACTTTGAAACAAAGAATTAACCCCTTGATGAAAGGATCATGGCAGGTGATCCGATGGCGCGACCTTTCCCAGTTTAGAGACGGGGAAGTGTCGGGCTGTCACAGGTGGTATCAGAGCTACGACATTAAGTCATTTGGAGACTTAACTCTGACTTATATATCTGGTAAAATGTCTGATAGTTGATTCATAGGAAATTAGGATAGGTGGTCTAATTAAGTTCTTTTCTGATCAAAATAGGTAGAGATGCCTCCACGCCGTGGAAGAGGAAGGGGTAGACCATCGTTGCCCCATCAAACTAGACTGAATACTATTCCAGTTGTCGGGTACGAGCATGACATTGCTTCGGGAAGTGGTGAGAATGTCCATCTGGCTGAAAGTCGAACGACGATGGAAAATGTTGCAGAGCATACTCCGCCAGAGCAAACTCCGCCAGTAGTAAATACTCCACCAATGGGAAGTGCTCCTGGTGTTGAACAAAATGCGGGACATGATCTGCAGTTGATGGAGACTATGGTCAACACTATGGCCATGCTTGTTGTTCGACGTCCCGAGGGTTTTACAGAATTTTTTCGACTCCGACCACCAAGTTTCTACGGTCAGCATGACCAATGGAGGCTGAGAAGTGGTTAACACAGATTGAGAAAGTGCTGCAAAGAGTCACTTGCACTGAGAAAGAAAAAGTGAGTTGGGCGGCGTATAGACTGGAGAGTGAGGCAGAGCCATGGTGGCAGTCTGTTGAAAGAACAATGATGCCCTGGGTACCATGGACATGGGCAGAGTTTACTGAGGCATTTAATGAAAAATATTTCCCAGCACCCGAGAGGTATAAGCTCGAGGTACAGTTTGCAACCTTCGTACAAGGCCAGATGACGGATAGAGAATATGAATCAGAATTCACGCGTCTTTCTCGCTTCGCACCTTTGCTTGTAGCCACCAAGCTGATGAAAACCCAAAAGTTTGAACGGGGTTTGAAACCCCTGATCAAAGAACGCATTTCATTATTCCAAGCAACGAATTATGTCGAGGTTATGAAACTAGCCCTGATAGCGAAAACAAATGTTAATACCATCTTCAAACGGAGGGAAGAAAAATAGAAGGCCAGAAAAGCTCCACAGTCCTACAGTATGGGTCAAATTAATAAGCGACCACGATTCCAAGGACAGACTATATTTCAATCGTCTGTGGGAGCATATGTACGACCTTACAGCTCACCGACGTTTCCAATACCACAAAGGATTCCACGTGTTCAGAATCAATCTTTTTCACCATCGGCTAGAAGTACATCTGAGTTTTCTCAAGCACGGCCGACAGGTTCTCACACGGGATCTTATACGGCTTCATCAGCTGCCTCTAAAGAAATTTGCAGGAAATGTGGGAAGGCACACAAAACCGATGAATGCCGTAAAGCTTCTGGTGCGTGTTTTCGATATGGCAAAATGGGACATCGGATCAGAGAATGCCCGGAAATGGTCGGAATAACAACAAAGGTAGGACCAGTGTTATGATCGGCATGGCCTACGGTATAAGGCCGAGCTTATGCTGTTACTACAAAAGATGCGAGAACTAGCCATGACATCATTCAAGGTATGGTTGTCCATTAATTCTTACATTAAAATTTACAATTAATTATTAGTTTAGATAGACAAGGTGCATATAGTAAACTATGAACACTACATCCTAAATTCCTAGATTGACATATTATTATGTTAATATTTTAATATTTGATACTTATAAGTAATCTAGTTAACACCAGTCTATATGCTTTAGGTATCTTACAATTATATCCAAAGGATGCTTATCTGTGTTATGACGCACGAGTCTTGATAGATCCTGGATCTACACACTCGTTTGTTACACCCCAGTTTGCTAAAAATTTAAAGAAGTTAGGATGTATTTCAGAACCTCTCAACTTTATTCTCGATGTTACACTTTCGACTGGACAATCCCTCACGACTGATAAATTATACCGATCGATTATCGTAACAATCAAGGATTATTGGGGATATGAAGCAGCAGCTGATTTGATCTTGTTACCGATGCAGGGATATGATGTGATCCTTGGCATGGATTGATTGTTTACTCATCATGCGCACGTTGACTGTCACAAGAAGATTGTCTCTTTTCTCCCTGAAAAGAAGATATCAGCTAAATTTTATGGTGTACCATCAACTAATCTTTCGTTGATATCTGCAATTCGAGCATGGCAATTACTTGATGAAGGTGTTCAAGGGTATATTGCTTTTATACAAAGTGATGAATAGGAAGTGAAGAAATTTTCACTTTCAGATGTACCAATCGTTTGTGAATTTCCTGATGTGTTTCCTGATGAGCTGCCAGGACTACCACCTGATAAGAAAGTAGAATTCGCTATTGAATTAGCTCCAGGTACTGACCCAGTATCTAAAGCACCATATAGAATGGCACCGGCAAAATTGAAAGAGCTCAAGGAGCAATTACAAGAACTTCTTGATAAAGGCTTTATCACACCGCGTGTGTCTCCGTGGGGCGCACCGGTGTTGTTTATGAAAAAGAAGGACGGTTCAATGTGCCTCTGTAATCAAGCTTGTGCATTACATTTTATACTTGCATTTGCATTCATGTGCTTGCACGCATCCAAGCTAAGTCATCGGCATGAGCACGTCATGTGCACCAAGTATCTAAGTCATTGATGTATTGATTGGTTTTAGTATAGTTTAATGGTTTCCAGGGTCATTATAGACCTTATATAAGTTTCCTAGATGGGTCTTACTCATAGGAGTTAAGGCCTTAAATAGATAACATCATTCATATCAGCATAAAGCATAAACAAGGCCCAGAAATAGGGTTGTCATGGCAAGTAATAGGGGTTGCCACGGCAAGTAATAGGGGTTGCTGCAGCAAGCTCTTCTGTTGAGGACCTTTCCACGACTTGACACCAATATTTGACCCTTTAAAAGTTCGATTCAGAACTTTGTTAATTCATCAAAGTTGTAGGTCTTGTTTTCCCCTTTCTAATGCATCAGGAATCGTGTCATTTGGAGTTATAGATCAAAAGTTATGATGAAAATACCAAATAGTGGTCAGTGCACAATGTTGCCGCGGCAAGCCTGAGTACCTTGCTGCATCGCATCACTAATTTTTAACCCTTTAAATGTCTGATTTAGAACTTAGTTACTTCATAAAAGTTGTAGGGCTCGTTGTTCCCTTTCCAACGCATCAAGAGTCATGTCATTTGGAGTTCGGGGTCAAACGTTATGGCCAACATACCAAACAGTAGCCTGTGCATACTGTTGTCACAGCAGGCCTGAGTACCTTGCTGCGACAAGCCTGTACCTCATTATTCTGCCTGATAAAATGGAACTCTAGCTCAAGCAAATTCTAGTGGTCAGTGCATATTTTGATGTTGTATAGAATCCACGCATCATATTTCTCATTAATCATTGACATGTATAAATTTGAGACATTGCATATTTCAACCGTCTGCAGGAGCATATGTAGGACCTTACAGCTCACCGATGTTTCCAATACCACAAAGGATTCCACATGTTCAGAATCAATCTTTTTCACCAGCGGCTAGAAGTACATATGAGTTTTCTCAAGCACGGCCGACAGGTTCTCGCACGGGATCTTATACGGCTTCATCAGTTGCCTCCAAAGAAATTTGCGGGAAATGTGGGAAGGTACACAAAATTGATGAGCGTCGTAAAGCTTCTGATGCGTGTTTTTGATGTGGCAAAATGGGACATCAGATCAGAGAATGCCCAGAAATGATCGGAATAACAACAAAGGCAGGACCAGTGTTATGATCGGCACGACCTACGGTACAAGGCCGAGCTTATGCTGTTACTACAAAAGATGCGAGAACTAGCCATGACATCATTCAAGGTATGGTTGTCCATTAAGTCTTACATTAAAATTTATAATTAATTATTAGTTTAGATAGAGAAGGTGCATATAGTAAACTATGAACACTACATCCTAAATTCCTAGATTGACATATTATTATGTTAATATTTTAATATTTGATACTTATAAGTAATCTAGCTAACACCAGTCTATATGCTTTAGGTATCTTACAATTATATCCAACGGATGCTTATCTGTGTTATGATGAGTCTTGATAGATCCCGGATCTACACACTCGTTTGTTACACCCCAGTTTGCTGAAAAATTAAAGAAGTTAGGAGGTATTCCGGAACCTCTCGACTTTATTCTCGATGTTACACTTCCGATTGGACAATCCCTCACAACTGATAAAGTATACCGGTCGATTATCATTTCAATCAAGGATTATTGGGGATATGAAGCAGTAGCTGATTTGATCTTGTTACCGATGCAAGGACACAACGTGATCCTAGGCATGGATTGGTTATTTACTCACCATGCGCACGTTGACTGTCACAAAAAGATTGTCTCTTTTCACCCCCAAAAGAAGATATCAGCTAAATTTTATGGTGTACCATCAACTAATCTTTCGTTGATATCCGCAATTTGAGCACGGCAATTACTTGATGAAGGTGCTCAAGGGTATATTGCTTTTACACAAAGTGATGAACAGGAAGTGAAGAAAATTTCACTTTCAGATGTACCAATCGTTTGTGAATTTCCTGATGAGCTGCCAGGACTACCACCTAATAGGGAAGTAGAATTCGCTATTGAATTAGCTTCAGGTACTGACCCAGTGGTCGAAAGCACCATATAGAATGGCACCGGCAGAATTGAAAGAGCTCAAGGAGCAATTACAAGAACTTCTTGATAAAGGCTTTATCAGACCGAGTGTGTCTCCGTGGGGCGCACCGGTGTTGTTTATGAAAAAGGACGGTTCAATGTGCCTCTGCATTGATTATTCTCAACTCAATAAACCGATGATCAAGAATAGATATCCACTTCCTCGAATGGACGATCTCTTTGATCAGTTACAATGAGCGCTGTTCTTTTCAAAAATTGGCCTACGATCGGGTTATCACCAGATGAAGGTGAAAGCTGAAGATATTTTGAAGACAGCTTTCCGAACACACTACGGTCACTACGAGTTTCTCGTCATGCCTTTCAGATTGTCCAATGCACCTACTGCATTTATGGACTTGATGAATCGAGTCTTCAAACCTTATCTTGATCAGTGTATCATAGTATTCATCGATGATATACTCATTTATTCAAAGACAAAGACAGAGCATGAAGATCATCTACGTCTGACATTACAAACATTGGGAGATTCGCAGTTGTATGCTAAATTTAGTAAATGCGGCTTCTGGTTGAATCAAGTCAGTTTTCTGGGTCATATTATCTCTAAAGCAGATATTACCGTTGATCCTGCAAAGATTGAAGCTGTAGTACAGTGGAAGCAGCCACAGACAGTAATCGAGATCCAAAGTTTTCTAGGTCTTGCAGGTTACTAGCGTAGTTTTGTGGAAGGATTTTCATGACTTGCTAGACCACTCACGCAGCTCACTCGAAAGAATGTTAAATTCGAGTGGACTAAGGCATGTGAACAGGGTTTCCAAGAATTAAAAAGGAGACTCAATTCTGCACCAATTCTAGCATTACCATCCGGTAGTGGTGGTTTCGTCGTCTTCAGTGATGCCTCATACAATGGGTTAGGGTGTGTTTTGAATCAATGGGAACGTGCAATTGTGTACGGTTCCCATCAGTTGAAAGATCATGAGAAGAACTATCCCACTCATGACCTGGAATTAGCAGCGGTCATCTTTGCGTTAAAAATCTGGAGACACTATCTGTACGGTGAAACCTTCAAAATTTTCACCGATCACAAGAGCCTTAAATATCCCTTCACCCAGAAAGAGTTAAATTTGAGATAGAGAAGGTGGATGGAATTCTTGAAAGACTATGACTGTTCAATTCAATACCATCCCGGTAAAGCCAACATTGTAGCTAATGCGCTTTGTCGTTAATCCTCTGCTCAGCTATCTCATCTTGTGACACGACTACAAAGATGGAAACTACTCAATGACATTATATCATCGAGTGCCACTCTGCGAGCAACGTCAACTGGAGGTTTACTTGCTATAATAATGATCCAAGCTCCACTTTTCGATAGGATTAAAGAGCTCTAGATGCAAGATGCAGAGCTTATTTCCATCCGACAGCGGGTACAAAGTGGGCTATAGCCAGAATTCTCAATCAAGGATGATGGGTCTTTATTATTTTGAGGGCGAGTATGCGTACCTGATGATCATGCCTTACGCCAAGAAATTCTCGAAGAAGCTCACAAGTCAGCATATGTTATTCATCCTGGTAGCATGAAGATGTACCAGGATCTTAAACAGACATTTTGGTGGAACGGTTTAAAACATGATGTAGCAGAATATGTAGCAAAGTGTTTGACCTGTCAACAAGTAAAGGTCGAGCACAAACACCCTGCTGGTCTGCTACAGCCATTGCCTATTCCAGAGTGGAAATGGGAAAATATTTCTATGGATTTCATTCTCGGTTTGCCCTGTACTCAGAAAGGTTACAATGCAATTTGGGTGATTGTCGACCGTCTCACCAAATCGGTGCATTTCTTACCCTATAGTACGTGATATACAGCGTCGAAATTGGCTGAAATATAATTGCGAGAAATTGTACGATTACATGGGATACCCGTCAGCATTGTGTTAGATCGCGACCCTTTATATACCTCGCGATTTTGGCAGAGTTTCCAAGAAGGTATGGGTTCTAAGTTAGACTTCAGTAGTGCATTTCATCCTCAGACCGACGGGCAGACGGAGAGGGTAAATCAAGTGATTGAAGATATGCTAAGGGCCTGTATGATAGATTTTCAACGATCATGGGATAAACACTTACCCCTGATCGAATTCGCATACAATAACAGCTTCCAGTCAAGCATCGGTATGGCACCATTCGAAATATTGTATAGATGTCGATGTAAATCTCTGATTAACTGGGAAGAAGCTGGAGGGCGATTGATTTTAGGCCCTGACTTGATAGAAAGCACCAATGCAGTTATTCATGTTATTCGGGAACGATTGAAGAGTGCTCAGAGTCGACAAAAGAGTTACACTAATCTCAAAAGAACAAATGTTGATTTTTAGGTAATACTTGACATTGATAAGTCTTTTACAAATTTACTAAAATTATAATATCAATCTGATTGAATGGTATACAGATTGGCAAACACATCTTTATCAAAACCTCTTCGACAAAAGGCGTGATGCGGTTTGGAAAATGAAGCAAGTTGAGTCCTCGTTATGTAGGACCATTCCCCATATTAGGCAGAGTAGGAGAGGTCGCGTATCGACTCCCGTTACCTCCGCACCTAGCAAGCATTCATGACGTATTTCACGTATCGATGCTGAGAAAGTACATCAGCGATCCATCACATGTGTTGGATTATCAACCGTTGGACATCCAGGAAGATTTAACGATGACCGAAGAACCAGGTCAGATTCTAGACCGCAGAGATCAAATTTTGAGAACAAAGCGAATTCCACTCATTTTGATCTAATGGAAGAATCATGGGTCGCATGAAGCTACTTGGGAGCACGAAGCTGATATTTGTGCTCAGTACCCTCGATTATTTATATAGGGTACGTACTTAATTTTCACTTACAAATTCATTACAGTTGGTCACATGAATGTTGCTAAGAAATAAAATGTTTCATTTATAATTTTTTAATGTTTTATTGATGCACCCTGCAACCGTATACAAAGAACCACATTCCATGTACTATATCAATAGAATTTTTTAGACATTGATATCAGTTTATAAAATAACCTAATTATATTTCACGCATTCAAATACAAGTCTATATAAAATTAAAGTTTTGAGAATGTTAAAGATAATTTGAATAATAAATAATAAAATTGCAAAATTGTGAAGCAGTGACACTTAAACAAGAAGACATCCCAGCTTATTACCACATGTCCCAAGTGAAAAATACAAGGCCATCTATGGGCCGACATGATATTTTTCACGAAATGTACTGCAGGATGGAGCTAAAATTCATCAAAATAAAAAATTTTAACCTAGCAATATACAGCAAAAAAGTCAATAATTATTTTTATACAACCGCTGTATAGGCTAAGAACACCCAAGTACCAAAATAGTTTATACAAAACTTAAGGGGCCTCGAAATATGGGCCATATGTTCCTTTCTTGTCTTTTTTATTATTAAAATGCCTCCTAGAAAAACTGGAATTTCTAATCCTCCAAAAGCTTCAGCTCAAGCAAAGGGTAAGGGCCCTACTCCTTCACATGAACCGAACGATCACCCGTTGAGCACGAGCAGCCCGTCCCATGGTGGGCTGCGAAGGCAATGGAACCCGAGTGGATCATCGATAACCAACTCCTAACCCCAAACGATCAGACCATATGGTCTATCAGATTTATGGACCAGGCGCAGCTAGGCGCCTTATACCAGCCATTCCATACCCAATTTTATCCTTGCTTGATCCAATTGTTTTATCAAAACTTAATCGTATCCCCGACAGTCGGTCAGCTGGAGACCGAAATTGATAATAGGAAATTTTATTTCATTCTACAACACATAGCCCAAGCTATGGATTGTAGTTCTAATTTTGACATCAATTTAGGACTGTAAATGCCAAGACAGAGGGATGTGAAGTTCCATCACATCACCACTAAGATGACTGATGGGCAGACTTCTTCTGCCCAAGGCTTGGCAGTCTGTCGTAGCCAGCTACCACTGAAAATGTGGTTTTTAGATTGTATATTTTGATGCAACTTGTACCCCATGCAGCATGAGAGAGAGCACTGAGATGCTCTCTTACAGGCTCTCTTCACTGTTCATGAAAACCGATGGGTAAATGCCCCAAGGGTAGTCTAGGAAGGCATTAAATATGCCAACCTTCAGTTACAAAGCAACGTCTCAAATCCCATGCCATCCTGCCCCTACCCTTGTTTAACTTCTCGAATGTTAGAAGGACACTCAGATAGTGTCAATCTAGTTCCATACCAGATCCCAGTGGGTGAAGAGGTCCGCACTGATGTCTTTAGCCCTGCCATTTGGCAGAATGTGCATCAGCGATCATCCCAAGCGGTGCGCAACCGCCAAGCCCGTCAAATCCGTCATCCTCCACCATCTACACAAGCACCACCTTCAACTCAAGAGATCCCTATTCCGACTCCTACCCATCCTCAAGAACCAACCGAGTCAATTCCCTTGACACAAGGGACTTATACAAACGCTGATCTTGTCCAACTCATGCGTGAAAACCATGAGCAAACCCAAATGCAATTCGATAATTTGTATCGAAACCATTACATGCTCCATCAACGTATAGATTATCTTGAAGAAGTAACCAACATCATGATGGAGCATACATTCCAAACCGCTGCAAACCCTTACATTGGGCGGGCACGCAATTTTGTCTCCCAATACACCCGCAATGCAGCATTACTGGTCCCAGAGTTCCAGTAAAACTTTTAACAACAAGAAGCTGGTCCTTCCTCTAGTGGCCAACAACAACATCCAAGTCCCCCAGCCTGGTAAAATATAACCTCACAAACTCATAGTTTATATAGTACAATTTATTTTTTATTAACTTGAATTCATCTCTAATAAGATTGCTTATTTATGACAAATTGAATATTAGATACCTCATGTCAACGATTAATGATTAATGATTATTGTTGTTCTGATGTTTGAGGTTCTACCTATTTTGTTTAAATTACGAATTGTTCATTAAAGATTCTACGATCTGCTACCTTATTTTATATAATACTAGTCATGTGCCACATGTAGTATGAATAAAACCATTGATGAGTGTTTTTATTTCTAATATTGCAGTTCCATCTGTTAAATGTAAATTTTGATTTAGGTACTATTTATTCAATTTTAATTTTTATCTTGATTATCTAAAGTCTCTTATATTTTACCTGGCTGTAAATATATGTCTTGTCGTCAAGCACCACATGTTCATTAATGCAACATTCATTTGCTGACCATTATTGTCTCGATTTATTTTCGAGGACGAAAATTCCTAAAATAGGGGAGAATGTAACGATTCCCAGACTTGTACACTACGCAGTAGCGAAAAGAGTCCGCTCAGGTCAACACTAAAGCCCTGTTATGATTTATACATAAAGGTGTTTTACACCTCATACTGGATATATATTATTACAAAATATTGGTAAGTCTAAAAGCGTGGCACGGGACTAAAGTCTTGTTTTGATTTATACATAAGTACAAAGGAATTAATTTTAGTACAATAACCTTACACACTAGTCAAATTTCTGTTTTAACTTATATACATAAGAAGTTGTAACTTATACTTTAAAATCCTGTTTTAAAGTATACACAAGAGATTTTCTTGTTTTGCTCTTTTCTGCAATACACTACCTATGTAGTGGTGGTTTACATACGATTGTAATTTAAAGTAGCTTGTAAGCTACTTGCATGGTAACTTCGCTACACGACTCAAATGAGTCATTCTTCATCTCCATGCACGCACGGTGCATTTCATCTGTTATAAAAAGTATTTTAGCATATTGGTTCTATTCTGGCGCTATTCTTCACAGCCAATGATACCGAAACCGAGAAGCTATCTTAGTCATGAATAGTTAAGCCACACTGCTTTAAGACCTTGTATATCCTCTTAGAACTTTAGAACTGAACCAACGATACGAGCAACCGATGATACGATCACATTAATTCGGTTCTCCGATATCAAGTACGGTGCACTACGTTGGCATCGTTATCAGTCCATCTGTGAATTGACAAAAAGGTAAACACAAAACACCTCCCTAGATTAAAATCAGCACGTAGAAGATCCGAGTTATTGCTCTATGGATTCTATCATCAGCAATAAAAAGTAGACCCTACCCTACTGAAATCCTTAACAATGGAGCACTCGGGATCTTCTTTAATGATCTAAGGGACTAATGAATATATATACAGCTATATATTTATGCCAAATTACACATGAAATACAAAATAGCTATAAGAAAGATATATATATAGCTATATATATATATATATAGAATTTATATATATAATGATATAAAATTATATATTTGCAATACATAACAGTGCAAGTCACCAAACCTGCTTAGCTGATGAGCTTGTCGCCGCAAGCCTTGAAGCTTGCCGCGGCAACCTCCACCAGCAAAGGGTTGTGGGCAGTGCTTTGTACATTTCGGACCTTGGATCCGGAAAGGGTCCAGGCGATTGCATCGTTGGGTCTTAGGCACACAGGGTGCCATCTGGAGACTGTTAGTTTTTAAAAATAATTTTATTTTATTTTATCCAAGATTGGTGCCACATGGGGCACTTAGACAAATTTTAAAGAAATAAGACTGCATGATGTTCTCGGATGCCTGAACGTGCATCAACGATAATACCCGTGAAACTCTACACACAGGTAGGGAATATATGTTGTGAGTTTATATTTGCATAAGAATGTCGCTAATTTCTCATAGAGACTTTGATAAATATTCAATATGGATTAATAAGCATAGTAAGAGTAAATCTGATTTTTGACTTGATTTGATGTACCTGATCAGATAAGAAATAAATGGACTCGAGTAGCCAGTAATTTGATGAAAAAAAAAAAATAAACAAAAAAAACAAGAACAAATATATATAACATCTATGGGCACATGGTAGCTTTGACCACTTAATCAGTAGAATTGATATTTCTAGTCTATAACAATAAATCAGTTTTGTAAATCCATGCTAGTATATAATTATAGCAGTTTAGTACCATTCAGCATAAAAACATATATGGAACTGCATCTTGAGCTTGAGTATTCCACGTTATTCATTATTTATATCCTGGCATTTGCGATATCTTTTATACGTTGTTACTCTGTTTTAAATCAAGTGATCCCGCTAACTCGGGAGCTTGACAAGTGATCCCACTAACTCGGGAGCTTAAGTTATTCTGGTCCAAGTGATCCCGCTAACTCGAGTGCTTGACTTCTCCTAGTCCAAGTGATCCCGTCTAACTCGGGAGCTTGACAAGTGATCCCGCTAACTCGGGAGCTTGACCTTGTTGTTCTCCTGTTTTCGCCTGCATGTATCTTTGGTTTCAATTTGTTTCTCATACCTATTACATCATGCATAAATTCAGCATCTCAGCATGTTATTCATATTTTGATCCTATTTATGCTTCTCTATGAGAAAGTGATAAACTATCAATGTATAATAACAATGTAATATTCTCTAATGAACTTTGATGATAGCTCATTCCACGACTTAAATGTCTTAGCTACAGAGCCTGATCCGGAGCACGCTGCAGATCCTACGTACGTGCCCAACGAGGAAGAGGGAGAAGACGATGACGAAGACGAGGAAGACAATTTCCCAGAAGAGTTCTTCCCAAAATAGGTTTGTAGCTTGGGAGAGTGAGGAAAAAAGGGGAGAGATAAATTTTAGACATGTATAAATGATATATGGTAGTTTCAGATAGATGTTTGGGATGTATAGGTTTTCTTTCCACTGTTTTGATGACGGGTGGCCGTCATCGGTGGAAAGCTATACATCTGATCTTTTGTTATGTTTATATTGTTGCTAGTTTCCATCAGTTATTTGCCATATTAACTATTGTCAGAGTTAACACATTGCTTCCGCAATTGTGTCACTTTAAAAAAATTAATTAACCCCTTGATGAAAGGATCATGTCAGGTGATCCGATGGCCCGACCTTTCCCAGTT
Organism: Chloranthus sessilifolius; assembly: GCA_021018995.1. Lineage (NCBI taxonomy): Eukaryota > Viridiplantae > Streptophyta > Magnoliopsida > Chloranthales > Chloranthaceae > Chloranthus > Chloranthus sessilifolius. The sequence goes on along the minus strand of CM037597.1, from coordinate 36,380,391 downwards.
TAGAGACGGGGAAGCGTTGGGCTGTCACACCCGCTGAGTTATGAACAAACAGATATCAACGTGGGTAGCCACATATTAGGAGTAGTGGACTTTGTTACCTGATCCAAAATGATTTCAAAGTAACTAGAAGCACCAGCAGTAGCCCAAGCCCAACTAGAGGGGAAGAAAGATAGCACAGTGAATCCTTTGGAGAATATGAGTCAAGAACATTTACTGGAGACTCAACTGAGAAGAATGCCTGCCCATATCACTGTATGGGATCTGTAGATGATGTCCCTGCTCCATTTTCAAGCATTAATGGGGGCATTAAAGAATGCGCGTGTGTCAATTCAAGTTAGCTCGGATGAAGTCGGGCAGATAATTGGTTAAGTGATGGCTCTGAAAGCTATTTCATTTTCGGATGCCGATTTACCTGAGGAGGGAGGTAGCCATTCAAAATCCTTAAATATAATTGTTGAGTCTTAAAATATGATAATCTCATTGGTTTTGATTGACAATGGGCCTGCATTAAAAATATGCCTGCTGAGAACCGCCACCAAGATTGGGGTAGATACTTGCTTGCTAAGACCCACGAAAACTAGCGCCAGAGGTTTCAATAACACACGAAGAGAAATAATGGGAGAAGTTGATCTTGAGCAATTAATTGGGCCAATGACCTTCTCCATATTATTTTAAGTGATGGACATCAAATCCTCATTTAATCTGCTATTAGGGCACCTGTGGCTACATGAAGTCGGAGCCATACCCTCCACACTACACCAGAAACTCAATTTCGCGTCTGGGCATAAGATCGTCACAATCACCAGTGAGGGGCACAGTGAGAAAGACAAGGCCACTAACAGCATCGAAAAACCCAAAGTATTGGATATACCGCACACCACTAAGGGCATCGACCTCCACAGTTTTGAATACGAGGTGTCAAAGATACAGTCGGAGCCCATCGGAGGTGGGATGGTAGCGGCAGTGCCATGCTCCAAAAGTGGGGCTATAAAAAAGGTAGAGGAAATTGGGCCTCAACTACATGGTAGGAAGGATCCCATCAAAGCTAAGGGGGGCCAAAAAGTCATATTTAGGCTAGGTTACAAGCCTACGAAAGAAGAAGTGTCGGAGGCTAAGGAGAAAGCTCGTGCGACGGCAGCTGTGAGAGCTAGGGGGATACACATAGAGGAAAGACCCCATCCTAGGCCTCACATTAGGAATTCATTCATGAGCGCCAGGGTTATAAAGATTGATTGGAATGGGGTAACTGGATTAACCCCACACAAGCCCACAACACCTATTCACCCCACCAATCCCCACATCACCCTTCCCAACCTGGAGAGAGACTTGGCTGCGTTATCCCTCTTTGAAGAGTGACGGCCTGTACCTGAACAAACTCCCTCTGTGGTGAATCACCATAAAATTTTATTAATGTTTGAGGATAGCATCTCAGACGAAATGGGGATCAACATGATGGAAGCTGACTTTGAAGAGTCATATCAGTTAGCACCCTCCATCCATACAGGTAAAGGAGCGACCTCTCAGTTACACAACTGGGCATCTTTGCCCTAAACCCTAGAAATGAGGAGTGGCCTAACATTTGGCACCTGTTTTCCAAAAAAAAACTACCTATAAAAAGTAAGATAAGCCCTTGGCAAGCAATACCTTGTATATACACAAACTCATGCTGCCAAGGGTCCATCTCCGAAGAAAATAAAAATCCCAAAAACATTGAAAAAATATAAAATAAAAAAATATTATCATTTAAAATTCCAAATAAAATCTTACAAAAATATGCCTTCATCAAAATACCTGACCCACATAAAATTGACCCCTTTCCTGTAGAAATACAAGAAGAGGTAGGTATTACAAGTTTGGATGAGAATATCCCTTCAAAGGGGCTCCCCAATGAGCTCCTTGATCGGTTTGCTAAATTTGAGCATGGCCCTACCCCCATTGTCGAAGAAACTGAGGATGTTAATTTGGGGACTGAGGAGATTTCCTGAATTACCAAGATCGGAACGTCGCTATCTCTCGAAAAAAGAAAAAGCATGATCAACTTCCTTCGGTCATATCAAGACATTTTTTCTTGGTCATACGAGGACATGCCTGGTCTGGACACCGATTTGGTCGAGCATGAGTGGCCTCTCTACCCTGATATGAAGTCAATTAAGCAAAAGCTGAGATGTCTCCGACGCGAGTGGATGCTAAAAGTCAAAGACGAGGTCATCAAGCAATATGATGCAAGATTCCTCATGGTATATAAGAAGGATAGAAAGGTCCGCATGTGTATCGATTTTAATAATTTGAATTGGGTGAGCCTGAAGGACGACTTCCCATTATAGCACATCGACATCTTGGTCAATAACACTGCTAAGCACGGGATGCTTTCTTTTATTGACGGATTCTCTGGATATAATCAGATTAAGATGGCAGAGGCAGATTGAGAGAAGACAATGTTAATCACTCTTTAGGAAACCTTTTGCTATAGAGTCATGCCGTTTGGGCTAAAGAATGTCGGCGCAACATACCAGAGAGTTATGACTGTGCTATTTCATGACATGATGCACTGAGTAGTTGTAGTGTATGTCGATGATATGATAGCCAAGTAACCGAAGCGAAGCGATCACTTGGTAAACTTGTAGAAGTTGTTCGAGAGGTTGAGAAAGTACAAGTTACATTTAAATCCACATAAGTGCACGTTTGGTGCTATGTCCGAAAAATTGTTGGGATTCATCATCAGCAGGAGAGGGATCGAGGTCGACCCAGTCAAAGTTAAAGCCATCACAGAAGTGTTGCCACCATCAACTGAGAAAGAGTTTAGAGGGTTCTTGGGCAGAATACAATATATCAATCGGTTCATTACACAGCTAATGCCTATCTACATGCCGATCTTCAAGCTACTAAGGAAGAACTCGCCCGTTGAATGGAATGACAATTGTCAAGCAGCGTTCGATAAAATTAAAAGCTACCTCCTTAACCCACCTGTGTTGGTACCAACCGAGCCGGGGAGACCGCTCTTGATATATCTCTCCACGATGGAAGTTTCGATGGAATGTGTCTTAGGAAAGCATGATGAGACAGGAAGAAGAGAGCTGGCCATTTACTATCTGAGCAAGAAGTTTACTAATTACGAGATGCATTATTCTCATATGGAGAAAGCATGTTTGGCTCTTATTTAGGCTACTTAGAGGCTCTGCCATTACTTGCTATCCCAAGTCGTTCTACTTTTGGCTCGAATTAACCAGTTAAAATACCTGTTCGAGAAGTCGGCTCTCACTGGACGAACTACACGATGGCAGCTTTTATTATCTGAGTTTAACATCACGTACGTCCCTCAGATGTTGATCAAGGGGCAGACACTCGCTGATCATCTTGCTAACAATCCTTTGCCAGATTATGAACCTTTGAGAACTGAGTTCCCTGATGAGGGCATCCTGTCCATGATGAAAGACGATACAAAAGAAGCAAAAGAATCATGGGCAATGCACTTCGATGGAGCAGCAAATTCTGAGGGTCAGGGAGTTGGCACCATTTTGATTTCACTAAAAGGATCTCATATACCAATCCCTATCAAACTCAACTTCCCTTGCACTAATACCATGGCCGAGTACGAAGCTTGTGCCGCTGGTTTGTAGGTGGCTCTCGATCTAGATATAGCTCACCTTCGAGTATTCGATGATTCATAGTTGATCATATGCCAGACGAATGGAGATTAGAAGACAAAAGACAAGAAGCTGGTCCCCTACCATGACCACCTCGAGAATCTGGTATCTTGCTTGCAAGACATGACATTCTCATATGTCCCCCGGATAAGGAATTACTTTGCTAACGCACTAGCACTGCTAGCATTAATGATAAAAATCTCGTATGGTGCTGAGATGAAGCCGATCATAATCGAGCAAAGGATTGAGCCTGCCTTCTGCCTTCAGATTGAGAAACCTATAAAGCCTAATAATGAACCACCTTAGTTCTCAGATATCAAGAATTTCCTCGAGACACTAACTTTCCCTGAGGATACGTCCAAGATGGACCGACGAACCATTCAACGTTTAGTGACAGGCTACATCATTTGTGGGGAATGCCTTTAGAAGCGATCATACAACAACATTTTGCTCCAGGGATACTTTTGAACCACTATGGAATCGAATTATTACAAACATGTTCAGAAATGCTACAAGGGTCAGGAAAACTCCAGTCTAATACATGCTCTCGCCATCGATCTTCACTGCATGACCACTCCTTGGCCTTTTGCTACCTGGGCCCTTGACGTCGTTGGAATGATTAATTTAAAAGTATCAAATTGACATCGGTTCATCCCCATCGCCATTGAATACTTCACCAAGTGGTTAGAAGCAGCGTCATATACCAACATCATGGCCAGTCACGCCGAGAAGTTTCTTAAGAATAATATTGTGTGCCAATTTGGAGTACCCAAGGATATTATCACGAACAATGGCACAAACTTTGAGAATAAGCGCATCCGAGCCTTCTGCGAGCAATACAAAATAAAGCACTATCACTCGTTACCTTATTGGCCTCAAACTAATGGAGCAGTGGAAGTTGCGAACAAGACAATCGTCTGCATCCTTGAAAAGATGGTCATCACTTACAAAGATTGGAGCGAAATACTACCATTTGCTTTGTCGGCCTACAGAATGTCGATCTGTACCACTACAGTGGCATCGCCATTCTCCCTTGTGTATGTAACTAAGGTCGTCCTATCCGTAGAGGTTGAAGTATCCTCACTCTGAATCCTCATGGAATCAGGCTTACCCAAAGTAGAGAGAGATCTCGCTTTGAACAATATAATCTACTGGACAAGAAAAGACTCCTAGCCTTGTGTCATACTCAAGTTTATTAGGGATGAATCGCACATGCTTACAATAAACGTGTCCACAATCGAGTTCTAAAGGTGGGAGACACTATGTTGAAGAAGATCTTCCCATCCCTCTATGCCGATCCAAGAGGGAAATTCAAGCCGAACTGGGAAGGACCTTACGTTGTCCGAGAAGTGCTATTAGGATACGCCACCCGCCTTGCCACCATGAACAGAGATCATCTTCCTGAACCCATCAATGCAGGATACGTCTGATGGTTCTACGCTTAGTCTATCACGATAAGGTAAGTACTGGTGAAACAAATACGTGACTACTTAAGAACCACCTAAAAGTGGCCATCGTTCTAAGCACAGTAGCCAAAAAGCATCCCTAAAAATAATGATATCCTTTGCTACTCTATTTGAGCCTGGGCCTTTCTTTCAATAAACCCCTTCCCCAAAAAAAAATGTGTACATATACAAAAAAAGGGAAGTAAAGTTACCATCAAAATCCAAATAAATTGAAAAAGTAAAACCTCAAAAAGAGATTACCTGAAATGAGATAAAGGATAAAGAAAAAAAACTAAAAGAATTGTGGGGCGTGTACAGTAAAATCCCCCAGGGAAAAAAGTATATTATAAAAAATTGAAGCCATATCAAGGAAACCTTCTTAGCCCAGCATACCTTCAAATCCTAACCTGACCCATGGCCAAGCTACACCCTGAAGAAAGCCCTCTTTTTAGGTTCACAAGCAGTCATAGTATCAGTTAAGTCAACAGAACCTGAGTTGTGAGACGACACCGGAACCCCATCCGACTGGCTATGACGGAATCAATGTCTATGTCGTGGCTTTTGAAAAAAAATGAAAGAAAAAAAATAATAAAATAAAAATACAAGCTCAAAGGAAGATGGACGTAGTGAGTATTCCTATAAAGTGTATGCCATGCGTCTGAGTATCTGTTGGATGATCGTTTATTCTCGTAAATAGTACCTGGACGGGATCTGGGTCGGGACTTCCATCGCCTTGTTATTTATTCCCCCTAATGGGTGCATGTTTATGCATAGTTATTTGTTTGTAACTTCATTGATGGTGGAGGCCAAGATTGAGTGTTTCCTTCTGTGGGCACCCGATTTTGACCTGATCCTTTCGATATGATATGGACATTAGTACATTGGCTTCGATTTCATCGTAAACTATTTCAAGGGCACAGGCTCTTAGTATGCGCTGTCTGGGCGTACGCCCCCTGAGGTTTAAGGTTTGAGGTTCGAATAGTTCTTATTTTGAAAAAGTATGGAAAAAGCAATCATTTGAAAAAGAAAAAAAGAAAAAATAAAAAATAAAGAAGAAGAAACCTGTGCTTTTGTGACGCACATGCGTGTTCCGATGCAGTAAAATATCATTATTTTATCAGCAATCCAGTTGTGCTATATTAATGTCCTAAGTCTATGGTTCACCTTAGATATTTGGATCCTACTTCGTAGTAGGAGCAACGGTGTCAATCCCGATAAAACGGTCAATGTTTTGATCGAGTCGACTCCACTGCTAAATCTTTGCGATGAGCTCTCTGTTTGTGGGTTCATAGAAGCGTGAGTGTCTAACTTCAAATTCATCACAAGGTATTTCAGAGGTGTGGACTCTTGGTCTGCGTTGTTCGGGTGTGCACCCTCTGGGGTTTGAGGTCCAGGTAACTCCATTATGAAAAAGGTCAATCGTTGGTTGAAACCGACTTGTTGAAAATGAAATTACATATCAATCAACTGCGTAAACATGCATGCAGAAGGGTTCATTTCCCTTATTTTCATAGGCTTAAAACCTGTATTGGCACAGTTTCCTTATAAAGTGTATATCATGTGTCTGGGTATTCGTAAGATGGTCATTTGTTCTCATAAATTGTACCTGAATGGGATTTGGGTGGAGACTTCCATCACCTTTGTTGCTTATCGCCCCTAATGGGTGCATGCTTATGCATAGTTAAATGATTTGTAAGATCATTATGGGCAAAAACCAAGATTGGATGCCCCTTTCGGTGGGCACTAGATTTTAGTCGGATCTATTCTGTGTCATTTGAGGTTGGATACTCTGGGTCATGAGGATCCAGGGTACATCGAAAAAGTAGCACATACTCCCAAAAAGAGTTGCGACATCTATTCACTCTGCTCGGGTAGTCGTGCTAAATAAACTTTGGGATCAATGGGTTTGCTCAAAGACCTCGAACCCTGCTTCAAGCAGGGGCACCCATGACTAGTCAGATGAGGCGGTCAATTCCTCATGTGATTAGACACAAACTGTGGAACCTTGCATACTTGTTTTGCGTCTATCTTTGAATGTGGGTCCATCACCCTCCTTACGAAGCTGTTACATTCAGAATAAATTTTGAACATCAAACTCCTTCAAATCATCTCGAGAAGCGACCATTTTTTTCAACTATTGGGCTTTTGTAATTCATTTTCCACCTCGGTTATGCCCAGTAACGCCGCTAAACGCTTGGGGACCGATTACCTTGAAAAATGATCATTTTTCCTGACATACAAGGCTTTCGTTTTCTCACCATGTTACTCATTTAATGTTTGAACTTCATTTTGAATATAGTGGACCCACCAGTAATTCCTTGGGCTCTTCAAGTGTCTCTTTTCTTAGCATTCGATCATTAGTGATCGGATAACAAAGAGGGGCATCTGTAAGTACCCAAATTTTTCCCAAGGCCCGATCGAAATACATTACGAGGGAGGTGCACCTTCGAGCTTTTGATGGCATGTATAAAACCCTTAGGAACCCTTTTAAATCTTAGGAGCAATCTCAAACCTTTAGGAATCACCCTAGATCCCTTAGGAACCTTCCCGAAACTTTAGGAACCCATCTCGACCCTTAGAACCCATTTCAGACCTAAACCTAACTTTCCCAAGCAATGGATGAAGAGTGGTGTACCAAGACTAGCTATAAGCTTCTACTATGATTTAATCTCATACCATTGAAAAGTAGAAGTCTTCAGCTTTCCAATGAGTCAAGAATCATCCCAATTGGAGCTGTATATGCAAAGATATCGCATTACGAACTCGAAGGGCAGTATGGTTAATTCATGTGAACCCCCTTAAGGATTTGGTGCAACTAATAGTTGCGCCAATTATAAGTGGGTCCCCCTGTTGAGAACTGGAAAATACCATTTTTCATCCCTTAATCTGGGCCTTGATAGACCCTTGAGAGAACTAAATAAGTGTTTTAAGTGTTTGTTTTACAGCTAACAATAAAGGCAGGCTTAACCTTGAAAGTAGCTTAAAAGTGCCAAAAAGATGATGACCCATCTTGATCTGGAGGAAGAAGGAGAAAGGACAACCTCACTGGCTGTCAAAATGCCTAAAATAAAGAGGACAAAGGCCTGGTTTCAACCTGGAAAGAGGTTTGGAGCTATTCGAAAAGAAGAATGCACTACAGAATGCTATTCGTAAAGGTCCCCAATCTTTGCGAAAAGGTCCCCAAGCTTTGCGAAAGGTCTCCAATCTTTGCGAATAGATCTCCAGAAGTTACAGTTCTTTTCGAAAAGGTCTCCAATCTATGTGAAAAGAGCTTCAGAAGTCACAAGACTTTCAAGTAAAAGTTCTCCAAATGCGTAAATGATATCCTCAAGATTTTCAAAGATCAAGGGCACTAAAGAATCTCTCAGATGCACCCCAATGCATTTAAAAGCCCAGGGACATTCCGAAAGATTCTGAGCACGAACCAAAGGCATATTCCACCCCATGTGAAGACCCAAAGATGAAATTACTTGGCGGGAACTTCTAGAAGCTCAAACAGATTTTTGAATTACATAACAGAATTGATGCTTCTATCACCTGATTGGCTGAACCAGATCAAGCAGTTCTGATTGGCCAAAATAGATCTGGATCCTTGTGCTCGACTCCTATTGGTTGATACAGATCTATCCAATTCTGATTGGTTGATACACATTTGAGCTGGAATTAGGGAAAACTATAAATAGACGAACCATTTGCCCAATTTGGGTATCCAGATTTCGAGTTTCATTCCTATTCCCCCATTTCCAAATCAAATAGTTTGTCTGAAATCCCTGTAATAGCCTCACTTTTACTTGCAATTGAGAACTATGAGATACTTCTATAATTCAAATGAGAGTTGTATTCAAGACTACAAATCTGAGAGTTGTTTAAGCTGTGCTCTGTAATTGTAATGGTGAATTTGAAAAGGTTGCTGTAAACCGTGCATTCTCCATTGGACTCATGTTAAGGGTTCCCTCTGATCTCCTTATTGCATTAGACTCCTTTAGATTCACTGTTTTTCATGCAATTTCCCTTGATTCACTAATCCTGTGAGAGTTATTGTTTGTAACCTAGTCTCTTACAGCATTTGTAGTGATGTTTCTTGTTCTAGATTAAGGATTTGGATTCAAGACTATTGGATGGTTTGTGGCCATTAAAGTGGACAGACCATAGCCATAAGCTTAAACCTAATCCTTAAATTAGATTTATTTCTCTTACATCTGCGCTTGTAGCCAGATGAAGATTGGATCATCTCTCAGTTGAGCTGCAGTCATTCTCATTAGATTTCAAGGACCAAATCAAAGTTAGATATTACTTCTCCATTTTTTATAAGTTTACCTCAAACGTTCCCCCCACTCGGATCTGGATCATTTAGTTTAACTTTTATTTTTAACTTTTTAGTTAATGTGACAAATTCAACCTCCCATCTTATGTGCTTTCTAGATAGGATCAGAGGTCAGATATGGTAGCTCAGATCTGAAGGTTTATCTTACATTTTAAATCAATTCCCTGTGGACGATCTTTTACTCACTTACATTTAAAACTTGCTACAATTGGCCCTGATCTTGCAAGCTAATTATGTTCTCTCTGTGCTAATATTTTCTTATACTTTTTAATATTCAGTACAATGCATCATTTGCAAGTATGTTTTCAAAACACAAATAAATCAAGCACACTCAGAACACCAACAAGTTTTTGGCGCCGTTGCCGGGGAATAGATTTTAAAATTGGTAGACCTAAGTTTTTCAATTTTGTAGATTTGATTTTCATTTTAATTTTTGCTTTAAACCTGCACTTTGCATTCCAAGTGCTTGATTAAATGTCTACTGCAGTTTTGTATAGAAAACTTGTTTTACTACAGCAGAATTTCGTTATTATTTTCTGAGTTTTTATTCCTTGCCTTCTAGTTATTTGAATAAATGTTGCTGTCCCTCTTTTGTCTTTTTGTCAAATTTGGGCAGTAGCATGAGTTTTTCTTTTTGTCAATATACTTGAATAAGGTACTGCTGCATTTTTTGGATTTTTACAGATCTGGAGCAGCCGTCCAACAAGGAGCATCTGGACTAAAGCTGGAGCAGATCTGCTTGAGTTTGCATCCCCTTCTCCTTTGCATTCATTTTCTATTTTTAAATTCTTGAGAACCAGCAGTTCTGCTGTGTTTAATGTTTGTTTTGATTATAATTTCTGCTGTCTTTTAGGCATGCTGATTTTTTTTATATAAAACCAAATACAAAAATAAAAGAAAATGAAAACACAATTAGAAATTTTTTGAGTTGTTTCTTATTATTTTTTCAGCAGTAGTAAATAAGGGCTCTTATGGACCCCGGGCTGAACCAAAACAAATAAATAAAATAAAATAAAATAAAAAATCTTCTAGATGGGCTGTTTTTCTTTGTTTGTATCCAATTTTCCCATCTGGACCTGCTGAGATCATTTTTTGTTTTTAGGAATCATGTAGGATAATGAGTAGTGAATCATAGGCTGTTTTGAATATTCAATGGACCCACTGATTTTATTTTCCTTCGAGATTTCTTCATCATAAATGGGTCTCAGCTGTGTATGAACCCTGCTTTTAATATGTGCTCCCATGCTTCATTATTCTATTTTATTCATACACATCATCAACAAAGGGGTCTGTCTTATGAATCTTGCTTTTCACTGTATGTTATCCCTGCTAATCATTTTTATAATCACTTAGATTCATAAGTATCTCAGGCTTTTGGTTTTTTTTTTTTTTTTTTTTTTTCTTCTTTGGGCTTAGGATGTATCATTTGGCATTAGATTTTCTGTTTTAGGAATTTTAGTTTCAAATTCTGTTTTTAGATCACTGAGTTTTTTTTCTTTCTTAGGTTAATGTGTCCTAGTTTTACTGATTTTCGTCATTTATCTGTGAGTATAGTTAGTTTCTAACTTTGTTTTCCCATTTTGCATTCACAAATTCTGTTTTTGTATCAACACTTTTTTATTTTTTTTAACTTTGTATTCAGTCCCTTACCTTGTTTTTACTGTTTCTCTGTTATTAGCATTAGCTTCCTTCCATTTGCTTTGCCGATCTTTTATTTTTTTGATCATATATTTAGTTTTTAGATTTTATTTTGTAGCAGTCTAGCTTAGTTTTGTTATTTTTCTGTTTTATCAGTAATGTTCTATATTTATATAGCATTTTTTTTCCCTTTTCCTGCTCATATTCAGTGTTATTTTCTTTATTTTCAGCTGCACGTAGCTGCAAAATTTTTTTTTTTTCTTTCTGCTTTGTTTTCCTTTCTTCTTTTACCCTGTCGCCCCTAGTTTCTCAGTGTCTAGTACATTGAGGACAATGTTCATCTTAGGTTTGGGGGTATGGCAGGTATGCCAATAAAATAAGTAAGTTAATGCTTGGTGCAGCTTATGATCAGTAGAATTTTTGAAAATGAAGTAATTTCACACCTGTTGTTTTGAAAAATGAGGAAGTTAAAACTTTTTAAAATTAATTTCTAGTGTAATTCTAATACTTTCATGAAGTGAATGTCAGAAAATTTCCAAAAGAAAATTGATGTTTTAGTAAACCTAAAAAGAGAGAAAACAGTGATGATATACCTCAGGAATTTGATAGAAAACCACACCCAGTGAGATTTGGACCTGAAATGTATTCTTTAGAGGTATGAATTGGCAATTTTTTTTGCTCTAGGGACTGTTTAAACCTGCTTGTTATCACTAGAAGTTACATATATCCAAGTTAAAATAGTTTGACAGCAATCATGATATTAAAGACATGATGTAAGGCCTCCTTTTAGACAGTTTGAACTTCAAAAAGCCCAACCTTTTGAAACTGCCCTTGATACACACCAATTGAGCTTTATAAATCCAAGATTTCTTTGAAACCTCATCAACCTCATTTAGCCTAACCCTCACTCTGAGAATTCAGAAGGTAAAGGAAAGAAAGCTGAAGAAAGGTGAGTTGGGTAACAGTTTGGTAAAAAAATAATTGAAGGCAATGATGTATCAGCAGAAGAAATGTGGCATTCTAGTCAATGTTGCTTTGAAAAAAAAAAAAAAAAGGAGAAGGCATTTCATTGGAAGTTTGAAAAAGAAAGAGAAAAAGATGGCCACTTTGGCTCTGAAAATTCAAAGAAGAAGATGAAATTGTGCTGAATTGAAGAAGGTGTGTCTATCACCTCCTTACCTTGACTGACTTCTCAATTTTGAACTCCATTCCACCCCTTTATTCTTGATAAATTTCACCCATAAGCCACATTACAACCCAAGTTAAAGTCCTTGCTGATCAATGATGGATTGAGCTGTCACATGGAGATAAGGATTTGTGTAATCTATGGTGAAAAGAGCAGTGAATTCAGAACTAAAAAGCAATGCCTATGCTCATGCTTACAGTCCTATTTGTGGGTTGTAACTGCTCTTGATCCGTGCGAAATAGTACAACCCTCTTACTTGCATGTTGAGTGAAAACCTGGTGAGAGTTGGGTTTGAAATCGACTTATTTGGGGTAACATCAAAGCTGGATTCTCAAATAGAAGGCAAGTTGTTCATTAATTTTTCTTGTAAATAACTTTTTGACACAAATTGAGTGAATGGTAAAAGGAATTACAACAGAATTTTAGTTTTGAACTGATGTTTTCTTGAAAATCTTCTTCTGACTTTGCCCGATGCATGGTGTGAATAATCGATTGGATGAAAGTTTGCTTTTAATGAATCGCATTGATCTTAATTGATTTATTGGAGAAGTTTGTGGGTACCTTCACTGAAAACCCTCAGGAGACTTCACTCCTCCACTAGGGATCACCTAGGGGTTTAAAAGGCTTGTTGCATATGCTAAATGCAACTGTGCTCCCTACAAAAATGGCTTTTCATTCTATTTTTAAATTTTATCTTTGCTCAGGGACTAGCAAAGCTTAGGTTTGGGGGTGTGTTGAGAACTGGAAAATACTATTTTTCACCCCTTAATCTGGGCCTTCATAGACCCTTGAGAGAACTAAATAAGTGTTTTAAGTGTTTGTTTTACAGCTAACAATAAAGGCAGGCTTAACCTTGAAAGTAGCTTAAAAGTGCCAAAAAGATGATGACCCATCTTGATCTGGAGGAAGAAGGAGAAAGGACAACCTCACTGGCTGTCAAAATGCCTAAAATAAAGAGGACAAAGGTCTGGTTTCAACCTGGAAAGAGGTTTGGAGCTATTCGAAAAGAAGAATGCACTACAGAATGCTATTCATAAAGATCCCCAATCTTTGCGAAAAGGTCCCCAAGCTTTGCGAAAAGGTCTCCAATCTTTGCGAATAGATCTCCAGAAGTTACAGTTCTTTTCGAAAAGGTCCCTAATCTTTATGAATAGATCTCCAGAAGTTACAGTTCTTTTCGAAAAGGTCTCCAATCTGTGCGAAAAGAGCTTCAGAAGTCACAATACCTTGCGAAAAGTTCTCCAAACTGTGCGAAATGATATCCTGAAGATTCTCAGCATCTGCAAGGGCAATTCAGTAATCTCTGCACGCGCCCCAATGCATTTAAAAGCCCAGGGACATTCTGAAAGATTCTGAGCACGAACCAAATGCATATTCCACCCCATGTGAACACCCAAAGATGAAATTACTTGGTGGGAACTTCTAGAAGCTCAAACAGATTTTTGAATTACATAACATAATTGCTGCTTCTATCACCTGATTGGCTGAACCAGATCAAGCAGTTCTGATTGGCCAAAATAGATCTGGATCCTTGTGCTCGACTCCTATTGGTTGATACAGATCTATCCAATTCTGATTGGTTGATACACATCTGAGCTGGACTTAGGGAAAACTATAAATAGACGAACCATTTGCCCAATTTGGGTATCCAGATTTCGAGTTTCATTCCTATTCCCCCATTTCCAAATCAGATAGTTTGTCTGAAATCCCTGTAATAGCCTCACTTTTACTTGCAATTGAGAGCTGTGAGATACTTCTGTAATTCAAATGAGAGTTGTATTCATGACTACAAATCTGAGAGGCTTTGTCATGGCTCTGTAATTGTAATGGTGAATTTGAAAAGGTTGTCAGAACCGTGCATTCTCCATTGGACTCATGTTAAGGGTTCCCTCTGATCTCCTTATTGCATTAGACTCCTTTAGATTCACTGTTTTTCATGCAATTTCCCTTGATTCACTAATCCTGTGAGAGTTAGTGTTTGTAACCTAGTCTCTCACGGCATTTGTAGTGATGTTTCTTGTTCTAGATTAAGGATTTGGATTCAAGACTATTGGATGGTTTGTGGCCATTAAAGTGGACAGACCATAGCCATAAGCTTAAACCTAATCCTTAAATTAGATTTATTTCTCTTACATCTGCGCTTGTAGCCAGATGAAGATTGGATCATCTCTCAGTTGAGCTGCAGTCATTCTCATTAGATTTCAAGGACCAAATCAAAGTTAGATATTACTTCTCCATTTTTTATAAGTTTACCTCAAACGTTCCCCCCACTCGGATCTGGATCATTTAGTTTAACTTTTATTTTTAACTTTTTAGTTAATGTGACAAATTCAACCTCCCATCTTATGTGCTTTCTAGATAGGATCAGAGGTCAGATCTGGTAGCTCAGATCTGAATGTTTATCTTACATTTTAAATTAATTCCCTGTGGACGATCTTTTACTCACATACATTTAAAACTTGCTACAATTGGCCCTGATCTTGCAGGCTAATTATATTCCCTATGTGCTGATATTTTCTTATTCTTTTTAATATTCAGTACAATGCATCATTTGCAAGTATGTTTTCAAAACACAAATAAATCAGGCACACTCAGAACACCAACACCCCCCATGGGCAGTCAACTTCCCAAAGCTACTATGCATCACTATTTCATTATGCATATGCTTGGCATAACTAATAGATGCGCCAGGCATATAAACAGTAACTGTGGGTTTTTACCTTGAATTTTGTGATTGGAGTTTGACTTGTTGACCATCTTGACCTTTGGGGTGTGTTTTGCTAGTTCTATTGTACCCATTTACTATCTATGTGCAACCACTTAAGTGGGTTAAAGCCTCACTCTATCATCCACCGTTGGAGCACCTCTTCAAGGCTCCAAAAACCCTAGGAAACCTTAGATGGCCCATTACCTAATTGCTAAACCCAATTAGCCCCTAAGCACCCTTCTAACCCCTCTTTTTCTTATAAATAGAGAAGCACCCTCCCTTGCAAATTGCTTGAAAAAAATTTGCAATTAAGAGATTAAGGAATCCCTTCTCTCTCTCTCCTCTAGTGCACCATTCTCATACAAATTCCACAACTCTAAAAATTCATTTAGACCTTAGCATTTCACCCATAAGTTCTAGGTTAGAGGTGTGCTACCCCCTATCCTTCCTTCTCTACCACTTTTCCATCAAGCCTTAGGAGTTAGAACCCCATTCCATACCATACAAATCTTCAAAAGCTCATCGAAGCAAGCCAACACAAGGCTCCACAGCGGTGCAAGAAGGGCCCGAGAGCTCTGGCTCTCCTCTCTTGTTGTTGTGGTGTACCAGGTGTTTATTAAAGTAATATGGAATGGCAAAAATCAGAATACAAAGATGGAGTGAAATGGCTATGAAAACAGCAACCTAAAGTACACACAGTCTGTAAGATACAGGGCTATTGTATCAAGTTTTAAGTAAGAGTTTGTCTCACTGAGAAATTGATCTAGAACCCAAAATGGGCTATAATAGTAGGCCTCCAGATATGGTTTCAGATCTGACCATCCTAAAGAAAGAGAGTTGGGTGTCACAACTATACTAAATTAGCACCAAAAGAAGAGAAATAAAGTGCAGTCCTATCCTAACGAAAGGGTCATAAAGAAGGTGGTGATGGTGTGTATTAAAATAAATATAAAAGGATGGGAGGTAAGCAGTTTTAGCTAAAGTTAATTCAATTATGTAACTCAGATTTAGGGTTGTCTCTGCAACAAATCCTTGCTGATGTGTTATCAAAAACCTCAGCAAGGAAGAAGAATCCAACTTAACCCATGCCATTTAGACTACTTTTAAGGCTATACTCTGTCCACTTAAATGATCACAGACTATCTAATAGAGTTTGTCAAATCCCATTGATTAAATCAGAAAACTAACCCAATCCAAAGGAGTGGACTGATCTGAAGGCTAAAATTTGTCCACTTAAATGGTCACAAACTATCCAATAGATTTCCTCTAACCAATGAATTAAATCAGGCCATGAATACCATTGTAGACACTATGTTTGTAAGGCTATAAGCTCCCCAGATCTGTTACAGATCTGACAGGCATTCATAGGAGCAAACAAACTTTGGAAACTAGGTGGAAACCATAAGGTATCTCAGGCTGAATGAGGATTTAGATTCAGCTGGTAATTGCTACAAAAGGCCTGCAATGACTCAGCTCACAAGTCTACAATCACTACAGAGAAATCAGATCTAACATCTGATATTGGTCAAGTAAAACAGAGGGGAGTTTGTTCCTGCAACAACTTCTCACTAGGCTACAAGATTAAGTGCAAAGGAGAAGAATCCTTCTCAGATCTGTGACCTAGACCTTCCCTAGAGCTATAGTCTATCCACTCAAATGGTCACAGGCTATCCACAGAGGCTGCCTTACCCACAGATGATGAGATAGAATATGAAAACTGCTACTGCCACCATGGTCCCACGGCTACAAGCTCAAGATTTCATGGGCCTTTCAATCAGCTCAAATCCTAAATGCATGCTATAGCCTGAACAAAACTACGAGGAAATAGGTAAATAACAGATTGAATGAACATTTAAAGTATAAATTCCATTTATCAAAATTACCTACAATGCAATTTTTCAAGGCAGCAGCCTTGTGCACAACAGCTCAACCAAAGATCCCAATGATTACATGACCCATTACAAAACTAAATAAAATTACACCTAACTGCTTATAAAAAGAATTAGTCAGCAAGTGCTCGGCTAAGAGAGAAGAAAAATGATAAAAAGAAGTGATCAAACCCTCACCCTAGCCTGCTCGAGCTCACCACAGACAGAGGTTGAAGGAGAGATAAAGATTCTAAGTTACAACTGTAGCTTATATACTCAGTCCCTAATGCCTTAGCTCAGAGAAGAGTAAACCCTAATTTTTCTAGCCGATGTGGCACTATTACAACCCTTGGATGCCTTGGGAACTGAGCCTTAGGATGCATGCCCTAGAACTGATGAAATCCCTAAAAGGTCCCTAGAGTTAAGACTGAGAAGTTGAAAGCCCGAGCTTCGCGAGGCTGCCTTTTGCATATTAATTTTGTCGCACAGTTGCTTTTTGCTCTTTAGTTCCTTCGCGCAGTTGAAAGAGTCCTCATGAGGTAAGAATTAGCTTGGAAGGTTTGTTCACTAGTGCAGGTGGACTTTGCATTATCGCACAGCTGCTCTGGCTTTGAATGCACTCGTGCGAAAGAGTTTGCAGTTCTTCGCTTGCTCGCACATTAGAGCTTCAGAATCTCCTATCACGAGGAACTCGTGCAGATGCCTTTACATCTCGCTTTGCAAAGGGTTGATCTTCTAAGCGCGCGAGAGCTACGCAAGAGAACTTATGGAGCTCTCTCTCCTCCAGATCCACGCGAGAACTTTGTGAGTTAGCTATTGTTCTCTGTATAAATTGGCCTTGCAAGATAGCGTGCGCGGTTAATATAAGCCTTGATCCTCGCGAGAACTTCACGAGCAGGATTTTTGAAGGCTTAGTGCATGAGATCTCGGTGAGTTCTTTAAGTGTAGATTACAATTTGAAGTCTTGGCGGTAGCTGCGTGAGAGATCGCCTGTGAGAATCCCTTCATCGAGTGAGCTCTAGTGTGCTTCATGTAACATCCGCACAAGAAGACTTTGCTAGTGAATTTGAACAGCACGAGGCAGCATCTCAACTGTGCGAGATAAGTCATTTGTTCCTCTACTACTATGCACATGCTTCTGTTGCAGCTTCCTCCACTCTCATCTATACCTCTTTCATCTGTTAGACTTCCTTGGTCCATCATGATATGCAAAATAGTCACCATGGTGTGTCCCACCATGGTGTTCCCTCAATCTCTGGCTCAGCTATCATCCTTGGTTTGAATTCTCTCTCTTCTTGGCACCAAAGACATGGACTTTGTATTAAGTTTCACAAGTTATTACTAATCTTAAAACAAGCTAAACAATAGTTATTAGTCGGCTTCAAGGTCGAGCAAAGGCTAGGTTAAGAGGTGAAAAGTGGTACTTTTCAGTGAATAACACCTCTATCCTCTACCTTCTCGATCCTTCCTCCTTCCACACATTTGTGCCATTACGCTGTCGCATTTTCATTAGGAACGAAGGGGCACAAATAAGATTTTATGACCCTTTGGGCAAGAGGAAGGCTTCTTCTTTTCTTTTACATTATTTTAGTTTTGGCCATAAGTAGAGATCGTGTTAAGCGGGTTGATTGGGTGCCTAACACCTTCCCAATCGATAATCGAAGCCCCTACCCAAGAGCCTTTGGCGTAGACCGGATTCAAAGTCATATTTGTGGCACTTTGGTGCTTATAAAAATGATCTAGGTTTCTCAAGATACCAAAAGCTCTGGGTGGCGACTCTAAATATTTCATTAGGGAGCGCATCATTGCGACGGGATCGTCAAAAATCCCACAGTTGCACACAAACCTATTTTCTTTTCTATTTTTATTTTCTTTGATCGCCTCTTTATCTTTTGCATGCTTATTTGGAGCATGCTTATTTGATCGCCTCTTTATCGTAAAAAATCCACGGTTGCACAGATAGCAACTTTGCTGGGGAATAGCTAATAGAGCTTCCCCTTGAATTTCTATTTTTTTAATACTTTTACTAACCATTTTTGCTATTTTTTATTACTTTTTTTACTCACCCCTACAATTTTACCTTTTTCTCACCCCTACTTTTACGACATTTATGTGCCTTAGTCGATCGGCAGGATTACTTGTGCATTGCATTTACTTTACGTCATTTAAAGTGCCTTAGCCGATTGGCGGGCCTACTTGCGCAATGTCATTTACTTTTCATTATTTTTCCATCATTTACATGCCTTAGCCATTTGGCAAGCCTACATGTGCATTTACTTTACTGCAAACATATTCTATCAGTGGACGCCAGCCCGTAGAGGCCGTATAGGACCACCACCCCCCGGTTTTGGACTTAGAGCAAATTCCATCTAAAATTGAAAATTAAAATTTAGCCAACAAGGGGGACTTAATCAATTTTTGCAAGGTTAGATTTTCAAGGGTTGGGATTTCTAGGAAAACATACAATCTCCCGATTCTTACTACGGCAGCAGCCCCTAGTGATGATGATCTGGAAAAGTTCAAGCTCACCTAGTACCAGAGAAAGCACTCGACTAGTAACAGAGAAAGCACTCGCCTAGTAAAAAAAAAGTGACTCATTTGGCTGCTGTTGTACTGTCAAAATGTTAAAAAACCCCCCTATTTGCCTGGCACATCTAATGCCTACGCTAGGCCAATTTTATGCAGGAGTGCTCTAGTGCATCTATTACTTGCGTAAGCTTTGTTTTGGCGGTGCAGACCCAAGTCTGGCCTATCTCCCTCCCAAACTCCCCAATTAGTGATTTTAGTGACTCTGTTTAGGTCCTGCAATTTCCGACCCCCAATACGCCCTCGCCGGCAAAGAGAAGGTGACTTCTTTTTTACCCATTTTAGTGGGTCAGATTGTTTTGCATCGATTTTCATGCCTTCAAAAGATCAAATGGTTTCCCTTTGATTCTTCCGAAGTGCTTCGGAGTGTTTGACGTGGGCCCTATTTAGGGTATGAAAGCCACCCGAGACGGTAATTCAAAGGCCTCAAAATCTTTAATCATTGCATTTTCAAAATTTTCAAAAAAAAAATTGAATAATAAAAAAAGGGGAGCTTTGTGGTGCCAGTACAACGACATCGCCTTACCCTCTGTTATCCCGTAGGCGAAGGAGGAGAAAACTTTACGGACCCCATCCGTGGCATCTGTACCCCGCCCGCCATCAAGCTATGTCATGGATAGTGGATCTGGCATACGTCGACCCCAACTCATTCCCATGCTGAAGAGATGTTCACATCCATCCCCCTCACCCAATTCCCATTTACCGTCATTGGGTTCTTCGGTGCACCCGTTTTCCCATTCAGCACCGCTCAAATTGGCCAAAATCTAACGCCCCATTCCCCATCATTTTCCCAAGACATGCCCAACTCTCCCATATCCACTCCACACTTCCCCTCTAATCCAAACCCACCACATTCCCCAAATCCACCATGCACAATTTTCCCCCATTCACATCCAACATACCCCATATTCCCTCCACTTCCACATCCATCCACACAGCATACATCCAAACCCTCTACATCCAACCCAAATTTTTACTCCACATTCAATCCTCATAACCCCGATTTTCTCACATACACCCAAGCAATGCCCAATTTATCCCAATCCCCTCCAAATACACCCCATTTCCCCTCATTCACCCAAAATCCACCACATTTCCCTCCATCTACTCGGTTCTTGCCCAATATTCTATCAGTGGACGCCAGCCCGTAGAGGCCGTATAGGACCACCACCCCCCGGTTTTGGACTTAGAGCAAATTCCATCTAAAATTGAAAATTAAAATTTAGCCAACAAGGGGGACTTAATCAATTTTTGCAAGGTTAGATTTTCAAGGGTTGGGATTTCTAGGAAAACATACAATCTCCCGATTCTTACTACGGCAGCAGCCCCTAGTGATGATGATCTGGAAAAGTTCGAGCTCACCTAGTACCAGAGAAAGCACTCGACTAGTAACAGAGAAAGCACTCGCCTAGTAAAAAAAAAAGTGACTCATTTGGCTGCTGTTGTACTGTCAAAATGTTAAAAAACCCCCCTATTTGCCTGGCACATCTAATGCCTACGCTAGGCCAATTTTATGCAGGAGTGCTCTGGTGCATCTATTACTTGCGCCAAGCCTGTTTTAGGCAGTGCAGCCCAAGTCTGTGGCCTATCTCACCCTCCCAAACTCCCCAATTAGTGATTTTAGTGACTCTGTTTAGGTCCTGCAATTTCCGACCCCCAATACGCCCTCGCCGGCAAAGAGAAGGTGACTTCTTTTTTACCCATTTTAGTGGGTCAGATTGTTTTGCATCGATTTTCATGCCTTCAAAAGATCAAATGGTTTCCCTTTGATTCTTCCGAAGTGCTTCGGAGTGTTTGACGTGGGCCCTATTTAGGGTATGAAAGCCACCCGAGACGGTAATTCAAAGGCCTCAAAATCTTTAATCATTGCATTTTCAAAATTTTCAAAAAAAAAATTGAATAATAAAAAAAGGGGAGCTTTGTGGTGCCAGTACAACGACATCGCCTTACCCTCTGTTATCCCGTAGGCGAAGGAGGAGAAAACTTTACGGACCCCATCCGTGGCATCTGTACCCAGCCCGCCATCAAGCTATGTCATGGATAGTGGATCTGGCATACGTCGACCCCAACTCATTCCCATGCTGAAGAGATGTTCACATCCATCCCCCTCACCCAATTCCCATTTATCATTGGGTTCTTGATTTTTGCTTATCCATTCAAGACCGCTCAAATTGGCCAAAATCTAACGCCCATTCCCCATCATTTTCCCAAGACATGCCCAACTCTCCCATATCCACTCCACACTTCCCTCTAATCCAAACCCACCACATTCCCCAAATCCACCATGCACAATTTTCCCCATTCACATCCAACATACCCCATATTCCTCCACTTCCACATCCATCCACACAGCATACATCCAAACCCTCTACATCCAACCCAAATTTTTACTCCACATTCAATCCTCATAACCCCGATTTTCTCACATACACCCAAGCAATGCCCAATTTATCCCAATCCCCTCCAAATACACCCCATTTCCCCTCATTCACCCAAAATCCACCACATTTCCCTCCATCTACTCGGTTCTTGCCCAATATTCTATCAGTGGACGCCAGCCCGTAGAGGCCGTATAGGACCACCACCCCCCGGTTTTGGACTTAGAGCAAATTCCATCTAAAATTGAAAATTAAAATTTAGCCAACAAGGGGGACTTAATCAATTTTTGCAAGGTTAGATTTTCAAGGGTTGGGATTTCTAGGAAAACATACAATCTCCCGATTCTTACTACGGCAGCAGCCCCTAGTGATGATGATCTGGAAAAGTTCGAGCTCACCTAGTACCAGAGAAAGCACTCGACTAGTAACAGAGAAAGCACTCGCCTAGTAAAAAAAAAAGTGACTCATTTGGCTGCTGTTGTACTGTCAAAATGTTAAAAAACCCCCCTATTTGCCTGGCACATCTAATGCCTACGCTAGGCCAATTTTATGCAGGAGTGCTCTGGTGCATCTATTACTTGCGCCAAGCCTATTTTAGGCAGTGCAGCCCAAGTCTGTGGCCTATCTCACCCTCCCAAACTCCCCAATTAGTGATTTTAGTGACTCTGTTTAGGTCCTGCAATTTCCACCCCAACACGCCTCACCAAGAAAGAGAAGGTGACTTCTTTTACCCATTTTAGTGGGTCGATTGTTTTGCATCGATTTTCATGCCTTCAAAAGATCAAATGGTTTCCTTTGATTCTTCCGAAGTGCTTCGGAGTGTTTGACGTGGGCCCTATTTAGGGTATGAAAGCCACCCGAGACGGTAATTCAAAGGCCTCAAAATCTTTAATCATTGCATTTTCAAAATTTTCAAAAAAAAAATTGAATAATAAAAAAAGGGGAGCTTTGTGGTGCCAGTACAACGACATCGCCTTACCCTCTGTTATCCCGTAGGCGAAGGAGGAGAAAACTTTACGGACCCCATCCGTGGCATCTGTACCCCGCCCGCCATCAAGCTATGTCATGGATAGTGGATCTGGCATACGTCGACCCCAACTCATTCCCATGCTGAAGAGATGTTCACATCCATCCCCCTCACCCAATTCCCATTTACCGTCATTGGGTTCTTCGGTGCACCCGTTTTCCCATTCAGCACCGCTCAAATTGGCCAAAATCTAACGCCCCATTCCCCATCATTTTCCCAAGACATGCCCAACTCTCCCATATCCACTCCACACTTCCCCTCTAATCCAAACCCACCACATTCCCCAAATCCACCATGCACAATTTTCCCCCATTCACATCCAACATACCCCATATTCCCTCCACTTCCACATCCATCCACACAGCATACATCCAAACCCTCTACATCCAACCCAAATTTTTACTCCACATTCAATCCTCATAACCCCGATTTTCTCACATACACCCAAGCAATGCCCAATTTATCCCAATCCCCTCCAAATACACCCCATTTCCCCTCATTCACCCAAAATCCACCACATTTCCCTCCATCTACTCGGTTCTTGCCCAATTTTCTCCAATCCACCCAAAAAATGCCCAACTTTCCCTCATCAACTATGCACAATTTTCCCAACTCTACCCAAGTCAAGCATATTTTCTCCAAAACATCCCCCTCATTAGGTGAGCCACCCACTTCCAACCTCAATGGGCTCTTCCTCCTGCTGTCATATATCTTCCGCTGATAGACGTTCTTCCATTGTCTCCTCGCGTTGTTGACTGGTAGTATTTTAGGTGGCGCTATCCACTCACGCAGTGATCTGTTCTACAGTTAGAAGGACATGGTCTTCATATTCTGGCTCAATGGTGCTGGGAGATACGGCAAAGTTTGGGGGTGTAGAAGCTTCTATGGGTTGAGTGATAGGCCTTCGAGCTTGAAAATATTAGGCTCGAACTTGAGTGAAGTTTGGGTAGGGTGACAAAATTAGAGGTTTAACTCGGGTTATGAAGGTAGAAGGGTGAGGCGGAACGATGGTGGGCCTTAAAGGGTCATTTGAACTAGGTGTAGAGTCGGGATGACTAACTCGCGTGATGAGAGTAGATAGATGAAAAGGGGCTCGATCCAGAAGGTCTACCGTGGTGACATGGGTGACCGGTCCTTGATTATGGTTTGGTAGAGGATTGTTAACAATTCTAAGGTTCTGCAGAGGCTGTTGGTTATTCTGGTTAGAATTTTGAAGGAATTCCCAGTTAATTTGATTCTGACCGTTCATGTCGTATATCATATCTCTCAGCACCCAGCAGTCTTCCAGGTTATGTCTCGCATACCAGTGAAAAGCAAAGAACTTGGTGTAATTGAGGTTAGCAGGCCAGGGTCATGGCTGCTCTGGTGGGAAACGAATGAGGTTCTGGTCACTTAGGAGGTGGAAAATGTTGGGGATAGTATTGGGTAATGGAGGATAATTATCTCATCCAGGCTGATAGGGACCTCGGGTCTGCTGATTGAAATTTTGAGGTGGAGGTACATTATTATAGCCCTAGGTATTGGCAGGACGGTTTCGGGCAGCGTTTTGGTTCTAGTTGGGATATTGATTTCGATTAGGATATTGATTTTGATTTTGATTGGCGTACCATTGTTGATTTTGGTATTGACCTTGACCAGAGTTTCTTTGTTGATTGTTCTAATCACCTTGACTTTGATTAGCGATTGTGTTGACTTGCTCAGAGACTGAGCCTTTCTTATTATTTTGGGGCTTTGAATTGCTAGAAGTCGATGCCTTCGGTGTTGTGATCAAGAAGGCAAGATATCCTCCTTTTATGTGTCGTTGAATGCGACTGGCACACAGATGCAAAGTAGCGAAGTTTGGGCAATCACTTACGATCAGAGAGCTTCGAAGGGGCTCTCTGACGTTATCTATGATGATGTCGATTACGTATTTTTCCCTCATTTGACTCCCCGTGAGAGCTGCGAGCTTCCTCCAGCATGACACAAAATCTGCGAAGTCTTCTTCGGTTTCCTGCTTTGTTTTCATCAAGTCGCTGTGGCTGACGGCCTCTTGTATTAGATGCTTGTATTGATCCAAGAACTATCCGGCTAATTCTTCGAATGTGCCAATTTTATGTAGTGGGAGCCCGACGAACCAGTCGAGAGCTTCCCCCTCGAGCGACCTTTGAAAATAATGTATCAAAAGTCTGTGATTGTCGCGAATAGGCCGGCAGTCATTGTAGAACAAGGCCAGATGATGGTTCGGATTTCTAGTGTCGTTATACTTGCTAAACTTTGGGGGTTTGAATCCTACAGGTAAATTAAATTCAAGGTCTCGACAGAAATTGTTGTATCTGAATGACAAACCAGGGTGATTTTTCTTAGTCATGTATTCGTCAATCATTTTGGAGAAATCTTCCACCCATACGACGACATCTTGCCTAGCTGTCTGGGAATGAATCTTACCTCGTCATCCATTACTGAGGAGCGTGTGGAGAGTGTGCCTAGGTGGTGACACGTGTGGTGATATTGTCGTTGGAGTAGGGGGTGGCCTCTCCTGTCTTTCTCGCTCTCGTTCTTTCGCTTCCGGCAGTTCCTTGATGGTCTTATATGCTGCGGCTAAGCCACAGAGTAATTCGTCGGCTTCATCTCCTCCCCTTTGTAATTTTTGGACACTGAGGTCCACAAGTTGTCAAGCCATAAAGTTCTACTCAGAGTTGCTATCTCTATGTCTGTCATTAAGGTTGGTGTTCGGTGTGAAGGGAGTTTCCTCACCACAGGCCATGTTAACTTTCGAGTTGTATTGTGCTGAATCCTCGAGGGGTTGCTCGTAGCATAATGGGTTATTATGATACCCCCATAACGGCGAGCTCCCGACATCTCGAGTCTCTGGTGTATGCTCATGTGCTCTTGATAGTAGACATAAATGCGAAAAGTAATAAAACTAAAACAAACTAACTAGAAGAAAAGGAAAATTAACTAAATACGGGCGGTTATGGCAACAAGAAGTCCCATCGCGATCGCCAGTCTGTTGGTACGCACTTTTTTTGAGTTCCTCTCGGTCCTCCGAAAGAGTGGCCCAATTCGGTTCAAGAAGACTCTGGCAAAGGCAGTGTTATTTAGAGGTAATCAAATATCGAAAAAGGGATGGTAAATCTCAGAGAAATACCTAGTTCGTTGCGATCGCCAACTGCAAATGTTTAATGACGCTGCAACACGTCACTGATCGCGCCTTCCGGGGTGGAGATATGGGTTGTTCTCTTTACTGAATCATCGACCGGCCGATATCAACAGCACTAGGTCACCTGAAAGTTTAGTTAAGCTAGCTTTCCTAATTTTCTTCTAACTACTTTTCGCCTTTCCTACTCTTGCTATAGTTATCAGGGGTTTGATTAATTTTAATCCTATCAGAAGTCTAATTAACTTAAATATTTGAAAATCTAATTAATTAAATCTCCTAATCCTACTAGGAATGCAAATACGAAAACTAATTAAGAATGTACTGCTTCTATTAAAACTCAATACTAATTCTATTAAAATTTTAATTAAAGTGAATATACTAATTTTATTGAAAATCTAAAAAAAAAGGTGTTTTGGGACCGCTATGCTAAGGAGGATTGGCCCCATTCCCCGGTACCCTCCGTAAGCTCTCTTGGGCAAATCGGGTGGCTAGAGATTATTTTAAAATGGGTTGAAAAATGAATTTTGATTTATAAATTGTGGATTTACGAATCGAAAATTGATTTAAGTGTCAGAACTAAAATTAAAAATTCTAAGACTGAATTTAAGACTGAAATTAAGGATCGATTTCAGAAACTAGGAACTAAAATCAGAAAACTAGAAATTTAAATTAAAAGCTAAGATCTAAGATCTAGAATTTAAGAACTAGAGGGGCTAGAACCTAAATCTAGAACTAGAATTAAAAAAGAGGAACTAGTTCTAAAACCTAAGAACTAGAACCAGGGAAAAGAAAAAAAGAATTAAGGATTAAAGAGATTTAAAATCTAAGATCTAGAACTAAAAAGCTTTAGAACTTAAGGTCTAGAACTAATGACCTAGAACTAAGAAGTAGAACTAAGGGCTAGAACGAAGAACTAGAACTAGAAGCATTATTAACTAGAAGGAAAGTATACCTAAGGCCAAAGCCATAGAGAGAAATTTCGAATCCTTAAAGCTTGGAGGTCGGAACTCGAGAGAAGTCCATGTGATAATTAATTGATGTGTTTTGGGGACGAAGTGGTGGGTCTTATTTATAGGTATTTGGCCAATTGCGCGCTCTGTGGGGTGCGCTCAATTAGTCGATGAATTTCAATTATGCGCCCAATTTGGTGTGCTCAATTTAATTATGCGCATAGTATCAGGCACACAATCACTTTGAGTCGATGTCTGACTCAGTCAGTGACCGACTGACTGGCTCAGCCGGGTAGCCTAGTCCTAGTCTAATTAGATTAATTGTGTGCCCTAAGTAGTGTGCACAATCAATTATACACTGGATTAAGAGCGCATAATAGGGGATTTCCAGGCGGTCTAGGGAATTAGAGATCGGGTTGGCTTAGGATCCAATTATGCGCACATGTTAAAGCGCATAATCCGATTACACGCTCTAAGTAGGGCGTACAATCGTATCTCAGGTGGTTTTCAGAAAGGTAAAAGGCTAGTCCAAAATGGACTAATTGCACACTGGCATTGAAGCGTCCAATATGATTGTGCGCGCCTGGTAGGGCGCATAATCAGGGTCTAGGCGGTCCTCAGGAAGTGAAATCCTGGTCCAAGAGAGACCAATTTCGCACCAGCCATAGGGCGTGCAACCTAGTTATGCACATTGTACATGGCGCATAATTCGGGACTTTCTTGGGTTTGAGCCGGGTCCGAGCCACAGAGTTATTGTTTTAGCCTGGGTCCCGATCATGTACTATTGTTTCAGTGCATGGTCCCCGTATAGGGTTTTAAAGTCTTTGAAAAAGGTTAGTCCTTTTCCGGAGGTCGTGGGCAAGGTCAATGGTTAACTGAACAGGTTTATATATTCCGAGAGGGAAAAATGGGGGTGTCTACAACCGCCGCCTCCTCAATGCTGCCTTCACTACTCCCTAAAAGGGACTGATGTGAAGGCCGATCTCCTCCTTCCCAATACCATCCATTCTCAAAGTCACTCCACCATCGAAAGCCCTGTCAGGCTGAAGATCACGCGAAACCACAAATAATGGAAAAAATGGCATTAAAATATGATGGTCAAATTACAAGTTATTGATAAAACGCATGAATTACAGAAAAAACATGAACGAATGAAGAAAAATGAAAGAAACTCAGATATATATAGAAACCCACCTAATTAAGCGCCTGAAACGGAATGCCCAATTCAATTATGCGCTCATACATAAGCGCATAACCATAATTACCCGCATACCTGGGGGTGCGCAATTAAACTTTTGCCCGTACACAAGTCCCGACAAATAAATCATGCACAGCTAACCCCGCGCACAATGAAATCGCGCGCTTATGGTATCGCGCGAAATCCGAAGGGACACCCGCACAGTGACCTAGCGATGCTCCGATTGGCACACTGACCCTAGCGCATAATTGGATTAAACGTTGAACCTCACGCGTGTAATCCGAATTGACACCCAAACATCCCCACTCCACTGACCTGATGACTCTTCGATTGTGCGCTACTTCCATTGTGCACAATTGGATTGAACGCGATTACATCGACGCTTAATCAACATAATCATGCACACTCTACCTAGCGCATAATTTAGTTAAATGCCTGGTAACATACGCATAATACTCAGCTATGACCACATTTCAAATAGAATGCACACCCTCACACCCTTTTGTCCCATCTTAATCAGAATCCCTCTCTCTTCCGTCCCATCGCATAACCTCACAGGCCATTTAGAGAAAGAGAGATCCATTGACCACACATACGTCCCACCGCGGCAAGACTTACAACATCAAAACACATCAGTATAAGTCATCTATGTCCCACCGTGAAGCTAAGACTTCACCACATGACCCAACACGCCGCGCGACCAAAGGATGGCTCGACTAATGTCCCATCACGAAGAGTTAAGAATGAGCCTCCTGTAAATCCTGTCATACCACCAAGACCAAAGTCAAATCCCATAGCAATCCCGACACCATTCAAGCTAACTTCAACCCATTACACAACCAAGATCTGCCAAAGAAAGAAACACCATCATTGTCCCATCACGACATTAAAGCAACTAAGGGGTCATCAGACCATACTCGGTCACACACTCACAAACATGTCTCGACGTGATGCAATTATAACATAACCTTATCAAGCCATCCCGTCGCGACATAACCACCTAAAATGTTCATCCATAGACTACCACGATACATAACCAAAAGAGAACACCACCCGATTTCCATCGCCATTTACACCTACTTGAAACACCATCATATAACACCACATAACAAACGAAGGGAAGGGCTCAATCAATGTCTCATCACGATAATCAGCGAGCCCCTACCATTACAGAAATCAGGAGAAGAGAGGATAAACCCCCCACCGTCCCATTGCACCCGTCAAATACCACATTCCAGCACGAACATCTCATCAGAGTCCCCCTCAGGTCCCATCGCACCTACAACCAGCGGGACTCACTGTAGCACACGACCATAAGGGGAGGATCACCATGTCCCATCGCGAACCTCACCTCCCCAAGACATCCTACCACATTGGTGACCATCAAGTCCTGCTGCAGCAGAAGTATAAAGAGGAAACCCTCTTATGTACCATTGTGATGCCACTATGACAACCAGCAAGTCCCATCGCATACAAAAGCCCCAACAGGCAATAAATCAGGTAACTATTATCATCACCCCCCTTTATACTCGATATTTTTATAATATATTGTTAAATAATATTAAGTCAAATGTTTTCAAAACCCATCTCTCTCTATCCATGAATCACTATAGTCCTCCCATAAGAGACAATCATCAGTATTCACGAGAAGGTTTGACGGAGCATCCAACATGCCAAGTGTCGTATTGACAATCACACAAATGATCGGGTCCACAAATCCCACACTGGTGGATCTACTCAGCGATATCTCGAAAGCCACATTTTTTGAAGATTTATAATCGAATTAATCTTAAGTTAAATTCCTAAATTTTCAAAAATAAAAAAATAATAATAATAAAGTAAATAAACTCCTATCTGTCAAACTTTCACTGCTCACCACTCCAATCCATTCTTTCCCTTGGGAAACCAAACATTAAATATACTCAACCCTGAGAAATCATAAATGTCCATTGGAAAGGGACACCTGACACGCATTGGTGTGAGCAATGACGTGCCCGATCTGAGATAACGTACGAAAGCCTTCGCCATTACATGATATTTCATCTTATTATCGGTTTCTAGACCTTGTCTCTGGACATTCATATGACACCCCTCGGTACCTAAATTGTGTCAAATATCCCTCTGTTTGATTGTCCCTTACACCTACCGATCAGGATATCGACTCTCCTATCATTTTACTGCCCCTTACAGTAAGTCGCGATATGCGGCGGGATACCCCTTGCACCCACGGATTAGGTTATGCCTCTTTTCCCCCGTTGACTGCTACTAATAGCAGGTCACAATATGTGACGGGATGTCACTTGCATCCATGACATAGAATACGCCTTTCGACAGCTACCAATGGGCCCCCGAATGCTCCATTTTAGCTTGCACTGATAGATAAGAAAGCCAACCATCTCATGTCAGCATCCCTGGGTCACATTTATGATTTTCCAAGAAAACAAGAAGGTCCCTCGGATGAGGGGTGTCTACTTCTTTGACGCATTCTTACTCCACAAGAACGCATCGAAGAGGGGCATCTGTAGACACTCCCAATTTGCCCTCTCGAAATATACAAATTTGTTCGGTCAACCTTTGACCTTGCCCACGATCTTTAAAAAATGACTAACCTTCTCTGAAGACTTTAAAACCCTGTACGGGGACCATGCACTAAAACAATAGTACATGGTTGAGACTCAAGCTCAAATAATAGCTCTGTGGCTCGAACCCAGCTCAAACCCAAGAAAATCTCGAATTATCCGCCCTGTGTAGCGTGCATAACTTGATTGCACACCCCATGGCTGGCGCAGTTGATCCCTCTTGGGCTAGGATTGTACATCCTGAGGACAACCTTAGGTGATTATGCACCCCTCTAGGCGCGCATAATCATATTGCATGCTTGGTACCAAGCATATAACTAATCTGTTTTGGACTGGCCTTCTACCCTTCTAGAAACCGACTTGAGACTTGATTGCACGCTCTATCTAGAGCGCACAATCTATTTATGCACCCTAGCACACGCGTGTAATCGGTTCTTGAGGGAACCTGGTCTCTAACTCGCTAGACTGCCAAAACTCTCCTATTAAGCGTAGTTGGCATCGCGTTTACTTGGATTAGGCACACTAAAAAGAGCGCGCAATTAGTCTAATTAGACTAGGGCTGAGACACCCGGCTGAGCTAGTTAGCCGGTCGCTCACTGAGTTGGTCACGGACTCAAAGTGATTGGGCGCCTGATACAGGGCGCATAATTAGCGCACCCAAACGGGCACATAATTGAATTTCACCGACCAATTGAGTGCACCCTATAGGGTGCACAATTGGCTAAATACCTATAAATAGAACCCACCACCTCATTCCAAAAATACGTCACAACGCAGTCAGCAATCGAATTTTTGAGTTCGTCGCTTTCAAGCTTAGGATTTCGAGGTTCCTCTCTGCGGCCCTGGCCTCAGGTATACTTTCCTTCTAGTTTTTAATTCTTCTAGTTCTTAGTTCTAGTTCTTAGTTCTAATTCTTAGTTCTAGATCTTAGGTTCTAGTTTTAGATCTTAATTCTAGATTCCTTTTATTTTATTTTTAGTTTCTTATCACTGGTTCTAATTCTTGGTTAGTCGAGTTAGTCCTTAGCTTTAGCTTTTTTTTATTCCTCTTCATATTTTTAGATCTTGGGTTTGAATTCATAGTTTTGATTTTAGTTTTTAGCCTCAAACTTTGTCCTTAATTTTTAGAGCTTAGGTTTTGATCTCAAATCTTAATCTCTAAGTCCTAGAACTTAATTTCAGTTTCAGTCCTAAATTCACTAATTTTAGTTTTGAACTCATAATTCTAGTTTATAGTTCTCAATTCCAGCCCTTTAATTCCTTTATAATTTATGATTTTGATCTTTAAAACTATAGTTCCTAATTATAAATTAATTTTTCAATCCCTAGCCACCCGATTTTCCCAAGGGAGCTTACGGAGGGTACCCGAGAACGGGGCCGATCCTTCTTCGCATAGTGGGCCCAACCCATTTTTTTTAGAATTTTGGTAGAATTTGAATGTTCTGATTAATTAGAGTTTCGATAGAATTAATTTATTTAATCTAATTAGCATATTTTATTAAGACTCGTATTTCTAGTGAGATTAGGAATCTTAATTAGATTCTAACATAATTAGACTTTCATCAGAACTAGGAAATTAATTAGACTTCTAATCAGAATAGGCTTTCATAAGAGTTAGAATATCAATTAAAATTATTAAATTAGAATATTAAGTGGTTTAGACTTCTGGTCAGATTAGGAGACCTACTTAAATTAGGATTCCCCGATTAATTAAACCCCTAATAGGATTAAAATTAATTAGAGCCCTAATAATATCGAGTTAATAAAGAAGTCAAAAATCATAGCAAGAGTAGGAAAGGTAAAGTAGTTAGAAGAGAATTAGGAAAACTAGCTTAACTAAACTTTTAGGCGACCCAGTGCTACTGGCATCGGCCGGCCGATGATTTAGTAAAGAGAACAACGCATATCTCTACCCAGAAAGGCGTGATCAGTGACGTATTGTAACATCGAGAAATATCTGTAGCTTGCGATTGCAACGAACCAGGCATTTTCTTAGGATTTACCTCTTTCTTTTTAGTATTTAATTACCTCTAAAAATACCGCCTTTGCCAGAGTCCACTTGGACCGAATTGGGCCACTCTTTTCGGGGACCAAAAGGAACCTAGAAAAAGTGCACACCAACAGCAGTGTTCAAAAGAGAGAAGTTAAGGCCCTGACAAATTCTTCCGTTGGGGTGATGTAGACGCCCAAATTTGGCCCAAGGCCCGATCGAAACACATTTCGAGAGAGGTACGCTTCTGAGCCTTTGATGGCATGTATGGAACTTTTAGGAATCACCTTAGAACCCCTAAGAATCCTTCCAAACCCTTAGGAATCACCCTAGATCCCTTATGAACCTGCCTCGAGCCTTTAAAAAATCAATCTCAACCCTTAGAACACGTCCTAAACCTAAACCTAACCTTCCAAGCCTTGGAAAAGGAGTGGTATACCAGGACTAGCTATGACCTTCTACTATGATCAAATCTTATATCATTGAAAAGTAGAAGTTGTCAGCTTTCCAATGGTCCAAAAATTTCCCCAATCAGAGTTATACATCAAAAGATATGGTAGTCCGAACTCGGAGGGTAAAAAAGTAATTTCATGTGGGCCCCCTAGGGATTTGGCGCAATTAATAGCTGCGCAAGGCCATTTCTCCCCAGAAATGTCCTGACACAACTAATAGTTGCGCCAGTTATACTTTTGCTTGGCGCAACTATTAGTTGCGCCAGGCCAATTCTCCCAGGATTGAAGCCTGACGCAACTAATAGTTGTGTCAATTTTAAAAGTGGACCCCACCCTCGCGAGCCAACTTCTAGGCACTGTTCAATATTGTTTTACTGTATATTTGCCTGGCACAAGTATTAGTTGTGTCAGGCATATGAATAGTAACCATGTCTTTTTGCCCTAAAATTTGTGATTGGGGTTTGACTTGTTGACCACCTTGACCTTTGGGGTGTGTTTTGATAGTTCTGTTACACCCATTCACTACCTATTTGCAACCCCTTAAGTGGCTTAAAGCCTCACCCCATCATCCACCATTGGAGGACCTTCTCACACATTTCAAGGCTCCAAAAACCCTAGGAAACCTTAGATTTGAGAATACCTAATTGCTAACCCCAATTAGTTCTTAAGTGGTCCCTCCCATTTGTGCCGTTACGCTGCCAAATATTCGTTAAGAACGGAGGGGCACAAATAGGATTCTAAGCCCTTTTGGGCAAGAGGAAGCCATTTTCTTTTCTTTTACTTTATTTTTGTTTTGGCCATTAGTAGAGACCACGTTAAGCGGTTGATCGGGAGCCTAACACCTTCCCGATCGATAAATGAAGCCCCTATCTAAGAGCCTTTGGTGTGGACCAGATTAAGAGTCATATTTTTAGCACTTCGGTGCTCATAAAAATGATATAGGTTTCTCGGGACACCAAAAGCTCTGGGTGGCGACTCTATATTTTTGCAAGCGAGTGCATCGCCGCGACGGGATCGTCACAAATCCCACGGTTGCACAGATGGCGACTCTGCTGGGGATAGCTTGTAGAGCTTCTCCTTGAAATTTGGCCCTTTATTTTTTATTTTACTAACCATTTTTGCTACTTTTTTACTGTTTTTTTATTTTTCTCACCCCTACTTTTTCGTCATTTACGAGCCTTAGCCGATTGGCAGGCCTACATGTGCATTGTCCTTTAATTTCTTTACTTTTCTGTCACTTTAGCGCCTCAGCCGACTGGCGAGCCTACTTGCGCATTGTCTTTTAATTCCCTTTAAATTTCTGTCATTTAAAGTGCCTTAGCTGCTTGCAGGCCTACTTGTGTACTCATATCCCAACAGTGGACGCCGGCCCATAGTGGCGGCATGGGATCATCACCCCCGGTCTTTGGACAAAAGAAAACTTCCAAAAAAAAAGAAAAGCTTTGAAAAAAAAATTAAAATTGAATCAAGAATAGGGAGCTTAATTAATTTGTTTTCACGGGGTAGATTTTTAAAAGGGTTAGGTTTAGGCACACATACAACCACCTGAGTGGTGATGATCCAGAAAAAGTCCCAGCCCACCTAGTATCTGAGAAGGCGCTTGTGCCGGAGGTATATCGGGTGGGTTCCCATTCCAAAGCTTAAAACCCTTGGGGAGCACGCTAACGAGTTATACCGGACTCAAATCCTTTAGGTGCAGTGAGGAGAGAATCGATCACAAAAAATAGCTCAGTTCCCGGAAGCCTAGCTTCCACACAAACCAAAAAAAAGAGACTCATTTCGGGTGTTGTTTGCTACTATCATATACATCTGAAGCCCCATTTTAGCCTGGCACAGGTATTAGTTGCGCCAGTCCAAAAATCTAGAATTTATAACTGGCGCAACTAATAGTTGTGTCAGCTTTAAATCCTCAATTTTTACCTTGGTGCAACTAATAGTTGCTCCAGTGTAAAAAAGAGGTCCTACTACTTGGGCGCAGGTATTAGTTGTGCCAGGTCTGTTCTGGACAGTAGCTGCCCGAATTTGTAGCCTTTGTCACCTCCCAAGTCCCCCGATCAGTGTGCTTAGTGTCTTGTTTGGGCCCTGTCATCTCCGACACCCAATACGCCCCCGTCAGTCAAAAGAGGGCAACTTCTTTTTGGCTCATTCCGGGGGATTGAGTTGTTTGCCTCGATTTTCGTGCCTTCAATAGATCAAAGGTTCTCCTTCGATTCTTTTGAAGTGCATCGGAATCGTCGCTACGGGTCTTGTATTAGGGTAAAGAGCCACCCGAAAAGGGAATTCCAAGGCCTCGGAACCTTTGTTTTTCAAAAACTTTTTTCTAAAAATAAATAAATAAAAAAGTAAATCAAAACCCAAAAAAAAAAAAATAGTTTGTGGTGCCGGCACAACGGCATCATCTTGCCCTCCACCACCCCATAGGAGAAGGAGGAGGATTTTTGGGCCTTATCCAAGGCACCCTTACTCAACCCGTTCCCGTATAATGTCGTGGATAGTGGACCCGACTTATGCCGATACCGACTCATCCCCGCCACATTCTCCAACCCACTCCCATTCGGGAGAAGTTTTTTCTACCATCCCCCTCACCCAATCACCCTTTGCCATTATCAGCTCGTTTGGTGCCCTCATTTTCCCAACCACTACCCCCCAAAATATCCAAAATCCAATCCCCCATTTTCCATCTTTTACCCAAGCCATGCCCATGCCAAATCTAACTCATTTCCCATCCACATCCATACAAGACCCAAACCCATTAACCCAATCCACATCCATGCCCCATTTCCCATCTTCCCCCTATAGGCCCAATCCACCCACATTCACATACACCACTTCCGCCCTATCCAACCCCCTACAAATCCCCCCATCTACCCGGGTCATGCCCATTTTTATCGGGGCCATGCCCGATTTTTTTCAAACATCCACACCCCACTAATCATCATCCCTAAACATCCCTACATTCCCCTTTCCCAATACCCCCTCTCATCCACCCCATGTCCCACCACCTACCATGGACGTGCCCGATCATACCGGGGCCATGCCCAATTTTTCCTCCACACCCCCCACCTACATCTCATCACCCCTTAAACCCACCGTCCACATCCGATCCCCCTTCCATAGTCATGATGGAGAAAATGTTTCAAGCCTACTCCTCATGGAAAGCTTCCTAAAATACCTCTCCTCCACACCCAATGCCCATGAACCCATCCCATACCCTAGCCCGTCTCTATACATCACTCCCCCATAGCCCCCATCAACCCCCGATAATCCACACCACCCAAACTCTCATTACCCACTTACCCCAAGGCCCCATGGCCCAACCTCCCACTACACATACACCCCAAACCCCAATGGCCCAATCTCCAACCTCCCACATGCCCCAAGGCCCATTAACTAAAACCCCTTTTTTTAGGGCCCAATGTCCCAATACCCTACCACCCAAACCTACCAAGGGCCCATGGCCCAGACCCACCAAGGGTCCATGGGCCAGACCCATCAAGGGCCTATGGGCTAGACCCACCAATGGCCCATGGCCCAGATCCACCAATGGCCCGTGGCCCAGACCCACCAAGGGCCCATGGCCCAGACCTACCAAGGGCCCACGACCCAAACCCATCAATGGCCCATGGCCCAAACCCATCAATGGCCCATGGCCCAAAATGACCAAGGCTTCATAGCCCAAACCCAAACCCCACACTCATACCTTCCACAATACCTTCAACATTTCATCCAACCTTCACAGCCAGGTCAAACCCATGCCGTTCCCCAAACCCAATTTTCCCATGGCCCCACACCCCAAGGCCATCTCCAAACCTTCCCCCATATCCAATGGCCCCATCAGGCCCCACCCCAAAACCAAACATCCATTTATCCCATCACCGAACAAACCTTTCCTCACCCCCAATGGGCTCACCCAACCCTCACTCATGTCATTCCCATCCAACCCGTGCAACATCCACAAGAGAATCCCACCATCACTACACATTATGCCGACCAGCAGTATGAGGAAGATGAGATTAGGAACAGCGGGGCATATGCCGGGGCATTGACCAACCTTAACCCTCCTCCCATAACTGTCCACCCCTTGGTGGCCCAGAGTGAAGTCCAACCAACGGCTGAGAAAGCAGCCCTTATATCGAAAGAGTCAGAGCAGCTGAAAGAACAATTGGACAAAATACAAAAGCAGTTGATGAAAATGGGTGGTGCTGAAATCTACACGACAGACTTCACAGATTTATGCTTGTTCACTGAGGTCCCCCTGTCCCCCAAATTCAAAATGCCGACCTTCGACAAATACAATGGCACCGGTAATCCTATTGCACACCTGAAGTCCTACTATGGGGACATGTGCTAATAAGGAGGGGACAAAAGACTATTAATAAAAGTCTTTCAGAAGAGCCTAACAGGTCTGACCCTGAGGTGGTTCACATCCTTGGAACCCTCAATGATGAAGACGTGGAAAGATTTGACGCACCACTTTCAAGAACAATATGTCTACAACATACACATTGAGCCGTGTAAGTTAGATTTAGCTTGTCTCAGGCAGAACCCGAACGAAACCTTCAGTGATTATCTAGGGCGGTGGAGAGCACTATCAGCTTCGGTCAAAAACAGAATTCTAGATGATGAGTAGATAGAGATGATTTTAAAGAATACTCTGCCAGTGATCTCTAACTTTTTGGTGTATCAGCAGCAGTCTAGCTTTGTCGATCTGATGAGAAATGCTAACCGATGTGAGGATGCCATCAGGGAGGGCCGTCTGAATAAGAACATGCCAAGTTGACCCAGTGGAGTTAGGAGGTTTTCAGAGCAGAAGAACGAGAAGAAAATAGGGGCCGATGTCCAGAATATTGCCAATACCAGGCCCAATAATAATACAACCCCGTTTCAATTTTAGGCAGCCCCACTAGCTCCAGTTAGAACTGAGCAGATGCAGAGAATAGGTAATGGGCAAGGAATGCAAATGACTCCGGAGCAATGGAGAGCTCGCTATGATCGAGTTTTTATTCCTCTGGGGCAATCATTGAGTGTACTTCTACCTCTGTTAGTGGAAAAAGGATTAGTCACTATTCGTCAACCGCAACCTCTTCCCCATTCGATCCCGAAGAACTATGACCCAAATACCCACTGTAATTTTCATCAGGGTCCGGGTAACCCAACCGATCGTTGCTTTCCATTGAAGCACGCAATCCAAGGTTTGATGGATGTAGGGAAAATCATCCCCCTTTCACCTTCTCAGCACACAAATATTCACTAGGTGCCACTACCCCCACATCCTACCGGAGGAGCAGGTCCCAGACCCACCGTCGGAATGGCAGAAAATGAAGAGGAGTTTGAGTTTGACCCATCCGATTACATTAGTGATCAGGAGAGTTATGTAGCACCATTGTCAAGGAATATTGAAGAAAGTAACATCGGGGTAATTGAACCCTTGAATTTGTCAGATTATTTCCCTAACCCGACTCTGTAAATTGAACCCTTGGATCTCAGGGCATACTTTCAATCACCCACCCCCGTTAATTATGTGCACATAGATGCATATCAGCCATACACCACTACCCCCGTCAATTACCCAATAAACCATCAGGCCCCCAATCCTACACCCGCACCCGTCAGTTATCCTGCGCCCACCCCATGGCCCCCAGTTCAGCCACTAGTAAACTCCACCACCCTGGTCAATTACCTAATAGCCCATCAAACCCCCCATCTCCCACCAGCACCTACCAGTTATCAATGGCCTACTTTTACCTCCTTCCCCCCGATACCACCACCCTCAAGCTTCACCACCCTTATCTGCCCCAATTTTGCCACCCAACCTGCTACCACCAAAATAAACCAAGTGTTGCCCACACCACCTGAGCCCGCAGTACAAGTGCCTCTGGCATCGACAGCTATATCGTTTCAGATATCGAGACCAACCTATGATCCTCACCAGGTCCCACTGAGTTATGAATAGACCAACGTTAACGCCGACAGCAGCAGCAGCAGAGAGGGGGCTATGGACTTTGTTACCAGGTCAGGGAAGATATCAAAACAGCTTGAAATGCCAGCGGCAGTGCAAGCCCAGATATAGGGGAATAAAGATAGCACAGTGAACCCATTAAAGAAAATGAGTTGAGAACACATACTAGAGACTCAGCTGAGAAGAATGCCTGCCCATATAAATATTTGGGAACTATTGATGACGCCCCCACTCTATTTTCAAGCATTAATGGGGGCATTAAAAAATGCTCATGTGTCGCTCCAAGTCAGCCCAGATAAAGTCGGGTAGATAATTGGGCACGTGATGGCGCCAAATGCCATCTCGTTCTCTGATGCTGATCTACTTGAGGAAGGATGTAGCCACTCAAAATCCTTAAACATAACCGTTGAGTCTAGAAATATGGTCATTCCCCTAGTTTTGATTGATAATGGGTCCGCATTAAACATATGCCTGTTAAGAACCGCCACCATGATCGGGGTCGATCCATGCATGTTGAGGCCCACAAGGATTAGCACTAGAGGTTTTGACAATACCAGGAGAGAAATAATGGGAGAAGTTGATCTTGAGTTGTTGATCGGGCCAATGACCTTTTCCATCTTATTTCAAGTAATGGATATCAAATCCTCGTTTAACTTACTACTGGGATGCCTGTGGTTGCACGAGGTCGGAGCCATACCTTCCACTTTGCACCAGAAACTCAAGTTTGCGTCTGGGCACAAGATCATCACTCTCATCGGTGAGGGGTATAGTGAGAAAGAAAAGGCCGCCAATAGTGTCGAAAAACCCAATATGTTGGATGTGTCGCACATCGCTGAGGATGTTGACCTCCACAGTTTTAAATATGAGGTGTCAGCGATACTCCCAGAGCCCATTGAGGGCATCATGCCTAAGACTAGAGGTGGAATGATAACGCCGGTGACTATGCTCCAAAAGTGTGGCTATCAGAAAGGAAGGGGTCTGGGACCCAGATTACAAGGAAGGAGAGAGCCAGTCATTGCCAAGGGGTAGAAGGTCTAATTTGGGCTAGGATACAAGCCCACAGAGGAAGAGGTCCAAGAGGCCAAAGAGAAAGCTAG
This sequence comes from Chloranthus sessilifolius, assembly GCA_021018995.1. Classification (NCBI taxonomy): domain Eukaryota; kingdom Viridiplantae; phylum Streptophyta; class Magnoliopsida; order Chloranthales; family Chloranthaceae; genus Chloranthus; species Chloranthus sessilifolius. Next base: position 36,340,222 of record CM037597.1, on the reverse strand, counting down.
GGTCGCTATAGCTGCAAGAGCTCATGGAATCAACATAGAAGAGAAACCTTGCCCTAGGCTGCACATCTGGGATTCCTTTGTCAGCGCAGGGGTCGTAAAGATCGATCGAAATGGGGTAACCCATTTGACCCCACACAAGCCCATAGCCCCAATCCATCCCACCAATCCCTAGATCTTCCTTCCCATCCTGGAGATAGATTTAGCTGCCTTATCCCTCTTTTATTAATGATGGCCAGTACCTGAACAAACTCCCCCGGTGGTAAATCACCACAAAACTGAGTTATCGTTTAAGGACATCATCTCAGATGAAATGGGGATCAAGATGATGGAGGCTGACTCTAATAAGTCATATCAGTCAACACCCTCCATCCCAACAGGTAAAGGAGTGGCCCCTCATGTACGCAATTGGGCATCTTTACCCCAAACCCTAAAAGCGGGGAGTGGCCTAACATTTGGCACCCGTTTTCTAAAAAAAACAACCTATAAAAAGTAAGATAAGCCCTTGGCAGGCAATACCTTGTATATATAGCAACCCGCTTTGCCAAGGGTCTGTCTCCGGAGAAAACAAAAATCTCAAAAACATTGAAAAAATACAAAATCCCAAAACAATTGAAAAAATACAAAACCCAAAAATATTATCTTTTAAGATTCCAGATAAAATCCCAACAAAGGATGCCTTAATCGAAATACCCGTCCCACGTAAAGTCGCCCCCTTTCCTGTAGAAATACAAGAAGAGGTAGGAGTTATGAGTCTGGATGAGGATAGTCTTTTGAAGGAGCTCCCCAATGAGCTCCTTGACCGGTTTGCCGACTTTGAGCATGACCCTATCCCCATTGTCGAAGAAATAGAAGATATCAATTTAGGGACTGAGGAGATTCTCAGAATAACCAAGATCGGAACATCACTGTCTCCCGAAGAAAGGAAAAGTATGATCGACTTCCTACGGTCATACCAAGACATTTTTGCTTGGTCATACGAGGACATGCTTGGTTTGGACACTGATTTGGTCGAGCATGAGTTACCTCTCTACCCTGATATGAAGCCGATTAAGCAGAAGCTGAGATGTATCCGACCCGAGTGGATGTTGAAAGTCAAAGATGAAGTCATCAAGTAGTATGATGCGGGGTTTCTCATGGTATCTAAATACCCGCAATGGATAGCTAATATCGTGGTTGTACCGAAGAAAGATGAAAAGGTCTGCATGTGCATCAATTTTTGCAATTTGAATAGGGCGAGCCCGAAGGACGACTTCCCATTGCCACACATCGACATCTTGGTCAATAATACTGCCAAGCACAGGATGCTTTCTTTCATGGACGGATTTTTAGGATACAACCCGATAAAGATGGCAAAGGTTGATTGCGAGAAGACGGAATTCATTACCCCCTGGGGAACCTTTTTCCATCGAGTCATGCCATTTGGGCTGAAGAATGCTGGTGCAACATACCAGAGAGCTATGACTGTGCTATTTCATGACATGATGCACTGAGAAATTAAAGTATATGTCGATGACATGATAGCCAAATCACCGGAGCGAGGCGACCACCTGATAAACCTCCAAAATTTGTTTGAAAGGTTGAGAAAGTATAGGTTAGGTCTGAATCCATAGAAGTGAGCATTTAGTGCCATGTCCGAAAAGTTGTTGGGATTCATCGTCAATAGGAGAGGGATCGAGGTCGACCCAGTTAAAGTCAAAGCTATCACTGAAATGCTACCACCATCTACTGAGAAATAAGTCAGAGGGTTCCTGGGTAGAATACAATATATCAGTCGGTTCATTGCACAACTAACTCAAATCTGCATGCCAATCTTCAAGCTATTAAGGAAGAACTCGCCCGTCGAATGGAACGATGACTGTCAGGCAGCGTTCGATAAAATCAAAAGCTACCTCCTTAACCCACCTATTTTGGTACCACCTTAGTCAGGGAGACCACTCTTAATATATCTCTCCACGACGGAGGACTCGATAGGATGCGTCTTAGGTCAGCATGACGAGACGGGAAGAAGAGAGCAGGCCATCTACTATCTGAGCAAGAAATTTACTGATTATGAGACGCGCTATTCTCATCTGGAGAAGGCATGCCTGGCTCTTGTATGGGCTACTCAGAGGCTCCGCCATTACTTGTTATCTAAGCGTTCTACTCTTAGCCGAATGGATCCATTGAAATACACTGTTTAGAAGCGACTCTCCTTTGGGCGAAGAGCATGGCGGCTTTATTATGAGTTTGACATCACGTCGTCACTCGGAAGTCAATTAAAGGGTGACACTTTCGCCGATCATCTCAAACAATCCTTTAGCATGAACCTTTAAGAACCGAGTTCCCCAATGAAGATATCCTGTTCATAACGGAGGATGATACCAAAGAAGCAGAGGAACCATGGGTAATACACTTTGACGAGGCAGCAAATGCTGAGGATCAGGGAGTTGGTGCCATTCTAATCTCACCAAAAGGATCCCATGTACCTATCTCTATCAAGCTCAACTTCCCTTGCACTAACAATATGGTAGAATATGAAGCTTGTCCCGCTAGTCTGCAGGCGGCTCTCGATCTGAACATAACTCACCTTCGAGTGTTTGGTGATTCACAGTTAATCATATGCCAGACGAATGGTGATTGGAAGATGAAAGATGAGAAACTGATCCCCTACCACAAGCACCATGTGAATCTGATAGCTTGCTTCCAAGACGTGACATTCTCATATGTCCCCCGGATAAGGAATCGCTTTGTCGATGCACTAGCAACGTTGGCATCAATGATAAAAATCTCGTATGGTGCTGAGATGAAGCCGATTATGATCGAGCAAAGGAATAGCCGGCCTTCTGCCTACAGATTGAGGAACCTACAAAGCCTGATGATGAGCCACCTTGGTTCTCAGATATTAATAATTTTCTCGAGACACTAACTTTCCCTGAGGGTACGTCCAAGACGGACCGACGAACCATTCAACGTTTAGCAGCAGGTTACGTCATTTGTGGAGAATGCCTTTATAAGTGATTGTACAATAACATCTTGCTTAGGTGTCTTACAGAAAGTGAAGCGATCAATATCATGAAGGAGATTCACGAGGGAGTATGCGGAGCCCATGTCAGCGGTCACATGCTCGCCAAGAAAATTTTGCGGCAGGGATACTTTTGGACCACTATGGAATCAGATTGCTGCAAACATGTTCAGAAATGCTACTAGTGTCAGGAACACTCTAGTCTGATACACGTTCCTGCCATCGATCTATATTGCATGACCACTCCTTGGCCATTTGCTACATGGGGCCTCGACGTCATCGGAATGATTAATCCGAAAGCATCAAACGAGCATCGGTTCATCCTCGTCACCATTGAATACTTTACCAAGTGGGTAAAAGCGATATCATATGCTAACATCATAGCTAGTCACGTCGAGAAGTTCCTCAACAGTACTATTGCGTGCTGATTTGGAGTACCCAAGGATATCATCACAGACAATAGCCCCAATTTTATTAATAAGCACATTCGAGCCTTCTATGACCAATACAAGATCAAGCACCATCGCTCATCATGTTATCGGCCTCAAATTAATGGAGCTCTGGAAGCTGCTAACAAGACGGTCGTCCGCATCCTTGAGAAAATGGTCGTCACTTACCAAGATTGGAGCGAAATGTTACCGTTTGCTTTGTGAGCCTATAGAACGTCGATTTGTACCGCTATAGGGGCTACACCATTCTCCCTCGTGTATGGAACCAAGGCTGTCCTACCGGTTGAGGTTAAAGTACCCTCACTCTGAATCCTCATAGAATCAGGTTTACCTGATGCAGAGAGAAAGAGGTCCCCCTTCAAACAATTGAACTTATTAGATGAGAAGAGACTCCAAGCCTTGTGCCATACTCAAGTTTACCAAGGGCAAATCGCACGTGCTTACAATAAACATGTTCGCGGTCGAGATCTAAAAGTAGGAGACACTGTGCTGAAGAAGATCTTCCCATCCCTCCATGTCGATCCGAGAGGGAAGTTCAAGCCGAACTGGGAAGGACCTACGTCGTTCGAAAGGTGCTACCAGGATACACCATCCGCCTCGCTACCATGGACGGAGATCATCTTCCTGAGCCCATCAATGCTGGATACGTCCGACGGTTCTATGCTTAGTCTACCGCGATAAGGTAAGTATTGGTGAAACAGATATGTGACTGCTTAAGAACCACCCAAAAGAGGCCATCATTCCAAACACAATAGCCAAAAAAGCATCCCTAAAAATGATGATATCCTTTGTTACCCCATTTGAGCCTGGGCCTTTCTTTCAATAACCCCCTTCCCCAAAAAGAAATGTGTGCGTACATATACAAAAAAAGGGGGAAGTAAAGTTACTATGAAAATCCAAAAAAAAATCAAAAAAGTAAAATCTCAAAAAGAGATTGCCTGAAATGGAGCAAAAAGAACAAAAAAAATCTAGAAGAATCACGAGACATGTACAGTAAAAACCCCAAGGAAGAAAGTATGTTGAGAAAACTGAAGCCGTATCAAGGAAACCCTTTTAGCCTGACATACCTTCAAATCCTAACCTAACCCATGGCCAAGCTACACCCTGAAGAAAGCCCTCTTTTAGGTTTACAAGCAGTCATAATATTTGTTAAGTCAACACATGCCGAGTTATGAGATGACACCAGAAGCCCATCCAACCGGCTATGATGGAATCGACGTCCATGTCATGGCTATTGAAAAAAGAAATGAAAAAAATAAAAAAAGAAAAAAAAAAAAAAAAATACAAGCTCAAAGCAAGATGGACGTGGTGAAAACCCAAAAGGGTGCTACGGGTAAAAACAGCGAGTTTGCACGGACCAGGTGAAAACCCGAAAGGGCGCTTGGGGTAAGAGAGCTAAACCCATGGACGTGGTGAAAACCTGAAAGGGCACCACGGGTAAAAAAGGAGATAAACTAAAAAAGTGAGAGAAAAAAAAGAAAAAGAAAAAGAGGAAAGGTTTGAAATGATTGGTTAAGGAGCCCTCTTGGTTACTCTCCCTGGTCCCCTTTTTGGGCCGCTCATGCTAGTTCGAATCAGGCCCCGACCAAAGTTATCTTTGTGAAACTGCTTTTCCAAATGCATGACCCCAGGTAAGGAGAAAGGTTTGACCCAATCCAAATGGATTGATGTTTCGGCCTTGGTGAAACTGCTAAAATTCACTCAGGCCCAACCATAGAAAATGGGTTCGACCATACTCAAAAGAGGACTCGAGATCTCACCCAGTAATCAGGGCACCACACCCAAAATAAAAGAGAGAGAGAATACACAAAACTGAAAGAACAAAGAAAGAGAGTCTATGCATATAATAATTTCCCTTCTTTTACAAATGCACCGCTTACATCACATCCCAAAAAAATAGCCGGTGTGATGACTAGCCTCCTTTCTTTCCCTTTTTACAAAAACAAAAAAAAACAACAACAAAAAACATAAAGAAAATATATATACCAAGAAATTGTTGGTGTATCTGTAAAGGAGTTTTTACACTCCTTTTTTTGTGTATCTAATCTGTGCAAAAGTTATGTGTGCAGGAAGGAGTTAGCGGCCCAGCTCACGCTTCAATGCGCTAATCTCAGCAAGAAGGTCATCTTCTCAGACATTCCGCTCGGTCAACCAGCGACCATGCAAGCTCTTATACCTCTTCCGAGAAGAATCGGCGGCTCCAAAGGCGACACTCAAGGATCCTCTCAAACGAAGGACCTCGCGCTCTGCTATTTCTGCTCTGACTTTTTCTTGTGACAAAAGTTCTTGCAGGACCCTCTACTCGTCCACCAGTAGCTCGATATGGGCTCGTAGTACCGTCTCCTTCTTTGGCCAGGGTCAATGATCTCTGCTAAATCTAGGCCATCAGCAACAGGTTGCTCGGTCAATAGTCAGGCCTCGTACTCAAGAGAAGACTGACTCGAATCTCCCTGCTCCATATCACACATCAGTGTCAACTGATGCATCCCCCAAAGAGTAGCAATTTGATCTATGTCTCCAGAGGACCCCCTAGAAAAGATCAAGTCATATAAAGGGGGTTTGGCCTTGCAAGGCACCTGCTGAGAGCAACCAAACTGACGCAACATCCAAAATAGGAAGTAGAAGGTGCTGCCAGTCAATCCTAGGAGGGTGATGCCCTCATGGTCTCTAGAGCGAACTACTGGGAAGGTCCGGTCCAACTAAGGAAACCTCCATGTCAGCTCAGCGTCGGTCAACCAAAGCTTCAAAACTGACAAGTCACCCTGCGGAAGCAAGTGACACCTACCCAAAAAGCACTGAGCCGCTTCACCTCGGGCAATATAAAAGCAGGGCAAGGGCCTCAAGATAGTGAGATGCTTGCACAACCAAATCTAAAGCAGTAAAGGACACCCTCGAAGGCCCTCCACCTTGCCCAAAACAAACGCATCAAGGCACCGATATAGCTCGGCAAGCACCAAATGCATCATAGATCGGCCCGCCTCTAACTCGGTCAAAATATCGTAAATTTCCAAGGAGAAGCTCTCCCACCGATAAAGAAGAGGATTTCTGAGATAAGACCAACAGCTAAAGCTTTTGCGTTAAAATTTTTCCTAACCTGTAGTTTTTGGAGACTTTTGTCACTAAAAAGTTCTTTGAGGAATTTTAGCGAACACCTTGTGGGTCCCCCAATGAGACTTTTCTCATACTCAAGTTTCTTCAAACCGAGAGTAAGGTGAATGGATTTGGAGTAGCCCGGGTAAGGCGTGAGTCTTACAAGGTCCCTATGAATCTTTAGGCCGGAGAGATTGGATAGCTCCTCAAGGGTTGGGGTTAGCTTCCGCTTCCCAAAACGGAATACATGGAAATTTACATCCCAAAATGAAGCAGCAGCGTAAAGGAGGTCCCACCGTGGAGGAACCTCAAGAAAGGAAGGAAGGCGAGATAGCCCAAGGCACTCCAAGTCGGCGAGGTCACTCTCATTCAAGCTCGCAAACCAAGCTGTTAGAAATTTGGGCCCCAAGCCCATGGAAGGGGGTAAATTGGCTCCGAGCCCTCCACATAAGGGAGGGTTGCAAAGTGGGTCCATAGACGTACAAAGATCTTTTGAGAAGATAAAAATCGATGTATGGTGATTGAGCCACCTTGGAAAAGCAAGAGCAAATAGAATCGGTCAAAGGGGCCAAGTCAAACTGAAAAGGGATAAGTTTTGGGTATATAAGGAGCCCTGTTAAGTTAACTATTAGTTGCGCCAATGCATTTTGTCCCCATTTTTGCCTGGCGCAACTAATAGTTGCGCCAGTACAAATTCCCTGGGATTTAGCGTGGCGCAACTATTAATTGTGCCAGACTAAAGATCCCCCCTCCCCAGCCATCTCGGGATCTAACTCGGGGGACTTTCACCCTTTTTGTTTTCTATATCTATGCTTCCGATCACTAACGGTTTGGGAATTACTTTGTTTATGTGCAGGATTGATCCTACATTAAGGCATGCGACCCAAAAAGTTGCTTTCTGAGAGCATTTGGCAGACACGTCCTGCAGAAAAATAGATATGGGGCAAGGAAACCATGGCATAAAATCTAAACAAAAGCACTAAATATATTTTCTAAAAAAAATATATCATCCAAAGTGTCACATCATCCACCCCAAGAAAAATTGTATAAACAAAAAGATTCAAGTCCAATCCCAAGAGCACTGAGTTTTAAAGGCAGAAACTAAAGCCTATTCCTTGCCCGCGCCCTTTGACTTCTTCTGACGACGAGAGGAGCTCTGAAAATTCGGCATGTCCCCCACCCGATATCATGCCTGCGAAATCCTACTAAGCAAAAAGCGCGACTACTTGGCACGGGCACGCTGTAAGGCATGGTCAAAATCAAGAGTTAAGATCAGTTAAGGGACAAATAATAATGAAGCAGATGGGAGAAGCAGAGCAGTAAGGTACTCACCGTCTCCACCTCCTTGAGCTCCGCAATGTGGCGATGATACGACGCATACTCCATGGCCGAGTTACAGTCCTATGTTCAGAAAGATCCGATATTAGCTATCAAGGCAATCATAAAACATGTGCAAAAGGAGACCGAAACAAAAAGAGATGGGTCGTCAGAAGACTTACCCCTAGGATCACCTCAGGAGGAGGGACACGGGCCACTTCAGCAGAGAGCCGTGCTTGTCTATCCACATCAGCCGAGAGGCCCAAAAAGAAGCTATCATCTAGGCATCGGAAGGTCCTGTAAACCATTGGTGGATCGCCACCAGGGATACCGGTATGGGAGGTACCCGACGGACCAACACCAGAGGAGCCCTCGCCCGAGGGACTCGCACCAGAAGGGCTAGCACGGAGGGATCTACCCCTGACGCATCAGTCGCACTTGTCCCACCTTCACCGTTCGAATCATCTCTCGGAGCAAACTGTGAACAAAATAAAGATCTGCTTAGAAAACAACAAAGGCCAAATTAAAACATAAGGGGAACTAATCCAAGCTGAGAAGAATTACTTGACCGAGTGGGCCACCAAATACAAGGAAATTGGCGCTGGGTACAAAGCGTGGCAAGATAAATTGGTACGACAGGCACTCGTACCAAACATGATAGTCCCCAGGCACATGGAGAGCATGGATAGGGAGCCCGTTATTGAGAAAGGCCGTCGTGACCTCCTCGATGCTGCCAACAAGATTCCAAATATTCGCCAGAGGGTCCACGAGTATGGCATAGTAGCATTGGTACTGGTACACGACCTGCTCCCCCAAATAGTAAAACTTGGCCCATGCTCCATAAAAGAAAATGACGCGGCGGCTGTTAAATAGGCGAGAGGGGTCGACGGCTGCCCGATCCCAGAAGAGGGATGCAAGGTATGAGTCATGGAGGATCTGCCCAAGTCAAAAGGTGGGCCAAACAGATAGCACATCAAACAAAGAGGATTTCCAAGTGCTTCAGGCCTACGTCACGGGCTTGATTCTAGTTGCTAAGAAGAGGATAGGTAAGCTCTTCAGAAAAAAGAAGTGGGTGCCCAGGGTGAAAATGATGATATCCCCATACCTAAAAAGGGGCAGTGCACAAGAGTAGGTCAATAGCATATAAAGATCATTCAGGAAAAATGGCAAAAGCAAAGGAATGAGGGATTACCTCCAAGGCGGCATAAAAACCGACAGCAGACTTGGAATCCCCGATCGTGACCCGAGCCAAGTTATACATCAGCCATGCATACCCTGCCCCTCCCCAGTCATACCTATGGACATCACCCCAATTGTCCATGATGCTCAGCAAGGCTAGGTTGACTCGGCCACCGCTCGCGTTGGTGAAGAGGGTCTTAGCCAGTAAGACTAGGAGAGTGATACGGGCCAAGGCGATCGCCCACTTTGGCGTGATGTAGAGCAGCCTGTCTGGCTGACCCAGATCCACTAGCTCATCAGGTGTATAAAGTGCGGTCAGCCAGGTCATCTTGACCTCAGTGCCATGCGTCTACCCATGAGGGGGATAGGTGTTGGGGTCCTGCCTTGTGTCTAAAATGGGGTTTAAAATCAACCAGTAAAAGGGTCTATGGTTAGCACACACCAAGGTAGGCTCACACACAGTCCTGCAAGTATTCAAGGCCTGTTGTAGCAAGTTTAAAAGAAACAGTAAGGGAATGTCCATAGGGAAATGTGTGTCAAAATTAGGAAAATCTCTGGCACCCTTCCTAATGCTAAAATAGTAAAAGAAAGAGGAGAGGTTTAAGGGATTGTCACTTCTAAATTAAACTACAAAAACAAGTAAGATTGCATAAATGGATGTTAGGATTAAACCCAGCGTACAGATCTTGCAGTGAGGGGGAATTAAACATAGAAAATGGGGAGAAGCAGCTTGGAGTTTGGTCTTGCTGTAATTAGGTTGAGCTGCTAGGGTTACAGAGAGTTTAGAGTACACCAATCCCTCATCTGGCCATAGGCACAGCTGCAGGGTAGAAGAATCTACTCTAAACTAAAGGCTTGAACTGATCTAAGGGTATGATCTGTCCACTTTAATGGTCACATATCATCTTATAGATTTCCTCCAAATCAAAGGATTAAAGTAGAAGAATCCAATTTAGACCAAAGGTTTAAATTGATCTTAAGGCTATGATCTGTCCACTTTAATGGTCACAGATCATCCTAGGGATTTCCTTCAAATCAAAGGTTTCAATTAGAGCATTATAACCACTACAAATGTTGCAATTACCAGGCCACAGACACAGGAAATTGCAGGAGCATCAGATCTAGGGAGATCATATGGCATCCAAGAGGTCTACCAGTTAAGTGGGTGAGCTATTCTCATCTACACAAAGCCGATCGAGCACCAAATAAAACCAAAGGAACTATAGATCTAATTACAACAATTAAACCAACATTACATTGACTTAAACTAACCATGAATTGAAATGGCCTCAGATTTATAGTCTGTGCATCATCTAACCCTCAATAACACTCTCAGCTCTCCCTAATTATAGATTCGACCTCACCCTTTGCTGCTCTCAAGAGATTAGCCAACCATAGTTGGGCTAAAGGAAAGAATTAGAGAATTTTGCTACTAGCTCTGGTTTCTAGAATTGATCTTTGGAATTGATCCCCCCCTTTTTTTTATGGCTTCCTCTCTTCTTATCGCTTTCTCCTTCAGCCTCAGGTCTAGTTTTTCCTGCCAATCGCAGCTTCTAGAATGATTCCATTATTCCCCTTTTTATTCCCCTTCTAGAAGACTCTTTTAGTTCATTCGCATTGGGGGGAGCACATGGGTCCGTTAGGGTTTCCCAGGGCACTTCTAGAAGCCTCGTGCCGGTCACCAAGGTGCCTCGGTTTGCATGCAACAGGCCACCAACTCGCAGCGTGTAAACAGTAGCTTTTCTGGGAAGTGTTTAGATCGATTTTGATAGGTTGAAGAAGCTTTTGATAGGTTGAAATCAAGTACTTTTGTCCTTTCGCTAGGATTCAGGATCCTATCAAAAGGTTTCAATAGGTTGAATCCTGCAATTAGAGCTTCAATATCTGCAGCCTTCATTTGATGCTTTCGATAGGTTGAGGGATCCTTTCGACAAGTTGAGCTCTTGCGCAATTGATTTTGATAGGTTCTCAAACTTTTCAATAGGTTCTGTTCATGCTCAGGCAACCATTCGATAGGATGCTCTTATGTTGTTTCTGACTGCACGATAGGTTCTGGATCCTGTCGAATTCTCCCCATCTTCACGATTTCTTCCTTTTTCAGCCTTCAGATCCTATCGATAGGTTGCAATAACCTATCGACAGGTTGTTTTCATCCTGTCTTTCCTTTTTTTTCAATGTTGCTTTACTGTTGCTGCCTGCCCAAAGTGGGCATTGGTGTGGATCCCTTCTATGCGCCATAGTTGGGTCAAAGCTGTGGTGAGAGATGGACCTTCTTGTCGAGCACTTTAGGGTGGATTTCTGCACTATGACTACTTATTACTGCTATCTACAAAACATGCTCAACAAGCACTTATTAGTCTATTCACAGGTCTATCAAAGGTTAGGTTAAAGGGTGAAAAATGACATTTTTCACTGATTAACACCACCCCAAACCTAAGCTTTGCTAGTGCATGAGCAAAGGAAAGATAAGAAAACTAAATTGCCACTTTTGTAGGGAGCACAGATGCATTTAGCATATGTATCAAGCCTTTTAAATCCCTAGGTGATCCCTAGTGGAGGAGTGAAGTCTCCTGAGGGTTTTCAGTGAAGGTACCCACAAACTTCTCCAATAAAAGCAGTTAATACTCATACAGCATGCTAAAATAGAGTTTAAGTAAATAAAATAAACTCCACACCATTTCCATTCAATTTTGGAGGGCTTTCAACAGAAAAAACACCAGTTCAAAACATGAAATTCTACTATAATTCCTTCATCATCAACCTGTTCATGTCAAGGCATTGTGTCAGAAAATTGATGCAGAGTTCACTTTTAATTTGAGAATTCTGTTTTGATAATACCCCAAACAACTTTGATTTCAGACCCAAATCTTACCAGGGCTGTTTACTCACAACAAAAATAGAAAGGTGCATCATTTCACACAGCTCAAGAGCAGTTACAGCCCTCAAATAGGACTGCAAGCATGAGCATAGGCATTGCTTTAACTTCTGAAATTTTCTAATTTTCTTCACCATATATCAAACAAATCCTTGTCTCCACACTCAATCTATTTCAGATTAGTAAGGTCTTTTTATTGGGTTGTAATATGGCTTATGGGTGAAGTTCTACGAAGAATAAAAGGGTAAAAAGGATTCAAATTGAGAAATCAATAGAAGGAGGTGATTTGCAACTCAACCTTCTTTGTTTCAGCGCATCTTCATTTTCTTTTTGAATTTTCAGACTTGAAGTGATCAGCTTCATCATCTTCTTATCATCTTGTAGATTTTCAGATGAATTGACTTCTATTTTTTTTTTGTTTTTTTTTTACAGGCTGGAATGCCACAACACCACCAAATGTGCTTTCCTCTTACTCAACCAAATTTTAAACCTTGCTCCTCTAACCTCACTTCTCCTTTTTCCTAATTTCTCAGATTGAGGGTGAACTGAAACAAGTCAAAAGGTTTTGGGTTCAAATTTTCTGATTTTCTTCAAAGAAAACTGGGATTTTTAGGGCTCAAATGGTGTGTATCAAGGGTAATTCAAAGGTAAAAAAAGTTTACGCTCAAACTGTCCAAGGGATGGCCTTACGTCATGCCCTCAATGTCATGAATGTTGTCAAGCTGTTTCAACTTGGATTTGCCTAACTTCTAGTGGGTAAAATTAGATCCAATCAGTCCATAGGGTAGAAAAATTGCCAAGACACTGTTCAAAAAAAAAAAATTCAGGCTCAAATCTCACTGGGTATGGCCTTCCTTCAAATTTTTTCGGGGGTATCCTCACAATTTTCTCTCACTTCAGGTTCACTTAACATCAATTTCTGAAAATTCTTGACATTTGCTTCATGAAAAATGTTAAAACTACAACTCATTTCAGTTTTAAAAAGTTTTTAATTTCCTCTTTTAAAAAAAAATCAGGTGGGAAATCACTTTATTTTCAAAAACTCTTCCAAAATAGCTGCACTAGCATTAACTTATTTCATTGACACACCTACCATACCCCCAAACCTAAATTAAACAGTGTCCTCACTGTTGAGAGAGCATGGTAGCAAGGAAAAAAATAAAAAATATGTAGAACAGAAGGGAAAATAAGCAAAAAGAAAGGTATAATACAAAATGAAATTACTATTTAATCAACAAAAATATGTATAAGGGATAAAACAGTAAATGAAAGAAAAACCTAAACTTCATTTAATAACAAGCATCATCAGGAACCGCCAGCCAGAGAGGGGAGGGAAAGTTCTAAGGGAGAGGGGGTTGGGTAGGGAGTGAAGGGGGAGGGGCGGTCGGTGGTTCTAGCTTTTGTTTTTTCTTCTTTCTCTTATTCTTTTTCTTCTCCTCCTTTGCCAAAATCCGTTGCACTTCTTCGTACTCATCCCATAAAAATTGCAAGGGATCAGGCTCGACTGGTGGTGGTGGTGGTGGCTAGACGGGGTAGAACTTGGTCGGCAAGTCTTTGGGTTTGTCGTCTGCCATGATTGGGGTTATGGAAGGGCTGAAGAGGTCAGGAGGGAATGAATGTGAAAGGACTAGATGAGGTTGATATTTAAAGTGCATGGCCGGTGGAATATCAATCAGTATAATAAATTGTTTGCATTCTTCCAGGCTTAATTGTTGAAAATGAAAGTGGGAATAAATGAAGCGGTGGTTACTGTGTGGGAAATAGAGCACGGACTGAATGTTGGGCTATTTTTAATAATGGTAGTTAAGTCAAGGAAGTATGTGCAATGAATGCTGAGACCCCGATTCGTGGATAAGGATGAAAATGTGCTCTGATAGGGTGGGCTCCGTAACAGCGACAAATGAGGAAGAGAGAGCTAGGGTTTGCAGTAGCTGTTGAATGGAGGAGACTGACCTAACGATAGGTTTAGAAAGGATGAAAAACAATTTCAATAAGATGAGCTTAGTGATTTCGATGAGATGAATTGAATGATTTCGATAGGTCAAAGCATCTTGTCGAACGCTATAGAAGTACAGCATGCAGATGGAATACTTCGATAGGTCAATCCTTCCTATCGATAGGTTCATGAAGTGCTTGATTCATCCTTACGATAGGTTTCTGATAAGTATCCAAATCCTATCGAAAGCGTCTGTCTGATCTTTTGAACCTATCAAAAAGTTGTTTTCACCTATCGACAAGTCTCATTGCCTATCGAAATCCTCAAATGACTTATCAAAAGGTCCCAAATGTCCATTAAAATTGCATTTTCATGCAGTGCCAGCGTCAGCACTCAGCAAACTCTTTTGTTGTGCTTCCATTCAGTATGTTTTCATTATTTACACACTACCATGGTCTCTGGATTAATTGCAAGATCGAGATGATGACCAGATCCTAGCAATCTTAATGTAAATGAATGCAACAGAACAAGACTGAACAAAATCAAACTATAGTACATATGATACATACTGAAATCATGTATAACTTGGAGGGTCCTGAAGATTAATGGTCTCCTCAGGCGCACAGATTTTTTCAACACAGATTTTTAACCTTTGGCCATTGACTTTCATAACCCTACTATCTCTAGGATCTTTGATTTCTACAGCTCCAGATGGGGAAACATGTAAGGCTGTGTAAGGTCTATCCCATCTGGACTGCAATTTGCCTGAAAAGAGTTTCAATCTTGAATTGAATAACCATACCTTGGCACCTGTTTTGAATTCTTTCTGCAGCAGGTGCTTGTCATGAAAGGCCTTGGTTTTGTCCTTGTAAATCCTTGCATTTGAATATGCTTCAATCCTTAACTCCTCAAGTTCAGCTATTTACAATTTCCTGTTCACACCAGTAGAGGTTAAGTTAGGATTTAATGTTTTAATGACCCAATATGCTATATGTTCCAACTCAACAGGCAAATGACATGCCTTGCCATACACTACCCTGAATGGGGACATTCCTATGGGAGTCTTATAGGAAGTCCTATAAGCCCACAAAGCGTCTGTCAATTTTATGGACCAATCCCTCCTATCAGCTCGCACAGTTTTCTCTAGGATGTGTTTTATTTCTCTGCTGGAAATCTCTACTTGCCCACTGGTTTATGGGTGGTAGGGAGTAATAACTCTATGAGTCACAGAGTATTTTTCCAACAATTTTTCAAAAGGTTTGTTGCAAAAGTGGCTGCTTCCGTCACTAATAATAGCTTTGGGGGTGCCAAACCTAGAGAAGATGTTTTCTTTTAAGAACTTAATGGCAACCTTGTCAAATAGTTCAACAACAAGCACAGGTTGCAGGGGCATGGAGTTTCTCTTTGTAGTACTTCCCATTTGCTGGCATTTAGAATAGGATTTGCAGTGCTGTATGGCATCCTTGAACAAAGTGGGCCAATAGAAACCAAATTGGAGCACCTTTGCAGCAGTCTTGTTGCCACTAAAATGGCACCCACAAGCATGTTCATGACACATGGTTAGAATATTTTTAGACTCAGTTTCAGGTATACATCTTCTTATCACCTGGTCTGCACAATACTTAAAGAGATCAGGATCCTCCCACATGTAATATCGAATCTGTCAAAAGAACAGATTTCGATCATCCTTACTCAAATTTGGGGGTATCCTTCCTACAGCCAGAGAGTTTACTATATTGGCAAACCAGGGCATACTTATCTCCACAACAAAAAGCTGCTCATCTAGGAAGGAGTCATTTATGGGCAAGCTCTCTATTCCAGCATCTGGAATCCTTGATAAGTGGTCTGTAACCATATTTTCAACCCCCTTCTTGTCTTTGATTTCCAAATTGAATTCCTGCAAAAGAAGAATCCATCTAATTAGTCTAGCTTTGGCCTCCTTCTTAGACAAGAGGTATTTTAGGGATGAATGGTTAGTAAATACAGTAATCTTGAATATCAGCACATATGATTTGAAATTTTCCAAAGCAAATACAATGGCTAGCAGCTCCTTTTCAGTTGTGGTGTAGCTCAATTGAGCATTAACCATTGATTTACTAGCATATGCCACCACACATGGTGTTTTATCTCTCCTTTATCCCAGCACTATGCCAATGGCAAAGTCTGATGCATCACACATCAGCTCAAATGGCAGAGAAAAATCAGGAGCTTGCAATATAGGAGTAGTAGTCAAACAGGTTTTTAGAAATTCAAAAGCAGCTAGACATTCATCATTGAACACAAATGGGACCTCTTGGCACAACAAGTGGCACAAAGGCTTAAAAATTTTGTTAAAGTCTTTGATAAACCTCCTGTAGAAACCAACATGGCCCAAGAATGACCTGACTTGTTTGACAGTTTTAGGAGGGGGAAAATGTGCAATTAAATCAATTTTAGCTTGATCAACCTCTATTCCTTTCTGGGAAACAACATGCCCTAGGATATTACTTTGAGTCACCATGAAATGACTCTTTTTCTAACTCAAAACTAGGTTGGTCTCCTCACACCTATGCAGCACAAGGCTGAGATGGTGCAGACATTGGCTAAAATCATCCCCAAAAATAGAGAAATCATCCATAAAAATCTCTAGAAACTTGTCAATCATGTCAGAAAAGATAGAATACATGCATCTTTGAAAAGTGGCAGGTGCATTACATAGTCCAAATGACATCCTTCTGTATGCAGAGGTTGCAAATGGACAAGTGAATGTGATTTTTTCTTGATCTTAAGGGTAAACAGGAATCTGGTTATATCCTGAATAACCATCAAGAAAACAGTAGAAAGCCTTACCTGCCAACTTATCTAAGATCTAATCTATAAAGGGCAATGGAAAGTGATCTTTGCTAGTTTTCTCATTGAGCTTGCGATAGTCTATGCATACCCTCCAACCAGTGGTCTGCCTGGTTGGAATCAGCTCACCTAAGTCTACTTGAACTACTGTGATCCCAGACCACCTGGGTGGGTGCCACCCATTGAGAATCTGAGATAGGGTAAATGACCCCAGCATCAAGAAGTTTGACTATTTCCTTCATAACAGCTTCCTGCATGTGTGGGTTGAGCTTCCTTTGCATCTCTCTAGAAGGTTTAGAGCCCTCTGCAAGATGAATTTTGTGCATGCACACAGCTAGATTTTTCCCCCCCGAATCTATAATAGTCCACCCTATTGCTCTCTTATGCCTTTTTAGCACACAAAGCAACTCTTCTTCCTGCTGAAGGGTGAGGGAAGAAGATATTATCACTGGCAGTTTGTGATTGGCTCCTATAAAGGCATATTTTAGAGATTTAGGAGTTGCTTTAACTCCAAATCTGGGGGAATGATGAGTGAAGGCAATAGAGGTGCCTTAGAAGGTGGTGGAAGAAGTAGTAAAGTAGGAGTCCATGGGTGATGCTTTACTGGACCTGCTTCAGAATTTACCATTTCCACTTGCTCAAGCTCAGATGTGGAAGCTTTCTCTTCAACTGTTTCATTCCATATTTCTTCAAAAATATTAAAGAAATCATTACCATGCAGCAATTGAGGCAGAGTTTCTTGCACAAACTCATCCAACACATCAATGGAAAAATAGTCCTCAATCTCTAAGTGGGGCTGATGAGCTTCATTGTAGACATTCAACTTGACTTTCATGTTACAAAAAAATGCTTCCATGACCCCTGATCTACATTGGATGCAAGCATTTGCAGTGGCCAAAAAGGGCCTACCTAGGATCACAGGGATAGAAGTAGCACACTTGCTCGGTTCCATATCCAGCACCAGAAAATCAGCAGGATAAAAGAATTTGTCAACTCCAATCAAAACATCTTCAATGCTCCCCACAGGCTTCCTTTCAGATCTGTCAGCTAGTTGTAAGACTACATGTGTGGGCTTCAACTCTCCTAAGCCCAGCTTCTTATATACTGAATATGTAAGCAAATTCACACTAGCTCCCAGATCTAACAAGGCTTTTTCAATTGTATGATCCCCAATGATGCACAGCATAGTGGGGACTCCATGGTCTTGGAGTTTTGTTGGGGTTGCAATAGTCAGTATTTGTTGCACTTTTTCTGCTAAAAAGACTTTCTTGAACAAATGTATCCTTGATTGTCTTTTGTGGGTGCAAAGGTCTTTAAAAACTTGGCATAGGCTGTGACCTGCTTGATTGCATCAAGTAGAGGCAGGTTGATCTTCACTTGCTTAAAGGTTTCCATCATTTCCTCTATTTTGCATGCCCTTTATCAAAAGGGGAAGGTGCTTGCATTGCCCTAGGAAATGGCAAATGTGAGACTGCTCCCCCATTTGCAGCCTTAGCCAACTCATCATCTCTTTTTTTTTTTTTTTTTTTTTTCTTGAGGGTCATCATTATCCTTCTTATTCAACATGGGTTGCCCCTGTTGTTCCTTCTCCATGACCACTTCTTTTTCTTTTTCTAAATTTTTCAAAGGCCCACAACCTATTTAATTGTCTACCAACCTTCCACTTCTTAATGTGGTGACAGATTTGGCCTCCTCATGGGAAGAGGAAACCTCACCTACCACATATTGTCTCCTTGGGTTGTCCATGGGTTGGCTAGGCATCCTCCCTTCCTCTCTCTTGGTCAAAGCATTAGACAGCTGACCGAGATGGTCTTCTATCTTATTAATGCTTTGGCTATGAGAGTGCATAGTTTGAGACAAGGATCCTAAGTTCTGTAATGAGGCCAAAACTTGTTCCTCAAAAGAAGGTGATCTAGCAGCTGGAAGGGGTACAGATTGCTATACAGGTTGAGCCATAGGCTGGGTCATGGGTTGTTGGTAGTGAGGCCTTAGAACATAGCTCTGGTGGTAGGGCTGAGCATTTTTGTAAGGCATGGGCTGCTGTGGCTGCTGCTACTAGTTTGAAAAAGCATCTTGTCTCCACCTCAAGTTGGGGTGGTTTTCCCATTGGTAGCCAGCAGTGGGCTGTTGCCCAAAAGACTGAGTAGCAGCCACATGCTCCATCACAAAGTCTAGGAATTGGACAGCTGAGGGGCATTCCTCAAGGGAGTGAGTAGGGACTGGCATATAACACATGCCACCTCCACTTTAGCAATCACGGGTGACTGTACTGCTCCCATGAGCTTATCAAACTTCTGGGTCAAACTGTCCACTTTCCTTTCCAAATCTTTGTGCCCACTCACCTCATACATCTTTCCTCTTGTGGTATTTTCTTTCACCATTCTAGGAATGTTCAAGTCTCTGGACAATGTCTCTCTCTGCATGGAGTTTTCACTGATAATGTCAAACAACTCCCAATCCCAAGCCTCCTCAGCAGTTTTGTGGAGGTAAGTACCACCACAAGAGGCATCTACCATATCTCTGCTTTTAGAATCAATTCCCTGATAGAAACTTTGAACAAGTTGTCATTCAGGGATTTGATGATGAGGGCATTTCTTCAGGAGTTCTTTGAATCTCTCCCATGCTTGGTGAAAGTCCTCAGTTGGATCTTGAGCAAATGAGATAATGCCCTTCCTCAACTGGCTTATCTTGGACATGGGGAAAGACTTTGCCAAAAACTGACATTGAAGATCACTCTAGGATTGAATACTGTTGGGTGGAAGCATTGACAACCAGGTCCTGGCTCTATTCTTTAATGAAAAAGGAAAGAGTCTCATCCTAGTTGCTTCCTCTCCCAAACCTGCAATATTGAATGTAGTGCACAGTCCTAGAAATTCATCAATGTGCTTATATGGGTCTTCTTTGGTCAGGCCATGGAATGAGGGTAGTATTTGGATTATGGAAGACTTGATCTCATAGTTCCTTTGAACAGCAAGGAATTGAATGCATAAGGGAGAATCATAAACCCCTGGTGCATTGAATTCCTTCAAGGTTCTAGGTTGTTGTTGCTCACCCATTTCAGTAAATTCAGATGCAGCAGATGTGGGTGAGATTTGTTTAGTCCTAAGGAGTCTTTCAACCTCTGGATTTAATGGAACAATCTAAGGATTGAAAGTTCTCCTTCCAAACATACACCACTCACACTCTTAATGCACACGCAATGCAAAGCCAATTTAACACAACAATCTGGAACAAGCACAATTAATTAATAAATCTACAAATCCACAAATTAGAAAATAAAAGGAGTAGAGGGATGCAAACTTTAGCACAACCTCTAGCAAAATGCTTCTCGTTAGCAACAACTTCTGATATGAAAGAATAACAAAAACAACTACAAAACAACAAAAACTTTCAAAAGCAGTTAGTGAAAATTAAAACAGTCTATTAGAGATCTACAATCTACACTAAAACAAACTTAGATCTACCAATTTTAAGCACACAGATCCCCGGCAACGGTGCCAAAAACTTGTTGGGATCCTGCCTTGTGTCTAAAAAGGGGTTTAAAATCAACCAGTAAAAGGGTCTATGGTTAGCACACACCAAGGCAGGCTCACACATAGTCCTATAAGTATTCAGGGCCTGTTGTAGCAAGTTTTTAAAAAAAAGTAAGGGAATGTCCACAGGGAAATGTGTGTCAAAATTAGGCAAATCTCCATATCTGTGGTAGATCTGGCACCCTTCCTAATGCTAAAATAGTAAAAGAAAGAGGAGAGGTTTAAGGGGTTGTTAATTCTAAATTAAACTACAAAAACAAGTAAGATTGCAGAAATAGATGTTAGGATTAAATTAAGAGTATAGATCTTGCAGTGAGGGGGAATTAAACATAGAAAATGGGGAGAAGCAGCTTGGAGTTTGGTCTTGCTGCAATTAGGTTGAGCTGCTAGGATTACAGAGAGTTTAGAGTACACCAATCCCTCATCTGGACATAGGCACAGTTATAGGGTAGAAGAATCTACTCTAAACCAAAGGCTTGAACTGATCTTAAGGGTATGATCTGTCCACTTTAATGATCACAGATCATCTTATAGATTTCCTCCAAATCAAAGGATTAAAGTAGAAGAATCCAATTTAGACCAAAGGTTTAAATTGATCTTAAGGCTATGATCTGTCCACTTTAATGGTCACAGATCATCCAAGGGATTTCCTTCAAATCAAAGGTCTCAATTAGAGCATTATAACCACTACATATGCTGCAATAACTAGGCCACAGACACAAAAAATTGTAGGAGCATCAGATCTAGGGAGATCAAATAGCATCTAAGAGGTCTACCAGTTATGTGGGTGAGCTATTCTCATCTACACTAAGCCGATTAAGCACCAAATGAAACCAAAGGAACTATAGATCTAATTACAATAATTAAACCAACATTACATCGAATTAAACTGACCATGCAATGAAATGTCCTCAGATTTATAGTCTGTGCATCATCTAACCCTCAATAACACTCTCAGCTCTCCCTAATTACAGATTCGACCTCACCCTTTGCTGCTCTCAAGAGATTAGCCAACCATAGTTGGGCTAAAGGAAAGAATTAGAGAATTTCACTGCTAGCTCTGGTTTCCAAAATTGATCTCCCCTTTTTTTGATGGCTTCCTCTCTTCTTATCGCTTTCTCCTTCAGCCTCATACCTAGTTTTTCCCACCAATCCCAGCTTCTAGAATGATTTCGTTATTCCCTTTTTTATTCGCCTTCTAGAAGGCTCTTTTAGTTCATTCGCGTTGGGGGAGAGCACATGGGTCGGTTAGGGTTTCCCAGGGCACTTCTAGAAGCCTCGTGCCGGTCACCAAGGTGCCTTGGTTTGCATGCAGTAGGTCACCAACTCGCACCGTGTGCACAGTAACTTTTTTCGGAAGTGTTTAGAACGATTTCGATAGGTTGAAGAAGCTTTTAATAGGTTGAAATCAAGTACTTTGGTCCTTTCGCTAGGATTGAGGATCCTATCGAAAGGTTCCAATAGGTTGAATCCTACAATTAGAGCTTCAACATCTGCAGTCTTCATTTGATGCTTTCGATAGGTTGAAGGATCCTTTCAACAGGTTGAGCTCTTACGCAATTGATTTGGATAGGTTCTCAGACTTTTCAATAGGTTCTATTCAAGCTCAGGCAACCATTCAATAGGATGCTCCCTTGTTGTTTCTGACTACACAATAGGTTATGGATCCTGTCGAATTCTCCCCATCTTCACAATTTCTTCCTTTTTTAGCCTTCAGATCCTATCGATATGTTGCAATAACCTATCGACAGGTTGTTTTCAGCCTGTCTTTCCTTTTTTTTTTCAACGCTGCTTTGCTGTTGCTGCCTGCCCCAAGTGGGCATTGGTGTGGGGCCCTTCTGTGTGCCATAGTTGGGTCAGAGCTGTGGTGAGAGATGAACCTTCTTGTCGAGCACTTTAGGGTGAATTTTTGTACCATGACTACTTATTACTGCTATCTATAAAACATGCTCAACAAGCACTTATTAGTCTATTCACAAGTTTATCAAAGGTCAGATTAAAGGGTGAAAAATAGCATTTTCATTGATTAACAATATGCCCCAATCAGTCGAATGATGTCCTCTCTTCTCGGCACCGCAAGGTCGGCTATCGGTATCCCTCCTACCCTGATACCCGTAATCATTTCCCAGTCAACGGGCGTCAAGGTCATCTCAGTGTACGACATATGGAAGGTCATCATCTCAGGGCAACACCGTTCGATCAAGGCCTTCAGATAGGCGGTATCGGCCCTCATGTTAGGGAAGGATAGAAACTCTCCAAAACCCACCTGCGCCAACCGGACCTTCACTACGGGAGGGACATAGAGGTAGAAGTCATGAAAATAGAGCCACCCCGCACGGAATATAATGTTGGGCAGGTCTTGCACTCAAAGAAATGCATATCAGATTGTGGAAGTAAAGCAAAGTTGCACAAAGAAAATAAATTGAGCCTATTTCTTACCTTGCCCGCTATTCCGAAATTCGAAATATGGGTATGTTGTTGATGAAGGAGACCGACTCAGGCGGCCTCGCCTTTCATTTCGAGCCATGGGCCCGCTCTCCGCTCTGCCCAGAGGAACTGCTCCCCCCGTGGTCCATACACTATCTCGGGCCCCTCCTCGTGGCCCTCCTCAGGAATATGCTCATCATCGCCCGACATGCTAGGATAACAAAAGGCCATCACATCTGGTCAGATCAATGACAAAGAACCATGATATACTATGCATCAAGGGGGGGGGGGGTAAGAATGCTCACCATTTCCCCATTTATTTTCGGAAATGAAGATACACATGCAACAAAAATCTTTTAAAGAATAAAATAAATAAATAATAATAATAATAATAATAATAAAATTCATCATCAAAAAAAAAAAAAAAATCCCTTTTACTTTGTTTACAAAAAAAAAATAAATAAATAAAAGTCCTACTTCAAAATAAAAAAATCAAAATAAAAATCAAAATAAAAAAATCCTTTTACTTTGTTTACAAAAACATAAATAATAAATAAAAGTCCTTCTACTTAAAAAAAAATCAAAATATAAAAAATCCTTTTACTTTGTTTACAAAAACAAAAAAAATATATAAACAAGTCCTTCTACTTCAAAAAAAAAATCAAAATAAAAAATTCCTTTTACTTTGTTTACAAAAATAAAAGTCCTTATACTTCAAAAAATCAACGTTCAAAAAAAAAAATCCTTTTACTTTGTTCACAAAAAAAGAAAAAAATAAAAGTCCTTATACTTCAAAAAAAATCAAAAGCCAAAAAGAAAAACCTTCTTTCAAAAAAAAAACACAAAGAGTCCTTTCTTTTTTCCCATAAAATAAAGAAAACCAACAAAAAATGCATCCGCCCCATTAAACAAAAATAAACAAAAACAAAGCAAACAAAACATATAGGCACTAATGAATCCATAAAATAACAAAAATAGGGCATTAAGCATAAGTCATCCACACACCATCCATAAATACATCCACAAACCAAAAATAAACCACTACTCAAAATGCATGATCATGATCACATTTGCGAAAAAAGAAAGCAAGAAAAATCAATCAAAAGAAGAGTTTTAATGGTTACCTTTTGGAAAAAGAAGGGGTCTTTGATCTAGCCTGAGCCGGCAATCGTTCCACACAAGCAAAGCAACGGCAATGGGGCACGCGTAGAGGCAATGTAAAGGAACCCTAAGAAGGTCGGTTTTCAATTTCAAGAGGAAGGGGGGGAGAAAAATTTTGAAATAATGCCCCACATCTCGAACTCGGGCTGTTTAAATTCCTCCCCAGCCAAGCCTGGCACAACTAATAGTTGCACCAGGGAAATTTTGTGTCCCTTTTGACTTGGTGCAACTATTAGTTGCGCCAGGCAAATTCAAGGCCCCAATTGGCCTGGTGAAACTAATAGTTGCGCCAGGCACTTAGGCCGGGCCTTGGGCCTGGTACGGGCCAAATAGGAAAGGCGGCCCCCCCCCCACTCTTTTTGCTTATTTTGTCGCTCTTGGTAGATGCACGCGCTTCCGAGATGGCATCTCGATCATCCTTCGACTTGCCAAAGAAGCCGTGCTAGAATAAAAGCAGACTGAGATCAATAAGCACCCCGGTCCTACACAGGGAAATATGAAGAAAAATCTACCAAAAATGATGAATGATAATAAAAAAAAAAAATTCCCACAGAGAAGTCGAAAGTATTCACAAAAAAATAATGGGAAAATCACTTAAAATAACAACTTGAAAAATAAAAAAATCACATAAAATAATAGTTGAAAATTTTCAAAAAATTCACATAAAATGATAGGTAAAAATTCCAAAAAAATCACATAAAATAATAGTTGAAAAAAATTCTTAAAAATCACATAAAATAATAGTTGAAAAAAATTCCAAAAAATCACATAAAATGATAGGTAAAAGTTCTAAAAAATCACATAAAATAACAATTGAAAAAATCACATAAAATAATAGAAAAATCAAAAACAGATTTATATTCCACCGCAGAGATGCACAAGCATAAGGCGGTAAAATGTCAATGTTTTATCAGCAATGCAGTTGTGCCATATTAAAGTCCTGAGTCTGAGTTTCGCCTTGGATCTTTGGATCCTGGTTTAAAGTAGGAGCAATGGTGTCAATCACGGTCAAACAGTCAATATTTTGATCGAATCGACTGCTAAATCTTTGCGATGAGCGCTCGGTTTTGGATTCACATGAACTTAAGTGTCTTAACCTTCAGATTCTTCATTGGAAAAAGTCAATCATTGGTTGAGACCAACCTGTTGAGAATGAGATTGTGTATCAATCAAACTATGTGCAACCATGCATTCAGAAGGGTTCATTTCCCTTTTATTTTCTGTAGGCTTAAAACTTGTATGAGCAGTGGTATCCCTGTAAAGTGTAGACCATGCGTCTGGGTATCCGTATGATGATCGTTTGTCCCTGTAAATTATACTCGAGCGGGTCCGAGTCGCGGCTTCCATTGCCTTTGTTGTTGCTTATTACCCCTGATGGGTGCATGATTATGCATAGTTAATTCATGTTTATGATTATTATCAGCAGAGACCAGGATTGGATGTCCCTTTAGGGAGACACCCCAATGTTTGGTTGGATTTATTCAAGGTAGTCGAAGCTCGATACTCTAGGTCATGTTGATCTAGGGCATGCTTTCGAAAGTGGCATGTCCTCCCCAAAAAGCATTGTGACATCTATTCACTTCGCTCGGGCAATCATGCTAAATAAACTTTGGGATCGATGGGTTCGCCCAAAGACCTTGAACCCTACTTTCAGCAGGGGCACCCCGCAAATAGTCGGATGGGGCCATCAAATGCCTTATAGGATTGGACATAAACTATGGAGCCTTCCGTATGTTTACTTCGCGCCTATCTTTGAATGTGGGTCGATCACCGCTCTCACTTACGAAGTTGTTGCATCCAGAATGAATCTTAAACATCAAATACCTTTGAAATCATCTTGAGAAGCGAATGTTTGGCCTGAGATACAAGGTTTTCACAACTTGTTCCACCTCGATTATGCCCAGTAATGTCGCTAAGTGCTTGGGGACCAATTACCTTCAGAAATGAATGTTTAGCCTGACATCCAGGGCTTTCATTTTCTCACCATGTTACTCATTTGATGTTTGAAGTTCGTTCTGAATGTAGCGGTCCCGTAAGTAATACCTTGGGCCTCTTCGGATGTCTCTTTTCTTTGGTATACGATCATTAGTGATCGAATACCAAAGAGGGGCATCTGTAGACACCCAAATTTTGCCCAAGGCCCGATCGAATCACATTTCGAGAGAGGTGCACTTTCGAGCTTTTGATAGCATGTATGAAACCTTTAGGAACCACCTTAGAACCCTTAAAAACCTTTCTAAACCCTTAGGAATCACCTTAGATCCCTTAGGAACCTTCCCCAAACCTTTAAAAAAATCAATCTCAACCCTTAGAACCCGTTCTGAACCTAAACCTAACCTTCCAAGCCTTGGAAACGGAGTGGTGCACCAAAACTAGCTACGGCCTTCTACTATGATCGAATCTCATACCATTGAAAAGTAGAAGTCATCAGCTTTCCAACAATCCAAGAATCGCTCCAATCGGAGTTATACATCAAAAGATATGACAGTCCAAACTCAGAGGGCAAAAAAGTAATTTCATGTGGGCCCCTTAGGGATTTGGCATAACTAGTAGCTGCGCTAGGCCATTTCTCCCCACAAATGGCCTGGCAAAACTAATAGTTGCGCCAGTTATACTTTTTCCTGGCGCAACTAAGCCACTTCAATTTTCAAAGTGAACCCTACCCTCGCGAGCCAGCTTTCAGGCACTGTTCAGTACTGCTTTACTGTATATTTGCTTGGCGCAACTATTAGTTGTACCAGACATATGAACAGTAACCATGTATTTTTACCCTGAAATTTGTGATTGGGGTTTGACTTATTGACCACCTTGACCTTTGGAGTGTGTTTTGATAGTTCTGTTGCACCCATTCACTACCTATTTGCAACCCCTTAAGTGGCTTAAAGCCTCACCCCATCATCCACCATTGGAGGACCTTCTCACATATTTCAAGGCTTCAAAAACCTTAGGAAACCTTAGATTTGAGATTACCTAATTGCTAACCCTAATTAGCTCTTAAGTGGTCTCCTAATCCACCAATTTTCTATAAATTGAGTCCCCCCACCCCTTGGTTTAGGGGTTGAGAATTTTGGCCTAAGAGAGAAAGAGCTTAAAGTGAGAAGATCTTTCTCCCTTTGGTGCACACTTCTCATACAAATTCTAAATTTCAAAAAGCTCCCTTAGACCTTAGCATTTCACTAAAAGCCTTTAGGTTAGGTGTGTGTAATCCCTTAGCCTTCCCTCTCTACCTCTTAGCTTCAAGCCTTAGGAGTTAGAACCCCCTTTTCCACCATTCAAACCTTCAAAAGCTAATCAAAGCAAGCCACGCAAGGCTCTCCTACGGTGTTACAAGGGCCCGGGGGCTCCGGCTCTCCCCTTTCTTCTCCTATCTCTTTTTGACTTTTCTCATCCTCCCATTTGTGCCGTTATGCCACCGAATTTTTGGTAGGAACGGAGGGACACAAATAGGATTCTAAGTCCTTTTGGGCAAGAGAAAGTCATTTTATTTTCTTTTACTTTATCTTTGTTTTGGCCATTAGTAGAGAGCGCGTTAAGCGGGTTGATCGGGTGCCTAACACCTTCCCTATCGATAACCGAAGCCCCTACCCAAGAGCCTTTGGTGTGGACCGGATTCAGAGTCATATTTTTAGCACTTCGGTGCTCATAAAAATGATATAGGTTTCTCGGGACACCAAAAGCTCCGGGTGGAGACTATATTTTTTGCAAGCGAGCGCATCGCCGCGACGGGATCGTCACAAATCCCACGGTTGCACAGATGAAATGCGTCGTTACGATGGGTTACGAGGCTTTGCCCTAGTACTCACTTTTTCGTCTCGTGTATACGAAAGGTAAAAAAATGTGGATTTGTAAACCTTTTGGCATCCCAAATGTCAGTCTAGCGCCATGGTTAAACAAACCTTTTGGCATCCCAAATGTCTAATAGGGCTATATCACTCAGCCATGCTTCAGCACGAGCCTGGCCCGACTCATCCAACTTTGGCGATGTATGGCTTAAAATAATAACCCGAGCCCAAATACAAAGAAAGTCAGAGTTGGCATTCGAGGAAATGCACGAATACTTCTGACCATCAAATTAAGGCCTCGTTCAGGTGTTTCCTGGCTTTTCTCAAAAAAGCTCTGAATCCTGACAACTCATATTCCTGTTGATTCTTAGCATACTTTGATTCCTGGCTTTTCTCAGAACCTTTCTTAAGTTGCCCTAATTCCTGGCTTTTCTTAGAAAAGCTAATTGCTCAATCGTTCTTTAGTTATTCTTTGAAAAGCTCAGAATCGGATGAATCTGTGGTTGTGCTACAATCATACGAATGTTCATCATTGGACTACTTGTCATACCCAGATTTTGCTAAAAAATTTTGGGCGATCAATCCATGCGAAGTTGGACTTATGTGATGGATTTATTTTTGAATATAATTTCTCAAGACATACTTATAACACCAAAATTGTTATATATATATATATATATATATAAAGAAATTATAAACTCATGAAAGTGTCTAGGCCGATATCATTAAAGCCATCAAACAACTTGCAATTAGTTATTTAAACCAGCCCAAACCCAACCTACAAAATGCGAAAAGGCGATTTTCAATTGGTTACTCCCTTTGCCTACATTGAAAATCATACTCAACCAACCTCTATTGTTAAAGAAATTTTGAACATTCACATGCAATTTTTTGCACTTTCAGTCTCCTTATTATACGATAGATATGATTTATTATTATCTTTCTGCTAGATAAAAAGAGGATTCATTAATAAGAGAGGGAGAAAAAAAAACACATGCTCTGAAAGATGCTACAGCACAAGGCAAGACAAAGTTACAGTAGAGGAAAAGCATCACCCAAATTCATTGGAATGGAGGCAGAGAACCCTTTTGCAAGAGAAATTGAGTTATGGTCGACAGATCGAGGTAAGGTGTAAAAGTAAAAAACCCAAAAGCCACTGTTGAGGTCCCTAATTCCCTAAATATATTGACAAGGCCACTGTGACAACCGCTGTAGTTATGATTTCTCAATGCAGTCATAGACCTAAATCTGAACTAGATCATCAACTTGTGCACCAGACCACAAGGTGCGAAAACAATGCCCCCTAAACAAATTGATGGCCCTGTCACCAACATTGGGGAGCACTTCTTTGAAGATGTTAAGGATATAGTCATGAGTACCTTTAAATCCACCCACCAAATCTTTGAGTTCACCCACGCTGAAACACATTGATTATATTGAATCGGATGATGGAGATTCTTTATCATCCCAATCTTTCACATGATGGATCTTAAGAACATGATCGTACCATCAGATGGTCGGTTTTTTATTTCATGTGGTACACACCCAAAAAAGTGACCTTAAAATCAATTTTGAGCGTGCACGTGATGTTAAGGACATTTTTCTGAGATGTGTGCCACGAGAAATGAAACACTAATCGTCTAATGGTAGGCCCATGATCTCAAGATCCATCGGGTGAATGATTTGGAGGATATACGATCTCCATCATTTGATTCTACCGAGTCAATGTGTTTCAGCATGGGTGGATTTAAAGGTACTCTATAGTCATATGTGTTAGAAGTTCTATTTTGGTGGCCGTCACTATGATCAATCAGTTGACCGATGAAGGGTGTAATATCAATCTTGAGATGTAATAGTTGCTAATTTGGTGAATTTGAAGAGAATAAGCAACTAATAATTAAGTCTTTTAGTCAGGGTATGATTGTGATTTCCGATTACAATATAATTAGTAATTTAAGTCCTTAATGGGAAAAGACACATTGGCAATAAATAGAAGGGATGCTTGGTCCCAATGATTGCTCGACACACTTCAACCCTCCTTATTAGCAAAAACATCCCCATTGTGCTAGGAGGAATTGAGAATGAGGAGATCGTTGAAGATCCAAGTGGCAACCCATCTTTCATGGCTCAGACCCAAGGTGAGTTAGAGATCTTTTATTTTAAAGCTTTTGGAAAAATCATAACTATCGCAATCTTCACGATAAGGTATGCACATATATTTCAATTTATGGATTGTTGATTTATTATTTTGATTGATCACACGCCTAGATCCTAGGGCAAATATTTGAGTGCTCGGATCAATAGATCCATCAATTGGTCTTAGAGCTATGTATTGGCTTTGATCAATTGGAACAATGAAAGATATGTGTGTTACATATAATCATAACCTACAGAGATGATCTCATCTCGTGAGACTTTGTGCGTCGTCTAGTCCATGGACATTAATAGACAACAATCGATGAACTTGAAAATCAAAACCTGGTACCAACGGATCAGCCATGTCATTGATTGCCACAAGTGAGCACCCTATCGCGTTGGGTTTTTGGTGAGTTTTATTGGCTAGTATTTATTTTTTCCTTCTCATTTCATTGGGTTGCTTAAAGTGGCGATGGAAATAGAATCGCATGCTAGTCTATCATTGGAGCATACATACGGAGTGCATGTTGTTCCTTTAATGTTATAAGCAATATATATTTTATGTTATTTTTATCCCATCACAGATCATATGCTAAGGTGCTAAGTCATTTGACTTATCATACATACTTATGTGGGTTTTTTAGAGAGTAGTTTTGTTTGCTTGTGATGACGTGGGTGAAGAGGAATTAGTTTGGGTACATCACCAGGGTTGGCGTTTTACCCTCCCTACATCTCCTTTTACTAAAAAAAATGACCGTTTGATGCTCACCTTGTAATGAATTGGATTTATTTATTTTCTATATTTAAATTATCGACAGAAATAGAAAATATGGCTTGGAAGGATTCTTCTGTCCAACGGTGAGGATCTTTCCTAGTGCTATGGTTTTCTTAGTGAGGTTTATTTTTTGTCCAAGACCGTGTTACAAATTCAGTGAAAGTGTGTAGTAAACATTGACATCACAACTTAATGGATTACTTCTATCCAACGGTGATGAATAATGTTGTGTGATGATTTTATTTTACTATTCATTATTTTGTGTGTGGGTACTGCTCGCGTGTTTTGACTCGGCCCAACGGAAGGTTATAACGATGCAATTAACACTATAATCATTAATATAAATTAAAGAAGTAGCTAGTGTGTTATGACTCGACCCAACGGAGAGTTATAATGATGCAAATTATTTCTCAATAAAACCACATTGGTTTTAATTTTTATTATATTCCTTGACATAATTTAACTATTGCATCAAATACTATAAATATAATCTTGTGGAATTGATAGTTACTACAATTGTATGTGACCATAATAAATCTCTTAATTATTGTGTAGCATTGAATCTGTCTTCTATTACTAATATGATTAGTAGAATTGAATCTTTGATTGGCTCATACTATGGCAAATGGAAGGAGCAAGTCCAAATTGTTCTAGGTTGCATGGATTTTGACTATGCTATACGATTTGATAAATCCAAAGTGCTCACTATCGATGCCTCAGCTGAGGATCCGAAAGTTAACAATACAGATTTGGAAAAGTGGGATAGATCAAATCGTATAAGCCTTATGATCATAAAGAGTTTCATTACTAATGCAATCTGAGAAGGTATTCCTAACTCGCATAATACAAAGGAATACATGTAAGCCATTCAGGATCAATTTCAGAGGACTTCTAAGGCGCTTTATGATGGGGGCATGCGGCGTGGTCATCCGGGTCATCCGTAAGGCTATTTTTCTTCTTTGCATCAGTGCATCTTTGGTGCATCACAAGCCATGAGGGTTGTGCCAAGTGTGTTGGTCGTGGGCCACGAGGACATCAGGACGCAATGGTATGAAGGGTTGAGACATGGTTGCGACATAGTCGTGACATGGTCATGTGGGAGTCGATGCAGGACATTGTGGGTGTATTGGTGCTAAGGATGTGTGTCATGTGGGCAGTATGTCAAACCAATATGTTTGAGGTTCTTTTATTATTTTCCCATAACTGTTATTTTACCCTTATATAGGGGGACATGAGCTGGAGTCCCCAGACCCAACACATGCACTAGCCTTGTGGGCCTGAGTGCGTCCGTCTGAGCCTTGCTTGGTGCTTGGTCACTCTAGTTATGTCGTGTACTAGGGCCATCATACTTGGGGTAGTTTCCAGCCACCCCCGCGATATGGGTCTACCCCCAAAGTGGGGTTGCTCCTCTAATCATCGCTTCCTATTGCATTCTTAGCTGCCTTCAGGAATCCACATAAGACTTCTCTAACATGTTGGGTTGCTTCGCAGGGTTTTGAGTTGAAGTTGGCTAACTTAGCGCATCGAGCGTTAGGTGCCGCACGGGCTAACACTATTGGACGAGTACCCCGTGACAGTTGGTATTAGAGCCAAGTTGTGATGGCTAAGGTAGAATGAACAAGCGAAGATACGAGATGACATTCGACCAGAGAACGATCAGAGGACCCAGAAGCTCAGACGAAATAGTTAGATTCGGTGGTGGCAGTTGTAACATCCCAAGGGGATCGGCTGAATAGACATGAGAGAAGCTATGCCACCTTAACAGAGACCGTAGAGCAGTTGTCCGTAGAAATGCGAGAGATAAAAGTCACGTTGGAGGAGAAGCGTGATGACATGAGCGTGTTAAAGAAGCTCATTCTTACAATGCTGGAAGGGACGCCGACACCTCGGTTCAAGTTCCCCGAGCCAGAAACATTTAAGGGCTCTCACGAGGTGAAAGACCTCAAGAACTTTATATGGGATGTAGGGGAATACCTTGAATCTTTGGGGGACCTCGATGGAAAAGTCAAGCTGAGGATTGCATCGAGATACTGGGTTGAAGATGCCAAGTTTTGGTGGAGGCATCTTGTGTCAGAGGCATGTCTGGAGAATAGGGTAGTTGATTCTTTAGTCGATTTGAAGGAGCCGCGGGCTCAATTTCTACCTACCAACGTCGGATGGACAGCACGAAAGGCATTGTCGACGTTGAAACACATGGGACCGTTGCATGAGTATATCAAGACCTTCATGATCCTGATGCTAGACATTGATGATGTGATCGAGAAGGATAGGGTCTTCTACTTCATTGACGGCTTGGCGCCATGGGCGCAACATGAGTTGACTCGTTGAGGAATGAGCAACCTGGATGAAACGTTGGTTGCTATCGAGCGGCTAATCGAGCACCGCCAAGAGAGGGAGAGAAGGCAGGCCAGGTACCCATAGACAATGTTGACAAGAAGGTGAGGAAGCCAAAAGAGTACGGGTATGAACGGCTTGATCAGGAGATAGGTAGATACGAAAGGAAGAGAGAGAATAAGCCGAGGATGAAGGGAGTGCCCACAGAAGGACACCCTGAACGTGATGATCACAGAGAAGGCGAAGAGTAAAGAGAAGGAAGTTGATGATGAGGAGGTCGTTGTTAGGGTAGGTGCGATTCGGCTGATCAACTGTTGAGGAGTGGGACATCTCGATCTTGTTGGCGTGGGCCGTGGGAAGACTTAGATACCAACCATGTACAGAGTTTGAAGGGTACCATTTTGTGTATGGCTTTGCTACTCAGAGTGAAGGCGTGGGTTGTTGAGGGACTGTGGGCAGTATTTTATATTTTGGGATTAATACTCCAGGTGAAAGCTCCATTGGCCGAGGGACTAAAGCAGCGTTGTTCAGCTTGCGAGTGCCTTGGTGTCAACGAGGACGTTAATAGTTTTAAGTGGGGGAGGATGTGACGGGGACATGCAGCATGGCCATCTGGGTCAGCCGTAGGGCCATTTTTCTTCTCCACATCAGAGCATCTTTGGTGCATCACAAGCCATGAGGGTTGCACCAAGTGTGTTGGTCGTGGGCCACGAGGGCGTCGTGACATAATGGTATGAAGGGTTGAGACATGGGCGTGACACGGTCACGACATGGTCGTGTGGGGGTCGATGCGGGCGTTGCAGGCTTATTGGTGCGGAGGATGTATGCCATGTGGGCAGTATGTCAAACCAATATGTTTGAGGTTCTTCTATTATTTCCCCATAACTACTGTTTTGCCCTTATATAGGGGGACATGAGCTAGAGTCCCCTGACCCAACATGTGCACTAGCCTTGTGGGCTTGAGTGCGTGCGTCCGGGCCTTGCTTGGTGCTTGGTCGCTCTAGTTACATCGTTTACTAGGGCCATTGTGTTTGCGATAGTTTCCAGCCACCCCCACGGTGCAGGTCAACCCCCAAAGTGGGGTTGCCCCTCTAATTGTCGCTGCCTATCGCATTCTTAGTTGCCTTCGAGAATCCACACAAGATTTCTCTAGCGCATCGGGCGTTAGGTGTCGCACGGGCTGACACTGCTGGACGAGTGACCCCGTGACATTTTTCCATTAGTCTTATTGTTAAAATATGAACCATAAAATATGATGTTTATAGTGGCATACGGGAGCACATTATGAGAATGAGTAGCATGGTGAGTTAATTGAAAGAAATGGACATGAACGTTTCTGAGGGTTATCTTGTTAACTTTATCATGGCTTCTCTTCCTACACAACTTTGCCCATTCAAAATTAATTACAACATGCAGAAAGAGAAATGAAAGATGAACAAACTAATTGATCACTGTGTCCAAGAAGAAGAAAGACTTAGGGCTAAAAAACCTGAAAGTTCTCATTTTGCCCCTCTTGGACCATCGAAAGGAAATTTCAAAAGAAAGAAGGGATCATGTGAAAGAACGTGAAATCTTCTCCACCGAAAACCAAATAAGGAGAAGCTAGTGGATCTACTTCTGTCATTCACTTATGTAAGAAGAAAGGGCACATCAAGAAGGATTATCAGAAATATAAAGATTGGCTAGTTAAAAAAGGTAATGGCCTAGTCTTTGTGTGTTTTGAATCACTTTATGTTGATGCTCCATATAATATATGATGGATAGATTATGGTACAAGTATTCACATAAGTAATTCAATGCAGGGGTTTCAATCTAGCAGGAAGATAAGGCGAACAAACCATCAAACTTGGAAATGGAGTAGAAGCAGATGTGGAGGCCATTGGGACTCTCCGTCTTATTTTAGATAGTGGTTTTATTTTAGATTTAGTTGATACTATTTATATTCCAAGTATCACTAGAAACCTTATATCAATTTCTAAATTGGATTTGTTAGGTTTTGAATTTAAATTTGGACATAATATTTTTACTCTATTATTTGATTTCGATATAATGGGTGGAGGCTCACTAGTGAGAAATCTTTATAAATTAAACTTGAATTCATCTTACGCCCAATGTTTAGTTTCTATGCATGTGGATGATAAAGGTAGTAAAAAATGAAAGCTAGCAATCGACAACTCCTCCATTTTATGGCATAAACATTTAGGCCATATATCTGAAGATAGAATGAAGAGGTTAATTAAAGATGATATAATTGATGATCTCGATTTCTCTAACTTCAATACTTGTGTAGATTGCGTTAAAGAAAAACCCATGAAGACTAATAAAAAATAGCTATCAGGAGCACGAGTTTGCTAAAAATAGTCCACACTGATATTTGTGGACCGTTTCTAACTCCTGCTATTGGTCATCAAAAGTATTTTATTACCTTCACTAATGAATATTCTTGTTTCGGTTATATATTTTTTATTCATGAGAAATCTGAGGCCTTGGATATATTTAAAATCTATAAAGCTAAAGTTGAGTTACAATTCAATTCGAAGATTAAAATTGTGAGATTTGATAGAGGCAGAGAGTACTATAATAGATACTTTGAAACAGGTCACAATCTAAGACCATTCGCCTTGTATCTATAAGAGTATGACATTATTGCACAATACACCATGCCAAGAACAACTGAACAGAACGGTGTAGCTGAGCAATGAAATTATACTCTTATGGATATGGTGAGAAGCATGGTGTGCAACTTTAAGAAAAAAAAAAAGCCTATGTTCTTACGGGGAGAAGCCTTGAAAACAACAATGCATTTCTTGAATCGAGTTCCTTTCTATGCTATTATACTATATATAACTGATGACTATCTGTAGCCTGTTGCAAATTTTGTGTTACTACCCCACCACTTTCTGTTACTACCCATTTTGAACATAACCCCATAAACACAATTCTTAAAATGCAATCAACCAATAGTTTATTTAAAAAAATGAAAAGGACAAGAACAAGTCACAGATCAAATCCCAACCATCTAGTTATTTACTGTGTTCTAGCAAGAAAGATTTGGGATCATTTCCTAGTGTCACGACCCAGAATCCTTACCCGATCTCAAGGGCCTAAAATTTCGTGTTATGACACCACATGCTTGTTAATGTGATAAGCTGACATAAACATAATTTATAAATTAGATTAGCATATGGAACAAGGCATTTAAAATATTGCATTTAATGATAAATGGCTCATAAAATATCAACGAAAAAAATAAATGACAAGAAAAAGGTAAATCCTAACCATGCATCTAAGATAGGAAATAAACCAAATTTTACGTAGGGTAAAACGGTCCCAAATGTAAACTCACAAAAGTATCAAATGATTAAAATATGTCTCTCAAAGAAATAAAGTCTAAAGTAAAAGGGCTCTCAACGCTTGTAGAAATTTGCCGCATCTATGCTATCATCCAGGTGGTAACCAATGTTCCCATCTATGTATGCCGCCTCTAGCACAACTGTCTCTACGTCATCATAAGCAGGATGATCAGAGTCTTTACCTGAAACTGTTAGATTTGGGAGGGGGTGAGTTTACTCAGTCGGGTAAACTCAGTGGGTTGCATAATCCATCCATAATAACTTACCCAGGTGATCGTGTGTGCAATCACTTGAGTTGTAGTGCATTTTAAAAATGAAACTAGTATTTTAATAAGATGATAAAACTATCCATAACTCATAACATATCATAATCAAAACTGAAAGGCATAATATAAAATAAAGAGTGCATGATTATTCTATTTCTTATTTCTTTTCCTATTTGTCTTATCAACTTATCATACGTGATATATCATAAGTTTTATTATTATTCTATATGCCTACATAACATACTTCATATCTTACTTATCTTGTTTAAACAATCTATGTCGAGATCGTTGATCGAGCCTACCATGCAAGGTCCAGGTGTAGATAACCACCTAACCTCTATATCATAACATAAACCACCATCTAACCAGATGAGGTTGCCGATATAGTAGTCACAATGTCCCTTTAGTTCGAGATAAAGCTATAATGTCCTTAAGACCCATCTTGGCTGCAGACGTTGGACCCTTACAATGGCTTGTAAGGTATGCCACATGTAGAACTTAATTCATGTTTAGCTGACCTTCAGATCGTATCTTAACATATCATATCATTATTCGGTTATGGGCTTAGGTCCCTGCCCCGATTTCATATTTGCATGGGCTGAGGTGACCTTGGATTTATTTATCACAGCTAGCCAATAATTACCTAATCAAAGGGATTATGAGGTAAAAATTCTTAAGTTGCCTAAGGCAACAGATTTGGGTGATTCAGTGCCAACGAAGGTGGTTGAATCCTATTCAAAAACCTTTCTTTCTATTGTGGTGTGGGTTGGGGTACTGTGTGGAGCATACACATGGAGTTCGGTGCTCCATTGCATCTCACGCTATCGAATGACCCTCTTAAGATCCGAGTCATAACATTCTTCCCCCTAAAAAAAATTCGTCCCCAAAAATTACGTACTGACTATTCAAAAAGTTCTGGATAATTTGCTTTGATGTCGGCTTTGTCCTCCCAGATTGCTTTGTTTAGTGTGTGATGTTGCCATTGGACCAACACTAATGTGATCATCTTATTCTTGAAAACTTGTACCTCTCGATCGAGAATCCTAATGGGCTTTACAATTATAGTGAGATCTTCTTTGATATTGATGGGCTCGATCTCCACTATATGTGAGGAGTCATATAAGTATCGTCTAAACATAAACACGTAGAATACATCATAGATCCCCAAGTATTGTGATGGTAGAGCAACTTTATAAGCATCCTCGTCAACACGTTTGGTGACATCGAAAGGCCCTACATATCTGGGGCTTAGCTTCCTGCGCTTTCCAAAGTGCGTAACTCCTTTGGTCGAGAAGACGCAAACGAATACTCGTTCGCCAACCTATTAAATATATTTTAGTTCTCAATCAAGAGCACAATTGAAATAAAATTCAAAGTTCAAAATTTAAATGGGTTACCTCAAACTCTAAGTTACGAAGGTGGGAGTTGGCGTACTTTTTCTGATGATCTTGAGCTATCTTAAGCCGTTCGCGTATCAGTTTGACTTTTTCAGTCGTAGTTTGGACTAGTTCAGGTCCAAGCATCTTCCTAACACTAGCTTCATCCCAATGCAACGACATTTTCTACCTTCCGATACTTGCCTAATAGCTATTATTGTAAAAGAATTTGATCAGTGGGAGGTGATCATCTCAATTCCCTTGAAAGTCGAGCATACATGCTCATAACATATCTTCAACCACTTGATTTACTTTTTTAGTTTGACCATCTGTTTAAGGGTGGAAGGCAGTACTAAAGTCTAATCGAGTACCCAGAGCTTCTTGAAATGTTGTCCAGTATTTTGAAGTAAATTTTGAGTCTCGGTCAGAGACAACGTTGACTGGAACTCCTTGTAGTTTTACCATTTCTTTTAGATATGTTTTAGCAAGCTTATTCCCATTTGTGGTAGTCTTGAATGGTAAGAAATGAGCTGACTTGGTTAATTTATCAATTATCACCCAGATAGCATCATTCTTCTTCATCGTCTTTGGTAGACCTACGATGAAGTCCATAGATATGTTTTCCCAATTCCATTCTAGGATGGGTAAGGGTTGTATAAGTTCGGCCAGTTTCTGATGTTCTGCCTTGACTTATTGGCACACTAAGTACTTCGACACGTATTCGGCTATTTCTCGCTTCATATTCAACCACCACTACCAATTTCTCATATTCTGATACATCTTAGTGTTGTCTGGATGTACTGAGTATCCTGATATGTGACCTTCATCAAGTATCTCTTTTTTCACTTGGGGGTCATTGGGTACACAGTCTTGGCTTGAAGAGTAACATCCCATCTGTCCTAAGGCTGAAATCGGGTTTCAATCCTACGATGTCAATGATTTTTAGGATTTTTTTATCTGTATGTTATAAATCCCTGATTTTTTCTAAAATGAACAGACTCATCGCGATTCTTGCCAAATATACACCCTCTTCGATATCTTCAAGGTAAATGTCTTCATCGACGAGTTCATCAAAGGGCTTCCAGGTTTTTAAGCTGGCTAACAGTGCTAAAGATTTTCTACTGAGTGCATCAGTGATGACATTTGCTTTTCCAGGATGGTAATTTATGGAGCAATCATAAACTTTCATGTACTCCATCCATCTACACTGTCTCAAATTCAAGTCCTTTTGTGAGAAAAGATACGTGAGACTTTTGTGGTCTATGTATATTTTGAACGTCTCGCCGTAGAGATAATGTCGCCATAGTTTGAGGGCAAAGATGACTGCAGCAAGTTCCAAGTCATGAACCGGGTAGTTCTTTTCGTGAGGTTTGAGTTTTCTTGACCCATAAGCAACAACTTTCTTACTTTGCTCAAGCACACAACCAAGTCTCAGGCGAGATGCATCCGTGAATATTTCAAATTCAATAGTGCCTGAAGTAGAAGGTAGGGTGAGGATTTGTGCAGCAGTAAGCCTCTTCTTCAATTCTAGAAAACTTGCTTCACACTCCTTGGTCCACACAAATTTGACATTCTTCCGTGTGAGGCGGGTGAGCGGTAGAGCAATGAATGAAAATCTTTCAACAAAGTGACGGTAGTAGCCCGCCAATATATCCGAAGAAACTCCTAATTTCGGTAACATTCGTCGGTGCTTTCCATTTTGTAACTGCTTCAATTTTGGACGGATCGACAGTTACTCCTTCTACCGATACCATGTGGCCAAGGAAGGTCACTTGTTTAAGCTAAAACTCGCACTTATTGAGTTTTACATACAATTTATGCTCGCAGAGTGTTTGCAGTGCAACACAGAGGTGTTCTTCCTCCGAGCGAGAGTAAATGAGAATATCATCTATGAAGACGGTGATGATCTTATCTAGATAGTCCCTAAAGACTATATTCATTAAGTCCATGAAGACTGTCGGGGTGTTTGTGAGTCCGAATGGCATGACTAGAAACTCGTATAGTCCATGTCTACAGGCAAGAGCCGTCTTCGGAATATCCTCTTCTCGAACCTTCAACTGATGATAGCCTAATTCGAGATCAATTTTGAGAAACATTTGACACCTTGAAGTTGGTCGAACAGATCATCGATACGAGGTAGCGGATATTGATTTCTTATGGTGACATTGTTCAACTTGCGATAATCAATGTATAGTCTCATCGAGCAACCTTTATTCATTACGAAGAGCACGGGTGCTCTCCATGGTGACTTGCTATGTCAAATAAACCCCTTACTAGATAGCTCATTGAGTTGTATTTCTAACTCATTTAATTCTGCGGTGGTCAGTCAGTATGATGCCTTGTCAATTGGTACGGTCCCTGGGATCACATCGATTTTGAACTCGATTTCTCAGTCGGGTGGTACTTTCGATAAGTCTTCAGGGAATACGTCGATGAAATCTCTGACAACTAAAATTAATGTAGGGTCAACAGTCTTGTCTTGTTCCTCGTCTAATGCTGCCAATAAAGGTACTCCCTTCCTTTTGATTCCCCGAAATCTGAATGGAGGATCTCCAAGTGGGTTGGAAGGTGATCACTTTAAAGAAACAGTCAACCATGGCATGATATGTGGCTAGTAAATCCATGCCTAAAATGATGTTGAAATCCTGAAATTCCAACATGATGAGATCTACCAGAAGATCATAACCTAT
The DNA here is from genome assembly GCA_021018995.1 of Chloranthus sessilifolius. Taxonomy (NCBI): domain Eukaryota; kingdom Viridiplantae; phylum Streptophyta; class Magnoliopsida; order Chloranthales; family Chloranthaceae; genus Chloranthus; species Chloranthus sessilifolius. The sequence goes on along the minus strand of CM037597.1, from coordinate 36,299,713 downwards.
AATATTGATTATCGTGCCTTGACAGACTAAAGTAGCCATCATGGTGTTTCCGGACGGTGTCGAGATAGTCAATCTCCTTCCTAAGGGTACAAGTTTAGCTTGAATTTTTGACATAAACCCTAGATTGATGAATGAATGTGTAAACCCTAAGTCTATAAGAACGAGAGCTAAGTATTTAATGTCACACTTATGCTGATAAATGGAGAGGTTACCTGTTAGCATAAGGCGTGTTAAAATGTTTTCGAGTGTAAAAATAAAGTTTAGAGTTTTATCGAATTCATACGAGGGATTTAACAAAATAAAAGTTTATGAAAACAATACTTGAAATATATAAAGAAAGATAATTGGATTCGAAGTAGTAAAGGTACCTTGAATAACTTCGTCGCTAGCCATAGTGTCCTACTACAACATTGCAAATATTCGGCCCTAGCTCGTAGGCTTTGCTTGAATATTATACTAAGAGCCTGGTACTAGAGCTCTTTCGGGGCAGTCCTTAACCATGTGTCCCTCTTTTTTGCACCAAAAATATTTCTCGATACCTTGCATGCATACTCTGGGCCTATGCCCTTATTACATTTTACACAAGGTTCGTAGGGTGTGAACTCCCTTTGTGGCTAACGAGGCGGTGGAACAACATTTCTTCCTGAAAAGGTGGGAGTCACTTGGGTCTGTGGGGGTGTGAGACGAGGCCTTTTATTTTTCGAAAGGGCTGGAGAAAGGTGGGTCCTCTGAGTGAAAGTTGGCAGGGGTCTCTGTGGAATAAATGAGCCCCTTGGAATGGCCTTGCCCTTTTGGACCTCTAACCTGACATTTCTTCTGCTGAGCATTTCGCCTGATTCCCTTTCATGGATATGTGCACGATCCATGAGCTCTCCATATGTTTCTATTTTCATCGTGGCCAATTTCTCATGAAAGGATAGTCACAAGCTGTTCTGAAATGAGAAGAGCTTAGCGCCTTCGTCCACAATCAGATTTTGAGCAAATCTAGATAATTGGACAAATTTGGCCTCGTACTCGGCCACAGTCATGCTCCCTTGCCATAGGTCCATGAATTCTTTCTTCTTCTGAGCACGGGTGGTCGCAGAGAAATACTTTGTAAAGTAAGCTTCCCTGAACTGTTGCTCAGTCCATTCTTCTTTATTGTTTCGATCTGCAACTCTCTTTATTGCTTTCCACTAATTCTCTGCATCTTAGTCCAGATAATACGTTGCCCATTTCACCTTTTTATGTTCTGCGAGTGAAGAGATTTTGAAGAACTTCTCAATTTTACTTATCAAATCTTCAGCAACGATTGGGTCGAGTTGACCATGGAAATAGGGAGGTCGAGCTCTATTGAATGCCTGAAATTCGACAGGTGCGTATGGTGGGTTTTCCTGTCGAGGTGTAGGCTGACGTTGATTGACAAGCTCTTGGATGGCTTGTCTTTGCTACTCTATTTGTACCTCCATCTCATGCAGTAGTTATGCCTTTTCCTACTGGTGTGACTGCGTCAGTTGAGTCATTTGCTAACTGAAAGTGGTCGCCATCTTGTGCAATAAGTGCATCGCTTCAGATTCTTGAGGACCTTCATGTGATGAGGCCTCGTTCACCTGAGAGCTATTTCTTTCTCTACGTCGTGGAGCCATCAAGTCCTGATTCCATGAAATATCGTTTGTTAGTGAATTCGTACAACATAGTCCCTAAAGGAAGATCATTTATATTCATGCACCTTCTTCATCTAAAAATTCTTAAAGCAATATATTGACAATTGATATGAAATTATACCTTGGATTATCTCATTATTTGCTTGAGCATAAAATAGTAATGGAAAAAGTAAATGGCAAGAAAAAGGTAAATCCTAACCATGCATCTAAGATTAGAAATAAACCAAGTTTTACATAGGATAAAATAGTCCCAAATGTAAACTCACAAAAGTATCAAATGACTAGAATATGTCTCTCAAATAAATACAGTCTAAAGCAAAAGGGCTCTCAAGGCTCGTAGAAATCTGCCAGATCTATGCTCTCATCCGGGTGGTAGCCAACGTCCCCGTCTAGGATGCTGCCTTTGGCATAACTGTCTCTATGTCATAATAAGAAGGATGATCGGAGTCTTCATTCGAAACTGTTAGGAGTTTATCCAGTCGCGTAAACTCAGTGGGTTGCATAATCGATCCACCATAACTTACCCAGGTGATCGTGTGTACAATCGCTTGAGTTGCGGTGCATTTTAAAAATAAAACCAGCATTTTAATAAGATGACAAAATTATTCATAACTCATAGCATATCATAATCAAAATTAAAAGGCATAATATAAAATAAAGAGTTCATGATTCTTCTATTTCTTATTTCTTTTCTTATTTGTCTTATCAACTTATTATACGTGACATATCATAAGTTTTATTATTACTTCATACACCTACACAATGTGCTTTGTATCTTACTTATCTTGTTTAAACGATATGTGTTAGGATCGCTGGTCGAGCATATCACATGAGGTCCATGTTTAAATAACTACCTAACCTCCATATCAAAATATAAATCACCATCCAGCCAGATGAGACTGTCGGTATAGTAACCACAATGTCCCCTTAGTTCGAGACAAAGCTATAATGTCATTAAGACCTGTCTCGGCTGCAAACGTTGAACTCTTACGGTGGCTCTTAAGGTATGACACGTGTAGAACTTAATTCATGTTTAGCTGACCTTTATAGCGTATCTTAACATATTATATCATTATTCAGTTCTGAGCTTGGGTCCCCGACCCGATTTCATATTTGCGTGGGCTGAGGTGGCCTTGGATTTATTTGCCACACATAGCCAATAATTCCCTAATCAAAGGGATTATGAGGTAAAAAAATTTAAGTTGCCTAAGGCAACAGATTTGGGTGATTCGGTGCCAATTGAGGTGGTCGAATCCTATTCAAAAACCTTTCTTTCTATTGTTGTGTGGGTTGGGGTACTGTGTGGAGCATACACATAGAGTTCGGTGCGCCACCGCATCTCACGCTATCGAATGACCCTCCTAAGATACGGGTCATAACACCTAGATACAGAATAAAGATTTCACTAAAGGGCAAAAGAAAACCCATGGTCCCATACCCATCAGCAAAAGCAGATTACCAGATTCAAAAATCTATAAATATATAGAGAACAACTAATGTAACAACCCCAAAACTTAGGAAACCGTGTCGACGAACTTAGTACATGTGTCGGTGCGGAACAATGTGCCATGCCGAATTTGGCCTTAGTGTGAGTGAGAAAAGTCAGACACCTAAGTTATGTGTGAGTGGGTAACAAGTGAACTATGTTATGTGTGAAATACCCAAGTGTGGTGTTTATGTTTCACAAGGAAACCACCTAGGTTATAAGAAAAGTGTAAACCCCTTTGGGTTACTTTTGCCTTACAAATTCTAAAGAGAGAGAGAGAGAGTGGGTGAGAAAGAGGAAAGAAGGAAGAGGAAAAGTTTGTGGAGAATGTGGTCTTGAGATCGAGATCATGAGAGATCTACCGTGCAAATCAATCACCCATCTAACTTCATTCGATTTAAGAGGTGAACTAGGGAAATTCTTTGAGTGTGTGTGTTTGAAATTGTGAAGAGTGTGATGGATTCATGAGGAGATTGTCGTGAATCGTGAAGCGTGAGAGGTGTTTAGAAGGATTTAAGCGTGCGTAAGTTCTGATACGGGTATGAGAAGGTGAACCTCGAGCTCGTTCGATTCGTGTGAAAGAGGCATCGAAAGATGCGTTCATTTGACTACAAACCCATGTGAATTAAATGAGGTAAGAATCTTGTGGATTGCATGAATAAAATGGTAGTTAGGTAGTGATAAATGGGGGCAATTAATGCCCTAAATGTGTTGTAATTAATGAGTATGAGGGTTAAGTGAAAAGGGAAAAGGAAAGAGTCATAAGTTAGGAAGAAACCCCAAAATCTTGAAAGTCGCTCATGTGACTTTGAGCCTCGCTCACGCGACTTATACTTGCTTGTGCGAGAGGAGCTTCGGATTAGGTGTGAAATCTACTTTTAGCAATCGCTCGCGTGACTGAGAATAAGTATATGAAGTCGCTCATGCGACATTGAAACTCGTGCGTGCAACCATCTCAGGCTGTGAAAGTAAGATAAATAAGAGCGAACAGTCACGTGAGATCGCTCGAGCGAGCTCGCGCAACTGTGAGGTGCCACATGACTCGCTCGCGTGAGCTTGGAACTCGCACGAGCGACTGAGCAAGTTTGGGCTAATGTGGATTTTTCATTGAGAACTCTCCAAATTTTTAGTGTGTGTGATCTTTTAGGCAATAGTTAATGACCTTTGAATACCTTGAAATGTAGGTTATGATTTGGAATCGCATATAAGGATCTTAGCTCTACCTTGAAGAGTTGACGTGATTTCTCGTAAGAGGTAGGGGAAATTCAATATCATAACTTTCGATATGATCCATATAGATAATGTGAGAGTGACAAGCACGTGTGTGTGTGTGTGTGAACATGATAGGTGTGTGTGAATATGAAAATAATGTGTATGAACATGATATACATGCTAATATAATAAGTAATGTGCAGAAATGTGATAAGTGTGATAGGTGTACATGAATATGACAAGCAACTGTGAAACTCAAAAACTAGCTATAATTAATCACATTGATCAAATACATGGCGATAAATTATAAGTTAGAATATGGACAATGATTAAGGTTCACGTGTAATGAGTCCCTATCGTGAATCCGGTATGGCGGGATAACTGTACATGTGGACCGGCCAATGGTCAATATGAGGCCCAAGTGACCCTGTTAACTTAGCTCAGGGGCTTGGCAATATAGAACAAGTAACCCTATTAACGTAGCTTAGGGGCTTGGCAATCGTGTAAATTGTTCATTGAACGACGATGGTTCAGGGATTCCCATTGGTAATTATGTGGCTCCCAATGCTATATATGCTTGGGAGATTATTTAAGTTAAGTTTTTAAGTCATTAAAGCATGAGAAGCTTGCTAAACCAAGTTATGCAAGAATGTGAAAACTTAGAAGCAAATCGTGTGTGTGTGCACTTTAAATTCCGTAAATTTATTTTCAATCATCTAAAAGTTCAGTTTTATAAGATATGCTTTAAACTCAGTCATAAGATCTATGCTTTGAATATGATATGCATGCTAGTGATATTCCCCTATTAAGCTTAGACTGTTAGCTCACCATTTTGACTATACGTCATAGGCACAAATGTGGATTTAGTTGTTGAGGATTTTGGCTGAGAAGAAGATCCAGATTATATCCTGGAGGAGGAATCGGATCTTCTGCTAGAGGATTATTTCCCTTAGGGGACTTTGGGAGAGCTTTTGTGGATTTTGTGTAAGGTTCGGTATATCCGGCCTTTATAAGTATTTTAGAATGATGGATTCATAAAATGTAAACTGTTATTTTGAACCATGGCTTGGGTGATGATTATTATCACCAGTGGTTTGTTTCAGTTCTATCAAGCTTATGGTTCTCATAAGGACAGAATCGTCATTTTATCTTTTTGTCTTCGTAAATAGAATTGTATTATCTTTTGTCATATATATGATAACTTTATCTGCATGTTCAGAGAGAGACCATCTTAGTTTTACTGTGTGAGCTGACATCTTGTGTGTTCAGTTTAGAGATTGTCGAAAATGGTGATCTGATGGCATGAATTTCTGGTTAAGGAAATTCGGGCTGTCACAGTTGGTATTAGAGCTATAGATTTAGAAATTTCTGACAAGACCTAGATGTAGACTCCTAGTTTAAGATTTTGTCAGAGTATAAGGGTCTTCTGTTAATGAGACTTTTATTTCATATTAATAGATTGAGAAGTCAGCTAGGGGTCGACCAAGAGGTGGTCGAACTAGAGATACCAAAAGTGGTTAAGGGATTACCACGGGTCCGAATCGGATCCCAGTGGTTGAGAGAGGTCCTCCAGAGGAGGAAAATCAAGAAAGAAATGAAAGAGAGAGAATGGCCCATGCCATGGAGACTGTGGCAAATGCCATGGCACAATAGACATAGCTGATGGTTGGTAATAATGTCAATCATTATCAGCCTCCACCAAAACCCTCAGCATTTATAGAATTTTGGAGAATGAGTCCTCCAAACTTCTCAGGACAAGCAGATCAAATGGAGGCTGAAAACTGGCTCAGTGAGATGGAAAAGATATTCAGTGTGCTTCCTTGCACTGAAGATGAGAGGGTAAGAGGGGTTGCGTTCAAGTTAGATGGAGAAGCCGGCCCATGGTGGAAGTCTATGTCAAGGAAAAGGGAGCAAGTGGCTCCAGTTGTACTGGGGACATGGGAAGAATTTGTTGAAGAGTTCAACAAACAGTATTTTCCTAAGGTAGTGAGAAATCAAATGGAAGTAAAATTCCTCCAATTGGAATAAGGGAGGATGTCAGTGAGAGAGTATGGGGTTGAGTTTATGAGACTTGCAAGATTTTCTCCAGAGCATGTGGCCTCAGATCTGATGAAGGCCGAGAAGTTCTAACGCGGCTTAAGGCCAAATATTAGAGATAGAATTTCAGTATTTGAATTGAAAACTTATGGAGAAGTAATGAGCAAGGCTCTTGTGGTAGAAGAAGACATGGAGGAAATGTATAAGAGACAGGACCAACAAAATAGAGGAAAGGCCAACCAGAGTAAGTCGCATGGCTATGAGCCTGCAAATAAGAATCCAAGGTTCATGGCACCAACACCAAGAAAACCAAGTTAGAGTAATTATTCTAGGCCGCCTTTGCCTCCACCTACGAGATTTTATCGTCCGCCTAGTCCTACCTTTAATTCAAGAGCTTTAGTTACTCAAGGATTTTCACAAGCGGCATCGTCTACACTAGCAGAGGCATGTACTCAATGTGGAAAATCGCATAAGACATCAGAGTGTCAGCGTGGTACGGGGGCATATTTCAAATGTGGCAAGATGGGGTACATAATCAGGAATTGCCCTGAACTAAGAAGGGAAGGAGTATCGTCAGCCGCTACACCTAGACTGACATGATCCACGAGGCCTACAGTTCAAGGCCATGCCTCTGCGATCAATGCTCAGCTCAAGTAAATAATGACATAATCCAAGGTATAATTTCCTATCAATTGTCAATATATTACTTTAAGAATTTTTAGATGAAGAAGGTGCATAAATATGAATGGTCTTTTAATTCCTACTGACGATGAATGTTAAATTCTATCATGCACATCTGATCATTTAGGATATGTAATAAGATAGGTACCTTACAACTGTATAGAGAAAAAGATTATTATTATCATGAGGCATGAGTCTTGATAGACCTAGGGTCTAATCACTTATTTGTAACTCCTTAGTTTGCGGTAAGATTGAAGGTCATTCCCGAGTCATTGGATTTATTTTGTCCATGTCAGTTCCTACTGAAAGTTCACTGAACACAGATATATTCTGTTGATCAATCATTGTATGAGTTGAAGATCGCGAGATAGTAGCAAATCTCATTTTGTTGGATATGCAAGGATTTGATGTAATCCTTGGCATGGACTGGCTATCCGCTTATCATGCAAGCATTGATTGCCTACATAAAGTTGTTACATTCTGCCCTCCAAGAGAGAAATCATTTCAATTTAGTGGTGACAAAGCTAATATTGCACCATTCATCTTCGCAATACAAGCTGAACGTATGATGAGGAACAAATGCAGTGGTTATCTCGCATTTTTGAATGAACACCGAGATGAGAAGAATGACATCACTAAGATTTTGATAGTTTGCGAGTTTACTGATGTGTTTCCTGAAGAACTACCAGGATTGACACCAGATCGAGAAGTGGAGTTTGCAATTAACTTAGCCCCAGGTACGGAGCCTGTGTCGAAAGCACCTTACCGAATGGCTCCAGCTGAGTTAAAAGAGTTGAAAGAGCAACTACAGAGACTTTTAGACAAAGGGTTCATAAGACCAAGTGTTTCTCCTTAGGGTGCACCAGTCTTATTTGTCAAGACGAATGACAGGCCGATGAGATTATGCATCGACTATCGTCAGTTGAACAAATTGATAATCAAGAACCGTTATTCACTTCCAAGGATCGATGATCTTTTTTATCAATTTAGAAGACAACATTAAGAACCAGATATGGGCATTATAAATTCTTAGTGATGCATTTTGGCTTAACTAATGTGCCAGCTTCTTTCATGAACCTCATGAATGGTGTTCAAACCACACCTTGACACGTGTGGTAGTATTTGTAGATGATATCCATGTCTACTCAAAGACAAAAGAACACAAACAACATCTACAAATTACTCTGCAGACCTTAAGAGAACACTAGCTTTACGCAAAGCTCAACAAATGTGAGTTCTGGTTAGAACAAGTGAGCTTCTTAGGACACGCTGTCTCTGAAGTAGGTGTCAAGGTAGATCCAGCTAAGATAGAGGCACTGGTACAGTGGGAACAATCGAAGACGGTCACAGAAGTGAGAAGTTTTCTAGGTTTGGCTGGCTCCTACAAACATTTTGTAGAGGGATTTTCAAAACTTTCAGGTCCACTTACACAACTCACAAGGAAAAATGCGAAGTTCGAATGGACCGATGTGTGCGAGAAAAGTTTTCAAGAGCTTAAGAGGAGGCTTACTTTTGTACCAGTGCTTGCTATCCCAACGGGCACTGGAGGGTTTGTTGTATTTAGCGATGCATCACAGCTAGTAAAACCTTAGAGGTCTTCTAAGGACTCAAAGCTATGGCAGTAGGTTTCTATGTAGAACATAGGTTGTGGATCTTTACGATCGCTTGTAGTAGAGATACTTGTTGATCGTGATAGATGTACGGTGATAGGATACAAGATATGTTTTAGATTTTTGTCAGAATATGGAGGCATGATGATCATGATCACTATTAATTAAAACTTTGTTTCATTTTGACAGATCAATATTGCACCATGCAAAAGAGCGAAGATGGTACGCATCGGACTCAACAGACCGTATTACTCACTGCCATGTTAAGAGACACGGCTCACACCTCTCCATCCGCACTGGATGAGTCATGCTCAAGGTGTGGGAAGTGGCATAGGACTCAGGACTGTAGACGGGCCACAAGTGCGTGTTTCAAGTGTGGGCAAATTGGACAGATGATCAAACATTGTCCAGTAATGAAAAAGGAAGAGCCGACATCGGCAATGACTCAGGATACCTCTCGGTCCACAGTTCGAGGTCGTACAGTTGCCATCTCCTCATCTGCATCTATTGATACATGCGCGGTGTGGAATACATCATAAAACAGAGGAATGTAGGCGTGCCTTAGGTGCATGCTTCAAATGTGGTCTGGTGGGACACCAAATCAAGAACTGCCCAAATATGCATCAGGAGCGGGTAACATTGACATCTACTCCGGGAACTTTTCTACGTACAACTCATGGTCGTACTAGTGATGCATCGACACAAGATTACCAACTAGAAAATGAAGTCCTCCAAGGTATAGATTCATTATCGATTGTCAAGAGTTAATTCTAATTTTTCGATGATGAATGTCCTTAGAATTTGTGTTTGCCTTTAGCAATTGAGGAAAGTTATGACACCATCATATGTGCATTTGATTTAAATCACCTGCATGACATAAACGAATTTCAATTTCAAAATATTAACTATGTAGGTGAAATTATGATGACAGACTTGAATAAATCTTGACAGTTAGGGTATAATCACTTAAGGACAAGTTGTTTAGAAAAATCTAAAATTTAGTTGACGCTTATGAGCAATGATGTGTGAATTATGACTTGTAAACAAATTTCCACTCAACAGACCTAATCACAATGTTCTTCATTCAGACTAATAAATTATGAGTGATTAGTGTTCGGAAGCACTCCTTCCAACCTTGACTGCGGTTGTTAATGACAATAGTTTTATATGGGAATCCTTAGGGAGTTGGGGGAATTTAAAGTAATAGTGCCGGTAGTTGACATAAGCTACGGATGATGCAATTTAAGAACTAAAGCCTTGATTTGAGGAGCAATGGATTTCTTCGTGACTCCTCAATTTCCTATTAAATTGGTTCTCACTACCACAAATTTCGTTATTATATGGATTGTGTTGAGGGTGTGCACATGAAGAGATGATTAATGTGACAGCCCAGATTTCAGCACCTCAAAACCCGTGTCGTTGGTTCCACCCTCAAGGTCGCACCCCATAAATCACACAAAACACTTGGTGCATCCACATATATAGGAGAAATAAAGCACCATCTAACTAAGCAAAAAGAGTCATCAAAGAAAATAAATATCCATTTCTATATATAGGTAACTCAAAATATTTCAAAAGATGGTTCAGATCTCATGCCAAACGCATGAGCAAAAGAATCGAACCGAACCATCCGTGACAAGTCAAAAGTCACAAAAGATGGTTCATAAAAAAGAATAACGTATTACATGGAATTTTCTTCATACAAAACAAAATGGCTAGATGTTCCAAGCCGTACAATTCAGCTCTCAAAACACAAAGTCTCGTAGCAAAAGTTTACTAAAAGAATTCCTCTGAAGGTTGCTCGATCTCGTCCTTGGGAATGTACTCCGAATCTTTGAAATCAAGATCCTCGGTACCCTCAGCAGTCTTTAAACATGTGACTTATAGTCAAAGGGTTAGCTACATCATAACTCAGTAAGGAAAAACAATAGCAGAGATATCTTCTAATATCACACACATCTTTCATGACATATCTCAATACATACTAAACATAATTTAAAGCATTTAATGTAACTAAAAGTGAATATCTAATGCACAGTTTCAAAACACATTGTTCATGGTTTCCAGATTCCCTTATAACACACACACTTAAATCAATTACTTAAATAATTCCTCGAGCATGTATAGCATCGAGCCCCCGATGGAATACCCACCATCGTCATTCACATGAACCATTGCACAATGCCTTTGCCCAAGTCCCTTTGTATGATGTGACTTGTGTCGAATGAAGTATTTCCACTATTGGAAATCAAAGAATAGATATCCCGCCATATCGGTACACAATTTGTACGGATATCTCACCGTACCGATCACAGATATCCCGCCGTGTAGGTCACGGATATCTAGCCGTGTTAGTTGGGTATTCACATATGCAACCTTAAATCAATAGTGCAAACATACATATAGTTTATCACCGTGAATTTGTGATACTTAAAATAGTTTGAAGTTTTTTGGAAGAGACAAACACATTCATATTTACATCACTATTGATGTCACATACATAAGGATTCTGAATTCACGCACATAACACACACACACACACTTCTTGTGTTGATTACATATTCTAATTTCACATGTTCACAAGCTATGGAAGAAATCATGTTATTGCGGAAGCCAAGTCTGTAAATACATATGTTCCTATCACATCACTGCGCACATGCTAGCTGCAATCAAATATACATGTTAAAGAGTTTTCCTACCTCAAATGTAGTCACACGATGGTTAAACCAACCACATCTCGCATGAGTTCACACACTCATCCACACGTCAACTCTATAGTCAAAAGTGTCCAAACATTCCATGAGAATGCTTAAAGGAACCTAAGATATAAATTGTAAAAGAATTCAGAATGAAAGAAGAAACTTAAGTACTCTTTTCCTTGTGCAAGCGAGCCCTGAATCTCGTGCGCGCAAACACAGACAGGTCCATTTCTTGCGCGACCGATCTAACATTCAGTTATCTGGAGAGTCCCACGCGAGGCCTCGCGCGAGCGAGCCATATTTCACTTAAGTCTTCGCGCAAGCAAGACACAGAGCCCTCATGGACTTACTTAAGTTCTCGCGAGGCTCCCCAAGCCTTTTCTTTGATTCTCGCGCAAGCGAGCTCTGAAGCTCGTGCGTGCGAGAAACAAAGATATCCAGATCTAAGTTTCTCTTCAACTCGATCTTCACCAAATCTCATCCATCTTTCTCATACGCCATAAAGAACTTTAAATGCTACTTTTACAACATAATGAGTAAGGATTTCTTACTTTAAACACGACGATCCTCCCCGTAGATCGAATCGTTTTCTCTTGAAGAAAAAAAGGGTTTCAAAACCCAATCGGTTCAACACCTTCACGCTAAGTTCACCGATCCCCATGAGGTCATAAAAATCATCTTGTTCAAATCTCCACACACACTTGTACCACTTTTACTACAAACTATTGGATCCTCTCACAAGGATTCAACCAATCCTTCCTTCTCTTCTTAAAACCCTCTTTCTCCTTTCTTTCTCTCTCTATTTCTCAACAACTCAAACAAGGGAAAAAGAACTCACGTGTGAGAGCCCCTTATCCCATTAGTTGAGTTGCTTACTTGTAAAGCACAAACACCTAAACTATATGCTACCTTATCCACTAACTTCCTATGGTGTTAGACATACACACACTCAAGGTGTGTAAATTAACATGGGTTCCCTTGTGAACCACCTATATCATACCCTTCACACTCATCACCTGACTTACATGGTTTATGAAATTTAGGGTTATTACAATTAATCTTGACCTAACTTGTATATTTGACCTATTGATTGTGTCGGAATGATTTAAGGCATAAAGTATGAAATTTTAATTTCATTGTAGTAAGTTTTAAATAACCTCATTTTAGTATTGATAGTATACCTTTGCGGACGTAGGTGATGGTGAACGTGAGTATGCTTGCAGTTGATAGTTAAAACATTCTACTCGACGAGCATAGTGTATCTGGTCAATAATTTTGAATTTTGGTGGACGTTTCACCTTTAGACTAATGGTTACAATTATTAGTTCATGGTTAAAATCTTGGTGGTTATATTCATTGTACAGTAGTATCACGTGTGCTAGTTAAGGGTTGTAGGAATCCCCAATTTCACGTGAGTATATATTCAGGTTTGTGGATGCATTGTTATAAGGGGTGTAGATATGGTTTCATGTTTATCTATAATAATGGGTAGTTGGATATGTAAAAATGCTATGTATTCGAAATCTAGGGTCACCTTTCGCAATTCAAAATTGGTTATAGAAATGATGCCTTGTCACTAATGGTTAACATCGTTGTCGTGAAGATATGTTGAGTTAGTAGTAAATTTATAAGTGCTTGAAGGTATGGTTAATTTGGCTTATGATTATAATTCTGGATCAATAGTTCTAATCTCAAGGTCAATATATTTTTCTTTGTGGATATGTCCTTACCAACTATTTAGAGAGATACTTCATTAAGTTGTGACAATAGTGTTTCGTAGAGTGACCACCGGTCCAGTTAGTGAGAGATGGACATCCTTAGTGTACAGCTCAACAGATAGGTTTTTTTTTTTAATAGTGTGCGGTCGATCTTCAAACAATGTATTGTCACAAAACTCCATTAAATTCTGAGGCTTTGACCGTGTATAATTCCAATTCATTGCAGTGTTCACTGTGTAATTTGAGTTTAACAAATGATTACTATATTGGATAACCAAACATCACGTCGTAAATTTTCGAGGACGAAAATTCCTTTAAGATGAGGAGATTGTGATAACCTGGTTTAGAGGACGTTGAATCTTTATGAGGATACTCAGATGGTGCTGAGAGATAGCTGCGGACCTTGGAGTGATTTTGAGATAATTGGCAAAAAATTGATATTTCAAATTTTGGATAATTGTAACTTGTGGATAATGGTAACTTGTGGATGTATATGGTTTTGAATTACAACATAAATATGTTGATGGTTAAAATTTTTAATATGGCTGGTCTTAGATAATTTTAAATGATGGAATGTGAAAGACTTTGGGTTATTAGAAAATGGAAATTTTACTCATTTAAGTAGATTTTTTATGCATGGATTTTCAATGGGAAGATGTATGGATTTTATGCAGGTAAGTATTGGTATGCACTTTTTCTGGGTTCCTCTCGGTCCCCGTTGAATTAGTGGCCCAATTTTGTCCAAGTGGACTCTAGCGATACGGTGTTTGGAATGTTAGAAATAAAATAAAAAGAGGAGTTTTCTAGGAAGGTTCCTAGTTTGTTGCGATCTCCAGCTGCAGATATCAACACGTCAGTGATCACACTTTGGAGCGGGTGTGGGTTACTTCTTTACTGAATCATCCGCCTGCGAACGTCAGCAGCATTGACTCTTCTTATAATTTAGATAGTTTAGTTTTCCTTTTTCTTTCCCTGTTATTGCTATGATTCTAATTGGTTTAAATTTCCTAATTCTATTGTGAGTCTAGTTATATGGATTTATTATAGTGATCTAGTCTAATATTCTAATCCTATTATGAGTCTAATTAATTTTAGTGTCCTAATACTACTAGAAGTCCAATTTATATTAGTATCCTAATTATGTTAGGAGTCTAATTAATTTAAATGTTCTAATTTTATTAGAAATCTAATTAATTTAGTTTCCTAATGTTACTAGAAGTCTAATTAATATTAGTCTCCTAATCATACTAGGAATGCAGGTTTGTCGGTCCTGATAAAATACTAATTGAATCAAGTATGCTAGTTATACTGAAATTTTAAGTAAAGCAAGTATACTAGTTCCACTGCGACTCTGATTGAAATAGAGAACTAATTTTACTAGAACTCTAATTTAAGCAATGAATTAATTTTATTAAAATCTAATTAAAACAAATAAACTAATTTTATTAAGATCTAATTAAAACAATGAATTAACTATACTAAAAGTCTTATTAAAATAAAGGAACTAATTTTAGCAAATTTTCTAATCAGGTCGAGGAATTAACTTTACTAAAAAAATCTAATTTAAAATAATGAATTAACTCTACTAAAATTTTAATTGAGATAAAGGAACTACCTTTTACTAATTTTGATTAAAGCAACAAATTATATTATACTAAAATTCTAACTGAAGCAATGAATTAATTATACTAAAATTCTAATTAAAGCAATAAATTAATCCTACTATAAATTTAAGAAAAAGGGGTTTTGGGCCCGCCATGCTAAGGATGTTTGGCCTCATTCCCGAGTACCCTCTGTAAGCTCCCTTGGGCAAATCGGGTGGCTAAGATTGAAGCAAATTGAATTTTGGATTATAAAATAGTATTTTTAGATTTTTAGAGTCATTTTTGAGATTATAATCATGAATTAGATTATAAAACTAAATTCATATTGGGATTTTAGAAATATTAAACTCAGGAATTAAAACTAGAATTTAATGTTTTTGGACTGAATTCGGTTTCAAAATCAGAAAATCAGACCGTATGATTAAGGACTAGTTCTAGAAACTTAGAACTAGAACTAGAGATTAATGATAGGACTGGAGATTAAGGTTTTAGAACAAAATTAAAGTCTATGGTCAATGAAATAGGCCATCAGATTAAGGACTGGTTCTAAATTCCGAGATCTAGAACCAGAGATTAAAATTACTGTCTAAAAAAGGGGTGCTACGGTCTAAAACTGAAAATTAATATTAATAATTAAACTAGGAAAAATCCTAAACCTAAGAACTAAAAAAACTACGGTCGGAAACTAAAAACTAAATTCTTACCTGAGGTCGGGGCTGCGGAGAGGAATCTCAAAAATTTGAAGCTTGAATCTCGAAATCATGGCTATATTTCTCTATGGGTTTGTTCTCGAAATTCTCTGTACTTGCCATTCTCTCTCTACGAATTTTTAGCCTCTTTCGTCCAACCTCCCTAGTCGAATGAAAAAAAAAGCTTTTATAGGTTTTTTTCTAATTAAACGCCCAGTTTCAGTCGTTTAATCGAATTGTACGTCGGTTCCTCAGTGCTTAATTTCTTTGAGTCAGTCACCAACTCAGTGAGCGACTAGCTGACTTGCTCAACGAGTTTCCGAGTTCTAACAATGTTAGGACCAGTTGCACTCATGGTGTAGCGTGCGCAATCCGATTAAGCATCTCTTTCGGAACGTTTAATCGAGGAAGCTTGAGGGTCAAGGACAGTAAGACTAGGTCAGGCGTAGGCCAATTGCACGCCAATGGTGGGGCGCTCAATCTGATCACGTGTCTCATGTGAGGCGTATAATCGAGTCTCAAGGTGGTCTGTGGAAAGAAAGTCTGGTCTTAAAGGGGACTGATTGCACGTGTGTGGTTTAGCGAGCGATCGAATTGCACGCGTGGTTTTAGGCGCATAATTCGGGGCTATCTGTGTCTGGGTCGGGTCTAAAATGTCAGACTATTATTTCAGCCTACATTCCAACTATATACTGTTGTTTCAGTATATAGTCTCCCTACATTGGGATATGAGCCACAGAGCTATTGTTTCAGCCTGTGTTCAGTCATGTACTATTATTTCAGTGCATGGTTCCTACATTAGGGTTAGGGGGTCTGAAATACAAGACTATTATTTCAGTCTACATTCTAACTATATACTATTGTTTTAGTATATAGTCTCCCTACATTGGGATCTGAGCCATAGAGCTATTATTTCAGCATGCATTTAGTCATGTACTATTGTTTCAGTGTATGGTCCCTTCGTTGGGTTATGGGGTCTATGCTACAGAGCTTCTGTTTCAGCCTGTGTTCAGCCATATACTATTATTTAGCATATGGTCCCAATTAGGGTTGTGAAATTTCCAGAGACAGCAACTCTTTTTAAAAAAGTCACGAGTAAGGTCAAAGGTTGATCGAACAGATTTGTATATTCCGAGAGGGAAAAATAGGGGTGTCTACAGATGCCCCTCTTTGGCACGTTACGGCGCGCTCTTGTGAAGTAAGAACGCGTCGAAGAAGTAGACACCCCTCATTCGAGGTGTCTTCTAGTTTCTCTTGAAAAATCACAAATGTGAACTGGAGATGCTGACATGACATGCTTGGCTTTTTTATCTATCAGCGCAAGCTAAGATTGAGCAATTGGGGGCCCAGTGGTAGCTATCAAAAGGCATGTTCCATGCCGTGGATGCCCAGGGGCGATCCTGTTACGTGTCGCAACCCGCTGTCATAGACTGTTGACAGGGGAAGTCAGCGTATCCTATTCTGCGGGTGCAAGGGGTATCCCGTCGCGTGGTGTGATCTGCTGTGAGTGACAGTTAAATGAAAAGGAGAATCAACATATCCTAATCTTTGGGTGCAAGGGGCACCCCACCACATGTCGCGACCTGCTATAAGGGGCAGTCAAACAGAGGGGTATGACGCAGTCGAGGTACTGGGGGGCGTCATACAAATGTCCATAAGTAAGGTCCATGGATCAATAATATAATGTAATATAATGTCGAAGGCTTTTGCAAGTCATGTCAGACCAGGCGCGTCATTGCTCACACCAATGTGCGTCAGGCGTTCCTTTTCCAATAGGCGTTTGTAAATTCTTAAAATAAATATACTCATTGTTTGGTTTCCCAGGGGAATGGCTGGTTCGGGCTGTTACTTGAAGTGAATTTTGATAGGTAAGAGGTCTTTCTGTTTATTATTATCTTGTTTTTTTTTTTAGTTGTTTTTTTTTTTTTTTTAGGTTTTGGAAGTAAGGGATGTTTTTTTTGGAGTAAAAGATTTTTGGTTTGAAAAGCAAGAGATTTTTTTTTGAAATTTTGGGATTTTAACTTAAGATCAATTCGATGGTAAAACGGTGAAAAACGTGGCTTTCGAGATGTCGCTGAGCAGATCCACCAGTACGGGATTTCTGGACCCGACCATTGATGTGGTTGTCAAGACGACACTTGGCATGTCGGATACTCCGTCTAACATTCTCAGCGAATACTGATGATTGTCTCTTATGGGAGGACTACAGTGATTCACGAGTTGAGAGAGATGGGTTTTGAAAACATTTTGGACTTAATCATAGCTAACTATATATTGCAAGGAATATTGAGTAAAAGAGAGGGGAGCAGTTCTTACCTGGGGGTGATACTTACCTGTGTTGTGCGTAGCTTGTGTAGTCTGTGATGGGATTGATGGGTTGTCAGGATTTTTGTATAGCTGGTGGCGGGACCGGCTGGCAGTCGCTGTGACATCATGATGGGACTTTGGGGATTTCTTTTCTTTTCTTTGGCTGCATGCTGGACATGTCCTTGTGGGACGTGGGGAATTTTACTTTCTTTGGCTGTGTGTTGGATGAGTCCTGGTAGGACGTGGGGAGAAATTCAAGATGCTCACGCTGGAACTTGGCATTGGTTGGATGCGAGGGGACATGGGAGGAGTCCTGACTCTTCATGTATTTCTGCTGCAGTGGTGTCTGGTGACTATTATGTAGCGAGCAATTCGGGAGAGAGCTCTTTGCTTTAGCAATGGGACACGATCGAGCTTTCTTCCTTTTCATCATATGGCGTGGCAAGTGTTGTTTGAGCTTTTTGGGTAGTGATGTTTGTGATGGGATGTCAGCTGAGCATAGTTAGCGATGAGACTTTCAGAAAGTTTGACTCCATGCGCGATTTCATGACGGGGTTTCGGGGAGGTGTGATTGGTGTCAAGGTTGTAGGACCAAATGAGATTGTTGTGTCGCGATGGGGCATGTTCATGGTGGGAACGAATCATAGTTGCATCGTGAGAGGACATATTCATGAATGTGTGTCGAGGTTGTGTCTGGATGTTATGGGGCGTTGTTTGCGATGGGATGCTGGTAGGATAGTTGCACGATAGGTGTGTCTTATTTCTTTCTTTGGCAGATCTTGGGTTATGCGATCACATTGTGATTGTGTCGTGATTGGCTTCATTTTTAGCTTCTCACGAGAGGATGTGTGGTGGCGCGATAGATTTATCACGATGGGACTGGATGCTGTTGTGATATCGTGTGTGTGCATCTTATTGTGATGGGACGTGCGTGATGGGGTTATGTCATTCTTTTTGAATAGCGTGTGAGGCCACGCGATGGAACAGGGGAATTTTGATCAAGATTGGGTGCAAAAGATGTGAAGGTGTAGATTCTGTTCATAGTAAGCCATTGCACGCCTATTTTTGACCATGCAATCACAAGTTTGAAGGGTTGTTTATGCATGTGTGAGTGTGCGAGTGATTGAATTATGCGTTCAAACTCTTGCACATGATCGGGGCATCACTAGGTCACTGCGCAGGCGACTTTTCGTATTGCGCGGCCTATAGTGAGTGGGTGATCAGGTCACTACGAGGGAGGCCTTTTGTATTGCTCGGCTCGTGTGAACTATTTGATAGGGTTACGTGGTTCAAGTATTGTGCGTGATCGGAGTGTCGCACAGGCGGCGTGAATGATGGTTCAATTGTGTGCTCAGGTCGGAGCGCGTGTTTTGGATTAAGCGCAATGTGCGTGGCGCGTGTTCTGGATTGAGTGCATGTGCATGGGCGCGTGATTAAGTTCGTACTCTATATAAGAGAGGTAGCCTTCATTTGTTTCTCATTCTCTGGTTTAGTCTCGAGTTTTACTTTTTCTGGATATTGTGTTCTAAAATTCGTGTTTTAGTGATATTAGATTATCAAACCATTTGATTGGGATGCCGTTTCTTCCTATGTTCCTTATTTTGTGTGATCTTCGTCTTGAGATGATGCTCGGGGCAACATTATTTTGGGAATGGGTGGTATTGGGAATGAGGGTGCTAGTCTTCACATCGATCCCTTTTAGGGAGCAGTGAAGGCACCGTTGAGGAGGCGGCGGCGGAGGAGGTGAAGATAGCGGAAGAGAAGGTGTTACAAGTGGAGGGATGTAATACCCAACCAATCCTTCCTGAAGCCTCCGATTGGACGCTCCACTTCTCGCTTTGTTTTCATTTCGAGTTTCTAGTTTTCGTTTTGGGTTGTAAGTTAGGTTCTAGGTTTTCGTTTTGGGTAATAAATTAGGTTCTAGGTTTTCGTTTTGGGTAATAAATTAGGTTCTAGGTTTTCGTTTTGGGTTATAAATTAGGTTCTAGGTTTTTGTTTTGGGTTGTAAGTTCAGGATTTATGCCTCCGGTGATACATGTAAAGAAATTTTAAATTATGAATAAAGATGTGTTGTTGTTTTTTTTGTGCTTATTTACTTTTTTAACTCATTTAATGGATTAGTTAGGCATATTTTGTTTGATTTAGTTTAGTTTGTGCTTTATCTCAGAGTTTTGGATTCATTCTGGATTTATTGAGGGTTTATCCCGAGATTGATTTGTTTTTTTGAGTTTTGTTTAGAGAGTTCACTTGGTTCTAATGGGTTTGTTGGGGGCATTTTTTGGTCCCAAACAAGTCAGGGTTTCCATTCAGAGTTTTCTTGTTGTTTGTTTTGTTTAAGGTTTAGGGTATTTTTTCTAGTCCTTTAATTTAATTCAAGATAACACTTGTTAGAAGTATATGAATTTTCGAAGAGTTCTAGATGGTTGTTGGGTGTTTTACTCCTATTGCTTTATCTAAGCTTGTCACAGATCATGGTTTTTCGAAGGGGGGTATGTGTTTGGTTTGGATTTAATTAGATTAGAAGAGTTTAAAAGTGTGACACTTGTCACTCTATGGTTTAGGAAGTATAGGTTATAAGTGAGCCCAAGGCTTTGGTTCTTTTTCATTTTTGAATTCTATTTCAAGTTTAAGATTTTAAAAGTTTTGGAGCATTTTTTTTATTTGTGATTTTTGGGCATTCTTTGTTGATGTCTTTTCTTCCTTTTTGTTTTGTATCCCGGGTATTGAACCCAAAGAGTTGTGATTGCTGAGGATTATTGGGAATTCGAGGTGATGCTAGGGTTGGTGCTATCAACCCAACTCGAAGTAGTTTCCCGAATAAATCTTGATTCGGGCATTGCCTGAACGTGCGGATTTTAAATTTCTTGTTTTAAGTTGTGTATTCAGAGGGTATGCCCTCAGTGTATTTTGTAATTATTTATTCATTTATGAAGTGGTTACATTTTTAAATTCCTCTTGTGGTTATGTAGTAAACTTTTGGTTTGATTTATCTTACAACTTATTGAACTTGTTTTGGGTGTGATGCTTTTCTTATTTAATATTTCTTCAAGTTTGGTTCGATTGGGTTTATTTTATTTCGAATTTGGGGTATGTTGGGAGCATTTTTAGTTTAGTTTAGTTTAGTCTAAGATCAAGTGCATGAGTGATGGGGGATATTTTTTTCATCATTTTTTTTCAATTTAGTTCGGTCTTAGTTGAAGTGTATAAATGATGTTGGGGGGTATTTTTTTTATTTTAGTTTGGGGTGTATATATATATATATTATTTAAGTTAGGAGTGTTTTTGGATTGGTCTTAACCAGGGCAGAGTTTAGTTCGGTAATCAGTGTCGGAAGTCTCCTAATTTAGGCCTATGAACTTGCTATTCTGGGGCATATTTTTTTGTGTTTCTGGGGATTTGCGTGCTTCACTCCGGGCACATAAATAAATTGCATGTTGGAATGGGAGCGCGCATTTTAGAGGGTCAGCAAGTCATTAAGTGCTAATGTCAGGTCGTTTAACCGAGTTAAACGCACGGCATGGGACACAAGATTAGGGCGGTGGCCGGTCACTGTGGGGATGACTGTTGGCATTCGCGCGCGCTGGTTCGGGTGCATAAGATGATTACACATCTGATAGGCTGTATGCAACCAGTGCATCGGGTTAGTTTGAACAAGCAATGATTCGTTTACGCGCTCAAGACTGATCATTTGATCCAAATTAAGCATGGGGACGGTGGTGAGTGATTGGGTTGAGCAAGTGAGTTTACGCGCACGATTTAGCCGTGTGTTATAAATAGTTCAAAAACTTTTCATTTTTTTCATGCTATCTGTTTTGGTCTTTGATTCTTCGTTTCCTTATTTCTTTACGCTCTAGTTTTCGTGTTTTGGTGATATCTCGCGATCCGGTCATCTATTTCAGGCGCCGTTTCTTTCATTCTCTAGTTTTTCGAGCTCTTTCTTCTAGGATGGAGGGTGAGGGTATTGGTAGGCACGATTGTTGACAAATGAAAAATACCATTTTTCACCCCTAAACTTAAGTCTTGATAGACCTTTGAGAGAACTAAATAAGTGTTTTAAGTGCCTATGTTGCAGCTAACAATAAAGACAAACTTAACCATAAAAGCAGCTCAAAAGTGCCAAAAAGATGACAATCCATGTCAGTCCAAAGGAAGGAAGTGAAGAAACAACCTCATCAGCTGTGGAAAAGTCTAAAAGGAAGAGGCAAAGACCTGTAAGAGAAGCAGGGAACAATTCGAACAGAGAAATGCAATACAGAGTTCTTTTCGCAAAGAACCTGCACTTTTCGTAAAGAACCTGGAACTCTGAGAAAAGGACTAAAACTCCAGGCTTAGTTTTCGAAGAGCATCTGAACTCTTCGAAGAGAAGATTGAACTTTGCGAAAAGGAGAAAACACAATTCGAAGAGAGATTGAACATTGCGAAAAGAGCTTCAGAAGTCACAGCACTTTGCGAAAAGGCCCCTAAGCTCTGCGAAAAGGTATTCTGGAGATTCGCAGTTTTAACAAGGGCAATTCAGTAATCTGTTGCACGCATCCCAATGCATTTTAAAACCTAGGGACATTCCAGAGGGTTCTAAGCATAAAGCAATGGAATATTCCACCCCACGTGAGCACCTAGAGAGGGAATAACTTGGCGGGAACTTCTAGAAACTCTAACAAACTTTCAAAATGCATAACAGAATTGATGCCTTTTTCACCTGATTGGCTGAAACAGATCGAGGAATTCTGATTGGCCAGAATAGATCTCGATCCCCGTGCTCAACTACCATTGGTCAATACAGATCTGAGAACCTCTGATTGGTTGATACACATCTGAGCAGGACCTGGGGAAAGCTATAAATAGACAAAGCATTTGCCCAATTGGGGCATCTAGATTTTGAGTTTCATTCCTATTCCCCCATTTCCAAACCAGATAGTTTGTCTGAAATCCCTGTAATAGCTTCACTTTGACTTGCAATTGAGAGTTGTGAGACATTTCTGTAATTCAAAAGAGAGTTGTATTCAAGACTACAGAGGCTTTAAGCGCTAGCTTTCTGTAATTGTAAGTGGATTTGAAAAGGTTGTCAGAACCGTATTTTCTCAATTGGACTCATGTTAAGGGTTCCCTCTGATCTCCTTATTGCATTAGACTCCTTTAGATTTACTGTTTTTCATGCAATTTCCCTTGATTCATTAATCCTGTGAGAATTAGTGTTGGTAACCTAATCTCTCACGGCATTTGTAGTGATGCTTCTTGTTCTAAACTAAGGCTTTGGATTAAAGACTGTTGGATGGTTTGTGGCCATTAAAGTGGACAGACCATAGCCATAAGCTTAAACCTAATCCTTAAATTAGATTTATTTCTCTTACATCTGTGCTTGTAGCCAGATGAAGATTGGAACACCTCTGCTGAGCTGCAGTTATTCTCATTAGATTTCAAAGACCAAATCAGATTTAGATATTACTTCTCCATCTTTGTTTCAATCATTCCCCCAACTCGGATCTGGATCATTTAGTTTAAAATTTTCTTTGTTTTTAGTTTGTTAAACGTGACAAATTCAAACCTCTCATCTTATCAACTTTCTAGATAAGATAAGAAGCCAGATCTGGTAGCTCAGATCTGGAGGTTTATCTTACATTTTAAACAAATTCTCTATGGACGATCTTTCACTCACTTACTTTTAAAACTTGCTACAATTGGCCCTGATCTTGCAGGCTAATTCTCTTCTAACTGTGCTGATATTTCCTTATTTGTTTATATAGTCTAGCGCACCTGTAATTTAGCAGCTATAAATCTGTTTTCAAAACTCACATAAATCAAGCACACTAAGAAGATACCAACAAGTTTTTGGCGCCGTTGCCGGGGAATTTGTTCTAAAATAGATAGACCTAAGTTTTTCATTTTAATTTTTATCAGTACTAAACTATTCTATTGTTTATACTTGTGCAGTTATTCATATTCCGATTTTTAAAGAAGGGAAATTACTGAAAGGAATTCTGAAGGTTTGCTGTGCATAATCAGATTTTTTTTGTTCTGAGTTGTATGTTTGGTAGGACTCTCAGCCCTGAGATTCTCCCATTGAATTTAGAAGTTTAAAGGCTACTACGAACCAAGCAAACAACATACGTAATTCGCTACTATGGGTGAAGAACCTAGACTTTTGAGGGATTACTTTGCACCTGGTGCTTATAATTCCCCCTTTTGCATTCAATTTCCTACTGTTGAAGGAAATTATGAGATCAAGTCATCAACTATCCAAATGCTTCCTTCCTTCCATGGGCTGAGTAAGGAAGGCCCATACAAACATGTGGATGAATTCTTGGCTCTTTGCACCACATTCAACATATGGGTCGGGTCGAAGCAACCAAGAGGCTCTTTCCTTTTCATTAAAGGATAAAGCTAGAGCATGGTTATCCATGTTAGCACCAAACAAGATCACTTCTTGGAATGATTTGCGGTCAATTCTTAGCCAAATATTTCCCAATGTCTAAAACAAGCCAATTGAGACAAAGTATCATTTCATTCTCCCAAAACTCAACTGAAACTTTCCATGAAGCATGGGAAAGATTCAAGGAACTGTTAAGGCAATGTCCTCATCATCAAATTCCCAGGTGGCAGCTGGTTCAAAGCTTCTATCAAGGAATTGATCAAAAAGGCAAAAATATGGTGGATGCTTCCTGTGGAGGCACTTACTTGCAAAAAATAGTTGAAGAGGTTTGGAACTTATTTGAAGTGATTGGTGAAAACTCCACTCAGCAGGAATCTCTGTCAAGAAAAATTGAAAATCCTGCTAGGTTGAACAACCACCAACCCACCAAAGGGAAGATCTATGAGGTGAATGAGTTGGAAAGAAAGATGGACAATCTAACCACAAAGTTTGATAGATTGATGGACTCACTTAAAACTCCAAATATTTCAAGAGTAGAGGAGGCATGTCTGATATGCCAGTCCCCTACTCATTCACTTGACCAATGTCCTGTTGCATCACAGTTCCCAGATTTAATGGTGGAACAAGCTCATGTTGCTCAATCATTTGGACAGATGCAGTCAAATGAATATCCATGGAGAGCACACCCCAATTTGAGGTGGAACCAGGGGAATTACCAATCCCAACAACAGCAACAACCAAAGAATCAAATGCCTTTCAAAACTGCACAGCCGTATCAGCAGAATTTTTATGTCAAACCAAACTTTCAAAGATGACCCATTCCACAACAACTGCGTGATGCCCGATTCAAAACCCTTCCAGTCCCTTTCTTTTGAAGATCAAGTCCTAAATTCACTCCAAAATTTAGGATCTTTAACTCAAAGCGTGAATTTTCACAGAGCATAAAGAAGATTGAAGAAACATTGGGACTTTCAAATACCTTGGCAAAAGAGAGGAAGGAAAGTTACCCACCAACCTTGAACAATCCCAAAGGATGCTTTATGGTTGGAGAAGCTTCTAATTCACATGAAGAAGTAAATCACCACTTTGAGAAGTGGAAAATGATAGATAACAAAGTGGTCAAGAAGAAAGAAATGAGGAAGAGGATAAAGATATGCAAAGAAGAGCTTATAGCAAGGGGTTCGATGTACCTTAAAAACTAAAAAATGAAAAATAGAAAAGTAAAAAATTTAAAACACTTCTAAAGTCAGTAGATGAAAGATTAGTTCCTCATTTACCATTTCCTCATGCAATGAAATCTGTATCCCCTTTTGATAAAGGGAACACAAAAATAGATGAGATGATGGAGACTTTCAAGCAAGTCAAGATAAATTTACCTTTGCTTGAAGCAATCAAACAAATTCCACCATATGCAAAATTTTTGAAAGATGTTTGTACTCACAAAAGACAGTCTAGGATACAGTTGTCCAAAAAGGTCTTTGCTATGGAAGGAATTAACCAGGTGTTATCCATTGCTACACCTCCTAAACTTCAAGATCCTGGAATCCCCACAATCCCTTGCATTATTGGGGAACACACCATTGAAAAGGCTTTATTAGATTTGGGTGCTAGTGTCAACCTACTTCCATTCTCAGATATGAGAAACTAGGTTTGGGAGAATTAAAACCCACTCATGTGGTGTTATAACTAGCGCAGATCCGAAAGAAAGAGAGGGATGATTGAAGATGTATTGGTGGGAGTAGATAAATTCTTCTATCCTCATTTTCTAGTTTTGGATATGGAACCAACCAAAAGCAAAACTTCCATCCTCATTTTGGGAAGACCATTCTGGCACAAAGAAATGCTTGCATTCAATGCAGTCTGGTATTATGGAAGTCTCATTTGGAAACATGAAGGTAAAATTAAATATTTATAATGCAACACGTACCTCAATTCAGCTCAAGAATGTTTTCATGTTGATCTATTGGATGAACTTGTGGAAGGGACTTTACAACAATTAGGGTGAAGACTTCACCACAAATGTTAAAGATGCTTGGGGATATAAAAAGAAGCAAGTTGTATCTCAAATTCGAGGAAATAAATGTTGTGCAAGGAACTCTTAATCAATCAAAGTTTCTCTTCTTGGAAACCTGCTACTTCCCCTTCCACAAACATCTAAGGTACCTTTTGTTACCTTCTTTTCTCACCCACTGATTTAGAACTAAAGTACCGAGAAAAATTTTAAGTATGTGTTCTTAGGTAATCATAAATCATTGTCACCATTATTTCTTCCTCTCTCACAAAGGAGCAAGAGGAAGAGCTGTTGATAGTCTTGAAAGAACATAAAAGGGCAATTGGCGGACTATTGCTGATTTAGGAGGAATCAATCCAAATTGCTTTGCATGCACAAAATCTACTTGGAAGAAGATGCAAAGCCTTCTAGAGAAATGCAAAGGAGGTTGAACCCTCATATGCAAGAAGTGGTCATGAAAGAGGTTGTTAGTTGTTGGATGCAGGGTCATTTACCCCATTTCAGATTCAAATTGGGTAGCACCTACGTGGTACCTAAGAAACTGGAATCATTGTTGTAACCTCGATTCGTGAGCTTATGTCAACCGGACAAACAACTCGGATGGAGAGTCTGATTGATTACGTAAAATTAAATGCAATGACCGTAAAAGACCATTTCCTCACATTCGTTGATCGATCTTAGATAAGCTAGCGTGAAAGCTTATTACCGTTTTCTTGATGGTTACTCTAGTTACAACCAGATTCTGTGTACCCACAAGATCGTGAAAAGACCACATTCACGTGCCCTTTTGGCACTTTTGCCTATAGGAGAATGCCTTTTGGTCTTTGTAGTGCTCCTACCTTCCAAAGATGCATGTATGCAATTTTTCCGATATGATTGACCAATTTATGGAGATTTTATGGATGATTTCTCAATCTATGGCATGATTTTTCCAGTGTTTACACCATCTCAAATTGGTACTACAAAGATGCTAAGAAACCAATCTGGTTTTGAGTAAAAGACCATTTCATGGTCACCCAGGCATTATCCTTGGCCATGTTGTTTCCCACAAGGGCATTGAGGTGGACAAAGCAAAATTGAGTTAATTGCACATTTACCACCTCCCAAACCGTTAAACAAATCAAGTTTTTAAGACATGCCGGATTTTACGTAAGGTTTATCAAGGACTTCAAAGAAATAACTAAACCTCTTTGTCATTTGGTGTGCTAAGATGTCCCTTTTGTTTTCAATAATGAATGCATGAAGGCTTTTGAATTCCTAAAATCGATTTCACTCCAATATTGCGTGTCCAGATTATTCATTACCTTTTGAACTGATGTGATGCATCGATTATGCTTTGGGAGCTGTCCTTGGACAGAAAAGATAAGCTGCCTCATGTTATAGCTTATGCCAAGAGATCAATGATTGATGCAGCTCAATTATACAACAACCGAGAAGGAGCTGCCGGTAATTGTTTTTGCTAGAAAAATTGGTCATATGTCTTGGGTTCACAAATAGTGGTGTTCATCGACCACTCGCCTTGAAATACCTTCGTCTAAGAAGGACACCAAACCAAGATTAATCGTGGATTCTCCTATTACGAATTTGATCTGATTAAAGATAAAAAGGGGTGGAGAATGTGGTGGTGATCACCTCTCCGAATTTTAATCATTGAGATTGATAGGTTGCCTATCAATGAATCTTTCCCTGATGAGCAACTTTTTTCCATTAGTGAACACACTCCTTGGTTTGCCAACATAGTCAACTTTTTGGCTACTGGAAGAATTCCTCACCATTGGAATATAATGGATAAAGATCTTTTCTTCTCAAAAGTTAAACACTTCATCTGGGAGGATCCTTATCTGTTTAAGAGTTGTGCAGATCAAATAATAAGAAAATGTGTCCCTGACCAAGAATTTCATAGAATACTTTCTATGTGTCATGAACAGGCCTGTGGAGGTCATTTTAGTGGGAACAAAACTCCTGCAAAAGTTTTGCAGTGTGGATTTTATTGGCCTACAGTTTTCAAGGATGCCCTGCAACATTGTAAATCCTGCCAGAACTGTCAGAAATTAGGCAGCATTTCCAAGAGAAACTCA
Organism: Chloranthus sessilifolius; assembly: GCA_021018995.1. NCBI lineage: Eukaryota > Viridiplantae > Streptophyta > Magnoliopsida > Chloranthales > Chloranthaceae > Chloranthus > Chloranthus sessilifolius. Next base: position 36,271,571 of record CM037597.1, on the reverse strand, counting down.
ATGCCTTTACAGCCTATTTTGGTAGTTGAGTTGTTTGATGTTTGGGGGATAGACTTCATGGGTCCCTTTCCTCCTTCCAATGGGAATAACTTCATTTTAGTAGCTGTGGATTATGTATCCAAATGGATTGAAGCCACAGCTACTAAAACAAATGATCACAAAGTGGTCTTGAAATTTCTTAAGGATCACATTTTTTCCAGGTTTGGTTTTCCCAGAGCCATTATCAGTGATGGGGGAAGCCATTTTTGTAATAGACATTTTGAAACATTGTTGAAGAAATACTCTGTGACTCATAGAGTAGCCACTCCATATCATCCACAAACCAGTGGACAAGTGGAGATTTCCAATAGAGAAATCAAACATATTTTGGAAAAGACTGTGAAGAAGGACAGAAAGGATTGGTCCTTTAAGCTGAATGATGCATTGTGGGCATATAGGACAGCCTATAAAACCCTAATTGGTATGTCCCCATTTAGGTTGGTCTATGGCAAAGCATGCCATTTACCGGTAGAGTTAGAATATAAAGCTTTTTGGGCCATTAAAACATTGAACATGAATCTAACTACTGCTGGGAATCACAGGAAAATGCAACTTGCTGAGTTAGAAGAGCTGCGAATGGATGCATACACCAATTCAAGATTATATAAAGAGAAAGTCAAAACTTTTCATGATAAAAATTTATTGAGAAAAGAGTTCACAGCTGGTTCTAAGGTATGGTTATTTAACTCAAAGCTCAAGTTTTTCCCAGGAAAACTGAGATCTAGATGGGATGGGCCATACACTGTCATTCAAGCAGCCCCTTCGGGAGCTGTTGACATCCTTGATCCAAGTAATGGAAGAATCATAAAGGTCCATGGTCAGAGGCTCAAACCATGCATTGAAAATACCCAGGAGCCTGTGCTGCCCATCTATCATCACGAATCTCCAAAAATTTGATGGTAGAAAACTGTACATTATGTTTATATATCATAGTTTTTGCTTATTTTCTCTGTTTCTGCTTTTATCTCTTTTCGCATAGTTGAAACATGCTTAAAGTTCAGTCGTAAAGTCATAATTCGCTTTCGAAAGCAAAGATGTGCTTTTCAAATAGTTAGAGCTGAAGCCATTTTCTTTTCGAAAAGATAGTTCTGAAGCTAATTTCTTTTCGAAAAGATAGTTGTGAAGCTAATTCCTTTGCGAAATGATGTTTCTGAAGCTGTTAACTTGTCGAATGGTACTGATGCCATTCGCAATTGTAAAAAGGTCTCTTTTGGAACTTTTCAAAAACTTAAAGGCACTTTGCGACATTAACTTTGAGTATATTTAAACCCCTTTCGACGGTGGGGTTTCATTTCAAACTCTTTCTGCAGAGCGACTCTTCAACTGCTACCCTACTTCGCTCTCTCCTTGCACGAGTTAACAAGTTTACTACCCTTTTGTAACTGATTGTGTAGATCATTTGCATTTTCAGAGAAGGATTTCAGCTAATAATCTGGGGGATTTTTGCAAAGCAAACAAACTCGTTCAAACATAAACCCTAGATCTCAGTATTTCTCTACCCATTCTCTCTGGTTATCATTTAGTAATTTGATTCTGTGTCAGCATCTATTTTGGGCATTTTTTTACATCAATCTAGAATGGGAAAAGCAGAGAAATCATTGGCCGTAATGTTCTCCAAATCCTCTGCTAAGAAAGTGAGCAAACCGACCCCAAAAGCTAAAGGAAAAGCCAAAACTTCAGCTAAACGGAAACTTTCAATGGATAAGGCAGACAGGGTGGAGAAAGGAAAGAAAATTAGCCATGAGGAACCCACCGTCCGCTAGCCCCGAGCTGAGCTTACTCCTTCCGCCCATTCATTTGGTCCTACCAAATCCTTCATTGACGCCGAAACTAATACGAATGATGGTAGACGAAACTTTTTCGTCACCAAACCGTAGTGCTTGCCATCCTTACGATACCTTAGAGAGGCTTCACTAAGCAATATCCTTACCCCTTGCTGGAGAAAAATTTACCCAAGGATGGTGAAGTTATGGTACCAAAACCTAGTCAAGGTCAATAAAAAAAGATCTTTGATGTCCCTACCCTTGTAATTTTCATTGATGATTGCGATCTTCTTGTGACATTTGAAGACATAGGGAACGCTTAGGGATACCATTTCAATTTGATCCTCCGGTCCTTTGGCTGCTCGAACGGCCTCTTTAGAGATAGATCGCCCATTTAACCCAAGGTATTGTGGGCACTGGGCAGTCCATCATGAGAAGAGACCTTGCCCCCCAATTTCTATTAATGGATTCCATTTTAAGGGGCAGCTTTTATGTCACTGGGCACAGCCAAGAGAGGAGAACACCAATTTTAGAGGCCCTCTTTCATTTCTCCAAGGGGCAATTTTTCAATGCCCCTATGTTAATTTTTAAAGCTATGGCTGATGTAAGTACTAAGCTGAAGAAAGAGCAGAAGATAGTGGCCTACCATTTGGCGTGATTGATCACAGCCTCCTTAGAGCCAAATTGACATTGATAGTGAGGAGCCATTTGAAGTCATTACCCTCACAATTTTAGGAAAAGGCTTGTACTACAAGCCAGGGCCGAGAAGGATGAGAGAGGCAGGTGAACTGCACATGCCCTGCTACTACACTGAACTCAGAGTTGTGAGTGAGCCGAACCCACATCTGTAGATGAGCCTCCACCAAGCCACCCCCTGCATTTGAGCTTACAATTGAGCCTGCCCGCCATGTTGCTGATCCAAATTTGTCGGAAGCAACTCGCCTGATCCATTTCGCTAACCCTTGTGGTGACCAGCTAGCTGCCCCACTCCTTGAAACATCTCTACAAGATTTTGGTGACCAATTGTGCTCAGCTGCACCTACTTTGGAGGAAGTTCCCCTTGCACCCTACTCCCCTACTCAAGCCCATGCACTATCACCTATCCCAACTGTCCCATCTCCCACACATTCCATCATTCCAATTGTGGACTCCCCCTCTACACCAACCACTCCAACCATTCTCACACCACCAATTTCACCCTCCAATGCCCAGGCTTTAGAGGAGTTAGCTACAGATTTTATTGCCCCATCCCCCTGCACTCCTCTGCTCCAAAGCCCCTCAAATTCCCCTGCTCCATCAGCCCACACACCGGAGACCTCCCCTACACCTAAACCTGAGCCCTTCACTACAAAGGCCTACTCTTCTCTAATGGGTTCTATTTTTAAACCATGGAGCTAGACCCCACCCCTATACCTGCTCCTCCTCCCTTCAGCCACTTTCCAACCTCTCCCTTTACAGCCATTGCACCTCCTCCCTCCACCTCAGTTGTCCTAGTCTCTACTATGCCCACCTCTCCCACACCTGCATCCATTACCCAAATCCTTACCTACCTCCAATCCATCCAAGCCCAACTTCAAACCAACATGCATAATCCCCAGAACCATGGAACTGCTCCATACCTTTGCTTCCACATCCCAAACAACCACCATTACCCCAGCACCTATTTTTTCTTCCTGTGCCACCCAAACGGATCCAGAGGTAATATTGGTTGATCTGCCCACCCCACCACTACTACCTGGGCAACACATACTCAAACCGAAGCTCCTTTGATTCCATCCCTCCACCACTCCCCATTTTCTTTGAGCACGCCACCGCAGCACCACCCCCTTTCTAGCCACTTCTCCCCCCCCTACCACAGCTGGGCCACCTTTAGTCCCCTACCATTCCATTCCCCTCCCCCGATATGCCACCCTCATCAAAGCCATGGAAAATAACCCTTATATCCGCAGAGATGTTCAAAAGGGGCTAGCTGATTTGCAAGCTTACATCCGCACCCCCTATGAAAACCAAATCAGGAAGTTAGAGATTTTTATGAAATTTGAAAGAGATAAAATGCGGGACCTGCTGGGTCAAACATTTCAGCTGGTGAGGACTGAGCAACACAAGGTGTCCATGTTGCAAGCCCAACTGGATCAAGAAAAATTGAAGACCACTAGCCTCACCAAACACCTTGGCCTCATCAGAAAGATCAAATCTGAGGAGTATACTGAGCTACAAAACACCATTCCCGAGAAAGCTCAATCAAGTTCAGACTCCAACAGTGACTCTAGCTCGATTCAGCGGTGACTCGGAGGAGCCACCGAACCAACCTATGATCTGATTTTGACCCGTTATTAGCTCTCCTTGTACTTTTGTGTTAAACAGTTGTAATAGAAAATTATGTTTTGTGTATACTACGTGCATTTATCTGCATCTTCTTGCCATTATTACTTTTGTTGTTTTTCTTTCTTATATTTTTCCTCCTGTTTTGGACCGTGGACCCCGCTTCCCTTTGGTTTGGGGTATGGCGGTATGCCAATAAAATAAGTAAGTTAATGCTTGCTACGACATGATCAAGAAACTTTTGAAAATGAAGTCATTTCACACCGTTGTTTTGAAAATGAGGAAGTTAAAACTTTTAAAATGAATTTCACTTGTAATTCTAAAGACTTTCATGAAGTAAATGTCGAAATTTCCAAAAGAAAATTGATGTTTTAGTAAACCTACAATGAAGGAAAAAAGAAAGATACCTCAAGAAGTTGATATAAACCACACCCAAAGTGAGGTTTGGGCCGAAATGTATTCTTTGGAGGTATGCTTTGGCAATCTTTTTCTCGCTTTTAGGGACTATGTGAATCGCTTACTTACACTAGAAGTTACACATATCCAAATTGAAATATTTTGATAGCACTCATGATATTAAAGACATGATGCAAGGCCTCCTTTTGAACAGTTTTGAACCTTACAAAGCCCCACCTTTTAAAAACTACCCTTGATACACACCATTGAGTCAGTATAAATTGATGAATCCTTTGAAATCTCACCCAATAAACCTCATCAGTTTCATTTAGCCTAACCCTACCCTGAGAAGTCAGAAGACAAGGGATGAAAGCTGAGGGAAGGGGAATTGAGTAACAATTTAATAGCAAAAGAAGGGTAAAAGTTGGAGGCAATGATGAAACAAAGAGAGGAATATGGTATGCAACAAGTTAATTTGAAAAAGAAAAGAAAAATATTTGAGCAAAACAAAAGAAAGAAGGCATTTTCATTGGAAGTTTGAAAAAAGAGAAGAGATGGCCACTTTGGCTCGAAATTCAAAAGAAGAAGATGAAACTATGTCAAGAAAAGTGGGTTTGTATATAACCTCCTGACCTTGACTGACTTCTCAAATACGAACACCTTTCCAACCCTTTTTAGAGATTTCACCCATCAGCCAAAAACAAACCCAAGTAAAAGTCCTTATTGATCATTGATGGATTGAGCTATCACATGGAGATAAGAATTTGTGTAGTCTATGGTGAAAGGAGTAGTGAATTTTAACTAAAAGCAATGTTTATATGTTTCGCCATACCCTATTTGAGGACCAGTAATTGTTTTGAGCTGTGAAATAGTATAACCTTCTCATTTGTTTTTGAGGAAAATCCTGGTGAGAATTGGGTTTGAAATCAACCGATTAGGGCAACATCGCCGGATTCCTAAATCAAAGGTTAACTGTTCAGTAAATTTTTCCCTAAATGGCCCCCTGACATAAATCGATTGAGTAGTAACAAGAATTATCAGAATTTTAGTTTTAAAGATAGTTTTCTCGAAAAAACCTTCTTACAAAATAAGCGATGCAGTGTGAATAATCAATTGAGGGAAGTGGGTACATGTGAGCTCGATCTTAACGAACTTATTGAAGAAGTTTGTGGTACCTTCACTGAAAACCCTCAGGAGACTTCACTCCTCCACTAGGGATCACCAAGGGGTTTAAAAGGCTTGTTGCATAGGCTAAATGCAACTGTGCTCCCTACAAAAGTGGCTCTTTACTTTGTTTTTTTTATTATTCTTTTCTTTGCTCAGGGACTTGCAATGCTGAGGTTTGGGGGTGTGTTGACAAGTGAAAATACCATTTTCACCCCTAAACTTAAGTCTTGATAGACCTTTGAGAGAACTAAATAAGTGTTTTAAGTGCCTATATTGCACTAACAATAAAGACGAGCTTAACCATAAAAGCAAACTCAAAAGTGCCAAAAGATGACAATCCATGTCATCCAAAGGAAGGAAGTGAAGAAACAACCTCATCACCGTGGAAAAGTCTAAAAGGAAGAGGCAAAGACCAAGAGAAGTAGGAACAATTAACAGAGAAATGCAATACTGAGTTCTTTTAGAAAGAACACTTTTCGAAAGAACTTGGAACTCTGCGAAAAGGACTAAAACTCAGCTTAGTTTTGAAGAGCATCCGAACTCTTGAAGAGAAGATTGAACTTTTGCGAAAGGAGAAAACACAATTCAAGAGAGATTGAACATTGCGAAAAGAGCTTGAAGTCACAAGACTTTCGAAAAGGCCCTAAGCTCTGCGAAAAGGTATTCGAGATTCGCAGCTTTTAACAAGGGCAATTCAGATAATCTGTTGTTTAAAACCTAGGGACATTCCAGAGGGTTCTGAGCATAAAGCAATGGAATATTCCACCCCACGTGAGCACCTAGAGAGGGAATAACTTGGCAGGAACTTCTAGAAACTCTAACAAACTTTCAAAATGCATAACAGAATTGATGCCTTTTTCACCTGATTGGCTGAAATAGATCGAGGAATTCTGATTGGCCAGAATAGATCTCGATCCTCGTGCTCAACTACCATTGGTCAATACAGATCTGAGAACCTCTGATTGGTTGATACACATCTCGAAAGCGGGACACAGGAAAGCTATAAATATCTGAAGCATTTGCCCAATTGGGGCATCCAGATTTTGAGTTTCATTCCTATTCCCCATTTCCAAACCGGATAGTTTATGCGAAATCCCGTAATAGCTTCACTTTGACTTGCAATTGAGAGTGAGACATTTCGTAATTCAAAAGAGTTGTATTCAAGACTACAAATCTGAGCGCTGTTTAAGCTGTGCTCTGTAATTGTAAGGCTGGATTTGAAAAGGTTGCTGTAAACCGTATTTTCTCAATTGGACTCATGTTAAGGGTTCCCTCTGATCTCCTTATTGCATTAGACTCCTTTAGATTTACTATTTTTCATGCAATTTCCCTTGATTCATTAATCCTGTGAGAATTAGTGTTGGTAACCTAATCTCTCACGGTATTTGTAGTGATGCTTCTTGTTCTAAACTAAGGCTTTGGATTAAAGACTGTTGGATGGTTTGTGGCCATTAAAGTGGACAGACCATAGCCATAAGCTTAAACCTAATCCTTAAATTAGATTTATTTCTCTTACATCTGCGCTTGTAGCCAGATGAAGATTGGAACACCTCTCATTTATTCTCATTAGATTTCAAAGACCAAATCAGATTTAGATATTACTTCTCCATCTTTGTTTCAATCACTCCTCCAACTCGGATCTGGATCATTTAGTTTAAAATTTTCTTTGTTTTTAGTTTGTTAAACGTGACAAATTCAAACCTCTCATCTTATCAGCTTTCTAGATAGGATAAGAAGCCAGATCTGGTAGCTCAAATCTGGAGGTTTATCTTACATTTTAAACAAATTCTCTGTGGACGATCTTTCACTCACTTACTTTTAAAACTTGCTACAATTGGCCCTGATCTTGCAGGCTAATTCTCTTCTAACTGTGCTGATATTTCCTTATTTGTTTATATAGTCTAGAGCCACTGTAATTTAGCAGCTATAAATCTGTTTTTCAAAACTCACATAAATCAAGCACACTAAGAAGATACCAACAACGATCTCTCTATTTTTGAGTTGGAGAGGATGATGATGGGGGAGATAGGTGAGACGTCCGAGGCTCGAACCGATGCTGTTGTTGGGGAGGTGGATGTTGGAGAGATGGTCAGAGTGGAGGTATCGGAGGTTGACCAGGTGGTGGTCAGGGAGGTGATACTCGAGATTGAGCAGGGCGTAACTGAGGATGAGGGTGAGAGGGTTGAGGGAGAGAGCTAAGGATGAGAGAGATGAGGATGAGGGTGAGGAGTGTCAAGATCGCAAGCACTTCCTGCTGGAGGATTTCTTTGCTCGAGGCCGGATAGGTACCCATGAGCAAGAGTTCTTTCAATGTTTTTTTAGGCATTTAGGTTATGACATAGGCTTTTTAGGATCTGAAAACCATTTTAATTTATGTCGAACCTGTATTGATTACTGATTGTGTGCTCACTCATGCATCATGATCGTATCGAGAGATATGTCTTTATTGTTCTTATTATATTTTGTGTGCTTGTTATGAATTGTCATTGTGTGTCGTAGTATATTTCATTGGATTCTCGGTGGATTTGTCTGTCCGTCGTCGTAGGTAGGTGTGTTAGTCTTATTTTTCTCGTTTGTGTTTCATTCAATGGGAGCCTCAGTAGCTAGCTATCAGCTCGGCATGGACCGAGTCTCATACTTGGTATCATGCCTTGCCGGAGTTTCAGAGGGCGCGATTGGTGTCTTTCAATTTTGGGCAGATCCTGGAGGTGGAGCCCTTTCAGGTCGATTATGGCCTAATTACGACGATTCTGGAGAGGTGGAGGGAGGAGCATCAGGCGCTTCTCTTTTCAGTTGGTATGATATTGCCGACTCCAGAGGACTGGATCCGCATTACTGGTCTTCGTTTTGAGGGTGAGCCGATCACAAGGCGGATGGCAGGAGAGTATTTGGCAGTGTGCGAGGAGATTTTGGGTGTACCATATAGGTCGAGTGGATCGGGGCCGAGTGTAGTTCGGGTCACTTGGTTCTTTGATACGTTTGAGAGTGGCTTCGTCCCATCAAGGCATCATTCAGAGGCGAGGGTGTCTTATGAGGCGTGTTGCGTGGTAGTAGCAGGTCGGGAGCCTGTGGTTGAGCCGGGGTTGGCTGCGGATAGAGTGCTTTGAGCATTCTTGATGCACTTCCTCGGTGCAGTACTCTTTTTTTCTTCGACTCAGGGATGCGTCACCGGGTTGTTTTTTATGGTTCTCAGGGACTTGGATCGGGTCCCTACTTACGCGTGGGGTCCGGCCGCATTGGCGCATCTCTATGAGCAGCTTTATCGTCGAGGACAGGGAGTCACGACGATCGGAGGTTTCCTTCCCTTCCTCTAGGTGAGTTTTAGTTAATTGGTGTCATGGTGCCTCTCTTTTTTTTTGCCGTAGTAGCTATTCAGCATTTCCTTTGTTGTTAGTTTTTTAGTTTTTGGCGTATGATTATTTTACTTTTCTTCGTCCGGGGGTTCCGTTGGAGGTGACGTTCATGTTTCCGCGGGTGCATGTGTGGAGGGCAGCGCTGCGAGGTCGCTGTTGGTCTAGAGGTTTCGAGCACTTCGGGTGTCGGGATTGTATTTTTGGAGGACCAATCTATGGACCTCTGAGCTGATGATACTAGGGACAATGGTGCTCGTCCATCCCAGTGGCAGCATAGGGAGTAGCGGTGTGTGTGTGTGTATGCTTTTTTTGTTGTGTGTGTGTGTTGTACATACAGGGGGGATGCCCCCAGTGACAAGTGTAAAAAGAAGTGAATTTTCATATATATATATATATATATGGAGATTTTTTAGTTTAGATGTACCTAATCCGCTCCTTTCCTTTTGATTACCTCTTGCATTTCTTTAGCGCCGTCGACCGTCATTGGGACTTGGATGCTTCCTGAGCTAGCCTGTGATGGTTGAAGGTTGCTTTGTACCTGCACGGGTAAAGGTAACACTATCAGTAATTTTTATTCTCCCCCTTTCTAGTTGTCAAGGGGAGTGATTCTCCTTCGATTCTAAAAAAAATGCCCCAGTGTTTAGATGCAATGGAGCTTTTCTGGGTTTTAGATGAGCACTTGGGGTCTTTAAGCAGTCGTGGGTATTTGGTGAGTTAGTTTTGAAGAAAGGTTGATCGGTATTGTCATCGAACCGAGGGAGGTCTCTTTGATTAGGTTAGTTGTATGCCGGGGGTCTATCTTAGGGTGGTGATCATCCTATACCATAGTTATTAGAAAGAAGTATGGTAGGTATAGTAACTGATTGCATCAGTCATCATTCATCAGTTTTCGATTTCATTTCTAGGAGTATCCTATAAGGCTTTTGATTTATCATCCGAAAAAGGTAGAAAAGGGGGGTAAGGCTCAGTGATGTGGGGAATAGTTTGTATCTAATGCCTTCTAAAAGGGGAGAGTAACAATCTTTTCCTTAGAAGGATATGAGGTGCCATGATCAAGCTCTTCGTCATGTTTCGGTACCATCAAAGTTTCACATTCTATGATTAGCAGGAGTTTGTCCTCCTCCTGCCACCTTACGACAATATCTAGTAGTATAGGGACATCAGAGGTGTCCTCGCAGCTTGCTTATACACTTCTAGTAAAGTCACCAGAGATGTCCTCACGGCCTACTTATGCTTCCCTAAGCTCATTGACTTGTTCATTCGTCGTAATGCTCTCACTCAATTTTTTTTAATATATGTATTTTTGAAAGCATCCTACTAGCATAAGGATAATGAGTTTTGATTGAACCTAGCATCTTCATTTTTTTTGCTCTGACGTCTCCTCCAATGGCGGGAGAAGGAGAAATGAGGATCGGGTGTTACTTATGCTTTTGAAAGAGGTTATATAGGTCACTAGTTCTTCAATCAGATTGCTCGAATAAGAAAAGTGGGTGATAAATTGGAGGTCTTAAGGGTATTCTGAGAATTAATGGCGTACTACCAATGAATGGATCGTGACAACTACAGGGGTGATAAGTATAAGTATTTAACCACAAGATGTGATGATCACAGGGCTAAGGGTAGTATTTTTTAAGGTACATGGCGTTCCAAGGGCTAGGAAGTTCTTCCCCATTTTGGTTTGCTAGTTTATATGCATTTCCAGGGTATGCGGCTATTATAACATATGGGCCTTCCCAGTTCGATTTTAGTTTTCCTTTCGAATGGGCGTGCTTGGAAGGCATGATTTTCTTCAAGACTAATTCTCCAATATTAAAGGTTCGTTCAAGAACTTTCTTATCGTAAGCCCTGGCCACTCTCCTCTGATATATCGGAGCATGATCAGCTGCCCTTAGACGTGTTTCATCGAGCTGCTCTAGTTGCATGAGTAGGAAAATTCTCCTCTCGTCTAAGGATAGTTCATCATCGAGTTGAATTCATAAGGATGGTACTTGTATATCATATGATAGGACTGCCTCCATCCCATAGGTAAGGAGGTAGGGAGTTTGGCCAATAGTCGACGAAAAGAGGTCCTGTAGGCCCAGAGTGCTTCTGGTAGTCGTTTAGGCCAGTCGGCTCCATTGCTTGTTTCTACTGTGTATTGTAAAAATCGAATAAGCATTTTGTTCATAGCTTCTGCTTGTCCATTTCTTTGAGGGTAGAACGGTGATGAGTGGCGTAGATCGATGCCAAACTTCTTACATAACTTCTTCATCTTCTCTACGATGAACTGCTGACTGTTGTCGGTAACAAACATTCTGGGTACTCCAAACCTGGTGATGATATTTCGAACGATAAACCTTACAAGTGTTGAAACAGTGATTCTGACATAAGATTCAGCTTCTGTCCATTTGGTGTAGTATTCAATTGTCGTAAGTATAAATGCATGCTTGTGAGTGTTCCCAACTGTGTCCGTAAAAGGTTCGATGATATTAAAGGCCCACATCGAAAATGGCCACAGCGAGGTCATAGTGTTCAATGCAACTAATGGAGCTTTGATAAGTGCAGCGTGTTCTTAGCATTGCTTGCAGAGTTGGACGTAGAGGTGGTAATCTCTTATCATTGTTGACCAGAAGTAGCCTTATCGTGTGAATTAGTCAGCGAGTCTCTGTCTATTGGCGTGGGCGCCACAGGCACTGTCATATGCTTCTCGGATGACGTATTGTCCTTCGGCGGTCGTGACGCATCGTAGCAGTACTCCTTTGGTGACGACTTCTTTGTATAGTATTTTGCCGAGTATGCAAAATCGGGCACATCAGTTCCCCATAGTCTTCCGTTTGATTTTTGTGACATATGGAGGGACATGTTAATGCTTCAAGAAGTTCCAGATGTCGAAATACCATGGCTGTTTGTCGTCGATTGGTGATTTTTCAAATCAAAACATGGTGACTTCGGTTTCTGACTTGACGTGATTTTTCAGAGTGATAGCTTCTTTTGGTCCTGTACTTGTGGGGAGGATTGATAATTCTCTCTTAACGGTCCATGCTACGTCATGAGCGGGTACTATCAGCTTTTCGATGAAGGTCTTAGTATTTTGTCCAATGGGTATTTGAATGACCGAGGCTAACGTGGCCAGGGAGTCTGCAAGATCGTTTTCTAATCTAAGGATGTGCGTGAAAGAGATTTTTTCATATTTCTTTACCAAAAATTAAGCGATTTCTAGGTATGCCATTAGTCTCCTTTCCTTAGTTTTCCATTCTCCTATAACTTGTGAGATTACTAGCTTATAATCACCAATGGTTTTTGATTGTTTAACGCCTAATTATAGTGTTGCTCCTAGTCCAGCTATGAAAGCTTTGTATTCTGCGATATTATTAGTGACAGGAAAATCTAGTTGAAAAACCTTAGGTATAACAACTCCTTCTGGGCTTAGGAGGACTATCCCGATACCTTTTCCTTTATGATTTAGAGCACCGTCGAAATAAAGGGTCCATGAGGTCTTATCAAGCTCTTCGTTATGAATTGTGAATAAGTCTTCATCAAGGAAATCTGCGTGTATGGGCTGATTGCTCGGGAGTGGGAGATCCACGAGGTAATCGGCGATCGCTTGTCATTTGATCGACTTCTGCATGACGTAAGTGATATCGAATTCTTGCAATAGCATATGCCAATGAGTGGTCTTTCCTGATGTTGCGGGCTTTTCAAATATATACTTCAGAGGATCCATTCGGGCTAGTACTAGTATCTTATGTGCTCCGAAGTAGTGCTATAATTTGGTTGAGGCCCACACCAATGCAAGGCAGGTCTTCTCCATTAGTGTATTTTTGTTCGTACTCGACCATCGTCCTACTGAGGTAGTAGATAGCCTCCTCTCTCTTGCCGTCTTCTTCATATTATCCCAGAATAACTCTCATTGCTTTGTCGTTCGCAGAGAGGTATAGGATTAGGGGTCTTTCGAGAACTAGTGGCGATAGTATTGGCGGGTTAAGATGGTACTTTTTTATATTATCGAAGGCTTGCTGGCACTGGTCATCCCATTTATACTCAATTCCTCCTTTAAGTAGTCTGTAGAAAGGATTACATCTATCTGAATGCTAGGAGATAAATCTCCTAATGAATTTCAATCTTCCTATCAGGCCTGGTAATTCTATGATATTGCAGGGAGGTGGCATCTCAAGGATAGCTCTGACTTTTGCAGTGACTTTGATCCCTCGCTTGCTGACTATGAAATTGAGTAATTTTTCGAAGGTGACTCCGAAGACACATTTCTTTGGGTTCATTTTTAACTGATATTTCTTAGCTCTTTGCAGCACCAGTCGGAGTGCTTTAACATGTCCTACTCTTGTTTGGGACTTCACCAATATGTCATCAATGTAGACTTCTAAACATTTATGCATCATGTCATGAAAAATAGCCATCATGGCACGTTGATACGTGGCTCCTACATTCTTGAGCCCAAAAGGCATGACGACGTAGCAATATGTTCCCCATGGTGTGGTGCAAGAGGTCTTCTCTTGGTCGGACTCCGCTAATTTGATCTGATTATACCCAAAGAAACCGTCCATAAAGGATAACATCTCATGTCTAGCGGTGTTGTCGACTAGAGTGTTAATGTGTTGAAGTGGGAAGTCATCTTTTGGGCATGCCTGGTTCAGATTTCAGAAGTCAATGCAGACATGTACTTTGTCATCTTTCTTAGCGACAGGTACTATGTTGGCAACACATTTGGGGTAGAGGACAACTCAGATGAATTTTTCTTTGTGTAACTTATCAACTTCCTCTTTAATTTGAAGGGCGTTTTGTGGGTGCATCCTTCGGAGTTTCTGCTTAACAAGCTTAGCATCAGGTTCCAAGACGAGTTGATGTTCTACTAAACTTGGGTCTAAGTTAGGCATATCTTAATAGGACCATGCAAAGGAGTCGAAGTGTTCTTATAGGACTTGTACGATTTATTGACGTTCCTTAGAGTTGAGCATTGCGCTAATTAGTAGCTTCTTGGGTTTCTCTTTAGTGCCAAAGTTGATTTCTTCTATAGGTTCCATGGAAGCTTGGGTTTGCTCGTCGAAATGCTTGATAACCCATTGGAAGTCTTGTGCCTCCTCGAGGACTGATGTTTCTTCTTCATCCTCGGTAAGCTCATATACTGTAAAATTGCTACACTGGGGATTTGATTTTGTGAAAGGTAACCCTTCATCGGCATAGTTTATGACTGAGAGATCTTTGTTAAGGTGAAGGTCAAGGCTATTGATCCTTTTCTCAAGGTCACGAAGTATCTCGTATGGTATGATCACTGATTTGTTGTTTAGCCTGGACACCTTGCGTCCTTGTACGGGAGATGGGATAGAAGTCTCCTTATTGATCGCAAACTTGATTCGGGAGGAAGGGTTCCCTTTATGTTTTGAGGTTTTCTGATTTTTTTGGATTTTGTATTTCTGAATTTTTAAGATTTTCTGCTTTTTCTATTTTTTTGATTTTTGATAGTAAATATGGTATAAGGTTGGTCACCTCAAGAAGCGACGGGAGAGTTACTTCCTCTAATTGAGGGAGCGAGACGGCTACTGGAGCCGTTCGGGCGATTCTTCGAGAAATGTGGACTTATTCTGAATTTGGCATTTTTTTTTAAAGTCCTCATCTAATGATACCTTTTGAGTAAATGGCGTGGGTGACAGTGGCATTGACGTTCGAATTTCCTCTGTCACATTGATTGCCTCATTTTCGAAGAAGCACTGGAGATCATAATCGATCGAACTATCATCCTCTGAGTTATAATACGGTTATTCTCCCTGTTGAGAATGACCTCCTAAGGGATCCTCAAGGGAAGCGAGCTCTTGCCCTTGAACGTCGTAATATGCTAGGATAAGCATGCAAGTTCGGCAGTGAGGCTGATAATGGTGAGAAATGCAGGGAGATCCCCAAGGGCATTCCAATCCTTCTAGGTTAGAGTCAGGGCTGGTATTAAACTCGTCTTCTTGATCTGACAATGCTTGGAGTCCTAGGTTAGCTTGCGTTGCTAACTCGAGTGCAGGGAGGTCTATCCAATAGTCCTCGTCATCGCTCAGAGGTGGTTACCACTCTTCCTCAAGGGATTTCCAGAATATTTGGAGTTGTGGCGGGTCTGGGGATAGAGGAGTGTCTAGTTCGAGCTCCTCCTCAAATTCTATGAGGGCGTGTTAGGTCTCCCCCCAAGTGGTCGTCAGAATTTTCTTCTTGTGTCAGTAGCTGAGTTGGTAGGTCATTACTTGTTTCTGTCATTATGGGTCAGAATCATTTGATCCTACTATCGTGGAGTGTCAGATTCAACTAGCGAAGCGTTCTAAGATACTGGTGCATGACCTACAGCAGGGTTGGTATGGGTGGGCGATACAAGGGGAGTCCCACGGGCATTCCCATCCTCCAAGGCCAAGGTTGAGGTGGATGCAACACGAGCTAAGACTTCCTGGTGGGGTATCATCCTCTTCCCATGCTAAGTGTAAGTGCTCTTCATTAACTTGCAAGACAGCTATGTGGAAATCTTCGTCGTCAGTGGATTCTCAATCTCCTACTTGCGGCTCAAGTTCTGGAGGTTCTTTCTTTCCCTCTTCTGTAAGCTCCTTAATGTCAAACAAGGGTTTGAATCCCTCGAGTGGTTTATCAATATCATTATTCAGATTGGTTAAGTCATTGAATGCTTTAGCCATTCATTCAATTTCTGCTTCTTGGGATCTAGTAAAGGGCAGTTCCCTCTGCCGTGGTAGATCTGCTTTCTCAGTGATCCCATAGACGAAGTGGTCATATAGAGACCATTTCGGCGAGGTAGGGAACAAGTCAGCTTGTGGGCCATCCGATTGGTAACCTAACCCTATGTGCTTGTGTCTTTTTATTGGGACAACGGGTCCGACGCGACCTTGCTTGTTTTTACCAAGTCCGGTGTGAGGGATGTACCCAAGTTGATATATAAGGTCCCACCCTTTTATCACGATTGGGTTGATGTCGTAGAGTTTGGCGAGGTCTGGGCCAACCTATCTTCTCATTAATTTTTGTTGACGCATTGGGGGAGAACTAAGAGGGGTAGGGGGACGGACTTCCATAATGATTGTCTCATCAGGGATTCGAGCCTTTTGAATGTGGCCTGTGTTCCATACAGAATCATGGGCTGTCGAAATACTCGCAGCGTAATCACTGTCCATCTCCTAGAGGGGTGGATCAACGTATATACAGACAATGGATTCCTTGTACGGGAATTTGATGCATTGATAGTATGTGGATGTGATGGCTTTCATTGGCTTTGACCATTTTCTTCTTAAGATAAGATTATACATACTAGCGGAGTCAAAAACATGGAAAGTGATGTCTTTCATTACAGGTCCGAGGTGAACCTATAGTTTGATAGTTCCTTTGACGAAATGACGTGAGCCGTCATAAGCTATGAGTGATAGTGCCGAGGGCCTGACATCCTGCTCCCTGTATTCGAGTGTCTTTAACATTGTGATAGGATAGATATTGAATCCTACTCATGTATCGACCAATGTGTGGGGTACGGAGAATCCTCTAATTATGACCGTAAAGTATATGGTAGCTGCACTTCCACGGAGGGACTCCTTAAGAATGTCTACGTCCGTGAAAGTGAGTGTTGGGGGTTGCACCATGACCGAGGCAATTTGGTGAAGCTCGTCTAATGTTGTGTCCTCATCCAGTTGTGTGTCTTCAAGTGTCCTTATCGACAGTCGGTGGTGATCAGGCAATTTCTTGATGAGTTCTAATATTGATATCTGGGCTGGGATCTTTTGAAGATGTTGTAGAAGGTCATATTATTGCCCTGGCTCGAGTTTCATTTCTTTTCCTGGCCGATGAGCCTTGGGTGCAGGTGGTTGGACTGGTTGAGGTGTAGGGATAGGTGGAGGGATAATGTGAGGCAGGGGAGTCAAGTTAACTTCTCTTTCTCTCACGTTTCCCTCTGGTGGTTGTATGTTAGTGAAGTCCTTATTTCGAGGGAAGGGTGGAGGTGGATAATTGGTTCCTGATTTAAGAATCGGCCAAGTCGGTTGTTGACCGAACCCGGTGCTACTCGACGTTGATGTGCTTGTGAAGTGAGTGAAATTCGAGATCGAAGGGCATACTTGTATGGTGCCACTCCAAGGTTGGAGGTACTGTGTGTAATCCTCTTCTTCTAAGAAAGCAGAGACCAGTGTCTTGCACGGGTTGGGATATTCTTCTCGCTTGCTTTCTTTTATGTTTAGCGAACACTCAGACTCTATTTTGTTTTCTCAGTTTAAGGTTTTTTGAGTAACACTTTCTACCCATGCGACAATTTGAGCTGCAGTTTGAAGAACATGGTTTCCATGTTTGGGCTCAGAATCGGACGAGGGGAGTGGCATTGGTGTTGGTTCAGGATTTGAAGGGGTTAAAGGTTCTTGTGTGTGACTACGGAGGAATGGTCTCCAAGCCCTAAAAGAGTGGACTTATATCTGGGGGAATTTCGAATAAGGAGGTGGACTTGGCGGGGCGATGCGAATGATAAAGGTCGAGGGGTGCGGGGGTGAAGGAACTCTCGTAGGAGTGGCAGAAGTATTAGAAGGTTGGATGCAAGTGATTAAGGTGGAGGGCAGGACAGAGGATTGTTCGGGGAGATCTACAGTGGTGACCTGAGCCGGTGTTGCTTGGTTGTGGTTAGGCATGGGGTTATTAATGATCCCTAAGTTTTGTTGGGGTTGGTTATTGTTAGAGTTAGGATTTACAAGTGCTTCCCAGTCGATTTGGTTCCGATCATTCATGTCATAGATCAGGTCTCGGAGGACCCAACAGTCTTCTAGGTTGTGTCCAGCATATCGATGTAATGCATAGTATTTGCTATAGTCTAGGTTTGTCGGCCATGGTCGAGGTCTTTCTTAGAGGAGTCAGAGAAGATTCTGAGTATTAAGGAGACGAAAGATATTGGAGATCGTATCAGGTAAATGGGGATAGTGTTCCCACCTCGGCTGGTAGGGGCTTCTAACTAGGTTGAAATTTTGCGGTGGGGGTACATTATTGTAATTCGGCGCATGGGCCGGTCGATTATGTGTCGTATTTTGGTTTTGGTAAGTGTTAGGATATTGATTTCTATTATGGTATTGGCCCTGATTCTGGTTCTAGCCTTGGTTTTGGTTTGCATATCTTTGTTGGTTAGTGCTTTGGTTTTGGTTTGTGTAGCGTTGCTGATTTTGATTGTGCCCGAAATTCTACGGTTAGAAGTTCCCGTTCTGGGAGTTTTGTCTTTGGTTTACAATGGTGTTGACTTGTTCGGTTCCTGAGGCTTTCTTATTATTTTTTGACTTTGATTCACTAGAAGAGCCTACTTCCGACGTAACTATGGATAGGGCAAGGTCTCCGCCTTTAATGTGTCGTGCTAGTCAGGATGCCCGGGAGTGGAGTGCAGTGAAGTCGGGACAATCATTTATGACAAGCATGCTCTTCAACGGTTCCCTAGTATTATCGATAATAATATCAATCGAGTCTTTCTCTTTCATTGACGTGCTCGTCCTGGCAATGAGTTTCCTCCATCTGGCGATGAAGTCAGTGAATTCTTCATTGGGTCCTTGCTTTGCCGCCATCAGATCGCTGACACTGACTGTCTCTTGGATCAAGTGTTTGTATTGGTCTAGGAATTGACCGACTAAATCATCCAATGTTTCTATCTTATAGAGCGGGAGTCCCGCGAACCAATCTAGAGCTTCTCCTTCTAATGAGCGTTGGAAATAGTGGATGAGAAGTCCTTGATTATCACATACGGGTCGACAATTATTGCAAAAGGGGCCAAGTGATAGTTTCGATTTCTCGTGCCATTATATTTGGTAAATTTTGGCGGTTTAAATCCTATTGGTAAGTTAAATTCAACGTCCCAACAGAATTTATCGAATCCAAATGAGTGACCAGGGAGTTCCCTCTTGGCCATGTATTCGTCGAGTATTTTAGGAAGATCTTCAATTTTGATAGTGCTATCTTTTGGAGTGGCTTGTGAGCCAACCTTGTCCGGAGAGTCCTCATTAAAGAATGTGAGTAGGTTGCCTCAATGGTGTGGCACGGGCCGACACCGTGCTCGGGGTAGGCGTTAGCCTCTCCTATTGTTCTCGTTCTTCTGAATATTGTCGTGACCTAATGGTCTCGTATGCGGTAGCCAATCCTCGAAGCAATTCCTCGGAGTCATCATCTCCTCTTTGTATCCGCTGAATATTAAGTTCTATGATTTATTGAGCCGTAAGGTTTTGTCCAGTGTTACCAGCCATCCCATTATGATTATTACTGGTGTGAGGGATAGAGAAGGGATTTTTTTGTTCACCAGCCATGTTAATCTCAGGTTATCGTAGGCTGGAATTGTAAAGTAATTCTTCTTTGTACATGAGGTTGTCATGATATCCCCACAATGGTGGGTCTCCTAAACTCACTCTTCATATGTCGGACATCTCGAGTCTTTGACGAAGACTCATATATCTAAGAGGATTCAAAATAATGCGATGGAAATAAAAACAGGAAAATAAAATAAAACTAACGATCTAAGAAAAAGTTTGGCAACAATGTCCCATCGCGATCGCCAGTCTGTTAGTGCACGCTTTTTCTTGGTTCCTCTCGGTCCCGGTTGAATAAGTGGCCCAATTCTGTCCAAGTGGACTCTAGCGATGCGGTGTTTGGAATGTTAGAAATAAAATAAAAAGGGTAGTTTTCTAGGAAGGTTCCTAGTTTGTTGTGATCGCCAGTTGCAGATATTTAATGACATTGCAACATGTCAGTGATCACGCTTTGGAGGGAGTGTGGGTTACTTCTTTACTGAATCGTCCGCCTGCGAACGTCAGCAGCACTGACTCTTATAATTTAGATAGTTTAGTTTTCCTTTTTCTTTCCCTGTTATTGTTATGATTCTAATTAGTTTAAATTTTCTAATTCTATTGTGAGTCTAGTTATATGGATTTATTATAGTGATCTAGTCTAATATTCTAATCCTATTAGGAGTCTAATTAATTTTAGTGTCCTAATACTACTAGAAGTTCAATTAATATTAGTCTCCTAATTATGCTAAGAGTCTAATTAATTTAAATGTTCTAATTTTATTAGAATTATAATTAATTTAGTTTCCTAATGTTACTAGAAGTCTAATTAATATTAGTCTCCTAATCATACTAGGAATGCATGTATGTCGATTCTAATAAAACTCTAATTGAATCAAGTATGCTAGTTATACTGAAATTCTAAGCAAAGCAAGTATACTAGTTCTACTGCGACTCTGATTGAAATAGAGAACTAAATTTACTAGAACTCTAATTTAAGCAATGAATTAATTTTATTAAAATCTAATTAAAATAAATAAACTAATTTTATTATGATCTAATTAAAACAATGAATTAAGTATACTAAAAATCTAATTAAAATAATGGAACTAATTTTATCAAATTTTCTAATCAGGTCGAGGAATTAACTTTACTAAAAAAATCTGATTTAAAATAATGAATTAACTCTACTAAAATTTTAATTGAGATAAAGGAACTACCTTTTACTAATTCTGATTAAAGCAATAAATTATATTATACTAAAATTCTAACTGAAGCAATAAATTAATTTTACTAAAATTCTAATTAAAGCAATGAATTAATCCTACTAAAAATTTAAGAAAAAGGGGTTTTAGGCCTGCTATGCTAAGGAGGATTGGCCTCGTTCCTGAGTACCCTCGGTAAGCTCCCTTGGGCAAATCGGGTGGCTGAGATTGAAGCAAATTAAATTTTGGATTATAAAATAGTATTTTTAGAGTCGTTTTCGGGATTATAATCATGAATTAGATTGTGAAACTAGAATTTTGGAAAACTAAATTAATATTTGAGATTTTAGAAATATTAAACTGAGGAATTAAAACTAGAATTTAAAATTTTTGGACTGAATTCGGGTCCGAAATCAGAAAATTAGACAGTATAATTAATGACTGGTTCTAGAAACTAAGAACTAGGACAAGAGATTAAGATTTCAGAACAAAATTAAAGTCTATGGTCGGTGAATTAGGCCGTCAGATTAAGGACTGGTTCTAAATTCCGAGAACTAGAACCAAAGATTAAAATTACGGTCTAAAAAAGGGGTGCTACGGTCTAAAACTGAAAATTAATATTAATAATTAAACTAGGAAAAATCCTAAACCTAAGAACTAAAACAACTACGGTCGAAAACTAAAAACTAAATTCTTAACTGAGGTCGGGGCTGCGGAGAGGAATCTCGAAAATTCGAAGCTTGAATCTCGAAATCATGGCTATGTTTCTCTATGGGATTGTTCTCGAAATTCTCTGTATTTACCATTCTCTCTCTGCGAAACTTTTAGCCTCTTTCATCCAACCTCCTTGGTCGAATTAAAAAAAACCTTTTATAGGGTTTTTTCTAATTAAATGCCCAATTTCAATCGTTTAACCGAATTGTGCGTCGGTTCCCCGGTGCTTAATTGCTTTGAGTCGGTCACCGACTTAGTGAGCGACCGGCTGACTTACTCAACAAGTTTCCTAGTTCTAACAATGTTAGGACTAGTTGCGCGCATGGTGTAGGGTGCACAATCCGATTAAGCATCTCTTTCATAGCGTTTAATCGAGGAAGCTTGGGGGTCAAGGACTGTAAGACTAGGTTGGACGTAGGCCAATTGCGCAGCAGTGGCAGGGCGCTCAATCCGATCGCGCATCTCAAGTGAGGAGCATAATCGAGTCTCGAGGTGGTCTAGAGAAAGGAAGTCTTGTCTGATAGGGGACTGATTGCACGTGTGTGATTTAGCGTGGGATCAAATTTTGTACATGGTTTTAGGCACATAATTCGGGGTTGTTTGGTTCCAAGTCGGGTCTGAAATGCCAGACTATTTTTTTCGCCTAGATTCTGACTATATACTATTGTTTCAGTATATAGTCTCCCAACGTTGGGATCTGAGCCACAAAGATATTGTTTCAGCCTGTGTTCAGTCATGTACTATTATTTCAGTGCATGGTCCCTACATTAGAGTTATGGGGTCTGAGCCACAAAGCTATTGTTTCAGCCTGTGTTCAGCCATATACTATTGTTTTAGCATATGGTCCCAATTAGAGTTGTGAAATTTCCAGAGACGGTAAGTCTTTTTTGAAAAGTCACGGGCAAGGTCAAAGGTTGACTGAAAGATTTGTATATTCCGAGAAGGAAAAATGGGAGTGTCTACAGTAAGGTACGGAAATAGTTGAACTTTTGATTTGCATGGATTTTGTACATAGGTGATTGTTCGGGGGGTGGTCCCGTCTTAACTGGACACTTTTTTTAAGCTAAGAATTTGTTAAGACCTCGTTAAAGGATTGGATTCTCGTAATGGGCAAAGATTTTTGTTTTTGTTAAGTATATGTTCAACTTCATATAGAGTGACGACCTACTCTCAAACTAGAAGAACTAACTAATTTTCAAGGATGAAAATTATGTAAGTAGGGAAGAATGTAACATCCCTAAATTTTGAAACCTGCACATACTGACTAAGTGAGCGTGCCTGGGGTGACACTTTGTGTTTATGTGCAACTTAGGAGCAAAATGCACCATTAATGAAGGTTTATTGATTATTTAAAACATATCGGTTGAGATTGGACCGATTAATTTAGGCTGACCTTATGGGCCAATTGTAATGTATCAAAAAATTTGACCCTTTGATAGTACACCTCGGTGTGCGTGTACGACGTGTCACATACCTGATATCATAAAGATACTTAAGTAAGTTATAGTTGGCTTAAGTGTTGGGTGAAAAAGGGCAGATTTAGAGCGTGTATGGACCTTTAGATGGATTTGTATATACCTAGGTGTGGTGTATCGGCTCAACACTGGATCAGATAGATAGGTGGTTTTTTGTTAGAGTACTGGTGCTGTTTATTGTGTTGTGGTAGAAACAAATTTAAAGACAAAGTAAAATAAAAGAATGGATTCAGTACAACCAAAGTAATCCTAGACCTACAAGATACAGGGCCTATTGTAGCAAGTTTTGATAAGTAAAAGTTTATCCCACAGAGAAATTGATCTAGAACCCAAAATGGTCTATAATAGTAGGCCTTCAGATCTGGCTACAGATCTGGCAATCCTAAAGAAAAGGAGCAGGGTGTCACGACTATACTAAATTAATCCTAACAACAGAGAAATAAAATATAGCCCTATCCTGAAGAAAGGGCTAAGACGAAGATGGTGATGGTGTGTACCAAAATAAAATATAAAAATAGGTGAGAAGTAAGCATGTTAAGTTCAGAGTTAAAGCAGTAATGTAACTCATATTTAGTGTGTCTCTGCAGTGCTCCTTGCTGAGACGCTATCAAAAGCCTCAACAAGAAAGAAATATCTAGTTTAACCCATGCCATTTGGGGTGCTTTTAAGGCTATAGGCTGTCCACTCAAATGGTCATAGCCTATCCAATAGAGTCTGTCAAATCCCATTAGTTAAACCAGAAATTGCCAATCTAGTCCAGAGGAGTGGACTGATCATTTTCCCAGCCACTGGACCAGATCAAGCCATGAATACTATTGCAGCACTATGTAATGCCAGTGCTACAAGCTCCCCAGATCTGCACATAGATCTGGCTGACATCCATAGGTATTCCAACCCATAAGATCCTAAGTGCTTTGCCAAGGCCAACGGCTCACTGGTGCCCACAAAAAGGACCATGCAACAGGTTGAATAGGGCTCTAAATCCAGCTGGTCATTGCTACAAAAGGCTTGGAATGACTCAACCTTAAGCTGTAATTACTACAGAGAGATTAGATCTAACATCTGATGTCGGTTAGGTAAAACAGAGGGGAGCCAGTTCTTGTACAAACCTCCTCACAAGGCTCTAGAAGCTCATGTGAAGGGTAGAAAAATCTTTCTCAAATATGTTGTTGGACACCACCTTAGGGCTATACTCTGTCTACTCAAATGGTCACAGGGTATCCCATTGGTCTGTCCATACCACAGAGGTCTGAGAAAGAGCATGAAAACTGTTGCAACCACCATGGTCCACAGGCCTTCGAGCTCCCCAGATCTCACTACAGGTCCAACAATGCTTTCCATGGGGCTATCAAACCAAGGGAAATCATATGGTAAATAATAGATCTACTGGAAATTGAATGGGCTAGCCCCAAATACATGGATCCTATAGACATCTAAAGAAACCATAAGATCTTTAGATTCAATTAATTGTTAAAACAACAATCTATTAATAAAAGCAAACCTTACAATGAACTGCCTCCAGGCTGCAGCCTATACACAACTGCTCATCCAAGATCCAAATGTATACAAAACCTAATATAAACTAAAATAAACTAAACCTAACTGCTTACAGGGGCCAACAAGTGTTGAGCTAAGAGAGAAGAAATATGAGAAAAAGAGATGATCAAACCCTAACCCTAGCCTGCTGGAGCTCGCAGCTGACAGAGGATGAAAAGAAGGGTCGATAATAAAACTAAACTCTAAGTATAGCATATATACTCTGTCCATACGGTTTTGACTCTGAAGAGATTAACCCTAATTTTTGCAGTAGACATGGCACTGCTACAACCTTGAATGCCTTGAGACATGCGCCTCAAAATCTATGCCTCGAGATGTGTGCCCTAGCCTTGGAAAATTCCCAAAAGGTCCTTGAGTTAAAACTAAGAAGTGGGGAGCCTGTGCTTCGCGGGGCTGGCGTATGCATTCATTCATTCGTACAGTTTCAGAGCCTTCGCGGAGTAGCTTTTGGTTGGTGGGAAGTGTTCACTCGCACAGTGAATTTTCAATCCATCGTGTAGCTCCTTTGTGCTGCAATTTTATCGCGGAGATGATCTGGAGTGCCTAGACTTCTCGCGCAGTAGAGCTTTAGAAGCTCTCTCTCTCACTGGGTACTCACGCAGGTATGCTCCTGCGCTCGCGTAGTAATTGGTAAGGCTTTAGAGTGCGCGAGATCTGCACGAGGAGAATTCTGGGCATCTCTCTCTTCCAGGGCCATGCACGAACTCTGCAAGGTAGAATTTTATTCAGTACACGCATGGACTCGCTATGTTCTTCGCACGACTGCTTTAAATCTTGATCTTTGCGAGAGCTTTGCGACTACACATTCTGAGGATTTTAATCCGAGAGATCTTTGCGATGTCTTTATAGCTCTCCTCTTGGCTGTGCGTCCTATCTGCACAAGGGCATCTTCCATTGCATCCTTAGCTTCGCGAGGGAGCTTCTCAACTCTGTGAGATCTGTCTTTCTATGATCTGATGCATTGCACTTGCTGCTGTTGCAGTTTCTCCATTCTCAGCCAACTTTATCCATCTGCTAGGCTTTTGGTCAATGATGACCAGCAAATGAGTCACCATGGTGAGCACTACCAGGGTGTTTCATTAGACTTTGGCTCAGTTGTCATCTTTGCATGCCTTCTTCCTCTTCTTTGGGCCAAAAGGATGGATTTCGTATAAAGCAACACAAATTATTGCTAACTACAAAACACACTTAACAAATGATTATTAGTCTACTTCAAGGTCTATAAAAGGCTAGGTTAAGAGGTGAAAAGTGGTACTTTTCAGTGAATAACATGGTTTGGATGTGCAGGCTCCATATCGAACCAAGAGATTATTTGTATAATGGTTTATACCTTAGGTATGTCTGTATCATGCAGAATCTAGTTCTTTGTATAAGAACTAATACACACATGTTGTGTGTATATGTTTTACACGGGAATTAATCCCTTTAGTTTTAAAAATAAAACACAAGCTTCCTTTAGGAAGCCATACCCGATTGCAAATTTTAGGGATTTTGGGTTATAGAGAGAGAGAGAGAAGGGAGAAGAGAAATCAATTCAGTTTGTATGAGTGTGCATTCAAGGAGTTAAGATTGTGCATTAAGTGTGGGCTTGGATCGAGAGAAATCCGAAGCTCCAAGTTATGAAGCCCTAGTGGTGTGTGAGCACGTGGATCGAGGAATCGATCAATCTAAGGTATGGAGATTTTGCTAAGTTATGATTGACAGTTAGGTCAGTTCTTGTTCAGTGTGTTGTGTGTGAAGAAATTAGAAGAGATAAGATACGATTTGGAAGGAAAATTTGAGTTTTGAAGTAAAAACCCAAGTTTGGCTTCAGAACGAAACTAACCGGTCGAAATTGAAATCGACCAATCTAATTTGACTGAGCTAGCTAATAGTGCCTCCGTATTTTGGCCGTAACTTCCTGCTCCGAATTCCCATTGATGCAATTCTTGTGGCGCTAGAAAGAAAACAACGAGCCCTAAAAATTTGTGAATAGACCAACTCGTGAATTAACCGTTTAAAGGTCAAAATTTAGTGGGAAGATGGGTCAAATTCTTATTTTCTCGAGATATGACACCGACCGATCAAAAACATTTCGACCAGTCAATTTGGAAAATCGACCGATCAAAAGTAGTATGACTGGTCAATTTTCACAAAATAGTGAGCGTGTGATTTGGGGTTTGGAGAAATTGACTTGTAGACACCCAAATTTGGCCCAAGGCCCAATCGACACATACTTCGAGAAAGGCATACCCCCAAGCTTCCGAAAGCATTTCCCAAACCCTTAGGAGTCATCCCAAAACCCTTACGAATCATCCCGAACCCTTAGAAATCATCCATAGCCTTCTCAGACCTATTAGAACCCTTCCCGGGCACGATACAAACCTCCTTGAACAGCGATGTTTTTATAGATAGTTTCCTATACGATTGGAAAGTATAGCTTCCCATCTTTCCAACGAACTAAAAATCGCCTAATTTTTAGTTGTACATCAAACGTTATGGTGAAATAAAAGATCGCAGATTTGTGTAAGAAATTATAAAACCGGACCCATAGAGCTAGTTTCAAACCCTCCTGATCAGTGGTTAAAGAGAGCAATGCCAAAATTTATACAAACCTCTTCTGAAGCTGAGTTATATACCATTGGAAAGAGGACTTCCCCAGCTTTCCAAAAATCACCTCGATCAGAGTTATACATCAAAAGTTATGATGAAATGAAGATCACAGATTTATGCAGGAAATTGCAAAATCGGGTTGGGCCCCTGAGGGTCTTCAACTTCCAACAGTTTGGGCTTAGTTTTCCTTCAAAAAATGGCCAAAATTGACATTGGGGGTTTGACTTGTGGACCATCCCAAAGTCTGGGGTGTGTTTCTTTAGGACCCTAGTGACCCTATTAGCTTAGGTTATCTCCCTTTTGCCATTCAAGTCACCACCCTATCATCTACTATTAGACCCAAATCCCTCTTCTCCAAGCTCTAAAAAATCTCAAAAACCTTAGATTGCCCATTACCTAATTGCTAACCCTAATTAGATTTTAAGTACCCCCTAACCCTCTCTTTTTCTATAAATAGAGAGGCACCCCCCCCCCCCTTGTAAAGGGCTTGAAAAAAATTTAAAAGAGAGGAAAGGCTTTAGCTATTCCTCTCCTCCCATTTTAGCATTTGTCCATTAAAATTCCAGCACCCTAGTTCATCCTTTAGACCTCATTTTCCACCATCAATCCTTGAGATCTAGCTAGAACTAGTCCCTTGCCTTCTTCTCTTACCTCTTAGCTACCAAGCCTTAGAGATTCAAACCCATCCTTCAACCCATTTGCTATCGGAAGCTCAATCAAGGCACATCAACGCGAAGGTCTACATCGATGCTACAAGGGCCCGAGAGCTCCGGTGCTTCCCTCTATTCCTCTACTTTCTTTGCTTTTCCTCTATCCTAGAATTGAGATTTCGTATTAAGCTGCACAAATTATTGCTAACTATAAAACACACTTAACAAATTATTATTAGTCTGCTTCAAGGTCTATCAAAGGCTAGGTTAAGAGGTAAAAAGTGATACTTTTCAGAAAATAACATGGTTTGGGTGTGCAGGCCCCATACCGAACCAAGAGATTATTCGTATAATGGTTTATACCTTAGGTATGTCCGTATCACGCAGAATCTAGTTCTTTGGATAAGAACTAATACACACATGTTGTGTGTATATGTTTTACAAGGGAACTAAACCCTTTAGTTATAAAAATAAAACACAAGCTTCCTTTAGGAAGCTATACCTGATTGCAAATTTTAGGGATTTTGGGTTCTAGAGAGAGAGAGAGAGATGAGAGAAGAGAAATCGATTCGGTTTGTATGAGTGTGCATACAAGGATTTAAGATTGTGCATTAAGTGTGGGCTTGTGATCGAGAGAAATTTGAAGCTCCAAGTTACGAAGCCCTAGTGGTGTGTGAGCACGTGGATTGAGGAATCGATCAATCTAAGGTATGGAGATTTTGCTAAGTTATGATTGATAGTTAGGTTAGTTCCTATTCAATGTGTTGTGTGTGAAGAAATTAGAAGAAATAAGATACGATTTGGAAGGAAAATTTGAGTTTTGAAGTAAAAACCCAAGTTTGGCTTCAGAACGAAACTGACCGGTCAAAATTGAAATCGACCGATCGAATTTGACTAAGCTTGCTAACAGTGCGTCCATATTTTGGCCGTAAGTTCCTGCTCCAAATTGCGATTGATGCAATTCATATGGCGCTAGAAAGAGAATAGCGAGCCCTAAAAATTTGTGAATAGACCAACTCCTGAATCAACCATTTTAAAGGTCAAAATTGAGTGGGAAAATGGATCAGATTTTAATTTTTTCGAGATACAACACCGACCGATCAAAATAATTCCGACCAGTCAATTTGGAAAATCAATCGATCAAAAGTACCATGACCGGTCCATTTTCACAAAACAGTGAGCTTGTGATTTGGGGTTTGGAGAAATCGACTTGTAGACACCCAAATTTGGCCCCAGGCCCGATTGACACATACTTTGAGAAAGGCATACCCCCAAGCTTCCGAAAGCATTTCCTAAACCCTTAGGATTCATCCCAAAACCATTAGGAATCATCCCAAACCCTTAGGAATCAACCTTAGCCTTCTCAGACCTATTAGAACCCTTCCCGGGCATGATACAAACTCCCCTGTACAGCAGTTAGAAAGAGGAGTGCCATTATTTTTATAGATAGTTTCCTAACCTAAGGCATATACGATTGGAAAATATAGCTTCTCATCTTTCCAACGAACTAAGAATCTCCTAATTTGGAGTTGTACATCAAAAGTTATGG
Organism: Chloranthus sessilifolius; assembly: GCA_021018995.1. NCBI lineage: Eukaryota > Viridiplantae > Streptophyta > Magnoliopsida > Chloranthales > Chloranthaceae > Chloranthus > Chloranthus sessilifolius. The sequence goes on along the minus strand of CM037597.1, from coordinate 36,242,539 downwards.
CAAAATAAAGATCACAGATTTTTGTAGGAAATTATAAAATCGGACCCATAGAGCTAGTTTCGAACCCTCCTGAGCAGTGGTTAAAGAGAGCAATGCCAAATTTTACACAAACCTCTTCTGAAGTTGAGTTATATACTATTGGAAAGAGGACTTCCCCAGCTTTCCAAAAATCACCTCGATTAGAGTTATACATCAAAAGTAATGGCGAAATGATGATCGCAGATTTATGCAGGAAATTGCAAAATCGGGCTGGGCCCCTGACGATCTTCAGCTTCCAATAGTTTGGGCCTAGTTTTTCTTTAAAAAATGATCAAAATTGATATTGAGGGTTTGACTTGTGAACCATCCCAAAGTCTGGGATGTGTTTCTTTAAGACCCTAGTGACCCTATTAGCTTAGGTTATCTCCCTTTTGCCATTCAAATCAGCACTCTATCATCTACTATTAAACTCAAATCCCTCTTCTCCAAGCTCTAAAAATCCCCAAAAACCTTAGATTGTCCATTACCTAATTGCTAACCCTAATTAGCTTTTAAGTATCCCCTAACTCTCTCTTTTTCTATAAATAGAGAGGCACCCCACCTTGCAAAGGGCTTGAAAAAATTTTAAAAGAGAGAAAAGCTATTCCTCTCCTACCATTTTTGCATTTGTCCATTAATATTCCAGCACCCTAGTTCATCCTTTAGACCTCATTTTCCATTATCAATCCTTGAGATCTAGCTAGAACTAGTCCCTAGCCTTCTTCTCTTACCTCTTAGCTACCAAGCCTTAGAGATTCAAACCCATCCTTCAACCCATTTGCTATCAGAAGCTCATCCAAAACACATCAACACGAAGGTCTACATCGGTGCTACAAGGGCCCGAGAGCTCCGGCTCTCCCCTTTATTCCTCTATTTTCTTTGTTTTTCCTCTATCCTAGAATTGAGCTGTTACGCTGCCCAAATTTTGGCAAGTGGGAAGAGCTCAATAGGATCGGTGTGCCTTCGGGCAAGAGGAAGTGCCGCTCATTTTGCTTCCTTTATATATATATATATATATATATATATATATATAAAATAGCCCCATATAGACCCAGACATAGTAGAGACCTCTTACGAGCGGGTTGATCGGGTGCCTAACACCTTTCCGATCGATAACCGAAGCGCCTACCCAAGAGCCATTGGCGTAGACCGGATTTAGTCATATTATTGACACTTTGGTGCTTAGAAAAATGATCTAGGTTTCCTGAAACACCAAAAGCTCTGGGTGGCAACCCTAAATGTTTATTTAGTGAGCGCATCATCGCGACAGGATCGTCAAAAAATCCCACGGTTGCACAGATGGCGACTCTGCTGGGGATTTTCTAGTAGAGCTTCCCCTTGAACTTGGCCTCGTTATTTTTTATATTACTAATATTTTATTACTATTTTTTATATTATTTTTAGTCACCCCTTTGATTACGTCATTTTACTTACCCCTACTTTTACGTCATTTACGAGCCATGCCGATCGGCGGGCCTACTTGCGCATAGTTTTTAATTTTCTTTACTTTTCTGTCAGTTTAAGTGCCTTAGCTGGTTGGCTAGCCTACTTATGCTTTGTATTTAAATTCATTTACTTTTACGTCATTTAAAGTGCCTTAGCCGATTGGTGGGCCTACTTGTGCAATCATATCCTAACAGTTGACGTCGGCCCGTAGTAGCGGCACGGGATCATCACCCTCGGTTTTTTGACTTAAGAAAACTTCCATAAAATTTTTAAAAAAAATAAAATAAAATTGAACCAAGAAAGGGGACTTAATCAATTTATTTTTTGACGAGGTAGATTTTTAAAGGGTTGGGTTATTAGGCACACAACTACCCGAGTCTTAGTATGGCAGCAGGCCCTAGTGGTGATGATTCAGAAAAGTCTCAGCCCACCTAGTATTTGAGAAGGCGCTTACGCCGGAGGTATGTCGGGTGGGTCACCTATTCCTACAAGCTTAAAACCCTTTAGGGAGTGCGCTAGCAAGTTATGCCAGACTCACATCCCTTACGTTCGGTGAGGAGAGAATTGATCCACTAAAAATAGTCAGTCCCCGAAAGCCTAGCTTCCCCAAAAAAAAACCAATTTAGAGACTCATTTCGGGCTGAAGTGGCTGTTGTCAAGAATTCTGGAATCCCAGTTTTGTCTGGCGCAAGTATTAGTTGTACCAATGTAAAAATCCCCAAAAGTATATTGGCGTAACTAATAGTTGCGCTAGCCTTATTCAGGGAATTTTTTCTCTGGCGCATATATTAGTTGCGCCAGGTTGGTTTTAAGCAACAACAACCCGAATTTGAAGCTTTTCTCACATCCCGAGTCCCCCGATTAATGCCTTTAGTGCTTCTGTTTCGGCCCCGCCATCTCTAGCGCCCAATACGCCATCACCGGTCAAAAGAAGGTGACTTCATTTTTACTTGTTTCGAGGGATCGGGTTGTTTGCATCGATTTTTGAGCCTTCAATATATCAAAGGTCTTCCTTTGATTCTTTCGAAGTACTTCGGGATCATTATTGCGAGTCCTATTTAAGGCACAAAAGCTCCCCAAGAAGGGAACATTAAAGGCTTCAAAACCATTGTTTTCACTCATAAAAAAAAAATCCAAGAAAAAAGAATCTAAAATAAAAAATAAAAAATAGAGTCTTTATTGGTATAGGTACAACGACATCATCGTACCCTCCGTCATCCCGTAGGGAAAGAAGGATGAAGCTTTATGGGCCCCATCCGAGGCACCCATACCCAACCCGATACCGAGAAATGTCATGGACCGTGGACCCGGCTAATGCCAATCTCGACTCATCCCCACCACATTCTCCAACCCATTCTCATACCGAAGAGGCCTTTAATTCCACCCCCCTTACCCATTCAAACCTCACCATAATCGGCCCGTTTAGTGCCCCTATTTTCCCTTCCACCATTTCTCAAAATATCCAAAATCCGACTCCCCATTCCCCATCATTTTCCCAAGCCATACCCCTATCAATGGCCCTCTCCAACCCATCTCACCTTCCTTCCACACCCATTCAAAACCCATCCAACATACCCTATTTCTCATCCACCCAACTTCCCGAATCCACATCCATGCCCCATTTTTCATCTTCCCCATATAGGCCTGATCCGCCCTCATTCACATATGCCACCTCCACCCTATCCAACTCCCCACAAATCCCCACCTTACCCTTCATCATCCTCATATATTCCCAACCCATCCCCCTTTCCAATGCCCCACCTCATTCCTCCAATCCACCCCATATCCCATCTCCTACCCGGGTCATGCTCGATTTTATCAGGATCATGCCCAATTTAGCCTCCACAACCACCCCATCCATACCCCTCCAAATCTCAAATAACCCGTCTCCATCTGATCTCCCTTCCTTGGCCATGATGGAAGAAATGGTCCAAGCCTACAATAGGTGGAAGGCCTCCCAACACATCCCCTCTCATCCATACAACACACCCATGGATCTATCCCATACCCTGTCAAGCCTCCATGCCTCACTCCCCCATGACTCCCATCAACCCCCCATCATCCACACCATTCAATCTCCCATTACCCACATGCCTCAAGGGCCAATGGCCTAAACCTCCATTCCCCACATGTCCCAAGGCCCCATGGCCCAAAACCCCATAACCCATACCTATCAAGGGCCTATGCCCAAGACCCATCAAGGCCCAATGGGCCAGACCCACCAAGGGCCAAGGGCCTAGACCCATCAAGGCCTAATAGGTCAGACCCATCAAAGGCCCATGGCCCAAACCCACCAAGGGCCCATTGCCCAAACCCACCAAGGCCCAATATTGGGCCAAACCCACCATGGGCCCATGGCCCAGACCCATCAAAGCCCAATGGGTCATGTCCACCAAGGGCCCATGGGCCAGACCTGCCAACGGCCCATGGCCTAGATCCATCAAGGCCAATGGGTCAGACCCATCAAGGCCCAAGGAGACAGACCCAGCAAGGGCCCATGGCCCAGGCCTACCAAGAGCCCATGGCCCAAACCCACCAAGAGCCCTTGGCCCAAACCCATCAAGGTCCCATGGCCCAAACCCATCAATGGCCCATGGCCCAAACCTATAATGACCAAGGCTTCATTGGCCAACCCTCCCAGAGCTTCATGGCCCAAACTCAAGCCCAAAACCTTGGAACCTCGCACCAATACCCTTCATAATTCCTCCAAAATTTTACCCATTCACAACCATCATACCCAACTCAAACCCATGTCTTACATCAACCCCAATTCACCCATATCCCTACATCCCAAAGTCAGCTTCAAACCTTCCCCATGCTCAATGGCCTTATCAGGCCCCACTCCAAAATCTAACTTCCACTCATCCCATTATCCAACAAACTTTCCCTCATCCCCAATGGACTCACCCAACCCCCACTCATGTCATTCCCATCCAGTCCGTGCAACACCAGCATGAGAATCCCACCCTCACTACACAATATGTCGACCAGCAGTATGAAGAGGATGAGATTAGAAATAATAGAGCTTATGATGGGGCATTGACCAGCCTTAACCCTCCTATCATTTCCCACCCCTGGTAGTACAAAGTGAAATCCAACCAACTGCCGAGAAAGTGGCCCCCATATATAAGGAGTCAGAGCAGCGGAAAGAACAGTTGGACAAGATACAAAAGCAGCTAATGAAAATGGGTGGTGTTGAAATCCATGCTACGAACTTCACAGATTTATGCTTATTCGCTTGTGTCCCCTTGCCTCTCAAATTTAAAATGTTGGCTTTTAACAAGTACAATGGTACCGGCGATCCTATTGCCCACCTCAAGTCCTATAGTGGGGGCATGTGCCAATATGGAGGGGATGAAAGACTGTTGATAAAGGTCTTTCAAAAGAGTTTGACTAGTCCAACCCTGAGGTGGTTCACATCTTTGGAACAATCTATGATGAAAATGTGGAAGGACTTAACGCACCTGTTTCAGGAACAATATGTCTATAATATAGATATCGAGCCACATAAGTCAAACTTGGCCTGTTTGAGATAAAACCTGAATGAGACCTTCAACGACTACTTGGGGCGGTGGAGAGCACTAGCACCTCAAGTCAGAAACAGGATACCTGATAATCAATAGCAGTCCAGTTTTGCTGATCTGGTGAGGAACGCTAATCGCTGTGAAGATGCCATCAGGGAAGGGCGCCTGAATAAAAATGTACCAGGAGGAGCTAGTGGGGTTAGAAGATTTTTGGAACAAATGAATGAGAAGAGAACAGGGGCAAACGTTCAAAACGTTTCCAATACCAGGCCCAATAATAACATGACCCCGTTCTAATTTCAAGCAGCACAGCCAGCGCCAGTCAGAACTAAGCAGATGTAGAGAGCAGAGAATGGGCAAGGAATCCGATGTCTCCTTAATAGAGGAGATCCCGCTGACCGAGTGTTTACACCCCAGGGGCAATCTCTAAGTGTACTTCTACCTTCACTAGTAGAAAAGATATTAGTCACTATTCGTCAACCACAACCTCCTCCTCACTCGATCCCAAAAAATTATGACCCGAATACCCATTATAATTTTCATCAGGGTCTAGGTCACCCGACTAACCACTGCTTCCCATTGAAGCACGCAATCCAAGATTTGATCGATGCCAGAAAAATCATTCCATCGATACCTTCTTAAGTAAACCAGCATGCAAACATCCATCAAGTGTCGTTGCCCCCACATCCTCCGGAGGAGTAGGTTCCAGATCCACCAATGGGATGGTAGAGAGATATGAGGAGGAGTTTGAATTTGATTCATCCGTTTACATCTGTGATCGGGAGAGCTATGTGGCACCATTGCCAAGAAATTGTGAAGAAAGGTATATTGGGTGATTGCCAACACCGCAAGCCGAACCTTTAGATCTTAGGATTTATTTTCCATCACCCACTCCTATTAATTATGTACATATAAATACATACCAACCATACACTACCACCCACATCAATTACCCGATAGCCCATCATACCCCCAATCCCTCGCCAGCACCTGTCAGCTACCAATGGCCTGCTCTTACCTCTTTTCCACTAGTGCCACCACCCTCAAGCTTCACCACCCCCATTTGGCCTAAATTTTCCACCCAACAAGCTATTATCGAGGTAAATCAAGTGTTGCCCACACCTCCTAAGCCCATAGTGCAAGTGCCTCCGATACCAATGGCTATACCATTTCAGATCTTGGGACCAACCTATGATCCTCATTAGGTTCCGCTGAGTTATAAACAAACAGACATCAATGCTGGCAGCCACAGAGAAGGGGCAGTGGACTTCGTGACCCAATCTTGGAAGATTTTAAAGCAACCGAAAGCACCGACAGTAGCACAAGCCCAACCCGAGGGAAAGAAAGACAGCGTCGTGAATCCGTTTGAGAAAATGAGTCGAGAACATATACTGGAGACTCAACTGAGAAGAATGCCTGCCCATATTACTGAATGAGATCTGTTGATGATGTCCCCACTCCATTTCCAAGCATTAATGGGGGTGTTAAAGAATGCGCATGTGTCACTTTAGGTTGGCCTGGATGAAGTCGGGTAAATAATTGGTCAAGTGATGGCTCCAAATGCCATTTCGTTTTCTGATGCCGATTTACCTAAGGAAGGAGGTAGTCACTCAAAATATTTGAATATAACTGTTGAGTCTGGAAATATGATTATCCCCTTAGTTCTAATTGATAATGGGTCTACATTGAATATATGCCCACTGAGAACTGCCACCAAGAATGGGGTAGATCCTTGCATGCTAAGACCCACGAAAACTAGCGCCAGAGGTTTCAATAACACACGAAGAGAGATAATGGGAGAAGTTGACCTTGAGCTATTGATTGGGCCAATGACCTTCTCCATATTATTTCAAGTGATGGACATCAAATCCTTGTTTAATCTGCTATTAGGGCACCCATGACTACATGAACTCAAATTTGCATATGGGCATAAAATCATCACAATCATCGGTGAGGGGCACAGTGAGAAAGAAAAGGCCACCAACAACGTTGAGAAGCCCAATGTGCTGGATGTACCGCGCACTGCTGAGGACGTCGACCTCCAAAGTTTCGAGTACGAGGTATCGACGGTACTCCCGAAGCCCATCGAGGGCATTATTCCAAGAATCGGAGGTGGAATGGTGGCAGTAGTGACCATGCTCTAAAAGTGGGGCTATCAAAAAGGAAGGGGGCTGAGGCCCAAATTGTAAGGTAGAAAAGAGCCCGTCACAGCTAAAGGAGGCCAAAAAGTCAGATTTGGGCTAGGATATAAGCCCACGGAAGAAGTGAGAGAGGCTAAGGAGAAAGCTCGTGCGACGGGAGTTGCAAAAGCTAGGAGATCAACATAGAGGAGAAGTCTCAGGCCTCAGATCAGGAATTCATTCGTAAGTGTCGGGGTTATAAAGATTGACCGGAATGGGAAAACCCGAATAACCCCACACAAGCCTACAACACCAGTTCACCCCACCAATCCCTACATCACCCTTCCCAGACTGAAAATAGACTTGGCCGCATTATCCCTCTTTGAGGAGCAACGACTTGTACCCGAACAAACTGCCCCTGTGGTGAATCACCACAAAATTGTTTTAACATTTGAAGACATCATCTCAGACGAAATGGGGATCAACATGATGGAGGCTGACTCCAAAGAGTTGTATCAGTCAGCGTCCTCCATCCAAACAAGTAAAAGAGCGGCCCTTTAGGTATGCAACTGGGCATCTTTGTCCCAAACCCTGGAAGCAGGGAGTGGCCTAATATTTGGCACCCATTTTCCAAAAAAAATAAGCCCTTGGCAGGCAATACCTTGTATATACACAGACTCATGCTGGCAAGGGTCCGTCTCCAAAGAATACATAAATCTAAAAAACATTAAAAAAATACAAAATCTAAGAAACATTGAAAAAATACAAAATCCCAAGAAAAAGTACAAAGTTCAAAAACATTGTCATTTAAAATTCCAGATAAAGTCCCACAAAAAGACACCTTAATTGAAATACCCATTCCATGTAAAATCGACCCCTTCCCTGTAGAAATACAAGGAGAGGTAAGTGTTATGAGTTTGGATGAGGATATCCCTTTGGATGAGCTCCTTGACCAGTTTGCTGAGTTTGAGCATGGCCCTACCCCTATTGTTGGGGAAACCGAGGACGTTAATCTACAGACGGAGGAGATTCCCCGAATTACAAAAATTGGAACATCGCTGTCTCCTAAAGAAAGAAAAAGCATGATCGATTTCCTTCGATCATACCAAGAGGTTTTTGCCTGGTTGTACGAGGACATGCCTGGTCTGGACATCAATTTGGTCCAACACGAGTTGCCTCTCTACCCTAATATGAAGCCGATTAAGCAAAAGCTAAGACGTCTCTGACCTGAGTGAATGCTAAAAGTCAAGGACGAGATCATCAAGCAGTATGACATGGGGTTTCTCATGGTATCCAAATACCCGTAGTGGCTAGCAAATATTGTACCTATACCAAAGAAAGATGGAAGGGTCCACATGTGCATTTATTTTCAAAATTTGAATAAAGCGAGCTCAAAGGACGATTTCCCATTACCTCACATCGACATCTTGGTCGATAATATCGCTAAGCACGAGATGCTTTCTTTTATGGATGGATTCTCCAGATACAATCAGATAGAGATGGTAGAGACAGATCGAGAGAAGACTGTGTTCATCACTCCCTGGGAACCTTTTGCTATCGAGTCATGCCATTAGGCTAAAGAACACCAGTGCAACGTACCAGAGAGCTATAACTGCACTGTTTTACTACATGATGCACCGAGAAATTGAAGTGTATGTCGATGATATGATAGCCAAGTCATCGGAGTGAAGCTATCACTTGGTAAACCTTCAGAAGCTGTTTGAAAGACTGAGAAAGTGTAGGTTGTGTCTGAATCTTCGAAAGTGCGCTTTTAGCACTATGTCTCGAAAATTATTAGGATTCATCGTCAGCAGGAGAGGGATCGAGGTCGACCTAGTCAAAGTCAAAGCTATCATAGAAATGTCATCGTCGTCTACTAAGAAAGAGGTTAGAGGGTTCTTAGGCAGAATACAATATATCAGTCGGTTCATTGCGCAACTAACTCCAATCTGCACACCGATCTTCAAGCTACTTTGAAAGAACTCACTCATTGCATGGAATGATGATTGTTAGGCAGCGTTAAATAAAATCAAAAGCTACCTCCTTAACCCACCTATTTTGGTACCACCCGAGCCGGGGAGACCACTCTTGATGTATCTCTCCATGACAGAAATTTTGATTGGATGCGTCTTAGGGCAGCATGACGAGACGGGAAGAAGAGAGGAGGCCATCTACTTTCTGAGCAAGAAGTTTACTAATTATGAAACACATTATTCTCATCTGGAGAAAGCATGCCTGGCTCTTGTATGGGCTACTCAGAGGCTCCGCCATTACTTGCTATCTCAAGCCGTTCTACTTTTTGCCCAAATGTACCAGTTGAAATACTTATTCGAAAAGCCGGTTCTCACTAGGCAGACTGCATGATGACAACTCTTGTTATCTGAGTTTGACATCACCTACGTCACTCAGAAGTCAATCAAGGGACAGGCACTCGCCGATCATCTTGCCGATAATCCTCTGCCAGATTATGAACCTTTGAGAATCGAGTTCCCTGATGAGGACATCCTGTTCCTGAAGGAAGACGATACCGAGGAAGTAGAAGAATCATGGGTAATGCACTTTGACGGGGCAGCCAATGCTGAGGGATAGGGAGTTGGCGCCATTCTGATCTCACCAAAGGGATCACATGTACCAGTCTCTATCAAGCTCAACTTCCCTTGCACTAACAACATGGCCAACTACAAAGCTTGTACCATCGGTTTGTAGGCGGCACTCGATCTAAATGTAACTCACCTCCGAGTGTTTGGCAATTTGTAGTTGATCATATGCCAGAAGAACAGAGATTGGAAGATGAAGGACGAGAAACTAATCCCTTACCATGGACACCTCGAGGATCTAATAGCCTGCTTCAAGGACGTGACATTCTCATATGTCCCACATATAAGGAATCGCTTTGCCGACGCACTAGCAATGTTGGCTTCAATGATAGAAATCCCGTATGGTGCTGAGATGAAGCTGATCATGATCGAGCAAAGGAATAAGCCGACTTTCTGCCTACAGATTGAGGAACCTATAAAGCCTAATGATGAGCCACCTTGGTTCTAAAATATCAAAAATTTCCTCGAGACACTAACCTTCCCTGAGGGTACGTCTAAGACGGATCGACGAACCATTCAACGTTTAGCAGCAGGCTATGTCATTTGTGGGGAATGCCTTTACAAGTGATTCTACAATAACATCTTGCTCAAGCGCCTTACAGAAAGTGAAGCTATCAATATTATGAAGGAGATCCATGAAAGAGTATGCGGAGCCCACGTTAGTGGTCACATGCTCGCCACAAAAATTTTGCGGCAGGGATACTTTGGACCACTATGGAATCAGATTGCTGCAAACATGTTCAAAAATGCTACAAGTATCAGGAACACTCGAGTCTGATACACGCTCCTTCCATCGATCTTCACTGCATGACCACTCCTTGGCCAGTTGTTACCTAGGGCCTTAACGTTGTTGGAATGATTAATCCAAAAGCATCAAACGGACATCAGTTCACCCTCGTTGCCATTGAATACTTTACCAAGTGGATAGAAGCGGCATCATATGTCAACATCATGGCTAGTCACGTCGAGAAGTTTCTCAAGAGTAATATTGTGTGCCGATTTGGACTACCCAAGGATATCATCAAGGACAACGGCATAAACTTTGTGAATAAATGCATCTGAGCTTTCTGCGAGCAATACAAGATTAAGCACCATCACTCGTCACCTTATCGGCCTCAAACAAATGGAGTCATGGAAGTTGCGAATAAGACGGTCGTCCGCATCCTACAGAAGATGGTTGTCACTTACCGTGATTGGAGCGAAATACTATCATTTGCTTTATGGGCCTACAGAACGTCGATCTGTATCACTACAGGGGCAACACTATTCTCCCTGGTATATAGAATCGAGGCTATCCTATCGGTAGAGGTTGAAGTAACCTCGCTCTGAATCCTCATGGAATCAGGTTTACCTGAAGCAGAGAGAGAGAGATCCCGCTTTGACCAATTGAACTTATTATACGAGAAAAGTCTCCTAGCCTTATTCCATACTCAAGTTTACTAGGGGTCAATGACACACGCTTACAATAAGCGTGTTTGCGGTCGAGATCTGAAGATAGGAGACACTGTGTTGAAGAAGATCTTCCCATCCCTCCACGCCGATCCGAGAGGGAAGTTTAAGCCAAACTGGAAAGGACCTTACGTCGTCTGAGAAGTGCTACCGGGATACGCCATCCACCTCGCCACCATGGATGGAGATCATCTTCCTGAGCCCATCAATGCTGGATACGTTCGATGTTTCTGCTCTTAGTCTATCGCAACAAGGTAAGTATTGGTGGAACAGATACGTGACTGCTTAAGAATCACTCAAAAGAGGCCATCATTCCAAGCACAATAGCCAAAAAGCATCCCTAAAAATGATAATATCCTTTGCTAGCCCATTTGAGCCTGGGCCTTTCTTCTAATAAACCCCTTCCTCTGAAAAAGAGAGAAAGAACTACTATCAAAAAATTAAAAAAAAAATTGAAAAAGTAAAACCTCAAAAAGAGATTACCTGAAATAAAAATAAAAGAAAAAGAAAAAATTGATGAATCATGGGGCATGTATAGTAAAACCCCCAAGGAAGAAAGTATGTTGCGAAGAAAACTTAATCCGTATCAAGAAAACCTTTTTAACCCAGCATACCTTCAAATCCTATCCTAACCCATGGCCAAGCTACGCCCTGAAGAAAGCCCTCTTTTTAGATTCACAAGTAGTCATAATATCTATTAAGTTAACATAAGCCGAGTTGTGAGATGACACCAAAACCCCATCTAGCTGGCTATGACGGAATCAACGTCTATGTCCTAGCTTCTAAAGAATGAAAGAAAAAAATAATAATAATAAAATAAAAATACAAGCTCAAAGCAAGATGAACATGGTGAAAACCTGAAAAGGCACTACGGGTAAAAACAGCGAGTTTGTGCAAACCAGGTAAAAACCCGAAAGGGCGCTTGGGGTAAGAGAGCTAAACCCATGGATGTGATGAAAACTCGAAAGGGCGTCATGGGTAAAAAGAAGGCAAACACGGGAACGAAGGACCCACCATAGGCGTTGTGAGTAAAAAGAGATTAAAAAGAAAAATTATTTGAGGAAAGGAATGAAGAAATATTTGAAACCTTGATTCTCTCTCTCCTGTTACTCCCTTTGTCTGACTGGGCCGCTCATGTTAGATCGAATCGGGTCCCGACCAAGTGTGTCTTTAGAACTTCTTTGTCAAACATATGACTTAAGATAAGGAGAAAGGTTTGACTCAGTCCAAGGGGATTGACGTTCCAGTATTGGTAAAGCTATTGAAACTCTCTCAGACCCAACCATTAAAAAAAAGGAGGTTCGACCATGCTCAAAAGAGGACCCGAGATCTCACCTAGTGATTAAGACACCACACCCAAAAAAAACACACAAAACAAAAAGAACAAAAAAGTTTGTGTAAATATAATAGATTTTCCTTTTTTTCCTTTTTTACCGCTTACACCACATCCTAAAAATAGTCGGTGTGATGTCCAGCTTTCTTTCTTTTTTTTATAAAAATAAGAAAAAAATAAAAAAATAAAGAAAATATGTATACCAAAAAGATGTGTGTATCTGTAAAGGGGTTTCTTATGCCCCTTTTTCTGTGTAGATGATCTATGTAAAAAGTAATATGTGCAAGAAGGGATCAACAGCTCACGCTTCAAGACACTAATCTCAGTGCAAAAACCATCCTCCTGAACATTCCGCTTGGTCAACCAATGACCATGCAAGCACTTATTCCTCTTTCGAGACACGTCAGTAGCTCCAAGGGCAACACTCAAAGATCCTTTCAGATGAAGGACCTCACTCTCCGCTATCCATACTCTAACTTTCTCTTGTACTAAAAGCTTGTGCAGGACCCTCTTCTAATCAGTCAACAACTCAATACAGGCTCAGAGCGTCGTCTCCTTCTTCGGCCAGGGGCCTCCCACACTAATACTCTCCGGCTGATCTAGATGATCAGCAACAGGCTGCTCAGTCAATAGCCAAGCCTCATAATCAGGGAAAGAATGAACTGAATCTCCCTGCTCCATATCACACATCAACGTCGACTGATGCATCTCCCAAAGGGCAGCAATCCAATCCACGTCCCCGGAGGACCCCCTAGAAATGATCAAGTCACATAGAGGGGGTTTTGTCTCGCAAGGCACCTGCTGAGAGCAGTTGAACTGACGCAACACTCAAAATGGGAAATAGAAGGTGTTAGCAGTCAATCCTAGAAGGGTGATGCCCTCATGGTCTCTGGAACGAACTATTGGGAAGGTCTGATCCAACCAAGGAAGCCTCCATATCAGCTCGGCATCGGTCAACCAAAGCTTCAAAGCTGACGAATTGCCCTGCAGAAGCATGTGACACCTACCCGAAAAGCATCAAGCCGCCTCACCTCAAGCAATATAAAAGCGTGGCATGGATCCCAAGATAGCGATATGTTCACATAACCAGACTTGAAGCAGCAAAGGACATCCCCTGAGGTTCTCCACATTGTCCAGAGCAAATGCATCAAGATATCGATACAGTTCAGCAAGGACCAAATGCATCATTGATTGGCTCTCTGCCAATTTGATCAAAACATCGCAAAGAGCTAGAGAGAAGTTCTCTCCCCCAGTAAAGAAAAGGACTTCTGAGATGAGACCGAGAGCAAGGCTTTCACATTGAAGATGTTCCTAACTAGAAATTTTTGAAGATTTTTGTTACCAAAAAGTTCTTTGAGGAATTTGATTGAACACCTTGTGGACCCCCCAACGAGACTTTTCTCGTACTCAAATTTCCTCAAATCGAGGGTATGGTGAATTGATTTAGAGTAGCCCGACTTCGACACGAATCTTGCGAGGCCTCTGTGAAGCTTCAAGCCAGATAAATTGGATAGCTCCTCAAGGGTTGGAGTTAGCTCCCGCTTCCCAAAACAGAACACATGCGCATTTGTATCCCAAAAAGAGATTGCCGCATGAAGTAGGTCCCACCGTAGAGGAACATCAAGAAAGAAGGGAAGACGTCATAGCCCAAGCTGCTCCAATTCAACAAGCTCGCTCTCATTCAAGCTCCCAAGCTAACTTTTAAGAAAATTAGGCCCCAAGCCCAACGAAATGAGTAAATTGGTTCCGGGCCCTCCATGTAAGAGAGGGTTGGAAAGCGGGTCCATAGATGTACAAAGGTCTCTCAAGAATATAAAACTTAATATATGTTGATGGACCAGCCCTTGGGAATGCAAGGAGAAAAAGAATCAGTCAAGAAGGCCAAGTCAAAAAGAAAAGAGAGGGAATCTGGACTGTCTTGGGCATATAAGGCTTTGAAAAATGACAAAAAAATCACACTAAATAATAGCTTTGAAAAATCCAAAAAAATATCACATAAAATGATAGCTTCGAAAAATGACAAAAAAATCACACTAAATAATAGCTTTGAAAAGCAAAAAAGAAATCACATAAAATGATAGCTTTGAAAGACCAAAAATCCCATAAAATGATAGTTTTGAAAAACCAAAATTCACATAAAATAATAACTTTGAAAAATAAAAAAACACATAAAATAATAAAGAAAATCCCAAAAATAATAAAGTGATAAAATCACATGGAATGATAACTTAAAAGCCAAAAAAAATCATCACATAAAATAAAAACTCAAAATCTAAAAAAATCACATAGAATGATAAACACTAAAAAGGATAAAAAATGTTCCACATAAAATAACAAAAAAATATGCTTTGAAAAGACAGCACGTACTCCCAAAAAGCATTGCAACATCTATTCACTCCGCTCGGGTAGTCATGCTAAATAAACTTTGGGATCAATGGGTTCACCCAAAGACCTCAAGCCCTGCTTCAAGCAGGGACACCCGTGACTAGTTAAATGAGGCGGTCTACGCCTGAAATGACTGGATGCACATGTGTGTTCCGATGCGGTAAAATTTCGATATTTTATCAGCAGCAGCACTGTGCTATAGTAACGTCCTAAGTCTAAGGTACGCCTGAGATTCTGGATCCTACTTCAAAGTAGGAGCAATGGTGTCAATCCCGATCAAACAGTCAATGTTTCGATCGAGTCGACTCCACTGCTAAATCTTTGCAATGAACTCTCTGTCTTTGGGTTCATAGGAACATAAGTGTCTAACTTGAAATTTATCACGAGCTATTTCAGAGGTGTGGACTCTTGGTCTACGCAATCTAGGCATGTGCCCTACGGGATTTGAGGTCTGTATAACTCCGTTATGAAAAAGATCAATTGTTGGTCGAGACCAACTTGTTGATAGTGAAACTACACATCATTCAAACTATGTGTAAACATGCATGCAGAAGGGTTCATTTCTTTTATTTTTGCAGGCTTAAAACTTGTATTGGCACGGTATCCCTGTAAAGTATACGCTTTGCGTCTGGGTATCCGTAGGATGGTCGTTTGTTCTCGTAAATTATACCTGAACGGGTTCTAAGTCGAGACTTTCATCGCCTTTGTGTCTTATCACTCCTAATGGCTGCATGTTTATGCATAGTTAAATGATTTGTAAGATCATTGTCGGCAAAGAGTAGGATTGGATGTCTCCTTCGGTAGACACCTAATTTTGGCTGGATCTGTTCAGTGTTATTTGAAGTTGGATGCTCTAGGTCATATTGATCTGGGGCACATTATCAAAAAAGGGCACGCACTCTCAAAAAGTGTTGCGACATCAATATTCGCTCCTCTCGGGTAGTTATGCTAAATTAACTTTGGGATCGTTGGGTCCTCCCAAATACCTCGAACCCTATTTCACGCAGGGGCACCCGTGGCCCTTCAAATAGGGCAATCAATGTCTCGTATGATTAGACACAAGCCATGGACCTTCACATATTTGTCTTGCGCCTATCTTTAAGTATGGGTCGATCACCCTCTCACTTATGGAGTTGTTATATTCAGAATGAAACTTGAACATCAAACATCTTTAATCATCTTGAGAAACAGATGTTTTTTCCAGCATATTGGGCTTTCGCAACTCGTTCCACCTCGGTTATGCCCAGTAATGTCGCTAAGCACTTGGGAACCGATTACCTCAAGAAACGACCATTTTTCCCAACATATAGGGCTTTCATTTTCTCACCATGTTACTCACCTGATGTTTGAAGTTCATTTTGAATGTAGCAGACCCGTTAGTAATTCCTTAGGCCTCTTCAGATGTCTCTTTTCTTTGGCATTCGATCATTAGTGATCGGATACCAAAGAGGGGAATCTGTAGACACTCAAATTTGGCCTAAGGCCCGATAGACACATACTTAGAGAAAGGCGTACCGCCGAGCTTCCGAAAGCATTTTTCAAACCGTTACGAATCATCACAAAACCCTTAGGAATCACCCCAAACCCTTAGGAATCAACCATAGCCTTCCCAGACCTATTAGAACCCTTCCCGGGCACAATTCGAACCCCCCTGAACAGCAGTTAGAAAGAGAAGTGCTAAAGTTGTTATAAATAGTTTTCCAACTTAAGGCATATACCATTGGAAAGTAGAGTTTCCAATCTTTCCAACGAACTGAGAATAGCAAATTTGGAATTGTACATCAAAAGTTATGGCGAATTAAAGATAGTGGATTTGTGTAGGACATTGTAAAATACTACTCATAGAGCTAGTTTCAAACTCTTGTGAGCAATGGTTAAAGAGAGTAATGCCAAAATTTACATAAATATCTTCTAAAGATGTGTTATATACCATTCGAAAGAGGACTTTCCTAGCTTTCCAACAAGCCAAAAATCATCTCGATCAGAGTTATACATCAAACGTTATGGCGAAATGAAGATCGCAGATTTATGCAAGAAATTGCAAAATCGGGCTGGGCCCCTGCGGGTCTTCAACTTCCAACAGTTTGGGACTGGTTTTCCTTCAAAAAATGGCCAAAATTGATATTGGGGGTTTGACTTGTGGACCATCCCAAAGTCTGGGGTATGGTTCTTTAGGACCCTAATGGCCCTATTACCTTAGGTTATCTCCCTTTTGCCATTCAAGTCACCACCCTATCATCTACCATTAAACTCAAATCTCTCTTCTCCAAGCTCTAAAAAACCCCAAAATCCTTAGATTGCCTCTTACCTAATTGCTAACCCTAATTAGCTTTTAAGTATCCCCTAACCCTCTCTTTTTCTATAAATAGGAGGCACCCCCCCTTGCAAAGGGCTTGAAAAAATTTTAAGAGAGAGAAAAGGCATTAACTATTCCTCTCCTCCCATTTTAGCATTTGTCTATTAAAATTTTAGCACTCTAGTTTATCCTTTAGACCTCATTTTCTACCATCAATCCTTGAGATCTAGCTAGAACTAGCCCCTAGCCTTCTTCTCTTTCCTCTTAGCTACCAAGTCTTAGAGATTCAAACCCATCCTTCAACCCATTTGCTATCGGAAGCTCATCCAAGACACATCAACACGAAGGTCTACATCGATGCTACAAGGGCTCCAGAGCTCCGGCTCTCCCCTCTATTCCTCTACCTTCTTTACTTTTCTTCTATCCTAGAATTGAGCCGTTACGCTGCCCAAATTTTGATAAGTGAGAAGGGCTCAATAGGATTGGTGTGCCTTCGGGTAAGGGGAAGTGGCCCTCATTTTACTTCCTTTATATATATATATATATATATATATATATATATATATATATATATATATATATAAACCAGCCCCACATAGACCCGTCCATAGTAGAGACCGCTTATGAGCGGGTTGATCGGGTGCCTAACACCTTTCCGATCGATAACCGAAGCCCCTACCCAAGAGCCTTTGGCGTAGACGGGATTCAAAGTCATATTTGTGGTACTTTGGTGCTTATAAAAATGGGATAGGTTTCTCGGGACATGAAAAGCTCTGGGTGGCGACTCTAAATATTTATTTAGCGAGCGCATCATCGTGACAGGATCATCAAAAAATCCCACGGTTGCACACGACTGGTCGATTTGGAAATTGACCGATCAATTTTGGAACCGATTGGTCGAATTTGTCAGAGCTTGCCGACACTACTTCGGTATTTTAGCTATAAAGTTTTCCCCTAAACTTGTAATCATATGATTCTTGAAGTGTTGGAAGGAGGACAATGAGCTCTACAACTGTTGCGAATTGACCAACTCATGAATCCAAAGTTTTAAAGGTTAAAAGTTTGTGGGAAGTTGTGTTAAATTTTGAGTTAGCACGAACTTGTCATTTCAGCCTCGGTTTTGAGATATCATAAAAATATACCAAATTTATTATTTTAATTGGGATTAGTTATTAATACATCATCATGAATGTGATGTAGGTTGAAAATCAAGAGAGCTTATACGAGAAAGTTACATTGTCTGGCGTGTCTCGTAAACAAAGGTAGGAAAAACTCCTTAACATGTGTATTTGTCTACAACAAGCATGTGTGTAATGATATCATAATAATATATGTGTTTTTTGATTTGTCTTCATAATATCATAGATTTTTTGATGTGATAGAAATATGTATGATTTGTAAAATTTATCAATATTTTGCATGAGTATCTTTCATGATTTTAAATATGAAGCATGTATATGTACACTCAGAATTGTATGTGTGTGTAAATCAAATATGTGCATGGTAAACATCAGAAGGATGTGAATAAATGTGTGAGGAATCTTTGAAAACTTTAAACTATAATAATTACCACAACTCATGGTGAATAACTATAAATTAATTGTGTACTTTGATTTAAGGTTATGTGTGATACCTAACCGACACGACAGGATATCCGAGACTGATATGACGGGATACCCATATCGGTACGGCGGGATATCCGTACAAATTGTTCTTCGGTATAACAGGATATCAATTTTTTGATTTCTAAGCAGTAGAATTACTTCTTTCGGTACAAGTCACCTAATTCTAAGGGACTTGTACATGTTACAAAGGGTTCATGTGAACAACGATGGAGGGTATGCCCATGGGGGCTCGATGTTATATATGTTTGAGGGACAATTTAAGTGATCAATTTAAGTTCTTCCTTTGTTATAAGAATAAGTTGTAGAAATAAGTTTTTGAAATCATGTGTTAAACTTCGAAAATATGTGTTTGATATCAGTTTTATTCTAGTCAATTTCCCTTAAATTGTGAATCTTTATTTGAAAAGCATGTTTGAATTATGTTATGAGATATATATGTGATGTGATAATATGCATGCTATTGATGTTTTCTCTACTGAGCTTGGATGTTAGCTTATCCCTCGACTATACGTCACAAGTACAGGTGTAGATCAGAACCCGGCTACGGAGAAAGGCTTAGGATCTCTCGTTTGGGGAATTCTACCTTAGGTGAGGATTTGGTTGATCATGTTTTGGTTTGTATGGTGGATATTTTTCAGATATTTTAGATTATGGACTTGGTTTGTCTGGGATTAAATACATTGTAAGGTTTATTTTGTAAGTATATTTTGGAAGCCACTGTTTAGGTGATGGTCGACCATCACCGGTGGTTTTTCTTGTGGGCCCCTTTTTGTTTAATGGTTATGTATAGAAGAATCCTTTTTTTGTCATATATATATCTTTGCTTTAACTCTACTTTTATAAATATACCAAGTATTTTTATATTCGGATTATGAAGTGTGATTCGATGATTCGATTTTCCCTGAGTTTTGGTATGTAAGAAGAAAAAAAAATATTGTGTAGGTTTTTATGGAATAAGGGAAAATCGGGCTATCACAGAGGCGATTTACAAGACTTCTAATTCTAATAAAAGAAATAATTAAGAATAATACTATCCTAATATAATTCTAATTCTAATTTTATCTTTCCTTGCTTTCTTTCTATTGATGTACTTCTGGACTATTCAATAGTAGAGATCTTCTAAAGTCTATATTCATCAATCTTCTCAGATCTGTGATATGCCAACTTCTAATTCAAGAGTTCTTCTAATTCTGTTCATGGCAGTGGAAATCTTCACGTGATCAGCAGCAGTGAGGAAGCTTCTATTAGTACAATCGTAAATTCTAATTTTTTCTTTTCTTCTCTTTTACTGGAAAATTGTAATTATGATTTTCTATCTTTAATAGCTCTCTCTGGACGATTCTCTGAATTACGATTATTCTTTTTCTTCTTTGTATCGTCTTTAGTTTTGAACGTCTTCTGGAGAATCGTAAATTACGATTTCTCATCTTCTTATTTAGTAACAGCGCTCAATTGTCGTTTCATGTTTAATCGTCTTTTGCTACTCTTTTGAGTTCATTTTGACAAATATTAACACTTTGGATCTCTTTTACTGATTTTTCTTAATATCTATACAACACTAACTTATTAATAGCAAAATAAGTCCTAGCATCTCTAAGTTAAGGGTAGTAAAATGGTATATTATGTGACTAATCACACCTCCAAACTTACGTTTTGCTAGTCCCTAGCAAACAAGGAAACATAAAACATCTTATTAAAAATTAAATTATCACTTTCGTAGGGAGCATGATTGCATTTAGCAGAAGTAACTAGCCTTTTAAACCCCTAGGTGATTCCTAGTGGAGGAGTTATAGTCTCCTGAAGATTTTAAGTGAAGTTACCTACAAACTTTAAAATATTTTTGGATTTTTCAAAATATTTTTCAACAATTAAAATAAAAATTCTAAACTAATTTTGTACACTAATTATATTAGCTAAATTACCTAAGTGGCCAAATTGGTCACTACATAGTTTATTATGATTTTCTAAAATTATCGATCTTTTGTCCTTACTTTTCATTACAACAATTATCCTTGATTAGAACTCCAACAATTTCAATTCATAATAAGCAGGAGATATATACATTAGTGAACAGTTTATTCTTTATAAACTTTTCTAAACTACAGATTTAGAAAATATTTTCATTCAAAAACTTACTATTGACATACTCTCAAAAGGGTGTTGAAACTTTTTGGGTTCTCTTAATATATTTTTCAGAAAAATTCAGTGAAAAATAAAATTTTCAATCTCATAGAAAAGGATAATCTACTTTATTCATATAAATCTCTGGACAATCAATAGTATCTAGTATCCATATCTCTACTAGATTTATACTTTTACAAATCATAAATCAGAAAGGTCTTTCCATCCGCTTGTAATGGGGCTTAGGGTTTCAAAAGGTATCAAAGAAAGGTAGAAAAGGATTCAAAGTTTTTCTGAGAATTTAACTCTTCTTTTTCCTATCTTTTCAGCTTCTTCTTTTCTTTAATAAGTATTCATAAATTGGATAACTTCTTCTCATTTTATTTTATTTTTAAATCCCATTTTTTTCAATTATAAAGTCGTATTTTACAATTTTTCTTCTCTTTGAGAGCTTTTTGCTTAAGAATCGTAATCTTCTTTTTTAGAAACCGTTCTTTATGATTTTTCATTCTTTCCCATATTCTTCTTTTGATTTCTTCAACTATACCCTTTTTAGCATTCCCCTTATCTGTTTTTGCTTTTACTCCTTTCACTCCCTCTTTTTTCCTTCTTTTGTATTCTAAAATCTTAGAAAATATAAGGGTTAAAGGTTGAAAGCTTTGGGTAGTACTTATAGTTAAGGGTTTATCTAATTTTTGGTATAAAGAAATTCGATTAGGCTTCTAATATGGGTTCAATGGATAAAAAAATTTCTGAGATTTTGGCTTTTTGGCTCTGGTTTAACAAAAGATGGCCTTTGATCATCTTTATGATTTACTAGCATAGATGCCTTTTTATTTTGTTATCTCTAATAGATAGTTCTAGACAAAAAATTAGTTTATCATAGAATATTTTGATTCTAAATTCAGCAGTATGTGATTTTGTATCAGTTATAGAAGTTCAAAGAAAAATTTTGGCTTGAATAAAAGAAACAGTCTCTCTGAATAAAAGAGGAAATATGGCTCTAATGCTCACTGGTGTATAATTCTGAAACTATAGTCTAAAATTCTAGCAGTTTAGATCAATCTATTGTTTCAAACATTCATTCTAATACAGCGTTCAATGAGCTAAGCATGAATTCTAATTATTCTTTTTTCTGATTAGAATTCCTATTAAAATGAATCGTAAGTTTTCAAGAATTGTAATTTTTTTTTATCATAATTCCTATGTAATGATCAACTAAAATTCAAAAATTTTGAAAAAATTTCTACAAAAATAAAATATCTAAAACTAAAACTAAACGATTTATTGCTATACTACTTACAAAACTACTGTACCCAGAAATTGTGTATCCCCCCAAACTTAAATCGAACAATGGCCTCATTGGCACAAAAATAGGGGACACTAAAAAAATTATTTACCTAAAAATTATTGATATCTCTGATTGCTTACCAGCTGTGAAAAAAATTATGTAGAGAATATCCTTCCAAACTTGAGGAAAACACAATGGTATTACTTCTCAGAGACAAAAATAACAAAAATGTTAGTGGTGTTAGTAACAATTACACAGTTAGTAAAAAAAATTAGGGTTAGTAAAAAAGAAAGAAAATTTTATATATTAACTAAATATTTACAATGAACATGAAAGGAAAATATAATGAAAAATAATAATAAAAACTACTAACATAAAAGAAAATAAACCTACGAAAAATCTAGACACACTAGCGATGATACGGTAGTAATATCCGAAATAAGTTTTCAATAAAAATCGGTCCAAAATTGTGCTGCCCAAAAAGGTGCGCCCTCCCTTGAGTAGGTGAGTCTAATAGAAAAAAAAAATATTAAGATGGTGGAGAAGGTGAAGATGGAGAAGACTGGTGGTGGTCGGGGGAGGAATGGGGATTCTTAGCCGTCGGTTCCAGAATGAGAGAGAAGAGGGTAAAAATTTCATATTTTTGGGAGTAGGTTCTAGCTTGGAAGTAGGTTCTTTGATTTTGATTCCTGGCCTGACTTTTCTAGGCTCCATGGGTTTAGGGGTTGTTTCCCGGTGAGGTACATCAGGGTTTAATTGTTTGGAAACAGCCTCAACTAACTCCTGATCACTATTTTCAGTTAAGGTCTTTTGGAAAGCCGTAATAGTCACACCATAGTCGTAGGCCTTGTCCTCAACTAATCTCAAGTTTGTCTACAATTTCTTGATGACATCCTCCATCCCCTCAGCCCTATTCTTCTCCTGATTGTATTGGATCATTATCTCTCTCCATCCTTGATTGATTCTCTTCCTCTCCAATTTATGAGTGAGTATCAGAAGTTTAATTATTTCAAGGAGAGGTTGCTTGGCTGTGCTTCTCAGGTCAGCCATGCCTCTAATTACATCTATCTTGATGTGGGCATTATGCTTCATGGCTTGAAGGAGGGTGTAGTATGAAGGCATGGGGTTAAAAGAGGTAGGAAGTATGGGCAGCTCATCAGTGAAGGAAGGGTTAGCCAGCAGTGATGGAGGGGTGGGTGTAGGGGGTATTGTGAGGTCTATCACCTCAGGGTCAGTTTGGGTGGAGGCATTGGTAAAGGTAGAGGAAGAATTTTTAGACTAGGGGCAATGGGTGTAGTAGCAGTTGTAGAGATATGGATAGGTGGAGGGATAGGTGGCTGTTGGGAAGGTTGGGTTAAAGTTGTCAAGGTTGATTGGATGACTTGTAAACTGGTTTGGGTTGATCCTTGGTTGTGTAGGTTGGAGTTTATGGATTGCAGATTGGCTATAATTGATGATTGGGTTTGGGTATCAGCCAATACTTAGGCTTGAAGGGAGAGTAATAGGTTAAAGATATGTGGTAGGAAATCAGGGGTGGGGGTGGAATTGATTGAAATGGGAAAGTGGGTGCATGAGTGAAGGTAGTGGGCTGTGGTGAATGTGGAGGTGGGGTGAAATGAGGGGGGTGAGGGGAGTCTGGGAGAGGTATAAACTCATAGTTGATGTCCTCTACCTCTATGTTAGAGGACATCATGGTTGAGTATCCCTCCTCTGAAAGAGGGATTTGGTCATGGGTAGGTGGGGATGGAATGGATTGGTCTAAGGGTTCAAATAACTCAGGTGGAAAAGGTGTGGAGGTTTCAATGGGCTGGGGGGTGTAACAACCCCAGATTTTCGGAATCGTATAAGACACATGCCACGCACGTGTATGTGTGGTTCATAAGGAAACCTGGGTCAACATATACACACGGTGTGTATATGTGTATAACATATTATATTTTTCCTTTCCTTTCACTATATAAGTGAAAGTGGAGAGAAGTATCTCCCCTACGTAACATCATTTTAACCTAAATAGAGAGGAGGAAGATAGAGAAAGAGAAAAGAGACACTTGTAGGGAGGAAAGGCTAAGGCCTGGTTGGAGCGTAAACCGGTGGAAGACCTGGAGAGAAGGTCGAACCAAAACCGTAGAGATCTCTTCGTTTCTAACAGGGATTCGAACGTTGGATCGAGCCGACTATGAGATCCACCGATTTAGGTAAGAGATAATGCTTGAGAAGTGTTTAGGTATGTCTTAATGATAACCTACAATGTTTAGGGGCAATGGCCGATTAATTTTATTTAAGATTTAAGGAAATAGAATAGATTTCTTGCATAAAAATCACGAAGTAAATGTTTTTGCCCTCGCTCGAGCGATCTAAACGTCTCGCTCGAGCGAGGACAGAATATATAACCTGGGAATAGTGCGTTCTGGGCTCGCTCGAGCGAGACCCATATTGAAAGAATAGGCTCGCTCGAGCAAGGTAATCCGACACCTCGTTTTAACCACGCGAGCGAGGATAAGAGGCCGCTCGAGCGAGGCTTCGCGACCGCTCGAGCGAGGTTAAGAGGTCGCTCGAGCGAGGCTAAGCAACCGCTCGAGCGATAAACCAAAACTAAAATTTAATTCTTTGATGTATACAAATATACCTCATGTGAACTATGCGCTCAAGGAGTGCTAGTGACCACTAATGACCATTCTAAGGCATGTCTTTTCTCATGAAATGTAGATTGATGTGAGATCGGGACGTGTCATCACTACGAGAAGGGACCACTGGGTTTTGCCTTGAGGTAGGGGACCTTATCGAAATATGTACATTGTTCAGTTTCGCATATGTGTAGTACAGATTTAATTGCTAAACTAAGTACCTCATCATGTCACATAAATAGAGCGTGCGTGTGTTGACTTCAGAAAATGAAGCCAGAGGTCCCAAGGGGGATGCAAGAACTACAAGATGAATACCTACATGATACAACATATCAGTAGCATCCCAGGGTGCAGATGAGAATCAGTGGAGAAAAGAAAGTAAAGTGATAAGGCCTAATATATTAAAAATTAGCACAATCACGGTGAATAACTACATGTAAGGCACACTTGATATTTTTGTTATTTAAGGTTTGTTCTTAATACCCCACCGACGTGGCGGGATACCCACGACTGACTCGGCAGAATATCCGTGACCGGTACGACGGTTAATCCATACACAGTAGCACATCCCAGGGATGTAGATTTAACTGTAGACCCCGCCACCTAGGAGAAAGGGGCTTGGGCGGTATTCGGGGAATGCAAAATTGATAACTGTCTAGTTAGACGACGATGGTGGGTATTCCATCGGGGCTCGATGCTATATTGCTCGGGGACTATTTAAGTTAAAGAGTTAAGTTATTAGGCCGGAATCACAACTAAACGAATAAGATGAGAAAGAATAAAACCATGTAAAGTAAGTAGTGGTGTTCACCTTTTCCTTCAGTTATTTTGATTGCCCTTCCAGATAGTGATAGCAGATAAACTATACTTTTCTTTTACTGCACAACATATATGTCAGAATTAATCTATATGTTCTTTACGTTTCCCTATTGAGCTAGGATGTAGCTCACCCCTTAGACTATACGTCGCAGGTGTAACACTCGCAGCAACACAGGTTTCGAGAGACGTTGATCCTAAGGGTTCGGATTTCGCAGACGGAGAAGAGTTAGAACCTCCTCCCGAGGAATTCTTTTAGAGGTGCTTTACGTTTAGAAGTGGTGAGTAGAGAGTACTCGTGGCTTGGCATGTCAAGTCCTTTCTTTTAAATGTAATTAAATACTATACTTTTCTTTTGGCAAACTATCGAAGGTGATAAGATTATCATTTATGGGTCAAGGTAGTTCCTCTGCTCTTGAATTGGCATGAGACTGGAACAGTCTGTTAGTTGCAAGACCTTATTGAAACATGGAGACTTAATTAATTTGAAGCTTTGGTAATTTAAATTGTTGACTTTTAATCGATATGTGATGTTCCGCTTAGATTTAAGGTGCATGACCTCGAGGGTCGTGTTGATGGCAGATTTTTGAGTAACGAAAATCGGGCTATCACAGGGGGTGTAGTGGGGAGCTGTGTGGGATTTCAAGGGTGTAAGTCTCAGGCTCAAAGGCTTGGGCTGTTGAGGTTGGTGGTAGACTAATGGTTGGGTTTGGTATGGCTATAGTTTTAGGAATTGGGATGGTTTAGAAGATATAGGTGGGTTGGAGTTCTGTGTGGGCTTTTGTTAATTTTCTTTTCTTTGTATAGGTGGCCTTCACAGGTAGGCTAGGGTGAGCTAGATAAGTTGGCAAGGGTGTAGGTATGGTAACAATAGGTATGGGGGCTAATGAAGGTTGTGATGTTTTGGAAGAGGGGGTAGTGGCTAGCATGTGAGGTGAAGGGGTGGCTGGTAAGATAATGGCTTCAGGTGTGGAAGTGGTGCTGGCTGGCACACTTGAGTGGGTTGCCAGAGATAGGACAGCAGAGGGTGGAGCCATAGAGGCAGCAATAGCAGCAACATCAGAGGTTGCTAGTACATCTGCCTTCTTCTTCTTCTCAATGAGAGTGCCACTGATCTCCCATTATTTCTTTCCATAATTTTTGGGGTTCAGGGCAATGGTTTTCTCATGTATGTGAAATTGGTACCCTCCAAGCATCAACAAGACTGTAATAAGCCTACAGTAGGGAAGGGAATGGGGTTTCTTCTTGTTCTTCATCTTCTCCACGATGTCAATCATCCCCTCAAAAATTAACTTGGCAGCATCCAAGTAATGGTTCTTGTGGAAGAAGAAGAGTGCATCAGCAATAGGAGACCTCTCCTACTCATGTCCAGAGCAATACACATTTTTCCTCAGCACCCCATCCATAAATCTGAGGTAGGGGTGTATATCTCTCTTCCTGATTGATGCCCCTGATGTAGTGATCCCTCCAGTCAACTCCTTAGCAATATTTGGGATGGTGGCTGTTAAAGGAGGACCCAAGTCACATTCAGGGGTGTACTGGGCAGGTATCCTCAGTATTCTAGCAATGGCTGCATGATTGAACAGCATCTCAAATTTGTCTATTAGCACCAGCAATGCTGGGTTCCCATCATCCCCAGTCTTGACTCTGATATTTTGGTAGAACAATTGCACTAGTTTAAGGAAGACTAGTTGCATTGGTGGCCTCAGTAGGAGCAACATTGTGGCTTTGGTGAGGTACTCCATGGAGGCAGCTGTCTCAGGTAGCTCATCAAAGAAGGCTTTATCAAAAATTGTCTCAGCCTCCAGCTTAATTGTTGTAACAAATTCAGAGGGGACCCTGAGGTATTCATTATCTTCTTCCTCTTCATCCCCAAGGACCTCAGGGGTTACTTTCTTATGTGATTTCTCATGGCTTTTGGTAGGTGGGTGCTCTCTGGCCCTCTTCTTAGGAGCAGATTTCTTTTGGGGACCTTGGGCATCAGAGGGCACACCCTTTCCTTTCTTCCCAGTTAGCTCAATTTGGGGCTCCTTAGTGGGTGCAATTACCACAGGGGTCTCCATATTGGAGGGCCTCTACAATTCTTACAGATTTTCTAATGGCCACAGAGCTCCCACCAGGTGGTGGGGTTACAAAGCAGACAAGGTGTCTGTGAATTTTGAACCCGTGGCCATAGCTATTCAAATGCTTCAAATTAGGGCTTGAACTCCCAGCAGGTGTAATGCACTCTTCAGAAATAAAACAGGCCCCAAATTGTACTCTACTTACACTAAATTAATGTCCAATTAAATCAACCAAGAGAGAGTGAGAAATCTTACCAAATGACAATTAGGGTTTCACCTTACCCATTGCACAAATGTTTAAATCCCCCCAAACCTAGCTCAAAGTGACCAGGAGGTGATGGGGAGTAAAATGGTATGAGGAAACTAGCTGAAGTGGAGTGAAATGAGTTGTATAGAAGAAGGGGGAAAAGAGGGAGCTCGAAAGTGCACAGTGAAAGCTAGGGCAAAAAAGTAGAATGGATGAAATGGTTGCTAGGTTTGTAGGGCTGAACCCGTGCTTCACACAGCTGTCGCCAGGTTCTCGTGAGGTACAATTCTCGTGCAGTTCACAGCTAACCTCGCGAGAAGTGTTATCGTGAACCAAAAAAGAGCCTCGCGAGAACAGATTTAGAAGATTTATGAGCCTCACGAGATCTCTTCGCGGAGATGAAACTGGGCCTTAGTGCGCGAAGTAGTTGCTCATCTCTCACGTAGCTAGAGTAGAGAAGCCTCACGAGGCCATTAATGGTGTGGCCTTCAGAATGTTAGCTTGCGAGGTTCTCGCATGGTACAAAAATGTGAATTCCATTTTTTGCGCAGTTCCTTGTTGCTGACAGGATAAAGCCTCTCGAGGCTCAAGGTCAGGCTTCAGCAGGTGTCTTTTTGCTCACGAAGCTCTCACGCAGTACAAAATATTCATCAGAACTCTGAGAGAAAGCTTCAGGTGGCTCGTGAGCTAGAAATTTAAGCTATTTAACCTCACGAGAAAGCTACACTTAAACTTTTCTTTCAGCCTGTGCCCTGGCCTGTGCATGTACAATGTCATGCACCAATTCAATGTGCATTAGCACCAACTCCTTGACATGTACTCCATTTCATCATGACAATTAAGTTACCCTTTATCAACATTTAAAGATCAAAAATTCAGAATTCCACAGATAATTTTTCAGATCAAATTCATGATATATATAATGAGAGCATCTCAACCATCAACAACAGACATGAACATCAAAATTCAGATGACAGATAAGCACATGTAGTCAAAATAAGAATGAACAAAACAAAGTCAAACACATAAGCAAATCATCATCACAAAAAGCAGTAAATGAAAATTTTCTAAGCAACACAAAACAAAATACACAATCAATACATATGGTGCACACATTCCTTGGTTCTTCACCACTCACCTTCATTTCATGTTTACTCTCTCTGACCTCCTCAGTTGCCTTGTCCGACCAAATTATCATCCACATGGGTAGAGGATGCTTCTCCAATCATGTACTGCCCCTTGGAGTTGGCTAAGGGCTGACTAGGCAGTCTACCCTCCTCTCTTTTATTCAAAGTATTACAGATTGGACCCAGCTAGTCCTTTATTTTCTTAATGCTTTGCCCATGAGAGTTCACACTTTGGACTAGGTTCCCCAAATTCTACATAGATGCTAGCATTTGCTCTTCAAAGGAAGAGGATCTAGGCTATTGTAGGGGCAAGGCCAACTGGTTGGGCTGTGGGGCAGGCAACTGAAAATTCTGTCTAGGTGAGTATCCTTGGTTAACCTGGTCCTGGGATCTGTATGGAGCTGCCAACTGTTGCTGCTGGGGTTGAGGATATGCATCTTGTCCCCACCTCAAATTTGGGTGGTTTCTCCATGAGTACCCAACAAGTTGCTGCCCAAATGCTTGGGCAGCATTGGCTTACTCCACAACAAAATCAGGGAATTAGTTGGCTGATGGACAATCTTAGAGTAAATGTGTGAGAGATTGGCATATCAGACATACCTCCTCCACCTGTACAACCATCCTAGGTTGCATCACATTCATCAATTTGTCAAACTTTAAGCTCAGATTGTCTACCTTCTTCTCCAACTCACTTTGTACCTTAACTTCATATATTCTACCTCTAGGGGTGGACTCTTTCACCAACTTAGCTGGGGTCTAGCTGTCATTGCGAGACAATGACTCCTATTGCATGGAATTTTCCCCTATGATGTCAAACAGCTCCCACGCCTTATCAGCTGTCTTGTGGAGGTAACTACCACCACATGAAGTATCCACCATATCCCTACTCTTAGGATTAATTCCTTGATAGAATACTTGCACTAGTTGCCACTGTGGAATTTGGTGGTAGGGGCATTGTTTTAACATCTCATGAAATCTCTCCCATACTTCATAAAAATCCTCAGTTGAGGACTGAGTAAATGACAAAATGCTTGTCCTCATCTGGATGGTCTTGTTCACTCCATGTCTGAATGCTATTGGCTGGGAGCTTAGAGAGCCAGGTGTTGGCTTTTTCCTTTAAGGAAAAAGGAAAAAGCCTCAATTTGATGGCATCAGGTCCCAAGCCAGCAATATTGAAAGTGGTGCAAAGTGCCAAAAAATGGTCAATGTGCTTATAAGGATCTTCCTTACTGAGCCCATGTAAAGATGACATCATGTTGATGGTGGAGGATTTGATTTCATAGTTTCCTTCAACTGAAGGGAATTGTATGCCAAAGGGAGATGTGTAATTCCCAAGTGTATTATATTTCTTTAGGGTTCTTTGCCTCTCAGCCATGATAGCTGGCTCAATTTCAACAGGAGGACCTTGTGTGGTATTTCTTGGTTTAAGGACCCTTTCAACCCTAGGATTTGGAGGTTCCAACTCAGAGTTAAGAAACCTTCTTCCAAGCATACACACACACACTTAGCAAGTAAAGAAAATGCTTACGGCACACAAATAATTTTTAAACTAAATTAACAACTAAACAAGATTTTTACTAAACTAATGACAAGGAATTCAACATTAAAGGACTAAGTATTAGAGTAAAAGAAGTGCAAACAGAGCTAGCAAAATTCTAGCTGCAGCTCTAGCTTTTCCCTTCTATTGTTGTCCAATTCTGCACAATTTCACAAAGAATCAGTAGCTCTTTTTATTCTATTTATGGCACAGCTACAAAGAATTTTCTAAAGTAAAATATAATACAACTCAGGTCTACTAAAAAGATCAATATCCCCGGCAACAGTGCCAAAAACTTGTTGTGATACTCTCAATGCTGATGTTTATTTAAGTGATGAGATGGTAAAAATTAGAATACAAAGGTAGAGTAAAATGGCTATAAAATCAGCAACCTAAAGTACACACAGCCAGTAAGATATAGGGCTATTGTAGCAAATTTTGATAAGTAAGAGTTTGTCCCATAGATAAATTAATCTAGAATCCAAAATGGGCTATAATAGTAGGCCTCCAAATCTGGCTACAGATCTGACAATCCTAATGAAAGGGAGTTGGGTGTCATAACTACACTAAACTATCTACTAAAAGAAAGAAATAAAGTGCAGTCCTATCCTCAGAAAGGGTTATGAAGAAGGTGGTGATGGTGTGTTAAAATAAAGATAAAAGGATGGGAAGTAAGCAGTTTTGGCTAAAGTTCATTCAGTTATGTAACTTAGATTTAAGGTTGTCTCTGCAACAAATCCTTACTGAAGTGCTATCAATAACCTCAGCAAGGTAGAAGAATCCAACTCAACCCATGGCATTTAGACTGCTCTTAAGGCTATAATCTGTCCACTTCAATGGTCACAGACTATCCAATAGAGTCTGTCAAATCCCATTGATTAAATCAGAAAAGCTAACCTAATCCAAAGGAGTGGACTGATCTTAAGGCTATAATCTGTCCACTTAAATGGTCACAGACTATCCAATAGATTTCTTTCAGCCAATGAATCAAATCAGGCCAAGAATACCATTGCAGACACTATGTTTGCCAGGCTACAAGCATCCCAGATATACTTACAGATCTGACAGATATTCATAGGAGTTCCAACCCATAAGATCCTACGTGTGTGTCGAAGGCCATCAGCACAATGCTTGGACACATAGGAAAAGCAACAGGTTGAATAGGGACTTAAATACAATTGATCATTGCTACAAAAGGCCTACAATTTCTCAGCCCACAAGTCTATAATCACTAAAGAGAAGCCAGATCTAACATCTGATAATGGCCAAGTAAGACAGAGGGGAGCCTGTTCCTGTACAACCTCTCACTAGACTACAAGCTCAAGTGCAGAGGAGAAGAATCCTTCTCTGATTTGTGACCAAGACCCGCCCTAGGGCTATAGTCTGTCCACTCAAATGGTCACAGGCTATTCACAGAGGCTGCCTTACCCACAGATGATGAGATGGAACATGTAAACTGTTGCTGCCACCATGGTCCTAGGGCTACAAGCTCAAGCTTCCATGGGCCTTTCAATAAGCTCAAATCCTAAATGCATGTTATAGCCTGAACAGAACTATGGGAAAATTGGAAAATAATAGATTAAATAAATATTTAAAGCACAAATTCCATTGATCTAAATTACCAACAATGGAATTTCTCAAGGCAGCAGCCTTGTGCACAACAGCTCTTCACAAAATCCCAATGTTTAAATGACCTATTATAAAATTAAATGAAACTATACCTAATTGCTTACCAAAGATTTAGCTAGCAAGTGTTGGGCTAAGAGAGAAGAAAAAATGGAAAAAGAAGTGATCAAGCCCTAACCCTAACGCTAATCTGCTTGAGCTCTCAGCAAACAGAGGTTGAAGGAGAGAGTGATTGATAAATTCTATGTTACAAGCATAGCTTATATACTCAGTCCTACTGCATTGGCTAAGAGAAGAATAAATCCTAATTTTTCTAATAGATGTGGTACTATTACACCCCTTGGATTTCTTGAGATGTGTGCCTCGAGATGTGTGCCTCAGGATGTGTGCCCTAGACCTGAGAAAATTCTCAAAAGGTCCTTGAGTTAAGATTGAGAAGTGGAGAGCTCGAGCTTCATAAGGCTGGCTTTTTGACATTACTTATGTCGCGTAGTTTGCAGAGTCCTCGCGAGGTAGAATTTGGCTTTGAATGTTGTTGTCTCGCGTAGAAGGACTTGGATAATCGCGCAGCTGATGTGGCTTTGAATGCACTCGCGCAGAAGGACTTGCAGTGCTTAGCTTGCTCGTGCAGTAGGGCTTCAAAATCTTCTGTCACGAGGTACTCGCACCGATGCTTTCACATCTCACTCGGTACAGGGTTAAACTCTTAGGCACGCGAGAGCTGTGCGAGAGAACTTTTGGGTGTCTCTCTTCTAGAGCCACGTGAGAAATTTACGAGGTTGTGGTTGTTGTTCACACAATTTGGTCTCGCGAGGTAGTGTGCACGGCTGCTTTGAAGTTGATCATCACGAGAGCTTCACGAGCTATATTCCTAGAGGCTTAGTGCACGACTACTTCGCGAGCTCTTTTATGTATTGATTGTAGCTGAAGTGCACGACTGCTGCGCGAGAGGCTACTTTGTGATAATCCCCTCACTGAGTTGTGCGACTGCTTCGCGAGCTCTAGTGTGCTGCATGTCGTAGCTGCACGAGGTAGCTTTGCTAGTGGATTGAACAGTGCGAGCAAGCACCTTAACTGTGCGTGATTAGTCTGTTGTTCCTCTGCTGCTAAGCACATGCTTCTGCATCAGCATCCTCCACTCTCATCTATGCTTGGTTAATCTGCTGGACTTTCTTGGTCCATCATGACATGCAAAATAGTCACGATGGTCTGTACCACCATGGTGTTTCATCACCCTTTGGCTCAGCTGTCATTGTTTACTTGAATTCTCCCTCTTCTTGGCACCAAAGACATGGACTTTGTGTTATGCTACATAATTTATTACTAACTACAAAACACACTTAAACAAAAGTTATTAGTCATCTTCAAGGTCTAGCAAGGACTAGGTTAAGAGGTGAAAAGTGGTACTTTTTAGTGAATAGCACCGGCCTTGCCCTTATGCTATCGATTCTTGCTGTGGACTACCCAGTCGATAAGGTATCTTGCTGTGGACTACCCAACTTCTCGACAACTTGTATGCCTTGTTCGACAAAACTCAGCAACCATCCATCCAATAAACTTAATACATCCAAGAGGAAACGATTGGATAAGAGAGAAATGGTGGCACATCAAATTTTACGCCTTATTAGCCAAATGGTTGGCAAAAAAAGTTGTATAGACCTATGATTTATTTTAAAAACAACTTCCCATGATTTTTTTTCTTCACCAACCCATGGAAAGTAAAGAAAAAAAAAAACTTCCCATGAGTTTTGTCAAACAAGGCATTAGACATGGCTTCAGGCCTTTTCTTTTTTCTTTTAGCCAGCCATCCATATCCATAACCTCAACACATGCACGAGTGTTTATGGACAGTCTTAGAAAACCTGAGAGATATATTCTTCTATACATTTATAAATTCATGTATGTGTAAAATCATGCATGGAAAAAACAATCCTCTTTTGGAAGTTGTTTGATGTTTGTTTGCTAAAAATAGGCAATATTAGGATTTTGACCTTTAGTTGCCATTAAATCCAGATCTGGGTCATAGTGATGGGTACTTATTCTGGATTTTTATTACGGGCCGTCACTTTAATGATACTGAAGGTTGTCTCTTACAATGCAATATCATTAACCCTTTTTCGTCTTTCTTTTCCTCTTTCTCTTCTTAGAGTTGAGAATTAAGTATATTGTTGCTATCATCATATTAATTTTGTTTAAGGCATTGAACATAATCTTATTTATTTTGTGCAGTTGTTTCTTTTCTATTTATTTCATTATTGTCTTTCTCTACTCTTCATTTTCATTATCATATTTTTTTTTAGGATTTTCAATATACGAAGAAGGTAGTGGTCAGGATCATCTAATCTTTTACATTATGGATAAGAGTTGGATTCAAAAGCATAGTGCTTCCGAAGAGTACATTCAAGGGATAAAAAGATTTATCGACTTTGCAATATCCCATGGAGTACCTGTTCATGGAAGGTTCTTGTGTCCCTTCACGAAATGTTGTAATGCACACTATCAGGATGAAGGTGCATTATATGAGCATTTGATATGCAATGGGTTCATCCAAAATTATACTATACGAAGTTTTCATGGAGAGGATGTTATTTCTAAAAATTATAGGCAAGATGATGTGATAGACAATGAATCCAATGAAGATGGCGTCGGTGACGACATGAGGACTATGGTGCATGATGCATTTGGAATTCCAGTTCCAACAGAAGTTCATGATGGTTTAGTAGACGGAACAAATGATTTACTCAATAAAAGTGCCACAAAATTCTACAGATTAGAACATGATATTGAAAAAGATTTATATCCGGGGTGTAAATCACATACGACATTATCTTTCATTATTAGGTTATGACATATCAAATGTTTAGGTGGATGAAGCAATAAGTCCTTTAGTATGTTGCTTGATTTGTTACTAGAAGCTTTCCCTGAGGGGTCTACGATGCCAAAATCTTTTTCATAGAGCAAAAAAATTATTACAAACTTGGGTTTAAATTATAATAAAATTGATGTCTGCCCAAATGATTATATAATGTATTGGAAGGAGTATGCCGATAAACAATCATGCAACGTCTGTGGCATGTCACGATGGAAATCCCAAGAGGATCATGTAGGAGGCTACAAAAAAAAGAGTCCCGCAAAAATTCTACGTCATTTCCCTTTAAAATTTAGACTTCAAAGGTTGTACATGTCATAAAAAACTGCATGTGATTTGAGATGGCATGAAGAGGGTCACACTAAAGATGGTATATTAAGGCATCCTGCATATTCTCAAGCATGGAAAAACTTTGATGTCATCAACCCTATGTTTGCTGGAGACTCTCGCAATGTTAGACTTGGGTTGACAAGTGATGGCTTCAACCCTTTTGAAACAGTGAGTATTCCCCATAGTACTTAACCTGTGATACTTATTCCATATAATTTTCCTCCGTGATTGTGCATGAAACAACCCAACATGATCCTGTCATTGCTTATACCTGGTCCATCTGGCCCTGGAAATAACATTGATGTATACTTAAGGCCTTTGATTGATGAGCTACAGGAATTATGGGATTTTAGAGTCAATACTTATGACGCTTCAAAGAAAGAAGCATTTCAATTGTGTGCGTCCTTGCTTTGGACCATTAGTAATTTTTCAGGATATGCTACATTGTCAGGTTGGAGCATGAAAGGGAAATTGGCATGTCCTTCATATCATAAAGATACATGTAGTCTCTACTTGTCAAATGGTAGGAAGCATTGTTATATGGGTCATCGGCGATTCCTACCGTCAAATCATAAGTTTCGAAAATAGAAATAATCTTTCGATGTCGCCATAGATGTCAGAGAAGCTCCAGTTCCTCTATTAGGGACTGATGTATTAAACCAGCTAGAGAATAATACAAATATTTTCAAAAAGGATCAAGTGAGGAAAAGATCAAGTAACAAAGAGACTACAAAACTGCCATATAACTGGAAGAAGAAGAGTATATTCTTTGAGTTGCTGTATTGGGTGCATAATTTACTAAGGATCAATTTTGATGTGATGCACATTGAGAAAAATGTATGTGACAATATTCTTAGAACTTTATTGAATATTGAAGGAAAGATGAAGGATAATTTAAAAGCACGTCAAGACTTAGAAGCAATGAGGCTAAGACAAGAGCTTCACCCAGAATGGAAGGAAAATAATTGAGCTTATCTACCACCTGCATGCTATTCTATGACAAAAAATGAGAAAGAGAAGTTTTGCAGTGTGTTAAAAAATTTGAAGGTTCCAGATGGTTACTCCTCTAATATAACAAGGTGCGTCAATGTTAAAAACCGTAAAATCTTTAACCTAAAAAGACATGACGGGCATGTCATTATGCAACAATTTCTTCCACTAGCGACTCAGAAATAGCTGCCCAAAAACGTAACGTCTACATTGATAGAATTGAGTGCATTCTTTTGGGAATTATACTCGAAAGTTTGTGTGGTCGATGATTTGAAGACTCGAGGAACGCATTGTGTTGGTTCTTTGTTACTTAGAGAAAATTTTTCCTCCTGCATTCTTCGATATTATGGTTCACTTGCCCATACATTTGGCATCAGAGGCACTATTAGGTGGTTCAATCTAGTATCGGTGGATGTATTCAATTGAAAGATATTTTCTTATAATGCTTTGAATAAATTTTAATTGTTTGATGTTTTACTTGCCGATGCTAATTTTTTTTACTTATATATACCTCTCAGCATTGAAATCCTATGTGCGCAATCGAGCTCAACCTGAAGGATCCATTGCGGAAGGATATATCGTAAATGAATGTCTCACATTTTGCTCAAGGTATTTACAGAATATTGAAATAAGGTTAAACCGACCCCTACGAATCATGATGAAAGTGCTCTCAAGGGTTCCTCACCATTCATTCTGAAAGAGGTAGAATGGATGCAAGCACATAGATATATCCTCTTCAAGTAAACATTTTATTTCATAATATTTTTTTAATGAATTATATGTCGTCAACTAATTTTTATAATTAATTAAAATGAGTGGTTATCCTTTGACATAGAGTATGACGAGCGAGACATAAGAAGCGCCGAGCCGAGCAGATGTTTTTATCTTAACACATCATCGTAAAGATGGAACGCCGATCAACACTTTTGCTGGAAAAAAGATTGTAAGATTATAATTCTAACTATCAATACTATATCATCTCACTTATACTCTTTTTTACCACTTAAAATTAGACAATTAATTGAAATTCAAATTATTCTAGAAAGAGATGCAAGATTACCATTCAGCCTTATCGGAGGGATCACAAGATTCGATCTCTCGCACTGACGTGTATGCTCTGGCCATGGGAAAAGAGAGGCATGGTCGTGTCCGAGGCATTAGATTAGGCCCAAGCCCTACTAGTGTTTTTGGGTCAACCTCTAGCCATCATGCATCCTCTAGTGAACTCTCTGTAATTAGAGCTGAGCTAGAAGAATTGAAGATCATAATAGAGACCCATGTGTCAGAACGAGTTGCCACAGTGGAGGCACAAATAGAAAAAGTGCCAGGATGGAAATAGAAATGGCAGAAAAAACTTAGAAGATGGAGGCACAAATGGCAGAAAAAATTGCAATAATGGAGAAGATTGCAGAAATGGAGAACTTTATGAGAATGATGATTTCTAAAACAGGTATATATCACTGTTTTTCTTTTTTAACTATAATATTAGATTCGCTAGAAATTTAAAATGAACTACTTAGTTTCACTTGAATTTATTTTATTTTGATATTATTAACTAAATGAAATGTTTAGTTTCAATTCTGTAGGCTAAGCGCTGTGGTGTACCTTCCACCAGAATCTAATCAGGTGTCTATCTAGGTAAGCTACTGAAATTTTGAGTCTATTGAAGCTGTTGAAATTTCAGTCTTTAAGATTACTTTCTTCGAATCCATTGATTATTTTAAATATCCATTTACGTCTCCCTATCTGATGTTGATTCTTGATTAGTTTGTATAGTTTTTGAGTTTACTACAATGCAACACAATATGCTAAAGGAGTTCTATATTTCATGCTACAACAATGGTGCCATTGAATCAACTCACCTCACAAGCCCAACATTACCTCACATAGATAGAAACAATGGGGATTTTAGTTATTTAACTATGTTTTTTGTTACTTAGCCTATGGGCTATGAATATGGGGATTTTGTGATTTGGCCTTAGAAAAAAACTCTTTAATTGTTTTATGTGTTCTTTATACTATTACTTTTGATGATTTAGCCTTTTTGGGGAGGCTTATTACATTGTGTTAAATTCTATTGAGCCTTGTATTTTTTCTTTCGTGAATGGTTAATGTGTGATTGTGGATGAATAATTATTTTATTCACCAGGATGAGGGTTTTTTTAAAACATATATGATATAGATAACTTTTTAAAATATTTATAAAATTAAAGAATTAAAAAATTAAATTAAATTTTTTTGGCGGCGTTTTTAGAAACACGCCGCTATAGGTCAATTATAGCGGCGCTTCATCCACAGACGCCGCTATATCCTTTTAGGTACACTATTAGCGGCATTTAGAGAAAATGTCACAAATAGTTCTATTAACAACACCTTTCAACTGTGTTTTGTGGCATTTATAGGTGTCGCCGAAACAATTTAGATGAGATTTCTGAATGTTTACTACGTGTTTGAGATCGTTTAGTGGCATTCCCTAAACGCCGCTAATAATAAAGATATAACGGCGCTTTATCTGAAATGTCACCACGAATGTCACAAATTAGCAACTATGACACACTTATTGCCGACGTTTGGGAAAGTAGATGAAGTCCTTCTGGCAATGGTCTATTAGCTTTTTGCAACTTCGAAACCTATATAAAGCGGAGATGAAGGTTAAATAATATTTTTAATTCTTCTAAAAAATTTATACTAATAAGTGGATTGCCCTTACATGTTCTTTAAACCAACTAACAAATTGTTCGTTGTGCATTTTTTGGATATTAGGGGGAGATGCATTCGAATTCGTCAACAGCAATAGCTTGTTGTGTTGCCTATATCATCATATTTTTTTAAGGAGTACTAGACATTAAATAATATTAAAAAGTAATATCATAAAGTCTCAAGTTCTTACTCTAGATAACTTCTGGCCATCTCATGACTGAAGAGGATATATCTATATGCTTGTATCCATTCTGCCTCTTTCAGAATGAATGGTGAGGCACCCTTGAGAGAACTTCATCATGATTTCGTCAGGGTCGGTTTAACCTTATTTCAATATTCTGTAAATACCTTGAGCAAAATGTGAGACATTCAATTGCAATATATCCTTCCACAATAGATCCTTCAGGTTGAGCTCGATTGCGCACATATGATTTCAATGTTGAGAGGTATCTATAGGTAAAAAAAATTAGCATTGGCAAGTGAAACATCAAACAATTAAAATTTATTCAAAGCATTATAAGAAAATACCTTTCAATTGGATACATCCACCAATACTAGACTGGACCACCTAATAGTGTCTCTGATGCCAAATGTATGGGAAAGTGAACCATAATATCGAAGAATGCAGGAGGAAAATTTTTCTGTAAGTAACAAAGAACCAACACAATGCGTTCCTCGAGTCTCTTCAAATCATCGACCACACAAACTTACGAGCATAATTCTCTAAAGAATGTGCTCAATACTATCAATGTAGACGTTACGTTCTTGGGTAACAATTTCTGAATCGCCAGTGGAAGAAATTATTGCATAATAGCATGCCTGTCACGGCTTTTTAGGCCAAAGATTTTACGGTCTTTAACAATAACGCACCTTGGTATATTAGAGGAGTAACCATCTGGAACCTTCAAATTTTTTAACACACTGCATAACTTCTCTTTCTCATTTTTTGTCATAAAATAGCATGCAAGTGGTAGATAAGCTTGATTATTTTCCTTCCATTCCGAGTGAAGCTCTTGTCTTAGCTTTATTGCTTCTAAGTCTTAACGTGCTTTTAAATTATCCTTCGTCTTTCCTCCAATATTCAATAAAGTTCCAAGAATATGGTCACATATGTTTTTCTCAATGTGCATCACATCTAAATTATGACTTACTAAATTATGCTCCCAATATGGCAACTCAAAGAATATACTCTTCTTCTACCAGTTATATGGCAATTCTATAGTCTCTTTGTTTCTTGATCTTTTCCTCACTTGCTCCTTTCCAAAAATATTTGCATTGTTTTCTAGCTGGTTTAATACATTAGTCCCTAATAGAGGAACTGGAGCTTCTCTGACCTCTACGGTGACATTGAAAGATTGTTTCTATTTTTGAAACTTACGATTTGACGGTAGGAATCGCCGATGACCCATATAACAATGCTTCCTACCATTTGACAAGTAGCGACTACATGTATCTTTATCACATGAAGGACATGCTAATTTCTCTTTCGTCCTCTATCCTGACAATATAGCATATCCTGGGAATTCACTAATGGCCCAAAGCAAGGTCGCACGCAGTTGAAATGCTTCTTTCTTTAAAGCGTCATAAGTATTGACTCCAAATTCTCATAATTCTTGTAGCTCATCAATCAAAGGCCTTAAGTACACATCAATGTTATTTCCAGGGCTAGATGGACCAGGTATAAGCAATGACAAGATCATATTTGGTTGTTTCATGAATAACCACAGAGGCAAATTATATAGAATAAGTATCACAGGCCAAGTATGATGCGTAATACTCATTGTTCCAAAAGGGTTGATGTGACAGCCTGAATTTCTACACCCAGAAACCCATGCCATCAAGATCATAAATACTGATGATCCCCAGAACAAATCAAAGAATGTCTGCTCATGTAGCAGAAATCAGAGCAGACACTATCTAAAGAGGTAGATAGAGTCATTATATAAGGCACAAAAATGAAGAAAATAATATATAAATATATATATATCAAAAAGAATATACATCCTCAAAAAGGAACCAAGAAAAACCACTGGTGTTAAAAATCCATCACCCAAAATAATGGTTCCTAATAGTGGTTCCTATAAGATGTATACCGTAACAAATTAAAGGTATCTACAGAATATAATACAAAACAGAGTGGCCATCAGACCAGAAAATTTAAAATATCAATACATAACCCTCAGAATAAAAAATAAGACCAAGTACCCAGACTATGGATAGTACTCATCAGCAGGTATATAAGTATCTTCCTCCTCCTTAGCCTCAGCCTCAAGCTAACAGTAAGGATCCCTCTCTGTGCCTAGAACCCTAGCCTTAGAACCTATGACATGGAGTCAGGGGTGAGCTAGCCATCTAAGCTCAATAGAAGAAACTCAATTAAGTTGCGTTAGAACTGTAAAACATAGTTTGCAGAACATAGACCATAAGTACAGTGTACTAAGTGTCAGAAATGTCAAAATATCAATTGGTACACTGCCCAGCAGTGTCTTTCCGAGAAAACTAAAACATGCAAAATAGGGGAATTCGATCGTTCAACTTCCTTATTTGATCGATCAGATTAACTATTCGATCAGTCATTTACTCAATTTGATCGATCGAATCCCATAATTTAACATATACTAAATAGAGAAAATCAATCGATCAACTTCCCTATTTGATCGATCGGATCCTCCAAAGCTTTGTTTTTAAATATTCAGACCTCCTGTTTGTATAAGGTTATATAATATTCGATCGATCATTTTCCCAAAATGATCTATCAAATTCTCCATTCGATAGATCAATTTCCAATTGATCGATTAGTTCCTAAATTTGATCGATCATTTTCCAATTGATAAATCAATTTTAAATTTAATCGATCAAATCCCAAATTTGATCGATCAGATTTATCGAGCAGGAATTTTCATAAAAACATACTTTTGTTCTATAATTATGTATATAATTTGATCAATCATTTCTCAAGTTTGATCGATCGGATTCAAGTTTGATCGATTAAATACTAAATTTGATCGATCGGATATGACAGTTTCTGTCATAAATGCAGTTCGTTGATTTTAACTTATTTTCATTCCTAACTCCTATGATTCTCAGTGAATCATATGTGTACATGCATCTACCTATTTATTACCTCTAAATTGCTACAAAATCATATTAACTCACCTCTTTTTAGAGTTGCTTCCTTGGTTCGCGGCGATTGCGATCCGAAGTGGGTTTCGGATCCAAAATCAGAGATTCTCTGTCGTTTGCGATATGTAAGAGCAGATGCACGGCTCCACGTCAATACACAGAGGTGGGTCTCTCTTTCCAGGACAGACACAATGTATTCAAGTCGACTCCTTCATGCTATAAACCAGGCTATCACAAATCTAGGTTTCTTCTAACCTTGGTTTCACAAAAGAAAATTTTTGGGACACCCAATCTCTTAGCTATAGAACCACAGGAAAGCAAGGGAAAGAGTAGAGAAAGGAATTTTTACTCTCTTCCTTCCCTTATAAGCCAAACCTGAGAAATATCTCTGATATTTCTATTTTTCTAAATCCTTTGTTCCAGCGCTGAGTGCATACACTACACTCAAGTATATGATATCTCCTCAACGGTCTAATCAGGACTCATACATGCATCACATGTGGCAGATGTCTTCCCACACGTATCGATTACACTTATTGATATCATTATTATTATTATTAAATTTATTTAAGTTTGTCTCAAATTTTGTGTCAGACACACACATTAAAGTAGTCGAGTTTTTTTCAAAATTTTAGGGTCATTACATTCTCCCCTCCTTAGGAGTTTTCATCCTCGAAAATACTAAACGTAGTCAGACGGGTCTACAGAAACCTTTAAGCCTATCAAATACTCACATACCATTCACACAGAAAGAAAATTAACTCAGAAGTCAGAGACAGATACAGAATACAGGACATATACACAGTAGACAGATCATGTAGTAAACATACATGAACCAGAATCAAAATTTAAATATAAAAGAAAAAATAGCTGTATAGAATTTGAAACAGCACAACTAGTGTAATTACCTGCCGGTGGAGCAGATGGTCCAGCATCATCGGGTGCAGGTCCACTAGGTGCAGGTGGCTGGGTGCGATAGTCTCGCAGATCAGCGACGTGTAGGCGAGCGTGACCGATCATGGGGGTAGCAGTAGTGGGGTATGCCTGCTGCATCAACTGTAAAATCATACCCTCGTGAAAGTCCAACCGTCGATGCACCTAGCAGTTGTGCTCCTCCATCCCATCCAAACGCTCATGAATCCGTCGATTGCTGTCAGTGAGCGCGACTATAGAATCGGTGATGTCAATGGTAGGTGCCTTGTGACGTCTAGATGTCAGAGCAGGAGTAGGACGCAGGGATCGAATAGGAGCTGGTCTAGCAGGTACGTCACCTTGAGGTGGAAGGTCAGGCTGTGCCTCCCCAAATCTGGAGCTTGTTCTGCAGGCTCCGCCTCTACTTGGTCTGATACATCCCCTTCTTCGGGCAACCTCTTTACCAATAAATTGTAGCTCTTTATCCAATCCTTGAGCTTAAAGATCATGACGTTATTGTTTAGTCTGGGCTCTCCAAGCACCATGATATAATGTTCTCGTAAGGCATTATATTGCTAGACCATACGCG
Source organism: Chloranthus sessilifolius (assembly GCA_021018995.1). Lineage (NCBI taxonomy): Eukaryota > Viridiplantae > Streptophyta > Magnoliopsida > Chloranthales > Chloranthaceae > Chloranthus > Chloranthus sessilifolius. The sequence continues at coordinate 36,198,781 of CM037597.1, read as the reverse complement.
TAATTAACCGAGCATATGGCATTTCTCTCTTCGGAGACGCCTTCTTCTCAGACATACGATCCATAGCATCCAGTATGCCATCAATGACCTTGTTGGCAACGGAACTCCAATGGTTCTCCAAAGCCAAAAATAAGGCTTGTTGGATGACTCCACTGTGCTCTGATTTGTGCAAAAAAGGATAAATGGTACACTTGATAAAGGTACCAAGCATCCATAAATTATCAGGGAGTTGGGCTCGGGAAACTGATTGACCCGATCCTTGCTAACCATGAGTCATCTTGGCAACAACGTCGTGGAATGGCACGTCCTTGATATAGGGTGCCGACAAACCACAAGTCTTCACATACCCGGGTGGGCATTTTAAGGCCGCGACGACATGAAATTGGATGAATTTATACTCAAAACCATCAAGTTTGGTGGTTAGTTGGTGACGATCGTCGCCCCGTTGCAGGTATTGATAAAATAATCTCACTATTCTAGGACAATAGTGGTCGTGGAATGGTTCATGCAAGGGTTTTAACCCTAACTTGGTGATGTAGTCGATTGCCCAACTCATTTCGGGTCGATCCTCAAATAGTGTAGGGGTAAAAGAATATTCAGGATGGAACATTTTCGAAGCCCACCACTCTCTTGGAAGTTCGTGTTGAATCTGTGGCGGTTGTTGGGGTTGAACGGGTGGCACAATTGGTTCAGGTGGTGCCACAGGTTGCACAATGGGTTGTGTGATCGGTTCAACGAGCGGCACAGGTGCACAAATCGGTGACATATGAACCATGAGCGAAGCATTCTTAGTTCGCGGTCCCATGGTATTAAAAAATCCAAAAGAAAACCCCAAAATGAAACAATTAGTGAAAAATTTAGGGTTCTACCGTGTGAGAAGGCTTAAGGTGCAATCCACGGGCAAGAATGCGAAGCCCCGATAGCCGAAAGTAGCCGGAATTGATCTTCGAACACAAGGGAAACAAGAAAACCTCGAACGATTGGGTTTTCTGATCGTACAAATGGGGAAAATAAAATCCCAACGATAACTTAAATCGACAGATTCTATTGATGAATTTTAAAATTTAATCGATCAGATTCAAAATAAAAATAACCTAGATCGACTAATTTGATCGATCATATTTCAAATTTGATCGATCAATTTCTAAATTTGATCGATCGAACAGTTCTAAAATAGAACAAAGCACAAAAATGTTTGATCGATCAATTTTCCCATTTGATCAATCGGATTAGCATTTGATCGATCAAATCACAATTTTGATCGATCGGATTTGTCAGCAAAGTTGTTTTCACAAAATATAAGTTTGGAACACCTGTGAGCATTGTATCATAGAGCAAAGGTTATGTTGCAATGTTACACCAGTATGTTAAGCAAGGTATACAAGCATAATATGCGTCTAATTGCATTGAATAAGGAAGTATTGTGCAATCATAATGTAAAGCAAAATGCATAATTTACCTCGCATATCAATGAAACAACTATGGGTATTGCTCACAAATTTCAGCTTCGCGCTCCTAGGTAGCCTCTGCAGCTAAGTGATTCTGCCACTTTACCAACACAATTGGAATCAGTTTGGTCCGCAAAACCTGCTCTTATGGTCCAAGATCTGTATAGGCTCCTCTATCAGAGTCAGATCCTCTTGAAGTTCAATTGGTCGAAAATCCAGTATGTGGGTTGAATCTTTCACATATTTCCTCAGCATTGAAACATGGAATACCTTATGCATGCTTGCCAACTGTGGTGGTAGAGCAATCCGATAAGCAACTTCTCCAACCCGACCGAGCACTTCAAAAGGTCTGACGTAACGTGGACTTAGCTTTCCACGTTTTTCAAAATGCATCATACCTTTTGTTGGCGAGATCTTGACAAAGACCTTGTCTCCTACCTAAAAATAGGTGTTAACTCTATACTAATTGAGCAGACAAGGAAAACCCAAGGTATTGAACATAATCAAGTGTACTTGAAACTCAACATGCGTTCGATGAAGATCGGCATAACTTTTCTGGTGACTTTGAGCAACTCGTAATCTCTTGAGGATCAACTGAACAATCTTAGTTGTACTGTCCACGATATTAGGTCCCAAAATAAGCTTCTCGCCCACTTCCTCTAAATTCAAAGGAGATCTACATCGTCGTCCATATAAGGCTTCATAGGGAGCCATGCCAATTCTGGACTGATAACTATTGTTGTACGCGAACTCAATCAAAGGTAAATATTGATCCCATGATCTATGAAAATCTAATATGCACGCACGCAACATGTCCTCTATGATCTAGTTCACTCTTTTAGTCTGCCCATCTATCTGAGGATGAAATGCTGAGCTGAAATCAAGTTTAGACCCCATGCCTTCTTAGAATCTCCACCAGAATAAAGATGTGTAGAGCGGATCACGATCAGGCGCAATACTGATCGGTATGCCATGAAGTCTAGCTATCTCTTTAAGGTACAACTCTATAAGTTTATTGGCAGTATATGTAGTACTATACGGCAAAAAATGTACAGACTTGATCAGTCTATCCACAATGACCTAGATGGTATTGTGTTTCCTCAATGTCTTTGGCAATCCCAATATAAAATCCATAGAAATGGCTTCCCATTTCCACTTAGGTATTGGAAATGGTTGCAATAACCCTGTCGAATTCTGATGATCTACCTTTACTTGCTGGCAAACTAAGCATCTGGACACATACTCTGCGACATTTTTCTTCAATCCTCTCCTCCATAAGCTTTTCTTCAAGTCTTGATACATCTTGATACATCTTGATACTCCCAGGATGTATAGCATATATTGATTTATGAACATCTTCTAAAATGGTGTCCTGAAGCTCAACGCTGGTAGGTATGCACACTCGATCCTGAAATAACAAGGTACCATCCTCCCTGATGGAGAAATCTTCTCTGGTTCTGCTGATCACCCCCCTTCTGATGGTCATAAGCTCATCATCAATCATCTGGAGCTTGTGGATGTTTTCAAATAATGTTGGCCTAATAACAAGGGTGGCCATCAATGCACCCGAACCTCTCACATCGAACCTGATGTCGCACAAGGCCATGTCCTCCAGTAAGCGCCACCAATGCACTATCGTAATGAGATGTGATGAGCCGAAGACTTCAAACTCAAAGCATCCGCCACTACATTGGCCTTCCCAGGGTGATACTGGGTGGAACAATCATTCAAGTACTCAATCCATCTTCGCCGTCACATGTTCAAGTCTTTCTGAGTAAAAGGTACTTGAGGCTCTTATGATCGGTGAAGTTATCAAATGTCTCACCATATAAGTAGTGTCTTGAGATATTCAAGGCAAAGATGATAGCTGCTAACTCAAGATCATGAGTGGGATAGTTCTTCTCGTGGTCTTTGAGTTGTCTAGAACCATATGCAATGACTTTCTTATCTTGATTGAGTACACAACCAAAACCACTGTAAGATGCGTCACTGTATACTGCAAAACCTCCTCTACCAGAAGGTATAGCTAGCACTGGTGTTGTAGTGAGACACGTCTTGAGTTCTTAGAAACTCTTCTCACACTGCTCCGTCCAATCAAATTTAGCATTCTTCTTAGTAAGCTAAGTAAGCGGACCTGATAGTTTAGAGAACCCTTCTACAAATCATTTATAATATCCTGCCAAGCCAAGGAAACTATGGACTTCCATTACCATTTTCGATTGCTCCCAATTCACTACAGATTTGATCTTTGTAGGATCGACTGTTATACCCTTCTCAAAGACAACGTGGCCTAAGAAACTGACCTACTCAAGTCAAAACTCACACTTGCTAAGCTTGGCATACAATTTGTGATCTCTAACGGTTTGTAGAGCTACTCGTAGGTGCAACTCATGTTCCTCTTGCGTCTTTGAATATATCAAGATGTCATCTACGAAATCCATCACAGACTTGTCTAAATGTGGTTTGAATATTCAATTCATCAAGACTCAAGAGCATTTGTCAACCCAAATGGCATCACCAAGAATTCATAGTGTCCATATCGAGTTCTGAACACTGTCTTTTGGATGTCTTCAGACTTGACTATCAGCTGACAATAGCCTGATCTCAAGTCAATCTTAGAGAAGAGCCTCACTCCTTGCAGCTGATCAAAGAGATCCTCTATTCTCGAAAGTGAATAACGATTCTTAATCATCAACTTATTCAGCTGATAATAGTCAATGTAAAGCCGCATCAACCCGTCTTTCTTCCTAACAAACAATACTGGTGCTCCCCAAGGAGACACACTAGGTCGGACAAATCCTTTGTCTAGAAGTTCTTGCAGTTGCTCCTTTAATTCCTTTAACTCTGCTGGAGCCATATGATACGGAGCTTTTGATACTGGCTCAGTACCCAAAGCTAACTCAATGGCAAACTCGATCTCGTGATCAGGTGGTAGTCCTGGTAAGTCCTCGGGAAATACATCAGGGTACTCGCAATCAACATGAATGTCTGCAATGATATTCTTCTCTTCTCGTTGCTCTTGTAGGAAAGCCATGTGACCACTACACCCATTCTTCATCATTCTTTCAGCCCAAATAGCTTATATGAAAGATGCTACTTTGGACTTTACTCCGAAAAATTGAAATGACTTCATCTTTGGAGGACGAAAAATGACTAATTTCTGAAGGCAATCGAAGCTCGCAAGGTAAGCGGATAGCCAATCCATTCCCAATATCACATTAAATCCCATCATATTCAAAAGTATCAGGTATGCTCGAGTCTCCCGATCCTCAACTCGAACGATGGCTGACTTGTTCACGGTGTCTGTCTTCACTGAATTACCTGTAGGAATTGTCACTACTAAAATGAAGTCTAATGTCTCAAGCGTAATACCCATACGTGCTAAGAACATTGAGGTAATAAAGGAATGTGTAGACCTAGGGTCAATTAGTACTTATGCTTATGTCTCACATATATCTCCCTCTTGACGCATAGCAAGGGTACCTTTAGTTTATATATTAAAACATAAAAGGTTAAGTGTACATCTAGTGTATAGCAGTCACTAATATCTCTATATATAAAATTTATCAAAACATGATATAATATATGAATATCAATGAATCAATTTAACTCTCAAAGCATAATGATACCTTGAATGATGTCATTTGATGTCAGGGCATCAGTTTCTATGATGGCATATGCTCGACCTTGAACAATAGGTTGAGAAGATCTCTGAGTGGATACCGATCCAGTCATCTCCTTAGTTTCCTTACTCTCCTCAGGACAATTCCTAACCATGTGGCCCATCTTGCCACACCTGAAGCAAGCTCCCGTGTCTCTTCGGCAGTCCTCCGTCTTGTGTGGCTTTCCACACTTTGCACATGATGGAGCCGGAGTAAGTGATGAGAGATGAGAAGATCCCTGTGCAATGGAAGCTCACTAGCTGAAGAACCAGAAGGTCTGAATGGTCTGGATGACACAGGTATAGATGGCCTCTGATAAGAACTCGGTCCTTAAGATACTGCTGGTCTAGAGTGAGTAGGGTATCTAGGAGGTCTTGAGAATCTAGCCCTCTTGTTTGCCTGATCAAGATCACTAGATTGTCCTTGATATGACCTCTCCTTATTCTGCCTATCCCTCCATGTAAATTATTTTTTATTCTCTTCTTCTGCAATGAGAGTCTTGGACATAACACCCCCAGACGTCTCCAACTCCCACATAGCTACCTCCTTCTGTAGGTTTGGCCTCAGGCCAAGCTGGAATTTTCGAGCTCTAATCAACTCGGTGGTTACGTGTTGCGGTGCAAATCTAGACAATCTATCGAACTCAGCACCAAACTCGCGCACTGTCATAGCACCTTGTTCCAATTTTATAAATTTGACTTCCCATTGATGTCTCACGGTCTTGGAAAAGTACTTATCATTGAACACCTCAATGAACTCTGCCCAAGTCCAAGGAGTATTAGTGAATTCTTGTTCTCGGTTTTTTTATACCAATTTCCACCAAGGTCCAACCTCACCATCAAGCTTGAAGGTTGCCCAACGCACCTTCTCAACATCAGGTGCATTAAAGGACCTCAAACACTTTTTCCATTTCTTCTATCCATCCCTCAGCTTCAATCAGATCTGTTTGACCTAAGAGGTTAGGAGGTCTCATTCTCCTAAACTCGGTAAAACCTTCGGGTTGATAAGGTGGTCTCGCTGCTTGTTGATTCATTACTACAGTCTATTGAGCCACGTTGGCAACCAAAGCTTCCAACACTTGCTCCATTATTCCATCACCACCTTTTCCTCCTCTTGGTCCTATCGAAATGGAATTCACCTCAGATAGAAATTTCAATCCCCGAGACGTACCAATGCCCTCATTAACCTCTTATAACAGAATCGTCCTTGGTCCGTCTCTACCTCTGCCTCGTCCTCTGAATCGTGGGGCCATACTGGTCTATCGTTGTAAAAATAATAACATTGATCAGTATATAGATTGTAAAAATAATCAAACCTATAGTCCTCATGGTCTAACCTAATGCCTTAGCTCTGATACCAACTGTGACAGCCCGGATTTCTACACCCAGAAACTCGTGCCATCGGGATCATAAACACTGATGATCCCTAGAACAAACCAAAGAATGTTTGCTCATGCAGCGGAAATCAGAGCAGACACTATCTAAAGAGGCAGATAGAGTCATTATGTAAGGCATAAAAATAAAGAAAATAATATATATATATAAAAGAATATACATCCTCAAAAAGGAACTAAGAAGAACCACTGGTGATGGATATCCATCACACAAAATAATGGTTCCCAATAGTAGTCCCTATAAGATGTATACCTTAACAAAATAAAGGCATCTACATAATATAATACAAAATAGAGTGGCCACTAGACCAGATAATCCAAAATATCAATACATAACCCTCAGAATACAAAATATGACCAAGTACCCAAACTACGGATAGTACTCGTCAGCAGGTATATCAGTATCCTCCTCCTCACCCTTAGCCTTAGGCTGATAGTCAGGATCGATCTCTGTGCCTAGAACCCTAGCCTCAGAACCTATGACATAGAGTCAAGGGTGAGCTAACCATCTAAGCTCAATAGAAGAAATTCAATTAAGTTGCATTAAAACTATAAAACATGGTTTGCAGAACATATCTCAGAACAGATTGTCAAGAACAGAGAATACACACAGAAATAATCAGATGACAGATGCAGAGCTTTAAGGGACAGAATAGATGTAGAATATTAGAAAGTAGATTTTATTTTCAGAGTTTTTAGATGCTATGCATACAGTATTTAATGACTTAAATTCTATACTTAATATAGCACGTGGTAGCCAGATGTTTGCCGATGGATAACTCCGACCATCGTCGTTCAATGAATAATTTCAGGAATGCAGCAAGCCTCTTCAAAGGAGAGCAACTTGTGTGAGAGGATTTACAAATCAGATACACAGATATTTCGCCGTGTCGGTCACGGATATACCGCCGAGTCAGTGGGATTTGTCACATGAATTTTAAATCACATGCATATATAATATTGGGAATTAGATAACAAATAGCAAATATTTGGTGCCAGAAATCAGAATGATAGAATATTTCATTGATATGCAAGGTATGCTTTAAGACAGAAGTCCGAACATGCATCAGAATACAGATACTTGAGACCATACAGTCATAATCAAATACAAGTGAAGTTGAATTTCTCCTACCTTAACTGAAGTTTTTTTAAGCAAATCCAAAGCCTTTTAAAACGTCTCGATTTTAACCTAGATCATAAGTACAGTGTACTGTGTCAGAAATGTCAAAATATCAATTGGTACACTGCCCAGCAGTGTCTTTCTCAGAAAACCAAAATAGGCAAAACAGGGGAATTCGATCGATCAACTTCCTTATTTAATCAATCAGATTCACTATTCGATCGATCATTTACTCAATTTGATCGATCGGGTCCCATAATTTAACATATGCAAAACAGAGGAAATCGATCGGTCAACTTCCCTATTTGATCAATCAGATCCTCAATTTGATCGATCAAATCCCAATTTGATCAATCAGATCCTCCAGAGTTTTGTTTTCAAATATTCAGACCTCTTGTTTGTATAAGCTTATATAATATTTGATCGATCATTTTCCCAAAATGATCGATCAAATTCTCTATTCGATCGATCAATTTCTAGTTGATCGATCAGTTCGTAAATTTGTTGATCGATCAGTTCCTAAATTTGATCGATCATTTTCCAATTGATCGATCAGTTCTAAATTTGATCGATCAAATTTTAAATTTGATCGATCTTATTTATTGAGCAGGAACTTCCAGAAAAACATACTTTTGTTCTATAATTATGTATATAATTCGATCGATCATTTCTCAAGTTTGATCGATCGGATTCAAGTTTGATCGATCAAATACTAAATTTGATCGATCAGATATGATAGTTTCTGTCATAAATGCAGTTCATTGATTTTAACCTATTTTCATTCCTAACTCCTATGATTCTCAGTGAATCATACATGTACATGCATCTACCTATTTATTACCTCTAAACTGCTACAAAATCATATTAACTCACCTCTTTTTAGAGTTGCTTCCTTGGTTCACGGCGATTGCAATCCGAAGTGGGTTTCAGATCCAAAATCAAAGATTCGCTGTCATTTACAATCCGTAAGAGCAGATGCACGGCTCCACGTCAATACACAGAGGTGGGTCTCTCTTTCTAAGACAGACACAACGTATTCAAGTCGACTCCTTCATGCTCTAAGCCAGGCTATCACAAATTTAGGTTTCTTCTAACCTTGGTTTCACAAAAGAAAATTTTCAGAACACCCAATCTCTTAGATACAGATCCATAGGAAAGCAAGGGAAAGAGTAGAGAAAGGATTTCTAACTCTCTTCCTTCCCTTATAAGCCAAACTTGAGAAATATCTCTCATATTTCTATTTTTCTAAATCCTTTGTTCCAACGTTGAGCGCATACACTACACTCAAGTATATGATATCTCCTCAACGGTCTAATCAGGATTCATACCTGCATCACATGTGGCAGATGTCTTCCCACACTTATCAATTACACTTATCGATATCATTATTATTATTATTAAATTTATTTAAGTTTATCTCAATTTTTGTGTCGGACACACACATCAAACCAGTCGAGTTTGTTTTAGAATTTTAGGGTCGTTACATTCCCCCCTCCTTAGGAGTTTTTCTCCTCGAAAATACTAAACATAGTCAGACGGGTCTACAGAAACCTCTATGCCTACCAAACACTCACGTACCATTCACACGGAAAGAAAATTAACTCAGATGTCAGAGACAGATGAAGAATACAGGACATATATGCAGTAGACAGATCATGCAGTAAACATACATGAACCAGAATCAAAATTTAAATATAAAAGAAAAAATAGCTGAATAGAATTTGAAACAGCACGAAAAGATCCAGTGTAATTACTTGCCGGTGGAGCAGATGGTCCAGCATCATCGGGTGCAGGTCCACTAGGTGCGGGTGGCTGAGTGCGATAGTCTCGCGGATTAGCGATGTGTAGGCGAGCGTGACCGATCATGGGGGTAGCAATAGTGAGGTATGCCTGCTGCATCAACTGTAAAAGCATACCCTTGTGAAAGTCCAACCGTCGATGCACCTAGCAGTTGTGCTCCTCCATCCAATCCAAAATGCTCGTCAATCCGCCGATTGCTTTTGGTGAGCACGGCTATAGCATCGGCAATGTCAATGGTCGGTGGCTCGCAATGTCTAGATGTCAATGCAGGAGTAAGACGCGGGGGTCGAATAGGAGCTGGTCTAGCAGGCACGTCACCCTGAAGTCGAAGGTCAGGCTGTGCCTCCCCCAAATATGGAGCTTGTTCTGTAGGCTCCGCCTCTACTTGGTCTAGTACCTCCCCTTCTTCGGGCAACCTCTTTACCAATACTTGTCAACCCAAGTCTAACATTGCGAGTATCTCTAGCAAACGTAGGGTTGATGAGCTCAAAGTTTTTCCATGCTTGAGAATCTGCAGGATGCCTTAATATACCATCTTTAGTGGGACCCTCTTCATGCCATCTCATATCACATGCAATTTTTTATGACATGTACAACCTTTGAAGTCTAAATTTTAGAGGGAAATGACGTAGAATTTTTGTAGGACTCTTTTTTTAATAGCCTCCTACATGATCCTCTTGGGATTTCCATTGTGACATGCCACAAACGTTGCATGATTGTTTATCGGCATACTCCTTCCAATATATTATACAATCATTTGGGCAGACATTAATTTTGTTATAATTTAAACCCAAGTCTGTAATAATTTTTTTGCTCTATGAAAAAGATTTTTGCAATGTAGACCCCTCATGGAAAGCTTCCAGTAACAAATCAAGCAACATACGAAAGGACCTATTGCTTCATCCTCCTAAACATTTGATCTACAATAACCTCATAATGAAAGATAATGTCGTATGTGATTTACACCCCGGATATAAATCTTTTTCAATATCATGTTCTAATCTGTAGAATGTTGCAGCACTTTCATTGAGTAAATCATTTGTTCCGTCTACTAAACCATCATGAACTTCTGTTGGAACTAGAATTCCAAATGCATCATGCACCATAGTCCTCATGTCGTCACCGACGTCATCTTCATTGGATCCATTGTCTATCACATCATCTTGCCTATAATTTGTAGATATAACATCCTCTCCATGAAAACTCCATATAGTATAATTTTGGATGAACCCATTGCATATCAAATGCTCATATACTGCACGTTCATCCTGATAGTGTGCATTACAACATTTCGTGCAGGGACACAAGAACCTTCCATGAATAGGTACTCCATGGGATATTGCAAAGTCGATAAATCTTTTTACCCCTTGAATGTACTCTTCAGAAGCCCTATGCTTTTGAATCCAACTCTTATCCATAATGTAAAAGATTGGATGATCCTGACCACTACCTTCTTCGTATATTGAAAATCCTAAAAAAATATATGATAATCAAGAGTAGATAAAGACATTAATGAAATAAATAGAAAAGAAACAACTGTATAAAATAAATAAGATTATGTTAAATTCCTTAAACAAAATAAATATGATGATAGCAACAATATACTTAATTCTCAACTCTAAGAAGAGAAAGAGGAAAAGAAAGGTATCATTAGAGCGACAGCCCGTAATATAAATCCAGAATAAGTACCCATCACCATGACCTAGATCTAGATTTAATGGCAACTAAAGGTGAAAGTCTTAATATTGCCTATTTTTAGCAAACAAACATCAAACAAATTCCAAAAAAGGATATTTTTTTCCATACATGATTTTACAGATACATGAATTTATAAATGTATAGAATAATATATCTCTCAGGTTTTCTAAGGCTATCCATGAACACTCGTGCATGTGTTGAGGTTATGAATATGGATGGCTGGCTAAAACAAAAAAGAAAAGGCCTGAAGCGATGTCTAATGCCTTGTTTGACAAAACTCATGGGAAGTTTTTTTTTTCTTACTTTCCATGGGTGTTGGTGAAGAAAAAAAATCATGGGAAGTTTTTTTTTAAATAAATCATAGGCCTATAAAACTTTTTTTGCCAACCGTTTGGCTAATAAGTCATAAAAATTGATGTGCCACCATTTCTCTCTTATCCAACCGTTTCCTCTTGGATGTATTAAGTTTATTGGACAGAAGGTTGCTGCTGTTGCGAAGCTGAGTTTTGTCGAATAAGGCATACAAGTTGCCAAAAAGCTAGGCAGTCCATAGCAAGATACCTTATCAACTGGGTAGTTCGCAACAAGAATCGATAGCATATGGACAGGGCCGGCCCTGACATTTTTGGGGCCCAAGGCAAGTTCCTAAAATGGGGCCCATATTTCATTTCAGAATTTTGACTTGTGAGACACTATGGACTTCATTTCAGAGTTTTGACTTGTGAGACACTATGGCTGGAGGAATGATCCTCTAAATGTAGAAATTGCTTTTATTCAGTTGATTGAAATGTTCTTACATAGATAGTTGAGCACTCCCTTCGGCTTGACCATTGGATAAGAAGGATTGCCCTTACATGTTCTTCTAAAAAATTTATACTAATAAGTGGATTGCCCTTACATGTTCTTTAAACCAACTAATAAATTGTTCGTTGTGCATTTTTTGATATCATGGGGAGATGCATTCGAATTCGTCAAAAGCAATAGCTTGTTGTGTTGCATGTATCATCATAATTTTTTAAGGAGTACTAGACATTAAATAATATTGAAAATTAATATCATAAAGTCTCAAGTTCTTACTCTAGATCACTTCTGATCATCTCATGATTGAAGAGGATATATCTATGTGCTTGCGTCTATTCTACCTCTTTCAGAATGAATGGTGAGGCACCCTTGAGAGCACTTTCATCATGATTTCGTAGTGGTCTATTTAAGCACCTCATAATACAACAATGGTCTAAGGACGGACCCACTCTCAAACCTATACTATCTCATCTCCACCAAAAGATCTCACAATGAACTTGTTCGGAGTTGTTCCTTTTTTGACTTTTTTTTTTTTCCAAAGCTCATGAAAATATCACTTTTAGATGTGATACTAGAGGAAGAAGATCATAAGGTGTTGAAGATGTCACGTTTCTTTGATTTCAGAAACACAACACTCTAAATTCCATAAAGTCTGAATCTTGTATGATAGCAGCAACATGTGTGTGTGCCTACATATCTACATCTGTCTCTTTCTACACACACAGTGTGTGTGTGTGTGTGTATAAATATATATATATATCCAATTCTTGGGGTCTTATTCAAATAAAAAATTTCTAAATTAATTTCTAACTAAACGTAATATAAACTGAAAGTCAAACTTAATAGAGGAAGTCTAGGCCTGTCTTAGATTACCCTTTCCCATTGTTTGAGACTAACCAAGTATCACCATGGCCTAAAATACCCTACTAACCTCACCTGTGATTTACCATTCCTAACGCACAACTAGACCTCAGTCTATCCTGAATGTGTTGAGCCCCTAAACCTTTTCCTCTCCCTAACTTAAACCATTCTTCTTATCTTACCTTACAGATCAGTACCTTACTTCGCCTCTCCTGGAATGGGGTTCGTGAACAGGTATAGGGGACCTATTAGTGGACGAGATTGGATTGTGCCAATTGGAGGGGCCATATTATCTTACTTAGGGTATATAGTTGGTCACTTTTACCATCAACAACCAACACTTCGTCTTTTCCAAAGTACACCAACCAGCACTGGATAGTGGACAATCAATATAGAAAATAGGGCACTAACATGCTAAAAAATTTCAGCAGAAAGACATTGTCAGCTCGTAGCATGTAAACATAAAAAGTAGCCTCTTTCAACTTGCAGGCCTAAACCAATGTTGATATGCACCCTTGACAACAGTCAGACAGTCACAACCCTGTTACTAGCAACAAACAATTGTCAGTTCCATCAATCAATTGTGCGTGATGCAACAGAAATCAACATAAACTTATGTATCAGCACGCTTTCCCTTTGTTTGAGACTAACCCAACTATCACCATGGCCTAAATACCCTACTAACCTCACCTGTGATTTACCATTCCAGACACACAACTAGACCTCAGCCTATCCTGAATATGTTGAGTCCCTAAACCTTTTCCTCTCCCTAACTTAAACCATTCTTCTTATCTTACCTTACAGATCAGTACCTTGCTTCGCCACTCCCGGAATGGGGTTCGTGAACAGGTACAAGGGACCTATTAGTGGACGGGATTGTATTGTGCCAATTGGAGGGGTCATATTATCTTACTTAAGGTATATAGTTGGTCACTTTTACCATCAACAACCAACACTTTGGATTTTCCAAAGTACACCAACCAGCACTAGATAGTGGACAATCAATATAGAAAAAAGGGCACTAACATGCTAAAAAAATTCAGCAGAAAGACATTGTCAGCTCGTAGCGTGTAAACATAAAAAGTAGCCTCTTTCAACTTGCAGGCCTAAACCAATGTTGATCTGCACCCTTGACAACAGTCAGACAGTCACAACCCTGTTACTAGCAACAAACAATTGTCAATTCCATCAATCAATTGTGCGTGATGCAACAGAAATCAACATAAACTTATGTATCAGCACACTTTCACAAAAATGAAATTCCATCAATCAAACTTATGTATAAGCACACTTAAACCATTCTTCTTATCTTACCTTACAGATCAGTACCTTGCTTCGCCTCTCCCAGAATGGGGTTCGTGAACAGGTACAGGGGACCTATTAGTAGACGGGATTGGATTGTGCCAATTGGAGGGGCCATATTATCTTACTTAGGATATGTAGTTGGTCACTTTTACCATCAACAACCAACACTTTGGATTTTCCAAAGTACACCAACCAGCACTAGATAGTGGACAATCAATATAGAAAAAAGGGCACTAACATGCTAAAAAATTTCAGCAGAAAGACATTGTCAGCTCGTAGCGTGTAAACATAAAAAGTAGCCTCTTTCAACTTGCAGGCCTAAACCAATGTTGATCTGCACCCTTGACAACAATCAGACAGTCACAACCCTGTTACTAGCAACAAACAATTGTCAATTCCATCAATCAATTGTGCGTGATGCAACAGAAATCAGCATAAACTTATGTATCAGCACACTTTCACAAAAATGAAATTCCATCAATCAAACTTATGTATCAGCACACTTAAACCATTCTTCGTATCTTACCTTACAGATCAATACCTTGCTTCGCCTCTCCCAGAATGGGGTTCGTGAACAGGTACAGGGGACCTATTAGTAGACAGGATTGGATTGTACCAATTGGAGGGGCCATATTATCTTACTTAGGATATATAGTTGGACACTTTTACCATCAACAACCAACACTTTGGCTTTTCCAAAGTACACCAACCAGCATTGGATAGTGGACAATCAATATAGAAAAAGGGCACTAACATACTAAAAAATTTCAGCAGAAAGACATTGTCAGCTCGTAGCGTGTAAACATAAAAAGTAGCCTCTTTCAACTTGCAGGCCTAAACCAATGTCGATCTGTACCCTTGACAACAGTTAGACAGTCACAACCCTGTTACTAGCAACAAACAATTGTCAATTCCATCAATCAATTGTGCGTGATGCAACAGAAATCAACATAAACTTATATATCATCCCACTTTCACAACTAGACCTCAGCCTATCCTGAATATGTTGAGTCCCTAAACCTTTTCCTCTCCCTAACTTAAACCATTCTTCTTATCTTACCTTACAGATCAGTACCTTGCTTCACCTCTCCTGGAATGGGATTCGTGAACAAGTACAAGGGACCTATTAGTGGACGGGATTGGATTGTGCCAATTGGAGGGGCCATATTATCTTACTTAGGGTATATAGTTGGTCACTTTTACCATCAACAACCAACACTTTGGCTTTTCCAAAGTACACCAACCAGCACTGGATAGTGGATAATCAATATAGAAAAAAGGGCACTAACATGCTAAAAAATTTCAGCATAAAGACATTGTCAGCTCGTAGTGTGTAAACATAAAAAGTAGCCTCTTTCAACTTGTAGGCCTAAACCAATGTTGATCTGCACCCTTGACAACAATCAGAAAATCACAACCCTGTTACTAGCAACAAACAATTGTCAATTCCATCAATCAATTGTGCGTGATGTAACAAAAATCAACATAAACTTATGTATCACCATGGCCTAAAATACCCTGCTAACCTCACCTGTGATTTACCATTACTGGCGCACTACCAAACCTCATCCTATCTTGAATATGTCGACTCCCTAAACCTTTTCCTCTCCCTAACTTAAACCTTTCTTCTTTTCTTACCTTACAGATCAGTACCTTGCTTCGCCTCTCCCAGAATGGGGTTCGTGAACAGGTAAAAGGGACCTATTAGTGGACGGGATTGGATTGTACCAATTGGAGGGGCCATATTATCTTACTTAGGGTATATAGTTGGTCACTTTTACCATCAACAACCAACACTTTGGCTTTTCCAAAGTACACCAACCAGCATTGGATAGTGGACAATCAATATAGAAAAAAAGGCACTAACATGCTAAAAAATTTCAGCAAAAAGGCATTGTTAGCTCGTAGCGTGTAAACATAAAAAGCAGCCTCTTTCAACTTGCACGCTTAAACCAATGTTGATCTGCACCCTTGACAACAGTCAGACAGTCACAACTCTGTTACTAGCAACAAACAATTGTCAATTCCATCAATCAATTGTGCATGATGCAACAGAAATCAACATAAACTTATGTATCAGCACCGGTGTTCCCGTTTGCCGATCCCCAATATCGTTGCATGCGCAAGGTTTTAAGGTGGAAATCCATGATTTAACCTCTTAGCATTAAATTAGGTTAAAATTCATGATTAGGATGACTGTTATGCTAGAAAATTAGGATTTTTGGATTTGGAAGAAAGTGCCAAAGACAGGCAAACGGTGCCAGGCTCGCCGCAGCGACCCTGAATCTCACTGTGGCGAGATGAATTATAAAGCTCTCACCATGCTGAGTGCTGCAGTGAAAAAAATGTCATTTCGGCACTGTTCAAACTCGTCGCAACAAGCCTAGGTTCCACGTGACACCTCGCCGCGGCAACCTTGAGACTTTGCCACAGCGAGGTACTCTGTTCTTGTGAGCCTTGGACTTCGTCCATACGAGCCTTGGAAACCTACTTTTATACCATGCACTGTTCATTAACACTTAGTACATAAATAGGGTGTGATCTAGGATAACTACAGGAGATGGTTGGTGGGATCTACACTTTGATTCACGCGTGGTAATCGTATGACTCCGAGATTAAGGTAGGGAAAGTTCACTACTAAATTGCATTTGATCTTCGATGTTTAGATTTTGTGATATAATTGAATGTGAACCCTGAGTTTTGAATATTTAAATTGAGTTTTATGTATCAAATTTGGAAACAAGTATAGGGAAAATCCAATGCATATTATGTTCCGATTTATGATTTATGGAT
This sequence comes from Chloranthus sessilifolius, assembly GCA_021018995.1. Lineage (NCBI taxonomy): Eukaryota > Viridiplantae > Streptophyta > Magnoliopsida > Chloranthales > Chloranthaceae > Chloranthus > Chloranthus sessilifolius. Next base: position 36,181,900 of record CM037597.1, on the reverse strand, counting down.
TCATGTGAAAGAATTTGATATGATTTGACTATGAAAAATGTGATCCTTTGAACATGAAATTGGACTCTTAGAACTGAGATTCTGAACTAGACCCTTGAGATTTGGATGTATCAAATTTTGAAAATAAGTTTAAGGGAGATTGAATGCTCAAATTTCATTTTAGATCTTGATTCATAGATTTTAAATGATAGAATTGAAACAGATTTGATCTGATATGAACTGATACAAACTGATATGAATTGATACTTGAATCTGATATGAACTAAAATGAACATTGAATCTGACTTGAACTTAGAAACTTTGAACTTTGAATATGACATGAGATCTTCGAATTTGAAACTCGAAATTTATAAGAAATTTGAATAGGAACCTTGTATATGAACCCTGAATCTGAACTTTGACTTTGAATATGAATTATGAACGTTCCATTGAATCTGAACTCTGAAATTGAACTCCGACTAGTAGCTAAATAAGAACTTTGAATCTGAACTCTGAAAATTGGAAAGTTTAAACTATATGATGAGATGAACGGATCCATGATTTGGACCGACATGGTGGTGAATCCATGATTTGGACCGGCATGGCGGTGAATCCATGATTTGGACCGGCATGGTGGTGAATCCATGATTTGGACCGGCATGGCAGTAAATCCATGATTTGAACCGGCACGGCGGTGAATCTGGCTCAGTCTCTTTTTGAACTCTGATATGATTTCTGAACTCTGATATGACTTCTGAACTCTGATATGATTTCTTAACTTTGATATGAACTCTGAATTCTGACATGAACTCTGAAACTCTGAATAAGAACGTTAATCTCTGAAACTCTTTATAAGAACTTTAACTCTGAACTCTGAATGAGAATTTGATTTCTAAAATCTGATCTCTGGATAAGAACTTTGAGGTTAATCTTTGAAACTTTGGATAAGAACTCTGATGCTTCCGAACTTTGAACTCCGAATAAGAACTATGACAATCAGCCCCGAATCTGAATACGTATCCGAACTTGAATTGAGAACTTTGGTTTTTAGCTAAGATTTCGCAAAACTCTGTTTTGACATGAGTATGTATTTGAAATTAGTTTTGTTTTCGCTACGAAAATATTTTCACTCCGATTTGGAAATGCCTTTGAATTATGATCATCAGATCTATGTTTTACAAATATGAAATGCAGTTAGTATTGATCTTTTCTCTACTGATCTTGGACTATAGCTCTTCCCTCGACTATACATAGCAGGTACAGGCATTGACCAAGACTTGAATCGGGCTTGAAGAGGATCTAGTAGACTAAAATTTTGGGCTTGGTATAGAGACTTTCGAGTTCCGTTTTGGATCTTCATACTTGGTATATTCACAGGACTTGGTAGACAATAAAAATTTTATTTCTCTACTTGTACACCACTGTTTAGGTGATGGTCGGCCATCATCGGTGGTTTAAAATTGTTAGACCGTGTTTTGTATAAAGATAGAATCTTCTATTCCTGTCATATGTAATAAGTGCCTTGAATTCCACATTATGTGGATGTACCAGGTATACTGTAATTCAAATTGTGATCTACGATCTGACGGTCCGAGTTTTCCTAGTTGTTCCAAAAAAAAAATATATATATATATATATATATATATATATATTCTAGGAAATCTGCGTTAGAGAAATCCGGGCTGTCACATTTAGTATCAAAGCTTAGGTGTTAGGTCTTATTGGGACTCAAACTCGATGGCATTAGATTATATTGGAACTTAGGAGGGATTCATGATACCTATTTTGAAATCTTCTAGAGATTCAGAGTCATGTCTCTGAATGACTTTAGATTTGTCAGAGCTTAGGTTTATTTTTTCAGGACATAGGAACCTTAATTAGACATGATTTGGATCGTCACGATCACTTTTGATTGAAACCTTTGTTTCATCGTGACAAATCAGTATGCCTCCACGAGGTCAACCAAGAGTAGTCCATACTAGAGACATGTATAGTGATGAGGGAGTAGCAGTCGATGCGAACAACATTCCCCTAGGAGGAGAAAGCAACAACGAGCAAGTGGGCCAACTGTTGGAGACAATGGTCAACACTATGACCCAGCTAGCATCAAGACCACAGCTCTCTGGATTTCAGGAATTCAGGAGGATGAAACCTCCTAGCTTCTACAGTCAACCAGAGCCACTCAAAGCGGAGAAGTGATTAAACCAAATAGAGAAGATTTTTCGGTAAGTTCCATATACCAAAGAAGAGAAGGTCAGCTGGGCTTCCTTCCAACTCGAAGGAGAGGCAGATCCGTAGTGGAAATCCGTCAAAAGGACCCGAGCACCAGGGACACCATGGACATGGGCAGAATTCACCAAAGTATTTAATAAGAAGTACTTCCCCGCTCCTAAGAGTATCAGATGGAAGTCAAGTTTGTGACTCTGGAGCAAGGACAAATGACAGTATGCAAATATGAGGCTGAGTTCACCAGGCTCTCTAGGTTCGCACCATTACTAGTGGCCACAGAACTAATGAAGACCTAAAATTTTGAACACTGCCTGAAGCCGGTTATCAAGGAGAGGATCAATTTCCCTGTTTGAGGTAATGACCTATGCACAAGTTATAAGATTGACTCTTCCCGCCGAAAGGGATATCAAAAACATGCATAAAAGAAGAGAGCAGTAACATAGGAGTAGAATAAGTCGAATGCAGTCCTATGACTTCGAACAGGCAAGCAAGCAGTCGAGGCTATTGATGACAGCATCGAAACTGCCTGCTCAAATCACCTACTCGAGACCGACTATGCCTGCATCTACAGGGACTGCCAGTCTGTCAAACCTAAATACAACCGGGCCATCGATGGTGTGGTACACTTCACACACCGATTCTTCTACGCCAGTTGAGATGTGCACACGGTGTGGAAAACCACACAAGACGGAGGAGTGTAGGTGGAATTCGGGTACATGCTTTAGGTGTGGCTTGACTGGACATTTTATAAGGAATTGTCCCAAGGCGAAGAAGGGGCAAACGTTAACAGCCAATGGTGATGATGTGTAAACTATGACACATTTTGGTGGATGCATAATCGTGGAAGTTTTAGCTTTGGATATGCCCCTAATTAGCTATAGGTGTAACGACCCTAAAATTATAAGACTTTCTGACTGCTTTGGTATACGTGTCTGGCACAAAAAGCGAGACGAATATAAAATTTAATAATGATAATTTTAATAGAAATATCATTTATCTGTAAGCACATGAAACCATAGGTCAAGTATTACGAGAATCCGAGTTCTGACAAGCTATTGGGTAGAATGTGATACATGTGAGTATTGTGTGTGCGCTCAACACTGGAAAGAATAAATTAGAAATGGAAATATCAGAGATATTTCCATGGGTAGCTTATAAGAGAAGGAAGAGAGTTGGGATTCTTTCCCTACTCCTTCCTTATTTTTCTGTGGAATCTGTAGCTAAGAGTAGTGTTCTGAAGTTTCTCTGTTGCGAAATCAGTGAGAGAAACCCTAAATTCTTGATACTCGGACGTAGAGCATCAAGGAATCGACGTGTGTACATCAAATCTATTGGGGAAGGCAATATACCTTTGTGGATTAGCGTGGAGTTGTATCTCTAGTTCATCGGAGAACTTTAAATGGCAAACTCTTGAATCCCGAGTCTGAAACCCACATTAAACCAAGGATGCCGTGAACCAAGAATCAGCCATCAAAGAGGTAAGTTATTATGGTTTTTTTTACTAGAGTTACAATGTCATAAATACGTGTTACGTGTGCTTGAATGATTCGTGGAGAATCATAAAGATTAGGGTTGAAATGGGTTAAAATCAACGAAAGGCATTTATGACAAAAACTGTCATTTTTGATCGATCAAATTATAATCCGATCGATAAAAATTGAGATTTGATAGATCGAATTATATGAACACTTATATAACAGGAGGGCTGCTTTATGGAAGTTCAGACCCGATAAATTCTATCGATCAAATCTGAGATTTGATCGATCAAATTTGAGATTTATCGATCAAAATGTAAGTGATCGATCAAGTGTGAACTGATCGATCAATAGAGAAATTGATCGATCTAACTGTGAGATTGATTGATCAAATTGGGGATTTGATCGATCGAATGTTATAAATAACCTATAGAATAGGAGGTACGTTTTCTGAAAATTTTGACTTGGAATATCATATCGATCAAACATGAGGATTGATCATTCAAATTGAGGAATCGATCGATCAAATATGGAGTTGATCGATCGAATTTCCTTTATTCTGAAAAGGTAAAATGTTGGTTTTGATTGATCAAATATGAGAATTGATCGATCAACTTGTGAATCCGATCAATCAAATAGTGAATTGATCGATCGATTTTCCTCTATTCTGTCTGTGTAAGGTTAAGGGATTCGATCGATTAATTGAAGTTATTAATCTATCAGATGTGAATTCGATCAATCAAATAGGGAAGTTGATCGATCGAATTCCCTGTTTTGGCCTGTTTTGATTTTCTGAGAAAAACACTACTGGGCAGTGTACCAATTACTATTCTAACACTTCTGACACTTAGTACACTATACATATGATCTAGGTCAAGACCAGGGCCTTTAAAAAGCTTTGGATTTGCTTAGAAAGACCTGATCTGAGGTAGGAGAAATTCAACTTAACTTATATCCGATTTTGACTACATGGTTTCCTAGTATATGTATCTGATTTCTTCTATTTTAAAAGCATATCTTGCATATGATAAAAAGCTCTGCTATCCGATTATGCCATCTGATTATGTTATCTGATTCTTGAGGTCCTTTATATATATTGATTTAAAGTTCATGTGACGAATCCCCCTGACGTGGCAGGATACCCACGATCGACACGGTGGGATATCTGTGTATCTGATTTGTAAACCCTTGGCACAAGTTGCACTCCTTTGAAGTGGCTTAATGCAAATATCTGTAATTGTTCACTGAACGACGATGGTCGGGGTTACCCATCGACACACATCTGGCTACCACGTACTATATTCACGGGAGTTATTTAAGTATAAAATTTAAGTCACTAAATACGGTATGCATGCATCTGAAAACTCTGAGAATAAAGTCTATTTCAGATAATTCTGATCTGTTCTGTTCTTTAAAGTTCTGCATCTGATATCAGATCATCTGTATGCATCTATTCTGTACTATCTGCATTCTCTGATTTAATCATCTGTTCTGAGTTATATTCTGTAAACAATGTTTTACATTTTAGTTTACTTGAGTTTCTTCTATTGAGCTTAGATGGTTAGCTCACTCTGTTTTTATATGATAGGTTTTGAGGCTAGGGCTCTGTTGTTTTGAGACTACAGTGTGCTGATTTTATTGTGTGGTGAGAACAAATTAAAAATCAAAGTAAAATAAAAGATGAAAATAGCACAACAAAAATAATCCTAACCCTGCAAGATACAGGGCTATTGTAGCAAGTTTTGATAAGTGAGAGTTTGTCCCATAGAGAAGTTGATCTAGAACCCAAAATGGGCTATAATAGTAGGACTCCAGATCTGACAATCCTAAAGAAAAGGAGTTAGGTGTCACAACTACACTAAATTACCTACTAAAAAAGTAAAGAAATAAAGTGCAGTCCTATCGTAAGAAAGGGTTATAAAGAAGTTGGTGATGGTGTGTTAAAATAAAGATAAAAGGACGAGAAGTAAGCAGTCTAGGTTAAAGTTCATTCAGTTATGTAACTCAGAATTAAGGTTCTCTCTGCAACACGTCCTTACTAAAGTGCTATCAATAACCTCAGCAAGATAGAAGAATTCAACCTAATCCATGCCATTTGGGGTGCTCTTAAGGCTATAGTCTGTCCACTCAAATGACCACAGTCTATCTAATAGAGTCTATCAAATCTCATTAATTAAGCTAGAAAAGTTAACCTAATCCAAAGGAGTGCGTTGATCAAACCTAATCCAATGAATTAAATCAGGCCATGAATACCATTATAGACACTATGTTTGCCAGGCTACAAGCTCCCCAAATCTGCGTACAGATCTGGCTGACATTCATACGAGTTTTAAACCTAGGAAGATCATATGGCAATCAAAAGATCTAAAGATTAAGTGAATGGGCAATTCCCAAATACACAAATTCAATCGAGAAACTAATGGAACCAAAAGATCTATAGATTTAAATGGACTTTAAATCAATAATTTATTGTTTAAAAATAGCTTGTAATAAAATATCCTCACAGCTGCAATCACTATAGAGAAACCAGATTTAACATCTGATAGCGATCAAGTAAAGCATTGGGGAGCCTGTTCCTGCACAATCTCTCACCAGGCTACTAGCTCAAGTGCAGAGAAAAAGAATCCATCTCAGATCTGTGACCAAGATTGCCCTAGGGCTATAGTCTATCCACTCTAATGGTTACAGGCTATTCACAGAGGCTCCCTTACCCACAAATGATGAGATAGAACATGTAAATTGCTACTGCCACCATGGTCCCATGGCTACAAGCTCAAGCTTCCATGGGCCTTTCAATAAGCTCAAATCCTAAATGCATGTTATAGCTTGAACAAAACTACGGGAAAATAGGAAAATAATAGATTAAGTGTTCAAACACAAATTACATTGATCTGATGTTACCAACAATGAAATCTCTCAAGGAAACAGCCTTGTGCATAATAGCTCAATACAAAATCCCTATGTTTAAATGACTTATTACAAAACTTAAATAAAACTACACCTAAATGCTTACCAAAGATTTAGCCAGCAAGTGCTAGGCTAAGAAAGAAGAAAAAAAAGAAAAAGAGGTGATCAAACCCTAATCCTAACTCTAATCTGCTTGAGCTCTCAGCCGATAGAGGTTGAAGGAAAGAGTGATTGATGGTTTCTAAGTAACAAGAATAGCTTATATACTTAGTCCAAATGTCGTGGCTGAGAGAAGAGTAAACCCTAACTTTTTAAGCAGAAGTCGCACTATTACAACCCTTGGATATCTTGGGATGCATGCATCAAAATCCATGCCTCGAGATGTGTGCCCTAGACTTGGAGAAATCCCCAAAAGGTCCTTGAGTTAAGATTGAGAAGTGGAGAGCCCGAGCTACGGGAGGCTGGCTTCTGCATCACTTCTGTCACGTAGCTATAGAGTGTTCGTGGGGTAGAGTTTGGCTTTGAATACTGCTATCTCGCATAGCAGGACTGTGGATGATCGCGCAGCTGCTTCATCTTTGAAAGCACTCGCACAAAAGGATATTCAGTATTTAGCTTGCTCGCGCAGTAGAGCTTCAGACATTTTCGTTCGTGAGGTACTCACGCAGATGCCTTTGCATCTCGCTCAGTTCAATGCTAAGCTTCTAGGTGCGCAAGAGGATTTCTCAGCGTCTCTCTCTTCCAGAGCCACGTGAGAACTTCGCGAGGTCTTTACTGTTGTTTGCACCAATTGGTCTCGCGGTGTAGTACATGGGGCTACATTAAGGCTTGATCCTCGTGAGAACTTCGCAAGCTGTATTTCTAGAGGCTTAGTGTGCGAGAGCTCCGCGACTTTCTTCATATGTTGATTTTAGCTTAAGTGCGCGACTGCTGTGTGAGAGTTGCTTTGTGAAAACCTCTTCATTGAACTGTGTGATTTCTTCGCGAGCTCAAATATGCTGCATGTCTTAGCTGCGCGAGGGAGCTTTGCCAGTGAATTGAACAACGCGAGGCAGCACCTCAGCTGTGTGAGATAGGTCATTGGCTCCTCTGCTGCTATGCCCATGCATCTGTTGTAGCTTCCTCCACTCTCACCTATACTTCTTTTATCTGCTGGACTTCCTTGGTCCATTATGACACACAAAATAGTCACCATGGTGTTCCATCACTTTCTGGTTCAACTGTCATCTTTTGCTTGAATTCTCTCTTCTTGACACCAAAAGCATAGATTTTGTGTTAAGTTACACAAGTTATTTCTAACTATAAAACAAGCTAAAAAGGAGTTATTAGTCAGCTTCAAGGTCCAGAAAAGGCTAAATTAAGAGGTGAAAAGTGGTACATTTCAGTGAATAACACACCCCAAACCTAATCTTTGTTAATCCCTGAGCAAAGCAAAATTTAAACAGCTACTCTAAGAATGTAAATGCCACTTTCGTAGGGAGCATAGATGCATTTAGCTTATGCATCAAGCCTTTTAAATCCCTAGGTGATTCCTAGTAGACTTTTAAACCCCTAGGTGATCCCTAGTAGAGGAGTGAAGTCTCCTAAGGGTTTTCAGTGAAGATACCCACAAACTTCTCAATGAAACAGTTAACAAAAGTGCATACAGTGGTTAATTAGTTTCAAATAAATACAGTTCATTTCACCCTTGCTTTGTCAAAATTAAAGGAGCTCCAGAGTAGTATATGTAAACAATCTAACACCTCAGTCATGCATGCATGCTCATCACATCCAATCAGCTAACACCAAGAAAACAAAATGTGCAAAACGGTAGTAAGCTTACCAGTACATCAAAATTCAGGTTCAAACAATGCCCCAATGATTTCAATCTCAGAACCAATGCTTACCAGGGCTGTCTCTCATAACTGAATTTAAGGGTGTATCATTTTACATAAGCTCAAGAGCAGTTACATACCCCAAATGGGTTTGCAAGCATGAGCATGGGCATTTGTTCTAATTTCTGACATCATAAAGTACTCTCACCATAGATTAGACATTCCTTCATCTTCACATGATAATTTATTTGACTTTGGATCACAAGGGCTTTTAATGGGTTGTGATGTAGCTTATTGGTGAGGGTTGTAAAGAAAAAATGGGGTACAGAGGGATTCAAAATTGAGAAATTAACACAGGTAGGAGATGATTCATGACTTCACCTTCTTCATTTCAGCACAACTTCATCTTCTTTTGAAATTTCAGAGCTAAAGTGGCCAACTTCTTCTCTTCTTTTCAATATTTCCAATGGAATTCTTCTTTTGACTTCTCTTTCTTTTCCTTTTTTTGTTTTCTTTTTATTTTCTTGTATTTATATTTTTTTTTTTATGATGGTTGCCACACATCCACAACTGCTATACTGTTATTTATAGATTTCCTTCTCTCTTCTTCTCCTTTCACCAAATGTTAAACTTTACTCACCTATCTTCAACATCCCCTTCTTTACCTTCTGAATTCTCAAAGTGAGGGTAGGGCTAAATCAGGTTAAGAGGTTCAGGTTTAAGTACTTTGGTATTTGTTGAAGAAAAATGGGGCTTTAAGGCTCAAAAAATATATGCACAAGGATAGTTTCACAGGTTTGATCTTTTAGGCTCAAACTGTCCAAATGAAGGCCTTGATCCTTTCCTTAGTGTCATGATTACTGTTGAACAGCTTCAACTTAGGGTGTTTAACTTTTAGTGAAAAGGGCTTGACTCAGTCAGTCCTTAGAAGAGGAACAAGTTGCCATAGACATTCCTAAAAAAATATTTATAGGCTCAAAGCTCACTGGGTATGGTCTTCAATTGAACTCAAAGGGGTATACTTTCACCTATTTCTCTCCTTACTGGTTCACTAACTACTGTTTATATAAAAAATTTCTTGATGTTCACCTCATTGAAGTATTGATTTTCCAATGATTTTAGTATTAAAAAGGTTTGCATAGTGCTTAAATTTCCTCACTTTCAACATTGCTTAGGTGAAATTCATTATATTCATTCCTCACTTAGTTAAGACTACTACACTTAGGTTAACTAGATCATTGGCAGTCCTTGCCACACCCCCAAACCTATGAGGAGTAGTGTCCTCACTGATTCAAAGATAAGAGGGCATGTGCAGCAGGGAACATATACAAAATTGATCGGAAATAAAGCAAATACAAGCATGAAAGAAAGCACACACAAACAACTAGAACAAACAAACTAGATATAAAGACAGAAAGTATATCAAACAACAGAAACAAAAGAAAATTTCATTTAGATACAGAAAGAGTATAAACCTAGGACAAATCTAAACACACGCTAAGTTAGACATGACAGTGGCAGAAACTTGTTGCTTCATGGAAGAGGAACTGTAAGCCAGAACAGGGGGGGTAACAGGGACTAAGGAGAAGGATGCTAAGCAGGTGGTGGATGGAGTGAAGAGGAAGGGGTAGAAAGTGCAGATGGTTCTATCTTCTGTTTCTTTTTCTTTCTCTGATTCTTTTTCTTTTCCTCCTTGGCCAAAATCCTTTATATCTCCTCATACTCGTCCCACAGGAATTGTAATGGATCAGGTTCTTTTGGTGGTGGTGAGTCCTCCCAAACTGGGTAAAATTTTATTGGCTGATCAATGGGTTTATCATCCGCCATAGTTGTGGGTAGGGAAGAACTGATGAGGCAAAAGAGAACGAATGTGATGGAGGTGAACTAGCCTTATATTTAAAATGCATGGGTGGTGGAACATGCATTGTCATATTAAATGTTCTCCTCCTTCCAAGGTTGATTGCTATAATGATATTAAAGAAGGTTAGTTGGCAATAAATATGTCGGTTGGGATAAATATAAAATGTCGTGCGATTTATTATGGGGAATGATCTCACAGAGTGCATGTTGGTCTATTATGAGCAATGGGAGTTAAGGCGAAGAGATATGAAATGAGGAATTCGAAGAAATTCGCAAGGGTTTAAAGGGCAAACTCGTGCCTCGCGCAGCTGTTAACAGGTTCTCGCAGGACACATTTCTCGCGCAGTGTACATTCAGTCCCACGAGGAGTTTTATCGCGCAGAAGAAAAAAAATGCTTCTCAATGTAGTTTGCGGAGCTTAAACTCGTCCTTGGTGAGCGAGTTGAATTTTTTCTTTTTCATGCAGCTGCGCTGTCTAACTTCGCGAGACTTCAAAATGTAGAGCATCAAGTGCCTCGCGAGGTTAAACGCGTGGAGTTAGTTATTCGCACAATTCCAAATTTCTGCCAAGATCGAGCCTCGAGGGGCTCGAACTGTCATCAGAGCTCCACAAGATTGAACTTTATGCCTGTTAGCATCGCGAGAACCCTTTTTTAACCATTTTCTCAGTGCTGCACATTGGCCAATGCCTCTATAATGTCATGCACCTATCCATTGTGTATCAACATCAACCCTTTCACAAATATTCCATTTCACTATCACAATTATGTGCCTATTATCAACAATTGTTCTTCAAAATTACAGAATTCTAAAGATATATTTTCAGATCAAATTCATGCCATTTATCATGAAAGTACCTCAATCATACATCAACAGACTTATACAGCAAATTCAGATGACAGATATGCACATGTACTCAAAACAAAAATAAATAAAACAAAATCAAACACAAGCAAATCAACACTCTAAAAACAGTAATTGAAAATTTTCTAAGTAACTCAAAGCAAAATACACAGTTAATACATATGGTACACACATTCTTTTGGTTCTTCACCACTCACCTTCTCTTTTCATGACCTCCTCAGTTGCCTTGTCCTACTGAATTATCATCCACATGGATAGAGGATGCTTCACCAATCATGTACTGCCCCTTGGAGTTGGCTAAGGGCTGACTAGGCAGTCTATCCTCCTTTCTTTTGTTCAAAGCATTACAGATTTTACCCAATTGGTCCTCTATTTTCTTGATGCTTTGCCCATGAGAGTTCACAGTTTGGACTAGGCTCCCCAAATTCTGCATGGATGCCAGCATTTTCTCTTCAAAAGAAGAGGATCTGAGCTGTTGTGGCAGCAAGGCCAACTGGTTGGGTTGTGGGGCAGGCAATTGAAAATTCTGTCTAGGTGGGTATCCCTGGTTAAACTGGTGCTGAGGTCTGTATGAAGCTACCAACTGCTGCTGCTGGGATTGAGGGTAATTATCTTGTCTCCACCTCAAATTTGGGTGGTTCCTCCATGAGTACCCAGTAGGTTGCTGCCTAAATGCTTGGGCAACATTGACTTGCTCTATAATAAAATCATGGAATTAGTTGGCTGATGGACAATCTTGGAGTGAATGTGTGGGAGATTAGCATATTAGACACGCCTCCTCCACTTGTACAACCATTCTAGGCTGCATCACATTCATCAATTTGTCAAACTTCAAGCTCAAATTGTCCACCTTCTTCTCCAACTCACTCTGCACCTTAACCTCATATATTCCACCTCTAGGGGTGGACTCTTTCACCAACTTAACAGGGATCTGGCTGTCATTGCGAGACAGGGACTCCTGCTGTATGAAATTTTCTCCTATGGTGTCAAACAGCTCCCAAGCCTCATCAGCTGTCTTGTGGAGGTAACTACCACCACATGAGGCATCCATCATATCCCTACTCTTGGGATTAATTTCTTGGTAAAATACTTGCACTAGTTATCACATTGGAATTTGGTGATGGGGGCATTGTTTTAACATCTCCTAAAATCTCTCTCATGCTTCATAAAAATTTTCAGTTGAGGACTGAGTAAATGATAAAATACTTGTCCTCATCTAGCTGGTCTTGTTCATGAGAAAGAATTTAGCCAGGAATTGGCTTTGGAGGTCACTCCATGTTTGTATGTTGTTGGCTGGGAGCTTAGAGAGCCATGTGCTGGCTTTGTCCTTTAGGGAAAAAGGAAAAAGCTTCAGTTTTGTGGCTTCAAGTCCCAAGCCAGCAATATTAAAGGTGGTGCAAAGTGCAAAAAATTGGTCGATGTGCTTGTAAGGATCTTCCTTACTAAGCCCATGAAAAGATGGCAACATATTGATGGTGGAGGACTTGATTTCATAATTTCCTTCCACTGAAGGAAATTGGATGCAGAAGGGAGATGTGTAATCCCCTGGTGCATTGTACTCCTTCAAGGTTCTTTGCCTCTCAGCCATGTTAACTTGCTTAGTTTCAACAGTAGGGCTTTGTGTGGTGTTTCTTGGTCTAAGGATCCTTTCAACCTCAGGATTTAGAGGTTCCAACTCAGGGTTAAGGGACCTTCTAAGCATACACCCACAAACTCAACAAGTAAGGAAAATGCTTACAGCACTCAAAGAATTTCTAAATTAAAATAACAACTAAACAAATTTACACTCAATTAATTACAGTGTATTCAACATCAAGGGACTAAGTTTCAGGATAAAAGAAGTGCAAACAGAGCTAGCTAGACTCTAGTTTCAGCTCTAGCTTTTCCCTTCTATTGTTGTCCAATTCTATAAAATTTTAAAAAAAATCAAAAGTACTTTTATTCTACTATGGCACAGCTACAAAGAATTTTCTAAAATAAAATATAATACAACTCAGGTCTACTAAAAAGATCAATATTTCCCGGTAGCGGCGCCAAAAACTTGTTATTTTGAGACTACAGTGTGCTGATTTTATTGTGTGGTGAGAACAAATTAAAAATCAAAGTAAAATAAAATATGGAAATAGCACAACAAAAATAATCCTAAGCCTGCAAGATACAGGGCTATTGTAGCAAGTTTTGATAAGTAAGAGTTTGCCCTATAGAGAAATTGATCTAGAACCCAAAATAGGCTATAATAGTAGGCCTCCAGATCTGGCTACAGATCTGACAATCCCAAAGAAAGGGAGTTGGGTGTCACAACTACACTAAATTACCTACTAAAAGAGAAATAAAATAAAGTGCAGTCCTATCCTAAGAAAGGGTTATGAAGAAGGTGGCGATGGTGTGTTAAAATAAAGATAAAAGGATGGGAAGTAAGCAGTCTAGGTTAAAGTTCATTCAGTTATGTAACTCAGATTTTGGGCTCTCTCTGCAGTACGTCCTTACTGAAGTGCTATCAATAACCAAAGCAAGATAGAAGAATCTAACTTAACCCATGCCATTTGGGGTGCTCTTAAGGCTATAGTTTGTCCACTCAAATGGCTACAGTCTATCCAATAGAGTCTGTCAAATCCCATTGATTAAGCCAAAAAAGCTAACCTAATCCAAAGGAGTGGGTTGATCAAACCTAATCCAATTAATCAAATCAGGCCATAAATATCATTACAGACACTATGTTTGCTAGGCTACAAGCTTCCCAAATCTGCATACAGATCTGGCTAACATTCATAAGAGTTTTAAACCTAGGAAGATCAGATAGCAATTAAAAGATCTAAAGGTTAAGTAATGGGCAATTCCCAAATACACAAATCCGATCGAAAAACTAATGGAACCAAAAGATCTATAGATTTAAATGGACTTTAAATCAATAATTTATTGCTTAAAAATAGCTTACAATAAAATGTCCTCACAGCTGCAATCACTACCGAGAAGCAAGATCTAACATCTGATAGCGATCAAATGAAACAGAGGGGAGCCTGTTCCTGCACAATCTCTCACCAGGCTACAAGCTCAAGTGCAGAGAAAAAGAATCTATCTCAAATCTGTAACCAAGATTGCCCTAGGGCTATAGTCTATCCACCTTAATGGTCACAGGCTATCCACAAAGGCTCCCTTACCCACAAATGATGAGATAGAATATGTAAACTGCTGCTGCCACCATGGTCCCAAGGCTACAAGCTCAATCTTTCATGGGCCTTTCAATAAGCTCAAATCCTAAATGCATGCTATAGCCTGAACAAAACTACAAGCAAATAGGAAAATAATAGATTAAGTAAGCGTTCAAACACAAATTCCATTGATCTGATATTACCAACAATGAAATCTCTCAAGGCAGCAACCTTATGCACAACAGCTCAACACAAAATCCCAATGTTTAAATGACCTATTACAAAACTTAAATAAAACTACACCTAAATCCTCACTAAAGATTTAACCAACAAGTACTGGGCTAAGAGAGAAGAAAAAATGGAAAAGAGGTGATCAAACCCTAACCCTAATCTGCTTGAGCTCTCAGTCACAGAGGTTTAAGGAAAGAGTGATTGATGGTTTCTAAGTTACAAGCACAACTTATATACTTAGTCCGAATGTCGTAGCTGAGAGAAGAGTAAACCCTAATTTTTCAAGTAGATGTGGCACTGTTACAATCCTTGGATGTCTTGGGATGCATGCATCAGAATCCATGCCTCGGGATGTGTGCCCTAGACCTGGAGAAATCCCCAAAAGGTCCTTGAGTTAAGATTAAGAAGTGGAGAGCCCGAGCTTTGCAAGGCTAGCTTCTACATATCACTTCTGTCGCACAACTGCAAAGTGTTCGCGGGGTAGAGTTTGGCTTTGAATACTATTATCTCGCGCAGTAGGATTGTGAATGATCGCGCAACTGCTTCAGCTTTGAATGCACTCGCGTAGAAGGATGGTCAGTGTTTAGCTTGCTCACGCAGTAGCTTCAGACGTTTTCTTTCACGAGGTACTCGCGCAGATGCCTTTGCATCTCGCTTAGTTCAGTGTTAAGCTTTTAGGAGCGCGAGAGCTGTGCAAGAGGATTTCTGGGTGTCTCTATCTTCCAAAGCCACAAGAGAACTTCGCGAGGTCTTTACTGTTGTTTGCGCCAATTGGTCTCGTGGGGTAGTGCATGCGGCTGCATTAAGGCTTGATCCTCGCGAGAACTTTACGAGTTGTATTTCTGGAGGCTTAGTGCGCGAGAGCTTCACGAGTTTCTTCACATGTTGATTTCAACTTAAGTGTGCGAGAGCTGCTTTGTGAGAACCCCTTCATTGAACTGCGCGACTTCTTTGC
Source organism: Chloranthus sessilifolius (assembly GCA_021018995.1). Classification (NCBI taxonomy): domain Eukaryota; kingdom Viridiplantae; phylum Streptophyta; class Magnoliopsida; order Chloranthales; family Chloranthaceae; genus Chloranthus; species Chloranthus sessilifolius. The sequence continues at coordinate 36,166,437 of CM037597.1, read as the reverse complement.
GAGCTCGAATATGCTGCTTGTCTTAGCAGCACGAGGGAGCTTTGCTAGTGAATTGAATAGTGCGAGGCGGCACCTCAGCTGTGCGAGATAGGTCATTGGCTCCTCTGCTGCTATGTCCTTGCATCTGTTGCAGCTTCCTCCACTCTCACCTATACTTCTTTCATCTGTTGGACTTCCTTGGTCCATTATGACATGTAAAATAGTCCCCATGGTGTTCCATCACTTTCTAGTTCAGTTGTCATCTTTTGTTTGAATTCTCTCTTCTTGACACCAAAAGCATAGCCTTTGTGTTAAGTTGCATAAGTTACTCTTAACTACAAAACAAGCTCAAAAGGAGTTATTAGTTAGCTTCAAGGTCCAGCAAAGGCTAGGTTAAGAGGTGAAAAGTGATACTTTTCAGTGAATAACATGCTCCCGGTACAAAGAGTGATCCCGATTATCAGCCCGAGGCAGAGGCTAAGGAGGACACTGACACCCCTGCTGATGAGTTTTATCAGTAGCCTAGGTATCTAGTATATTATTTTGGGATCTTTATTTGTATTTTAGATTATCTGTGTGCATGGTGGCCACCTTTCTGTATTATTTACTATAGATGTTTTACTTATAGTTTTATACATTCTATAGGAACCACTATTGGAAACCATTATTTTGAGTGATGGATGTCCATCACCAGTGGTTCTTCTTGGTTCCTTTTTGGGGATGTATATTCTTTTGATTTTATATATATAGTATTGTTTCATTTTTTGTCTTTAGAGCCTTATATGGTGACTCGATCTGCCACTTCCGATTGTGTCTTCTCTGATTTCTGCTAGACAAGCAGACACTCTTTGGTTTGTTCCAGGGATCATCCAAAGTTAAGATCCCGATGGCATGGGTTTTCGGGTGCGAAAATCTGGGCTATCATAATAGGTGTGAATTTTATATTAAGGACGGTGATGTGTCAATGGGTGATTTATTTTGATGCACGAAAAATTTTGGTTGTCGGCCAGTAGTTTCTTTTTATCTTGTGATGCACGTTTAATGGTCATTGTGCTTGTTGATGGATACTCTCTCTTTTAGTTGTAGACATTTAAATTCATTATGGAAATTTTGGATATTTTCATTTCATTGTAAATGCCTGTCATGTTTTAATAATTATTAGAATTCGACTCAGTCATGGATACATGCCACCTATTGTGAATTTCTTTTTATATAAATGCATAGTTGGATGACTGACTAAATCCCTGAGTTATTTTATGGATATGTGTCTGATTGTTAAACCCAAGAATGAACACCATTCATGAGTATTGGACATCCTTGGTGTGAAGTTCAGCAAGTAAATTTTGACTGCATGGAGTAGATCTTCATTAGAAGATTGTGTTCTCATCCTATAGAGCATTTCGATCTCCTTAAGTCTATTTCGTGTTCTCTTGCTTATGGCTTTGTAGTCTGTGAGAATACGTCCACGAATAAATGCCATTGTGATACCTGGTCTGCTATTTTCTGACTTAGATGGCACGTAGTGAACCATATCATTGAATTTTCGAGGACAAAAATTCCTTCAAGGAGGGGAGAATGTAATGATCCTGATTTTCGAGGATGTTGAATCACAAACTTTTGAGGAGAACGTGACTAATTTTGTTCGGAACTACCCAGTATCCGTACCTCATGTAAATTTTCAAGGATGAAAATTCTTTAAGGTGGGAAGGATGTAACAACCCTGATTTTTCTAGCGCTAAATCGTTGACCTTTGACGATGATACGATGACCTTGAACAATTTGACTTTGGTCAAGATGATGATGACTGTGGCGGGGCCTCTGGCCCATCCACCTCGATTGGGTAAGACGCACCCGATACCCAAATTTTGAGAACCAATCCCTGACTCGAACACTGAATCGAGACCGAACCCTCGTGAGAAGTGTGTGTGGCACATGACTTGAACCAGAGATCGAACCAGATTCGATTCCACCTGTTCAAGCACCATAGTATAGTGTATAGGCTTAGTTAATGAATTTTAATCACTAAATTAGAACGAGAACAGTAGCGTATACGTGATCAAAGGCGACTAGGTGAACCCTAGGCACAAGTCTAATCCGAGCCCCGTAACCCAAACAATCATGGATTTATAGGTATAGATATACATGGTATAGATATAAACGCCCTAGGCACGAGCCTAATCCGAGCCTAGTAACCCAAACAATCATGGGTTTATAGGTATAGATATACGTGGTCTAGATATAAATAATTTCGCAAATAATTACGCAAGCCACGTGATGGCATAGGGGTTAGAGACTTGGATTGCAATTAGGAGGTCCGGGATCGAAGCCTGTTATGTACATGGGGCCTTGTTTATTTTGGATTTTTTAGTAGGAACCAATGCACTATTTTGATGTAGCAGCTCAACACCAACCCAAACCCATTGTTACAAGAATAGTAACTTTAGTGAAAATCCATTCCAAACTTGCGTGAGAAATTTCATGGAGAGCAAGAGAGCCGAGAAGAACAAAGAAAAAAAGGGGTTTTTGAATTTCGTTCCTTTTTGCTCCTCCATTCTAGTAAGAATGGAAAAACTCTATTTTGACATGAGTATGTCTTTGAAATCAGTTTTTTTTTCGATACGAAAATGTTTTCACTCCAATTTGGAAATGCCTTTGAATTATGATCATCAGATCTATGTTCTAAAAATATGAAATGTAGTTAGTATTAATCTTTTCTTTACTGAGCTTGGACTGTAGCTCATCCCTCGACTATACGTCATAGGTACAAGCATTGACCAAGACTTGAATCGTGCTTGAAGAGGATCCAGTAGACTGAAATTTTGGGCTTGGTATAGAGACTTTCGAGTTTCGTTTTGGATCTTCAAACTTGGTATATTTACAGGACTTGGTAGACAATAGAAATTATATTTCTCTACTTGTATACCAATGTTTAGGTGATGGTCAGCCATCACTGGTGATTTTAAATTGTTAGACCGTGTTTTGTATTAAGATAGAATCTTCTATTCCTGTCATATGTATTAATTGCCTTGAATTTCGCATTGTGTGGATGTATCAGGTATACTGTAATTCAGATTGTGATCTACGATCTGACGGTCCGAGTTTTTCCTAGTTGTACAAAAAAAAAAAAAAATATATATATATATATATATATATATATTCTAGGAAATCCGCGTTAGAAAAAATCCGGGTTGTCACAATGCCAAAAGAGAACGTCACCCCCGGCTCCGGGATATCCTCAAATTGCTGCTCTTGGAAGTGGAACTGCAAGCCGGGGGGGAAGGGTTCAAGAGGATGGAGGGGGTGGTGTAGGAGGCGGATGAGGAGGGGGAGATGTGAGGATGCATAAAGTATATGGAGGGGGTGTCTTCTTGCTTTTCTTTTTCTTTGGCCCCTCAGCCAATTTTTGTTGAACTATCTCGTATTTGTCCCACAGCCTTTGCAGGGGATCCAGCGGCCTTTTTGGTTTGGGGTCCTCCTAGGTTGAAAACATGATTGGTAAACTAGTGAGTTTATCATCTGCCATGGCTATGAGGTTGTTGGGAGTGGTAAGGCGAATAGGATATGCGTGTGAAAATGGTGGAAAGTTTTGGAATTTAAAGAAGGGGTGAGGCGGGATGTGAAAGGTCGTTATTAGTTCCAACAAAAATGCCATTAAGATAATTAATAAGAGTAGTTGGCACTAATTACAGCTTCGGTTGGCACTAATTACGGCTTCAGTTGTGTTAATATGGTGGGTCGTACCTATTGCAGGACACTCACTAATCAACACAACTAATCTACTTTTGATTTTTCTTTTGAGAAACGTCATCGCATTTTTAGACAAGACAGTCCATATTGATTCTATCAATAGTCGATATTGATTGTATAAATAGTTGATCCCGATTGTATATATCGTCGATATCGATTGTATAAACAGTCGATACCGATAGTATACACAGTCGATATCAATTGTATAAACAGTCGATGGCGATTGTATAAATAATCAGTATCGATTATATAAACAATCGATCTAGATTATATTAACAATCATCATTTCCCCTTTGTGTCATGAGTCTTATGACGTCGTTCTTCTCATTCTTAAATAGGCAATGTCGAAGGTGGACATTCCTCTTCTCTGTCACTATGATGGCCTTCTTATAAGCGATGATGGCTTGTATGAAGGTGGTCGACAGAGGCTTCTTTCCATTTTGATGGGTATGTCGTATGAACAATTCATAAGGCGAATGTACGCTCTCAGTTTTGCGAGGGCAGATGAAACACTTTTCATAAATTTCTCTAGAAAAATAGTACATACCCCTGTGTTTGCCGACATTTTGGACTTGGATAATTTGGCCTCTCTATTTACGTTTTATAAAGTCAGAGTAGACGTCATAAAGGTATTCATCATTAAAGAACTATCATCCTTCCAAGTCGAAGCTAAACAAGTACCTCTTGCCGAAACTAATTTTATGAGTAACTATTCCTTTCAACCATATAAGTTTGAGAAGGATGGACCTAGATACGATACAGTCTGTTTAGATGATGACGATGATGTTATGGCGAAAATGTCGGTCAGGGAAACAACTTTTGATTTAAACGATATTCCAATTGAATCATATGATGACCCACTAAAATATATGCATGGGTTGCAACAATGTTGTCAAGAGTTAGACTACACGTCTCTAAGAGTCGTTGACGAAGTCGATTTCGGTCATATCTTCCTCGGTGGATTCATAACTTGATTGAATCAAGAATTATGTTCTACCATTCCATCGATGGGGATTACCGAAGGAGTTCAACCCCATGTCTATACACATGAGCACCCCTTCGGTGAAGGGCCTAGTCAACCACGTCAGAATCCCTTCGGTGAAAGGCCTAGTCAACCACGTTGAAACCTCGCTGGTGAAGGATCTAGTCAACCACGTGAGAACCCCAGTGGTGAAGGATCTAGTCAACCACCTAAGAACACCGCTGGTTAAGGGCGTAGTCATCCTCAACCAACTAATGAAGATAACTTAGAATAAAATGCTCAAGATTATGATGGCGAGCCGGATGGGTTTATAAAAGAAGATTTGAAAAGTTTTGTGAGAGGCATTAATAATCCCTTAGTAGACGGAGTTTACGAAGCGTCAGAGATATCGGGCGACTCTTCCAATCAAGAGGTAGAAGCCAAATATTGGAATTTGATGTTTAAAGTTGGAGAGATCTTCAGAGACAAGCAAATATTCCAAAGAGCATTAAAAAAATACACGGTGGAGAAAAACTTCTAAATTCGTCCATTAAAAATCGCTAGTTATTGAGTGAGAGCTAGATGCTACGAACCCGATTGTTCATGGTGAATACATGCATCTAAATTGACTGGACTCGACTCTTTTAAAATCAAGATGGTCAACAATACTCACACATGTGGGGCCGCTAAGATCGGACTGCACAGTCACCGTAATGCAACAATCTCTTTCGTAGCCAACTATGTACCAGAGAAACTTATGGAAGGATTCAACTACATACCTGCGTAGATAATGTTTGATATTGCAAAAACTTATAATATGTAAATCACATATTCTAAGGCTTGGAAGGGGAAAGAACTCACCTTGAATGATATTAAAAACAGTTGGCAAGGACAATTTGTTGATCTACCAGCCTACATGAAGGGGATGGAGATGGTAGATCCTAATGTACGAATGTCCTTTCAACTTACGCCTGACGGTAAGTTCTAAAGATTTTTTTAGGGTTTTAGCTCGTGTAACGAAAGCTACTATAATACACTTCGTCGCATATTGCTTGTAATGGCACACACTTACGAGGACGTTTCGAAGGGATCCTACTTATCTCCTCAGTGCAAGACAGTAATGGCCATACATTACCATTAGCATTTGGTATCGTCAAGTTAGAAGAAGAGGATACATGATGTGGTTTCTTAAACGGGTAGGTACTTTCGTGATCGGTCAGTTTAACAAAGATTTCGTTATTATTACAGACAAATCGAAGGGTTTAATAAAAGCGGTGAAGCAAATCTTTCCTAACGCATACCACAACTACTGCATGCGACATATGACACAAAATTTAGCATACAAGTATTCCAAGAACGGCGTATTGGATCTATGGTGGTGCGCTGCACGTGTATATTTAGTAGAGAGATTTAATTATTTTATAAATAAAATCAAGGAAGATGTTGCTGATCCTCGGGCCGTAGAGTATATTTTAAAAATAGGTCTGAAGCATTAGGCACACACACATATCAAAAGAAGGTAATACGATTCCCTCACTACGAATAATGTTGAAAGCTTGAACTGCATACTGAAGCTACCTCGGGAGAGACCAATTATCAACTTAATCAGAACTATTAGAAAGAAAGTCACCGATTATTTTCAAAATGGTCGACAGATATCTGACAAATGGAGCACCCTTCTCTACCTGAAAGAAGATGAGCACATGAAGAATGTGCTCCAATTGGCTGGTAGAAAGAGAGCTCAATCATATGGGTGCAATCAATTATAAGACGATTCTGAAAATTTTATTTATCACGTCGACTTAGAACACAAGATATGTCCTTGTCGTCGCTAGCACATTCATGGTTTGCCTTGCTCGCATGCCGTTGCAACCATCAATCAGAGAAGTTATGATTACCATAACTTCTGTGAGAAGTAATATTTCATCGCTTACTTTAGACAATCATACGACGAACAATGGGTTCCCACCCTCGATAAAAGCCAATGGAAAATTCAAGTTGACCAACTGTCCGAAAATATGAAAGTGAGACTGCCCTATAATTCTCAAAAGCAAGTCGAGCGTCAGAGAAAGAGAAGGATATGGTCTAAGGGTGAAGTTAGGGCCCTACAATGTGGTGGGTACAGTGAGTATGGTCATAATCGTAGAAACTGCACGGTAGTGAGACCGATGGGTTGAAAAAGTACGTGCCTCCTTTATATAGGAAATCGCTCTCTAATCTGAGCAATGACGATCAATATCGCTCTAATAAGAGATCGCTAGCGATCCTCTAAGAGATCATTAGCACTCTTATATGAGAGTGATACAGCATTAATTAAGATATTAGTAACTTGCATTTTATATTAACAAATATGTTTTTTTGGCAACTAGCATTTTCTATTAATAAATGGAACTTTTTGGCATCTTTCATACTTACAGAGATTGGTTTGTAGTTTTATTGTGACGGTACATCACGTTCCAAAATTGAACCCAAACAATAATTGTGGACTTGTACCTCCGGCGGGGCCAAGACTTTGTTTACGCCCTAAAACTTCTGAAGTTGTGGATGGGAAAAACTGTCAGACGAATTTCACTACTAGTAATAGGTACCACTTTTATTATATGAAAATTTTCTTTTATAATTACCGCTTTTGTAACTCTTTCAAATTTTGAAAGTGAAGAAGGAACCGCCGATACAGAATCATCCTCCAGAATTAGGGCTCCTTGGTATAAATTTGACACAAGTCATCTACCGATGGATGATAGGATTGCAATTCACACACTGTGGATGGAGATAGATCGCATTCACAAACAGTACAAGAAGTCGGCTAGATCGTACAAGGAACGTTACGAGGCAAAGTTTGGCCACAAATTCGATTCATACTAGTTAAAAATTTGGAATGTACATTTGCTCATAAATTCGGTTAGTAATAGTTATAAATTTGGAATATAATATTAACAGAACTTTCAACAGTATAAGGTATGCTCCCATTAACTACAAACATAACAGATATAGCAATAACGCTATTAAACAACTCTATATAGAGTCGTTGACGACTGTATATAGAATCATCGTCGACTCCGTTGACAGCTGAGTTCGACTATATAAACAATCAATATCGACTATAGATAAAGTCATTATCGACAATATAGACAGTCATTATCGACTATATAGACAGTTGTTCTTGTCTAGACGGTCGTTTCTACTGTTTAGAGTCATTGAGTTTTTTTACATTATGCTAAAAAAAATTCATTACAAATAAAGATTAACAAATTTATATTACATATGCTCAAAAAAATTTACAAATTCACATGAATTTACATTACAAAGTGAAAGAGTTCATATGCTCAAAACTATGGTGCATCTTTACTACGGCCCTCCATGGTTACTTCCCCTCTGTCATGGGTGTATGTAGTCAAGGCATGGTTAATTACTCCCCCGAACCTACTCTTATCTTTTTGCACAAAGTTGAATTTTTTTCCGTCAAGAAGTACTCCATATACTTCAGCACGAACACCCCACAGTCCCACGAATTGCACTGTCGAGGAACAGATTTGATCCAGCAGTCTGTACTTAACCAAGGATAGGACTTAACATTTAGTGCGGTGGAGTCTCCGTATAAATATAAAAGAACGTTAAGGTAATGTGTCTGTTTCAACATAGTGGAATATCAAATAAGCTAAGGAAACAATGAGTTTCAAGTTGGTCGGATATTTGTATTATATATACTTACCAGCATTGTCAATTGGTCTAGATATTTGTCCTTAGAGGGCCTATCAATAATAGGGTCGACCACCATTATCTATCATTTGACAACCTTCACGATCGCAAGTGCCTAATGTAATGGTTGGTGAGAATGAATTGGGACAAATATCTAGAAAGAAGAATATAATGTTAGAGACTACGCTGTGAAAATTTTAAAAGTTATTGGTAGCAATCGTAACATACCGTGGTACAATCGTGAACCCACAGATTCCGCAACCGGTTGAAGAAGAAATTTTGTAAGAGCTTTTTACCTTGGTTCACTTCGAGCTTATGGGCTGACCACCGTTCGATTTGTATTTCAAATGATTCTTCGTATAATTTTTTAGAAAAAAGAAATGTGTTAAAATCCCTTAGCTCTAACCTCATTTAGGTCAAAACCGTGGGGCCCATAAGGAAGCATTTCTCCTTTCCGTCAGAATGACTAGTGTCATCAATGACTTCCAAGAGTTTTAAGTAGGTTCCCATTATCTGAAAGCAATACAAATAAAGCGTCACGCAAATAAACAACCGTACAAAGAGGCGATATCAATTTCATACAGAGTCGTTATCGACTATTTAATGAGTCGTCGTCGACTCTTTATACAATCAATATCGACACCATATGAAGTCGATATCGCCTCTTTATACAGTCGATACCAACTGTATAAAGAGTCGTCGAGGACTGAATAGACAATCAACAACAACTTTATATAGAGTCGATGATGATTCTATATAAAGTCATTCGACTAGCTACCGAGTTTTTGACGATTGTCTATTTGGTACTTACAGTAGCAAAAATGAGAGACTTCATGCATGAAAAATCCAACTAAATATATGAGTTCTAAGGTTACTTTACTTACAATATTGTCTGAGTATGTCGTGCCTACCAAACATCTGAAAGACTGGACCAAGAGTATTTAATCACCGACGATGCTTACGTAAGTGCTGCATAAATAACGATAAATGTTGAAATTCAAAACTAAATAGTTTATTACTAACTAACAATCATGGGAAAAATGACTTACTCGTCCTTACAAACAGGCTTGTTCCAAAGGGCCATCATGTATTTCTGCACCTTTGTCTGCTCAACAGTAGCAACAACCAACGTCTCCTCAATGACCCTCTCCGTTACAGACTTTTTCGTCGTGGCTCCCTTTCGATATATCCTAGGTTTGAGGGCAGTTTGTTTCATGAGCTTCCCTTGCTGAGGTCTCAAGCAAGTGTCAAGTTGTTGCTCAAGCACCCTCGTGAATTACGAAGACGGTTGCTCATCACCAGCTGGACCCTTATCGATTTGAGCCTCGAGCTGTTCGTCACCAGTTGCCGCCTCCTCATGCATAGGAGGAGTTGAACCCTTATCAGCTTGAGACTCGGGCTGCTCATCACCAGTTATTGCCTCCTCATGCATGGGAGGAGGCGGTCCCTTATCAGGGAACTTTTCAATGGAAGATGGGATATCGAAGGACTGTGCCAAGCACCTTCGATAGTAGCTCCGAAATAGCTGCATCATGAACATCTAATGAAACATTATTAGAAAGTTGGCTGAAATTATATTCACTTATATAAACTTCGTTGCAACAAATACCTTAGGTGTCGCCTCCAAAATTATTTTAAGTTCTTTCAAAATCGCTTGGTCCTTTCTAACCAACTTGTTGAGGTAATTCATCATCTGCAGCTCCACACCCCTTAAAGTTAGCCGCTCATCCAAGGAGTTGTATCGTGTCTCTAAGGAGTTGCAACGTGTCGCGGGGACCTTATTCCCTCACTCCAAATGGCTCACTCTCTGGGTGAGTTTCAAGTTGTCGAGCACCAAACTGTCAATCCACCTCAACGACGATTCATTAAAGTAGGTCAATGCACTGGTGCTCTCCTTTATGGCCCCCCTTGTACGCGACCGCTCTACATGGACGAGGCCCTCTTTCGAGGACGATTCTTCGTCCGATGTCAATTGGATGTCAAATTCTTCCTTGTCAATATTGTCAGTCGGAATATAATTTCTCTTCTTCTTTGGTCACACATCCACTTCCACAGCTTTCTTGACCGCTTCATCAACCTCTTTCCTCTTCCCTCCCATGACCTTTCGTTCTCATAGATATTCTCGTACGACGGATATTTGTAACTCAAAGGCAACAGGTTCGAGGGGAGCAATGCAAACCTTTTCCAAAAGAAAAGGAAACACCCAAAATATCATAATACTAAATTGATAATAGAATATAAGCGCAAGATATCGACTCATTACGAGGTCATTATCGACTATTTAAGAAGTCGATATCAACTCTTTACGCAGTCGTTAGCGACTCTTTAAGAAATCGGTATCGACTCTTTAAGCAATCGATATCAACTCCTTAACCAGTCGTTGTCGACTCCTTAAGAAATTGGTATCGACTCCTTAAGAAGTCGGTACCCTTATTCAATCGGCATTAGTACTATTTACAGTCCTTAGCTTTATAAATTTAACATGTTAAATAGACATCATACCTTGTTGTTCAGCATCTTCCCGAGAGTGTAGCCTTTCATCCTCGATTGTGCCTTCTTCGCCCATTTCAACAATCATGGGAAAGGGTCCTTAAAGGGCGTCCATTCAGGCGAGATTTCTGGCAGCATCTCATAAGCCTACCATTGAAGTACACATATGCATTCATATGTATTGTACAACTTAAAGGCTTTATTCATGTCGGCAGCCTTTCTATTCTCCACGCCCTTCATTACATACTCGAGCAAGTCATGGTACACGTGGAGACCCCACGGAGTTTGATTGAAATTCTCGACGTCATCAATGAAGTTGACATAGTCTTCCGCCAGTTGATAGTAGAACTCGAAAAAAGGAAATGTACACAGCACAAATAGAAGATACAACTTTACGAAGTCGTCGTTACTCTCCGCTTGCTTAATTGCATTGTCTATATGAGACCGGAGAATTTTCCCAGTAGGCAATCCACGAAAATATTTGTAGCGAATGGTTTGTTCTTCCGGTGGTTTAACGGAGAGGGTATACTATTCGAGGCCAACCACAGCGAGGCCCAGAATTAATGCAATGCCCAACTTTTGAAGATAGAAATCAATCTTCCCTATTCGGAAGTGATTTTTTTCAACCCAAAAAGTCAATATCGCATCGACATCTCCAAGAAAACTCACACCCTTTGGCATTTGAAATATTTCACCGAAAACTGATGCTCTCAGCAACTTCTTTCACCTCGGGCTAACATCATCGCAGAGTTTCCAAATGCCAATGGGGAAACATTTGGCAATAGCCCAATGTACTACCATTTTGACAGTTTGTTCAAATGAACTGTAATAAAAAGGAAAAGAGTGAATCCCATACTAACACAGCCAGTGCATGAATGAACTGTAATATATAATCAGGCTAAGATAACAATATCAACTATATATACAATCGATATCGATTTTATACACAATCGATACCGATTGTTTAAAGAATGGGTGAAAAACTCGCTAAACCGATACGTATCGGTATTGGACGATACATTGAATGTATCATCCGACATTTGAATGGTTGAGAACGATACGGTACATTCAATGTACCATATCATTGGAGTCCGATATCGATACGTATCGTCCAATACGTATCGGTATCGGACGAAATTTTGATCCATGGTTTAAAGGTGCGATATCGCTCCGTTATTATAGGGGAAAAAAATTAACTCAAAATATAGTCCGTCGAAAAAAGAATAAAAAATTCTACAATAATAGAAGATAATTTAATTTATAACTTACAAATTTGGTAGCTTGAAAATTGAACCTTATGAGCGTCACCAACTTCGAATCGACTCCAACTTCTACCGCCTTCAAACGAAAAGTAAAAAATAAAAAAATAAAACAGTAATGATTTTGAATTGTTGACGGCTATTTATTACCTTAGGAGTAATTTTGACATTTCATAAAGGCGTGCATCGGTTGGGCTTGAAATTAGTCGGTTTGGTCAAAGGTAAACATATAGAGTCTCTATCAGAAAAGATGTATTTGACACGTTCGATAGGTAAATTTCCATAGCCATTTTCATAGCCAAATTGAATTTCAATCACGATCAAAAAATAATACCACGTTCAATTGTTTGTGGTCCTTTCGAGGTATGTTAAGCTCTAAGGAGACAAGAAGTTTTGGCTGCGGGATGTCTGTTTATAATTAAAAAGGTTAAACATACGAAAAATCTTCTCTTAGGTGGTAATAGAGATGCATTTTTTCCCATTTGGTTCTCTATAACTTGCCCAAAAAGTGACACGTGGCACTCAGTTGACACTCCAATGAGTGGCAAGTTTTTTTTTTGTTTTTTCATAAGTTGAAATGACTTTTTTCACTCTCATAATTTTATAGTAATGAAAAGAGTCATAAGAGTCATATATATATATATATATATATATATATATATATATATATATATTTTTTTTTTTTTTTTTTTTTTTTTTTTTTTTTATTCCACATAGCTCCCAAAATATTGTTTCAATGCCATCTCGACTTTGAGTGCATTACTTAGATCATTTTTGACAAAAAGAAAAAAAAAAATCATCTCCACCGTGTGTTTTTTAATCGTGAAATGTGGACTAATAAAAATTGTCAAATTTTGACTTAATGGGTTTAAAAAAAAAAATTGAATATTGATCTAAACTGTCCACTTATGCTCTACATGGCACCTAAAAAGTGTTTTGGGTGCCACGCGGTGCTCCACATAGATCTTGGAGGACGGTCACCGTCCTCCATATTGGAGGACCTAACCGGTTCCCATATATATATATATATATATATATATATATATATATATATATATATATACTATGACAATATTCCATGTTATATAGCTACATAATAAAATTGGGTTAGAGTTCATGTCGCACCACTTTATGTCACAACTAAGGTATTAAAATTGGTATCGGTCTCGAGTATCGATCTGCTCGAGGCCGATACGAATAAGCCGATACGTATCGGCCGCTACAGATACGTATCGGTCATTTAAAAAAAAAAAGTAAAAGTCTCAGTCAAAATCAGATACGTATCGGTGATATCAATATGGGATACCGATACGTATCGGTTTGGCCGAAAACTAATGCATATCAACAATACGTATCGGCCAATTTTTTATATCTTGGTCACAACAACCTCATAAACTCGCCGCTTTATCTTACAACAACCTCACTTAGTTAAATTTAAAATGTTGATTGTTTTAAATCGGACGATGGAAATCATTTTTTGTCTCAATCAAACGATCAAACGATCAGATGTTGATTACACGTGGTAAGCATCTCAAAAGGTGAACATGAACCTAAGGTACCATCACATTCCCTATTTAGGATGTGTACCTCATGAAATCAACATCTTATCATCTCACTAAAAAAAAAATAAGGCTATAGGGACAGGTTTTTACAGTAAAAAATTGTCGCTATTAATCAAAAAATTATTAAGACTATTAGCATGAAAGAGTATTAACGACAATTTTTTTATTAATAGCAACAGTTTATGACTGCCACTAACAATCTTATTTTTTTTGGTAGTGTGTGATGGTAAGCTTGTGATCTCAAATTATTATTATTTTTAAGAAAATTGGGTAGGAAAATGATGTCAATATACGACTCAAAGCGGTCAAGAGATTTGACTTTGCTTAATGACGTGGCTGTAGCATAAAGTGGGGGTGGCAGCCTAAAACTGCCAAATTGTGAGGTAACTAGCTTTTAAGTTTACCACCATAATGATGATTTCAAATAAGGACAAGCAGGTGCAGGAGGCATCTCACTTTGTTATTTGATTTGACGACAGCAAAATTTTGACCGTTTGAGCGGAGGGTAATTTGGTATTCCTAGTCGCCGAGAATGGAGGTAAAGAATGGTGCACTCTAAAACAAGATATTCACATCTATGTCGTGTCGGTCGGAGGCCGGTCAAAGGGCTGAGCCTTGAAAGTCCTGCCATGCCCGATCCTAAATGTTAGGGCTAATCCCAAATTTTGAGGGTCATAGAGTGGAGCCCTAAAAATCCTGACATGGCCGATCCTAAATATTAGGGCTAAGACCAAATTTTGAGGCCATACGATTGGGCTTAGGCCTTTCAATAAAAGCCTTAAAAGTGTAAGGTTGGGCGATCTAAGATAGGGCAAAGTCTAGCCCTGAGACCAGCTCGGTCCTAACATTCTCTCTCTCTCTCTCTCTCTCTCTTTTGATATATAAAGAGGGCCCTAATTCTTTGTCTCTCTCTCTTTTGATATATATATAGGACAAGGGCACGCTTCATTAGTATTATAGCGTTCAATGTTACATTTGTCGTATATTTTAAAGAGTTTTAAATAATTTTCTTTTTAAGAAATTATATAACTTTATCTCAGATACACTTATTTTATATTAGAATAAATCTCTTCACTACTATTTGAAAAGACACAATTCTATGAAAAGACACAAGTGAAATCGATTTAGTATTTTACCGTTATCTAAAAAGACACAACTCTCCAAAAAGACACAAGTGAAATCGATTTATCTTTTTACATTATCTAAAAAGACGCATCTTAAATTTCTTCATCGTAATCTGAAAATAAACAATGATTCAAAATTTTCTCTATAAATAGAGATAAGATATCCGTTAGAAAGACAAGAAACAGACATAAGAAAATAAGAATTTCTTTCATTCTTTTTTAGGCATATTACGTAGTGTTCAGAATTCTCTTTTGTGAGTGATAATACAAAAAGAATTATAGAGGGATGGGCTTGGTTGTATCCCACGAACGTGTTTGCTATTATCCTCTTTTGTTATCGCGGTTCTAATCGGAAAAAGACAAATAACGTTTAGAGAAAGTTTTTATCTTAATGTGCCTCTAAGTTTTACCTTTGATTCCATCTGTTTTAATTCTTGCTTCCATTCTTTCAATTTTTTTTCAACAATTCTAAACGTTATTTTACAACATGAAAGCATTTATGGCATCAATCAAAGTGATGAATCAAGATTTCGTGCGATTTGATCGATTTGATAAAATGAACACATATACAAGGGTCATATATTGAACGCGCTCACGAATTCTATCTACGACATCTACGTTAGCGTGTCCACTGCAAAAGAAATTTGGTATGCACTTAATAAATAATATAGAGTAGAAGAATCTAAAAATTGTATTTTTTTATTAGCAATTTATTTGATTTTAAGATGAAAATGATATACTTCTTCTTGCGCAAGTGTATGACTTGTAACTTATCATTAATCATTTTAGTTCTGTTGGGATTAAACTTCCAAATGAATTCAAGTTGACGTTATAATTTCTAAATTACTGCCTTCTTGAAATGACTATAAAAAAGATGAATCATCGACAAGATAATGAATCTTTGTCTATTGATTTGTGTCAAAATATAGTCATATTTCATACCCTAATACTAATATTTGGCTATCCGATGAAGGCAATCTAACGGCTGTTGTGCAGTTTTAGTGATCTCAGATATTTTCGTCCGTTGGATTTTACAGAAGCATAACAGAGCATAATTGAGAACAACATGAGAGCATTGAATCATAAAACCAACGAAAATACTGAAATCCGTGGAAGAACCGATTAATCTAGCCATTGTTGAAGAGAGCTAAATTTGTCACATGTCTACCTCAATCGATTGATTTTATAGTGGCTATTTTGCCACTTAGATCTAAATTTGAATTCAATCGATTGAATTCTTTGACTCAATCGATTGAGTTTAAATTCGCTTAAGTCCGCCAATTTCATATTTTGAATTCAATCGATTGACCTGTTTATAGAAGGTTTTTAATTTGAGCTCCATATAAACAAAACAGTGTTTAGGATTTTGGGGAGCCTCTGGATCCTCTTTTGGGGCCTCTTTTTTGCCGATTTTCTTAATTTTTTTTCCTTAGTTTTTTTTTTAGTGCTTAGTTTAGCCTTTGATAAGTAGTTTGTAATTAAGAATCAAAGCTTTCTGAGGTTTCGAATCTTTCCCTAAAAGATCCAAACATTTGATAATTAAAGAGCGTTTTTATGATAGTTCCGAATCTGTGTCTTGCATGTCGATGAGTAGCTAAAACTATTCATTCAAGGAGAAAGCGACTCATAGATAAGTAGTTAATTTATTTTCATTTCAATCATTTCTTTTTACAAATATTGAATCATACGATTTTAAAAGTGTGCTTATTGCGTTATTATCGAATACTTATTTATAGTGGTCGATCTTGGTTATCGACTACAATAAAAGAGTTATTCTACCTAGATCGATCTTATAGACCGATATAGGATGTCGTATGATTGATAATCATTGTCTTGGTTGTATGTTTGTGATATATTATGCTTTTCGCATGATTCATATCATGATTGGATGCATCATAGAATTGAGATAGGATATGTCGAATCAAATAATCATATTTCTCGAATCGTTTTACTTGTAGTAAAATGAGGGTTAATATTTGTATTCCTTGTCATACTTATTGAATAGTACGGCTTTCAATTTGAGCATATTGTGTTATCATCAAATACTCGTTTATAGTCTTGTAGATCGACATAGGATGTCGTATGATTGATTATTTTATTGTAGTTATGTGTTTGTGATGCATTATGTCTTTCGTATGGTTCATGTCGTGATTGGATGCGCCATAGTGTTAGGATAGTGTATACCGATTATCATAGTCATATTTTTGTCGAATCGTTTTTCTTGTAGTTAAAAGAAGGCAAATAATTTATCATTGAAATGTTTGGATTATTAGTAGGAAAATTAAGAATCTAGGGTTAGCTAAATCCTTGAATCCTTTCATCATAGTTGTTTTGATTATCGATTATTTTTCTTGCATAGGCCTTGTTTAAATTTTTTTTATTTGTGTTTGTATAGTTGCTAATTTTCATCGTAACAAAGATCTCGTCTTTGGTTCTTCCGTGGGTTCATTTTACACTTTTAGAAATTAATTAAATTCCACACTTCCCTGTGGGTTTGACACCTTTGTACTTGCCCTCATTCATCAAACTTGTACACTTGCAAGGGAACATTTGAAAACCGATCATCTATGACTTAATTTTTACGTTATCTAAAGATGAATAAAAAGTTAATCCTAAGGCAAATTTTTGTTGGGCATATAAAATCATATTATTTTTGAGTTTATTGTACTTATTGTAGCATGTAAAAAAATAGAATGACTTAAAAACCTATTGAAAGACGTACCTATAGGACTGTCACTATAATTACCATATATTGTGATAATGAAGCAACTCTTAAACGAACAAATCATAAGACGTATAATGGTAAAAATAGTCATGTAAGTTTGAGACGTAACTATGTCAAAAGTCTACTCAATGGTGTAGTGACGTTATATTCTGTAAGGTCGAAAGAGAATTTGACCGATTCTCTTATGAAGGGCCTTACAAGAGAATATTAACATAAGGCATTGAATGGAATATGGTTGATGTCTATAAAATAAAAGTCACCTTCAATGGGAACCCAACCTAAGTTTTGTGAATCATCACTTAGGTTCAATGGGAAAAATAAATTGAACGAGTGATTGTGTTGGCACTAGAATGAACTATATGTTAAAAAATAATTCATTCTCATATGTCTACCAAACTAGTGTTATTCCTGTGAGAGATGATAGGATTGATTCTCTTAATGAATCTATAATCTTATTTAAGTTGGAGTTGTATACAGGAGCCACTCTTGATAGATTCACATATTTGAGTGTGAAAAACGAGATGCTTTCTATAAAGTAATAAACTCTCCTAGAGCACTCAAAAATTAGGGTAAAGCACATGACTATAAATGTGTTGACTTTTTAAGAACACTAAGTTTTATAAATTATAATGTGTGTAGTATATTTGGTTTGTTGGATAAGGTTCTTAGTTCAAAACTATAAGTCACTAAACAGTTTGATAAACTTTGATTTACTTACACTAAGTGAAAGTTCAAATCTTTTAGATACTTTCATTATGCATTATCATTTTCTTATGCCTAAAATAGCTATTTAAAAAAAAAATCTTTTAAAAATAGTGGGAGATTGTTGTATAATTTTTAAAACTTTTAAAATAGGAGATTGTTTTATATTTTAAAGAGTTTTAAATAGCTTTCTTTCTTGATTTATTTCAAGAAAAATATTTTTTTGTGTGGAAAAAATAAGCTTTTCAATTTTAGTAATAAAATTGTGTAACTTTATCTCAAATACACTTATTTTGTATTACGGTAAATTTTTTCACCACTATCTGAAAAAACACAACTCTCTGAAAAGACACAAGTGAGATCGATTTATTATTTTATCGTTATCTGAAAAGACATAACTCTCTGAAAGACATAAGTGAAATTGACGTATCTTTTTACTTTATCTGAAAACTTTATCTGAAAAGACACATCTTAAATTTTTTCATCGTAATCTGAAAAGATACAATGGTTCAAAATTTTCTCTATAAATAGAGATAAGATCTCCGTTAGAAAGATAAGAAAATAAGAATTTCTTTCACTCTTTTTTGGGTATATTACGTAGTGTTTAAAATTCTCTTTTGTGAGTGCAAATACAAAAAGAATTACAGAGGGCTAGGCTTGATTGTATCCTGGAAACATATTTGTTATTATCCTCTTTTGTTATCATAGCTCTAACTGAAAGAAGGCAAATAACATTTAGAGAAAATATTTATCTTAACGTGCTTCTAAGTTCTACCTTTGCTTCTATCTATTTTAATTCTTGCTTTTATTCTTCCAATTTTTTTCTAACAATATTAGTGTCACTTCACAAGTGGCACCTAATCCAAAAATTAGGTACTAAGGCAATAGGGATAAGATCGATCAGGTCCATGGCCCCCCAAAATAACTGAAAAACACATCTTATCCACCGTCCAAAACATGGTTAAAATTGAAAAAAAAATCAATGCACTAGGTTAAGGGGGCAAAGGTCAAGCTTTGACCATATTTTTTATGGGCAAAAAAGACCTATAAATAAATTTAAAAAATAGATCATATGTCACATGACTAATGATCCCAAAATGATTGTTTATTTAGATCACATTCCATGTGGCCGGCATTAGATTTCAATACTAGCGTAGCATTCAAACACTACACTTCAAGTTTAGGATCTCATAACCATATATATATAGTAGTCGGGAAGGTACTCCAGGTGGAGTATCTCACCGTACTCAAACATTCATATGGAGGTCCATCTGGCAATCAAAGCATATTTTGAGTGCTACGTGGAGCAAGATAGCGTTCTTTAGATCATTTTTAAAAACGAAAAATATAAAACATCTCCACTTTATATTTTTTGGGTCATAAAATTTAGATTATTCTTAAATCATAGTCAAAATTAACTTATAATTTAAAACTCGGCTATAAATTTATTTTTAAAAAATTGATCAATACAATCTGTTGAAGCTCCATATGACACCAAAACAGTATTTGTGTGGCCACGTGGACCTCCAAGTAGATATTGGAGTACGGTGATGGTACTCCACCTAAAGTAGCTTCACATTTTCCTATCTATATAATATTTTTATTTATCAAATACTCCCTTCTTAGACCATTTCTGATATATTTACGCTAATTAATGTGTTTTTATTGGTTTGATAGGATAAATTTTCCTTTAAATTAGATTAATGTAGACTAAATATACTTGGTGTAGATACGTAGACAAATATATACAATAAATATATTTGCCAATCAATCCGTGGTACCATTGGCTTAGTGTATAATATTTACTATTGTACAAATACACAATTTTGATACAATTATTATATATTTTTCATACTACAAGAATAAAAAAATTTGTTTCCAAAAAAATATATATATTATTATATATTTGCTATTGTATAGATACTATTGTACCATCTTATATGTTCCTCTTGATCTAAAGATATTATATGCACAAGATTGAGATGAAGAAAAGATCTCTATCGTTCATCGTTTGATTCAAAGCCAACAAACGACATTTAAAATTAATTGTTATCATGCTACCATGTAAACCCAACATATTGTTAATCTTAAATAATGTTTTGAGCATAGTGATAAATTTCGCTTTCGGGATTTTTTCGGTGAGGGTTTCTTTTGGTACATTTTGGATTAAATTTTGAAAAGTTTTGGGCATTAAATATATATATATATATATATATATATATATATATATATATATATATATATATATATATATATATATATATATATATATATATATAATATTTTTAAAAAAAATTTAAATATATAAAAAAGGTTTACCAAATTTTATCGAAAATTACCAAAATTTATCGAAAAATCGAAAAGTATCGAAATTTTCCGGAAATTTTTCTTTGATCCCATTTTGCGAAATTTCGCCGAAATTCGGCGAAATTTGTCACTATGGTTTTGAGAACATTAACCGATGAAATTAATTTCATTCTAATCTTTTACAAAATATATCTCAAGATCATAATTAAGCGTCAAATCACATAAAATACATATTGGTTACATTTTTTTTTTTTTTTGAGAGGATATTGGTTACATATTGGTTCCATATGACACACATTCCAAAAGATAATAATAGTACATCAATACTAAAGTTAGGTACGTAATACTAACTTAAAATTATATGGGAGGCATAAGGTAGGTTAAATGGGAGAATTTGTATTAACTAAGTGCCGGAGGTATAACCTCTCTGGGTAATCGTCAGGTCCAATTGGTTGAACCAGATCTGGGACTCAAACTAGTTTTACAGCCATTTGATTGTAGGGAATCTTGGCTTTTATAGTTTTCCATTTTTATTGGATGAAAATGAAAATTTTAATCCAATGATTGTAAAATTTGTTGACATACCAAGCCCTAGCCTTTCTAATATCTCCAGCAAGGATATAGCTAAATTTGAATCACTAAAACTCATTTCCTTGCCTTTTTTTTTTTTTTTTTTTTTTTTATATTGCCGTTTTAAAACCACCCTCCGGCAAGTATAACTATTTAAGCTATTCCTTCTTTAAATAATATTTTTCTTTTTATTTTAATATGTTTTTAGTTTGACGGGAGAGGGAGAGGGAGGGGGAGAAAATGATTATTTAACTTATAGCAAGACACTATAGGGTTAGCCAAAATTGGCGACTGGAGATGGTCCACAAAATAGCGACTCCCATAAAATGAATCGCTATTTTAGAGGTTTTGGGGAGGATGACGTCAAAGCCGTAGATGCTCTAAGCTAGTGCAATTCACTTCAAAAGTTGAGGG
The DNA here is from genome assembly GCA_021018995.1 of Chloranthus sessilifolius. Lineage (NCBI taxonomy): Eukaryota > Viridiplantae > Streptophyta > Magnoliopsida > Chloranthales > Chloranthaceae > Chloranthus > Chloranthus sessilifolius. The sequence goes on along the minus strand of CM037597.1, from coordinate 36,144,898 downwards.
GCTCCCCCAAAACGAACTAATTGGGCTCTGCCACTAGTTGTAAAGACTTTGGGACGTGCACCAAATTTTGTGCTCTTTAAAGCATCTGTATGGTCCGATTTTTCTATTTTCCATATAGCAATGTTTGTATTACTTGCATGTGTATTACTCGTGCATTCTGGGACACTTATCAATCTTTCCGCATAAATATAAATAATTTTTCAAAATAAAAATAAAACAGAGCCTAAAATAAGTCTCCCAAATGGGCTTTGCGTTGACCTGATTACTTTTGACCGCACAAACTGTGCCCGAACCTTCGGGGATAGAAATTTGGATGGGGCCCAGCTCAGGTCTTTTCCAGCTCGAGCATTTTATTAAAGCCCAAACTTGACCCGAGAGCTAGTTTCAGGCCAACGCTATATTTTCCTTTAATCTAGTCCCTCTTAGCCAGGTTCGGCCAGTATTGGTCGGCTAGATTATATTTTGACATAAAGATTAGGCCTAAACTTAGTCTGGATAAAATATCGGGCCAGGATCAGCCCTAGTTCTTTTGGGTTGTCTTCGGGGTTGGACATTTTATTTATGCCTAAATCTGACCAAACCGGACCGAGTTGGTTTGGCCTGAGTTCAGGCGGAGCCCACAGGTCCTCAACCTTGGGACTCAGGTCAATCAAGCGTTGGAAAGTGGTTAATTATTTGTGAACAGAGAAATCGGTGCAAATACACTTTTAACCTTTTACTAATTTGGCATCTCTTTGCAAGAAGGAAGCCAATCATTGCCACTTTGACTTGGAAATTTGAATTACCACAAAATTAAGGGAAATTTCCTAATCCACGGTGTCAGATATACCTTTTCTGTCACAGACCTTATAATTTCACCTTTACTCAAATCGACCAGCTTTTAGATGAGTCAGTTCCTTAGCGCAAAAAAGTCTCAAATATCCTTTCTTACAATTTTTTATCATTCTACATAATTTAAAATTTTAAAAATTTGTACTTTTTTATATTTACGCGATATAAAACAACATTTATATCATCTTATTTGAAGGCTAAAATATAAAGATTGATGGTATCAAAAATTGACACAAAAAAGGCGATATCATCTCTTCAAAAAAAAAAAATTACTCGTTTGTTTACCCGATGTTAAGCAGCATCTATTTCGTCTGATTTGAAAGTCATAATATAAAAATCGATGGTGTCAAAAATTGATACGAAAAAAAGGCAATATCGCCTCTAAAAAAAAAAAATTGCCTGTTTAATGAATTGATATCGACTCATTAAACAGGTGATATCGACTCATTAAACAGACAATATCGATTCTTTAAACAAACGATATTGCCTATTTAATGAGTCGATGTCGACTCTTTAAAAGATTGTGATTACGGTGGTCTTCATTGCGCCAAAATGATCATCAATCTGGAAGGAACCACCAAGCCCACTCCAGTTTAACAGTCTTCTTCTTCCTCCTCTCCTTGGAGATGAGGAATGGGGAAGGCGGTAGTGATGATAGAGGAGATGGAAGTAGTAGAGGAACAACAAACCTCTTAATGGTGGTGTCCGCGCTAGCCATCTCTTTAGTCAAAATTCTCATTGATTGGAATTTGGATCAACCGCTTTGGTTGGTTCCACATAAGCGTTGGTTCCACATAAGCAAAAGAGAACTTAAGGGAAGGCTTAGAGTAGTTGGCCATGGTTGGGCATCGTGGAGAAACATACAGAGATTGGGTTTCGGAAAAAAGACAAATGGGAAAACCACAAGTTTGTGTGAAAAAAAACTGGGGGTATGGGGGTTATTTATAATAAAGAAAGGGGGATGAAACGGCGAGGTGGGTCCCAAGGAGCTTCGCGAACTGGGGATTAATAAATGCAAAGGGGATTGGAAACTGGAGAGTCGACATCGACTCATTAAATGGTCGATATCGACTGTTTAATAAGTCGATATCAACTTATTAAACAAGTGATATCGCTTGTTTAAAGAGTCGATATCGATTTTTTAGACAGACGATTTTTTTTTTTTAGCCAATATCGCCTTTTTTTTTAATGAGTCGATAACGACTGTATAAACAGTCGGGATCGACTCTTTAATGAGTCGATATCAATTGTTTAAACAAGCGATATCAACTCTTTAATAAGTCAATATCGAATAATTAAATAATCGATATCGATTCTTTAATCAAGCAATTTTTTTTTGTTAAAGAGGCGATATTTACTTTTTTTCGTATCAATCTTTGGCACCATCGATCTTTACATTATGACTTTCAACTCATACAGTATAGATGTTGCTTCACATCGCGTTAACAAGTGATTTTTTTTTTTAAAGAGGTAATTTCGCCCTTTTTTTTCGTGTCAATCTTTGACACCATCGGTCTTTATATTGTGGCCTTCAAATCAGACGGCATAGATGCTGCATCACATCGCGTAAATATATAAATATATAAATATTTAAAATTTTAAATTATGTAGAACGAAAAAAAGTGTAAGAAGGGGTATTTAAGACTTTTTCTGCTAGATGGAGCTGACTCAGCTAAAAGTTGGTCGGTTTGGATAAAAATGAAAATATAGGGTCTCTGGCAAAAAAGGTGTATCTGTAAGGGTCGATTAGGGAAATTTTCCCAAAATTAATTTAAAGGTCAAAGTTTGAGCTAAAAAAGTTATGTGGACCTTTTCTCATGCTTTTAGAATTATTGAAAGCGCATACATTTGAAATGCATTCAAACCCATTAACTACTTGAAATCGGACCATGGAAATCAACTTTCATCGCATGATTAGTTTTTTATTTCACATGTCACCTTTTTTAAAATTAGCCCTAAAATCATGCTTGAATGGCAGATGATTTTAAGGTCACTTTTTAGAGATCTATGCCACGTGACACAAAATAATTGATCATATGATAGTAAGTCATGATCCTAATATACTGCGTAGCCACATAGAAGGTTAGGGGGCTCAAGCCCCCAATTAAATCTAAAATTTTTATGAAGTATGTATTTTATGCAACTTTCATTTGTATATAAGCCTCCAAATTTATGATATAAAAGCTTTCAAATTGATGGTAAAATAACTATTAACATTATATTTATCATTTATAGTCCCACAAAAAAAAATCCTGGACTATGCCCTTGATTATGTCTAAGATTAAGGTGAAAAATAATTTCCTCATCTGATTCCAAAGGGTCCATGGGTTTAAATGGGATTCAGGTCAGTCGCTTTCAATTATGTTACGGCGGCAAACAGAGACAAAAGAGGTAATATTTGGAAAACAATAATAAGGGTATATTTGGTAATTTCTCCCAACAATACAAAGAAATACAGACCACGCTCGTGCACAACCTTCGACTGAGATGCCCAAAGCCGACATTGTGATTAAAATTTTGATAATATCGGATATGCCCTTTTTCAAATTTGGTGCAACTATATATATATATATATATATATATATATAGGAAAAGGCCTTCGTCTTCCAAGCTTTCAGGTAGAGCTTCAAGTGGCAGCCAACATATTGTTTCGATGCCACATAAAGCTCGGATGTATTGCTTAGATCATCTTTGAAAAAAAAATATTTGAAAACTCACCTCCACCGTGTGTTTTTTGAACCGTGAAATGTGGACCAATGAAACCTGCCAAACTTTGACTTGCGAGTTTAAAAAGTTTTTTTCAATTTTTTTTTTTTAATATTGATCTATACCGTCCACTTGTGCTTCATGTGACACCCAAATAGTATTTTAGATGCCACATGGAGCTCCATGTGTATCTTGGAGGACGGTCAACGATGATCGTCCTCCATTGGAGGACCTAATAGGCTCCCATATATATATGGAAAAGACTTCCGTCCTCTAACCTTCCACGTGGAGCTTCACGCGGCATCTAAAATACTTTTTGGGTGCCATGTGGACCTTGGGTGCATTGCTTAGATCATCTTTAAAAAAAAAAAAAATTAAAAACTCGTCTCCACCATATATATTTTGAACCATAAAATGTCGATTAATGAAAATTATCAAACTTTGACTTTTTAATTTAAAATAGGACAACATTGCTAACACTTCTACCCAGATTGGGCCATGACTGGCATGATTTAAGCCACGTGGCAGAAATATTTGATCAATGCAACTCATAGTTTAAAATCTCCCAAATAAGAGTTGTTTGCGATAGCGGGCTGAGTCTAAAATATTGTCGACATGCTGTTAAAAGAATAAATTACTTAAAAAAAATTAAAATTAACAAAAAATAATTTGAAACATTAAAAAATAGTAAAAAAATAAAGTTACAATAAAATCTGAATTTGAAAATAAATAAACTAACTCCGGAAATTTAACTCAAATAGTGAAATCTATAAATACTAATGAAACTCAAAGAAACCATACTTTTAGATTTTTCGAAATTTTGTATTTACAAAAAAATCAATTTATGTGAGTCTTAATTAGTTTAATTTGAAGCATCCAATTAGAGAGCCCGAATGTCTGTGCTCGTGTTAATCTCTTTCTGCCAAAATACGCAAATAGCGAAGCATCTAGAGGTGCTAAACTAGCCAAGAATCTAGAGGTGCACAAATATTTATGAATATGCAAGTTAGTGAAAGTATAGTTTTACCAAATGTTACCTAACTTGTTGGTTCCATTAGTTCCATTTCGGCCGCAATTTGTGTTTCGCTACATCCAAGTGAGAAAGGATCGGCTAGGTTTGACTCTCTCGAATAAAGATTTAAAGACCGATATATATATATATATATATATATATATATATATATATATATATATATATATATATATATTTGTCGGGTCTCAGGCCAATACATATCGAATAATGTCGGATACGTATCAGCCTAATTGGTATGGGTGGCATTATTTGCACTCATTTTTCTAGTGAAGAGCACGTGCTCTTCCACTAAAAAAACTGTTGACTTCCTTTAATCAGATGATGGAGATCGTTTTTCATCCTAATCTTTCACACAATAGATCTTGAGACCATAGCGCACCTATAAGATGGTCATATGTTGATTCTACGTGGCACACACCTCCAAAAAGTGATAATCTAATAGGTATGCCCAAGATCATGAGCACTTTTGGGGATGTGTGCCATGTGGAATTAACATGTGACCATCTGATAGGTGTGTCATTATCTCAAGATCTATTTAGTGATAAATTGGGATAAAAATGATCTACATCATCCGATTAAAGGCAGTCAACGATTTTTTATGGTGGAAGAGCGTATTGTGACGTGGTCACGACCCTGGTGCATAACGGTGCACATCGATCCACTAGCAGGCAAGGTGAGAGGGCCTTGTAGCTAAGCTGAGTTGTAGGCAAAGCGTGTTAGGCGAACTCTTGGGTGAAGACACAGTATCGAAGTACTAGAGCGAGCTATGATCACTAATGCTTAGTGCATGTATCGTGATAGACTGCGTGGGTGCAGAGCCACGTGAAGCGGTATAGTGATGGATTTCGTTGGTGCGGAGCCACGCGAAGGACCAGCGGGGTTCCTTATCCGTAGGCACGGATGAAACCAAGATGAGCTGGCGAGGAGGTATTAAACCTCAAGGCTAGGTACTTGTGTGGACCTTGCATGGGGTGAAGACAGAGGTTGAGGAACTGATGCAGGTCTTGGTGCCAATAAGACGGTACGATCGCCTCTGAACTAGGCGTATGGCTAGTAGGTAAGCTGGCGGACCTAGTAGCTAGCTGTGTAGTGCGTGTGGGCAGAGGCACGTGGCCCTGCGATGTATACATGTATCCCTTATGCATGATGCGACGGTGACCCGAACTAAGCTGCAATCTAGTATGGTGACTAGACGTGTGAAGGGCTTAGAATGCGGTGCTTCGCGTAGGGGCACGCGACATGGTGCCAAGAGGGCACGCTACGTCCTGGTGCCATAAGGCATATAGTACGGTGCTCCGCGTAAGGGCACGCGACGTCCTAGTGCCATAAGACGCGTAGTGCGGTGTTTCGCGTAAGGACACACGACGTGGTGCCAAGAGAGCACATGACGTCCGGGTGCTATAAGATATGTGAGGCAGTGCCATGACGACACGCGATGTAGTGCCAAGAGGGCACGCAACGTCTAGCTTGTACGACAAGCGATGCGGTGTCAAGAGGGCACGGGGCATTCGGGTGCAATGACGGACTTGACATAGTGCCAAGTGGGCACAAGACACTACCACGACTCAGACGTGATGCGATGCCACGAGGGTACGTCATGTGGTGCCATGAGGGCACGCGACATGAGGCCATGAGGGCCTCGCGACACGGACGTGATATGGTCGCGACACCGTGCTATGTGGGCATGAGGCCATGAGGGCCTCGCGACGTGGCCGTGATGCGGGCACGACGCGGATGCGACATGGACGTGACACGGTCGCAAGTGACGCTGATGCGTGACTTCACAAGACATGTGGGCTTGGAGGATGGCACTGTATGCCACGGACAGAGGTTCGTCTGCCATAATTAATGGCAAGACACCAACTTTACAGGTGTGTGCCACGGGCAGGAGGCCGTGTGCCATGATGATATGTCAAACCAAGGGGTTTGAGGTTCTTCTGCTGGTTAGCTCAAGTTAGTGTTTAGACCATACTTGGGGGAAGGGAGCTGTGGAGCTATTCTCCCACACATGGAGCTTTGCGTTGTGGGACAAGCGCATGGGCTTTCTAGGTTAGGGGTAGGCCTAGAATATCGCTGCAGCGATGCGACGATGCCATGTGTCACTCGAGGTGAGGATACCATGTGGCCCCGTGCCGGTGTTTCGGTGCACATGGGTCGGTGACCTCACGAGGGCTCAAGGGCTAAGTGGGACGTAGTGGTGTGCACTAGCTGAGGGCCTGATGCGGACGTGTGTTGGTCGCGCAGGCCACACATGATGCCTGGTTTGGATAGCATGAAGAGTTGCATGCTACTCCAAGTGTGCTGATTGCGTGGGCCACACACGATGCTTAGTTTGGATAGCATGAAGAGCTGCATGCTACTCCAAGTGTGCTGGTCACGTGGGCCACACACGATGGTTGGCTTGAATGGCATGAAGATATGCATGCCACTATCAGAAGCGAGGGACTAGTGCATTACACAGGGTGAAGCTGGACAGTCCAAATGGCACTGAGGTGCTGACACGCATGTCGCGGTTAGACACGATGCATTGAGATGGTTTACCTCGGGTTAAGGCAACTATGATGCGGGAGTTTCCGTCCTCTAGGCGGGTGGTATCAGAGTGATAGTTGGATAAGTTAGTCTCGTTGTGCGCAGCAGTGAGATGTTGCACAAGTGTGATACCCGGTGTTAGGTTGTGCCTCGTGAAAAATTGATATCTGAGTTGGGCTGGCCTCGTTGTAGCGGCCGCGAGGCGCCGCATGGGCATTGAAAAAGTTACCCCGTGACATTTGGTATTAAAGCCAAATCGTTCCGATTGGGACTATATTAGCGAGCCAGAGCGATGAGGTGCGCTCTGATTTTGTGACAACAAGAATTACTTGGAAGCAGTTGAGTTGCACGTCTGCGATAGAGATGCGATTGAGTCGCGCGCAAAGGGACGGTACTGCTGGGTTATATGTCGCGAAAAAGAAACTCGACTCTAGTTGGCCATGTGAGCCATGCGTTGAGTTAGAGGGCCGGTCCGAGGTGGATGGACCCTGGTGACTTTCAACATGAGACGTTGAGTCACACAGGTGCTGAGAGCACCGTTGCCATGCCGACATGGAGCACGGGGGATGTTCTGTTCTCACTTCGTGATGGTTGTTGCCTATGAGGGTAATACGTTGCGATAGCGGGTTAGTCCAGGATGGATGAACGCTAGTGACTCCAACCTGAGATGTTAGATCACATTGGTGCTGAGAGCATCGTTGCCATGAATGGCAAGGAGCAGGTAAGATGCTCCATTCTCACTTGAGGAAGCTGAGATTTTGGAATAAGTCGCTGGTATATGACATGAGGGTCTAGATCGTTGGTATGCGGCAATGTAAGGATCAATATGTTGCGATGGGCCAGGATCGATGATACAGTTAAGCAAGATATCGTGAGAACTAAATTGAGCTAGGCTAAACCAGTGTAGGGGTCAGAAGCTCATTACTTTGTTGTGTGACGATAAGGCACAATGTTCGTGAGAGACGTATGGCTGGACGAAGATTCAGCATGGCTTCAGAGGAAGCCAATTGATGAACCAGATGGATACCTTCAGAGGAAGCGAGTCCCAGGTGATCCAGTACAGCTTTAGAGGAAGCAAATACTAGAGCCAGATGGGTATCTTCAGATGAAGTGAGTCTCAGGTGATCATTGAAATCTTTGGTCTACGAGAAGGACCATAAGTTGAGTTGCAAGAGGTGACTCGAGTCATACTATAGTGTGAGAAGCATAGAGTTTCGTTGATTGAGCAAGGTGCTCATGGCAGGCTCTTGGGTGAAAACACAGAGGTGTTGAGGTACTAGAGCGTTGCAGGATTGTTGAGGGCTTGTGTGGTGATCAAGTCTAAAGGTCCGACAAAACTGATTTCCATTGGTTGCTACGTTCGAAAGATATAAGCAGTGTTACGGATTTCAGCATTGGGAAGCATAATGCTTCATTGGGTTGGGCATGGTCTCTCACTGGGAGTCTCTTGGGTGAAGACACATGGTGTCGAGGTACTAGAGCTGTAAAATTTGCTACAAGCTGAGGCAGCTTGGGTGATAGTCTCGTGGTTGGAAACATACGTCGAGGTACTGGAGTTCTATAAATCACACGTAGGTCGAACTCTTGGGTGAATACACAGAGGTGTTGAGGTGCTAAATGACAGTGCGGATGAAAGGTAGACTCCTGGGTGAAGATGAACTGTTGAGAACTTAGAGAGTTGTGAGGCGCAATGAGTTACACAAACTTGGATGCTAACGATCAGTTTTCTTCTGGTTGTATGAGGAACTGGTATATAAAGATACCTGGGCGAAATATTGACCGGACTAAATTATTCAAAAAACTACATGGGGTGAAGACACAGAAAATGGTTGAAGTATTAGCACAGAATTATGAATGAAAGCAGCGAAGTGCAGTAACTGCGATTTAGATTTGAATTGTGCTTCGATGAAGACCAAAATATGTGTCGAGGAACTGATGGAGGAGTTCGGATGTTGACGAGGACGTCAATGCATTAAGTTGGGGAGAATGTGACGTGGTCACGACCCTGGTGCATAACGATGCACATCGATCCACTAGCAGACAAGGTGAGAGGGCCTTGTAGCTAGGCTGAGCCGTAGGCAAAGCGTGCTAGGCGAACTCTTTGGTGAAGACACAGTGTCAAGGTACTAGAGCGAGTTATGATCACTAATGCTTAGTGCATGCATAGTGATAGATTGTGTGGGCGCGGAGCCACGCGAAGCGGTATAGTGATGGATTGCGTTGGTGCGGAGCCACGTGAAAGACCAGCGGGGGTCCTTATATGTAGGCACGGATGAAACCAAGATGAGCTGGCGAGGAGGTATTAAACCTCGGGGCTAGGTACTTGTGTGGGGGTGAAGACGGAGGTCGAGGAACTGATGCAGGTCTTGGTGCCAGTAAGACGACACAATCACCTCTGAACTAGGCGTATGGCTAGTAGGTAGGCAGGCGGAACTAGTAGCTAGCTGTGTAGTGCGTGTGTGCAGAGGCACGTGGCTCTGCGACGCATGCATGTGTCTCTTATGCATGATGCGACGGTGACCCAAACTAAGCGGCGATCTAGTATGGTAACTAGAAGCGTGAAGGGCTTAGAATGCGATGCTCCGCGTAGGGGCACGCGAAGTGGTGCCAAGAGGGCACGCGACGTCCTGGTGCCATAAGGCACATAGGGCGGTACTCTGCGTAAGGGCACGCGACGTTGTGCCAAGAGGGCATGCGACGTCCTAGTGCCATAAGGCACGTAGTGCGGTGCTTCGCGTAGGGACACGCAACGTGGTGCCAAGAGGGCACGTGACGTCCTAGTGCCATAAGGCACGTAGTGCAGTGCTTCGCGTAGGGGCACGCAATGTGGTGCCAAGAGGGCACGCATCTAACTTGTACGACAAGCGATGTTGTGCCAAGAGGGCATGCGGCATCCGGTTGCAATGACGAACCCGACATAGTGCCAAGTGGGCACGAGACACAGTCACGACTCAGACGTGATGCGGTGCCATGAGGGTACGCTATGTGGTGCCATGAGGGCACGCGATATGAGGCCATGAGGGCCTCGCGACATAGTCGTGACACGGATGCGACATGGTCACGACACAGTGTTATGTGAGCATGAGGCCATGAGGGCCTCGCGACATGGTCGCGATGCGAACCAGACGCGGACGTGACGTGGATGCTACACAGATGCGACACGGTCGCAAGTGACGCTGATGCGTGACCTCACAAGACATGTGGGCTTGGAGGATGGCACTGTGTGCCACGAACAGAGGTTTGTGTGCCATAATTAATGGCAAGATACTACCTTTATAGGTGTGTGCGACTGTCAGGAGGCTGTGTGCTATGGTGGTATGTTAAACCAAGGGATTTGGGGTTCTTCTGCTGGTTAGCTCAAGTTGGGGTTTACACCATATTTGGGAGAAGGGAGCTATGGAGCTATTCTCCCACACATGGGGCCCTGCGTTGCGGAACGAGCGCATGGGCTTTCTAGGTTAGGGGTGGGGCTAGAACATCGATGCAGCGATACGGTACTGCGGTGATGCCATGTGTTATCCGAGGTGAGGTTACCATGTGGCCCCGTGCCGGTGTTTCGATGCACATGAGTCGGTGACCTCACGAGGGCACTCAAGGGCTAAGTGGGACGCAGTGGTGCACACTAGCTGAGGGCCTGATTCGGACGTGTGCTGGTCGCGCAGACCACACACATTGCCTGATTTGGATAGCATGAAGAGCTGCATGCTACTCCAAGTGTGCTGGCCGCGTGGGCCATATACGATGCTTAGTTTGGATAGCATGAAGAGTTGCATGCTACTCCAAGTGTGTTGGTCGTGTGGGCCACACACGATGGTTGGCTTGAATGATATGAAGAGATGTATGCCACTGTCAGAAGCGAGGGACTAGTACACTGCACAGGGTGAAGCTTGACAGTCCAAATGGCACTGAGATGCTGGCACGCGTGTCGCAGTTAAACACAATGCATTGAGATAGTTTGCCTCTGGTGAAAGCAGCTATGATGCGGGAGTTCTCGTCCTCTAGGCGGGTGGTATCAGAGTGATGGTTGGATAAGTTGGTCTCGCTGTGTGCGACAGTGAGATGTTGCACGACTGCGATAGTCAGTGTTAGGTTGTGCCTCGTGAAAAATTGATATCTGTGTTAGGCTGGCCTCATTGTAGCGGCAGCGAGGCGCCACACGGGCATCGAAAAAGTTATCCCGTGACAATGTGCTCTTCACAAGAAAAACGGGTGCAAATAATGCCACCCAACTGGTATTGAAGTTTTTTTATTATTTTTAAAATATAAAAAGAATAAAAAATAATGAAAAGTTCATCCAAAGGCCTTTTTGATATTCTGTCTGCTTCATATCGGATACATATGTCCGATATGAGTCGATATTTGACCTCATATCAAATCGGAAGTCGAGTTGGATATACCATTAATACTCTTTGTAATTATTCTTTTTATAGTAAATTTGTTTAGTCGAGCTATAGTCCCATGGCTGTAAATTATAATAATCGGATAGCCCAAAATTTTCATTATCATTTGAAGTCAAAATAATGCCACACGTACGAAATCAATATTCTATTGATCACAACATTGCAAAGGTTGTTATCCAAAAAGTACCCTAATGCTAACTCACCCAAGGCAGGGCAATGCGGGTGATGGGTGTGATTAAAGGGCATGCTAAGGCATTGTCGTTATTTTGTCTCGGGACATCTAGTCTTGTACAAGATTTAAAATTATGGTTAGTTAGAATAGTCCAATTACCAACCCATGATTAAAGCATGTTCAATACAAAGAATCACACTCATAAGAAGATTGCAACCATTTGATTGGTGCGTGACAATGAAAAGAACATATATAATATTTGAACTCATAGATCAGACAAGTTTAAATCTCCCAATTCAACATTTAAGCTACCATTTTGATGACTTGAATTGCTCAAATACACGTGCATGTGGCTCAATAAGTGGAGTTCACGGTTTTGTCTGTAAGGGTGAGTGATCATGTTTCATTTATTTGTTTCTTTCTTTATTTTTTATCGGGAGCTACAACTTGCACACGAGATTTGTACTGTGGCAAATGATTAAAAAGAAAGACTATTATATATGCGATCTGTGTCACATAAAACTAACAAAATTATAAAGACAGAGATTGGGTTGAATTGTCTATCTCCATAGAGGAGCATGACAAAATTTAACGAGGGTTGAATCCCCAAATAGGCATATAAATTACAATCTAGTTACAACATCTAATTTATTTAATTACAAACTATATTCTAATTTTGTATACATGATTTTCTAATCACAGATTATCCCATAATTTGCTAATCACAGATTGTGTCATGATTCTCCATGATTTTTACAGATTATGCCATGATATTTCATGATTTGTTAATCACAGATTGTGTTTTGATTCTCACAGATTATGCTCTGATTTTCCTTCATTCTTTGGCATTACACCCTATTTCTGTGACACTCCCCATCAAATTGATGTTGGGAGAGTCGAAAAGTGTTAATTTGCTTGATAAGAATTGATGACAATCCTTAGGTAGAGCTTTAGTGAAACTGTTCGCGAACTAAAAATGTGTGAAAATGTGCGAAAGCGAGATAGAGCCACATAGGATTTCATCACGGATCGCATGACAGTCAACTTCTATATGCTTTGTATGTTCATGAAATACTGAATTATTAGTAATGTGCATGACACTGGTGTTGTCAGCATGTAGTGGTGTAGAAGTTTTGATTGAAAAACCAAGCTCACTTAAAAGACCGCGTAACCAAATAATTTCAGAGCAAGCTAAAGACATCGCTTGATACTCAGATTCAATGAATGATTAAAGACCTAGTCTTGTTTCTTACAATGCCATGATATGAGAGAAGAGCCTAAAAACATGCACCAGCCAGTAGTGGATCGATGAGTGTTAGGACAATCAGCCCAATCAACATTAGCATAAGCAGATAAGTTGAGATTGACTGAAGTGGGAAAGAATAATCCACGTGAATGAGTGCCTTTAAAGTATTGTATGATATGAAGAATTGCTAAGAAATGAAGATGACGAGGTTCTTGCATGAACTGGCTGGCAATGCGTACAGCATGAGAGATATCAAGCCGAGTCATTGTAAGATAAATGAGGCTTCTGACCAAACGCCTATATAATGAAGGATCGACAAATAGTCCACCCTCAGTTCGGCTATATTTTACATTCAATTCCAGTGGAGTGGCAAAGGAATGGGCATCTTCTAGCCGAGCAAGAGAAACTAAGTCAATGACATGCTTTTGTTGATTGATGAAAATACGCTGATGTGAACGATGAACTTCAAGACCAAGGAAGTATGTTAAAGGCCCAGGTCCTTCATATGAAAAATGTGGTGAGGAGACGTTGAAGATAAGTAATGCCCTTTTTGTCATTTCATGTAATAAGGATATCATCCACATAGATAAGGAGAATGATAACAACACTTAGAGTGTGTCGGAGGAAGAGAGAGAGATCATACTGACTCTGTTTGAAGCCACCATTAACAATGGTCGAGCGAAACTTTTCAAATTATGCCTGTGGTGCCTGTTTGAGACCATACAAGGATCGACGAAGACGACAAATTGAATTAGTCGTTTGTTTCGATAAATCAGGAGATAACTTAATGTAGATAATTTATTTAAGATCTACATGTAGAAAAGCATTCTTTACATCCATTTGTAAAATAGACCAAGAGTGGGACGTTGCAAGAGCAAGAAGTGTGCCTACGGTAGTCATCTTGGCCACAAGAGCGAATGTCTCATTATAGTCAATGCCATATTTATGTCAGTTGTCAAGAGCAACAAGATGAGCCTTATACTGATGTGAGTTCCATCAAATCTGAGCTTGACTCAATACCCACTTGCACCCAATGGGAGTGATGTAAGAGGGATATGAAACAATGTCCCATGCGTAATTTACCACTAATGCATGTAATTCTTCATCTATAGCCTATTTCCAACAACTTTAATAAATAGTCTGAGAATAAGAGGTGAGAATAGTGATGGAATTTAAGATAGTAAACAAAGAGGACACATACTAGCCAAACCTATCGGGCAAAACCGACACTCAAGCGGAGCGGCGCATAGGTGTCGGAGGTAGAGAAGGAGGTGGGGATGTAGATGTGAGAGAGGGCAGTTCACTAGAAGTTGCATCATTAGGGGGCAGAGATAGTGGTTGAGACACCTTTGGCTGACATTGATATTTCATGCATGGCTTGAACCGAGTAGATGAATCATCTGGGGTGGCAAAGAGGAGAAAAAAGGAAATAGGAGGAGATGAATCATGATGTAATTTAAAATAGTTCATAAATATAACATTACGAGAGACCCGATGCCGTTGGAGAATGAAATCATAACAAATAAACCCCTATTGCCCAGGAGCATAACCAAGAAAAACGCAACGAAAAGATTGTGCAATAAGTTTGGTGCCCTCATGAATAGGGAGGTGAACAAAACACAAACATCCAAAAGAGTGAAGTAAATCATAATTAAGATGTATGGTATACAACCGAAAATAAGGTATATCATTATTTAAAAGAGGGGTGGTCTGTCGATTAACCAAATAAACTGTTGTAAACACTGCTTCAACCCAAAATTTAGGAGGAACAAAAGACTATAGGAGCAGTGTCCAGACAGTGTCCATGATATGACGATGTTTACATTCTGCCACACCATTTTATTGAGGTATTTGAGGACATGATCTTTGATAAACAATACCTTTCTCTTTTAAAAATATTTGAAATTGATAAGACAAGTATTCTCCCCCTGAGTCGGAATGAAAAATTTTAATACATTTAGAAAATTGACTTTCAATTATGGCCACAAATTGGACAAATGAACTAAAAGCATCAGATTTAGCTTTCAAAAAATACACCAAGGTAAATCGGTTGTAATCATCAATAAATGTAGCAAAATACATATAATCGGAATGAGAAATCACATGGGATACTCATACATCAAAATGGATAAGGTCAAAACAGGCAACTGAAGAAGTAGTATGAAATGAAAATGATAAAATTTTACTCTTCTCCATGTAACAACTGGACCAAGAATTATGCATCAGAAATAGTAAAGTTAAATTTATTTTGAATAAGTCCAGAATTTAACATTAATAATAACTTATTGAGATTGGGTCACAGATGCCATAAAGTGCATAAATCCGATTTAGCTAGGAAAGCATACGAAAGAGATGCAACATGAGATGAACTAGGTGAAGATCCTAAATTTATCGTAAAGAGCCGCCCATGCCTATGTCCCTTCCCGATCAACTTCCTAATGACCTGATCCTGAATCAAACAACCATAACGGGAAAAAGAAACATTACAATTATTATCAACAAGTTGACCGACAGATAACAAATTAGTCGATAATTGAGGAACGAGAAGTGCATTATCAAGAGGAAGTGGAGTATTAGATTTAATCACACTAGTCACAACAATTGGAATGTTGTTTCCATCTGCGGTATAAACACTAGAAAGATTAGTTTTTGGAGAAATATAAATCGGTAACTTAGGCATGAAGGTCATATGATTTAAAGCATCAGAATCAAGAAACCAAATGGAATTAGAAGGAGAATTACCTTGCAAGCTTAAATTAAAGAAAGCAAAGGTAATAATCACAAAAATCATCTATTGTGGTTACTCGATGCATTCAGAGATGACATGACCAATGGTTTTGCAATAATTGCAGAATTTTCCTTTCTTGCATTGATTAGCATAATGTCCGAACTCCTTGCAGCTAAAACACTGAATCTTTGATAAATCTTGAACTTTTTCTCGCAGAGTAGCAAAAGCAACATCAAACGGACCAGTGTTTTCCCATTGATGAGAGAGAGTCGCTTGTGATCGTTGTCATTGTTATTCCTGACGTAATTCTTGAAAGCATGCATCAACAGAAGGAGGCATTTGATTGAGAAGATTACCTATGATAGATTCATATTCATCTCAAAATGTCATCAAAAATTGATGTCGATGCCAGGTCTCCTGAGTAGCTTAAAGAATAATCAAAGTCTGATTTGATAACCCTTCATAGACGATCGAATCATGCTCCAGCCACAACGCCATGAATCCAGAATAATATGCGTGAATGTTCTTGTCTTCCTAGTGATAAACTGAAATTTTATGTTCAAGTTGAAATGCCTAGCGTTAGTTGATTGTCGATAAACTCTAGCTAGATAATTCCACATGGCACGTGACGTACGATATGAGCGAAGATTGAGAGCGATGCTTGGTTCAACAGAACTTATAATCCAACTAACAATCTTGACATTGTTAGCATGCCACTGACGTAACTCTTTTGGATTAGATCAAGGATCAAAATTCCAGATTTCGTTTCGATATCGATGAGGACCGAAACTGAAATTTTGGATTGAAATTTCGGTCGAAAATTTTCCCCTAGTACAAAAATATTGAAATTTTCAAATATCGTTTCGATTTCGATGGGGACCAAAACAAAAATTTTGGACTGAAATTTTGAACCATGGATTAGATTCATCTAGTTGGACATCAGTTCCATCAATCAGTTCACATAGATCTTTGCCTTGCACAAAGGATCGAAATGAAACTCCCATAAAAATTAGTTCGTTCCATCAAAACGAATAGGTAGGATCTAAAACTTATATGAGCCAAATATGAGGAGAAGGACAACACCTCGCTGGAATGAATTCTGGATCAACAGCAGAAAATAACAAAAGTCTTGAACAGCTTAAAGGACTGCAATAGAACGATTTCAGTAGAACGATTCTTGTTGGATCTAAACAACACAAAAGGGAGCAACTTGCTGGTTGGATTCTTTAGGAACAACAACTTGCTGAATGCTTCACAAAACCCAATTGAAGATCGACTGCTCTAGCTTTAATACCATAACAAAATTATAATGACAAAGGGATTGGGTTGAATTGTTTGTCTCCATAGAGGAGTATGGTAGAATTTATAGAGGGTTGAATCCCCAAATAGGTATGTAAATTACAGTCTAATTATAGCATCTAATTTGTCTAATTATAGGCTATATTCTAATTTTGTATACATGATTTGCTAATTACAGATTGTATCCTGATTCTCAAAGATTATGTCATAATTTACTAATCACAGATTGTGTTCTGATTTGCACAGATTATGCTATGATTTGTTAATCACGGAGTGTATCCTGATTATCACAGATTATGCTATGATATTTCATGATTTGCTAATCACAGATTGTGTCTTGATTTTCCTTGATTCTTACAAATTATGTCATGATATTTCATGATTTGTTAATCACAGATTGTGTCTTGATCCTCACAGATTATGCTCTGATTTTCCTTAATTCTTTGGTATAACACTCTGTTTCTGTGATAGAAATACCATCCAAACCGTTTGATTTGAAGGCTTTGATGTAAAGATCTGAGACCAAAAATTGACATGAAACATAATATCTATCATCTAATTTTTTTTAATCCATCATTAGATATTTACTTTGACTGTATACATATGAATACAGTTGATTAAACCCAAAGGTTAAAAATCTCAATTTCAGACCTAGTACCACAGCATCAAAAGATATTTAAAATAAATAAATAAATAAAAGGGTGTGTTTATTCATAAAAAAAAATAAAAGACTAGAATTTACTATACACTATAATCTAGTACTAAGCGGGTCTAAACATTAGTTAGGTGCCAGTTTGGACAAAAACTAATTAGATTAGATAAATGGTGCTACCAATCTACCACGGAGTAAAAATATCCAAAGTAAAACTAACGTAAGTGAAAAGACTCGAATGGTGTTACTCCAAATCATGATCACAATTGTTTCAAGTCTTCCCTCCTTTGTGGGGCTTGGGGTCGTAGGTTCTACACTTCACATTTGCTTCCTCTCTTAGATTAGGTTGTGTATGGCATAGCTCTTTGTTAGCCCCTGTCACAGGAGAGTTCATATGCTTTAGTTAGTTCTCATTCTCTTTTCTAACTCTTTGTAGAGGATGATTTACCTGCTCTAGCAGCAACTTCCATGCTCTCCACTAACTCCCTACTAGAGCAAATAAAATCTGCTCTGACAAGGAGTGGGTAGAGAGGGGGTAGAATTGCTGAACATGTAAATCTTGCATAACATCTTGTTATGCAATGAGTTATTAAGGAGAAGGGGTACCTGCTAAAGCAGATAGCAAGATGTTAGCAAAGAGAATGGGAACCTATTAAATCAGGTGAACTCTGCTATGGCAGAGGCTAACAAAGAGCTAAGTCATACACAACCTTATTCTCCTATGTGTTACTCAATGAGAG
Organism: Chloranthus sessilifolius; assembly: GCA_021018995.1. Lineage (NCBI taxonomy): Eukaryota > Viridiplantae > Streptophyta > Magnoliopsida > Chloranthales > Chloranthaceae > Chloranthus > Chloranthus sessilifolius. The sequence continues at coordinate 36,126,562 of CM037597.1, read as the reverse complement.
TGTTTTGTTGTGTGGGATTCATTCCCCAAGTGCTGCTCCTCAGCTATCATACTCTCTATGATACCTAAGGCGCATTCAGATTGTGTATGGCATTGTAATAAATAAATAAATAACAATAATTATGATAAGGGTGCAACTTATTGACCATAAATAATTTACAATAGCACTATATTGGAATTGGATATTCTAATTTAACAACATCATTTATCTAATCTAATTAGATTTTCCATCCAAACTGACTCTAAAACCTCAACCTAATCCACATTAATTTTTTGACTGGAGAACCTGATCCAACAGAGTCGCATAGTGGAAAAAGGTAGGAGTTGCGAGACAAATAGGCTCGGACCTACAACTTGAATCCCACCAAAATATGAATTTGCTTCAATCTTTTTACCCAACCCGCCCCAATGGATCTAAGACTTTAGACCCAAACATAACAAATGGCTGGTTGGGTCAATCTAATCCATTTGTGGGCCTAGATACAGGCATGAGATAGAGGTTCAAGCCAGCTCTAGAGAGAGAGAGTCACTTGAGGTGGTTTGGACACATTTATCAGAGGCCAAAGCAGACCATATACAAAATATTGAAATGCTACAATCACAAGAAAATAGAAGAAGAGGAAAATAAGTAAAGACTTAGAGGGAAGCCGTGAGAAGGGACATAAAAGGATTGCAATATTAGAGAGTATAATGCTGATAAAAAACGGGCGGAGAAATAAGAGTATAGGACTCACAAAATTGACCCCAAATAGAGATAAGACGGTGGTGATAATGCTAATAAATGTCCGAGGCACTCTAAAAGCCTAGAATATTTGGTGCACCAAAGGCTACATTGGGACTTATCTAGATAAAGAGACCTCAACTCCTTTATTCAGAAAAACAACAAAAGTACTATAAAGGTTATGGGGAAAAAACATATTACTAAACATAAACAAAATATATAAAAAATGGAAAAAGTTGTTTGCATTCTCAACAAAACCAATGAAATCAGATTGCCGTAGGTTCAATCAACCCTGATTACCAAACAGACTCCAGATCAAATCTGAAGTGCTGGTCCAACCCAAACTGACCTATTTGTAGAGCCAAAATGCTTTCAGCTTTTTTCAGCAAAAGCATTAAGAGTGCACACAAGCATGCACATGCATACACACATGCTCCAAGTCCCCTGGCACTTGCATTTTGCAAGTTGAAACCACAAGTTTGGTGTCGTTCATATGCGGGTCCGATCGAATATCCAAAACACTCGAGGCATAGTTAATCGTCAATTGAGATCCCCATATGCCCCACGATAAATACACACTCAATGGCGAAACCGACACTCTGCAAGGGTGCATGGGCCACGACTCACATCTCAGTAAAAGATTATGGGTTTACCTTCTTTTCCCGTCTTTTTTGTTGCGATTTCTCGCTTTTTTACACATGGGTTTGACCTGTTACACACTGAGCACAGAGCACACATGCCATGCATCACACACACCGACATACGTCCGGTAAGGGCAGTTGTGTCTTTTCACAAGTGAACTTTATGAGGATGCAACATTGCATGTGAAAGTTAGTATATGTTAAAGTTGATGGATGGTATGGAGAAAGGGGGGCCACAGTCCCTTATCATTTAACCATAATTGGAGGAAGGTGGTGAGTGTTGCCTGAAAAAAAAACTAAGTATTTGACTCATACTCTTTATCATTAACTGACCTGCCGACAGTTTTATTTACCAAAGCAAACATATTTACAACCAAAAAGAAACAAAAAGAAGAAAAAGATGAATAAAAAGAGGAACAGAGAGAACCCATAAAGACAAAGAAGCATCATGCCATCATCAGACAGAGATAGCTTTTACTTTTAAAACTGAATCAATTCAAATATACAAATAACTGTCACACAATCTCAGTATAATTGGATTGCAAAATCAGAACCCCAACTCTCAAATTTGAAAATACTAATCGAATCCACTGTTTCTTAATCTTCCAGCTTTTCTCCAAATACATATTGGTTGAATCTGAAGTACCAAGCCACACCCAAACAAGAATTAAATATGAAAAAAAAAAGAAAAAGAACAAAGACTATGCACCTATAACACCATCAATTCAAGAGAAGAATGTCTATGTGACAGATAAACAAAAAAAATACGGGCGGAGTGTTTGAAGGAGACGGATTGATAAAGATCCTACTCGGGCAGTTCAAATGCGAAAAACTTATTGTTTGATAGGGGAGGTGGCTGTCGTCAAATGTGAGGAATCGAAACCAATAGGAAGATATCTGCCAAGCTCCCTCCCTCGAGTGAACCAATGAAAATATATTGGTGCCGGTCATAAACAGATTTTATTTTTCTTATTAAGAATCAACTCATTTGTTCCCCAATCAAATCGAGTCCCACAAGCAGAAACGACACCCCTTGGAAGAGTAGGAAATAGAAATGAATTCCTTGAGCGGAAAGCAGGCTCCGGACCGACGCGGTGAGGAGGAGAAAAGCTAGAGCAAGCTCTTTTCTATAGATTTTGTTGACCTTTTTGACAGGCGGAGGAGCTTCTTGCTGTTCCTTCAATCTGTTGAGCTCTGATAGTTCACTCTCCGAAGATCCTCTGTGAAGGTGAGGATGGTTCAAACTCTTTGATTCTCTCTCTGCGGCTGCTAGTAAGTCGGATTCAGATGCCCGGCCGGCTTTTTTAGTGACAACCCACTCGTACGAACTCCCCAACTGGAATAATCCGGATACCATTGCATTGAACTTGGTTACGGACATGGTGTTCTCGAAGAGAAGGTAGGGGACAATGAAAGGAAAGGATCTAGGGGCGGGGAGTATGTTAAGAAAAGACATGAAGACGGGGACATAGCAAATTACCCAGACAGGTAATTCAGCCTCAGGAACAAACATCGTTAGAGGGAGAATTATGCAAAATAATGTGAAAGAATAGAAGGGAAGGATCAGCTTCCTCAAAAGAAAGAATAGCAGAATCATGTTTGCTTTCTTCCATATTGATATCTGCAATACAACATTAATGGCTCCTCAGACCGAAAAAAAGAAGTATATAAACCAAATTCGAAGATCAAATTCTTGGACGATACCGATATATATCAACAATATGTCTCAGTATCGTAGCCACCTATTGTGTCTTGGGTATCCCCTGAGACATATTCTTTGCAATATATTTATTTAAAATTTTGTATTGGCGACACCCGAGACAATAGGTATAGACCGACACTGAGATTTTAATCCTTTTTCCCAACTCTTCAAAATTATAAAATGAATGGAAAAGATTTGGTTCTGATTCGGACAGACCTTGGAAGTTATAATTGCCGGAAGGCAAAGGCGGAAAAGGTGCATCGGGCCAGAATGCCATCGATGTTGCTGTTTCCGGTAAGCTTCATAAGACTCCGGAACTTCGCAGAGCACCTAGAGAAGAAACCCAAAAAAGAAGAATTCATCAAAATATAGTTTTAAAACAGGATAGCAATTTAGAAATTAGACCCGACAAAAAAAATACCTTGACATCATTCAGAAAAATAAATTTCCAGCCATTTAGATGGGCACGAACAGCGATATCCATATCTTCCACTGTCGTTCTCTCGAGCCAACCTCCGGATTCCTCGAGAGCTTTGATTCTCCAGACTCCAGCAGTCCCATTAAACCCGAAAAAGTTTAAGAAAACGCCATTAACCTGTTGTTCAACCTCGAAATGGAAGCACAGATTTATGTTTTGGAGACGGGTCAACAAGTTCTCATCCTTGTTTACGAAGGACCAGCGAGCCTGAACCAACCCGAGCTCCGGATTGTCCTGCAAAGACAATAAAACAAGAACTGATATACCTAAAAGAAGAGCATGATCACTCTATTTGAAATTCTCGTTAAAACGGGGGAATTTACCTTGAAATGTGGAACCGTCTGTATAAGGAAATCTGGGTTGGGTTGGAAATCCGCATCAAATATTGCCACATATTCATATCCCTTAACATAGTCACAATTCATGGCGGATTTCAGATTCCCAGCTTTATAACCAGTTCTAACCAAGCGATGCCTATATACGATATTTATGCCCTTTTGGCTCCACTTGGAAACCTCAGCTCTAATCAACCATTGGATGCTCTCATCATCAGAGTCATCGAGAACTTGAATCAAAAATCGATCTTTCGGCCAATCGAGCTGGCAAATGGCCGAAATGGATTGTTCGTATACCTAGTACCAATGCCAAATTCTCTATCAATATTCGGGATAATCACTTTCAAAGACACCATCAGAATAGCAATGACTAGGTATAAATTTCTACAGCTATGAAGTATCATTAGAACTTTATACCAATTGAATCTACGGTTATTGTTATTTCTACTGGAGATTTGGATCAGCAATCTACAAGAATTGAATTCTTACATTGAACTAGGAGTACTATCGTACTATCTATGAGCTTAAACTATCAGATCTCATGGTAAAATTAGCGAAAACAATGAATGCTAATTAATTAAATAAATAAATAGGAAGACTGCTTCAGTGCTTCTTACCTCTCTCTCATTGCACATGGGAATCTGAACAAGAACCATGGGATAATCATATCCAGACCCCTCTACATCCTCTGATTTGAACGGTTCCCCTTCAATCCTCGGCTTAATCTTTTTGTACTTGATCCAAAAACACCCAATACACAAGACCATTCGATCCAATGACTGTATAACGAAAAGGGCGACACAGAAATTCGACAAGGCTTGGATTGAAGGCGCAATGTAATCGGCTCGGAATGTCAACCAAGAGACATAAACTGTATGAAACCACCCTTGAATCTCGGCTGTCTGGGGTATATGCAAATTGGGTTTCCGAAAATGCCAACCGTTCAAGTGAGCAACTATCTCAAAAGCCAAAACTGCCAAAGAGACAACTAGAAAACCCCTAATGAACCTATACAGTAACTTCCCTTTGTTTGATTTATCAGTCTCCATGGCCACGCCTTGTCTGTAAATCAAGCGTTTCTTAATGGCTCCAAGCAATGCCCATAGCATGGTCGCAAGCCAAGTGACGCAACCGACGGCTCGATGAGCCTTGAGAAGCAAAACCCAAGTGAATTGCTTGGCGTTCTTGCCCCGATCCTTATCGACAGGCCTAAAGGCGGAATCTGGGCCATCAATTTCTAACACAGAGTAGTTGGGGTTCTCCATGGTAACGACGACCGGAGTCCCCTTCCGAGTCTCCTTCGCCCACCAATCGGAAAAATCCAATCTTGGAGCCATTTTCCTCAGTGGGTTTACCAGAGTGACCAATACAAGAAACAGAACCCTAGTTCCTCACAATGTGAAGAAAAATCCTCACAACCCAGATCTTAAAATCAAGAAACAGAAACTACCCATTTCAAGATTTAACATAAAGAATAGATCTGCACATCAATAACTCAGAAAAATAAAAATAAATAAATAAATAGAAAAACAGAAACCCCTTTCAGCTCTATGAACTATAGACCCAATGCAGCAAGGCAAGAACAAGGAAGGGGGCCCCTTTACTACCCTACAATGCTCTACAAGCTACCATTTGGGTTCTCAGTATTAAGGAAAAAGGTATCTGCACTTGTGTAAAGCTCTGTACCATGTGGATATGTTTATTCAATAAAAACCAAACCCCACTTCTAACAAAAAAAAAAAAAAAACTTGTTTTCAATTTTCAAATATTACCATGGTTATTTTCAACAAAACAAATAAATAAAAGCTACCCTTTCTTTGATTTATTTTGCTGTAAAGAAATCCAACAGAGAAAAATCTACGACACTCAAGAACATGAACAAGAAGTCAAGAACAAGCACAAAAATTGGTGCAAAATACTAGAAAATAAATAGGAGAAAAGGGTGGGGGAGTTACAACTTCAGACATTGTTAATCCCAAAAGATAACATGGTGCTCCAAGTGGCAGAAGCCCATCTGTTTAGATTCCCTAAATGTAGCATGAATTAAGCTAAAGCACACCACACATGGTAAGAAAATCAGATTCTACTATCATTAATGTCCCTATGAGACAGAGCGAGAAAGAGCGAGAAATTTTATTTTATATGTTACACTTTCATTTCTTATATTGAAATGCTTATCACCAGAAAATATAATGGTTTTCCCATCACTGTACATAATGATCTGAACCGTCCAATCAACTAAGAGTCAAACTGATGCCCTATTATCCAAAAATTTTCCTAGATAATTCATTCCAGCTCTTTTTCTTTGGGTAGCTTTAAATGCACCCATCGAATCTTGCTGGCCACCTACGCTAAAAACCACTTATTGCTTTAAATCTGACGATGGAGATCGTTTTTCGCTTCAATCCTCCAAACAATGGATCTTTAGATCCGGGCGCACTTATTTGGCCGTTAGTTTTTGATTCCACATAGCACAGATCCCAAAAAAAGTGGCCCTAAAATCACATGGCACACATCACGCTCAAATTTCTTTAGGGCTACGTTTTTGGATCTGTGTCATCTGGAATCGAAAAGTGACCATCCGATAGGTGCGACAAGATCTCAAGATCCCTTGTGTGGAGGATTGGAGCGAAAAACGATCTCCATTATCGGATTTAATGCAATCAATGGCTTTAAGGATATGTGCGCAACAATATTTGGTGGGAGCATTTAAAGCTACCCTTTAACTCTTTCTTTTTTAGAAGGTCCAAGCACAAACAAGATTCTCCCTAAACCATTGAGAGCGTTGAATCAAACAAAATGGAGACCGTTTTTCTACCCAATCTTTGAACTTATAGATTTTGAGATCATGGTTCTACCTTCAGTCGGTCAGATTTTAATTTTCACGTAACACACATCTTGAAAAATATCAAAAATTGCAGTTTGATTTACGCTGTGATCAAATTAATTTTTCGATGTATGATATGGTAATCAAAACCTGAGTGTCTGACGGTAGCACCATGATCCCAAGATATGTTGTTCCGAAGATTGGTATGAAAACAATTTCCTTCCTCGAGACTTCCTCTAATTCAAAGAAGTCATTTAAGCACTAGTTCCGAAGAATCTTGAGTAGTAAATAAACTCACCATTTATTTTTATTTTTGAGGGTTTTTCAGTCAGAATTATGTGTTGCGTTTTGAGACATCAAAAAGTTTGAAGTTTTTGACTGAGGAAACTTTCACTAATTGATGGCAGATATAGGGAGCACTATAATATCAAGGACCAACTCATATATATATATATATATATATATATATATATATATATATATATATATATACATATTAAAATCTCAATGGGTTAAGTGAGCTGGCCAGGTGTCTATTTTCAAATGCAGGATACTTGAGTTTGAAATCCCTCCCCTTAAGGACACCTTAAGAATTAGGCGAGTACTCTAAAAGGTTTGGATACCCAAGGTTATCAATATATATATATATATATATATATATATATATATATATATATTTCATTTCCCTTTTACTTTTTTATTCTAATTATTTACTTTAATTTTTTATTTTTTAGACCGAACAAAGCTCTATTGTAAATAGCATTTATTTTCCATTTATATTATGGTCTTATCCTTTCTATTAGAGAGCCCACACTTTTACACATAATCTTGGCTCTTTGCACACAATTTTAAAAACATGACCTAATCCTTTGGTGATATTTGATAGGTGGAATCACCTTTTAAGCCATTTGATAAGAAGTCCATGATCTAAAGATCTTTGGTTCAAAGGATTGGTATGAAACGTGATCTATCATATGATTTAATGCATTCAACCGTTGAATCAAATGATAGCCTTTGAATCCATTGAATCATATGATAGAGATCATATTTCATATCAATTTTGTGCAACAAAGATCATTAGACCATAGACTCCAAAATATATTCTTTCAAAGTGTATGCAAGGGCCAATTTTGTGTGCAAGAAATGGCTCCCTTTTCTTAAATGTTAGAATTTTTATGTCATATATAGATCAAGCTAACAAAATTGTTTCAATATCGGGTATCGGTCCTTGGAGCCAAGGACCGATATGAATCGGCCGATACATATCGGCCGATATTTGATACCTTGATATAGACAGAGATACATTTATGCATCATACACCTAATAAAAGGGAGTCATTACTTGCACACACAAAGTTGGTCTTTACACACAATTAAAAAAAAAAAAAATTGATATTGTGGGGATCTATACTCTGTGAAAGCATCATCTAAACCATCCGATTTAGAAGTTGTGAGCTAATGATATTTGATGTTAAAGATCAGCATAAAACATGGTTTATTATATGACTAAAGAGTGTCACGATCTAGGTCTTTGACTACCTTGAATATATTCTAGAGATCATGTTTCTGTGTGCAAGTAATGACTCCCATAATAAAATCAGATGATGCAAAATGGAGAGAATCGGGAGGTATATTTGGTCATTGTGGCAAAAAATTATTATTATATTTGGGATTATAATATTTAATAATATAATAATAGTAATAACAATAAGGGTTATGATAAGGTACTGTGCAAATCAAATTATGGTCCCTATTATAATAATAATAAACTAATTATATAATTATGATTGTAAGCACCTTTGAAGTTTGAAGAACCAGCTAGATTTTCATAAACGGTGCTCGTTTTTAATATTAGAATATTCCACCGAATTCAATTATCTATCATTAGCAAATCTGCTCGCAGCCAATTCTGTGATTCGCGCAGGCAACGTGCACCGATAAGGTTGATCTGTACCATCTATTTGCATATGATCTTGCCCAACCGTTACTCCATGTGATAGATCAACATGAGGATTATCTAATCTATGTGAGACTGAATAATTTTGGATATTATCTTTTATCATAATCAGGTACGAGCACTGGTTCATTAATCAACATTGAAAAGTACATAAATTACCTGGTGCACATAGCACCTGCAGATTGCAGGTGGTTGGTAGGGATGATGTGGCCAACAAGTGGGTCCCATTATTATAGCCAAATCAATTTGTTAAAGTATTGCGAGCTTTACATCCTATCATTTCCAAACTTTATTAAATAAACTAAATTTATATGTACTCATAAGTAATAAATTTCTTTTTCGTCAATGTCATAGTTGGTGGTCGTTTCGGTTCATTTTTTAATTAATTATAAAAAAGTTTTGGAAAAATTTTGAAAACACCTTTGGAATTATATATATATATATATATATATATATATATATATATATATATATATATATATTACACTAGTGGACCCCGCACGTGCGATGTATGTGAGAGCCGATTATTTGGATAATGAATTGCTAAAATATAAATTTTAAAAATATTTTTTACAGTTCGTTTTAAATTAAGCAAACATCTATTTAAACTTAATTATATGTATTTTTAATTTATTAAAGTTGTAACATCCTAAAAAATTTCGAATCCGATTGCACCAACCGGATGCACGTGTTCAATAACATAGGCAATATGTGCCTTAGATGTAGACATAATTGTTTAAAGAAATTTCAAAACAGGCACCTCGTCTCAAAAACTTAAGTATTTAATTTTGTAAATAGTTACACAACTCCGTAAGAGCACTATTGGTGTGAGGTTTTATTCTAAGTGAAAGGTCTAGGTATCAGGTGGGCTATTTAAACCATATTTTTGTTTGAAACTTTTAATAGGAAGCCCGTACACGTCCTTAATGTATCGGTTGTACACAATATACGAGCCCTTGGAATAAAAGTCATTTTTCACGCATAAACCATGCGTGAGTCTCATTGAGGGAAAGAAAGAAACGTCCTTGAGAAAGAAAAGAAACCCTTCCCCTCTAGTCCTTTTAAGCAGTTGGATCTCTGCCCCAGCCATCATCTTCCTAAAGATCTTTGCTACTTCGCCCATTCCGACATCGTTGCGATCGGAGAGCGAATCATTGGACGGATGCGAAGATTTCCTGCCAAAATCCCAACATCGTTCACCGCAAAAGGCTTGCATGTGTGAATCTTGAAGGTAGACATCGTACTGTGATTCGCATGAATTTCGATTTCTGAAATTCAATTCAATTAACGTGTCTTTGAACCGTGTGCAAGGATCTCAAGGATCGGAAGAGAAAGAATTGTGAACGCCGAGATCTTTAGATATCGATCATCGCGATTGTTACATGCGAGAGTTTTAAAGCTGAGATTCGTAGATTTATAGTGTAGACATTGATTATGTGAAATGTACGGTGCATGCAAGGGTTTCGAAGATCGGGTGTGTGAGAAACTTGAACACCGACTTTTCGATGATCGACCTCCGAAATCATCACATGCGTGAGATTAGAGGAGAGATTTATTGCTTTTTAATATAGGGTATGCTTAGGTTTAGATCGTATATGAATTGAACATCGCATACCTTAGATTTTGGAAATTTTCAAACCCAAAAAGTTGTTCACAGTTGCCTGGGCGAGTGAAAACCTCGTTGTGGAGAGACCCCTTCTAAACCACTCGCCACGACGAGTGCTACATAGAAATTTAGGCAAAAATAACGCTGTCCAAACTCGTCGCGGCGAGCTATATAATTTTGAACACCTTGCCGCGGCGAGCTGCAAACTTGCCTCGGCGAGCTGTTGTTCACAGTGCCAACACCTACTCGATATTTTAGTAATAACTTTTGACTCCAAACTCTGATTGGCGCGAATCTCACGGCATTGAAAGAGGACAACGAGCCTTATAACATTCATGAATTAAAAAATTTATAAATAAAATATTTTAAAGGTTAAAATTGGGTGATAAGTGTGATGAGTTCTACATGATCCCCAAAATTTACAAGAACTTGTCCACCCTGCCTATTAAAATTTTTCCTTGACAAAGCTTGAGGAACCTTGGCTTATTCGATCCCTTAGATATTAACACATGATTTATGGACCTCTTTGATCTAAATTGTAGACGGGAGGCTGTCGATAGGATCCTGCATTGTTTTCATTCGACGTCAGAATTGAGGTAGGGGAACTTCATTAACCAATGACATTTCTGACTTGATTTCATAGACTTGTATGATGAGTGTTTGATAAACTATATTTTTTTTGAAAATGGACTTTGAATTCATGTACTTATGAGATCTAATTGAATTAAAATTGTGATTTTTAAAATTGAATTTAGAACTCTGAATCCTAAGTTGAATGTGAGATCTAAATCCGCTTATGACATAGCCTTATCAAATAAAATGTTATGACTATGATTTGAATTTGACCTTCCGAACTTTTGAGTTTTTGAGTATAATTAAGAATTTGTGTTTGAACCTCGAAAATGAACTCTGAATAGGCACTTGAGTATGAATTGTGGACTATGAATCTGATGTGAAAATGAATCTGAAGATCTGAACTTCGAATATGACCTTGAAAATGAATCATAGATCTGAACTTAGTTTCGATTTGAATATGAATTTTGAATTTGAGGTACTTAAACTTCGGACATGACTTTCAAACTAAGAATCTGAATTAGAATTGTGAAATCTGAAGTTCGCACCTTGGATCCGAACTCTGAAATTTAACTTTGAATCTGACATGGAAACGGGATCCATATATGAATATGAATTGGAATATGAGCTATGAATATGCATTTTGAATATGAAATTTTGAGCTTGGAACTTAAATCGAATCGATACGGTGGGTTATTCGTGAATTGAACCGGTACGGCGGAATATCCGTGAATTGAACCGGTACGATGAGATATTCGTGAATCAAACCGGTATAGCGGGACATTCGTGAATTGAACCGACACGGCGGGATATCCGTGAATCTAATTGGTATGACAATTAATCCATGAATCGAACTACCACGATGGGATATCCATGAATCGAATATGTAAACTATATAAGTGAACCGAATAATAAGTTAGATAAATTAAAGTGGATCGCTAGGGCGGATTATATGTGCACACTGAGGACTGCTAGGGCGGATTATATGTAAGAGAATCTAACATGATCTTTGAATCCGAATCGCACTTGATTTTTAAACCTTTGTGAAACTCTAACTAAGAAATGTGATTTTCAAGTTTGTTTTGATATGAGAGAAAGTCTTTATATATTTCGTTTGATATGAAAATGACATTACCGTTATGAGATAAAAATGACTTTGAAGCATATCCCTGTTTTAAAATGAAATGTTTTTGAAAACTTATATTTAAATTTGCGTTTTGATGAGAAACTGCTTTGAAATCTTTTCATTGAATCTATGCATAATCTGATAAAATATAATTGTTCTTGAGTTCCTCTACTAAGCTTGGACTGTAGCTCACCCCTCGACTATACGTCACAGGTGCAAAGCTTGAGCAGGACCCTGAGTTTGAGACGGATCCTACTTTGCCCTTGAGTGAGAAGTAGACTTTCCGTCTGAGAAGTTCTACCCAAAGACCGTGGTGTTAGACTTGGTATAGTTTTGAACCTTAGATTCTAGATTCGGTACATGTAGTAAATTTTGTGGAAGTAGTTTTTGAATACGCATTTTGTACACCACTTTTTAAGCGACGGTTGGCCGTCACCGATGGCTTATTTTGTTTAGTTCATATGTTCTGTAGACAAATTTTAGTCCTGTCATATACGCTGCCTGTTTTATTTCAGCACCATGTGATATGCCAAATCTATAATGCATCGTGATCTGCGACCCGACGGTCCGGGTTTTCCCATTTGGGAAAAAAAAAAAATCACAACAAATCGTGTTGGGAAAATTCAAGCTATCACAGTTAGTATCATATCTTAGACTTTAGATCTTATGGGAGACTCGGAGCCAAAACATGAAGTTCAGATATATGGCATTAGATCCCGTCATAACTTAGGAGGGATCCACGATCCCTATTCCATAAGTCTTCTGAGGGCTCGAAGTCATACCTCTAAATGGCTTTCAATTCACCCATGTTCGAGTGAGATTCTAGTTTTCATGATCACTTCTTACTACAACGTCTGTTTGATCGAGTGCCGATAATTTGAAGTTATCGTTTCAAGTAAGCTCGAAGCAGATATATATCAGCCGATATTTTGAATTATATATTTTGATCCATGGTCACTACCATTAGGTGATGGCGCTTTTCAAATTTAGGGGTGTGCCATTAGCAGTGGCATGCTTATTTTCAAAGTAAGTACATGACAAAAATGCTCAAGTGTGGCCTAAATGCTCAATTCCCGGCATGGTCAAGCTTATGGTCTCAAGGTGATCACAGTGACATGGAGCTCGTGGAGAAGCCAACCTTTTGACTCTCACGTAAAATCTATATTTGTATTTAACAGTTTTGACCTTCAGTCGGTAATCAGGACGTCAAATTTTGTCTTGATTGAATTTTTGAGTGCTTCCAAAACTCAGTGAAAGAAGACTCAGAGAATCATCTTTCATGGATAATCATTTGTTACCACCAGCACGCATGAGAGGAAAAGCAAGACAATTATTTTCATGGAGAAAGAGAAAATATATTTACAGCTTAATGCATATACTAAACAAGTGGGTCTTTTAGCTCTCTCTTATCTACTTTTTTATTTTAACTCATTGCTTTGGGGGTAATAGGTCTTACCTAATCTTGGTTGTTTTGTAGATACCTATCATGGTTATAATGAAGGCTATGGGACTAGAGAATGACCAAGAGATAGTACAAATGGTTGGAAGAGATCCTCGATATGGCGCTTTCCTTCTGTCATCCATGCAAGTGGGGCTATATGTTCTTAACTAATGAATGTAAAATGCATATTTAATTTTGTCGTTGGGACCGACCCGATAAAACCTCGTTAATTTATAAATTGATCCGCCCTGACTTTAAAGTGCCCAAGCAGCCGCTTGGACGAGCGCCTCAGACCTGGTCCACCCGAGAAGACGCTCAGGGCTAAACTGGGGCGCCTGGGACTCGGGAGCCCGAACCACCCGAGCGGCTGCCTCGAATGCCTTGATGAAAACTGATCGAAACAAATCATTATCCATCTTCCTATGCCATGTCTTAACTATATTGTTTTCATATCACTATGGCCACTCGAGGTAAGTCAAGGAGAGTTCGCCCTAGGGACACGTTAGGTAGTGAAGAGATCACCACGGATACAAACAACACTCCTTCGTGAGGAGTAAACAATGACAGTCGCGTCGAGCAGTTGCTAGAAACCCTGGTCAACCAGCAAGCCACATTTCTAGCAGAGAGACGCCAACCCTCAAGATTCCAAGAGTTCAGGAGGATGAGACCTCCTAGCTTTTTTATGGTCAAATTGATCTGCTTGAAGTGGAGAAGTGGTTAAACCAGATGGAGAAGGTTCTTTAGAGAATTCTACGCACCAAAGAAGAGAAAGTGAGTTGGGATACCTTCCAACTTGAAGGAGAGGCGTATTGGTGGTGGAAATCCGTCGAAAGGACCCGAGTACCAGGGACACCATAGACATGGACAAAATTTATCGAGGTGTTCAATGAGAAGTACTTCCCTATTCCTGAGCGGTATCAAATGGAAGTCAAGTTCGCGACTCTGGAGCAAGGACAGATGACGGTACACGAATATGAGGCCAAGTTTACCAGGCTCTCTAGGTTCGCACCATTACTAGTGGCCACAGAACTAATGAAGACCTAAAAATTTAAAAGCAGCCTGAAGCCAGTTATCAAGGAGAGGATTTCTCTGTTTGAGCCAACGACATATGCACAAGTTATAAGATTGGCCCTCATCGCCGAAAGGAATATTGACAATATATATAAGAGAAGGGAAGAACAAAATGCGAATAGGGCAGGTCATATGCAGCCACGTCCATCAGCCAACGAGCCAGAGAATGAGTATTAATGCCTGCATCCCGTCAACCTACCCAAATTGTGTCTACCCTTTAAAGACCACAATAGTTGAAACATCGAACGGGCAGTAGACTTCGCACATTGCGCCATCCGCACCGGTTGAACCATGCTCCCAATGTGGAGGGCCACATAAAAAGGAGTGTTGGTTCATCACAGGAGGGTGCTTTAAGTGTGGCCGGAAAGGACACCGGATAATGGACTGTCCTAAAGCGACGAAGAACAAAAAGACGATTTAATGCATGAAATTGTAAATGGTTCAGACTTCTTTTGTTCTAAGTGATGCGATATGTTTGTGGGTCAACCATTCATATAAGTAGTTTATACTCTGAACTTATGTTTCTATGGATAATTTTCGTACACTTTGATAGCTAGTGTCACGATAGTGGTCTACTTGGCTTATGGTTACCTTGTCTATTGATGGCTTAAATTTGATTTATACTCATGGGATCTCCTCATTGTATTTAATTTTCATTCGCGAATTTTTGAGAACGAAAATTCCATTAAGGAGGGGAGAATGTAATGACCCCAAAATTCTGAGGATATTAAATTGCGGACTCTTGATGGGAAATGTGACTAATCTTTATCCAAATTACAAGTATCCATACACCTTTGAATAAGGAACGTCAATTTCGAGGACAAAAATTCTTTAAGGTGGGAAGGATGTAACATCCCGAAAAATTTCGAACCCGATTGCACCAACCGGATGCACGTGTTCGATAACATAGGCAATATGTGCCTTAGATGTAGAGATAATTGTTTAAATAAATTCCTGAACGGGCACCTTGTTCGAAAACTTAAGTATTTAATTGTGTAAGTAGTTGCACAAGCTCCGTGAGTGCACTGCTGGTGTGAGTTTAGGTTCTAAGTGAAAGGTCTAGGTATCAGGCGGGCTAAGTGGAACCTTAGAACCTATTTTTGTTTGAAACTTTTAATAGGCAGCCTGTACGTCTTCCTTAATGTACCGGCTGCACACAATACCAGAGCCCTTGACATAAAAGTCATTTTTCACACATAAACCATGCGCGAATCTGATTGAGGGAAAGAAAGAAACGTCCGTGAGAAAGAAGAGAAACACTTCCCCTCTTCAAGTCCATTTGAGCCAGCCGTTGGATCTCTTCCCTAACCATCATCTTCTCCGCCCATTTCGGCATTGTTGCGATCGGAGAGCGAATCATCGGACGGATGCAAAGATTTCACACCAAAACCCCAACATCGGTCACCACAAAAGGATTGCATGCGTGAATATTGAAGGTAGACATTGTACCGTGATTCACATGAATTCCGATTTCTGAAATTCGATTCAATTAATGTATCTTTCAACCGCGTGCAAGGATCTCAAGGATCAGACGAGCGAGAATTGTGAACAGCAAGATCTTCAGATATCAATCATCGCGATCGTTACATGCGAGAGTTTAAAAGGTGAGATTCGTGGATTTATAGTGTAGAATTAGTGTAGACATTGATTATGTGAAATGTAAGGCGCATGTTCGAAGATTGGGCGTGTGAGAAACATGGACACCGACTTTTCGATGATCGACCTTCGAAATTATCGCATGTGTGAGATTAGAGAGGAGATTTATTGCTTTTAATATAGGGTATACTTAGGTTTAGATCGTATGTGAATTGAATATCGCATACCTTAGATTTTAGAAATTTTCAAACCCAAAAAGGTTGTAAAAAGTCACTCACAGTCGCCTCGGCGAGGGAAAACCTCGCTGCGGCGAGACCCCATTTGAAAAACTCATCGTGGTGAGTGCTACATAGAAATCCAGGCCAAAACAGTGTTGTCCAAACTCACCGCGGCGAGCTATAGAATTTTGAACACCTCGCCGTGGTGAGCTACAAACTCGCCTTGACGAGCTATTTTTCACAGCGCCAGCACCTGCTCAGTAGTTTTGCCATAACTTTTGACTCCAAACTCCAATTAATGCAATTCTTGCGGCATTCGAAAGAGGACAACGAGCCCTATAACTTTTATGAATTAAAAAAAATTCATGAATAAAATATTTTAAAGGTCAAAAGTGGGCGACAAGTGTGATGAGTTCTACATGATCCCCAATATTTGCAAGAACTTGTCCACCCAGCCTATTTGAATTTTTCCTTGACAAAGCTTTAGGAACCTTGGATTATTCGATCCCTTAGACATTAACACATGGTTTATGGACCTCTTTAATCTAGGTTATCAACGGGAGGCCGCCGATAGGATCCTTGCATTGTTTTCGTTTGACGTCGGAATTAAGGTGGGGAACTTCATTAACCAATGTCATTTCTGACTTGAATTCATAAACTTGTATGATGAGTGTTTTATAAGCTATGATTTATCTTGAAAATGGACTTTGAATCTTTGAAATTTGGAATTTAAAAATGGACTTTGAATTCATGTACTTATGAGATCTAATTGAAATGAGTTTTGAAAATAAATTTAAAAATCCGAACCCTAAGTTGAATGTGAGATCTAAATCGGCTTATGACATGATCTTAACAGATAAAATGTTATGACTATGATTTGAATTTGACCTTTCGAACTTTTGAGTTTTTGAGTATAATTAAGAATTTGTATTTGAACCTCAAAAATGAACTCCGAATAGGCACTTGAGTATGAATTGTAAACTATGAATCTACATCTCTGAACTTCGCATATGACCTTGAAAATGAATCATAGATCTAAACTTTGCCTCTGAATTTTGTTTCGATTTGAATCTAAATTTTGAATTTGATATACGTAAACTTCAGACATGACTTTCAAAATAAGAATATGAATTATAACTATGAAATCTGAAGTTCACACCTTGGATTCGAACTTTGAAATATGACATGGAAACGAGATCCTTATATGAATATGAATTTAAATATGAACTATGAATCCGCATTTTGAATGTGAAAATTTGAGCGTGGAATGTGAATCGAACCGACACATCGGGATATCCGTGAATCGAACCGGTACGGTGGGATATCCGTGAATCAATCTAGTACGACAGTTAATCCGTGAATCAAATTGGCACGACAGGATATCCGTGAATCGAACCGACACAACGGGATATCCGTGAATTGAATATGTAAACTATGTAAGTGAACCGAATAATAAGTCAGATAAATTAAAGTGGACCGCTAGGGCGGATTATATGTGCACATTGAGGACCACTAGGGCAGATTATACGTGCATTTGTGAACAGCTATGGGTAGATTATTCGTAAAATTGTGGACCGCTAGGGTGGATTATATGTAAGAGAATCTAACATGATCTTTGAATTTGAATCGCACTTAATTTTTGAACCTTTGTGAAACTTTACCTAAGACACGTGATTTTCAAGTTAGTTTTGATATGAAAAAGTCCTTATATATTTCGTTTCATATGAAAATGACATGACCGTTTTGAGATGAAAATGGCTTTGAAGCATATCCCTGTTTTAAAGTGAAATGTTTTTGAAAACTTGTATTTAAATATGCATTTTGATGAGAAACTGCTTTGAAATCTTGTCATTGAATCTATGCATAATCTGAAAAAATATAATTGTCCTTGAGTTCCTCTACTGAGGTTGGACTGTAGTTCACCCCTCGACTATACGTCATAGGTGCAAAGCTTGAGCAGGACCCTGAGTTTGAGACAGATCCTACTTTGCCCTTGAGTGAGAAGCAGACTTTTCGTCCGAGAAGTTCTACCCAAAGACCGTGGTGTTAGACTTGGTATAGTTTTGAACCTTATATTCTAGATTCGGTACATGTAGTAAATTTTGTGGAACCAATTTTTGAATACAGATTTTGTACACCACTGTTTAAGCGACGATCGACCGTCACCGGTGGCTTATTTTATTTAGTTCATATGTTTTGTAGACAAATTTTAGTCCTGCCATATACGTTGTCTGTTTAATTTTAGCACCATGTGATATGCCAAATCTATAATGGATCGTGATCTATGACCTGACGGTTCGGGTTTTCCCATTTGACAAAAAAAAATAAAAATTTCAACAAATCGTGCTGGAAAAATTCAAGCTGTCACAAAAGTAGTCTTTTATCATTGGCGCATTAGTTCACGCACCTGATACCAACTCATAGAAAAAAGTGTTACAATTGGATTGTACCAATATACTTGTTTTTTTTTAGGATGCCATACCTCATAGACAACTTATTTGTAGTGCCTGTGAAAACTTGCATGCATAGAGGATCCACTATTGGCCCAGCACACGGGGAAGGGACTGTGCAATCGTGGGAATCGTGATGATCTCATCGTGACGATACGCACTCTCCTAAAAAATTTAGAGTCGCCACCCGGAGCTTTCGGTGTCCCGGATAACCCAAATCAATTTTTTAAGCACCGAAGTGCCACAAATATAACTCTGAATCACCGAACTATGCCAAAGGCTCTTAGGTTATCGATCGGGAAGGTGTTAAGCTCCCGATCAATCGGCTTAATGCGGTCTCTACTTATAGCCAAAACAAGAATAAAAATAAAGAAGCAAAAAGCCCTTCCTCTTACCTTCAAGGCACTAAGATCCTATTTGTGCCCCTCCGTTCCTAACAAAATTTCGGCGGCATAACGACACAAATTTCGGGGATAGAGAAAGAACCGAGAAGGTAGAGGAATAGAGGGAGAGTCGGAGCTCTCGGGCCCTTGTTACACCATTATGGACCTTTGCATAGGTGTGCTTCGGTGAGATTCTGATAGCTTGGATGGTGGAATGAAGGGTTCTAACTCCTAAGGCTTGCTAGCTAAGGGGTAGAGGAAGGAGGCTAAAGGATCACTCTCACCTAACCTATGGGATTTTTGATGAAAAAGGAGGTCTAAAGGACACTTTCAAGTTCTGGAATTTGTGTGGAGGATGGTGCACCAAAGGAGAAAATAGCTTATTTCTTAATTTTCTCCCTTAAGAAAATTTTCAAGCCCTTGTGACGGGAGGGGTGTCTCTCTATTTATAGGAAAAGGAGAGGTTAGGAGGGTGTTTAGAGGCTAAGTAGGATTAGAAATTAGGTAATCTAGCCATCTAAGATTTCTTAGGGTTTTTGAAGCTTAGAAATATGTGAACATAAAGTCCAATGGTGGATGATAGGTTAGAGCTTTAAGTCACTCAAAGGGTGGCAAATAGAATAGGAATGGGTGCAACAGAACAAGCAAAACATACCCAAGGGATCAAGATGGTCAACAAGTCAAACCCCAATCTCAAAATTTGAGTAGAAAATCAAGGTTACTGTAGCTAAACCTAGCGCAACTAATAGATGCGCCAAGTTTAGGTACAGTAAAACAGTTTCAAACAGGGTTTGGGAAGTTGCCTGCCTGTTGGGGGGAGGGGACCACCTGTGTACGCCAAACTTAGGTACAGTAAAACAGTGTCAAACAGGGTTTGGGAAGTTGCCTGGTTGTCTGGGGGAAAATGGCTTGGCGCATCTATTAGATGCTCCAAGCATCCCCGCTCACGAAGCTCTTGCGAGGTTCAGTGCATGACTCGCGAGGTTCATTTGATGCTTACTTTCAAATCCAAATTTTGAATTATCGTAACTTTTGATGTACGACTCCGATTGAGGTAATTCTTGGCTCGTTGGAAAGCTGGAGACTTCTACTTTTCAATAGTGTATAATTTAATACTTAGTAGAAGATCTCAGCTAATCCCGGTACACCACTCTTTGATATAGCACGATTACCCGAGCGGAGCGAATAGATGTCGCAACACTTTTTAAAAATATGTGCCGCTTTTGTTATTATTTTATGTAGAAATTTTTTATTATTTTATGTGGAGATTTTTCTGGTATCATCTTATGTGAATTTTTTGGACTTTTGTTATCATTTAATGTGAATTTTTTGGATTTTTGTTATCATTTAATGTGATTTTTTTTGGTATTTTATGTGAGTTTTTTTTGGTATTTTATGTATCATTTTATGTGGATTTTTTTGTTGTTTTTGCTATTATTTTATGTGTGTTTTTTTGGGTTTTTATGTATCATTTTATGTGGATTTTTTTTTAGATTTTTATGTATCATTTTATGTGGATTTTTTTGGTATTTTTATGTATAATTTTATATGGATTTTTATGTTGTTTTATGTGGATTTTTTTGGATTTTTATGTTGTTATTTTATGTATGGTTGGGATTTTTTAAGCATGCTCATCGATCTCGATCCGTTTATTCTAGCACAACTTCAAATGAGAATTGTCAGGCCATTTGGGGGTGTGTGCACCTACAAAATATCAAAACGAAAGAAAAGTGGTTAGGTCGAGTGTGTATAAATCACACCTAGCCAGAAGTCAGCTTGAAAGTAGCTTGGCGCAAATATTCGTTGCGCCAGGTCAAATGGGGGCCAAAATACACTTGGCACATGTAATACATGTGCTAAGCAAAACTGGGGGCATTTTTAACTGCTCGAGCCTTAGCCACAAAGGGGTTTATTTCAAAAAAATTTCTCCCCCTCTCTCTAAACCAAAACCAGGCTCCTCCTAGGGTTCCCCTGCATTGATCCTTAACGTGCTTCATTGTCGGTGCTTGCTCGTGTTGATTAAACACCCGCTCCACACTGGATCAAGTATCCATTTTTCCTTAAGGGTAACAATTTAAAACCCATTTTTACTTGATTTTTCTGGAATTTTCTTGCAATGTGATCATGATCTATGTTTTCTTATATGATAAATGGTTTATTTCTCTTGTACGCATGCTTATTGATGATGAGTTTGATGTTATCATATGAACGATGCCCTATTTTTTTGTTATTTTATGGATTTTGTTAGGACATCTATTTATTATTTTTTTGTGTTTTTGGCTTTCATAAAGTAAAGGGATTTTTTTGGTTTTTAATTTTGTTTTTATTTTTGCACATAAAGGAAGGATTTTTGTTTTTAATTTTGAACATAAAGGAAGGATTTTTAAAAATTTTTGTTTTTATTTTTGCCAAACATAAAAAGAGAGATTTTTTTTTTAATTTTATAAACATAAAGAAAAGATTTTTTGTTTTTTTGTTGATTTTATAAACATAAAGAAAAGATGGACGTATTAACCTTCCCTTGGCTTGTAGCACAATGGTTCTTTATCATTGATCAGCCTTGACATGATTACTTGTATTTTCCCCAGAATGTCAAGTGGGGAGGAATACGTGTAGGAGGAGGAACAAGAAGAGGGGCCGAAAGTGACCTATGGTCCCAGGGGAGAGCGATTCTTCGTGGTGGAGTGCCCCGCCGGCTCTTGGTATGAAATGCAGGGCAAGGCCGCCCATGCTGGTCTGCTACATCAATAGCATATCGATATCTCAAATTTCGGCATTGCGGGCAAGGTAAAGGGATAAATTCAGTGTGTTTCTTTTCTTGTGTGACCTCATGATCTGATGCCTCTTTTACCTTGGTGCAGGCCTTGCCCCATATAGTGTTTCGAAGCGGTTGGTTGGACTTCCAACAGTTCTATGGCTATCTCCCACTGATCGTGAGGTATTTGCTTGGACAGGACGGCTTTGGCGAGTTCCTTTCATGCCTGGTCATGCGACCCGACTCGGCCTATCTGAGGACCCTTATTGAGCATTTTCGTCCAGAGACCATGACCTTTCACATGGCCACAGCTGAGATGACGCTGACTCCCGTGGATTGGGCCATGATTACGGGGATTCAAATAGGGGGTGCTCCGGTGGCCAACCTTGCAGTGCCTGCTCTAGATGATATTATTAGATTGATAAGAGCATATCCCCCTTCCACCAGTCAGCATGGTGCCGAGGTCAAGATGTCCTGGATATTTGATCTTTTTGAGCTGCATGAGTTGCTAGATCTGGGGCAGCCATAAATGGATATTTTCATTGAGCCTGAGCGTGCGATTATGTTGGCCCACATCTCACTCCTCCTGCTACTGGGCAAGACCCTCTTTGCAAATGCCAGTGGTGGACGGGTCTCCTTGGCCTTGCTCAGCCTTATGGAAAATTGGAATGAAGTGCATAGATATGATTGGGGTGGGGCCGGATACGCCGTATTGATGTCCAACCTGGTCTGAGCATGGATCAAAATTTTGTCCAATACCGATACTTATCGGACGATACGTATCGATATCGGTGACCTTTGATACGATACATTGAATGTACCGTATCGGTCATTTGTATGGAAGCAATCGGACGATACATTCAATGTATCGTTCGATACTATCCGATACCGATACGTATCATCTGATACCTATCGGTTTTGGGCTCGGATGATACGTATCAGTTTTTCGGCATTTTGATCCATGGGTCCGAGTCTCCGTTGGCAACTCAAAGTTCGTTGTCGGCTTTTGGCCCGCTTTGGAGGTAACCTCTGACTCTTTTGCATTCCTCAGTTTATTTGGATAATCATTCTCTGCTTCTGACCTGTCTCTTATGCACTGCTCTTGTCAGGCATGGGGGTATTTGCACTTTCAGCCCGACCGCCCCCTTCTTCACTCTGAAATATACACTTATTCGCTTCTGAGCAATTGGAATACACACTGCCATAGGGATGTCGGCATGAAACACTTGGAGATGGGCCTGAGGTCCCAATTCAACCTGCTGATATCGGAGCAGGTAAAGCTATTTTTCCCCTTTTCATTTATGAGCTTTTCCTTTATTGTGTTGCATGTTTGACTGATTGGACACTCCTTGATTTAGGCAGATTATATATGACCCCTACATTGGTTCTCCTTATTGGGATCGAGCCGTTATAGGTCCATCTTGCCTCTTCGTCGACCGCCGCATTGCCTTTTTCTATGGGCCTGGGCCAGGGCTTATTACCTGGGGGAGCGGGTAGTTCATCAGTATTGGGACCATCCTGTTGTGCCCTTGGCTCCTCCTGCAATTGTCATGGCGCCCGTGGGTACCATCAAAGAGCTCACTGCCGGATTCCTTCAAAATGGGGTCCCTATTAGTGCCCTCTTAGTGCCCGGAGATTATCATATGTGGTACGAGTCATTACCTTATCGGTCTCTTCTCCCACACTTCGTTCCTGGCGTAAACTTTTTAGCTTTTGGCGACCACTCTCTCAGGTAGTTCTCCCTTCTCTTTCAAATCGGTTCCCTGTATCTTTGGCTGACTTGTGATCTTGACTAATGGAATCCCTATTTCTTTTCTCAGTTTGAGTTGGGAGGTGATTCTGACGATGACAATGGGGCGGCGGTGGGTACTTTTGAGCCTACCGGTGCTGGCCCTTCATCTGGAACTAGCCCTTCAGGTCCCTTTGACACGGGTGCTTCGGGTAGTTCGATTGCTGGGGTCCAGGGGACCTTTAGGCGCCTTGATGATGCCTTTCTTACAAAGTTATGTGATGCGATCGATGAGCGGGTCCGTATATATGCTGAAGTAGAGCGGGCTCCCCCACATGAGTTAGTCCCTGGGGTAAGCCTTCCTTCCTTTTCATGTTCATTCTCTGTATTATGATCCCTGCAGCTGACCTCCTTTTTCATTCCTCTCCCTTGCAGGATTACGACTCGGCGGTCCATCAGACAGAGTACTATCGTAATCTTCAGGGCCTTAAGAAGGAGGAGATAGTAAGTGTCTCAGTGATTAATCTGGATGGTTGCTTCACTATCCTTTTTCTTTCGACTGATATTGATTGATGGATTCTGGTATGATCTTGCAGCGCGTTCAGGAAAAAGAATCACACTCTTTCCTCAGCCGACTTGCTCAGGCATGGACCAGAGTGGGAGAGACCCAAACATATCGGAGCTCGGTGCGCAGTCGCAAAAAGTCCAAGGGTGCTAGAAAGGATTAGGCTTAGCTCTTGGTTTTTTGAAATTTTTAAATACTTCGGGACAATATTTTGGGATTTTTGATCAACTTGTAACAAATATTATGGCACTTGTTCATTTGATTTGGATGATTTTCAGTCTTGAATGTTTATGCTTTTTCCTTTATCACATGCTCTATTTTCCTTGTATTATATCTGATTGTCCGCAGGATGATTTGATGGTTGCCTGTAAAATGGTCCTTGAGGACCTTGGTGAGGATTGTTCTTGCATAAATAAATGATTGAAGTTAGGTGCATTTCAAAAAAAAAATTTGTGCCTATGAATGTAGTCGAGGTATGCAATACAGGCAAGCTGGCTAGGGGCCCGGCAAAGACAAAACTTCCACCTCAAAAACCCCATTTGCTGTAAAAGGGACCAGATTGGTCTGGCGCAACTATTACTTGTGTCAGGCCAATCCTGGGGAAAAAGTAACTTGGCGCATCTAATAGATGCGCTAGGCCAAACCTAGGGGATAGTGGGCCCTTTATGGCTCGAGAATGCCCATTTTCTATCTCTTTTCAATTTGGCTTGGCTTTTTCTGCTACTTTTTTCTCCTTGCTTTCCCAAGGGTGGGTCCATCTTCCTACATCGAATTTTTCATCTTTGAAAAATCTTTGTATGTCAATGGACCACTTTCCAACCCTCCCTTACATGGAGGGTTCGGAACCAATTTACTCCCCTCTTTGGGCTTGGGGCCCAGTTTTGTCAAAAGTTGGCTTGGGAGCTTGTACGAGAGTGAGCTCGTTGATCTAGAGCGGCTTGGACTATCCCATCTTTCTTCCTTTCTTGAGTTTCCTCCATGGTGGGACCTACTTCACGCGGCGACCTCGTTTTGGGATGTAAAGGCCCATGTATTTCGTTTTGGAAAGCGGGAGCTATCTCCCACGCTTGGAGAACTCTCCAATCTGTCAGGCCTGAAGCTCCATAGAGGCCTTACAAGAGTCATGCTGAAACTGGGCTACGCTAAGGCCGTCCACCTTACTCTGGGTTTGAAGAAATATGAATATGAGAAAAGTCTCATTGGTGGGCCCACAAGGTGTTCGATAAAATTTCTAAGAGAAATTTTCGGTGACGAAAGTCTTCAAAAATTTCCGGTTAGGAACGTCTTAACCTGAAGGCCTTTTGCTCTTGGTCTCATCTCGGAAGTCCTTTTATTCACCGGTGGAGAGAGCTTCTCTCTGGCTCTCTGCGATGTTTTGACCGAATTGGAGGAGGGCCGATCAGTGATGCATCTAGTCTTAGCTGAGTTATATCGTTGCTTTGATGCCTTTGCTTTGGGAAAGGTGGAGTGCCTCAGGGGATGTCCACTTCTATTTTAGGTCTGGTTAGTTAAGTATCTTGCTGTTTTGGGACCAGTGCCTCGCTTTTATATCGTTCGAGGTGAGGTGGTCCGATGCTTATTGGGTAGGTGCCACATGATTCTGCAGGGAGATATATTAGAGTTGAAGCTTTGGCTGACCAATGCAGAGCTGGTGTGGAGACTTCCCTGGTTAGATCGGACCTTCCTAGTGGTTTGCTCTAGAGACCATGAGGGCATCACCCTCCTAGGATTGACTAGCAATACCTTCTACTTCCCATTTCGGGTGCTGCGTCAGTTCGGCTGCTCTCAGCAAGTGCCTTGCGGGACGAAACCCCCTTTATGTGATTTGATCTTTTCTTGGGGCTCCTCTAGGGACATGGATCAGATTACTGCTCTTTGGGAGACACATCAGTCGATGCTCATATGTGATTTGGAGTAGGGAGATTCAGTTTAGTCTTCCCCAGAGTATGAGGCCTGGATATTGTCCGAGCAACCTATTGCTGATCATCTGGATCAGGCAAAGAGCGACGATGTGGGAGGGCCTTGGCCAAAGAAGGAGTCGGCGCTTCGAGCCCATATTGAGCTGCTAGTGGACGAGAAATGCATTCTACATGAACATTCAGAGAAACAAAAGGTTAGAGCAGAAATGGTAGAGGCTAGAGCTAATGCAGCTGAGTGCGAGGTCCTCCGTCTGGGAGGAGACTTGAATGCTACTCTTGGTGCTACCGACGCATCTCGGAAGCGGTATAAGAGCCTTCACGGTCATTGGATGACTGAGCAGGACGTACGGGAGGACGCCTTACGTGCGGAGATTTGCGCCTTGAAGCATGAGCTGGGTCGTTGACTCCATCCTGCACGTACTTTTTGCATAGATCAGATTCAGTGAAAGGGGCTAAGAAACCCCTATTTAGATACATATTTTTTTGTTTACATATTTTCTTTATGTTTTTTGTTTTTATGCACTTTTGTAAAAAAGAAAGAAAGAAGCTAGACAAAAGCTAGACATCACACATATTATCTTTTGGGATGTGGTGTCAGCCAGGTACAGACTTGTAATCAAAACAAAGGAAATCTATCTTTTTACAAGGATTTTATCTTCTCTATTTTATTTCACAAAATGATGGACTGAGGGTTTATGTTGGCTATTCCTGTGGCACACACAGTGTGGGTGTGAAAATGAGAAAGGAAAATATATTATCTTCTACAAAAGGAGCCTTTTCGATCATCGAACCAATCATCTCAGAGTGGGGCGTGCACAGTACTGAGAAAAGAAAATTATTAACTCTTTTTGTATTTTTTGTTTTATTTTTATTTTTCTCTTTTTTTTGGTTTGATGCCTTAATTATCGGGGGGATGACGGGTCCTCTTTTGAGCATGGTCGAACCCCTCTCTCACTTGATTGGATCGAATCGACATTCTCCTTACCCTGGGTCATACGTTTGACGATGCTGCCATTTGAGACATTCTTGGTTGGGAACCCGATTTCAGCTAACATGAGTGGCCCCGTCGGAAGTCGGGAAAGGATGGCATGGGTAGGGTAACCAAGGGATCATTCTTATTATCTTTCAACCTTTTCCTCCTTTCAACATTTTTACTCACAACGCCCAAGGTGGGTTTTCGTCGTGCCCGTTGTTTCCCTCTTTTTACCTGTAGTGCCCTCTCGGGTTTTCACTACGTCCATGGGATTACATTTTTACCCCCGACGCCCTTTCAAGTTTTCACCTGGTCTGCACAAACTCGCTCTTTTTATTCGTATCGCTCTTTCGGGTTTTCACTACGTCCATCCTGCTTTGAGCTTATATTTTATTATTATTATTTTCTTTTTCTTTTTTATTTTATTTTCAAAAGCCACGACATAGACGTCGATTCCGTCATAGCCGGTGGGATGGGGTTCTCGTTTTCTCTCAGCTTGGCTCGTGCTGACTCGATGGATGTTTTAACTGCTCGTAGACCTTAAAGAAGGCTTTCTTTCGGGTTGTATCGTGGCCATGGGTAAGGTTAGGATTTTGAAGGTATTCTGAGGTTAAAAAGGGGTTTCCCTGACTGGGTTCCAACTACCCTAACACACTTCTTCCTTGGGGGATTTTGACTTTACATGCCCCACCTTCCCTTTTCTATTTTTTTGCTCTCTTTTCTCTTTTCATGCACTCTTTTTAGGATTTTGCTTTTCTGATTTTTTTTGGATTTGATAGTAATTCTTTTTCTCTTTTTTTGTTGGTATTATATGCACATTTTTCCTTTTTCTGGGAGGGGGTGAGAAAAAAAGGCCAATGGCTCAATGGGTGTAGCAAAAGAGTATCATTATTTAGGGACACTTTTTGGCTACTGAGCTTTGAAATGATGGCCTCTTTTGTGGGGTCCTTGAGCAGTCACGTATCCATTTATGCCAATACTTACCTTGCTATGGAGACCTAGGAGTAGAACCGTCGGACGTATCCAGCGTTGATGGGCTCAGGAAAATGATCTCCGTCTATGGTGGCGAGGCGGATGGCGTATCCCGAGAGTACCTCTCGGATGACATAAGGTCCTTCTCAGTTAGGCTTAAACTTCCCTCTCAGATCGACATGGAGGGATGACAAGATCTTCTTGAGTACTGTGTCTCCTACCTTCAGATCTCAACCACGAACACGTTTGTTATAAGCGCGTGCGATTCGCCTTTAGTAGACTTGGGTATGACACAATGTCAGGAGCCTTTTCTCGTCTAACAGGTTCAGCTGCTCAAAGTGGGATCTCTCTCTTTCAGCTTCAGATAGGCCTGACTCCATGAGGATTCAGAGTGAAGGTACCACCACTTCTACCTGCAATACAACCTCAATTCCATACACAAGGGAGAATGGTGTTGCCCCTGTAGCGGTACAGATCGACGTTCTGTAGGCCCATAATGCAAATGACAACATCTCGCTCCAATCTCGATAGGTGATGACCATTTTCTCGAGGATGCGGACGATAGTCTTGTTAGCAGGTTCCATGGCCCCATTAGTTTGTGGTCGATAAGGTGATGAGCGATGGTGCTTGATCTTGTACAGTTCATAGAAGGCCCCGACGCTCTTATTCGAAAAGTTCATGCCGTTATCAGTGATGATATCCTTGGGCATGCCAAATCGACAGACAATATTGCTCTTGATGAATTTCTCGATGTGCCGGACAGTGATGTTGGCATAAGATGCTGCCTCTACCCATTTGGTGAAGTATTTAATGGCAACCAGGATGAACCGATGTCTGTTTGAGGCTTTTGGATTAATCATTCCAATGACGTCGATGCCCCAGGTGGCCATGCAGTGTAGATCGATAGCAGGAGCGTGTATCAGACTGGAGTGTTCTTGGAACTTGTAGCATTTCTGAACGTGTCTGTAGCAATTGTTGTGATTTTTATCTTGTTTTACTCGCAAGTGCACGAATCGGTTTACAGATAGTGGGTGCAGAGTACGAGATCGTTCCCACAAGGATTGCTCAGAAAATTAAGCAAAAAGAAATAACAACTAATCAAAGGAATCACTATAGATCTATCACAGTATTCACTAATTTAAAGAGTCTGAGAGTTTGGTGGATGAGATAAATACTAACAAAAAAAACTGGAAGTTTAAACAGATAATAAAAGATAAGGATTGGGATACTAAATCCTCCCATCCTAGGTTCATCATTCATGCAATACAAATATGTGATTAAGATATGAGATTTACAAACGATGTCTATGTGCAAGCACAGGACCCGAACACACATGAGTTCTAAATTGCATATTTGAGATCACGGAGATGTATGATTAACATCCCATGAGTTTATGATTAACACTCACACCTCAGATAGTATTCAGAGTTCAATCTCTAGGTAAATTCTACACTACCGATCTAAGATCACATAGATGTATGATTAACATCCCATGAGTGTATAATTAACACTCACACCCTGAGAAAGCAGTAATGAGATTAAAATCACCATTACAGATCTGAAATCATAGGGCATGATTAGCTCCTAGATTTTAAATTGCAATCGAATTATATCCATATCGATAATAACATCAGGGCCATTAAAACAATCTCTTATCTCAACCTGTTGATTTGTATTATTATGAATGAATACCTTGGATGGAGTTCATTAGATCCCCATCCTTAATGGAACTAGCCACACATGATAGAAATAAATGATAAAACAAAGACAAAAATAAAAAATGATATTAAAATACCGTAAAGAGCTTCAACAAAATTCACAAAAAAAAACTTTAATCCAAATCTGGTACAATCCTTCTTCACAAGTGCATAAAATGAAAACTCATCTAAATCTTCAAGCTCAAAGAAAACAAATGAATAATAGAATAACCCCAAAAAAAACTCCTCTCCCGGATTCTATGCCCTCCAAAACGCAAAAGCCCTAAAAGCAACCATCCAAAAAAAACCTGGAGGAGATGCCCCTGAATCCTCATGTTTATCTTTAAATATCTTTCTACTTCGAAATTCAAGTTTTGGATTAGTCAATTGATTGACTTAAGTGGTCGATCAATCGACCAGATTTAAGTTTGAAGTTTAAGTCAAAATCTCCTTTGTTATGTCGATGCGTCGACCAAAGGGGGTTGATTGATCGACAAAACCAAAGTCTGGGTCCTAGCTGTCCTTTGCTTTACTGTTTCGGTGTTTGATTGTTATTATATTCTTTTGTGCTCCTTAATGCATCCAATGACCAATTTCACCTGAAACTCAGAAAACTTCACAAATTCTGTTAGATAGCCTTCATCGAATGGCTAAATGTAGGTCTTTAGTGGTGAAATATTATCATATTTTACTACTCATCACACCCCCAAACCTACACTTTTCTAGTCCTCGAGCAAAGGAGAAGATAAATAAAATTGAAAAATAAACTAACAACCTAAGAAAAGTAAATAATATCACTTTCGTAGGGAGCACAATTGCATTTAGCATATGCAACAAGCCTTTAAACCAATGGTGGTCCCTAGTGGAGGAGTTTTGTCTCCTGAGGGTTTCCAGTGAAGTTACCCACAAATTTCAAGACATTTTCTATAATTGATTCTCGTGAAATTTGTTAATTGCCTTTATCATGCAATTTCTCCTTAAATAATATGCAAAAAAATTTGTCACCCAACCTTAGATGTGTCAAGTGTGATAATCGGATCGAATTTTATTTATCTAAAAATTTATCCTATTTGTGAACCGTATAGATTTATGTTTTGATTCAAACCTCACAATAGGTTTACTCTCAAAATAGAAATTCTCCGATGATGGGTATATTTTCACACACATGTGAGGGATCGATATAAAGCCAATAAAAGGTCTCACATGACAGGAGAACACACGATGTAATCAATGAACAAAAATAAATCTCATAAGAATAGATACTTGTGTATCTTAAGCATGTCATATCAGGTGCCATAGGCATCACATATTCACTCTCCACAAGGCAGTTACCAATGCTAGATCGGATCATGAAGGTCTTTTGTAGGGTTGCAATGGGGCTCAGGTAAGGGTTTCAAAGAAATGAAAGTTGAGATTCAAAATTTCTTAGAAATTGGAAAAGAAACTAACTTCTGATTTTTCTGTTTCTTTCCGCTTTTTTTTATCTCTCGCTATCTTTCTCAATATTTTTCTATTTTTCTCAACTTTCTTTTCCTTTGTCACTCATTTTTCTTCTTTTGAATTTCATTTTCTTAAAGCACCTTATATTTTTCATTCTTTTTTCAAAATTTTCTTTTTCCTTTTATCTCCTTTTTCTTATATTTTTGTCACACACTCTCAATAAACACCACAACTCGGTATCTCTCCACTTACTCTCTTTTTGTTCACTCTCATCCCTCATTCCTCATTTCTCATAAATAAGAAGGGTAAGGCTGAATTTTCAGAAATGGTGAAAGCGTAAAGGTTAATGTGGCTTATCAAAGAATGTATAAAGGCAAATTTTTAATAAGCTTGAAGGGATACTAAAAGGATAAATTTATATAAGGTGGGATTTTTTAAGCACAAACGAGCCAAATATGGCCTTCAATCACGTCCTCGAAAGATAGTAACTTTACCTATTTGTCTTAGCAAACATACGATATGTTCTAGTACAATGATATGAATTTAATGTCATGCAAAGTAATAAGTCAAAGCAACATGTATGAGATTGTACAAAAATAATTTGTATTCAAAGATAACTCCGATTTTATGTAAGCACTCATCAAAGACGCGAAATTGGCTCTAGAACTCACTTGGATTTAATCTCCACTAAGATCCTTCAATTCATAATTTTAGATAATTTTTTTTTATTTTTAGCTTTTCGAACTAAGTCAAACATCATGACTTTTTTAGAGGTGAGTTCAAATTTATAAGCTAATCCCCACATTATCTTTTTCCCTCCTAATAGCAATGATAAAAAATGACACTTAATATTATTCCAGTGAGATTGTATAATTTAACAATTCAAAATTTCACAAATTAATTATATAAAATAAAATTCTTCGAAAAAATCTTCAAAGTGCACAGTCGATCGATCGAGGCATATAGCTCGATTGATCGACTAAATCTGATTTTTTTAATTTAATTTAATTTAATTTTTTAATAACAAAATCTAAAAAATATGCATTTACCACCCCAAACCTAATCTGTGCAATGTCCTCATTATACCGAAACTGAAGTATACCCCCAAACCTGCATCAAAATTCGTACAGACCAAGAGGCAAAGAGGAGGTGAAAAGCATCATTGAAAATAATGAAAAATTTATTAATTAAGATGTGCTATTTACACTTATTGGAAAATAGAAATTAACAAGACCTAAATCTTCCTAAAAACAAACAAAAATCATAAAATAAATCCTAAACCATTCTAACAAGCCTAAAAATCCAAAAAAGCCTAAAGATATTTCAACATCCTCTTTAAAAATCAGCATCGTGTCCCGATTCTGGCTTCGATTTTAGAAAGGTGAAATTCCACATCGCTTCGGTGATACGGCCAGGATTAGAGGAATCCAGAGTCACATTAGGGGGAGGCGGAGTAGATGGGTCTAGATCAATCATCTCAATATCATCCAATTTGATTGGCGTGGGCTTAGATGGTCGATTGGTCATCTTTTTCGCTGGTTCTTCCCATATTTGAAGAGGCACAGGATCAAGCTCCACCACATCTACGTTAGTGAGATCGAATGGAACTGGTGGTCCGTTATGTCTTACCCTTTTCCATACAGTTTCTTCCATCTTCTTCATGGTCGCACGTGTATGATAAGGTCTTCCGGCCATTGATGCTTGATAGAAGTGAGAGGATTGATTTATGATGACAAGTTTGGTAAAATCCTTAGGGTGTTTGAAATAAATAGAGAAAGAGTTGGAAAACATCTAAAAGAGTCCTACTAAGGAGAAAGAAGAGTCCTAAAATACTAAACTGCTAAATTTAAAAGATTTTTGATGGATTTTTCTTTTTCCTTATATTTTTAGTTTTTCTCTTTTTTTTTTTTATTCGAAAACTGCACAGAGACACTTTACTTTTTTTTTTTTTAGAAGTCGATTAGTCAAGATATTGGCTTGATTAATCGACTGTTAGAAATTTTTTATAGAATTGCTCGGAAATAAATAAATTTCATTGATTTTCTCTTTACTCTGTTATATTAAAAGTTTCTAATCCTACACAATCTCAAACTAGAAATCTAAAATCTAAACAAACTGTAAAAATTAAACATTCTAAAGCTAAAAACTAAAAAAAAACAATGCAAAAGAAATCCTAATTCTAATTATCTTCTTCTTCTTCTGCCTACCTTGCACGAGCCCTCATCTCATCATAGCCATCAGGCCATAATCGATGTCCCATTTGATGCATGAAGGATCGATCATAGCGGCTGCAATGAAGAGTTTGATTATTCTACCGTTGTTGCTCATCGATCAAAGAATTGATCTGAGCTTGCATGACTTTGAGGGACACTCCCTCATTGCGGGCTTGTTCGGGCTCGGCAGCAGGTTCTTCTTGGTGCACACGACGGCGCTGAGGTGCAGGCTGGGCAGGGGGACGCTGGGCAACAATATTTCCGACTCCACCAGGATTGCCAAAAGATGCATACTTCGCTACCAATTGGTCGGCCCAGAGCGATAAAATTGAAGGTTTCTAATATTATCATCAAGATAAAAAGGGAAACCTAGGTGATGCAGGAGTTTCATCACCAGATGGGGGATGTAACTAAGTGCTGTATCTCTAGTGGGAGGGTTGACAATTTCATCGTGTCATCACCACATCGAATCACGCAAAAACTATGGAATATTGAGCCTTGAATTTTTATAACCACCATACAGAGCCTTCACCTGAGGTCCAGTTCGTTCTGACACATGACCTCGCGGGCAAAGACTAGAAGACACGACGATATCCCAAAATAACATGTCGGCCAGTAGAGCCAATCGTTTAGTAGCATTTCCTCGTGATGCATTTATGCCATTGCACATATCATCAATCATTGGTCTTTGTTCGACGTTGAGTTCTTCTCCGAGTTGGTGGTTTAGTGGACACTCAGTAAGAAAGCCAAAACCATCTGCGATCGTATCCGGATAAATCTTTCTTTCCCATCCGTCAATGGAGATGGTGAAGTGGGCATCATCATTAGTCTCGGTCGATGCCTTTTCCCACTTCATGTTCTGATAGAACAAGCGGACCATGCACTTCGAAATGTTGATTGCTGGCGGTGTCATTAGGAAATGGAGATTGAGAGCAGCAATATACGCGAGTGAGACCGCACACTCAGGCATTGCGTAGAATGTCGGCAGATCATACACATATTATGATGCGATTTCCTTGGTTACAAAATGACCTTTGGGTCGTTCTCTAAAGATTCCTTGCGGTCTGGGAGGAAGTTTTGCAAAAGAAGATGACGCCATCACAGAGAATGCCAGAGAAAGGTCAGAGAATTTCGGAGCAGACTAGGAATGTTGAAGAGAATGAGGAATAGAAAGGACGTTTGGTCCTTAAATAAACAGAGAGGCACCTCTTCACTCTCGGGCACAATGCTTCACCTCGATCAATCGAGGTGTATAGCTTGATCGATCGACCCTGATATTGAAAAGACGCGACATAAAGGCGGCATGCGTTTTAAATAATGTCAATGCATCGACCTTGGGGGACGATTGATCGACACTGACATGCATCGTATTCCCAGGCGTTGGAATGGTATGCCCATAGGCATGCCTTGACTTCTGATAAAGTCGATTAATCGACCAGATGAGTCGATTGATCGAGGACAGCGCATGCATGCGTCCGAAAAGATGTGACAATTAATTTTCCTTGAAAACACGCAACACGTCAGGTCGATCAATCGAGTCACAGCATCGATTGATCGACCTAAAAATT
This sequence comes from Chloranthus sessilifolius, assembly GCA_021018995.1. Classification (NCBI taxonomy): domain Eukaryota; kingdom Viridiplantae; phylum Streptophyta; class Magnoliopsida; order Chloranthales; family Chloranthaceae; genus Chloranthus; species Chloranthus sessilifolius. The sequence goes on along the minus strand of CM037597.1, from coordinate 36,091,608 downwards.
AGCGGGAAAAGGCATGACAGTAAATGTCATGAATTTAATGTCGATTGATAGAGCAAAGCTCGATTGATCGATCATTCTTCTCACAGTCGATCAATCGAGGTCTAATGTTCGATTGATCGACCTATTTTCAATTTTTATTTTTTTTAGCTTGGATTGCCTCCCAAGAAGCGCTAAATTCAGTGTCGCTAGCCCGGCATTCCAACTTTTCAATTTCATCTCGATTGGTCCAGATCACTTAATGCAACTTCATCAAAATTTTCGTTGATATTTTCTAAAAATGGTTTTACCCATTGCCCATTGACTCAAAATTTTCCCCCATTTCGAGGATTGTAGAGTTCAATTGCTCCATTCGAAAATATTCAGTTTACCTGGAATGGGCCGTTCCATCGGGTTTTAAGCTTTTTTGAAAAAAAATGAAGCCTTGAGTTATATAACAATACCTTCTGACCCGCAGTGAATGATTTTCATAAAATAAACTGATGGTACGCTTCATGCGGTCCTTGTAAGATTTTGCACAGTCGTATATATCGACCCTTACTTCTTCCAATTTTGCAATTTCTAAGCTTCGCTTCTCACCTACTTTTTTCAAACTAAAATTCAGAGACTTGATAGCACAATAGGCCCGGTGTTCTAATTCAACAGGTAGATGACAACCTTTACCAAAGACCATCCTAAAGGGTGACATTCCAATGGGAGCTTTGAATGCTGTTCGATAAGCCCAAAGTGCGTCATTCAATTTTAATGACCAATCTTTCCGATTAGGTTTTATCGTTTTCTCTAAAATGTGTTTTATCTCCCGATTTGAAACCTCAACTTGTCCATTAGTTTGAGGGTGGTACGGTGTAACCACTTTTTACGTGATCCCGTACGTTTTCATTAGCTGAGTAAAAACTTTATTGCAGAAATGCTTTCCACCATCGCTAATGATAGCGTGTGGAGTACCAAATCTCGGAAATACCTCGTTCTTAAGGAATTTAACAACCACCTTGTGATCGTTAGTCTTGCAGGCCATTGCTTCAACCCCTTTTGAAGCATAATCTACTGCAACGAGGATGTATGATTTTCTAAAAGAATTCGAGAATGGGCCCATGAAGTCTATTCCCCATACATTGAACACTTCAACCTCAAGATTTGGATTTAAGGGCATCATGTTTCTCTTTGAAAATCTACCTAACATCTGACAATTACTACATGACATGCAATACTGGTGACAGCCCTTGAAAATTATTGGCCAATAGAATCCATATTAGAGGATCTTAGTAGCAGTCTTTCTTGAGCTGAAATGTCCCCCACAGGACAATTCATGACAGAATGAAATAATTTTTGACTGCTCAGATTTCGGAATGCACCTTTTGATAATTTGATTGGCGCAATATTTAAACAAGTACGGATCCTCAAAAAAATAGTGCTTTGCTCGTACTAGAAAAATAGCTTTCTCGTTCTTATTCCAATGCCCTGACACTTTATCCGTCACCAAATAGTTGATCAGATCCGCATACCATGGTGAATATTCGATAGCAAACAATTGTTCATCGGAAAAGTTTTCCAAGATCGAGGCTAGATCATCAGATTTTTCAATAATAATTTGAGATAAATGGTCAGTTACCACATTTTCTGATCTCTTTTTATCTTTAATTTTCAGATCGAACTCTTACAAAAGTAAAATCCACCGGATCAAACGGGCTTTTACATCCTTCTTCACAAAGAGGTAGCAAAGAGTCGCATGATCCATAAACACCACAACTTTTGATCCCAACAAATAGGATCAAAATTTATCTAGCGTAAAGACTATAGCTAGAAGTTCCTTTTCTGTGGTGGAATAATTCAATTGTGCATCATTCAGCGTGTGACTTGCATAGTAAATTATATGCGAAATTTTCTCCACCCTTTGTTCCAGTATTGCTCCTACCGCATAATCAGATGTGTCACACATTATCTCAAACGATAAATTCCAATCCGGAGATTGGATTATTGGGGCTTGAATAAGTTCATCTTTGATTACCTCAAAAGCTTTCAGGCATTTCTCATAAAAAAGAAATGGGACGTCTTTACCGAGTAAGTTGCATAGAGGTTTTGCAATCTTACTGAGGTCCTTGATAATTCGTCGGTAAAAACCGGCATGCCCAAGGAAAGACCTAATCTCCCTGACTGTTCTGGGTGGTAGGAGGTTTGAAATCAAATCTATTTTTGCCTTGTCCACCTCAATGCATTTGGATGAAATGATGTGTCCAAGGACTATACCACTCTGAACCATAAAATGACATTTCTCCCAATTCAAAACAAGCTTCTTTTCCTGACATCTCGCAAGAACTAGTGATAGGTTTTACAGGCAATTACCAAAACTGTCCTCATAAATTGAGAAGTCATCCATGAAGACTTCCAAAAATCTCTCCACCATGTCTGAAAATATACTCAGCATGCATCTTTGAAAAGTGGCTGGGGCGTTGCAGAGCCCAAATGACATTCGCCTATAGGAGAATGTTCTAAATGGACATGTGAACGTTATTTTCTCCTGATCTTCTAGTGCTATGACTATCTGATTATATCCAGAATAGCCATCAAGGAAACAGTAGTATTGATGTCCCGCCAGCCTTTCGAGCATTTGATCATTTGATCAATAAACGGAAGAGGGAAGTGATCCTTCCTTGTCATTGAATTCAACTTCCTATAGTCGATGCACACTCTCCAGCCGGTTTGAACATTTGTTGGTATCAGTTCATTCTCTTCATTCTTCATCACAGTTACTCCAGACTTTTTCGGAACCACTTGCGTCGGGCTAACCCATTTGCTATCGGAAATAGGGCATATAATCCCATCATCTAGTAGCTTAATAACCTCCTTTCTCACAATGTCTTGCATTATTGGATTCAATCTACATTGTGGTTATTTAGAGGGTTTAGCGCTCTCTTCTAAATGAATTCGGTGCATACACATCGTGGGGCTAATACCCTTAATGTCCTTGATGGACCATCCAATTACACTTTTGTGGTCTTGGAGTACTTCAATGAGATGTCCCTCTTGATCCTCATTTAATTTTGCTGAAATAATTACCGGATCAGTTTCATCTCTGCCCAAGTATACATATTTCAAATCGATAGGGAGAGATTTCAATTCTAACTTCAATTTCTCTTATTCTCTTGATTCTTCTTGATTTTCTTCTTCCTTGGCCTCATCTTTCAGTTGCCATTCATCGTCTCCTAGGAGTGGTGTTGAATCTAACATTTCATTAACTTTGTGGATCACATGATCAACGTCAAAGTCTTTACTGAAATGTGCTAGACAGGTCTCTAAAGGGTCCTCATATTCTAAAGCAAAGAATGCATTTTCTACAATACTATCAATCATGCATACTTGTGCATATTCCTCATCTTCAACAGGTTGCCTTGCAATGTGAAAGATATTCAGCTCTACGGTCATGTTCCCGAATGACAAATTCATTATCCTATTTCGATAATTAATTAATACATTTGATGTTGCTAGGAAATGTCTTCCCAGAATTACCGGAATATTATTTTTCAGTTTAGGAATAGGTTCGGTATCCAAGACAACAAAGTCAACTGAAAAGTAGAAAGTGTCTACTTTAATAAGGACATCCTCGACTATTCCCCTAGGAATCTTGATTGACCTATCGGCAAGTTGAAGGGTCATAGCTATGGGCTTCAATTCGCTCAGTTTGAGTTCCTTGTAAATGGAGTATGGCAACAGATTAATACTTACTCCAAGGTCTAGACGTGCTTGATCAATGCGATTCTCTCCTATAATGATTGAAATTGTAGGATAATCAGGATCCTTGTATTTAATTGAAAGGCTCGCTTGCAATACTAAACTTACCTACTATGCTAAGAAAGCTTTCTTCAGGACATTAGTCTTCCTCTTGATTGTAACCAAGTCCTTCAAAAATTTCGCATATGCCGGTACTTGTTGAATGACATCTAGAAGGGGATATTTATCTTTAACTGTTTGAACATTTTAATGATCCCTTCCTGATCGAGATTTTTCTTTGGTCCTATTAGCCTTTGAGGATATGAGGCTTTGGGCATTAAACTTCTTTCTCTCTCACTCTCTTCTTCAGTCTTTATCTTTTGTCCCCCCTCTTCTTCGACTTTCTCATTCATCTCAAATTTATCTTTAATTTCAGACTTCTCATCTTCTTTAGGCATCTCCACTCTGTTGTCAACGTGCTTTCCAAATCTCAATATTGTGATTGCTTTGATTTGTTGCTAATTTTCTTCATGTGATGAGGTCGAGGCCTACTCGACAACCATCTGTCCTCTGGGGTTTGGAATTGGTTGACTGGGAAATGATCCCTTTTCTCTTTCACATAAGAGTGTTGCCAATTGACCAATTTGAGCGTCTATCCTTGATATCGAAGAAGTATTTGATTGGATGAACTTCCACATATTCTCATTCTGAGGATGACGTGGCGCAATTTTCCTTGTTGATTATTGAATTTAGGCGGTGAGAAATTTTATGCAAAACCAGGTTGACTCACAAATTGCTGCGCGAGTTGGTTCTGATATCCCAACTTTAGTTGTGAGAGTTGATAATTCTAGTTGGATTGCCTGGGTTGCCCATTTTGACTTTGATTTAGGTGGAATTGGTTTCCACCTCCATAATGTTGTTGTTGAAAATGCCCGTGGCCCAACTGTTATTGTGGTCCTTGGTTGAAATTCTGATTTGGATAAAAATTCATCCCTAGTCCCTTGGCTTGAGGTTTTTGATTTCCTTGCTTCCATAAAAATTTTTGATGATATTTCCAACTATTTAGGTTGTTTTCATTGAAGGCATTTCTCTAATTTCGACCATAGGTGTTCAATGCGTTCAATTGCTCACAAGGGTCTTCTGAGTAATTTTGTATTGAAGGAGAACCATCAGATATGTGCATTGGACTTGCACAATATGAACATGGGTCTGGTTGTACATTCATAATACTCACGTTCTTTTTCAACTTCAATTCCTCAACTTGTTGAGTGGGGAAATATATTTTTGTCATGAGATCAGGTGTTTCTTTTACCACATACAATCCTCCTTTCTTTGTTGAGCTTCTTGCTTGATCTCGACTCTTATTGGATTGTTCTTGAGAAAAGTCCCATTGCTGTGAATCTTCCGCCAACTTTTCTAAGAATTGATAGGATTCATTTTTCCTAAGTCCAAGGAATCCTCCACTGTTCATTGATTCGATCAGATGCTGATTGGCCTGATCCAGTCCGTTATAAAATTATTAGACCAATCTCCATTTTGAGAATCCATGGTGTGGACACTTTAATAAGATATCCATGAACCTATCCCAAGCTTCATAAAATCTCTCGTCATATTATTGTGTAAAATCAGCGATTTCACGTCTTAAGGCATTAGTCTTGGCCATGGGAAAGAATTTTGATAAAATTTTCTTAACCATCTGATCCCAGGTGGTTATAGATCCAGCTGGTAAGGAATTTAACCAGGCTTTGGCCTTATCCTTTATGGAGAAAGGAAACAAACGTAATCTCACAGATTCCTCACTGAAATTCTAATACACTGACGAACAGACTTCAACGAAGTCTTTGATATGTTGGTACCGGTCTTCTCTATCCATGTCGTAAAAAATTGGAAGGATTTGAATCACATTTGTACGGATCTCAAATTTGCCACCGGGTGTGGCAGCATATGTGATGCAAGAAGGGTGTTTGTAGTTATAGGAGCAAACAACTCTCTTAGAGTTAGTTCCTCCTCATTTTCATGTGAGTGATCTTCACAAGCGTTTGTATTCATTTCGAATTGGATTAATATTTCACTTGTAGCTTACAAAGACACACGTATTCCGCACAAGATGCATCGATTTCTGACTTGTGTGGTTTTTTTTTCTTTTTTTTTTAGTTCAATTGATCGAGGGTTTAGAACGATCGATTGATCAAAGACAGTCTTCGATTGATCGAGTGTTTAGGTCGATCGATCGAGAATTAGAATATATATTTTTTATTTTAATTTTTTAAAATTTCAAAAATCAAAAGATTATGGAGGAAAAATTTATGGATTTTTTAGAGTCGATTGATCGAGGGTTTGCTCGATTGATCAATCTCTATATTATTTTTTGATTTTTCAATATTTTTTTTAAGTTTGAAAACTAGTAAAAATACCAATTTAAACCAACAAGAAATTCCTAAAATTAATTTCCTATTTCTTAAAAAAAAATTATGAATTTTCTACACCCAATCCCCGGCAGCAGCGCCAAAAACTTATTGTGATTTTTATCATGTTTTACTCGCAAGTGCACAAATCGGTTTATAGATAGTGGGTGCAGAGTACGAGTATCGTTCCCACGAGGATTGGTCAAAAAATTAAGCAAAAAGAAATAGCAACTAATCAAAGGAATCACCACAGATCTATCACAGTATTCACTAATTTAAAAAGTCCGAGAGTTTGGTGGATGAGATAAATACTAACAAAAATTGAGAATTTAAACAGATAATAAAAGATAAGGATTGGGATACTAAATCCTCCCATCGTAGGTTCATCATTCCTGCAATATAAATTTGTGATTAAGATATGAGATTCACAAAAGATGTCTATGTGCAAGCACAGGACCCGAACACACATGAGTTCTAAATTACAGATATGAGATCATGGAGATGTATGATTAACATCCCATGAGTGTATGATTAACACTCATACCTCAGATAGTATTCAGAACCCAATCCCTAGGTAAATTTTACACTACTGATCTAAGATCACAGAGATGTATGACTAACATCCCATGCGTGTATGATTAATACTCACACCTCAGATAGTGGTAGAACTTCACCCTGAGAAGGCAGTAATGAGATTAAAATCACCATTACAGATCTGAAATCATAGGGTATGATTAGCTTCTAGATCACAAATTACAATCGGATTATATCCATATCGATAATAACATCAGGGTCATTAAAACAATCTCACATCTCAACCTGTAAATTTGTATTATTATGAATGAATACCTCGGATGGAGTTCATTAGATCCCCATCCTTAATGGAACTAGCCACACATATTAGAAATAAATGACAAAATAAAGACAGAAATTAAAAATGACATTAGCATGCCATAAAGAGCTTCAACAAAATCCATAAAAAAATTTTAATCCAAATCTGGTACAATCCTTCTTAACAAGTGCATAAAATAAAAACTCATCTAAATCTTCAAACTCAAAGAAAAAAAATGAATAATAGAATAACCCAAAAAAAAAACTCCTCTCCCGGACTCTATGCCCTCGAAAACTCAAAAGCCCTAAAAGCAACCATCCAAGAAAAACTTGGAGGAGATCCCCCCGAATCCTCATATTTATCTTTAAATATCTTTCTATTTTAAAATTCGAGTTTTGGATTAGTCGATTAATCGGCTTAAGTGGTCGATTAATCGACCAAATTTAAGTTTGAAGTTTAAGTTAAAATCTCCTTTGTTATGTTGATGCATCGACCAAAGGGGGTCGATTGATCGACAAAACCAAAGTCTGGGTCCCAGCTATCCTTTGCTTTACTGTTTCGGTGTTTGATTGTTATTACATTCTTTTATGCTCTTTAATGCATCCAGTGACCAATTTCACTTGAAACTCAAAAAACTTCATAAATTCCATTAGATAGCCTTCATCGGATGGCTAAATATAGGTTTTTAGGGGTAAAATATTATCATATTTCACTACTCATCATCAATCAGATTCCATAGTGGTCCAAAAGTATCCTTGCCATAAGATTTTCTTTTCGAGCGTATGACCATTGACGTGGGCACCACATACTCCTTTGTGGATCTCCTTCATGATGTTGGCTGCTTCATCCTCCGTAAGGCACCTTAGTAAAACGTTATTGAAAGATTCCTTGTAAAGGCAGTTGCCACAGATGGCGTAGCCTGCCGCCAAACACTAAATGGTCTGTCTGTCCGTCTTGGATGTATCCTTAGGGAAAGTACGATTTTCGAGAAAATTTTTGATATCTGAGAACCATGGTGGCTCATCATCAGGCCTTAGGGGTTTCTCAATCTGCAGGCAGAAGGCCAGCTCATTCCTCTGCTCAACTATGATGGGTTTCATCTCAACACCATAACAAATCTCTATTATTGATGCCAAAGTTGCTAACGCGTCGGTGAAGCGATTCCTTATCCGTGGGACATAGGAGAACGTGACATCCTCGAAGCATGCTATCAGATCTTCCAGGTGCTTGTGGTAAGGGATCAGTTTCTCATCCTTTGTCTTCCAATCTCCATTTGTCTGGCATATGATTAGCTGTGAATCGCCAAACACTCTGAGGTGAGTTACCTTTAAATCAATTGCTGCTTGTAGTCCTGTTGCATAGGCTTCATACTCGGCCATGTTATTTGTGCATGGGAAGTTGAGCTTGATAGAAATTGGTACATGAGACCCTTTCGGTGAGATTAGAATAGCGCCAACTCCTTAACCATCAACATTTGTTGCCCCATCAAAATGCATTAACCAAGATTCATCTGCTTCTTCCGTATCGTCCTCCGTCATGAATAGGATGTCTTCATCGGGAAATTCAATTCTCAAAGGCTCATAGTCTGGCAATGGATTGTAAGCAAGATGATCGGCGAGTGCTTGCCCTTTGATCGACTTCTGGATGACATAGGTGATGTCAAATTTTGATAAGAGAAGCTGCTAGTATGTAGTTTGCCCAGTAAGAGCTAGCTTTTCAAACAGGTACTTCAACGGATCCATGCGTGCTAAAAGTAGAACGACCTGAGATAACAAGTAGTGGCGAAGCCACTGTGTAGCCCATACAAGAGCCAGGCATGCTTTCTCCATATGAGAATAGCGCGTCACTTAGTCAGTAAATTTTTTGCTCAGATAGAAGATGGCCCGCTCCCTTCTTCCTATCTCATCATGCTGTCCTAGGACACATCCCATCGAGACTTCTGTCATGGAGAGATACATTGAGAGTGGTCTCCCCGGCTCGAGTTGTACTAAAATTGGCAGGTTGAGGAGGTAGCCCTTGATCTTGTCGAAGGCAGCCTGACAATCGTCGTTCCATTCAACGGGAGAGTCCTTTCTCAGTAGCTTGAAGATTGGCATGCAGATAGGGGTGAGTTGCATGATGAACCGATTGATATACTGTATCCTGCCCAAGAACCCTCTGACCTCTTTCTCAATAGATGGTGGTGGCATTTTTGTGATAGCTTTCACCTGACATAGCACCGAATGCGCATTTATGAGGATTTAGCTGCAACCTATATTTTCTCAACCTCTCAAACAACTTTTGGAGGTTTATCAAATGGTCGCTTCTCTCTAGTGACTTGGCGATCATGTCATTGATGTATACCTCACTTTCTCGGTGCATCATGTCGTGAAATAGGGCAACCATGACTCTCTGGTAAGTTGCATAGGCATTCTTCAACCCGAATGGCATGACCCTATAGAAGAAAGTTCCTCAGGGAGTGATGAATGCGGTCTTCTCTCAGTCCGCCTTCGCCATTTTTATTTGATTATATCCAGAAAATTCATCCATGAAAGATAGCAGCCCATGCCTAGCAGTGTTATCGATCAAGATGTCGATATGTGGTAACGGGAAATCGTCCTTCGGGCTCGTCCTATTCAAGTTTCTGAAATCGATGCACATATGGACCTTTCCATCCTTCTTCGGCATTGGGATGATATTGGCCAACCATTGGGGGTATTTAGATACCATGAGAAATCCCACGTCATATTGTTTGATGACCTCGTCCTTAACTTTCAGCATCCACTCGGGTCGGAGTCGTCTCAACTTCTGCTTGACCGGCTTGATATCAGGGTAGAGTGGCAACTCATGCTCAACCAAATTAATATCCAAACCAGGCATATCCTCATACGACCATACAAAGACGTCTTGGTATGACCAAAGGAAATCAATCATGCTTTCTATTTCCTCGAGAGATAATGATGTTTCGATCTTGGTAATTCTTGGAATCTCCTCAGTACCTAGATTGACATCCTTGATTTCTTCAACAATAGGGGTAGGACCTACTCAAAGCTGGCAAACCATTCTAGGAATTCATTGGGAAGCTCCTCAGTAGGGATCTCCTCGTCCAAACTCGTGACTCCTACCTCTTCTTGTATTTCTATAGGAAAGGGGTCGACTTCACGTGGGACGGGATTCTTGATTAAGGCATCATTTTCTTTGATTATTTTTAGAATTTTAAAAGATAATATTTTTGGATTTTATATTTTTTTCTATGTTTTTGGGATTTTTGTTTTCTTCAAAAATGGGCTCTTGATAGAGCGAGTCCCTATATATATACGGTATTTCCTGCCAAGGGCTCATCTCACTTTTTACAGGTTATTTTTTTTTAGAAATCGATGCCGAATTTCAGGCCACTTACCGCTTCCAGAGTTTTGGGGCATAGACGCCCAATTACGTACCTGCGATACTGCTCCTTTACCTATTTGGATTTGGATGGAGGGTGCTGACTGATATGGCTCTTTGGAGTCAACCTCCATCATGCCGATCATGGATTCGCCTGAGATTCTATCCTTAAACGTCAGCATAGTCCTATGGTGGTTTACCACAGGGGGAGATTGTGCAGGTATGGAACATCATTCCTCAAAGAGAGACAATGCGGCCAGGTCTATTTCCAGGCTGGGAGGGATAATCTGGGGATTAGTGGGGTGAACAGGTGCCGCGGGTTTATGTAGGGTTAAGTGGGTTACCCCATTCTGATCAATTTTCACAACCCCGACGCTCACAAATGAATCTCTGATGTGAGGCCTGGAAGAGGGCTTCTCCTACCTCTCGGACCTCTTCTTTCGTGGGCTTGTAACCTAGCCCAAATCTGACCTTATGTCCGCCTTTGGTAGTGACCGGTTCTCTCCTGTTTTGCAGTCTGGGCCCTAGTCCTTTACCTTTTTGATAGCCCCAATTTTGGAGCATGGCCATTGCTGCTACCATTCCACCTCTGGTTCTTGAAGTGATACTCTCCGGGGGATCTGGGACTACAGCAGATATCTCGTATTCAAAACTATGTAGGTCGGTATCTTCAGTTGTGTATGACACATCCAACACTTTTGGGTTCTCAATGCTATAGGTGGCCTTTTCTTTCTCATCGTGCCCCTCACCTATTATGGTGATAATCTTCTGTCCGGACACGAACTTGAGCTTCTGATGGAGCATCAATGGTATTGCTCCAACTTCGTGTAACCATGGGCGCCCCAATAATAAATTGAATGAAGACTTGATATCCATTACTTGAAATAATATGGAGAAGGTCATTAGCCCAATCACTAGCTCAAGGTCAACTTCTCCCATTATCTCTCTTATCTCCCTTCTCGTGTTATCAAAATCTCTAGCACTCATTCTTGTAGGTCTCAACATGCACAGATCTACTCTAATCTTTGTAGCTGTTCTCAGGGGGCATACATTCAGCGCAGACCCATTATCAATTAATACCAAGGGGATTATCATATTTTCGGATTCCACAATGATGTTGAGGGATTTGGAGTGACTATTTCCCTCCTCCGATAAATCGGCGTCTGAAAACGAAATGGCATTGGGAGCCATCACCTGTCCAATTATCTGTCCGACTTCATCTAAGTTCACCTGAAGAGATACATGTGCATTCTTTAATGCTCCCATTAGTGCTTGAAAATGGAGTAGGGACGTCATCAATAGGTCCCAGACCGTGATATGAACTGGCATTCTTCTCAGCTGAGTCTCCAGTATATGCTCTCTGCTCATTTTCTCGAACGAGTTCACTGCACTATCTTTCTTCCCCTCTAGTGCAAGTGTCAGTATTGGTGCATCCCATTGATTGGAAATTTTCCCAGGCCTGGTGAAGAAGTCCACCGCCTCTTCTCTGCTGCTGTCGGCGTTGACATTCGTCTATTCATAACCGAGCAGGACATGATGAGGATTGTAAGTTGGTCCCAAAATTTGAAATGGAGTGGCTGCCGGTATCTGATGCACTTGTACCGATGGCTCAGGAAGGGTAGGTAAGACCTGGTTCACCTCGGTGATAGATGGGCGGGGGGAAAAAGTAGGTCAGGTTAGGGTGATGAGGTTTGTGGATGGTTGCACTGGGGGTAATAGGGTAGAGGTGGACCACTGATAATTGATAGGTGGTGGTGGGATATGGGGGACATGATGGGCTATTGGGTAATTGGTGGGGGTGGTGAAATATGGTTGGTAAGCAGTAATTTATACATACTTGATGGGAGTGGGTAATGGGAAGTAAGCCCTATTACTTCCCCTAAGATCTAAGGGTTCAATTTGGGAAATAATCTGACAAATTCAAGGGTTCAATCACCCCAATACCTCTTTTTTCTTGACCTCTTTGCCTTGGTGCTACAAAACTTTCTCGATCACTAATATAATCCGACAGATCAAATTCAAATTCCTCATCATCCTCTCCGATTATACCAACAATGGGTCTCGAACCAGCCCCACCAGGAGGGTGTGGGGGCAGCGGTGCTTGATGTATGTTTGTGTGCTGGTTCACTTGGGAAGGTGCAGGTGGAATGATCTTCTCGGCCTCAATTATATCTTGTATCACATGCTTTAATGGAAAGCATCAATTGGTTGGGTGAACCTGATGAAAATTGCAGTGAGTGTTGGGGTCATAATTCATAGGGATGGGATTTGGAGGTGGTCGTGGTTGGAGGACTGTGACTAATCCCTCTTCTATTAATAGAGGTAAAAGTATATTCAAAGATTGCCCCAAGGGCGTAAAAATTCGATCATAGCGGGCCCTTCTCTGCTATGGAGTCATTTGCGCCCCCTGCCCATTCCTGGTCATTTGCATCAGCTCGGTTCTGACTGGCGCTAGCTGGGCGGCTTTGAATTAGAATGGAGTTATATTAATGTTTGGCCTAGTGTTGGCAATATTCTGCACATCTGCCCCTGCTCTTTTCTCATTCCTCTGCTCTGAGAAGCTTCTGACCCCCGCTAGTTCCACCGGGTACATTCTTGCTTAGATGTCCTTCTCTGATAATATCTTCGCAACGGTTAGCATTCCTCACCAAATCAGTAAATCTAGATTGTTGTTGGTAAATGAGAAAGCCTGAGATCACTAGCAGGGTATTCTTTGAAATCATCTTAATTTGTTCATCATCAGATATTCTATTTCTCATCTGCACTGCCAGTGCTCTCCAACGCCCTAAATAATTGCTAAAGGTTTCATTCGGGTTCTACTTTAATCAAGCCAAGTCTGACTTGCACAGTTCAATATCTATATTGTAGACATATTGCTCTTGGAGCAAGTGAGTTAGATCTTTCCACGTCTTTATCATAGACGATTCTAGGGATGTGAACCATCTCAAAGCCGGACCAGTTAAACTTTTCTGAAAGACCTTTATCAGCAGTCTTTCATCCCCCCATACTGGCACATGTCCCCACAATAAGACTTGAGGTGTGCAATGGGATTGCCAATGCCGTTGTATTTGTTAAAAATCGGCATCTTGAATTTTGGGGGTAGGGGGACTTCAGCAAATAAACACAAGCCTAAAAAATCAGTGGCATGGATTTCAGCTCCACCCATTTTCAATAGATGCTTCTGAATTTTGTCTAGCTGCTCTTTCAATTGCTCTGATTCCTTAGACATGGGGGTTACCCTTTCAGCAATAGGTCTTGCTTCACTCTGTGCTAACAGGGGGTGGCTATTATGGGAGGAGGATTACTGTTGGCCAATGCCTTGACATAAGCCCCATTGTTTCTAATCTCGTCCTCTTCATACTGCTGGTCTATGCATGGTGCAGTGAGGGCGGGATTCTCCTGCTGGTATTGTATGGGCTGAATGGGGGTCGGATGAGACCATTGAATGTGAGGAAAATTTTGCAGAGTGACTGGATGAGTGGAAGTTAGATTTTAGGGTGGGGCCTAATGGGGCCATTGGGTATGGGGAAAAGCTTGAAGATGGCTGTGGGGTGTAGGGACATGGGTAAATTGGGGTTGATGTAGGGCATGGGTTTGATCTGGGTATGAGGGTTGTGGGTAATTGAAATTTTGGAAGATTTGTGAAAGGTATGGGTGTGAGGCTTCAAGGTTTGGGCCTTGCTGGGCTTGAGGGTAGGGAAAAGAGCTTTGATGGGTTTGGGCCATGAAGCCTTGGGAGGGTTGGGCCATGAGGCTTTGGGCATGTTGGGTTTGGCCCATTGGGCTTTGATGGGTCTGGCCCAGTGGGCCTTGAGGTATATGGGTCATGGGCCCCTGATGGGTCTGGGTGATGGGGGTTTGGGCCATTGGGCCATTGGGCCTTGGAGATTTTGGGTAATGGGGGTTTGGAGGGTAGGAATGATGGGTGGTTGACGGAGATCATGGGAGAATGAGGCATGGAGGCTTGATAGTGTATGGGAGGATTAGGGATGTGGGGTGTGGGTGAGAGGAGATATCTTGAGAGGCTTTCCATCTAGTGTAAGCTTGGACCATCTCCTCCATCATGGCCATCGGAGAGGGATCGGATGGAGATGGTGCATTTAAGAGATGGTGGGATGTGGATTGGATGGAAGTGGTGGAGAAATTGGACATGACCTCGGTAAAATTGGGCATGACCTGGGTAAATGGTGGGACATGGGGTGGGTTGGAGAAATTAGGTGGGGCATTAGTGAATGTGGGTGGATTGGGTATATATTGGGATGATGAGGGATGGGGTATGGATGTGAGGGATGAGAGAGAAAAGTTGGTCATGGCCCCGATAAAAATGGACATGACCTAGGTAGATGGAGGGATGTATGGGGGATTGGTAAAATTGGATGAGGCATGGGTAGATGCGGGTGGCTTGGGTATGCGTCGAGCAGATGAGAAATAGGGTATATTGGTGAAGGTGGAGGATTGGATCGGGTTTTGAATGGGAGTGGGTGGAAGGTGAGATGGATTGGGAATGGTCATGGGCGGGGGAATGGGCATGGTTTGGGAAAATGATGGGAAATGGCGGGTTGTATTTTGGGCATTTTGGGAGGTGGTAGATGGGAAAATGGGGCGCAAAATGGGCCGGTAATGGTGAAGGAGGATTGGGTGAGGGGAATGGTCGTGAACATCTCCGCATGGGAGTGAGTTGGAGAATGTGGTGGGGATGAGTCGGGATCGGCGAATGCCGGATCCACCGCCCACTACATGGCTCGGTATCGGGTAGGGTATGGGTGCCTCGGGTGGGGCCCGTAAAGATTCCTTCTCCAGCGGGATGACGGAGGGCGAGATGATGTCGTTGTATCGGCACCACAAATATCTATTTTTGGGTTTTTGACTTATTTAATTTTTTTTGAAAATTTTGTAAAATGGAAATGACTTAAGGATTCCGAGGCCTTTTGAATTACCGTCTCGGGTGGCTTTCGTACCCTAAATAGGTCCCGTGGTAAAGACTTCGAAGCGCTTTGAAAGAATCAAATGACAACCCTTTAATCTATTGAAGGCATGAAAATCGATATAAACAACCCGATCCCCCAGAATGTGTCAAGAAGAAGTCACCTTCCTTTGACTGACAGGGGCGTATTGGGTGTCGAAAATTGTGGGGCCTAAACAGAGGCACTAAAATCACTAATCGGGGATTCTGGGAAGGTGAGATAGGCCACAAACTCGGGCTGCACTGTCCGGTGGGAACAAAGCACACTGGGCACTTGAATTACTTGTACCAAGCCAATCTTAGGCCAGATTATGTTTGGCGCAACTATTACATGCGCCAATGCAAATCTGGGGATTCCAGGCTTAGCGCATGTAATAGATGCACCAGGTATAAAGTGTGGGGGCAATTGCTTTGACAGCAGAACAACAACTCGGATTTTAGTCTTTTCTGTTGATTTTCTGGAAGCAATGCTTCTGGGGACTAGTCTTTTAATTGCAACAGGTCTCTCCTCACCGAACCTAAGGGATACAAGGCCGGTGCGGGTTCGCTAATGCTCACTTCCCACAAGTTTTAGGCTAAGTAACGAGAAGGTTACCCACCCGATATACCTCTAGCGTAAGTGTTTTCTCAGGTACTAGGTGGGCTGAAACTTTTTCGGATCATCACCACTAGGGGCTATCGCCATACTAAGAATTGGGAGGTTGTATGTGTGCCTAAAAAAACCCAACCCGTAAAAATCTATCCCGCAAAAATTGATTAAGTCCCCCTTGTTGGTTCAATTTTAATTTTTTGATTTTATGGGAGTTTTTTTAAAGTTCAAAGACCGGGGGTGATGGTCCAGTGCCGCCTCTATGGGCCGGTGTCCACTGATAGTATATGTTTGCGAAAATTAAATGCACACGTAGGCCTGCCAATCGGTTAAGGCGCTTTAAATGACGAAAATGTAAAGGAATTTAAATGCGGTGCGCAAGTAGGCCCGCTAATCGGCTAAGACACCAAAATGACTGAAAAGTAAAAGAATTTAAATTCGATGCGCAAGTAGGCCCGCCAATCGGCTAAGGCTTGTAAATGACGTAAAACTAGGGGTGAGTAAAATGACGTAATTGTAGGGGTGAGTAAAAACAGTAAAAAAATAGCAAAAAGGTTAGTAAAATAAAAAATAAAAGGCCGAATTCAAGGAGAAGCTCTACCAGCTACTCCCCAGCAGAGTCTCCATCTGTGCAGCCGTGGGAATCATGACGATTCTGTCGCGACGATGCGCACTCTCCTAAAAAATTTAAAGTTGCCATCCGAAGCTTTCAGTGTCCCGGGAAACCCAAATCAATTTTATAAGCACAGAAGTGCCACAAATATGACTCTGAATCACCGGACTACACCAAAGGCTCTTGGGTAGGGGCTTCGGTTATCGACTAGGAAGGTGTTAGGCACCCGATCAAATCGCTTAATGCGGTCTCTACTTATAGCCAAAACAAGAATAAAAATTAAGAAGTAAAAAGCCTTTCCTCTTGCCTTTAAGGCACTAAGATCTTATTTGTGCCCCTCTGTTTCTATCAAAATTTTGACGGCGTAACGGCACAAATACGGGGATAGAGAAAGAATTGAGAAGGTAGAGGAATAGAGGGGGGAGCCGAAGCTCTCGGGCCCTTGTTGCACTGCTGTGGACCTTTGCGTAGGTGTGCTTTGGTGAGCTTCTGATAGTTTGGATGGTGGAATGAAGGGTTCTAACTCCTAAGGCTTGCTAGCTAAGGGGTAGAGGAAGGAGGCTAGAGGATCACTCTCACCTAACCTATGAGAATTTTGATGAAAGAGGGGGTCTAAAGGACACTTTCAAGTTCTGGAATTTGTGTGGAGGATGGTGCACCAAAGGGGAAAATAACTTCTTTCTTAATTTTCTCTCTTAAAAATTTTTTCAAGCCCTTGTGAAGGGAGGGGTGCGTTTCTATTTATAGGAAAAGGAGAGATTAGGAGGGTGTTTAGAGGCTAAGCAGGGTTAGAAATTAGGTAATCTAGCCATCTAAGATTTTCTAGGGTTTTTGAAGCTTAGAAATGTGTGAACACGAAGTCCAATGGTGGATGATAGGTTAGAGTTTTAAGTCACTCAAAGGGTGACAAATAGAATAGGAAATGAGTGCAACAGAACAAGCAAAACACACCAAAGGGATCAAGATGGTCAATAAGTCAAACCCCAATCTTAAAATTCAAATTAGAAAACTAGGGTTATTGTAGCTAAGCCTGGCGCAACTAATAGATACGCCAAGCTTAGGTACAGTCAAACAATGTCAAGCAGGGTTTGGAAAGTTGCCTGCCCGTGTGGGGGGGGGGGGGGGGGGGGGGGACCACCTGTAGTTGGCGCCACTAATAGTTGCACCAAGCCATTTTCTAGGGTAAAATGGCTTGGCGCATCCATTAGATGCGCCAAGCATGCCTGGGGGCTCGCGAAGCTCTTGCGAGGTTCACTGCATGCCTCGCGAGGTTCATTTGATGCTTACTTTCAAGTCCGAATTTTGAATTGTCGTAACTTTTGATATACAGCTCTGATTGAGGCGATTCTTGGCTCGTTGGCAAGATGGAGACTTCTACTTTTTAATGATATATGATTTGATTGTAGTAGGAGATCTAAACTAGTCTCGATGCATCACTATTTTATCATTTCCCGGGAAGGTTAGGTTTAGGGTTCAGAATGAGTTCTAAAGGTTAAGATTGGTTTTTAAAGGTTCGAGGAGGTTTCTAAGGGGTCAGGAGTGATTCTTAAGGGTTTGGGATGACTCATAAGGTTTGGAAAAGGTTCCTAAGGGTTCGATACATGTCATCGGAAGCTCAAGAGTGCGCTTCTCTCGAAGTGTGTTTCGATCGAGCCTTGGGCCAAATTTAGCTGTCTACAGGGACCCACACAAAGGGCAAGAGCATGCATGAGGATTAGAATCCACGACTTGATCTCCCACAAGGGAAGATGATATCAGTTGAGCTATTGCTCAACCGGTGCACGGATATTGTGGAGCACCAAATAAGTATTGGGTGCTCATATACAGCAATGAATTAATTAACACTTATTATATTAAAAAAATCTCTTTTGTTAGATATTCTACATATCAATAGATCTATTATGTCTATTTTGACAGAAATGGTCAAAATAGATATATTATGTCTTTATATTTCATTTTGAACAAAAAAAAAATGCAACTTAAGCTCAAGCAAAATGTATAAGATTGGAGCCTATAAGATGAAGACAATACGAATTAAAGCGGTAAACCGTAAGCAAGATGCATATGCTTGAAGTTGGTTCACCTGATTTGAATACCCTTGAATTGGATGAAAGGTTCTGTGACATTACTGATATGAAAAACATTTATACTGTAGTTTTGAACAATTAATTATTTTTAGGGTGGCGTTATTTGCACCCATTTTTCCTGCGAAGAGCGCACACTCTTTCAAAGGAAAAAGCATTGACTACCTTGAATCAGACGATGGAGATCATTTTTCGTCCCAATCTTTCACAAAATAGATCTTGAGATCAAGACACACTTGTCAGACGATCACTTTTAGGGATGTGTGCCACATGGATTAAATATCTAAGCTTAAGCTAAATGCATACGATTGGAGCCTATAAGATGAAGGCAATACGACTTAAAGAGGTAAACCATAAGCAAGATGCATATGCTTGATGTTGGTTCACCTGGTTTGAATACTCTTGAATTGAATGGAAGGTTGCGTGACATTACTCATATGAAAAGCATCCATATTGTAGCTTTGAACAATTAATTATTTTTAGGGTGGCGTTATTTGCACCCATTTTTTCAGTGAAGAGTACACACTCTTTCAAAGGAAAAAAACATTGACTACCTTAAATCAGACAATGGGGATCATTTTTTGTCCCAATCTTTCATAAAATAGATCATGAGATCATGGCACACCTATCAAACAGCCACTTTTAGGGATGTGTGCTATGTGGAATAAATATCTAACCGTCTGATAGGTGCGGTATGATCTCAAGATCTATTATGCATAATATTGGGATGAAAAATGATCTCTATCGTCTGAATGAAGGCAATCAACAATTTTTTCATGTGAAAGAACATGTATTCTGGAAAGACGGGTGTGAATAACCCTCCCTTATTTTTATTCTTATTATGTTTATTTATTATTGATATTATTATATGTTAATATGATTCCATTTTTATCATAAATTGATGGGTACCTATGTTTGCGCCCACTCATTCTCTAAAAGCGCCCACATCTTAGACCCTTAGAAAACCATTGATTGCGTCAGATCAGATGATGGACGTCATGTTTCACTCTGATATTTCACAAAATACATCTTGAGATCATGACTCATCTATCAAACGGTCATTGTTTGATTTCATGTATCATAGATCCCCAAACAATGACCATAAATTCACGTTTAAGCGTGATGTGTGCCATATGATTTAAGGGCCATTTGTTTTGGGACCTATGACATATAGAGTAAAAAAATGACCATCTAATAGGTGAGTCATGATCTCAAGATTTATTGTGTGACATATCGGGCTGAAACACAATCTCCATCATCTGATCCAAAGCATTCAGTGGTTTTGAAGGAGTCTAGGAAGTGGGTGATCTTAGAGAAGGTGTGGGCGCAAACAAAGGTCTCCCAACCAAAATGAAGTATTTAATAGGAAAAATTAGAAAAATAACTTTACTTTTCAAACTTTTTAGCCTATTATACAAAAACCAAACTTTTTAGTTAAAAGGGCTTTTATGGTTTTTTAAAGCTCAGAGACCCGTGTGATGTAAAACACCTAATTATGAGATTACAACTTTATCCTTCTTCTCCCCAAAACCTTCAAACTTGTTTTCTTCTTCTTCGACAAAACTACCGGTGCTTTTTTTTTGTGAGCTTTTCTTGCCAAAACTCGGCGCTTTTGCTTCTTCTAGCTTGGCTTCAGACAGAGGGTTTTAGAATTGACGATCTCCTTAAAAGAGGGTTTCAGACAGAGGGATTTCTCCACCTAAACGCCATTAACGAACAACAAACGAGGTCCTCCGCTCAGCGATCCATCGGTCAAGACGAGACCGATGATCTGAGAAGAGAAGGAATTGATGTCTTCGCTCTTTTCGGATTTGAGTATCGAGAGAATCTTCTGGTCTATGGTTTTAACCTTGGAACTTGCTGCGATCAAGCTCAAAACAACATGAATCGAAAGCACGAGATTCGTGTCTTTTGATTCCTTCAATTGAAGAAGAAGGTGATTTGAAAGTAAGAGGGAGAAATCAGTTTGGTTGGTAATCGATTTACGGATGACGTTTGAAAAGGATGGCGGAGGTGAGAAAAGCTCCTGCAATTTTATCCCCCATTAGTAAAACAGTTTCGACGAGAAAAGCTTATCGGAAAAGAACTCTGGCAAGAAAACAAGTTTGAAGGTTTTGGACAGAAGAAGGGTACAGTTGTAATCTCACAATTGAGTATTTTACATCACACGGATCTCTAAGCTTTAAAAAACGGTGACAACCCTTTTTAGCTAAAAAGTTTGGAAAGTAAGGTTATTTTTCTAAAGTGCCCTATTTAATAACCATGTTATGTTGTGCATTAATGAAGTTTGCATAATTTTGACTTTTGCTATATTAAATATGAGTTTTGCTAACTTACTTGCGCCTAACCTCTATTGTTCTATGTAATATAAAGAAAAAATATTTTTTAATAGAAAGGAATCAAATGAGTATCAAATTTTGAATTCCTTTCTTTTTCATTTGTAGGTGGAATATATATATATATATATATATATATATATATATATATATAATTATATGTGGTTTTATCGTTCATATTCCACATCGTTGACTAGGCTCACCAGCAATTTTTTTAATGGTCGGCTCGCTTCTTTAAACAGCACCCAGTGGAGGGAAGAATAACTTACAGATAGACCAAGAAACTTTACCCTCCATATAAAAAGTATTGTAATTAATTTCCTTTTAACAAATAATTCATAATAAAAGGTTTAAAGGAATGTTGTTTGTTGTCCCTCTAGACACTTAAAAATTGATAAAAATTATATAATTTTAAGTTTTCTCAATCTTTCATACAATATATCTTAATGTGTTGGCCCACCTACAAGACAGATAGATGATAAATTCACTTGGCACACATTCTCAAAAAGTGACCTGGTCTCATTGCACGCCCATAATCACAATCATTTTTGGGAAGTGAAGACTATACAAAATCAAAATTTGAACATCTAATAGGTGTACTATGATCTCAAGATCTTTGTGTGAAAAATTGGGACAAAAAAAATGTCCATCCTTTGATTTAAGGTATTCAATGCCTCTCGCGGTGGAAATCGATTGCAAATACGGGTATTCACCTGTGACTTGAAAGTAGGGATGCAAGTTGGGTGTACTAAATCGAACTGATTCTGATTTTTTCGATATTGGGCTTGGTACACCCCATACTAAAACCGAACCAAAATGAATCGGTTTTGGTTCGATTCGGTATCTTTTTTTTTTCTGAAACCGAAACTTAAATATTTCAATTTTTTTGGTTCGGGTTCGGTTCAATGTGGGTATTTTACCAATTTTTTATTTTTAAAATCTATTTTCTCAGCTTTTTCGATTTTTTTCGATTTACTCATCCTATCACCTCAGATTTTGAATTTTTCCACCCTTAATCGAAACTGAACTGGAATGAGTTTAGTTATGTTCAGTGTTTTTCGGTTATCGATCTGATTCGGGCAGGTTAATTTGAGATCCTCGGTTTCCGATTCGTTATCGGGGGTGCGGTTTAGGGGTTGCGTCCCTACTTGAAAGCAATAAATAATGGTTTTCAGGCCTGAGGTCAAGAGAGTCAATCGCATAAAATATATATTACCCAGTGTTATAAAATAATAAATAAATAAAATATAATAATTGGGCGATTTAATGATGAGTATATGGAGAAAGGGGTCACCGACAGTCCACTAAACGTCTAAACCCCAGCCGACGTTTGACGCCAAATGATATGGCCATGCCCATGGCCATGATGACGTGGCAAAACAGACTCAAAACCACCACTGCAAAACTACTTGTTATTAAATAGCAAAACCGCCATTGCCAGGCACAAACAGCCAAACATGAAATTTGAGTGGCCCCCACACTCCACGTGTATTGATCTCAACCGTTATTTTTCCAGGTCGCTTCGCTGTCCATATATAATGAGATTCGGCCAATAAATATGTTGGTAGATCACTCTCCACTGCAAACTCCAAACTCCACACGTGACTCCGCCCCAAAAATAGCCAAACCTCCACTAAATGCAGCCGAGAATAGCTAAATTTAGGTTGACTACACTTGTGCGGGTAGTTTTATTTTCAATCCAAGATTCTTCCTTTCGATTTTACCTGTTTAACCTATTTACTATTTTAAATCCGATGATGGAGATTGCCTTTTATCCCAATCTTCCATTTAATCTATCACGATATCATGGGATTACCATTAGATGGTCAGATTTGATTTTCCATCATAATATCATGGGTTTACCATTAGATGGTCAGATTTGATTGTGCATGACATGCATTTCGTGAAGTAATCCAACAACCACATTTTTTTTTTTATGAATAACATTGAGATTGATGGGTCCTCACCATATCATTAAAAAAAATATACTAATACAAGCATAAACAACTAAGTACAAGTCGAACAAATAAAAAAAAAGAAAAACAAAATCCAAGGATCAAAGGGAGAGCTTTGGCATCGCCATTACCCTCACTCAGACCTTGACACCAAACGGAAAAATAAAAATAAAACTAGAAGCAAGAAAGCAGGGACTTAGACCAGGAGAGCCAGAAGCTCACCAAAAGACTCACAACAAAACTATCCGTTGAAGCAGCAAGACAAATGAAAAAACAAACCCAACCCACACCAATACAAGTCAAAGACTAAAAAACTAACTAAAAAGAATTAGTCCCTACTAATCAAAAACCATTTTCTCAGACAGTCCTGAAGAGAGTATGGACCAAAGAATTTCAAGCTCTTAGCCCACAAAAAAGTCTTAGCTAGAATTTTGTCTGCCAAAATAGAGGATTGGGAGTTCTTGTTGTCGAAAATTCTTTGATTCATTTCCTTCCAAATAAGCCACATAGCAGCAAAAACAAATAAATTTCAACACTTTTTTTTTTCTTTGATTGACCATTGACAAATCAAGATCTAAAAAACGAGCTCACAGAAGCAGGAATAAGCCACTGAATACCCCACCAATTGAAGATATAGTTCCAAATAGCCATAGAGTAGTTGCAATGTAAAAATAAATGCACATTGGTTTCCTCTTCCCTTCGGCACAAAGCACAGCTGTTTGACAGCTGAATTCCTCCTTTTTGGAGATTCTCCACCGTGAGAGCCTTGTCAAGCACCACAAGCCAAGAGAAACTAATGGTTTTGTAGGGTGCCCTAGTCTTCTAAATCCACAACCAGGGAATCTCCGGAGTCATTGCAGATGCAAGTAAAGAGTACATAGATTGTACTGAGAAGTCTTTCCCTATACTCAGACCACAGTAAAGCTGATCCCTATTATAAGTACTCGACAAAATGAAATTCTGTAATAATTCCAGCAACACAACTATCTCATGAATTTTATGATCGTAGAGTCTTCTCAAAGTCTCTAATTTCCAAGAGATATCACTAGAGAGGCTGATAATGGCAGAATCCTTGATGTTGATGTCTTTGCTGGGCATAATAGAGAAACGGAATTGAACTTGGAACGCAAAGAAAATTTTCCAATCCAAACATCCTTTCAAAAAAGAATGTCCGCACCGTTACCTACTTTAATGGATGCTCCAATTCGATAGAGTTGTCTACGATCTCCAATAGTTCTCCACGATGTCGAACCTCCACTTGAAGGAGCACCGTTAATGTCCCATGTGCTGCCCCTAGATCCGTATTTCTCGGCGAGAATGAGATGCCAAAGATTATCTCGTTTAGAAAAAAATTCTCCAAAGCCACTTAATCAATAAAACATCATTGAAATCCTTCAAATTGGTGACTCCCAGACCTCCTTCTCATTTCCTACAATCTAGGCGCCAGTGCACAAGATGGTATTTACCTTTCTCATCCATCCCCTGCCATAAAAAATCTCTTTGCATCTTTTCCAGCTAATTTCGAACCCAAACTGGGAAGGGAAAGAGAGACATGAAAAACACTAGTAAGGCCGCAAGAGTAGATTTAATTAAAGTAAGATGATTCAGAAAAGAGAGACATTTACCTTTCCATCCCTCGAGACATTTTCTAGACTTGTCTATAATATATTGCCTTATTTTCTTATTTGGTAACATCGGGTCGACCGGGAGGCAGAGATACATAAAGGGAAGTGACCCAGCCTTACAACCAATACCGAATGCCAATCTCTTAATGTCAGCTTGATACCAACCTATCCCCATAAGCTGTGATTTTATTAAATATACTTTAAGTCCATAAATCATTTGAAAAAAAAAAATGATATTTTTAATAATAACCAGTGCCTCAGCTTCCCCTTTCACAAATATAACTGTGTCGGCTGCATATTGCGAATGCTAGATAGAGGTGGAGTGTCTGGACGGATTGAAGCCTTTAAAGTAATTCAAATCAATAGGTCGCTACAGTAAAGCATGAAGACCCTCAATGACAATGATGAAGAGGAAAGGTGATACAAGGTCACCTTGGCGAAGACCCTTCTCAACCGGGAAAAAACCTTCAATAATTTCATTAACAATGATAGACATCCAAACGGAAGAAATATAACCCTTCATCGACTGAATCCATTTGTCCCTAAATCCCATCGGATGCAACATATAAAGGAGGAAATCGTAGTCCACATTGTCATAAGCTTTCTCCATATTCACCTTGAAATGAGCCCCTGATTTTTTTTACTGTGAAGACTATCAACACATTCATTGGCGATGAGCACGTTGTTGATTAGTTGACGACCTTGCAAGAAAATTGACTGAACAAGTGAGATGATAGACAACAATACTTTTTTGAGGCGGTTTACCAAAACCTTGGACATAATTTTATATAAGCCGTTTATTAGACTAATAGGCTTGAAAGCTCCAACCACATCCGCACCGTCCACTTTCGGGATAAGCGTTACAAAAGTGGCACTCATCTCTTTGCTAACGATACCTTTCTCATGAAATTATCGGAAGACTAGAACAAGGTCCTCTTTAATTATATTCCAGCACCTTTGATAAAAAGTTAACGGGATTACATCCGGTCCTGGTGCCTTGTCCCTAGGAAGATTAAAAATCCCAGATTTTATTTCATCTTTCAAAAAAGGTTCCTCAAGATCCTCCCTTAAAGAAATAGAATTGAAATCCAGGCCATCTAATTTAGGTCTGCTAACCCCTTCCTTTTTGAAAGCATTGCTGAAGTGTTTAACGAATCTACTTGCAATCTCTTCATGATTCGAAAAAGAGGAGATTTCAGATTGGATATGGGTAATTAAATTGTGTCTGTGTCTATTAGCAGCCAACCTTTGGAAGTACTTGGTGTTGTGATCACCTACCAAAACCTAGGAGCCTCTTGAGTTTTGCTTCCAGTAAATCTCTTCTTTCTTTAGAATACTATGAAGTTTATCTTTTTTGTGATAAAAATGTTGCCAAACACATCTATGTTCCAAGCGGTGAGAGAGGCTTTAATAGCTCTAATTTTGGGCATGAATCTACAATGCGTCCTATTGCCTTCAATTGGTGCAATCTAGGCTTCTTTAAAGACCTACAAGATAGAATGGTTTTCAAACCACATAAGCTGGAAATAAAACCTTTTAGGTTTGGCAACAATAGACTTGGGATGGAGAAGTAAATGGCGATGATCAGAAGTTGGTCTAGCCAAAGCTTCTACTATATAATCTCACTACAAAAAATAAGACTATTAGTGGCAGTCAAAAACTGCCGCTATTAACAAAAAACTACCGCTAATACCCTTGCCACTAATAGTCTTAATAGCTATTCTATTAATAGTGGCAGTTTTTTACAGCAAAAAACTGCTGCTAATAGTCTTATTTTTTGTAGTGTCTTAGAAAGTAGCATCCCAATCCGTAGAAATAAAAAAGTGATCCAACTTAGAAAGGGTAGGAATATCTTGCATGCTAGACCAAGTAAAAGAACCTCCCGAAATAGGCATATCTAACAAATCATTTTCAAAAATGAAATTAGAAAAACCAAAGGACCCACTTGCTCCACTCCTCGTCAAGTGACTTCTCTAAGATAAAAGTCTGGTGCCATTGAAATCATCGGCTATGTACCTATTAAAAAACAAAAAAAAACAAAAACAATCGATTACATTGTTTATCGTACATACTAATTCTTTGATAGGAAAGAATATAACCGGCGGTTATCTAGAAGTGGGAATGAAAATGGGTAAGTGGATAGTTATCTAGAAGTGGGAATGATATAGTGTTAAGCGCTATTTTCTAATATTTCCCTTCAAGTTGGAATGTGGACGTTGAGAACATCTAACTTGGAAGATAAATATAATCTTAAAGATTCGCGATGACGTTGCCGAAACTCGATTTTGCTTGTTGTTGGTCACCGCCTGTCTATAAAGTCAGTCCTTATCACATTCCGCTCATCTTGGAGTCTATCGGAACTAGTGGCACACTAGATCAGGTCTGTCATGATCTCTCCCACAAAAATTGAAGACGAATCATATGACAAGTCCCTAAAAATGAGATCATGAGGCTGACAAGTGTTCATTGAAAGGATAAACTCTAAAAATTATTTTTAAGAAAAGAGTGGATCGAAAAAGGTGTATGCCATTAGGGCTCTGATACCATAAAGAAAGAAATAAAAAGAAGATAAAAAGATTGAAGAGACAAATTTCCACAATCGATTACATTGTTTACCGTATATACTAATTCTCTGATAAGAAAGTGTATACATAAGATTACAAATATAATCGGCCGTTATCTAGAAGTGGGAATCAACATGGGTAAGTGGATAGTTATCTAGAAGTGGGAATGATACAGTGTTGAGTGCTATTATCTAATAGTACCATCTCGAGATTCCCATTGATAAGAACAAATTCGCATCTTTGAGCTTAGACCAGAAATCCTGCCTTAAACCATCAATCCTAGGACCATACACATTAGAGATGAGAAATAGATTCCAATCAGATCTGCATTTAAGGTGAACATAAAGATTATAAGAACCCTTAAAAAAAGAACCTTTGGAGAATTTTGAAGCGTCCCAAACCGATAAAAGTCCTCCCGACGCTCCAATGGAATCAATAACCTCCCAATCACCAGAGTTACCAAAGCCCAATTCTCCTATCACACCTCTGTCTACAGTTTGCATCTTAGATCCTTGAAGAAGAAGAAAATCAACTTTGTGGCGCCGAACCAGTTCCCTTATGTGACTCCTTTTCTCTAGGGCACCCGGCCCTCTGATGTTCCAAGATAAATAAATCATGATAACTTTGAGGTCCCTTCCCTCACAACTCCTTTTCCTGAAAACCAGATTATAGTGTCCAACCATTTGAGTTCTCTCTCTTTTTTGGAAAGTCTGAATCTCTTATTCGTAGTAGCCTCCGAAACCTGAAATCTAGCTTTCACCTCGATGAAGTCCATGATCTTAAGAAGATCTTCTTCTTTGCCTTCGAAGGATACTCCCAGGTTCTTGCAAAACTCCAATGCACTTTGAGCTCGGAGACATTCCTAGAGGGGGAGATCAGCTTGGTGGAAAGGAGGAAAATACTCTTCCTCCAACGTATTGTAACCATCCCCAAAATGAAGGTGATATAAACCCTGATTCGGCATCTCTCCTTCCTCCCCCCCGAAGCATCCCAGATCTGATCCGTTTTCAGAGACAACTAATTCAAAAAAATTCAAGTTTCTAGTTTGCGGAGGAGGTTCCAGAGGAACATCGAAGCCAAGAGGGCATCGTTGTGAGAAGCTATCCTCAACAAAACTGTTATAAGTATAATTCTCTTTATGGGCCGGGTTATTGACTATCGGGTTCAGGTTTTTTGGCTTTTTCCCGTCAGAAAGCGATAAAATGTCAAAAACAGACTGATAGAGTTTTCTGACCATTTTGGGGAAACTCACTACTTTTTGTACAGGGCTCACAAAAGATTTGAATTTGAAATTTGGGATGGAGCAAAATTCCTTACCTAACGGTAACAACACAAGTGGTGACTCCGCGGTGGGACTACTACAAAAAATAAGACTATTAGTGTCAGTTTTTGGCAGCCAAAAATTGCCGCTATTAACAAAAAGGCTATTAAGACTATTAGCGGCAATTTTTTTGTTAATAGCGGCAGTTTTTGGCTGCCGCTAATAGTCTTATTTTTTATAGTGGACTCTGAGTAAGGGTAGCATTGGTCCGATTTCGCTCAGCGATTCCGTTTGCTACAGATTTTTTCTGACCGAGTGAGTTGCTCTTGGGGACCGGAGCTTTCTGAGTGTCTTTCTTAACCCACTGCTGCTTCGGGGGGAGCGCCGCTGGGATCGGGCGATGGACCAAAAATCTGATCATCTGATGGTAAACTCATTATGTCAAGATCTATTATGTTAAAGATTATAGCGAAAAATTGTTCTTCATCATTCAAAGAAGTTAATAGTTTAAACATTTGAAACCCATGTTGAGAAGGAAAAATCCTGGTTTGTAAATATAGGTACCCAAGTTATTTAGCTGTTTGTAGTAAATATGGGTCTTTCTCCGTCGAGTCGACCCGTTGAAAGACCAGTCTAACCGGGCTTTTTATCGGGCGACACATACCGATGGGTCGGGTCAAGCATGAAGCATTTGATTGGAAAAAATTGGCTCAGGTCGGGTCAACTTGATTCGACCTAATAAGTTCAAGCAAAAAAGGAGGCTTTTGATTGGGGCGAGTCGGTTTTCAGGTCAAGTTAGTTTTTGGGGTCGGGTTAGGCATATACCCTTAACAAATAAGGTTGGGTCAAGGTGTACCATTGGGTCAGGTTGGGTTGGAGATATACTGTTTAATCATGAGTTAAATACCCACCGGGGTCCCAACTATCCCCCTATTTACCCACCGGGGTCCCAAGTTGATGAAATGACCCAGCAGGGTCTAAGACCCTCAAACTTTTCAGTTTGTGGGTTTTAAATTAAAATGAAAAGAACACGTGGGTATTTAACCGGGTTGGTTGACAATATTTGAGAAATAGGAAATGATCAATATGCCATTACTTAAAGACAATGGAAATAACCAAAATGCCCTTCATTTTAAAAGAAGAAAACGAAGCAGGATATGGTTTTCTTTCCTCTTATCTTCGTTTCAAACCCTCCTATCCTCTTAAGGCATTCGCAGTCGTCACTAGTTCTCGGTTTTCGTCGCCGTTGAGGAGAATAGTTTGTCGTCGCCCATTGCAAAGGTAGAGTTTTGGCCCCTGTTTCATTTTCCGTCTATTTTCGTCATCGGATCTCGTCGTCATTGAGGAGAAGAGCTGCGTTTTTGTCGTCGACCATTGCAGAGGTGGAGTCTCAGACCATTTTTCACTCCCTGACTTCTGATATCACAGAGAAACCCATAAAGGTTGATTTTAATATTTTTTTCATTTGTAAAACTCTAATCTATAGGGTTATGATTTTGGTTTGTTTCTATTTGTAAAACTCTAATCTTTAAGTTTAGGGTTATGATTTTGATCTGTTGGAAATGAAGTCCAATATTTAGGGTTTATGGTTATGGTTTTGGTTTGTTGGAAATGAAGTAGAGCCAACCAAGAGACAAGGGAAAAAGGAAAAAAAAGAAGAAAAACCCTCTGGTTGAATCTCTGGGTTATAAACTACTTAGATGATTATTTAGTCTTTTGTTATTCGCTTATATTCATCGTTTTTTAGTTTAAATTTTTTAATTTTTTTAATTTTTTTTTTCCCTTTGTCTGTTTTACTTCATCTGAAATTGAATCTACTGAGTTATGGATCCATGAATCGATTAGGTCAAAAAAGATTATCTCATGTCTAATCCATTTTTTGTGTAGATAGAGGTGTCAATCTCTTATATACCATAGTATTTTATTTTCTTAATTTCATGCTTTTGATAATCTGCAATCAATATGTAATTTGTTAGCATTTTTTTATTGGTAGTATGAAATTTGTTTGGTAGTATCAATTAAAGATTTGTTTATTTTTCAATTTTCGTCTTAGGACGTAAATGGATTATTATAAGTAGTTTTATTGATCTTAACTGTCCCCCTTTTTACTCTCCAACTTCTGATATTGCAGAGAAACCCATAATTAGAGTTTAGGATTAATATTTTAGTTTGTTTCCATTTGTAAAACACTAATATTTAGAGTTTAGGGTTATGATTTTGGCTTGTTGGAAATGAAGTAGGGCTTTACCCTAACTTGGTAGAAATAGGGACATTATTTTTGTCATATTTTTCAGTTTAAAATCCATATTGGGTAATCCAACCATTGCGAGCTCGAGGTCTCAAGTTTAATCACAGCCGATCCAATGGAAAAAATATATAATGGTTTTTAGCATATACCCTATGTTTTAGCATTATGTATAAATCCCACCCCTATTTAACTTATTTATAAAAAATCTCCTAATTTTTAAGTTTTTGTTTAAATAACAACTTGAATTAATGTTTTGTTAATTTCTATTTCTAGAAAACCAAAGTGCAATTATCACGAAAGTGCAATTACCCAACACGAGGAAAACACAGTGTAGGTGATAATTGCACTTTGTTTTTTTAGAGATGGCACATAACATAGCAGTAAGTTAAGGTGTTATTTAAACAGTGTAGGTGATTTGAAACACTAATTTTTAGAGTTTAAGCTTATTTTTTTCTTTTGTTCGTAAGTAATTATAAAAATCTGGGTTTGTATACTGTTACACATGACAAATTATCTTTCTGACCTATATCGTATAGATTGAATTATTTGTTTGAATCGAAATGTGATTTTTAATCTTTATAGAATATAAAACTATGATCTAGAAAATGAATTTTTTATTATTTTTTAGTTTTGCATGTGTAAAGACATGCTTCCATTATAGATTGATAAAAAATTAGAATGATCACAGCAGTGGTAAGTCATGATCAGTCTTTTAGAAGATCGTATCGTCAATTTATTAATTAGTTGGCTCTCAATGACATGATGAGTCTTTTATAAGACCGGATTGTCCATTTATAAGTCAGTTGCTTGTACAAGATATGATCAGATCAGCCTTTTATAAGAGTGTGATATCCCTTTGTTAGGTAGTTTCTTCTTTAGGATATGATCAGTAGTTTATATATAAGACACATCGTAGTTTGTATATAAGACTGTGATTTCCCTTCATTAGGTAGTGTCTTCTTTAAGACATGATCAATGTCTTCTTTAAGACATTAGGGTTTAAGAATTTATTTCTTTTCTTATTTGGCTTTTATATAAGATGCATCGTAGAAGTATGAAATAAAATACTAGTATGTCACTATATAATGAGTTATTTAATCTTTATAGAGTTGGATAATATCTTATATATTAATATATGTAGGCTTCGCATGCAGGTGCATTATGAGTATTGACACAGTTATTCTAGTATGTCACTATAATGGGCTATTGAAAGTCCAAGGAAATAATGTGTATAGTGATGGAAAATATAAACAGAGGCCGATAAGCCGGGATGCAATATATAATGAATTTATGGGAAAGATGTATGACTTGTGTAACTCAATGCTGGAGCAGATGGATCTAAGGTTTAGATATAGATACCCGACTACTGAAGGAAAATTTATTTTTGACATAGACAATGAGACCGACTTTCATGACATGATGACCCTATGCCCTATTGACTGTCCTCACATTGTCCTATATATTTATGAAAAGATCGTAAAGTCAAAAAAGGTCAACGAGCATAAAAGAAAGGAAAGTCTGGAGACAGAAATACTAGGGAGGTATGTGCTAGTAGATTAGAAGTAAATATAATTAAATTTATTTAGTAGTCAAACATTTCATGCTTTCTGTTACTTATTTGGTAGTGAGAAACCCAACGGCTCGCGGAATAAAAGTGTTGGATGTAATGAACGACACAACCTCTACTTAGACACAATGAAGAAATGGGAGGAAACTGAGACATTTGGGTAAGTCGATGAAGTTATATGTTTGTGCTTTTATTTAATATTAATTAAGAAATTATCAATAAGTTGACTGATATATACTGGTATGCTTTCGATCGTAGAATTGCTCATGACTGTATGTTTCCTAATTCAAGAGCCCATCAAGCTCACCGATTGTGCTATCAATCAGACCCATGATAGTGAGTATTTTACATAATTTTTTATATAATTTGTAATTATTTTTTTTATACACATAGTACTCAACCTCTCACAATACTTATGGTTTAGTTTTTCGTCTCCCTATTTCCGAAGAAAAGCGTGAACGGAGTACTAATTTTAAGTGGGTTGGTCTCTCATTTTCTTTAAAAAAAGATGAGTTTTATTAATGAGGACTCACATCCTTTGCTTGATACTTATGAATAATTTTATAGTTCCGAACATTCACGTTTATTTCCACATCCCCTCCCTGATACTTGTGTAGAGGAGAAAGTAATTGAAGAGGGGTAAGTATATGAAGACTGAAATTCGGTGAAATTTTTTTCTCCAATTCAGAGATGATTATGAATTGAGTTTTTGCATAATCATGTATAATATTATAGTCATATCTCATGTATGAGTGACACATTATATATCTATTTTAATTAAAGGAACGAGAGTGCTTCGCCATCTAAGACAGGGGTTTTTGGTTCAGTTAGTACCTAGAATTACAGTATCAAAAAACTATCAGGAGACAATGAGATTACTGAACATATAGGGTCAGATAACGACTCGAGTTATTCAGTTGGAGTGGGATTCTAGGGCTGAATTATTGAGAATAAATCAAAAGATGCAGACTTCAAAATTGAAGATGATAACTTAGAAGGAGAGAGATTCGCAAGGAAGCCGAAATTTGATAGGATTGGAAATACATCTTTGACTATCGGAAAAATATTTTCTTCTCGAGAAGAAATTCTCACTGCCTTGAAGAATAATGCTGTGCTGGAGAACTTTCAATTGAAACTAATAAAGAAAACTAAGAGGGTTGTTGCTACTAGATATGCGAACAATATTTGTCCATGGTGTATTCATACGAGTAGGGGCAACGTCGGTGACAATTCTTTCGTAATTAAAACAATGAATTCCGAGCACAAGCATGGTCCACTTAATATAGCTATGCAAAAAAAGGGAGGTCATCGACAAGCCTTAAGTGATTGGGTAGCTTTTAAAATAATGAATATGTTAAAGGACGCTACTGATTATGCGCCTGCCAAAATTATCTCTGAAATCTAAATAAATTGAGAGGTTATAATAAGCTATCGTAAAGCGTGAAAGGCGAAAGAGATAACATTGACTAACATTAGGGGGTTGGGAGTCGTCTTATGCTAATCTCCCTTCATATATTACAAAATTGCATAGATCCGATCCCGATGCCTTCACGAAACTATAATATTTGTATGATGACTCATTCCTTAGATTTTTTGGGGCATTCAGTCCCTCTATCAATGGATATAGAAGAATGTTGAGGCCCATAATTTTGATTGAAGAAACACACTCAAAAGATAAATTTTTCTGTCTGATGCTAATTGCGACTACTGTCGATGGCAACAACGGTTTGTTCCCCATTACTTTTGCTGTAGTTATTGGTGAAATAGAAGATGCTTGGAAATGATTTCTTCGATGTCTTCGAGAAGCGATCATGGATGATGATAGAGCAATTGTCATAATTTCATACCATGCGGATGCAATTAGATCGACGGTTCCAAAAGTATTTCCCAATGCCACTCATAGCTTTTGCTTCTTTCACATTGTCAAGAACTTTAGGGAGAAGTTTAGGAACCCGGCTTTGTGGAGTCAACTTTGGCCTATTTCTCGGGCATATGCCATAAAAGAACATGATGAGCTAATGATGAAACTTGAGGGTGTGAGCTCTGCTAGTGTAAAATATCTTCGGCAGATTAAACCATCGAGGTGGTCTAGAGCACTCTTCTATGGTCGTAAATACGATCTTCTGACTACAAGCATATCTGAGTGCTTGAAAAAAATCCTAGTTCATGCTAGAGGTCTATCAATAATAGCCCTTATTGAAGCAACAAGGAAGAAAGTTGTCTAACTTTATCATGACAGAGCTATAAAAGGTCAGAAGATGTCGAAGGGTTTAACCCCATACGTATCCGATATCTTGGAAGAGGCTGACGAAGAAGCTAGGTTTTATTAAGTTCTACCATCATCACCTAATGTTTTTGAGGTATCAACGTCGACATTTAAGGACAATATATATTTACATAAGAGGTCTTGTTCTTGTCGCTATTTTGACGTTCTGGGCCTCCCTTGTATCCATGTCATGATTGCCATTCGTTCGTTGGAGTAATGC
The DNA here is from genome assembly GCA_021018995.1 of Chloranthus sessilifolius. Taxonomy (NCBI): domain Eukaryota; kingdom Viridiplantae; phylum Streptophyta; class Magnoliopsida; order Chloranthales; family Chloranthaceae; genus Chloranthus; species Chloranthus sessilifolius. Next base: position 36,057,015 of record CM037597.1, on the reverse strand, counting down.
AGATCCGTCGATATATTGTGAGGAATGGTATACATCTGTACGGTATTATGAGACATATAGTAAGATAATCAAATTGACTCTAGACGAATCCCAATGGCACGTCAAGCATGTTAGTCTTGTTGTTCACCCGCCTCACTGTAGGAACTCCCCAGGTCAACCACAAAAAAGTAGGTTAAAATCCGCACTTGAAAAGAAACGGAGAATACATTGTACAACTTGTAAGCAGGAGGACACAATCGTTCAACTTGTCAAGGACCACAGTAAAAAAAATGCAAAACGAAATAATTAATTTTGCTAAGTGAGATATCTTGTAATAAACAGAGTATTCAATCTTAACAATGGTGAGGAATATATAATACATTGTAATAAGTAGCTATTGTAACTTGTTATTTATATGGATAATCCACTATTTTTCTTTATCTCCGATGTCTAATATATGTGTCATTCGCTGGAATATTTATAGCTTATATCAGTCCATAATGTTTGTAATAGGTTTTCTTATTTCTTATGTAAATTGCTTACTATGTCTCGCATTGATCCTTTAATGTCATATTTAGTTCTTGAATTTTACTCATGCAGGGGACAACTGAAGTTTAAAGTTTTATTTTAACTCTCATATAAGTCCTTTATTGTCTGTCCGCAGTATTTTATTGTCTCATACCAGCTCTTACAATGTTTGATGCTCTTCCTGTTCTTACTCATATATTGAAGGTGGATCTTGTTTCAAATATCCAAGTCTCCTTAAAAGTAAATGGGAAGTTGACGACAGACACAATCGTTGAACTTGACAAGGACCACGGTAAAAAAAATTATAGAAATTTCTAAGTGACATACTTGTTATAATAAGTAGGGTACTTATTGTAATAAGTAGGGTCTTGAATGATAAAAGTGGTGAGAAATATATAAAACATTATAATGAGTATATCATTGGATAATGTACAACTTCTATGAGTCTCGTGTTACTCATTGTACGACCATCGTACTTTGTTATGTTATTGGATAATCCACTATTTTTGTTCTCTGATGTGTAATATATATGGATCTTTGTATGGTCTCATATCAGTAATTTAGATATCAGTCCTTTACTGTTTGCACATTAGTACTTTATAGTTCTTCACTTTTACCCATGCAGGTCACAATGTAGTTTATGCTAAATATTAGTCTAATATCAGACATGTACTGTCTCACAACAATACTTTATTGTTTAATATCAGTCCTTTAATATTCTCACATTAGTCCTTTATACATTCAGATTACTCATGCAGGTCAGAACATAGTTCAATGCTGAAAATGAGGATGATATCAGTCTTGTACTGTCTCACCACAGGACTTTATTGGCTGATAATAGGCCTCTAATGTTCTCATATCAGTCCTTTAATGGTTCAGATAACTTTACTCTTGTAGGTCAGAATATTGTTTAAAGTGAAATACATGTCTAATATCAATCATGTACTGTTTCACATCATTACATGTGTTTGTCTGATATCAGTCCTTTAATGTTCTTATATTAATACTTTATAGATTTAGATTACTTATGCAGGTTAGAATATAGTTTAATGCTGAAAATGAGTCTGACATCTGTCCTATCTTGTCTCACATCAATACTTTATTATTTGATATCAGTCCTTTAATATTCTGATATCAGTCCTTTATAGAATCAAATAACTTTACTCATGCCTGTGACAATGTAGCTTAAAGATAAATATGAGTCTGATATCAGTCTTGTCTGATTTCACATTAGTACTTTATGGTCTGATATCAGTCCTTTATTGTCTTATCTCAGTCCTGTGACAATATACTTTGAAGCTAAATATGAGTCTGATATCAGTCCTTTACTGTCTCACATTAGTTCTATATTGTTTGATATTTGTCCTCTAATAGTCTGATATCATAAATATTAAATAATTGATATCAGTCCTCTAATGGTCTGATATCAGAGACATTAAATGACTGATACTAGACTATTAGATGACTGATATCAGTCATTTAATTGATCAAATAATTTTACTCATGCTTGTGACAATATAGATTAAAAGTAAATATGAGTCTGATATCAGTCTTGTCTGATCTCACATTAGTACTTTATGGTATGATATCAGTCCTTTATTGTCTGATTCAATCATGTGACAATGTACTTTGAAGCTAAATATGAGTCTGATATCAGTCCTTTACTATCTCACATCAGTTCTATATTGTCTAATATTAGTCCTCTAATGGTCTGATATCAGAAACATTAAATGACTGATATCAGTCCTCTGATGGTATGATATCAGAAACATTAAATGACTGATATCAGACCATTAGAGGACTGATATCAGTCATTTAATTAATCAGATAACTTTACTCATGCCTGTTACAATGTAGCTTAAAGGTAAATATGAGTCTGATATCAGTCTTGTGTGGTCTCATGTCAGTACTTTATGGTCTGATATCAGTCCTTTAATGTTTCAGATAAAACTAGTCACGCTTGTGATAATATAGTTTGAAGTTAAATATGAGTCTGATATCAATATTTTATTAAATGTTTGATATCAGTCCTTTGATGGCCTGATATCAGTCCTCTAATGGTCTGATAAATGTTTGATATTAGACCATTAGAGGACTAATATCAGTCATTTACTGTCTCACATAATTATTTTATTATCTGATATCAGTCCTCTAATGTTTTCACATCAGTCAATTAAGCTATTATAATGTCTTATATCGATCTCATACTAGTCCTCTAACATCTTTCAATCATCCTATTTCAGATATTAAAAGTCTAAAATAAAAATGGCAAAACGATTGAAGCAAGGAAAGTGGAAAGTTGATGAGGATGACCGACAAGTGATCAAAGGAGCAATGAACTATCGCAAGTTAGGCCGATGGTACGGTCAATTAAGCAGTGATAAGAAAGAGCTCCTCCTCCAACAAAGTTGTTTTAAATTTTTATGGTTGATTAGCGAATTCCTCACCCAATCTGGACAGCTTGTTCATGCCATTGTTAGAGGCTTCGATTTGGAGCACGAGACATTCTCCATTGGAGTGTATGTTGTTCCGTTAGTCCGGACAGACGTGAGGAATATTTTGGGCTTAAAAGTTGGCTCCCCTTCAACATTGGTAGAAACTTCAGTTCCTAAAGGTGCAACTACTTTCAGAGAGCGGTTATTTGGCAATGTTAGAGATCAGATCGAATCAGCCCTCGATTCACCTACCCTAGCCAATGTTGACTTCATCTGGCTTGCGAACTTGTACATGTTAGCGAACTTCCTCCTCCCCGAAATTTGCCATACGATCGATTGAGAATACATCGATCTCGCGAATGATCTTCGCATGTACAATGGGCACAATTGGGGCGATGTGGTTTACACTTACTTAATCGATTCCATACATGCAGCTATGCGTTCTCTAGGTGGTAAGAGGTATTGTGTGCTAGACTGCACTATTTTGTTACATGTATGGGCATTCGAGCATGTTCCTCAAATTTCATCATCGGGTAAAGTGAAGAATGCATGTAACGAGTGGCCACTAAAGATTTTGCGCTCCGATGCGAACTTCTATTTCGTAAGTTTCAGAAGTTCGAAGTACTATTCTATGAACAAGATCAATTACTGGATACAGAATATGTAGTTTCATATTTATCTCTACTATATCAGTCATTTACTGACTCTTATAAGTCTAATAATGTTTATGATCAGACCCTTAGAGGACTAATATAAGATATTTAATAAAGTACGGATATCAGACATTTAATGTTTATATTGATATCAGTCCATTAGAGACCTGATATCAGACATTTGATATTTGTGCTGATATCAGACCATTAGAGGACTGATATCAGACATTTAATGTTTGTGATATCAGACTATTAGAGGACTGATATCAGACAATAAAGTTTTGATGTGAGGCTTGATATCAGAGTCCTTGTATTTGTGTTGATATTAGACCATTAGAGGACTGATATCAGACAATAAAGTTTTATTGTGAGATCTGATATCAGACCATTAGAGGACTGATATCAGACAATAAAGTTTTGTTGTGAGACCTGATATTAGTCATTTAATAAAGTACTAATATCAGACCATTAGAGGACTAATATCATATATTTAATAAAGTACTGATATATATATGTCTGTTATTGTAGGTTGTCACTGGAGATCTTGAGCCACCTAAGGGACCTGGGCTTCATAAATCGAGCAGCCCAAAAAAAGAACCAAGGAAAAGAGAAATAGAAGAAGGAGATGATGAGTGTATAGATGGATAAAGTAATGAGGAAGAGGAAGAAGATGATGACATTGATGTCGATGAGTATAGTGTGCGGCCGAGATTGGTAGCAGTTGGCACTGGTTTTTGAGATTCTAAGGGAGAAAAAAGACTTCTTGCTAGATTGAAGCATTAGAAGTCGAGGCAAGGTCGATTCGATCCCTTCTCGTGGTCGTTAAGAGGCAAGCTCACTCGATCAAAGTTCTTAAACAATAAAATTTGTTATTATTGGGACGTGTTAAGACACTTGAGGCCGCATTAGAAATATACGAGAGCTCTGAGAATGGAGAGGACAGAGAGGGAGATAAGACTGGAGGAAGTAGATAGTTTGAGAGAGGTGGAGAGGGCCAAGAAGAGAGAGTGGAGGAGGGCAGCGAGGGAGATGAGACTGGAGGAAGTAGAGAGTTTGAGAGAGATAGAGAGGGCCAAGAAGAGAAAGTGGGAGAGGGCAGAGAGGGAGATGGCATTGGAGGAAATAGAGAGTTTGAGAGATGGAGAGGGCCAAGAAGAGAGAATGGGAGAGGGAGTTGATAGAAGGACAACTGAAGTAGAAGAGAGAGGAGAAGCGACTGCGAGAATTGTTGAAGGAGAGCAGGTATTTATTTCGAATTAAATATAGTTGCTCATGCAGTCCTCTATCTACTTTTATGCGACATTCTCATGTATCCATAACACCTATTGATAGTAACATTGGGGTTTGTTTAAATATAGGTATCAATGAAAAGGGCATGTCCAGCTGAGGTTAGCCTTGCTCAGCAATGCCCAGTATGGGAGAAAAAGCCTAAGTGACAGGGTGACATGACTACCTTGTCCACTAAAAGGCTAAAGACTAAGCTAAAAAAGCAAGGTGAACTAAAACAGAAGATAGGAAAAGGATCCGTAGATACCGAAAAAATGAAGGAAATATTGTCAGAAGAGTATGCCTCATTAGATGAGGCCCAGCTGGCTGCCAATATTTGGCAAAAAATTGATGATGCGAAGAAAATGGGAGTTATGATGGCAGAGGGTAGAAATGAGTTTGTCGCTTTCTTTTGGGGCTTGCCGAACGCAGCTAATAAGTAATATATCTTACTTAATCAAGTCGAAATATAATTTTTCATTTATTTGTTGATGAACTTCTCACAAATCTGATAATCGGTGTCATTTACAGATTGATGGTGACTAAGGTTGAGGAGCTCCAGATAACTCTCGCACTTATTAAGAGTTTTAGGCCGAATAGGGAGGTGGAGGTCGACGTGCTGAACATAATGATGATGGGCCTATACCGCAAATACAATTCACATGCTGTGTACCTTCTACCGATTATATTTGCGGTGAGCACTCCTCTCGCACACTCATTTCTTTGGATCCTACAAGTCGTGACTGGTAATCGTTAAATGAGTACATCATCATACAGGAATTACTGAAGGAGGAGGTGTTGAAATTTGAGGAGGCCCAAAATAATGACTCGGTATACCGTGAAATTAATGATAAGGGACATAAAACAATCGTTTGGGAGGGCGATGAAAGGTTTCATCATTTTTACCTTCCTTTCCTCAGAAAACCCTATTATAAATATGTGGTTGCCCGTTGTGCAACGGTAACTGTAATTTGTTCTTTTTAAAAAAATTATTATTCACTACTCATATAATTAGTATTCTATAATATGAGTGACCCTTCGCTAATCACGTCTTAGACATTACATCTATAGATTTTAATTTTGTTGCACAACGATTCTGGCTACCACTATGCATTAGTGCACGTCGACCTCAAAGAGAAAGCAATTTTTCTACTAGACCCATTGGCGAAGCAAGATCTCAGCATGTGAAAAAATCACACGCATGCCTTGGTAAGCAAATAAGTAGGTCATTTAATCTATTAATTTATTCCTCATCTATAGGTTATGTAGTTTGTGTTTATGTACTCATTTTATTTCAGGCCTCCCATCTCCAGCTGCTTTTATACCTGAATGGACAAGAGAATGAGCTCGAAAAAGGTCTACCGTGGCCAGTATTCTTCACTAAAGACCTCCCAAAATAACGTCGAGGGGTAGTGGACTGGGCACTATTCGTCCTGAAATACGCCGAAAACATAATGGCCGGGGGAGAAGGTAAGTTCCGATTTGGAGCGGAAGAGATAGTTGCTCTCCGAACGCAATGTGTGTCAGATATTCTAACGTTTTAGCCTCAAACATGTTAGTAATGTTATGTTGTTTTCGACAAATTGATAGTGGATGGCAGTGGTTTGTGAATTTGTGAAATTGTATGGTGAAGTTGTGAATTTGTGGATGACACTGGTTTGCAAATTTTTGAATTTGTATAATGAATTTATGAATTTGTGAATGACAGTTAGTTTTATACTCCATTATGTCTGTTATGAGTAGTTTTGCCAGAAACAGATATATTTATTTCATTAATGCATGTATTTATGAATAGAAATTAAATGTCTTAGATGTTTCACTACCTACATATAACATATTGCAAGTACTTATGATATTAATGTTGCAAATATTTTAATGGAATTCATATATCTGTCCAGTTGGCTAATTGTTAATTAACGAATTTGATTTGGATGAAGTCTTTGTCTGCTCGAGCCTGCTCGAGAGGAAGCTTCTAAAATCTTCTGATCTGCTCGAGTCTGCTCAAGAGTAAGACTCATGTAAGACAAATAAGAATTTTGAATGACTTGGTCTAGTATGAGTCATTTACTGACTCTTTTGAGTCCAAGTAAGACTCATGTAAGACATGTAGGCTCTGCATCTAATAGCTAACGAGATAAGAAAAATTCTAGTCTGATAATAGTGATGTACTAATACATCTCATCAGAGGCACTAAAAATTGGGTGATTTTACATGTCTGGGTTTGATATGAGTCCTGTATGCTCCACAACTCTCCTACACACGCGTGAGAGTCATATTGTACTCATCATATTCCCTGAAAATTGGGTTTTTTTAATGCATGGGTCCAGTACGCCCTCCAATATGCATCTTATAAGCCCAAGTCAAACTCATATGAGTCCTATATGGTCCAAGACTGATACTGCACTCGCGTGAGAGTCATGTTGTACTCATCAGAGGCACTAAAAATTCAGTGTTTTTACATGTCTGGGTCTGATACGAGTCATTTACTGACTCTTATAAGGCCAACTGTGTTTGATATGAGTCCTGTATGCTCTAAAACTCTCCTGCACTAGCGTGAGAGTCGTGTTGTACTCATTAGAGTCCCTGAAAATTGGGTTTTTTGAATACATGGGTCTAATACGAGCCATTTACTACATCTTATAGTTTGATAACACTGATGTACCAATAATCATTTTTCATGACTAGGTTTGATATGAGTCATTTACTGACTCTTATGAGTTCAAGTAAGACTCATGTCAGACCTGTAGGATCCAAATCTGATAGTCAATGAGATCAGTCATGTTAAACAGTGATAACAGTGATGTACCAATAGGGATTTAAATGAATTAGTTAGATATGAGTCATTTATTGACTCTTATAAGCCATAATGTGACTTATGTCACTCCTGTAGGATCCAAATCTGATAGTCAATAAGATTAGTCGCGTTATAATTTGATAACACTGATGCACCATTAACCAATTTTCATGATTGGGTTTGATATGAGTCATTTACTGACTCCTATGAGTCCAAGTAAGACTCATATCAGATCTGTAGGATCTAAATCTGATAGTCAATGAGATCAATTGTGTTAAACACTGATAATAGTGATGTACCAATAAACAATTTACCTGTATTGTGTCTCATATGAGTCATATGAGACCCACCAATAATTTTAGATAATTTTAGTCATCTCATCTGTCACATTCGTTATATGTATATCCAAAGTAGTCATACAGAAAGTGAAAAAGCATATAGTAGTACGCACCATTACAACAATATGGTAGTAGACTATTTACTTCTACAAATAAGTTTCAAGAAATTAAAAATAGTTCGATGTTTCGCTTGTAACAACGCAAAATTATTAAACAATCATAGATAAAGCTAACAAAATATGTAGATAACTCTAAATCAAGGAAGGCTTCCTTTTCCTTTACTAGTTATTGACATACTCACCTCAAATTTTTTGGTGAGCTCTTTAATCTCCACTGTCACTTTTACTTTTAAATCGTCTCTTCAATGTTCTCCAACTTCGACGTCGCCATCGGAGTTCGAGAACTTTTGTCCAACCAGCTAAAGTACCGACATTGATAACACGTAAAGTACTTACGCCTAGGATTCTTGAGAGAGTTTGAAACTCGTAGCGTTGATTACTTCTGACAGTAGCAAAGGGGACGAGCATCGTCTAAGTGAACCGTTTCATCGTTCCCGACGGTCGGATTTACGAATCCCGACCATTCGTCCTCCCATCTGAAGAACCCACAATGGTAACACTTATAATATTTATGGTCGGGATTCTTGTCAGTGTCTGAAAGCTAAAACACTGCTAATTTTTTACAGTAATATAGCGGTGCACCCTTTTCATCAATGATCTTCTTTTACAGATAATCTTTAATCCAATGTCCATGCATTCCACAACCAAAACCAAGGATCAAAATATCGAGTAAAATTTCGGCCAAAAACTGATAATTTGGCTGAAATTTCAATCGAAATTTTGATCATTTCGGCCAAAATTTTGATCCTTGACCAAAACAGACGTCCATTTCAGCTTCTCTGTATAAAAATTTCAGATACAATTACAACTAAATTGAACATACAGTAGAATAAATGTGATAAAGGTAAATGATAGTATAAGTGTAATTTAATTAAAAAACAATTTATAGAAAAAAATAAACTTAGAAATACTACATGATAGTAGAAGTCAAATAAAGTCTCAAGAGCTTATAGTTCAGTTTCAAAAAATACATTTTATTAATCATGAACACATTGATAAACAACTACATGTTAGATGTGGTAAGAGGAAAGTAGCATACGATATAAAAGACGGGATCATTTTATATCAAAATTTGTCAAGGTTTAGCTTCTCCTCTAAGTAACTCTAGCATAATCCCATCTTTAAAATAAGGCATATGGCATTGATCAAAATCGAAACTAAGCTCACGGGATGTGTAGTCAATATACTTTATCATAAAGACTCCGCAATTAAAGTAATTTGATTGATGCGGGATAGCAAGCGGTCTAGTAAATGACCAATCTCTGACGTCGATATTATCGTCGCCTTGTTGAGCTAGGATCTTAAAAAGAGAGTTTTTCTGTATTTAAGAACACTTAAATTTTATTAAGTTGATATATAACAATAAGGATCTGGAGTTGAATGATATACGTGCCAATTTGTTTACAATGTCTGGATAATGGACACTGTCACTTTGTCCACTAGACGAGTCTAAATACTCAACCTTCCTCTCCTTCATGTATAATATGAACAAAGACCAGTGATAGTCTCTATTGACGGAAAGATAAACCTGTTAACTCATGCATATTACAGGAGATGAGTGGCAGACTCTAGCAATAGTACAAGTACGAAGGAAGCACCTAAAATTTAGAGTTAATTACCTTATCACATTTGCTTATTTTATATCCTAGTGCCTGGGGTGAAGTCCAAGTGATAAGGATTTTGTTCGAATCGGCTTTATCTTTTGCCAGCGATTCTTTCAATTTCATCTAAACAAAATATGAAATAGGTTTAGGAGATAATTATAAATTTTAGGAAGTGAAAATGAAAATTGGACTCTTACGATAAAATAGGTTGAGAAGAAGTGACTCTTTATAAATTTCTTTTTATGATCGTTCTCTCGTTTCTTCATCAAGATAAAGTATGCGTCAATTGCCTATAAAATAAAGTCACATATCACCCTAATGGATATCATGAAATAAAGATATGTACTTTTCATAAAAATTGAATCATTTCTTTTTATGTCTGCTTTTTAAAATGTTGGCCTTACCTCACCGTCAAGCCAATTAGTATTGTAAACTGAGAACAAGTTCTTCGTCGTGATGGACAGTCTATCAGTCAAATCTCACGTCTGCAAAGCCACATAAGTTGTTAAGAGAAGAATTAAATTACATGAACTATAACTCAATAACTTTCAAATGGGCAAAACCCTACTCCACGGGGCCATCATTAAGAGCTTTATTTATATCATATTTATCATTATGTGTTAGTAGTTTCATAAGTCAGTGGAAACCGTCGTAGTCCTTCTATAGATAGACAACATATACAAATTAACAAATATTCAACTAAATTTAATATATATATATATGCTTGAACCTTTACATTAGCTAATTGACCATTCACCTTCAGCGCACCCTTTGGGGGTGGTCTCTTGGTTGTCGATTTAGTACAAGTCCTTCTCTGCAATCTTTCCTACGTGTATATCATACAATTAAATACGTTAGAAACTTATACTCTTAAAAATATAAAAATTATTAATTTCAGCATTTGCAGAGATCACCTTTTTTTCTTCTCCGGAGTTACTTTTGAGGGCTAATTTATTACCCACTGTGGAAGTACATGTGTTTGGGAGTGGATATTCGAAAGATTGACCTTGTGGAGTTGATTAGCATTTTAAAGTCTTCGGTGGTAATGGGGTTTGTGAAGAACTCTCAAAATCATTTATCGATGTCATTTACGGAGTAACTCGGCCTCTTAAACTAGCCCTCACTTGCTTATAAGTATCCATTATGCCCACCGACTTGGTTTCACTATTTCCAAGTGGTTCCCTTTTATTGTTATCAAATGTTTATGTAACTCTGATTTCCTCTATAGATTTTTCTCACATCTCCCTGAAAAATTCTCTATCATCGTCTTGTTTCATGGACGTTCAATTAGCAAACATCTCTGAAATCCGCATCATTTCATTGGTAAGAACAACGAAAGACATATGCTCTTCATTATCTACATTAGCAATTTCCCCCTCATCTTCTTTCGAGAACGCATATATCGGATGATCATCCTTATTACCTTTGAATGATCCATGAGGCAATTCGCTCTCTTCTTCTGCAAATGTTTCCTCACAGTTTCTCTTTCCATCATCTATCATCTTAGAAGTATGACTCGTTCCATCAGTACGAGAGTCAATAGTGATTGACTCTAATTTCATAGGCATATATGTATTTTGACTAGCCTTATTTTGTTTACAAGTATTCCGAGGGACTTGCACTTTTTCTTTACCTTTCACGTCACTATCCCAAGGTACTTACACTTTTTTCTTGCCCTTCATGTCACTATCCCGAGCGACTTCCACTTTTTCCTTGCCCTTCACATTGCTATCTCGAAGGATTTGCAACAGTAACTTATCAGTGAGATTTTTAAGACATTGAAATACATAACAATAATTTCTATTAAGTAGCTTAACTTTAAAATTGTTATCTCCAACTCTAACAATTTTAGGCTATTTCTTAGATCACTGTTTAACTTCTTCTGTCTTCGAACTTGATGAACAAGTTTGTTGTTTGATTTCTCCAACGCTGTGATGTGATTGTCTTGTTCTTTGGAAGACATTTCTAGAAGTTGAAGACGATTGAATTCACAACTAACATAATCATTAATCTCATCCTGAATCACGTCTTTTAATAATTCACGATCAGTGAATTCAAATTTTAAAATTATCTATAGATATGTTACCAGGAGGGTGAGACTAAGTTATTAGAAGAAGTGACTTCTTCATTTCTTCACAGCTATAAAATGGAATTGGTTGAGGTTGATGCCAATAATACTTTAGGATTATTAAGCTCTGTAACAGAATACTTTCAATGATGACTTTTTGCTGAGGTATACTTTGTATATCTTGGAAAATCATCGATAAATGAAGTCGGCGTTATGGTCGGGAAGTGCTCGTATGCCCAAATCTAAAACATATTAGAAACTAAAAATTTGTTAGGGAATATGTGTATTATGCGATAAACTGTGTACAAATAGATAACGTTCACAAAGACAATGGCTAACCTGCAATGCAAAGGTACATCCATCAAGATTAGTATGCACACCGCTCCTCTTAAAATTTAAAGCGGCATATCGAAGGGAGTTTAACAACCATGTATGAGTAACCCGTCCCCATGCAATTCTGTTAAAGTACTCAATATTATAGACTAATCTCACGTACGTCTCTTCAATTATCTTAGAGCTATTCGGTATCATAAATGTTGAAAGAATATGCAATAAGGTGAGACAAGTAAAATCGACTCTCTCATTCTCTATACTAGCAACAATCATTTCTTTTCTATTTCACCAGACACTAATACTCCCTACCTGACCAAAATATTTCATATAAAATAAATTAATGTCTTTATTTTCAACATTTGAACCTTCCCCCAGAGTTTCAGGGATAAGTCCAACATGTTTAAGACTAAGTAAAACGGACATTTCTAGCAAGAGAAAACTAACAGTAAGTCTGCCAATGGAGAACCTCTCAGACTCATAATCAAAATTTTCTATTAATATGTATATCAGCTCGTTCAGTGTAAGAATATCTATTAGACGAAGAAGAGGCTTTACTGCAATTGAACTAAGAGTTTCAAGTTTCACTGACGATAAAACAACTATAAGAGTAGAGACCCTAAGGGTAAAACATGTAATTTTATCCTCCTATGTACAATTTATAATATTACATTATAATTAATTTATGAACATGTGTCACAAAGATTTCAAAAAAATAAATGCATTTACAGTTTACCATGAGCGAATTCAACCATGAGACCGATCTTAGACAAATATGACCTTTTAAAAGACTACGAAAGTCTCATAACAGAGCTAACATAATTCATACAAAAAATCAATAAATATACTTACAACAATAAACATATTTTCCTAATATTAATAGTTATTTTTCCTAATAAACAGATTTCTCTAATATTAATAACATAAACAGTTTGTCGTGAGTGACAAAGTATAGAACGGAAATGGTCTTATATGAGACAGAAATGATCTTATATGAGACGAAAATGGTCTTATATGAGACGTAAATGGTCTTAAATGAGACGAAAATAGTCTTATATGTGTACCCTGTAGATAGGGTAAATAGGGGGATAGTTGGGACCCCGATAAGTAATTATCTCTAAAAATAAGCATTTATGAGTTTAGGGCAACATTACTACATTTCTATCTATCTCAGACAAGCATTTCATAGAAAGGTTAAGCATTTAAGGCATCATTACTATATTTCTATCTGCCTCAAACAACCCATTCATTAAAACAAAGATTCAGCATTTAGGGCAACACTACTACATTTGTATAAAACTCAAACAAGTCATTCACTAAAACAAAGGTTGAGCATTTAAGACAATATTACTACAACAGTATTTTATGAGTTGCTCTTATCAGTTTACCGGACGGCTGGAGATGTGCACGCAGAAAAGTTTAAATGTATATGATTAGAAGAAGATGAGGCGTCGACACAGTTGAAGGTTTACAGAGATGACAGCAGTAGACTTCTCCTTGTTGCTTCACGAAAATTAGCGGCAAAAGAGGAGGGTTAAAGAGGATCTCTGTTGATTGCTTTTAAGAAGATTCATATCTTCATAGAGTTTAAATAATGGAACAACACTCGAGTTTTTTGGTACTGTAAAATAAAGAGAAGCTGAAGAGAAGAGAACTCACTCGTCGGCAGGAAGAAGATGAATAGAAGAGAAAACATCAGCCTTCTTTGATAGTTATGGAAGGATGGGTGTTTTAGTAAATTTCTGTTATGATATTTTAGTCCTCTAATAGTTTAACTTAAAGAAAAGAAAAGACAGTGCAAATATTTTAGACCCTTCTAGATAAATAATAAAAGAAAGTTTAGGGTCAAGACCCTGCTGTGTCATTTCCATGAAGTTGGGACCCCGGTGGATAGATTACAAAGAGTTGGGACCCGGCTGGGTAATCCACCCTTTAATCATTTACCCTTCACCATCAGACAGCAAAAATATTTTAGCCCTAAGTAAAATGTAGACGTGTAATGTAGACGTGCACTGAAAACAAGAACCATAACTCACCTCCCCCTTAAATATAGGGGAGAAAAGGTAAATTTAGCTAAAGTCAATTAAATCCCCAAAAGCATATGGTTCAAACTTTCAATGCCCAAAGCCATTAGCTTTAGCTAAGGGGCACCGGTATTTGCAATGGAATATTCTATAAGGGCAACCATTGTTTTGTTCTAACGTGACAACCGTTGACTGTCTTGAATCAGATGATGAAGATCATTCTTCTTCATCTCAATCTTTCACACAATAGATCTGGAGATTATGATCTCCTATTGAAACCTCTGATGTGAATTATAGGTGGCACACATCCAAAAAGTTACCATGACCATGGGCATACTGTGTGAGAAGGACTTATTGGCTTGAATTTGCAATTGAAGATCTAGTCTCCGTAACCATAATTTTCACATTTGAAAATCTTTGACTGCCTTGAATCAAAGGATATAGAGATTTTTGGCCCAAGCTTCACACAACTGAGTTTTAGATCAGGGCTTACCCATCAGAAGGTCAGATTTTGATTCCATGTGATAAACATTCCCAAAAGGACTTATCATGGGCATACCATGAGAATGATTTCTCAAGTCATTTTTGGAATGTGTGCCACATGGAATTAATATCCGACTGTCTGATAGGTGAGCCATGATAAAAACATCAATACCAAAATCTAGTTGCAAAGATTGAATCTTTGATTGCATATATCTATACTAAAATAAAAATAGGATATTAGCATTTGCAATTGAAGATTTGGTCTCTGTAGCCGGAGGTTTCCAGCGTTAAAATTGTTGACTACCCAAAATCAAATGATAGAGATCATTTTTTGTCCCAATCTTTCTGAAAATAGATCTTGAGATCATGTCTGACCTATGGGGCAATCAACTGTTGATTCCACATGGTACAAATCCCCAAAAGTGACCATGACCATAGGCGTACCTTGAGAAAGGTTCTCGAGCCATTTTTTATGTGTGCCACATGGAATCAAAACCTAACTACCTGATAGATGGGCCATGATTTCAAGATATATTGTATGGATGATTGGGACGAAAAGCGATCTCTACCATTTATTTGTAAGCAATCAACAAGTTTAACGGTGTAGATCCCAATTGTAAAGACCGAATCTTCAGTTGCAAATACCGGTACCAACAATAATATATTAGTATCTATATAACATTTATTTTTATTTTTGACGGGAGTTTTTTTTCCCCGGAATCTGCTCAAATTCTAGACAAATACCCAAAATTTGAGAGAAGCCCACGTTCAGAAGTTATTTTTGGGAAGTGGGAATCGGAGCTTTTTTCCGAGTGACAAAGACGTTTGATCGTCCGAGCAAGGATTAGCTCAGATTCTGAGCTCAGATTTTGGCCGGTTAAGTATACTTCTCCTAATATATGTAGCCGATTCAAATCTCAACAATCAACGGTCATGAGGTATGTGTGGATCGTCTTCCCCAACCATCCATGGCAACAGGTAGGTGCATCGTCTTCCCCAACCATCGATGGCAACAGCTATGCGTGCATCGTCTTCCCCAACCATCCATAGCAACAGCCTCGATTCTAAAGACGCCTGTCTCTTATACATCAGATCCCATTTATTCAAATGCTTAAAACCCAAAAATAAAAATAAAACAAATTGCAGAAAAAGCAGAGGGAAGATGACGGTGAGAAAATATTGGAGGAATCATATCGCCGGTACGTGTGTTTTGCTTACCGGACGGCCACTGGACCGGTACCGGACAATTCCTAGCGTCGAGGCTTTTGGCCAGCCTGTTGGACCGTCACTTTTGTGACGCTTACCCCATTAGAATTTTATGTCACCGTTGGCAAGGCTCTGCGCAGGAGAAACACCTTTGAAGCTTCTTTTGCGGAGGAGGGACACCAAATGTAGCTACTGTGTTTCTTTATGCTGGTGTTCTATATATATATATATATATATATATATATATATATATATATATATATATATATATATATATATATATATATATATATATATATAAAACAGCTGCTGTGTTTTTTTTTTTTTGATATGAAGCTGCTATGTTGTATATATATATATATATATATATATATATATTAGAGTACCTTTAAATCCACCCACCAAGTCTTTGGGTTCACCCACCCAGAAACACATCGACTGCATTGAATCGGATGATGGAGATTGTTTATCGTCCCAATATTTCACGCGATTGATCTTTAGATCATGGGTGTATCATCAGATGGTCGGTTTTTTATTTCATGTGGTACACACCCTTAAAAGGGACCTTAAAATCAATTTTAAGTGTGCACGTGATGTTATGGTCACTTTTCTGAGATGCATGCAGCATGAAATAAAACACTGGCCGTCTGATGGTACGCCGATAATCGCAAGATCCATCATGTGAAAGACTGGGAGGATCAATCATTTCCATCGTTAGATTCAGATTGGAATAATAAACATCTCCAACATCTGAGTCAGATCAGTCAATGGTTCTTGTCCAAATAGTATGTGACATGTTATGCAATCTGGGCCGTCTGATTTAAATTTCATGATCTATAGATCCTTAGTAGATAAGATTGGCATAAAATATAATCTTCATCACGTGATTAAATATAGTCAAAGGTTATTATTTGAGTTAACGGTTGACAAAAATAGAACATGTGATAAATATCGTGTTTTGCTCCAATCTTATCAACTAAGGATCTATAGATCATGAACTTTAAATCAAACAGCCTAGATTGCGTTTTCACATGTCACATCTCCCTAAAATATAAAGTTCTTTAACTACGGTGCAATCACTTAAAAAGCGTGTGCATGTAATGGCTCCCACTTGAATATATATATATATATATATATATATATATATATATATATATATATATATATATATATATATATATATATATATTAGAGTACCTTTAAACCACCCACCAAACCTTTGAGTTCACCCATGTGGAAACACATCGATTGCATTGAATCAGATGATGGAGATTCTTATAGTCCCAATATTTCATACAATCGATCTTTAGATTATGAGTGTACCATCATACGGTCGGTTTTTTATTTCATGTGGTACACACCCATAAAAGTGACCTTAAAATTAATTTTAAGTGTGCACGTGATGTTAAGGTCACTTTTCTGAGATGTGTGCCGTGTGAAATAAAATACTGGCCGTCTCATGGTACGCCGATAATCTCAGGATCCATCGTGTGAAAGATTGGGAAGATAAATGATTTCCATCATTCGATTCAATTCAGTCAATCTATTTCAGCATGGGTGAATTCAAAGATTCATTGGGTAGATTTAAAGGTACTCTCTCTCTCTCTCTCTCTCTCTCTCTATATATATATATATATATATATATATATAAGCAACCGACTTAAATTAGATTCAAAAAAATCTCTGTCAAATATGTTCAACCTCATCTCGATTGGTTGCCCATAAATTTTGAGAGAAATCTGAGTATGGCATAAATCGATGATTACATCACGTGTCTACGGTCATAGTATAACTACTGATTGAATCGATTATGAGGATTTTCTGAGAGGAAGTTAAAAACAAAGGATTCTAAGTTTTGTAAGAATTTGTAAGGAATCTGAGTAACTTAAGAACGCATATGAGAAAATCAGGAATCTGAGTTTGCTAAGAATATGTCAGGAATCTGAGTGTCCAAGAATTTGAGCTTTTCTGAGAAAAACCAAGAAACACCTGAACGAGGCCTGAGAGTGAACGCTGATTTAACGCCTTCTTGAATGTTATGCGTGTTATGTGACACATACAAAGGCCACTTAATGCAAGTTACCCCTAGATTTTAAACCCCCCCCCCCCCCCCCCCCCCCCAAGGGAGTTTTTAAACAAAAAAAATAAAATAAAATTATTTATTCGCTTAGATCAGTAGTTAGTGATTAAAGTAAATGTCGAATTTTTTATTTTAACGTTTATTAATCATTGTTTCTTGTTTTTTGGTAGAATTTATTAATCATTGTTGATTAAATAATTTTTAGTTTTAATTTTTTGGTAATTGTCGTATCAACTTTGTACATATGCCAGTGGCATAACGAGGACCCCAATTTATTAGTAAGCCAATGTTCTTTAGGTGCATTCAAACAAGCTCCACATTAGTGCAGCTACTCCCTCACACTCTTAGGGCACGTTTGTTTCGTTGTAATATGGACTCTGTAAAATGGAGAATGCATGTAATTTTTTGATGCCTAGATTACATGTATTATTCACTTTGCATGTAATTTTTTAGTGTAAAATGGTTGTTCTTTTAGGTGTAAAATTTCCTTGTAAAATCCACTTTTTGATGTTTTTTAAACATTACACCCAAAAAACCTTATGTAATATATTGAACTTCATGTGCAAAATGGATATTCCCCATTCATCATTGCTAATATTCGACTTCATCGGGAATGATCGGCAGCGGTTCAGCCATGACTTTTCTGATGGTGGCTCTCATGAAGTTAGATTCGGCCCAACTGGTCAGTCCTAAAAGTAACTTAAAGATTTTTATTTAACGATGAAGAGTCCAGAACCCCCCCCTCCCGCCATCAGATAATGTGGCTCTACCACTAATGATGGTAATGTCTGATGTAACATAGAATTATGGTAATGCAATCTTCTGTGGCGTTAGATGACACTATAAAGTGAGTACAAATCACGCTTGCTCACGAGTCATCAACGACAATTTGGAAGATTGTTTTCAGCATAGTGAACAAATTTGCATGCGGCTATTTGGTTGGGCAGTAATTGGAAACCCAACCAATTAGGGTACTATGACTCGAAGCGGCTTCATACTTGAGGTGTAAACGGAACCCAAAAGAAAATAGAGAAGTAAAACAATTTGCCAATTGGAAACCCATCTTAGCTATGATTTTTAATTATCTAATTAGAAGAGTATTTTTACATGAAAGTTGCATTTAAAATAAATGATAGAAAATAAAGTTGGAACCAATATAAGAAGTGAGAAGAATTAGACCAACACCACCATTGTATTCATCATAAAAACAAACTTTGAACGCATATAAGGCCTACAAGTGCACCAAATTCTTTCAGAAAAGCTAAATTTAAACCCATATAAGCCCTAGTAAGTATATACAATAATTGTTGCTTTATAAGGATCACCAAAGCAACTGCAATCTAAAGGGCCGCTGAACTCGGCACAGAGTCGTCATCACTCTCGGAATCCATTGAACTTTCAAAATCATCATCATGAACTTCATTCATTTCTTCTTCGATGTCCTCTTCGCCGTCCTCATCCTCCTCTTTTTCATCTTCTTCTACATCACTAATATTATCATCTTAACCAGAGCTGAGTATATCTTTACCTCTCCCGCATGATTATTGGCGCAACGCTCCGCAGACGTCATGTAAGTTTCGACATCGATAATCTCAAGGGGGGTAGACACGTCTAGGCAAAGTTATTGGGTTCGAAGCGTGTGATTCGACATCATCCGCCATTCCTGCATGATTACAAAATGGGCCAAAGACCATCTTTCACGCAAGTTGAGATTTATGATATAGGGTAAACAATACAACATTAGACAATGAAGGGAGATATTTGTCTAATAAAATACCATCAGTAGCTTTCATAAGAACAAAACAACATACGTCAAATGATAGACAATGTATAATTTTCTTACTAAAACCAAATCGCACTGATAACAATGAAAATCACAAAAACTACGACTACCCCGAGACTAGGGCTATCACGAACGATGCCCTTCCCAAAGTATATTTGTGAGGCTTTCATGAAATGCTCGAGCAATTTCTCTCTCCGCACTCATTTGTGATGCGCGAATCTCCGCATCAGTAACTACGTTGTCCTCATTTGGTTCAAATTCTCACTCACATCTCCATTCTTTGAATACCGGATCCGCATCGCGGTAGGTATGAATAAAATTGTGTAACACGCAGCATGCGATGACGATCTTCACTTGAGTAAGTATAAGTTAACGAGCCTTGCACGTGAGGATGGGAAAGCGTATTTTCAACGCACCAAACGCACGTTCTACCACATTTCTCAATTGAGAGTGCGATTGGTTAAATAACTCTTTAGGGTTTTTTGGTGGGTTATTGCTATTGAAATCTCTTAAGTGGTAGCAAGTTCTCTGATAAGGCATGATGAAGTTATCATGTTCGCATACCCACCATCCACAAGGTAATATTTTCCAATAGGAACGGTCAACCTATTTTGTGGGCGTGAGAGCGCATTCGCCAAAACTCTTGAATCTGCTGTCGATCTCTCCCAACCCGCTAGCACGTATTGGAACCTCATGTCAAAGGAAACCGCAGCAAGTATGTTCTGCGACGTAAATTGCTTGCGATTACGATACCAGGGGTGGTCCTGTTTTCGTACCCATGTAGTAACGTATGTACCGTCAATGCCTCCTACACAATCCTTTGGACAATAATACCATTATGTTAGTGTAAGGATGGATCCAGTGCAATCGAATGTAATTAGAGCATTGTGCTATCGATTAATTACGCTTACCTTAAAGTAAGGATAAAATCGTGCATCATGCTCTATCTTTGGTTGGAGAGCAGCAGTTGTAGGGACGACAGTATCACGATAGAGCCTTAAAATCGCCTCCAAGACAGCATTGAAATATTCACTAATCGTTGATCCCGAGTGTTGGAATCAATTTTGTGCTACTCGATTATTTGTATTATGAGACAATATGAGCATAAATATCGCCACCTGCTCTTCCACAAGTAGGTGCCTTGTGTTGTGTAGAAGGCCCCTATCCCTCAAGGCCGTGCATAGCTCCAAAAAAATAGGCACCTACATTCGCGTGCACCTATGTCCCATTAAGGCTTCTTGCACAAACATGTGACCAGTAAGTATGGAGGTATGGACGCGTTGTCTACCACCGCGCATATGACTGATATAGTAGCAAGCTGCGAGCATGATCATGCCCCCCGCCATCATTATCGTGTTCTTTGTTTCAGGGTCAATGTCATCCATTTTAACTTATGTACTATAAAGGAAAAACATGAAGTACGAGTTATATAATGAAAGAAACGATATTTTCTGTGTCATACAGAAGGCGCAAACATAAAAAAAGTACAAGCGAAAAAAAAAGTGCAACATAAAAAAAAAGTAAAAGCACCCAATAACCCCAACTTAGAGAGGGAAGAGTGGTGACTAGAACTCCATCCGCTTGGCAGGAGCTAAATCTAGGAACGTCTCTGCAAGCGGCTTCTCTGACAGAGGATAGCAACAAGAAAGGTATTGGATTTCGATACGTAGACCTACCTCACTCAGCTGATCTAGGATAGGAACAAATCGCTCGCTTAGAGTAGGTTTAGTCCTAAGCTGCTTGAGTTCTTCGACATATCCCTCAATTGCTTCTACCAGTTCCACCTAGGTAAAATCTCTTCCTTCGTGACCTAGAAGGAGAGTCATGCCTATAACATGCACTCGTCTGGTTTCGTGATGAGCTGTCCTGAGTGTTCTGGGACTCAGTTTGATGTGATTCCTCATTCGTAGGAATTGGCGGGTCACCCAAACTCTGGGTCCCAAATGACTCTTCTTGAGGGGCATCATTGGGGTGATAAACACCCCTACCATCCACAATACTATCGCAGAAAGTAATAGAGAGACTCTCCCAATCTTGTAGAGTTTTTGTTCAATAGGTTTTGGCCCATGGAAAAACCTGCGAATTGTAAAGATCCAGTGATTAATATCAAAGATGTGAGCATGTTATTCAATTAATGGATTGTAATATAAGGTAATGGAGAATTTCACCTGCTCGTAATTTAACCACACGTCGTTCTCCGCAGTGACCCTTCGTAGGTCATGATCCCACCCAAAGACACTTTCCCCAATTCAGGTTTTGGCATGCGAATAAGGTTTTTTAATTATCCTAAGCCGATTATATAGATTATTTTTCTTCACTGGTACCCGTTAGCACTGAACTTGGGTAACAAGTTTAGTTTCAATTCTATTTCCTCCCAGGCTTGGGGATGGAACGTCCTGTCCTTATTAGAAATTCTACGACCTAGCTGACACTGCTTGACCATCTCGTTCACCATCAACTCCTCTAATGCGTACATCCAAGTATAGTTATTTACTGGTCTCCTTCGTGGGAGTGGAGGGTTACCACTTAGAGCAGATGATGACATTTCTACTGAATCAATGTAAGGCTATCAGTGTCGTTAACAAATTACATACCTAAGGATATGACTATTATCAAAATTTTGGTATGAAAAAATCATTAGTCCCTTCAAAAAAGGTTATGGGCCAAGTATAAAAAAAGGAACGAACGATGTTTTGTCATTCCTGCCCTCACATATGTGCTATGTGAAACTAAACACACATCTCGGGTTTACCGATGATGTAACTTTCGTGGAGGGTATAAGAATCTAGTAGAGGATAGCTTCAACATGTATTATTACAAACTTGAATCTTAAGGAAAATAGTTAATAAACAAAAATAATAGTGAACTGCACACTACAAAAAAAAGGACTTTTGGAGACTGTTATTGGAGACGGCTTTTTGAAGTCGTCTCCAATTACCATTTATTAGAGACGACCACTTCAAAGGCCGTCTCGAATCCTTTTATTAGAGACGGCTATAGCCGTCTCCCTATATAAAATAACATATAAGATATAATCATGATGGTCTTTGTAAGGTTTACTTTATATATAGGCAGGTGAAAACTTTAGAGACGACGTGAAAAACCATCCCAAAAAGTCTCAATAACACCAATAGAGACGACTAAAGCCGTCTCGAAGAGATCATGTTTGGTCGGTCGTTATATTTTTTTGACGGCTGCAAATAACTTCACTCAGCTAGGCCTTATATATAGGCAATGTTGACAAATCTAGCTTCATGTATGCAACTCGTCCGGAGGTTACAACTCAATCTCGTTCTCTCTGATCTCCGAGAGGGAAAACCAAGCGAAACTCTTTCTCCTTCGTTCTCTCTGTCTTTGAAATCATGAAACCCTAATCGATCTCCCAAATTTTCTCTCCAATCTCCCACTCTCTTAAAAAATTAACGAAGCTAGGGTCTCGATCGGAATCAAGGGTTTCCAGAGATCTCTATCTAGCTCTCAATCACTCTTCCTAACCCTAATTTCGTTTGAAACTGGTGTTCTATTCGTATTCTTCATTTTCGTATCGATTAAAGCTTGAATTCGGCTTGGTTTTGTTCCAGATCTCGGTTTAATCGGTGTGTTCGTGTGGATCTTTGGAATCATTTCATTTGATTTTGTTTTTGTTCGCGTGGATACATTGATTAGGTGATTTTCGAATTTAGAGTGATTTTGATCGGCGTCAAACTCTCAAATCACTCTGTATGAACGTAATTTCGCTGTCTCTGAGGTAATTTTCAAGATTTCTAGTGATTTTGATCAACCTGAAGCTCTCAATCACATAGTATGAACATAATTTTGATTGAAACCAATGTTTTTCTGTGGATCAATTATATTATTCTTAGTTTAAGCTTCGATTTTTATTCAATTTTTTTCTCTTCTGTTTGGAATCTCGTTTTTATGGTCGTGTAGATTAAATCTCTATGATCTCTCAAAAAAGGAGCTGATTTTTTCTAATTTCATGTATTGATGTAGTTAGCTTCAATTCAGAGATTTTTTCTTTCACAACTCGAGTGCCATGAAATTAGGGGTTTTTGTCATATGGTGAGTGGATCTAGGGTGGGTTCTCGATCATCTTCTGCCTACAATTTAAAACTTCAACAAGGTTCAAATCTGCTGCGATTTGAGCACACCTATGCCATTTTTTTGTCCATTACACATCAACAAGGTACAAATATGTTTCTATTTGATCTCAATTCTAGACTTTTTCTCTGTTTTATTTTAGTTTTGATTCGTTTTCTCTTATTTTTATTATTGGGGAATGGATCTATCAATTTATCTCCCATTTTATTTTCTTATCAACTTGATCAAAAGTGAAAATGAGATCCCATCAAACTTTAATTTTTTGTACCTGTTATAAATTTAGGGTTTTCAGTCTATTTCACTTCATCAGATCGGATTTCATTCCCATCTCGATCATTTGTTGCCAAGTTCGATTCTACGAGAGGAGGCCAAACCGTGTGGACGGTATCTTCTAAACATTACTTTTACTTCTTTTTCTTTTTGAAGTTTGATTGATTTTTTTTAAAATAAATAAATAAAATTTTAGTTGCAATTAGAGGATGTCTATGATATGATTCTAATTTTAGATGAAGGAGAACAGTTTGCTAGCAGCAATCATGGGTTAGTATTTATTTTATGCTTATCAGCTATGCAGTTAGTTCTCTTTGAATGTGTAATCCTGTCTCCTATAGTTCCATCATAATGATAAAGGATGGTACTTAGTCCATCAATAGATTCAAGAGGTTTTACACAAGCAACCCTACAAGACACAAAGTCAATAATATCTGAATCACTTATGAGCACACTCAGTCAAAATATAAAGGATGGTACTCAGTCCACTCTACCATACATATATGTGTGTGGAGTAGAGTAGTCATAACAGATATGATTCTATGTGTTTTTTTTAAATAAAAAGTTCATATTCATAATTTTGTTTTATCAAGAGTTCTTCATCTTTGATGTCACAGAGTTACAATTAATGCATTTTCGTCGAAAGGTCGTTCATGTCAAATAGTATGTAGACCCTTAGTAAGGGAATAGTTGGTACAAGTGAGTACAACCTTTACATTTAACATTGAAATGTCAGGCACTGGTACCATTACTTTTGTAGTTGTAATATGCTATAAATGTTCATTGCTGTGGAGATCATTTATGGTGCTGAAAAGATAAAATTAGATTCATTTTAAACTCCAGTTCAAGTTATTAAAATTAGATTCATACTAAAATTGTAAAGCATGGTTGGCTTATAGTCTATAAACTCTAACATATGTGATGAGTTGGTGAATTGGCCATGTTGAGCAGGTTATGTTGCTTGTGTTTTTGTCTTGTAATAATATTTCACTTGTTTTGTTCTTGGTTTTATTATTAAAATTTGAAATTTGGACATGTTAAAGTTTTACCTCATCAAATATTACACTTAACTACTTTTATGATTATCGATCAAACTAAAATGACTGAAAGGGATATGATAATGTTTAATGAAGTATGGTCACCGATATTGAGATTGGTGACAAAGTGACATGACAGATATTACTGAGGTATAGTTACTGATAAACATCCCACCCCCCTACATATAGTCCTTGTTTAAACTTTTGATTCTCTGCTTAAACTTTCTGCACTTGAAGCTTAGTAACTCATTGCTATTACTAGTTTATATTGGGTAGATCTGACGATATCACAATTGTTTTCAAGAGATTGATTATACCAAGGAAGCTGCTAATGCAGAACTATTTGCGAGCAACTTTAAAGACATGGAATATGTAAAGGTCCTAGCAATATACTAGGAGTACACTACACCTCAAGTTTATCCTCCCGATTCTTCGAGTTTAAATAATTAGCAATTGCTTGTTGATTATCTAATCTTTTGTTTAAGAAATATAGTTTACTTTGAATTGTAGGTTATGACAATGGATTATGTCCCAGGGATGAAAATAAACATGATAAGAGGTTTAGATCAGTTGGGTGTTGATCGCCAAAGGTAAATAAAACCTTGTGTCATTCCTTGACATTAGTATAAAGTTTTATGTTTTATCAATATCAAGAAGATAGTTATCTTTTTCTCCCATATGGTTGAAATAACTTTGATCTTGGCATTGTTGTCTTCGCCGGTTGGGTCGATATGCTGTAGAGTCTTATTTGGAGCAGATTTTATCTCATGGTTTTTTCCATGCTGACCCTGTGAGTCGCATTGAAGACTTGTACTTAATCATTGCTTGCTAGAGGTTGATTAAGTAGCAGTCTTATTAGGATTTTTATCAAAATTTTGAAATTAGAAAGTGGAGTAAAAATCTGGCCTCTTCTTCTGTTAAGGTATCCTTACGCATAAGTAATGTCATCATGTCTCCCCCAAGAAGATATTCCATGATGAGATACAACAATTCTTCATCTTGAAAGGATCAATAAAGTTTGACAATGCAAGCTCTGTCAACCTCAGCAAGGCGATTGTGCTAAGCTTTAACATGCTCCACCTGTAATAACCACAAATTAGAGAAGCATAAACCATGTGGGAACCACCACCAATTGGTCTCCACAAACTAAATTTTGGCGGTTGCTTTGTTGGCAACCAATGACAGTGGTTTTGGTAGTTTAATTAGAGATCCTAATGGTACGACTGTCTTAGAATTTGTTGGGCCAATTGGTGAGGCTGATTCTACCTATCTATGCAGAACCATTTGTATTACTAGACAACCCTAAGGAGTCAATTAATGTCATTAGATGGGTCGATTGGTGAGGCACTATTGTCTATTTGTAATGCCTATGCCTCGAGGAGTCAATTAATGTCATTAGATGGGCTCATGATGGCAAGCCTTCCCCATGGAGAATTGCTCCGATTTTTTATCAAGTATTGGTGACCTTGCTCCTTTTGTCACTTTTTCTTCTAGCATGTACTAAGGGAAGTTGGTGCTTTGGTGGATTCTTTTTTTTAGCAAAGATGGAGCTGGTTTGGATAATACTATGTTATGAATCCTTCCTCTTGATGGCTAGGATTGTAGGTTTTCGATTTGGATTTCATAACGTAAAGTTTTCATCTAGTTTGTTGCCGCGCTAGGGTACCCGATTACTTTAGCTCTCTTCCTTTGTCCATAGGTATTCCTACCATTGTAAAACCTCAAGTCTCATGATGTTCTCTAGTGATAATACCTGGCTTCTACGAAGCATCTCTGATTTCTTGAGTTTTTTCATTGCATAAACGTGGCTGGTGGTCTTTTCTCTACAAAGTCTCACCTACACAATTAGATCAAATGTTTTAAATGGAAAATCCTATGAATTAAACATGTTTGAAAAATACTTAGATATAAACTATAAACTGTTATATTAAACTATATGTCGACTCTTATGTGCTTCACCATTTCCTCTTCTCTCCCTTGTTAACAACTTGATGTCATAAATTTTGTTAAGAGGGTGGAAATAGCATAGCATCCTCAGTTGTACTAACTATTTTTATCTAATCAATGGGTAATATGAGAGAGAGAGAGAGAAAGCAGGGATATGGTGTTTAACAAAATTATATGCCCTTAATGGCAGGGTAATGAAACCTCTTACGTCAAGGTTATTTCGAGTCTTGCTTGCCTGTGATACTAACTAGCAATGAATGGGAGTCCTAGATAAGGCGAGTCTGTGATATTGACTAGGAATTATATAATGTTAGTTATGAGATTATTGCAACAATTAACCACAACAGTTTAAGTTGGTATTAGATACCTAACACAAATTCCAGGTGATTTGATTTATGGGTCACTTGGATGTGTTTTCATCATGCATGCCCGTGTGATTTAGAGATGATGATGTATATCTATATATGGATGGTGTCATTGATTTGGACGAAACAAACATTTCTATTGTATGATTCAATTTTACTAATTTTTAAAAAGAAACTATTATTCAACAGAGAGAGGGAGAAGAGTAGGAATCTGAGTTTTCTCATATAATAAGCTAATTTTACTAATTTTTGAAATGACGGAAGTAAACCAAGGCATATGGAACAACTGAAAAGCGTGGCCGCTTGGGGCAAAGAGCACGGCCCTGGTGGCCTGCCACTTGCAACATTTGAGTAGCGCTGTGGTTCAGGTTGGGGAAGGTTGTGTTACAATATTGGGTAGGGAGTCTGTTAGGTTGAGTTGGTTTGGGTCAAGAATCCAGGATTAGTTGCCCCTTTTGAGATTTCGATTGGCCCAAGACAGATTGGAATGTTGGACCTCAACCCAACCCCTAGGTTTGAGTACTCTTAAGGCCTCCTTTGGAATTTGAGAAAAGCGCCCAATCTGAGCATTTAAAAGTATTTTCAAGTCACTTTCTGACCTTTTGTGTTTGAGAGCTTTTTTGGAAAACTGTTTTCTGAGTTTTTTCAAGTGAAAATGATAGAATGATTATGGAGCAAAGCAGTCAGAAATGCTTAGATTTTAAGCTCAGAAAGCTGAGGGCAAACTACACCTCTAAACCAAGAAAATGAACTTTGTTGGGGAAAAGTTCATTTTCATCAAGTGATCCGTGAACCCAAGGACCTTAAATTAGGTAAAAATAAAAGCTCTGAATAAAACACTAGCACCACCGTACCCATTAACGGTAAGAGATCTGATTGGCCATTTTAATCATTCAATTGATAGCAGAAAGATTATACACATGGCACTAACGTGCATTTCGTGAATATTTATATTTATAATGAAAAATCACAATTTGGAACGGTTCGGTTGCTAAGTAAACTTGGCCCAACATGGTTTGGGCCTTAAACTGAAGCATAATCAACTTCAGATGCATTATGGCGGTCTGATTGATGGGTTGTTTTCAATCTATTGGTGAAGTAGAAGAGAGGGTCTAGTTGTGAGTCTCGTGGATTTTCTTCTCCCATTTTTCATTTTTAGAAGTTAATTACAAAAACCTCATTGATTATTTTTGGTTTAATGAATGAGTTTTGTTTCTATTTGTGCTTTGATTATAGGGATCTATTTGGGTAGCATTTCTGCATTTGCATTTAATTGAAATCCAAAAAACTCGAGAATGACAACAAAAATAAGGTATGTTTCTAGTCTTTGTTATTGTTTTTGGATTCTAATTCATCAATATTTCTAGTTCTTCTTCTCCATTTCTTCCTTTAAATGTCAATATCTATATTGAAAAGTTTATATTATTGGGTTTTTTTTTTCTTTTCTTAGATTTCTTATTGGATTTGATATTTAAATCTTCTCATTCTCTTTTGTGAGAAGAAAATAGAGATTTTAGAGATGACCTTCAGGAATGACAAGAAAAAGGTGTGTCCTCCTTTAACCTTTATTGGATTCTAGTTCATAAATATCTTTTTTTTTTTTTTCTCCCTCTTTCCTCTATAAAGAACCAAATATTGTGGACCAACTTTAGTTTCACCCTTTGCAACCAATGGATAAGATTATTTCCTTTTTTAGAGCTGATATGAGCCAGCTTTTGTGTTACAATTGTACTTTCCTCTTGCAATATCACTTACTTTAGTATGAAAATATCAGCATTTATTGGAATTTTAGTTTTTTCTGAGGATCTGGCTAGTTCTTGATACAAATTATCTGCTAACAGTACTTTCCGCTTGCAATATCACTTTCTTTAGTATGAAAATATCAGCATTTATTAAAAGTTTAGTTTTTTCCGAGGTTCTGGCTAGTTCTTGATACAAATTTTATGCTCAGTTAGTTTTTTAGTTTTTGGAAACTGAAACCAGAATCAAAAGTTGGCTTTGGTTCAGTTTCAGATTTGAAAAGATTATAGTTTTGGCTCATTAAGGATGGCTATCAAGTGAGTGCCATTAAGGCCCGGCTTTCATAGTGATGCTTTTGGATACACAAAGTCCTGTGGTTGTTGGTAGGTGGCATCTTTAGTTTGGTTTTTGTTGGTTATAAATACCCATATATTTTTACAGCGTTGAGGCCACTTGTTTAAATCGTGCTTACCTATAAAAAAGCCATTGGTTTCTGTATATTCTACTATTCTTAAATTACTTTATTTACTCCTCTATCTCTTTAAGCCACTCTCTCTCTCTCTCTCTCTCTATTCAACGCATGTGTACTTTATAAAGGACACGATTCTCAGACCATCATTTGAACACCAAAATGGTGTAAGGTTATTTACACACCTTCAATGGTTTGAAATGTGGGTGATCCGTACAACCAAAGTGATAGATCATAGATTGAAGTGCAAAAAAGCCCCAAAAATGATGTTTTAGAGAGATTTAAACCATCTGATCTGTGGACTATAATATCAACCATTTAATAGTTTAATGGCTGATATTAAAGTTCATCAATCGGATGGTTCACATCCACTTATAAGCATGTTTCTTTGAGCTGAGACATATTCCAATGATAGATTGCCTCTTGAATGATTTGAAGTGAAAAAATATGCGCCACATGGCATAATGACAACTCACACTTTAATGTTGTGATATAAAAAGTCAACTTTAATGGTGTACGATCATTTAAACACCATTTTGGTGTTTAAATATCAGTCAGGAGCCATTATCCCTTTTTTAAGTAGTTAGTGAAGAACCAGCATTTCGAACTTGCCTCTGCCTGCATGTTCTACTTATGGGTGTTGCATTTATAGATTTTAATCTCCATTCTATTGCGTATGCAGAAACAAGTATGGGTTCAGAAGTCAGGTTCTGGTTCTTAATATTTCTTGAAAATGGTAAGCACTTTTACTCTTTGAATTGTTAGTTTTTCTTCCTCTTGAATTGGCATTTTTAAAGAAAATTGCACAGCAAGAGACTTGCCTTTGGATATATGGAATAACCTGAACCTAAGTTGCTACCAAATGCTTCATTTCAGACAAACAGAACAAAATTTTGAACCATATAATGTCCTCATCGACTTGATTCGATGAATTACTAATCGAGAATTATTTATCCGACAGGAAAGATTCTGATATTTGCTACGGTACAAAATTCGAATTCAAAATGCTATTATTTTTCACTTTCAAACTTAATTGGTAAAAGTTAAAATGGATTCAATAAGAGGATCAAGCCTTTGTTAGATGGTCATTTTTGGGATGCATTGAAGGAAAGATAACTAAGCCCCACGGGATTTGATCCTTTGTGATAGAAAACTCCTTGAGTTGACTTGGACCCTGGAAGGATAAACTTTTTTGCTTTCGTTGAAGATTGACACATTTGACACTTTAGAATAATTTCTGCTTGTCTGCCATTATGCTTCTTCTTTTCATATTAGAATTTTTCTTTGCTTTCCTGTTTTGATTCCGACAATTGGAATGCTTCAGTTCCCATAAACAAAGTTAAAAAAGAGTTTGAAAGGGTAATGTAGAAGACAAAATAACGGCTCTCACAAATTTTATATTGTTACCTTAATTTGGTGAGATACTACTAGTTATGGATGATGTGTTTATATTGTTCCCTCGAGTCCCATGCAGAAATGTACTACAGAAATAATTGATCTTTTTTAACTCTTTTGTGAGTATAAACTGAATAGTATGGTGAAAAAGAGTTCTTACTGTCAAAATTGCTAAAAGTGTTAGCCAGTGCCTAGGCTTAGCCCACCCCGAATCGGGTCTTATCCGAGCTTGTGCTAACCCCAGGGTTTCTCCTTAATTAGATTAGGTTCAGCAGTTCGATTAGGGCTCTAATAGACCCAATTTTTTTGAACCAAAAAACCTAGGTCCGAACCCTATACCCTGTTTGTAATCGGGCAAGGCTTAGACCAGGTGATTTTGGGCTCAGGTATAATTATTAAGGCCCAATCTGGCCAGTCTTGGTTGGACTGAGGTAAATACCCATACTTTCCTTGATAATTAAAAGAATACTAAGGGGTTGTTTTATAAAAGAGCCTATTCCAATATAAGTTTTGTTGACAATGTTCCGATAGAAAGTGACCTTTGTAATGCGTTGTCGTCTGCCTAGTCATTGATTTTAATTCACTTGTTTGTATGGCTTATTTTGGTGGAAGCAACAATTCCCTTAGTATAAATTGCTTATAAAAAAAGTAGCTTTGTTGGTTAAAAAAATGTTATAGAAAAGTCGTATTTTCATGTTTGTGGTACTTTCTTGCATTATTGATTACACTGTAATGAAAGCTTACTTAACCATCAACCTTCAAATAATTCAGGTTGTCCAGTGGTTCCAAGAATTGTTCTCTCAAACAAAGTATAAGGAGGCTGCAGAGCTTGCTGCAGAATCTCCACAGGGAATCCTTCGCACTCCTGATACTGTCGCAAAGTTTCAGGTATTTGAGTTAGTGGTTATTTTTCTATGGTTCTTCCCATTTGCTACATAACTTAAATTATCAGGGAAATGCATTTCCACACCCAAATGATCACTACAGGTGGTGCTCACACTTGGGCTACTGGGTATGGGGGTCAAGTTTACATAACAAAGAGTTGGAAGTAGCATTTCTATGTCATTAGTTGTGAATGTTAGGATGTCATTGCAATTTTTTGGCTGATATTATTTCCTTCCTCTTTTTTGTTGGGAGTTTACTTTTTACTGCTTCAAACTGAGATAACTTATAAAAATTTCTTTAAGTTTGTCATTTCATGCTTCATTGATCTTCTAGATGGAATTCTTCCATTGTAAGAATGGAAGTAGTTACCACATACCAGTGCTTCCCGCCATGTCTATTGTTCAACATCTTTGAACTGGAGAAAAATGCATTTTTAAAACTGCTAATTGATTTTTCGTTGTGCAGAGTGTTCTTGTCCAATCTGGGCAAACGCCGCCACTATTACAGTACTTTGGAACGTTGTTAACCAAAGGAAAACTCAATGCATTTGAGTCTTTGGAATTATCCCGCCTAGGTGTGAATCAGAATAAAAAGAATCTTTTGGAGAATTGGTTGGTTGAGGACAAGCTCGAGTGTAGTGAGGAACTTGGGGATCTGGTGAAGGTGAGATTGGAACTTTTTCATTGATTATCAATGATTTGATTATAGGAGTTAAGTTTACCTAGAAAATTTACTGGCGCCCATTAATTTTTAATTTATATTTTTCTCTGAATGGTATTGAAATCAATTTTGTCTAAACATGGTTGCCTTCTGAGAGTTATTTCAGTTTTTCTATTTGAACTTTCATAGTCTTCTTATCCCTCCCCTAAATTTGTTCGTTTCTATTGTAGACTGTGGATAATGACCTTACACTGAAGATATATATAAAGGCCAGGGCAACCCCAAAAGTTGTTGCAGCTTTTGCGGACCGGAGGGAATTTGACAAAATCCTCATTTACTCAAAGCAAGTTTGGCATGTGCTTCCTCTCTTGGCATTCTCTAATATTTGGTCAACACGATTAATTAATACAATTCATGTTTGAATTGTGTCAAGAATTGATTCCTCAAGTTCGCTTATGTTGGAGTTGTGCGCTCACAATTGCTATGAGTTAATGCAGGTCAGATACACACCAGATTATCTTTTCCTTCTGCAAACCATTTTGCGATCATATCCCCAGGTATAGCACTCATTTGGATGAATTTTTTGGTCAATTTACATATTTTCCTTGTCAACCATTTGTTGTACTATGAAGTATGGAGCTTTTTCGGTTGATATGATCTACAACTAAGGTGTTTGGAACTTGTTCGGTTGATTTACACTTTTTTTATACAACACTTAGAACTTTGTCTTTTTGAAAAATCACGATTTTTCACATTTTAAATGTATTTTTTTATATGAAATTTTTAGATTTTAGATTTGCAGCCCTGTTTGCTCATTGCTTTCAGAGGGTTGGGCAGGTCTCTGAATCTTTGAAATTTTAGAGCCTAGCGTTAGGCTTGGTCCATGCACTTATATGGACTCATGGTCCATATAACCAGTGCTCTCTCTCTCTCTCTCGCTTTCTCTCTCTTTTATATATATATATATATATATATATATATATATATATGGTTTATTGCTAATTTTTTTTTGCCTTTCTGTTGCTGCAATAATGGAGATCATGGTTAATCCTGGTAATTCCTTGTATTTCATATGATGTACGCTATGACGGAAAAAGTGATAAGCATTAGAAGACTTGGCCATCAGTTCAATCCATGATGAACAGAGATTTGAAGATGCATGGAAGTTGGCTCAACAACTTGAGATCTTTATGCTATGCATGTTTCTTTTGTAACACTGTAGCAAGAAAAAATAGGAGTCGTTCCTTGTACACATAAATTTGTTGTGAATGAAATGACGGTGTAGTGAATTAAAATTTACTTTTCTAAATGAGCTTTGAGCATGTTAATGTGTTTATGCTAATGTGAGTATGTAAATGCAGGTTATAGATTTTCATAAAAATAAAATTAAAAAAAATGCAGGATATAGATTGTATTGCTAGGCAATATGGTTATTGGAGTAAAAAATTTAAATACTATTAAAAAAAATAATAAAATTATTGGAGACGGCCAAAAGCCGTCTCCATTAATAGGCTATCACTTATTGGAGACGGCTTCAAGCCGTCTCCAATAACATCAGATCAATTATTGGAGACGGCCAAAAGCCGTCTCCAATAACAAGAGATGACTTATTAGAGACGACTTTAAGCAGTCTCCAACATATCTTTGGAGACGGCTTATGGTTGTCTCCAATAACCTTGACTATTAGGGACGACCCCCATTTGGTCTCCAAAGAAAATGGAGACGGGACTATTCGAGACTACATGAAAGCCGTCTCCAACACTATTGGAGACGGCTTAGATATCTTTGGAGACGGTCAAAAGCCGTCTCCAATAAACTTATTTTTTGTAGTGGCATCGTAATCTTACGTCTACGTTGGTAGGTCACGTAAGGGTTGAAAGCGTTCTTCAATTTCTCTGTCCAAAAAAATGTTACATGATAAGTATAAATGTCCAGTATAAGAGTGCTTAAAAATAATTAAATTACAAAACTACCTTCTCACACAATTACTTGACCAAAACTTGCATTGAATCAAGATATTTTGCGTTGGATCTTGATTGAAATAAAAAACACACATTGAAGCAAAATATTTTTCAAAATAAATATTTATACAATAAAAAATAGTTTTGAAAATGCTTTATCAAAAACAAAAAATTCGACCTAACCATTGCCATAAATTTTAACCACACGCAAAAAATTTGATAAGAAATTTGAATTCATTTTATCAAGTAATATTTGATATCTCGCGAATTTCTCGATATATTATATATTGCAATAAATGGAATATACCGTAATTTTAATTTTAAATTATCTTTATAACAAAATATTTTTCTTTAAATGTGATATTTTAAAAATAATGGGAATGTCATTAATGGTGATTAATAAACGATTGCTATTTGATTAAAGAGAGCTATTTCTCTTTGAGCATTGATGAGTATATGTAGTATTTCATACATATGAGCTTAACCATTTTAGATGATGTATAAAGTGCGGTTAAAGCAGCTACAAAAGTGATGCGTATTTTAGATCCGCCTGTTTGAATCGTGATCAGATAAAGATGAGACATTAAAAAAGAAAGTAGACCCACGAATGGGTTTAAAAAAAAAAAAGATCCATTTGATTAAAAAGAAAAAAATCTAAAATTTATTAGGGTTTTAACTTTCAATCCCGTCACTTTTATGTTTAGCCTATTTTGAAGTGTCAAACGGAGTCAAATTGATGCAAAATTGGTCATATTTGAAAGCTTATCGAAGTAGCTTTCCAACGAGCTAAAAAACGTGTAATTCTCACAAGTATTGAAGAAGTTATGATCAGTTTTTGGAGGCTGCACATAAAGTGACAAATTTTAAGAATCCTAATTGAATTAGGATTAGTATCTTTTATTATTTTATTTTAGAAAGTAAGAGTTATTTTTTTTATTAGAAATAAGATTAGTTTCCTTATTGTTTTAGAACTTTATTGTTTTAGAAGAATTAGGATATTTCTTTTATTTGAATTAGGAATTAGAGTTATACTAGGATTTCTAATTTTATGCATTGGTTAGCCTATTTAAAGGCTTATAAACACTTTTATTATTAGTTTTTGGTTAATGAAAATTGCTTATGCAAATTGAGAGTTCTAAACTTTCGTGAGGGTGTGATTCTCTCAAATCGGAGAACGATTCTTCGATTCCCACTTGCAGTTTGGTGTGAGGCCAACTCTTCTTCCATTTCTATCATCTTTAAATCTACGGTTTGCATAAGTAGCGTAATCCTAATTATTTTATTGATCTTATAAAAGCCCTAAATCAATATTTTGTTTATAATTAATTTTATTAGCCTTTTATTTTCGTTTGGTATTGAGAGAACCCGCTTACGAGTTCGTTCGACGCCCTAAAACTATCGGAGATCTAGCCATTTATAAGAACCCTAGTCTTTTAGATCTGCGATAGGGAACGTACACGAATGTAACACTATTTTGGGCCGAAATTAAATCACCTAATTGAATTTCTAAAATTTTCGTGATAATTTGTTATGAGAAATTGTTATTTTAATTGATTAAATTAATTTCAATCCTAATCTCAGTTCTAACATTGCATTTAGTAAGTTCCCGCATCAAATTGGTATTAGAGCATCAGTTTAGTTTTAGGGTTTTAGTGCTCATATAGGTTTTAGGTTTTTTTTTTTTTTTTTTAAGTTAAAAAAAAAAAAATCATTATTTTCGATCCGTCTGGCTTTTGTCTGAAAATTTTGGTCTGTCTTTTGTCTGAAAATTTATGTCTACCTTTTTGTCTGCAACTTATGTCTGGATTTTGTTTGAAAATTTTCGTCTGACTTTTGTCTGAAATTTTCGTCTAGCTTTTGTCTGAAATTGTTCGTCTAGCTTTTTGTTTACATTTTTTTGTTTTTATATTTTTTTTAAAGCTTTCGTTTAAATTTTTTGTTTAGCTTTTGTCTAGCCTTTGTCTAACTTTTGTCTTACATCACTTAGTTTCATAATTGCATGTCACTTCAATCTTATTGCATTTTATTTCATTAGTGTGCACGTCTAGTGTTTGACAAAAGTCCTCATCCATTGTTGGTTCATAGTGTGTCTTTTTAGTATTGTGTTTGTGTCAAGCATCATGTATGAGTCACTTATACGTCACCGTGAATTCCTTACCTGTCATGAAAGGGTACTAGCCAAATAAGGAAATCACTACACTCCAAATTCTTGGCAAAGTCCTAAAAATTGTAATGAGACTAGAGTTAGGGGATACCCTCATCATTGTGAACTCGAGTATGACCCTGCCGAGAAGTTTATTAAAGCTATTCGGAAGGAGGTTCCAAGTTTTGAGGGATGGTTGAACCCCAAAACCTTCGTGGAGTGGTTGTCTAGTGTAGAGGAATATTTTAATTGGTATGGCGTACCAAATGAGTATAAAATTAGGATAGCAAAAACAAAGTTGGAGGGTAATGCCAAAATTTTTTGGACTCACGTAGAACATCGTATTGAATCTCTTCGAAATAAATATATCTCCACATGGGAGGACATGAAGGTAAAACTTATTGAAAAGTATGTTCCTTTAACACACCGTCACCTTCTTCGGAGTTTGAAAACCAAGACGGATAAGTGTCCTGATTGCCTTAAGTGTCAAGGGTTTGGACACTTTGCATACCAATGCCCCACAAAATTTCCCACTCATAATTTATCGACTAAAAGAGTGAGTCCTAAGGAGCCGAAGAATAGGGAAGTGAAAGAAGTGTACGACCCTAATACCGTGCTGAGTGAAGAGGAGATAAAAGAAGCTGATGAAAGTCTAGTTTGTGTTAAAGAGACGTCTATTTTCCTTGTGAGTAGTGATGTTGAGTCACTCACACTTGAACCAATCGAGCCACTTGCTATGAGTCATTGGTACCCATAGAGTTGGGCGCACACAACTTGTTGGTGCCCATTGAGTCGAATACATGTGAGTCCATCGAATTGGGTACACAAGAACCATTAGAGTCAATTGAATCGAGTACCCAAGAGTCTTTGATTTTGGTTGAAGCGAGTACACATGAGTTAATCGAGTCGAGTGTACATGAGCCATTAGTGCCCTTTGCATCATTCACACAAGAGTTATCAGAGTCTGCATCCACTTTTACATATTGCATTCATGAGTTCCATGCTGAGATTAAGAAAAGAATTAATTTAAAGAATGAAATACAAGTTCTCTGCAGATTCTCATAGACGGTTCAAAGAATTTCAAAAGGGTGATTTTGTGATGGTTCGAAATAGACTCGAGCGATTCCTGCAAGGAGTTGTAAAGAAGTTACAAGCTCACGGTGCTGGACCCTATTAGATCTTGAAGCATGCCGGTTCTAATGTTTATATCTTAGATCTTTCGCCGGATTTGGGGATTAGCACGACTTTCAATGTGGAGGACTTTGTTCCATTCTATGGCCCTTCAACCATCCCTACCAACCCCTTTGAGCCTTCTACATCTGATGAACCAATAATTTCCCTACCCACACCACTACCCCCACCTACTTGGCAAATTTGTGAGATCATTGAAGATGTACTGGAAGATCAGATTGTGCCCACCAACCAAGGGGGACTTCAGAAGTATTTGATCAAGTGGAAGAATAAGAGTGACTTAGAGAGCACGTGGATTATACAAGCGTTTCAGCAGATTGACCCGGATCTTTTGGAGCTCTATCACAACCATGGGAACGTCCGATTCCAGTCGCTTCCGATCGAAGTTCCATATATATTGTCTGTGATGGCGACCGTGAAAACTCATGCTAACCAAAGTTCGAGGTCGAACTTTTTCAAAGTAGAGGGGATTGATGCGTATTTTAGATCCTCCTGTTTGAATCGTGATCAGATAAAGATGAGACATCAAAAGAGAAAGTGGACCCACGAATGGGTTTTTTTTTAAAAAGATCCGTTTGATCAAAAAGAAAAAAATCTAAAATTTATTAGGGTTTTTAACTTTCAATCTCGTAACTTTTATGTTTGGCCTATTTTAAAGTATCAAATGAAGTCGGATTGATGCAAAATTAGTCATATTTGAAAGCTTATCGAAGTAGCTTTCCAACGAGCTAAAAAATATGTAATTCCGATAAGTATTGAAGAAGTTATGATCAGTTTTCGGAGGCTGCACATAAAGTGACGAATTTCAAGAATCCTAATTGAATTAGGATTAGTATCTTTTATTATTTTATTTTAGAAAGTAAGAGTTATTTTTTTTATTAGAAATAAGATTAGTTTCCTTATTGTTTTAGGACTTTATTATTTTAGAAGAATTAGGATATTTCTTTTATTTGAATTAGGAATTAGAGTTATACTAGGATTTCTAATTTTATGCATTGCTTAACCTATTTAAAGGCTTGTAAACACTTTTATTATTAGTTTTTGATTAATAAAAATTGCTTATGCAGATTGAGAGTTCTAAACTTTCGTGAGGGTGTGATTCTCTCAAAACGGAGATCGATTTTTCGATTCCTACTTACGGTTTGGTGTGAGGCCAACTCTTCTTCCATTTCTATCTTCTTTAAATCTACGGTTTGGGTAAGTAGCGTAATCTTAATTATTTTATTGATCTCATAAAAGCCCTAAATCAATATTTTGTTCATTATTAATTTTATTAGCCTTTTATTTTCGTTTGGTATTGAGAGAACCCGCTTGCGAGTTCGTTCGACGCCCTAAAATTATCGGAGATCTAGCCGTTCATAAGAACTCTAGTCTCCTAGATCCGCGATAGGAAACGTGCACGAAAGTAACACTATTTTGGGCCGAAATTAAATCATCTAATTGAATTTTTAAAATTTTCGTGATAATTTGTTATGAGAAATTATTATTTTAATTGATTAAATTAATTTCAATTCTAATCTCAGTCCTAACATTGCATTTAGTAAGTTCCCGCATAAAAAAGATTCAAGAGTATAAAAGCTAAAAATTGGGTAACTATTACTCATAGAAAATCCCAATGATTCAAGATGGTGACAAGCACAGAGACACTACCTTTTGTGATCAAGTGACGGTTGATGATCGATCAATTGTCTAAATTTTATAAGACCTAATGACAACTTCAAAGGTGCCACTGAAGCCATTTCTTCATTGTCAGCAATGATTTTTGTTGACATCAATTTGCCGGAAAATCACGATCCTACTCACTCCAACAATTCTTCAGTTTAATAGAGGGGCATAGTTTTATATTTTTGTGACTACATTAACAAAGCAGGGCAGCACTACTTGGTTAATCAAAAAACCACCACATGTACTTTTAATACTTTGATGAGTTTCCAAAGTACAAAGGAGTACAATCCCATCCATGGGGGTCTTATCGAATGGACAGTCCAAACTACTGTGGTTCAATCCAACAGTCTAT
The DNA here is from genome assembly GCA_021018995.1 of Chloranthus sessilifolius. Taxonomy (NCBI): domain Eukaryota; kingdom Viridiplantae; phylum Streptophyta; class Magnoliopsida; order Chloranthales; family Chloranthaceae; genus Chloranthus; species Chloranthus sessilifolius. The sequence continues at coordinate 36,017,144 of CM037597.1, read as the reverse complement.
TAAGAGTAAGCAATGAAGTTCCACGGTCAAGTTTCGAAGTTCCATCACCTACATTTGAATCTATAGTACAGAAGTCTTTGGAACCAACTTCCCTCTCAAAAGAAAACCTATTTTCAGGTTCTAATCATGAAAGCTAAATGCATGTTACATGACTTCAGCAACCTTGGTTTACACTACGTTAGCAACCAAAATTACCTGCAAACCATAGAACTGGTTGATCTTTGATGGGGAAGTACAATACAATGTAATAGCTTGAGGATTCATAAAATTTTTGGAATACAAAAAAAATAGACTATTGGTGCCGTTCTCAGCCCCTGTTAGCAGTATTTCCCCAACCATCTTCACTCTTTTAGATTAATTAATTTTGGCTGGTCATTGGGAGAAAAAATAATCAACAACAGCCCATTGCTTTACTCGTGTAAAAGTTGTGTTTCATGGATCAAGAAAAAAAAAATTATGTTCTAACCGATTTCTTGATGTGACGAATAAGCTAATATTTCTATAAAACAACAAACCATTCTGCTTAGAAGCCTACCAGCAACTGTAGAAGTTTACAACTACAAGAATCTGTCCCACCTACAACTAAAACATTTTAATGGTAAGGGAAAACTGTTCATGTGTAACTACAACTGCAATTTATAAAAATAAGAGAGAGAGAGAGAGAGAGAGAGAGAGTAAATCAATCAATAAAGCATCAGACCTTCACAAACACTAGAATTCATGCACCCCACAAGTCGAAGACATATTTTTGCTTCACATAGGAGGGCATAACAGGGAAGAAAACTATGTTACACAAATACGGTATGGTTGCAAGTGTCAAAATATGATAGCGTATGCTGTCTCTTTCAACCAACCCTGAAAAATAAAATTCATGGATTCCGCATATGTTTTATGTAGTATAAAAATTTAGTAGCCTATATTACCCACATATATATCTCGTAAACAGGTTTCAAAGAATAAGGAATGGAAATACTTCAAGAGCACTAATTTCACCAATTACAAATGATTAATTAAAGTATTTGTCTTATCTCACCTTAGCACCCATACCAACAAAAATGGAGAGTCATACTTGAAAAGAATCACATAATTAAAAAATTTGAGCTCTATGATTTCACCCCAACCTATGAATGGCATTAGAACTATGAAGGAGAAGAAAAAGTACATGAGTACAAAAGTGAGTAGTGACTCATCCTTCAATCACTAATGAATTACTAAAGAAATGTGAAAGATTGACATTTTCTTTGTAGTTGATGTTCTAGAATGAATTTTAAAGCTCAAGGTTATATTATCATAGTAATGTCCATATAATAATTAGTCACTGATGTTGTCATAGTGAAATTGATTTATACCTCTCTTTCTCGTTCTTATAAACAAGGGCTTTTTAGGATCTTATTCTATAACACAAATTTTGACCGAGTGATCGTGGTTCATTCAGGAGAAAAAGGCCGTGAAAGAAGAGAAATTGAAGCAAGAGGAGAAGTACATATGGGCCATTGTTGATGGAGTCAAAGAGAAGGTTCCTTCTAACTTGGATTTTAATATCTTCTTTATTGATATTGTTAGCTTTTGGTTTGTTTCCTTTGGTTGTGTGCTTTCTTTATATCTTATTACAGAATATAGATATAGCTGAATTTGTACATTGTTCGTGTTGAAACTGTGTGAAAATAATGCTTGTGTTGGTTTTAATCTCCCCAATATCAATACTTAATGGTTGATGCTCAGTTAACAAAATGTACAAGGAATTCTTTTGAAAGTGTCATTCTTTACAAAATGGTTATAGGAAAGAACTACTAATAGGCAGAAACCAACCAACACAAGGAGGCATACCACTGCATCAACCCCATAATTTCTATAGTCTTTAGATGAGTCTCTCACAAGAGGGCTCCCTAGGTGCCAAAATATTGCTCTAAAAGAAAAAATTTCACAAAGGACTTTAAAACATTTTGAGAGAATTTGCACTTAGGATTTTTGGCTGAAGTAAATGAGCTTTATATTTGACAATAAAAATGAAGGAGTTTCATTTTTCAAGAGACCAGTATGAATCATTCTCATTTGCTTTGCCTAAAATCCCATCATTCTGGGGTATTCTTGTAAAACCCTAGAGAAAATAGATAATATCAAAAAATTTCTAAACAACCATATATTGCCAGCAATCTTTATTGATAAGAAAATCTTAAAGAATTCAAAAAAATCTCAACATTCTTGATTGATCAAGAAACCACTCATTTGATTGGCTATGGAAAATTACAGAAATTCCCCTGTCCAACACTCTAATTAAATCTTGAACCACTATATGAATTAAACAAAGGTGCTCGCGCATAAATTGGCTTTTCACATTAAAATCATTTAAATTTAACCACATTAATAAAAAAAATAAAAAAATAAAAAAACTCAAGAAGCTTTATCAGAAACATTAGAAATCAATCAATCAACTTCAATCAGCTAGTAAATAGTAGATCATAAAACCCTAGAGCAAATAGATAATATCCATATAATTTGTAAAAAGACCCTTGATTGGCTAGCATTCTTGATTGATAAGAAAATCTTAACATTCTTGATTAATCAAGAACCCTATAGAGAAACCAATTGTTTGATTGGCTATGAAAAAATTATAGAAATCCCTCCATCAGGCACTATTGTAAAATCTTGAATCAATAAATAAATTAAACAGAGGTGCTTGCGCATATATTGGCTTTTCACATTGAAATTGTTTTAATAAGATGGAACACTTAATTAAGCAAAAATTAAAACCCATGAACACCGAATTAAGCAAAAATCAAAACCCATGAACAATTAAATGATAGAGAAACGATAGATTTTTAGAAAACAATCTCTAATAGGCTGCTTCAAATAAAAGAAAAGTAGAGAAGAAGAAGTGAGTAAAAAAGAAAATCTAGCAATCTAAAGACATTAAAAAATTCTACAGCTGCAAAAATATGTATCAAATGGATTTGCAGATCCATACTTGAAGGAGACGAGGATGGGAGCTTTGAAGATTGTGGTGTTTGGATGCCCATTTATAGCAGGAATGGAAGATTTTGAGCCTGGAAAATCTTCCTTCCATCATTTCTCCTAGATCTGCTAGCCTCCAGAAATCCCTCTCCACCATCACCTCAACCCTGCAAACCCACATGTATTTCCATGGCTTCTTTCATAACCTGGGCAGGATGGCAACCAAGTTCATCCTACCTATCTGCAAACCTAGATTTACCATCATCTTTGCCTAAGATCTTTTGCGGAAGCCTCTGATTTAGTGGACTGCTCGAGGGAACCTCATCTCGAAACCCTTCTTCAGCTACCAAGGCACTTACCTCACCTGCAACCATGAGTAGCAGGGGTAGGTTGCTGTTAAAATCCCTTCAAAGGGTGGAGAAAATGAAGGAGTATGCAACCTCTTCTCTCTTCTCTGGATAGCCTCTGTAAAGCCTCTGTTTGAAGACGCTCTAGCCCCTTTGTTAAAGACGCTCTAGCCAACACCTGGTATAAAAGCGAAGAAGGAAATAATATTTTATAGCCGTTGGGAATTGCTCCTGCATTAATCTGGACCTTACGAGGCTTGGGGTTCGTATGTCATAAATTTTACCTGCAAAATGAATATTAGAATGCAGTTGGCAATTACAGTGAACCGAACGAATGTGCTATAAAAATTTCTACCGTTGGGCTGTATTATTTCCATTATGCGCGTATTAAAATAGCATTACATCGAAACGAACGTGCCCTTAGGCTTTATTTGCTTGCTCTAGTGGGAGCTCATTTTTTACTTAAAAACTTCCCTGCCAGCGCAAATTGTGTAGGGAGTTAGTTTACCAATCACACTCCAAACATAACAGCGTTACACCAGAGCCCAAGAGCCGCTCATAAGCCCCTACGAGCTAAGCTAAAGGCACCTAGGCCCTAGACTAAAGACTCAGTGCTCTTTTCATAAATGCTTTACTGCCCTTGCTTAAGGTTGTGTTTGGCCTAGCTCCCTGTCAGTGAAGGATTTTCCTATTTTAGTAAGTTCCCTTTCTCTTTGGTAAATCCCTGATACCTGCTTTAGTAGATTCCTTTTGTCCTTACTAACTCCTTGGATAGCAAATTTTACCAGCTCTCTGCTCACTCCTTGTCAGAACTAGATTTTATTTTCTCTGGCAGGAAGTTAGCAGAGAGCAAGAAAGTAGCTACTAGATTAGGTAAACCTGTTTTGCAGGGTGTTAGCAAGGAAAAGGGGGACCTGCTAAAGCAAGTATATCCGATTATGGCGGAGCTGACAAAGAGCCAAATGCAGCCTAAGTCTCCAGCTTTGGAAAATGAAGCATAGGCTAAATTCTTATTACCAACAGTTTTTTATTTTAAAAATAAAATCTCAAGTAAAATATAAGGTGAGAAGTGAGAACAAACTAGATAAGTAAAATATCCAGAAACAATTCTTCACCCTTCACATGTATTTCGGATAAGAGTTGTAGCTAGAGATTCTGTCTGTGTATGGTGTCTGTGTATGGCATAGCTCTCTGCTAGCCCCTGCCATAGCAGAGTTCACTTGTTTTAGCAGGTTCTCATCCACTTTGCTAACATCCTGCAACCTGTTTTAGTTGGTACCCCTTTTCCTTTTTAACTCCTTGCATAACAAGATTTTATAGAAGATTTACCTGTTCAGCAGTTCTACCCTCCTCTTTACTCACTCCTTGCTAGTGTAGATTTTATTTCTCCTAATAGGGAGTTAGTAGAGAGCAAGGAGGTTGCTGTTAGAGCAGGTAAATCCTCTTTTGCAGGAAGTTAGAAAAGAGAATGAGAACCAATTAACGTAGGTGAACTCTGTTGTGGCAACTAAAGCAAGGGTTAACAACGAACTATGCCATACACAACCTCTTTCTTTGCAATCAGGACTTGAGAACTAATAATACGTCCATGATCACATTTACTTTATGAAATGTGTTCCATGTAAAATAAAAATCCGACCATGTAAGTGTACGCCCATGATCTCATGTGTGAAGATTGGGACAAACTGCAAACCCTAGTTATAAAGAAAGAATCTATGGCTGCAAATAAGGTAACCCTTTAACTAATTATGCAAGAATCTATGGCTGCAAATAAGGTAACCCTTTAACTAATTATTGAACGCCGCCCAAAAGTCACAACAAATATAGTGGTCGGCCGCTAGGTGGCTGAGTAAGTGAGTTAAGTAGCTTAAGGAAGTCCCAACTTCCCCATATTAGGCTATGGCAACCTATCGTCCGTGTGCACTAAGTTAGTTGCTTAACCGATAATAATGGGGGAAAAGGTATTATGTCAACGGTCATCCGACTTTTATTTATGCTATCAGGCAGAAAAACCAAGGTTTTTATTTAAGTAGTAATAATATTATATTTTAATTTACTTGTTTTTTTAAATATTAATATAATAAAATTATTTAAGAAATATTTAAATATGGATTAGTTCCCCACCGACACCACAGCATCACGTTATGCATGAGACCAACTACTTAAATGGGGTGGGCTTCTGATAGGGATAGAAAGTTCCGAGCTCTCAAGTCTCAATTATGCCCACGTGGATTTGGATGATATACAGATAAATGAATTATATATTTATTTTAATATAAATAACAAATTAATTTAGCACTTAGGGAAGCACAAATTAAGGTTATGATTTTTATTAATCAATCAATTAATTATATTAATTTTACTAAACAAATGCAGATCCAATGTGAGACTTCCTCATAGAGGTTGGGTGGGATCCAACCGCACAACTCGTTTTCGTCGTAGGGGTGCGTGCCCTGTGTACTGCAATGAGTTAAATATTGAATCTTCATTGAATCAATTCGAGCCGATCTAAGGACGGGTTTTCATGTGTGATCTAAGGGATGCCAAGGGGTCGGATTGGGCATTGAGGCCAAAATTTTCACAATCCAATGGGAAAATGACATAAGCCCAACCGGACTCCAGCTGACCTGAAAAGCCGACCGGACCAGGTAAAGACCCCCTATTTTCATAACTTATATATATATATATATATATATATATATATATATATATAGAGAGAGAGAGAGAGAGAGAGAGAGAGAAGGGGGGGGGGGGTGTAATGATTCGATCCTCTCACTTGAGTCATGAGACATATTCCCATGACTCCAGCTTCTATAGCCTAGATGTCACCTCAGGTTTATATATATATATATAAGCTTATATCTATATATATTAATAGGGAGCTGATTAGGTACTCTAATGGATATACTTGAAGCTCCACGTGGCATTCAAAATATAGTTTGAGTTGATACAGGAAAAAGATGGTGTTAGATTGGAGAAGGCCCTTGGCATGCTGGAGCATCTCTTAACATGCTTGCCCATCGATCCGGACCATTCAATTTTTGGCCGCCTCATGTGTGGGATGCTTCCAAGATCCAACCATTCAATCCGTGGACAGTTACAAATTACAGGCAACAAAGTCTAACTGTAAATTAATCCAATCATTAGGACTTAGGGGTTACCGGGCTACGTTTATTCCAAGAGGTGCACAGCTAATTGGACAGCTCAGATTGATGGGAACATGTGCCCAAAATTTGAAATTGTGACTCATGTGAGTGACACTGGACGTGCTCCAAAGGACTACAAGAAATATAAATATATAAATTAGAAATTATGACTCATGTGAGTGACATTGGACGTTACTCCAAACGAGTACAATAAATAAATAAATAAATAAATAAATAAATATATATATATATATGGTAGAGGAGAAAATGCACCCTGACGTAAATATATATCTAAGTCCGACCAATAGGAAGCGGACACGTGAAAAGTGCTTTTGCACTAATCCGGGTTAGTCACAACAGAGATATCTCATAAATAACTATCTTGTTGACAGAGGTAGGTAGCACTACAAAAAAACAGATTACTATTAACAAAAAACTATTAAAGATTATTGGCGATAAGGGTATTAACAACAGTTTTTTATTAATAGTGGCAGTTTTTGACTGCCGCTAATAATCTTGTTTTTTGTAGTGTAGGGAGGTAGATAGCGCATGCGGCTATACTTGACAGAGGTACGTAGCGCAAACGGCAAAAGGAATATCGTATTAGATATCGTGATTTAGGGTGGTAAATGAATTAGAAAAAGACGTTCTCGCTACATCTCTCTCCCTCCATTGTTGGGATCTCTCTCTAGCATCCTTAGGGGACTCTCTGTGGAAAAGCTTTCGCTCCATCTCTAAGACAACTCTCTCTCTCTCTCTCTGGAGCTTTTAGTCAATAGAAGCGCAGAACAATGACATCAGAGGTAAGCGTTTCCTCGATATCGCTTCGTTCACTTATTTATAAGGTATAACTAATAAAATTATAAACATTCAAAATATATAAATCGGCGTCGACGCAAACGCTTCTTTTTTGAAGAGTTGAGGCTCAACATAGCTCCTCCATCGCTTCTAATGCGAAGCAATGAAAGCGATGGCGCCTCATAATAGCCACGCCATTGCCTCTTATGCGAAGCGATGGCGCCTCAGAATTGTTGCGCCATCGCTTCTTATGTGAAGTATTGCTGTATTTTCTCGTTGTTGATGGATCTCCTCGTTCACTTATTTACATGATATAGATCATAAAAATATAAGCATTCAAAATATATAAACCAGCATTGACGCATACGCTTCTTCTGTGAAGAGTTGGGGCTCAGCGTAGCCTCGTTTCTTATGTGAAGCGATGAAAGCTAGGATGCCTTATAATAGCCGCGCCATCACATCTTATGTGAAGCGATGACGCCTCAGAATTGCAGTGCCATCGCTTCTTGTGTGAAGCGATGGCGCCTTAGAATTGTCATGCCATCTCTTCTTATGTGAAGCGATTGTCTGTTATTGATTGTTCTTTTCGTCTAAAGTTGGGACTATAATGGACTCGATTGGAGAATTTAATTTAGGTGGTGTTAATTTAAACCTCACTCCTGACATTGTTTCTTTAGAAGGGGATTCACTTGATTGTGATAGGGATATCGAAATGCTGAATTGTTGGGAGGGTCCGAGAACACCCGCGAGGAATGGAAGTCACATATGGGCATGAAATTCCAAACTGAAGACGAGATATATAACTTCTACAATTTATACGAGAAGAAAGTTAGTTTCAGTGTTAGGAAAAGTAACACTTATAAATTGGCATGGGGAGAAATTATAAAGAGAAAATATGTATGTTCGTTTGAAGGTTTCAAGCAGTCAGACAAACACAAATTGCATGTAGATATAAAGTGTCCAAGAGACAACAGATGCAGATGTGAGGCAAGGTTGAAGATTAGGATTGACGATAAAAAGTTGTGGGAGAAAATGAAATTTAGAGAGCCGCATAATCATCAGTTATTTACACCTACGAAAGTAAAAGAATTACGATCTCATAATAAGATAAATGGGGAAAATAAATCGTTGATAGGAGCATTTGATTACAGCTTTCCTCTTTCAAAGATTTCTATTGTTTTATCGAATTTGGATGGAGAGGCTAGTGCGACGGTAAGTCCTCAACAAACTCGAGATTACTTTAAAAAGATAAGAAAGGAGAGTAACATTCATCTGATGTGCATACCATCATCAAAACCTTCATTGATAGGCAAAATAAAGAAGATGATTTTTTCTTTGAAACTGAACTTGACGAAGAATATCGTATGCGAAGTATATTTTGGGTTGATCACAGGTCATAGATTGCGTATCAACAGTTCGGTGACGTGGTGGTATTCGATACTACTTACAAAACAAATAAATTGCTGCTATCTTTCGCCCCATTTACGAGGGGTCAACCATCATTGGCAGAAGATGCTTTTTAGATATGCATTGCTCGCTGATGAGATAGAGGAAACATTCATTTGGTTGTTTAAAAAGTGGCTGAAGTGTATGGGTGATAAGCAACCTAATGCAATTATGTTCAATCAATGCAATGAGATGAGCAAGGCCATCTTCAAAGTCCTTCCGGGAACCACGTATCACGTTTGCATATGGTAGACACATTGGGAGGAATGAGCTGAACCATCACTATCAGGTGAAGCTAAGGTTTGAGAATTTTGGCAGAAAGTACAGTCAATGTAAATTCAGTCATACGATTGATGATTTTGAAAGAAGATGGGCAGAACTCGTCAAGGAATTTCAATTGCAAGACAATGTGTGGTTCAAACAAATATACGGTCTTAGAGAAAATAGATTCCATACTACTTGAGTGATATCTTTTGGGCTGACATGACGACTATGCACCGCGGTGAAAGTATAAATTCTTTCTTCGATACCTATTATTGGTGCGCGCTTTTTTTGGGTTCCTTTCGGTCCCCAAAACCAGTGGCCCAATTCTGTCCTAAGCGGACTTTGGCAATGATGATGATGGAGTAATAAATTAGGAAATATTAAATGTTGAAATTAAATAGGCAAATTCTAAATGAAGAATACCTGAGAAGATGCGATTTCTAGCTGTAAATATTTATTGACGCTGCAACATGTCACTGATTACACTATAAAAGGAAGCCAGGGTTTGCAGGTTGAACTCCTTTACTGAATCGTCGGCCGGCGAACGTCAGCAGCTGTGGGTTGCCTTTAGTGTAACTGATTTGGTTTTCTTATTCTTGCTGGGATTTTATTTAATTTAGTCTTCTAATCCTACTGGGAGTCTGATTGATTTAGTTTCCTAATCCTACTAGGAGTCTGATTAAGAAAGGGTCTCCTAATTCTACCAGGAGTCTAATTTAATTAAGTCTCCTAATCCCACTAGGAGTCTAATTAATTTAAACGTTTTAATCTTATTAGAGGTCTAATTAATTTAGTTTCCTAATCCTATTAGAAGTCTAATTAATATTAGTCCCCTAATTATACTAGGAATGCAACCGTTCTTAATTATGTTATGACTAATTAGAATTGTACTGATTTGAATAAAACTCTAACTAAATTAAATATGCCAATTCTATGGAAATTCTGATGTTAAATAAGCATGTTAGTTTTATTGAAATAAAATTAAACGAAATAAATAGACGGAAAAAGGGAGGTGTGGCTCGTTATGCTAAGGAGGATTGGCCTCATTCCCGAGTACCCTCCGTAAGCTCCCTTAGGTAAATCGGATGGCTGAGATAAAAGATAGATCGATAGTTAAATAATAAAAGGAGAATTTTTAGAATTGAATTCGAAATTATAATAAGAAATTAGATTGAGAAACTAAAGTTATGAACTGAAATTTATATTTTTTTAGATTTTTGACGGTATGAAAATATAGAATTAAATTATAAATTAAAAATTTAGGGCTGAATTTGAGTCCGAAATTAAAAAAATCAAGCCGTATGATTAATGACTGGTTCTGAACTCTGAGAGTCAAAACCAGAAATTAACGATAGGACTATAGATTAAGATTTTAGAGTAGAATCAGAGCATGAGGTCGGTATATCGGACTGCTAGATTAAGGACCGGTTTTAAAAACAGAGAACTAGAACTGGATATAGAGAATTTCAGTTTGAAGAGGGTGCTACGATCTAAAAATTAGAAATAGAATTGATTAATTAAACTAAGGGGAAATCCTAAGTCTAAAAGAAAATTAAATTTTTACCTATGGTCGGAGCTGCGGAGAGAAATCTCGAAGTTCGAATCTCAAAATCATGGCTAATTTGCTCTAAGGGGTTCGCTCTCGGAACTCTCTGGTTTTAGAATTTACGGCCTCTCCTCTCTAAATTTCGCAGCCTCTCTCTCTCTCTCTCTCTCTCTCTTCGAGAAAAAGAGTTTTTATAGGTTTTCCTTCAATTATGCGCTTGTTTCCGAGCATTTAATTGAATTACGTGCCAGTTTTTTAGTGCTTAATCTCTTTGAGTTGGTCACCGACTTAGTGAGCGACCGACTGAATTACTCAGCGGGTTTCCTAGTCCTAACAAAATTAGGGCTAATTGCGTGTGTGATGGGATGTGCGTAATCCAATTAAGCGTGTTACCTGAAGTGCTTAATCGAGGAAACGTAGGGGTCAAGGGTAGGAGATTAGGTCGGGCATAGGCCAATTGCACGCAGATAGTGTAGCGCTCAATCAAATCGCGCGTCCGGTTCTAGGCGCGTAATCGAGTCTTGAAACGGTCTGTGAAAGGAAGTTTGGTCTGAAAGGGGACTGATCGCGTGCTTGTGGTTCTGCGCGTGATCGAATTACACGCGGGTTTTCAGGTGCTTAATTCAGGGTTGTCCGAGTATGGTCTCAAGAATGGAATGTAGGACTATTGTTTCAGTCTGCATCCCGACTATATACTATTACTTAGTGTATAGCCTCCCTACGTTGGGATCTGAGCCATAGAGCTATTGTTTCAGCTTGTGTTCAGTCATGTACTGCTGCATGGTCCCAAGTCGAGGGTTAAAAAGGTCAAGGGCTGACCAAACGAATTCGTGTACTCTGAGAGGGCAAAATGAGGGTGTCTACATCTATGTCTTTGCCCAGATGAGTTTGATGAAATTTATCAAACAATACGATCTTGCCATTCAATCTCGTCGCAATAAAGAAAATAGAGAGGATTTCGTCTCAATGACTACGACACGAATCTCTTGTTCAGAAATTCATTCGAGAGACATGCCGCTACTGTGTATATGAGAACCATGTTCGATACATTTCACACCGAGTTTTAGAAGTTTGTCTCCTTTAAGTCCCATAAGGTGGCTGAAGAGGAAGTCGGGGATGTTAAAGTATACGAAGTGCGTAGAAGTGGTGGGGAAGACACCGAGGATAGCAATCGAACATTCAAAGTTTATTTCAAATATGGAGATGCCTCAGCCACTTATGACTGCAAGTATTTCGAGACAGAGGGCTTGTTGTGTTCTCACATCTTTCATGTTTACTACAAGGAAGAGGAAGTCTAAATTTCATATAAGTACATTCTACATCGATGGACGAAAGACGCTAGATATAGTACTATATGTTTGGGGGTTGGTAGGAAAGGGGAATCCAATTCTGTATCTATGATGAAAATATGAAAGGTGAGAGAAGCTAGACTTAAGTCAATTCAGTTGGAGTTATAGTCACTTCGCTTGGTGGATTACACATTAGGAGGGATGATGAAATTATTAGAAGGCAGAGAGGCCATTCAAAGAGAAGAGGAGAATAAAAGACGCACTGTATTGTGGCCTCTTCGGGCAGCTCCCCCCGGACAAGTGAAGGAATATCATTGCAAGAGCATGCCAACATTACCGTGTGAGATTCAATACGATGTGCCACCAAAGGTACGCGAAGTAACAATCATATAATGACGTCTGGATGGAGGTTATTATTGAACAATTAAAGAAGCATAGAAGGAAGTGTAAGGAAAGTGGTGAGTTGGGTTATAAAATTACAACTTGTCCAGTAAAGAGGGCCAGGATGATGACTGCTACTGTTGGATAGAACCAAACAGAACAGAGGATGATAGAAAGTATAGTATCACAATGTGACAGCCCAAATTTCATCGCTCCAAAATCCGTGCCATCAGCACGACCCTCAAGGTCATGCACCTTAAATCTATGCGGAACATCAAGTAACAAGTAAAAGCCAACAATTCAAAATACTAAAGCTTTGAACTAACTAATTCTCCGTGTTTCAACAAAGTCTAGCAACCAACAGACAGTTCCGGTCTCATGCCAATTCATGAGCAAAGGAACTGTCCCGAACCATTGGTGACAATCATATCACCCCTGATGGTTCGTCAAAAGGAAAGTATAGTACTTAATTACATTTAAAAGAAAGGACTTGACATGCCAAGCCACGAGTACTCTCTACTCACCACTTCTAAACGTAAAGAACTTCTAAAAGAATTCCTCAGGAGGAGGTTCTAACTCTTCTCCGGCCGCGAAATTCGAACCTTTTGGATCAACGTCTCTCGAAGCCTGTGCTGCCGCGAGTGTTGCACCTGCAACGTATAGTCTAAGGGGTGAGCTACATCCTAGCTCAGTAGAGAAACGTAAAGAACATATAGATTAATTCTGACATATATGTTGTGCAGTAAAAGAAAAATACAGTTTATCTGCTGTTACTATCTGGAAGGACAATCGAAATAACTGAAGGAAAAGATGAATACAACTACTTACTTTGCATGGTTTTGTTCTTTCTCATCTTACTCGTTTAGTTGTGAATTCGGCCTAATAACTTAACTCTTTAACTTAAATAGTCCCCGAGCAATATATCATCGAGCCCCGATGGAATACCCACCATCGTCGTCTAACTAGACAGTTATCAATTTTGTATTCCCTGGGAATACTGCCCCAAGCCCCTTTCTCCTAGGTGGCGGGGTCTACTATTAAATCTACATCCCTGGGAAGTGCTACTGTATACGGATTAACCGTCGTGCCGGTCACGGACATCCTGTCGAGTCAGTCGTGGGTATCCCGCCACGTCGGTGGGGTATTCTAAACAAACCTTAAATAACAAAAATATCAAGTGTGCTTTACATATAGTTATTCACCGTGATTGTGCTAATTTTTAATATATTAGGCCTTATCACCTTACTTTCTTTTCCCCACTGATTCTCATCTGCACCCCTGGGATGCTACTGATGTATCGTATCATATAAGTATTCATCTTGTAGTTCTTGCGTCCCCTTGGGACCTCTGGCTTCATTTTCTGAAGTCTACACACGCACGCTTTATTTATGTGACATGATGAGATACTTAGTTTAACAATTAGATCTGTACTACACATATGCGAAATTGAACAACTTACATATTTCGATAAGGTTCCCTACCTCAAGGCAAAACCCAGTGGTCCTTTCTCGTAGTGATGACACGTACTGATCTCACGTCAACCTACATTTCATGTGAAAGGACATGCCTTAGAATGGTCACCAGTGGTCACTAGCACTCCTGGAGCGCATAGTTCACATGAGGTATATTTGTATACATAAAAGAAATTTAATTTAGTTTTGGTACCTCGCTCGAGCGGTTGCTTAGCCTCGCTCGAGCGACCTCTTAACCTTGCTCGAGCGGTTGCCAAGCCTCGCTCGAGCGGTTAAAGCGAGGTGTCTGAAGCCTAAAGTGATACCTTGTTCGAGCGAGCTTATTCCTTCTATATGGGTCTCGCTCGAGCGAGCCCAGAACGTACTTATTCTCAGGTATATATATTCTGTCCTCGCTCGAGCGAGATGTTTAGATCGCTCGAGCGAGGAGCGGAAACCTTCATCCGTGATTCTTCAAGAAATCTATCCTATTTCCTTAAATCTTAAATATAATTAATCGGCCATTGCCCAATACATTGTAGGTTATCATTAAGATATACCTAAGCACTTATCAAGTATTATCTCTTACCTAAATCGGCGGATCTCGTAATCGGTTCGATCTAACGTTCGAATCCCTGTTACTTCGAAGAGATCTCTACGTTTCTGGTCCGACCTCTCCAGGTCTTCCACCGGTTTACACTCCAACAAGGCCTTAGCCTTTCTTCTCTACAAGACTCTCCTTTCTCTTTCTCTATTTTTCTCCTCTCTATTTAGGTTTAAATTATGTTACGTAGGGGAGAGACTTCTCTCCATTTTCACTTATATAGTGAAAGGAAGGGAAAAATATAATATGTTACACACATATACACACGGTGTGTATATGTTGACCCAGGTTTCCTTGTGAACCACATGTACACGTGCGTGGCATATGGCTTGTACGGTTTCGAAAATCTGGGGTTGTTACATTCACTCCACCTTAATGTGACTACATATTTTACGGCTGTGTCCTTGATTAACTCATTACTCATTTATTAGTTAGTCGTATGGTCCAGTGACCCGAAAAGATCTATTTAAAGATTACAAGTGTTTGTACCGACAGTAATACAATCACCTGAAACGGCCTGATGAGTTTAGAACCTGATAAACGATCATTATTAGAATTGAAAAGATGTTCACACCACACCACGCATGAAAACTTTTGTCACGTTCTACAGTCATTCTATCAGACTCATCTAATCAAAACATATATATATATATATATATATAAAACAAATATTTAGTGGCCACTAATTATAATTTGTGACAATCATGTCACAGCAGTATCAACCATTCACCATACCAACAAAATTTTTAGTTTCACAATATTAAAAAAAATATATATCCATAGTGACCTAGTCGTCACCCTCCTCGTACTCATCGTCGTCATCGTCTCCCTCGCCCTCACCAACGGTCTCTCCAGCGTGGGTGGCACCCTCTGTAGTGGTCCTAGCAGCCTGGCCCGAACTAGATGTCCTAAAAATGGCATCTCTCATTGCCGCAACCCGCTGTCGGTACGTTTGCGGATATGCCTGACCCATGAGGTCAATGAGAAGCGCCTCCTGGAGCCGCTGATGAGTCGGGTCTTCCGTACTTGTTGGAGAATATCCCCTAACATACTGGTGTCGGTGGTATGCAGATTTGGTGGAGGCACAGTGGAGGGAGTAGCTAATCCTGTTGATGGTTGCTGTGGTGCCTGCCTTGCAGCCTGACGATCTCTTTTCTTGTTTACACTGTTTTGAAGCCCCTTTAGGTTTCGGCTGAGGTCTTGGGCTATGTAGGGTACAACGTTATCGGTAAGCGACAACTCATTGGTGTTGATCTTGAATCCATCCTTCCCGTTACGCGCATCGAGGAGTCGAGATATAAGACGTGCGTATGGGAGGCGGTTGATCAGCAGAGGAATAACGCCCCTAACATTTCTTTTATAGGCATGCCCATGCCTTTAATGACGACCATTGGGGCGCTAAACCACCTATTGTGGAAGGCGGAGTGCAAGGCTCGTAAAAAGGTGTCATGACGCTCTTGGTCATGACCGGTAGGGTGTAAATTTTTCTTGAAAATGATGTCTAAAAACCACATGTCTGGTGGTAACTGGGATCGGGTGATGGATTGACCCGATGCGGACGTGCCGCCAGTAATATCATCAATGATCGTCGGAAACTCGACGTTCCCAACAAGTGGAGGTTGTGTGTTTGGGGTCGGGGTGTAGGTGAGAGGGCAGTTCATGACGACGGATACATCGCCGCCTCCAAAAGACAGATCCTTCCCGTCAATTGTGACGAGGATGGTGTCTTCATTTACATTGGTCTTGAGGGTCTGATAAAATAATTGGACTAATCTCGGATAGTACCGAGGTCCAAATGGTGTAAGGGTCGGAGTTGGTGGTTTGTCAGGAAATCCGATGTCCATTTTGTGGATGTCAGATCAATAAAGCACGAGGGATGAATTTCCCACTCGGGTTCCATTTCTTTCGTGCCCCACCAATCATCAAGTTGGATCGGGATGGGTGCCGGTGGTGGTGGTGGTTGTTGTTGTGGTGCCTTGTTTCGCGATGATGGCGATCGGGTCGCCATTCGCTTCCTCGGTTGGGGATTAGGGCTTGAAGAAGCCATTAGAGTGATAGAGTTTAAAAAAAAACGTAAAGGAGTGTGGAGAAGGTAGATTTTACCTAGGAAAATGGTTTGGACGGTTCGGATTTTTCAAATCCGGCTTGAATCGGACGGAAAATGCTTGAAACTGAAAACCCTAGACCCTCGCTCGGCACCAAACTCCTCGCGTGAAGAAGGAATGGGTGTTTAGCAATCTGTCCACTATATATAGTCTGTCCTCGCTCGAGCGGTCGTTAGTTATCGCTAGAGCGATCACAAAACGGTAACTGGCATATAAATTTGGCCTCGCTCGAGCGGCTTGGAATCCTTGCTCGAGCGACAAATACACCTCGCTCGAGCGGTCACTATTCTTCGCTCGAGTGAGCCCAAAATACGTCACGTTTGTTATTTTATGTAGCTCGCGCTCGAGCGAGTGTGAATTCTCGCTCAAGCGAGCCCATCACATGATTCAGTCATCCATAAGCTCGTATCCTGTCTTCCTCCGTTCTTACGTTCGGAAACATGGTGATCCAAATCACCCCGAACATTACTTAAGGACACTGTGATCGGAAACGCATGAGGAGTCCGCCGTAACAAACAGTTTAAGGTAGAAAAATATAGAAATTTATACTTGAAATCAAAGTGTTATGTGACGCCACTATTTACAAACAATTCTAATTGACTCTCTCAAACAACTTGGGGTATTGTTCTTTGACATCAGCCTCCCATTCCCATGTTGCTTCTTCGGTCGGATGATTCTTCCATCGAACAAATACTAAGGGAATGATTTTGGTGCGTAGTACTTGCTCCTTTCTATCCAGTACCTCTATCGGCTCTTCTATCATGCTCATGTCTTCACACATCTCTAGTGATTGACCTTTCAAAATGTGGGAAGGGTCATTCACATATTTCCTGAGCATAGAAATGTGGAAAATGTTATGTACTCGATCGAACACCGGAGGTAAGCCGATGCGATATGCAACTTCACCAACTCGGCCCAAAACTTCGAATGGTCCAAGATATCGTGGACTCAATTTCCCCCTCTTTCTAAATCTCATCACGCCCTTCATAGGTGATACCTTGACAAACACGTGTTCACCCACCTTATAATCGGTATTATAAGCTACCTTTTCGCTTCGCTTTGAGCCGACTTAAGTTTCTCCCTAATGATTCGGACGACTGTGGCATTTTCTGTCAGCAACTCGGGCCCTAAAACAAATTTTTCACCGGTTTCCTCCCAATTGATGGGCGATTTACACCTTCTTCCGTATAATGCTTCATATGGTGCCATTCTGATGCTTGTTTGGAAACTGTTATTATATGCAAATTTGATTAACGGTAAATATTGATCCCATGATTCTTGCATTTCCAACATACAAGCTCTGAGCATGTCTTCTATTACTTGATTTACCCGTTCTGTTTGTCCGTCTGATTGCGAATGGAAAGCTGAACTGAAATCTAATCGTGTCCCCATCCCTTCCTGAAACTTCTTCCAGAATTTTGATGTATATAACGAATCTCGATTGGAGACAATGCTACTTGGGATTCCGTGTAGGCGTACTATTTCCTTCATATAGAGTTCCGCTAGCTTTCCTGTTGTATACATCGTGTTGTAAGGTAGGAAGTGTGCTGACTTGGTCAGTCGGTCCACGATTACCCAGATGGCATTATATCTCTTTGCCGTACGTGGTAGTCCAACGATGAAATCCATAGATATTGATTCCCATTTCCATTCTGGTATTGGTAGAGGTTGCAACAATCCTGCAGGGTGTCTATGATCAATCTTCACTTGTTGACACGTCAACCATCGTGAAACGTATTCTGCTACATCTTGTTTTAAACCTCTCCACCAGTAATTCCTTTTCAGATCTTGGTACATTTTCGTGCTGCCTGGGTGTATCGCGTAACTTGATTTGTGTGACTCGTCAAGGATAGTTCGCTTTAGCTCAATATTGTCCGAAATACAGAGTCGACCCTTGAACAACAAGGAACCATCCTCCTTGATTGAGAAATCTGATCTGATGCCCTCAGTTACATCTTGACGACTCTTCATTAACGCTGAGTCCCTCATCTGTAGCTCATGGATGTGCTCGAATATTACTGGTCTCATTGATATGTTAGCCAAAAAGGCCCCTGTAGCGCGTGGCTCAATATTTGCATCATACATCGAAAGATCTTCAAACAACTTCCATCTATGCATACTCAGAACCAAACTGGCCAACAGAGCTGGACCCTTTCGACTTAGGGCATCGGCTACTACGTTAGCCTTACCTGGATGATATTGTATGGAACAGTCATAGTTCTTAAGAAACTCCATCCATCTGCGTTGTCTCATATTTAGTTCCTTCTGTGTGAACAAGTATCTGAGGCTTTTATGATCGGTGAAAATCTCGAAGGTCTCACCGTATAAATAGTGTCGCCAAATCTTCAACGCAAATATGACTGCTGCTATCTCTAGGTCATGTGCCAGATAGTTCTTCTCATGTTCTTTCAACTGTCTCGACCCGTAAGCTATCACCTTCTTGTGTTGGTTGAGCACGCAACCCAAACCATTGTATGAAGCATCACTGTACACTGCGATTCCCCCACTGCCTGAAGGAATCGCTAATACTGGAGCTGAAGTGAGTCTCGTTTTGAGTTCTTGAAAACTCTTCTCGCACGCCTCACTCCATTCGAATCTCGCATCCTTCCTTGTAAATCTTGTGAGAGGTCCCGATATTTTTGAAAACCCCTCAACAAAACGTTGATAGTAACCTGCCAGTCCAAGGAAACTACGGATATCGGTCACTGTCTTAGGCTGTTCCCAATTCACTACTGCTTCGATTTTGAACGGGTCCACTGTGACACCATGCTTGGAGACGACATGTCCCAAAAAGCTAACCTCTTCTAACCAAAATTTGCATTTGCTGAGTTTGGCGTAAAGTTGGTGTTCACGCAAAGTTTGTAGAGCGAGTCTTAGATGCTTCTCATGCTCCTCTTCTGACTTGGAATATATCAAAATGTCGTTGACAAACACTACGACGCAAGAATCCAGATGTGGTTTAAACACCCGGTTCATTAAGTCCATAAACGACGCCGGTGCGTTTGCCAACCCAAACGGCATCACTAAAAATTCGTAGTGTCCATACCGTGTTCTGAATGCAGTTTTCTAAATATCTTCAGCCTTAACTCTCAACTGATGGTATCCCGACCTGAGGTCGAACTTAGAGAAATACCTTGCTCCTTGCAGTTGATCGAACAAATCATCAATTCTCGGCAACGGGTATCGGTTCTTCACAGTTAGTTTGTTTAACTGTCGATAGTCAATGCATAAACGCATTTACCCATCTTTCTTCTTTACAAATAAGGCAGGTGCTCCCCAAGGAGACTCACTTGGTCTTACAAACCCTTTATCCATAAGTTCTTGTAACTGTTCCTTCAATTCCTTCAACTCAGTAGGAGCCATTCGATATGGTGCCTTTGAGACAGGTTCCGTTCCTGGCGCTAAGTCGATAGCGAATTCCACTTCCCTCTCTGGAGGTAACCCTGGCAATTCGTCTGGGAACACATCTTCAAACTCTCGCACCACTGCGATTTCCGAAATGACATTCTTCTCTTCCTTATCAACCTTCAAGAATGCCAAGTAACCGCCGCAGCCTTTTCTGATCATTTTCTCGGCCCTTACTGCTGAGATCAGTGGCATAGATGACGACCTGACTCCTTGAAACCGAAATGATCTTGTGTTGGGTCTAAAAATGATGACCTTGTTCTTGCAGTCGACTGTTGCACTGTGTTGCGCCAACCAGCCCATGCCAAGGATCACGTCAAACCCCTGCATGTCCAGCAGTATCAATTTTGCTTCCAATTCATGCACCTCTAGGTCTCGAACTGCTACAACGACGGATTTGCAAGCTAACTCCGTGTCTATTAATTCTCCAGTCGGAATAGACACAGATAGGACGAAGTTCAACACCTCTGGAACAATCTTCATCCTCTTGGCAAATCGTGGAGTGACGAATGAGTGGGTAGACCCTGGGTCTATCAACACTCTAGCGTCATATCCAACGAAACATCCTTTCTCATACATGGTTAAAGTACCTATAGTATACATACATACATACAATAAATTACACATCCATTCACACCCCTAGTTCACGTATAAATTTAGTGTTTAGCAAAAGAAACTATACTATTTCTATTGAATGCACCTTCTCTATCTAAAGAAATGAAATTTCTTAAATTTTAAAAGATTCTCACCTTGGATGACGTCATGCACGTTCCCTGCTTCCTGAGCAGTGACTGCATAGGCTCTCCCTTGCACGACCGTTTTCCTTGCTTGAATTGGTCGTGACATCGAAGCTGAAGCTGTCTTCTCCTTGTTTGCCTCAGGACAGTCCTTAATCACGTGGCCCATCTTGCCACATTTAAAACAACCTCGCATCCCTTGTCTGCAATCAGCCATTTTGTGGGACTTGCCACACTTGGCACAAGTATCCCTTGGTGCTGAAGATGCAGCTCGTGAGAAGCCTTGTGTTATCGTAGCTCCAGTAGAAATGGCAGGACTCTCATATCTCATCGGTCTCCCTGATGCCAGAAAGGGAAACCTTTCATATATGCTCTGTTGTGTCGGTCTCCCATATCCTGCTTGAAACGGTTGTCTCTGATTTTGTACTACGAATCTCGGCTTTTTGTTTATTGGCTCGTAGTTCCCAGTTCTATTCTGATCCACGTTTGTTCTTCCCTGTTGTTCCCTTTGACGGTAGCGATTGTTGTTCTCTTCTTCCACCACTAGCGCCTTACTCATAACCTCTCCGTATGTTCTTAGCTGAAATGGAGCAACTCCTCCTCGAATATCTGGTCTCAAACCCTCTTGAAACCTCTTTGTCTTCATTGCTTCTGTAACCACGTAGTCAGAAGCGAAACGAGCAAGTCTCATGAACTCCACTCCGTACTCCCTTACTATCATGTTTCTCTGTTGGAGTTGTAAAAACTGTACTTCCATCTGATTTCTCACCACTTCGGGAAAATACTGTTTATTGAATTCTTCCATGAATTCATTCCACGTCCATGGTACATTTGGGGTCTCCTGAGCCCTAGTTCGCGACACAGACTTCCACCAAGGTCCAGCCTCCCCATCTAACATGTATGCTGCCCAACGGACGCTCTCATCTTTCGTGCAAGTGAGTACGTTGAAAAGCTTTTCCATCTCACTTAGCCAATTTTCAGCAGCCATAATGTCTGCTTGCCCTGAAAAGTTAGGAGGTCTCATCCTCCGAAATTCCGTAAATGCTGAAACTGCTGGTGGTGTTGGTACTACTGGAGATGTAGGTGGCTGATGATGATTACCAGTATTTTGAGCCGACAAGGATGCTGCCATGGCAGCCGCCATGGTTTCCGTAGTGTGCATCATCCTCTGACGCTCCTCTCTCTCTCTCTTCATTTCTCTCCCTGATCCTATCTTGTTCTCTCTAATCTTGACCCTGACGGTCTTGATCATGATTTTCGGCCTGTTCTTTATTCCCTTGACTACTACTCTCGGGAATTTCTCTTTCTCCCAATGGTACTGTGTTCGTTGGCGAGATGAACTCACCTCTACTGCGTAAGTTCCTATCATGACCACCCCTTGGTCGACCTCTCCTTCCCGAAGAAATCATGATCTGCATATGAAATTAACTTTCGTCAGCAGAAGTCCCTATGCTCTGACAAAAGAATGATTGTCAGAATTTCTAGAAGAAACTGCTCTGATACCAACTGTGACAGCCCAAATTTCGTCGCTCTGAAATCCGTGCCATCAGCACGACCCTCGAGGTCATGCACCTTAAATCTATGCGAAACATCAAGTAACAAGTAAAAGCCAATGATTCAAAATACCAAAGCTTTGAACTAACTAAGTCTCCGTGTTTCAACAAAGTCTAGCAACCAACAGACAGTTCCGGTCTCATGCCAATTCATGAGCAAAGGAACTGTCCCAAACCATTGGTGACAATCATATCACCCCTGATGGTTCGTCAAAAGGAAAGTATAGTACTTAATTACATTTAAAAGAAAGGACTTGACATGCCAAGCCACGAGTACTCTCTACTCACCACTTCTAAACATAAAGAACTTCTAAAAGAATTCCTCAGGAGGAGGTTCTAACTCTTCTCCGACCGTGAAATCCGAACCTTTTGGATTAACGTCTCTCGAAGCCTGTATTGCCGCGAGTGTTGCACCTGTGACGTATAGTGTAAGGGGTGAGCTACATCTTAGCTCAGTAGAGAAACGTAAAGAACATATAGATTAATTCTGACATATATGCTGTGCAGTAAAAGAAAAATACAGTTTATCTACTGTTACTATCTGGAAGGACAATCGAAATAACTGAAGGAAAAGATGAATACAACTACTTACTTTGCATGGTTTTTTTCTTTCTCATCTTACTCATTTAGTTGTGAATTCGGCCTAATAACTTAACTCTTTAACTTAAATAGTCCCCGAGCAATATAGCATCGAGCCCCGATGGAATACCCACCATCGTCGTCTAACTAGACAGTTATCAATTTTGTATTCCCTGGGAATACTGCCCCAAGCCCCTTTCTCCTAGGTGGCAGGGTTCTTATTTAAATCTACATCCACAGGATGTGCTATCAGATATCTGGATTAATCGCCGTACCGATCACGGATATCCTGCCGAGTCAGTCGTGGGTATCCCGCCACGTCGGTGGGGTATTTTAAACAAACCTTAAATAACAAAAATATCAAGTGTGCTTTACATATAGTTATTCACCGTGATTGTGCTAATTTTTAATATATTAGGCCTTATCACCTTACTTTCTTTTCCCCACTGATTCTCATCTGCACCCCTGGGATGCTACTGATATATCGTATCATATAGGTATTCATCTTGTAGTTCTTGCGTCCCCTTGGGACCTCTGGCTTCATTTTCTGAAGTCTACACACGCACGCTCTATTTATGTGACATGATGAGATACTTAGTTTAGCAATTAGATCTGTACTACACATATGCGAAATTGAACAATGTACATGTTTCGATAAGGTTCCCTACCTCAAGGCAAAACCCAGTGGTCCTTTCTCGTAGTGATGACACGTACTGATCTCACGTCAACCTACATTTCATGCGAAAGGACATGCCTTAGAATGGTCACCAGTGGTCACTAGCACTCCTGGAGCGCATAGTTCACATGAGGTATATTTGTATACATAAAAGAAATTTAATTTAGTTTTGGTACCTCGCTCGAGCGGTTGGTTAGCCTCGCTCGAGTGACCTCTTAACCTCGCTCGAGCGGTTGCCAAGCCTCGCTCGAACGGCCTCTTATCCTCGCTCGAGCGGTTAAAGCGAGGTGTCTGAAGCCTAAAGTGATACCTCGCTCGAGCGAGCTTATTCCTTCTATATGGGTCTCGCTCGAGCAAGCCCAGAACGTACTTATTCTCAGGTATATATATTCTGTCCTCGCTCGAGCGAGATGTTTAGATCGCTCGAGCGAGGAGCGGAAACCTTCACTCCGTGATTCTTCAAGAAATCTATCCTATTTCCTTAAATCTTAAATATAATTAATCGGCCATTGCCCAATACATTGTAGGTTATCATTAAGACATACCTAAGCACTTATCAAGCATTATCTCTTACCTAAATCGGCGGATCTCGTAATCGGTTCGATCTAACGTTCGAATCCCTGTTACTTCGAAGAGATCTCTACGTTTCTGGTCCGACCTTCTCTCCAGGTCTTCCACCGGTTTACACTCCAACAAGGCCTTAGCCTTTCTTCTCTACAAGACTCTCCTTTCTCTTTCTCTATTTTCCTCCTCTCTATTTAGGTTCAAATTATGTTACGTAGGGGAGAGACTTCTCTCTACTTTCACTTATATAGTGAAAGGAAGGGAAAAATATAATATGTTACACACATATACACACGGTGTGTATATGTTGACCCAGGTTTCCTTGTGAACCACATGTACACGTGCGTGGCATATGGCTTGTACGGTTCCGAAAATCTGGGGTTGTTACACACAAAGTCACAATGACTCAATTTTATGAATAATGCAATCATTTCGATATGGAAGCGACATCACATTGTATTCGAAGCGTGGGCGCTTCAACATGGAAGCACTGATGCCTCGTCTACAAAGTGACAATGCTTCCAATACGATGTTTAAGAAGCGTTGGCATTTCGTTTATGATGCGTGAGTGCTTCTTCAATGCTTCGTTTAAAGCCTAGGCGCCTATCTGATCCAAGGTGTATTTTAAAATTTAATGGACTATGATAATTCATTTATGTGTTGATTCTTTTTTTTTATATACGCGCGATCATTCTTAATTTGAATGAACGATTCCATTGTTTCTTTGAATGAGAGGAAGCATTTGTCATACCATTATTTTGAACTTTAAGCCACAAAATGATTTGTTAGAGCGTTCTTTTTCTCTGGATGCGGGATAAGAATGATTGGCTTTGGAGCTGCGCCGATGCTTCCTATATGAAGTGTGAACGCTTCATATTCGAAGCGTTGAAGCGACGATGCCTTCCATACGATGCGTGGTGCTTCGTTATAGAAGCATTGGAATTTTGTTTATGAAGTGCTATGAAGTTCGGGTGCTTCCTGGCGCTTAGTTGATGATTCATTTGAATGATTGATACGTGTTTATTCTTAATTTGATACATGTTTATTCTTTGAATGAGAGGAAACCACAAAATGATTTCACAGCGTTATTGGGAAGTTTAAGCCACAAAATGATTTCATTACAACCTCAAAACAATTTCTTTACATTGTCAAAAAAAAAGTCTACTAAAAATATGTTGAGTCGGGAGAAGCCGTTATGCGGGAAAATCCATTGAGCCAAGGAAAGACGTCTCACAGGTCGGCCGGTGGTGGAGGCTGGAGACGCATCGCTGACTTTGGAGCCGGGAGAAGAAGCTCTGGCTCTGGAGCACGAAGAAGAAGGGGATCTGGAGCTGGTGGGGCTTCCTCCGGCACTATAACAAGGTAATCATCGTTCAGAATGGCGATAACTACTACGAGGAGAGGGGGAACCACATGCTCGATGTAGTTAGGGATGAAAACCAGCTCGTCGTCGTCTGGGATGTCAATAGCCGAACCATCGTAGGAACGGATGAAACGCTGGCATGCCAGCCGATGGCTTCTCCGTAAACTGTTGTGTTGCATTTCGGTTTTAGTGGCTGAGGCAGTTGAGAGGAGACCAAAATCTAATGAGAGACTTGAGATGAAATAAATTGAGCACGATGATCCTTTAAATAGAAATGTGCTTTCATTTATTGTGTACTGCCCCAAAAGAGTGTTGCGGTTGGGGAGTTCCTCCATTGCACACTTATTTTCCAATGTACTTAACATGTAATGTAGTTAGCATCCAATGTACTCATTTATTATGCACTGCCCCAAAGGCAGCGACTATTTTTATTCCATCATTATAGGCTACTGGTTTTTGTGCATTATTCAGACGGATGCCAATAAGGAGCGCCGACACTTCGAAAAAAAGCGTCAGCGAGCCCAATACGGAGCACTGGCGCGTCGAGGAAGAAGCGCCAGTGATACCAATAAGTAGCGCTTGTGCGTCGATGAAGAAGCGCCATCGATATCAATAAGGATCATTGGCGCCCCAAGAAAAAAGCGCCCGTGATACCAACAAGGAGAGCTGGCACTTCATTAGATAAACCAATTCTGTGTGGTGTTAACTTGTAAACTGAATGGGGTTTGTCTCTTCTCCCAAGCAGCGCCAACGCTACCAATAAGGTGCGTCGGCGCTTCGACATAGAAGGGCCAGCGATACCAATAAGAAGAGTCAGCGCTTCGACTAAGAAGGTATAAATATTACAAGGATAAATTGTAAAGTCTACAAAGATAAATTGTAAAGAGATTTTACAATAAATGAATGTGAATAATTCTTGTGTATAAATTGAACAATTTTTAGTTTATATTATATAAATCCTCTGTAAGGAGGTATAACAACAAATTTTTAAGTACATTGTATGTATAACAACAAATTTAAATCAACTCTTCAACATCGTCACTGGCATCCCAATTCTCTTCCTGGTGCGTAGCGATGGCGTGCCCAATCTAGATAGTTAAACAAGGAATGTAAGCCAGTGTAAATGTGGACTGGAAGTCCTTGTTGAAGTACTCAACGTACTTTATCATGAAAACCTCACATTCATAACCGTTTTCTTGGCGTGACGCATTTTTTACATCGACACAGCTTCAAGGATATTCCTCAGAAATTGCATCGGTTGCACCGTGCATATATAACAGGGCTGACAAATACCGTGTTTGTAAAAAAAATGGAGAGAGGTTACACATACATTTAGAAAATACAAGGGGGTGTTGAAGCAATGATATAGAAGCACTAGGAGTGCTGACTTCCCATAGTCGAAACGCCAGTGCTCCTAATAAGAAGCATCGACGCCTCAACTAAGAAGCACTAGCGCATCTTTGGAGGCTCTTCAATCTTACTAGGGTCATGATCTCCTCGCCAAATTTTGACATTGAAGGCATATCTGGGCACAGGTCCATGACAACGATCGTATGGGTTGATGGGGTGGCCCAGGTAATTGCCCAGTGGAGTGGTTTGTTGATATGAATTGGAATAAATATCTCTTGATAGTTCATCGCTGATAATGTGTGATTCTTATTGATGAGGAAACTCTGCATCGACTTCTCGACATGTTACGCCTTAAAAAATTCGGCGTAAGCGAAACACAGTCCCCCTATGTCGGTTGGGAGGAAAGCTGCATTCTCCTTATTATTCTTCTCAAATGCTTTAAAGTTTGTGGTTATGCATTTGAGCACCACGTAAGACATCCAAAAAGTCTTCTCAATCAGTTTGGGTTGCATGTCCTCCCACTTGTCGATGACTCTAAAGTACGCGGCCATTATCTACATACAGCCGAAAAAAATATCAATATGGAATCATGGAAAGCGATGTGTTTCAATGGGGAACATAGAAGTCAGGTGATTAAAACCTGAGACTTTTAGGTTGCACAATAGCTCGATGGTAATCTGCCGACCCCCAATAGTAGAGATGACAATCCCATGTTCAAATTTAGACATAAGTTAAAACATAAGAGGATATACTTACTTCCATGATAGCTGTGGTGAGGGATATACTTGTTCTCACTGTTGGGCTTTTCCCAAGTAGCCTCGTATAGGTTGTCGCTGATGCTGGACCCTCCCAATTTTGGTTTTCTTTTTGTGGGGTTGAGAGACCAGCTTTCCCTTTCTTTTAGGGTGAGTTTGAGAGGGAGGAATTGAGTCGGGGGCTTTACCCCAGTTCCTCTCACTTCTCTTGAAGAGGCCTAAGTCATCTTCGTTGTCATCTTCGTCGTCATCTTCTTCTTCAACTTGCACTGAAGACTTTTCCTCGGTGCATGGTTACGTAAGGGGCATCTTAGGACCAAAGTCATGAGATGTAGTTGGCGGTGGTGATGGAGGCTAAGGTTGGGGCGGGTGTTGGGGATTGGACTTTGTAGGAGGTTGGTGTTTGGACTTTGTGGGAGGTTGGGGTTTGGATTGGGTAGGAGGTTAGGGCTGGGCTTAGGGTTTGGAGGGAGTAAGAGGATGGGGCTGGGGTTTGGAGGGAGTAGGATGATGATGGGCTGGGGTTCGAAGGGAGTAGGAGGATGGGGCTGAGGTTGGGGGGCAGTAGGAGGATGGGGCTGAGGTTGGGATGTAGTAGGAGGATGGGGCTGGGGTTGGGTTTTGGAGGCAGTAGGCGGATGGGGTTGGGATTGGGTTTTGGAGGCAGTAGGAGGATGGGGTTGGGGTTGGGTTTGGGGGGCTGGGGTTTTGAGGCCCGAGGTTGTATCACAATCGGTGGTAGGTGATGCACAACAGCATGGGAAGACGTGGTGGTAGACCTTTTCCGTTGGGGGACAGCTATCTGATGTTCCCCAACGAGCCCCAACATGCTTCTCGCCACAGTGTTTTCATACAATATGAGAAAGATATTATTATTTAGTAATGAAATAGAAAATCTCAAAGCCCCAACGCTTTCATGTAGAAGTGTTTGCGCTTCATAAGCGAAGCGTTGGTGATCAGTCACATATTTTACCAATTCTGTACCCTCAATTAAGTGCTATTAGTCCACACTTTGCTTCTAATGATGTGTTGTTGAGGAGAACAACATGTAAAAGAACACAATGTTAATCTTTGCCAAAATGAACTCATAAAGCAGCAAGTAAGAAGCTTGTAAAAGAATCATAGCTGAAACACCAGTTCTTGAGTCGATAAAGAGAAATCGTGAAGCTTATGAGCCAGTCGAAGCAAAATTGAGAATCAAAACCAGAAGAAAGAAAGAAATCGTAACCTTACGATTATGTTGTAGAGAAAATTGGGAGAGAGAGAACAAGGTGAATTATGAGCGATCGAGCCAAAATCAAATGAAGAAACTGAGAAGAATACAAAATTGAAATACAAAATCATACCTTCGATTTTGTATTATAAAGCTGATCCACACTGCTGGAGAGTCATGTGAGAATGCACAATCATGCAAAGAATCAAAAACTCTAAAAAAGGTATCCATGTACTTCACGGATCTGAGAGATTGGCAAGAATCACTGCTGCTGAAGATCAGGAGAGAAATCTTATACGCCTCTAGTAGCTGAAGCAAGAAGGATATGCATTAGGAAGAGTAGTTTTAAGAAGATTTGTTTTAGGTAGTTTACTTTTTTTAGAATCCTAATTTACTGTAATAGGCCTCTTATGAATCTATAAATAAGAGGGCCTGGGTCTTGAATAATCATCCTAGAAATCTCGATCTTAGTTGACTACTAAGATTGGGAGGACAAAAGATCATAACTAGAGTAGTTTTATTTTCAGTCTTTTATTTTCTACAAAGTTGAATAGTTTTCACTTTTTGTTTCTGTTACATCCAAGGATTTTCAATCTTAATTAACAACTAAGGGAAAATTTCTGGAAGATCATCGTAGTATAGTATTTACTTTTAGGTAAATATACTTTCTTGCACTTTACTTTTCTGCACGTAAATATCCGAGGCCTGACAAATTTTAATTGGCGACTAGAATCGGGAAGGAGGATTAGATTTTGTTTGGAAATTTATTTTCTGCACTTTTATTTTCAACAACTTAGGATTTCAAGAGAATTTCAGCTTTTAATTGACGCCAAAGATCTGAGAGACTTGAGAGCTATGTAACGGTTTTAAAATGGATAGAATAGATTTATTTTCTGCATAGTAATTTAAATAAAAACCATTAATTTTTTATTCTTTAAAGATAAATAGAAGCTTTTGAAATCAAAGTCTTCCCTGTGGGATCAATCTTAGACTCGTGCTACAATACCATTGTACGTTTGCAATAGGTTAAGACAAGGAATAGTTTAAGAACTACCAGTTGGTCCCAATTACATTGACCGTGCCCTTATGCATTGCCTTACCCGATGTTACGAATGGTCCAAACTTCAAGATCAAGTACACTATGCTACAAGCCCTTCCAAATTTTCATGGGCTTGATCGCGAAGATCCCTATTAACACCTTAGGGATTTCATAGAACTCTATACCATGTTGAAAATTTCAGCACTTGATGCCGAGGCTGTGAAATTACAGCTATTCCCATTCTCTCTCAAAGACCGAGCGAAAGCGTGGCTTACTTCTTTGCCCACTGGTAGTATCATCTCTTGGTATAGACTATAGGCTAGGTATATGACCAAGTATTTCCAGATTGGTAAAACCAACCAAATTTGTTAAACAATTCAAACCTTCTGGCAATTGCTTGGAGAACTGTTTCACGAGAGTTGGGAACGTATGCAAGATATCTTGCGGAAATGTCCTCATCATGAAGTGCTGAATTGATCTATAGCCCAGAGTTTCTATCAAGGGTTAACTGAGGGTAACCAACAGATGATTGATGCTATGAGTGGAGGAACCTTTATGGCCCAGAATGGACGACAGTCTTGGGATTTGTTTGAGAAGCTGGCCAATAATTCATTGCAGAAACAAGCCCTGCAAAAGTTCGATCCTGATGTGATTCACCACATTCCTGTTGCTAGGGGTGGTCTTTACGATATCAGTTTTGATAAATTAAAGAAGGAGAATGACATCAATGCAAAGGTTGAAGTCTTGGAACAGAAACTAGCATCTTTAATGACTTCTAAACCTAGTGCTCCGGATAGACCCATTGCAGCTTGTGAGATTTTCCAAAGCTTGACCCATGCAGTAACCGAGTGCCCTATTACCCCATTATACTCAGATGTTGTAGAAGAGGAGCAGGTTTGTGTGTTCTAAAGGAGTGATTACGGGAATTTCTATAACCCGCAGTGGAGAAACCATCCAGGTTTCAACTAAGGCTCCACAGGTGGGGCTAAAAAAGGACCATCTGTTGTGCAATCCCGATATCCTCTTGGTAAAAATTTTAACCAGCCCTCCCCCCACCCTTGAGACTACAAGAGCCTACTATGCAGCAACAGTGCAGGCCATAGAGCAACGGTACTGATGCCACTGTTATTCAGATCCTACAAGATTTGCAGCAATAGTCTCATCATCATTCTAAAGATCAATCACAGCTTGCTCAGTTCTCTCAAGTTTTACACTCACATACCCAGTCCATCATGAAGCTGGAAGGCTAGATTGGGCAATGAGCTTCGCAGGTGATGAAGAGAGAAAGTGGCCAGTTACTATTGCATCTTGTAAGCAACCCGAGAGGACAAGTATTTATGGGGGAGACATTCTCCCCCACTGAACAAATTTGAGTTCCTCGAAGGCACTGTCGAGCTACCGACTCATCCGTAGTGGGTTTTGTAAATTTTGTACATTATTTCTTTCACTTATGTTAGGAAGTTGTCGCGAGAAGTGCATTACAATTCAAATCATAGAAAAACATGAGCGATCATAAGACCTTCTCAGATGTACTCTATATAAATATGAGTGGATGTATGGACTTATGTACGCTCGTAAAATTTCTTTCATGTATATAATTTCATATGAACAAATCATAGTTATTACGATTCGTAGAAGAGTTTGTTTCCTTCGAGAGCTAGAAGGCTAGAATTGTAACCCACAATCTAGGTTACAAGTGTGCGTGTTGACCGATTCAGCAGGTCACCACAAAATTAGGGCCTATTTATTCATGAGTGAATACGTTCGCCCCATTTTTAAACTCTACAGCCACCCTTTCTTCTTTTCCCTCCATTTTTGAAAATCTCTTGTGCTCTACCCAACTATTTTAAATTGTTAAAACTACCTTTTCACTTTCATCTAGCCTTCGAAACCCTATCTGCGTTATATCTCCTACCCCGAGACGAGGGTTTGATCCTCAACAAGCAAACAAGGTAATGGTTCTATTTTCAAAATTGGTTGATGTCTTTCTTTGGATTGTAACTAGTGGAGCATATGCATATATCTCGGCATACTAATTGAAGTTTTTATTTCCTCAGGAATTAAATGTAACATGCCGAGATAAAAAATAGCGAGGCGGAGAGAGGAAGAAGATGAAGGTAATGATTCCGACCATTCTCCACTTCAAAGACATAACACACGGGCCGCTGTAGTCATTGCCAAATCTCAAGTAGCAGCCCCACCCCAAAAGAGGCTTAAATCCTCTGGGGAAATTATCAAAAAACTTGCCTGAGGTAAGAACGAAGATTAGAGCAGAAAGTGTGCCTGCCGCCAAAACGGGCAAGCAGGCAGAAAAAGGGAAAAAGTTGACATCCCCCACCAAAACTAAAAGAGCGCTTGATCAACCCCCAACCACGATGAATCAACATATTGTGAGAGTTGAAATTGTAGTGGATGTAAATTTTTTGGGAATTGTTACACTATAGTAGAGCTGCCATTCGGCACTTCAAGGATGCGGGGCTCAACTATTTCCTAGAGCCAAGAAAAACCCCAGTTACCCTAGACTGGAAAATTTGTTTTATAAGCAAATGACCAACAATGGGAAAAATTAGCCCCCTGAACTCTCAAGAATCATTGATGGGGTTTCCCATCCAAATTACCAGGGAATTGATTTCTGGTGTCCTACAGGCACCTCTGGTGAGACTTGAGGTATCTCATGATCATCCGGAGGACACAATATTAAGACCACCAACTCCAGTCCTCCCAGATTTCATACAAATGGCCACAGAGCTGTTGGGCCAAGCTCAGGTAGACAGTTAAAATTCATGAGAAAATGGTCTAGAAGAGAGCAACCTGTCTCTCCATTTCTATCTATATTTATAAGACTATCCACCCGACTTGCCATGGCACCGAAAGAAGCCATCATTTTGTGAAAGCCTTCTATTTGATGGCCACTAGATATTGGTTCGATGTACCTGCTTACCTCTTGGAGGTAATGAATGTTGTAAGGGAGAAGCTCAATAAAAAGAAATATGAAAAGCTGATGAGGATAGAAGAAGATTTGACAGATGTGGTGTATAGGAGGACACTGAATGCAACAAATAGAAAAAAATTGTTAAACCATCTGCAGTCAGTGAACCTCTTAGTGGTACTTTTGTGACACCTCCAACTGACACCACATAGCCTGCTGAGGTTGTTCTGGAAAGTTAAGACACAACAGGTGTCGAGATTGCTATTACTACCACTGCTCCTCTTGAGCCAGTGGTGACCGAGGGGGGGGGGGGTACTTCTACTCCTCCCCATGCAAGAATGAGGCCCAACTCCCCCATAAGCCCCACACCCATTGAGCCAGAGCTAGTGATTGAGTCTCGACCAATACCTGAACCATCTAATCTTTATGACACAACATTGGACTCTCCCACAGGGTCCGTGTTAGCTCATTCTCCCATGGCAGACGCACAACCTTCTATTGTTGAAGCAGACCCCGTGGCCCCCTTTTATATCTGTGGCGGAGGAAATTCCCTCTTTGTCTGTTAATTAGGAATACCCTGAGGTGGCTACTTCTAACCCCATTCTTGTTTTTATTGATTCTGCCCAACAACCCATGACCACATCATTTGTGGAGCAGACCCCCATTGTCGATACCTCAGGGGAGCTTTGGAACTCCGAGAGAAGGTTTCACTACACTTTTGAATGAGGGCCCATCTCCTCCTATCATCATTACTACCCCAGCCCCCACGCTGTTAGGATTGCAGCCTGAGTGGGAAGGAAGAATTCTACAGCTGGAGACATGGTAGAATACGAATGCTTCCCTCCTATTGCCTCTACCTGCACTGGTTAGAGGGGTGATCGATGAAGTTAATTGAATGAAACGAGGACTCTATGGTCCACTGCCTACTACTCAGGAACGTCAAGAAATCTACCACAATATTAAGCAGAAGGCGCTGATAGATTACCGAGAGCATGTGAAAGTAGATATTGCTAAGAATGTCCAACAGGAAACTGCTCCCCTGCATAGTGAAATCGATCAACTAAAACAGATAAATAGAATGCTTGAGGGAGAACAACAAACATGGGAGCACTAGAGAAAGAATCACGAGGATACGATCACAAAATTGAAGGATCAACTGAAAATGGTATACAAGGATCCAACTTCAAAGGAGCGAGCTTACATCGATTACTAGAAAAAGCTCCATGCCCAGCTTGATGAGAAGAATCATCAACCAACATTAAAGGAGGGGAAATTGCTGAAGCTTCAAGATGAGAAAGAGGCATTGATTCAAATCTGTGAGGGTCATAAGAAAACCATTGAGTCCATCACCAATAATAGCATTGTCACAACTTCAAAATTAAGAGAAGAATCAGAAATGTCGAGGATCGAGAACAATGAAAAATATGCAGTCATTTGTAAACTGACTAAGGATATGAAATATGAGCAGCAAATTGAAGAGGAGTTGAACGTTTTGGATGTGAAATACAAGGCATTATTGTTTGAGAAAGAGAGTACTGATTGTCTCTACAAAGAAGTTGGGGCTGAACTGTATGATATCCCTACTTCTGAGGAGAAAGAACAGGATGATTATACTGACACTACTTCAACACCTATTATTTCTGATTCAGAAGATGAATTTTCAAGCAGTACTACCTTAGTTCCCCCTCCAGCCCTACCTGCACCAGCTCCATCCCTGACGATAATTTCCTATCGGCCCCTGATTCTGTGAGTGAACAATATAAGATATTTCTAAACCTCGCAAGTATGACTTTTTGGTACCCCTATTTTTCATGTTGACAATGAGGACATTGTCTGATTTAAGTTTTGGCGGAGAGGGGGTACACTGTTGTGTATATTATTGTATATATATCATATATATATATAATTTTCTTTCTTTTTAGTTTCTTTTAACCTGTTATTTTAATTTAGATTAATGTTTTAATATTGTTTTTAGGACTGGTTCTAGATTTTTAGGTCTTTTTTTTAAAATTTTCTAGTTAACCATCACATATGAGTAATGATTAGATGAAATTTGATTCCAAACTCCATTACCATCATCTTAATAGAAGCTCGAAATCTATGATAGGAAGTAGTTAATACTCATATTTAATCCATTTGCGCACTTGTATCATAATTGAATTTTTGAAACTATATATTCCTTTAAATTGCAGAATTTAGACCATAGTTTCAGAAATATTTTACCCAGTGAGCTTTTGGAACTTATCCTTTCTTTGAGAGAAACTACTTGGCCTATATGTTCCAATTTTTCCTTGAACTTCATGACTGCTTTTAATTGAAACCTCATTGTTGCTTTTTGAATCCAATTCTACGATTGTGTTATCTATTTTTCTACAACTGTTTGTTATAGGCATTAACACGATATGGCTTCGCTGCTAGTAAATTTGGAAATGAGAAGAAGCCATGTTTGATACGTTTGACCCAAAATCCCTAACAATTTACCTCTCGAACCCATATTAGAAGCTTGAAACTGAATTTCTTTGTAACAAAATTTTATAAATCCTAATAATATGTACTTGCTAAAGCTTTCGGTCTTTAACCCTTGTACTTCTGAAAATTAGAACAAAGGAAGAAATAGGAGAGTGGAAGGAGTATGTAAAATCAGAAAAAAGGGAATGCTGAAAAGGGTACATTTGACAAAGAAATAAAATCAGAATGTACAAAATATGGGAGAATAAATAAAGAAGAAAAAAAAGAAGCAAAAAGGCTTCCAAACTGAAAATGAGAAAAATCGAGAGAATACTTAAAAAGAGAGAGGGATTTACTAAAGAAACAATATGGGAAGAAGCGATTCAACTTTTTGGATCCTTATTGAAGATGAAAAAGAAAAAGATGAAGAAGAATAGGTGAGAGATACACTAAATTCTCAAAACTTTGAATCCTTTTATCTTTCTTTGGAACCTTAACCGCATTATGTGACACCCTGTGTTCGTGCACAAATTAAGTCCGGCCACGTGTCATTTGGACCTCGAACAGGAAGAACCCACATGGCCACTTGCCACCTAGGACCCTTAGTAAGCATAAGCCACATGCCACTTAGACCCAACAGTGAGCCCACATGTAGTTTCGCTATGGTTGAACCAAAGCCCATATGTAGACTGTGAAAATTAAACCTCATTGGACTCAAGCTCACATGTGCACTATATGGTAGTGGTCTAATCAGGCCCAAAGTCCTTGAACCATTGGAACCCTGACCATTTGGGGCTTATTAGGAGTTTGTGACCTTTTGGGCCACTTGAGGGCCATATTGCTAGTGGACCAGGCCATTCTTAACACATCTGAGACCCATGGGCAGCTAAGACCCTTTAAGAACTAGAAGGGTTAGAACCCACTTAGAACCTAGGTCCTTTTGGTTATAAGCCAAAGGATGGCTGATATACTTTAGTGTTGTGTTAGAGCCACACACCGAATCTCAGCCCCTTACATATGTCCCTTCACGTAAGCATGCAAAATCATTTGCATTGCTCAGAAGTCGGCTACCAAAGGAGAAACCAAGGGAGGGAAGATGAGAAAACAGAGCTTGGGGTGGTCGTTTGATTGTCCTCTTGAGAGAACCCAGCCCTAGCTTTGCCTTGTGTCCTCTCTACTTGAAAGAGAAGACTCTCTTTTTTCTTGGGGAAACTATACGCCTCACGGCTGTTCAATCAAGGTGTGAGCATCGATTGGAATCGTCGGATCGGCACCACGATGGAGTAAGTTCGACGTCGGCATTATGCATATGGTCACGTGTAAAAGAACTAACTAAAGGTAAACCCACATCGTGCATGCGTTATATGTTAGTGGATGATTTTGGCTGCATGCATGGTTTTCATCGATCGAACGCGTGAAGGTCGCCAGACCCGATACACGTTGGATTCGATAGATGGAACCTCTACATGTGACTCGAATTGGGGAAAGTGGGGGCGTGTTTTAAATCTAGCAAATTATGGGTGCGATACGTCGATTAAAGCATGCTAAAAGAGTATATTAGGAAAGAAATCTCGTAAAGGCGAGATAGTAAAAGTATGTCGTGTATGGTGTGTTGTTTGAACCACTTGAGAAGCCATAGGAGCTATCTCGAGCAGAGGCAACAAGATGATAGAGATATAAATTTTTGGGTTTATACTCGAGCGTTCTAAGGACCGCTCGAGCGTAAATGTCATATGGAGCCTACGCTCGAGCGTGATTCATAGGCTATTTTGGCTCAGGTCAAATATGCTCGAGCGTGTAGTGAAAAGTGAACTGGGTTTACGCTCGAGCGTATTGAGTCCGCTCAAGTGTGAAGTCATCTGAAGCCTACACTCGAGCATAAATTCTAGGCCAAAACTTTCGGGTCTAGTCTGCTTGAGCATAAAGTGAGAATTTACACTGAGTTTATGCTCGAGCGTGAGTTGATCGCTCGAGCATAAAACCGTTTGAAGCCTATGCTTGAGCGTGAATTTCAGGCTTATTTCGTTCGGGTGAAATATGCTCGAGCGTACACTGCAAGGTGTCACTAGAATCCGCTCGAGCGTAAGATACCCACGCTCGAGCGTGATGGCTTGTTTTTGGGTTTTGTTAACTACCATGCTAGAAACTTGACACGCACACTCCGTGTTATATATAGAGCTATATGGAGAATGCCTATAGCTAAGAAATGCATATGGTCTCGTGAATTAGGTGATGAAATACTAAGAGGAGCATCTAGAAAAGTGTGCATAGAACTAACAAGTGTGTGTGACACGACTTAAGGTACGAAAATTGCCTTGCCGCCTATATGATTCTCGAGTTCAATTTTATGGTGCAATTATTTCATAGACAGTATTCTTAGCAAATGATGTAATTTCAGTAAACTGTTTAATTGATTATATGTACATGCCTATGAATTTCTCACTTAAAAGATTTAAATTCAGCATACATGTTTTACGTGACACATGACACTGCATTTTGACATCGTGATATCCGCCTTAACTTTGTACTGTCCATACCTTCGATTGTATTAACATACCTTCGATGTGTATTCATGTGTTATGTGTACACATGTGCAATGAGGAGTGGAGTCTCCATGAGATGGGTGGAGTCCCCGGGGTCACGGCCCTGTGTTCCTAATACGGTCTGCTCAGTTCTCTAATACGAGATGCATTGCCATGTGAAGTGCTCTAAGTGTGTTAGTTGTAAGGGGAGTGGAGTCTCCATGAGAGGGGTGGAGTCCCCAGGGTCACGGCCCTGTGCGCCTAATACGAATTGCTCAATTCCCTTATACGGGATACTTACACTAACACCATGTGATGCTATACGCCTTGTGTTCAGATGTGTAATTCGTTCAAATTTTGATTTTCATTCGATATATGTGCTCATGCCCTATTTTTCGTTAAATAGCTCACCATGAACATGCATCTAATTTTGTCTTTCAGCTCCATCCTAATATCAAGCATCTTATTGCATGATTTGATTTTTGAGATATGACGTCTACAAAAATTAGCTTGTATTTGATATGATATGGACAAGCATGAGCTCTTTTAACCCGTATTTTATTTATGCATAAAGAAACTTGAATTAGTTCTGTTAAGAATGTATTTAGCAATGTGTTTTTCCCTATTGAGCTTGGATGAAGCTCACACCCGACTATACGTCGCAGCTGTAGGTGTTGAAGGTGAACAGGAAACGGAGCAAGAAGCGGAGCCGGATTATAAACCTGCTGAAGAAGAGGAGGAGGAGCTTCCGGAGGAGCATTTTCCCTAGACTTAGGGAATTTTATTTTGGAATTTTTATTTGAAACTTTTTGAGAAAGAGAGAGAGAGAGAGAGAGAAACGGTAAAGATATTTGTTTTGCAATTAAATACGCATATTTTGGGTTCATTGTTTAGATGAACGTCGGCCTTCATCGGTGGACTGTAAATATTTTACGTTCCTTTTTGGCATGGTATAGTCTTGATTAGGGGACTACGGATAGTTTAGACTAATTACACATTGCTAGTTAGAATTACTGCTAATTATCTTTTATTATGTTATAGGTTTGCACTCACATTTTTTCGCTGTGCTTACTTTGATTTCTTCGCTGCCGTGATTAGACTTACCAATTTAGTGAGGAAGTGACGTGAGTTTTGGATACCATAACGTCACTGTGGCTCGGATCTAGTGTGTGTGATCCGACGGCACGAGTTTTTATGGTAAGGAAAACTCGGGCTGTCACACATTACAAGCCAAGAAAAGACCTCTTTGATCCGAGATTTACAAGGTAAGAGCCTAGTAGAGATGTCTATGGTAAGCATTATGGAAATCTGATAGCATGAGGATAGAATAGATTATCTTTTCTATGAGATTTATCTTTTTGTCATATGTCCTTGAATTACTCATTATAAATATCATTGTGTGAGACCCAACAAATTTTGATATTCTTTTTGAGTGTATGCCACAATGAGAGTTTGGATGAAACTGTTTTCTAAATCTGCAGTTTAGAAAAAAATTATAATGAATGAATTCTATCATTGGTACGCACACACTCCACACTTTACATGTATTGAAATTGTTGAGTATCTGATCAAGAATAACTGCTAGGATGGGAAGTAGTGGATGGATGGAATCTTATTTTTGAAAATCTTAACAATCATGTGATGACTTGCTAGTGTATTAATATTAGTTTAGTTAGTTTTGAAAATTTTTGAAAAAAATAAAAATCCAAAAATATTTGAAGTTTGTAGGTAATTTCACTGAAAACCTTCAGGAGACACAACTCCTCCACTAGGGATCACCTAGGGGTTTAAAGGCCTGTTACATTTGCTAAATGCAATCGTGCTCCCTACGAAAGTGACATTTAAATTGTAATTAGGATTACATATCTCTCCTTGTTTGTTAGGGACTAGCAAAACTTAAGTTTTGGGGGTGTGATCAGTCACATATTTTAACAATTTTATACCCTCAACTAAGTGCTATTAGTCCATAGTTTGCTACTAATGATGTGTTATTGATAAATATTTAGAACAACATGCCGAAGAACACAATGTTAATCTTTGCTAAAATGAACTCATAAAGCAGTAAGGAAGAAGATTGCAAAAGAGTCATAGCTGAAACACTAGTTCTCGAGCTGACGAAGAGAAATCGTGAAGCTTATGAGCTAGTCAAAGTGAAATAAAGAATCATAGCTAGAAGAAAGAAAGAAATTTTAACCTTATGATTCTACTGAAGAGAAGAATGGGCAAGAGAGAACAAGGTGAATTATGAGCGATCGAGCTGAAATCAAATAAAGAAACAGAGAAGAATACAAAATCATACCTTCAATTTTGTATTATAAAGCTCATGCACACTACTGGAGAGTCACATGAGAATGCATAACCATGCAAAGAGTCGAAAACTCTAAAAAAGATATCCATGCACTTCATGGATCTAAGAGAATAACCATTGTTGAAGATCAGGAGAGAAATCCTACATGCCTCTAGTAGTTGAAGCAAGAAGGATATGCATTAGGAAGAGTACTTTTAGGAGGATTTGTGTTAGGCAGTTTGCTTTCTTTAGAGTCTTAATTAATTGTAACAGGCCTCTTATGAATCTATAAATAAGAGGGCCTGCATCTTAAATAATCATCCTAGAAATCTCAATCATAGCTGACAACTAAGATTGGGAGGATGAAAGATCAAAACTAGAGTAGCTTTATTTTCAGTCTTTTATTTTATGCAAAGTAGAATAGTTCTCAAATTATTTTTATATTTTATCCAAGGATTTTCAATCTTAATTGATAACTAAGGGAGAATATCTGAAAGATCATCATAGTGTAGTATTTACTTTTCTATAAATTTACTTTCTTGCACTTTACTTTTCTACACGTAAATATCCGAAGCCTGACAGATTTTAATTGATGACTAGAATCTGGAAGGAGGAGGAATAGATTTATTTTTTTTACAATTTATTTTCTACACTTTTATTTTCAGCAACTTAGGATTTCAAGAGAATTTTAGATTTTAATTGACACCTAAGATCTGAGAGACTTGAGAGCTAGTGTAACGGTTTGAAAATTGATAGAATAGATTTATTTTCTACATAGTAGTTTAAACAAAAATCATCAATTTTTTATTCTTTAAAGACAAATAGAAGCTTTCAGAATCAAAGCCTTCCCTGTGGGATCGATCCTATACTCGTGATACAATACCATTATGCGCTTGTAATAGGTTAAGATAAGGAATAATTTAAGAGCTACCAGTCGGCACATCCTAAGCGAAGCGGCGGCGCTTCGTAGCGCGTCTTTTGGAAGCACTGACACTTCATATTATAAGCTTTAAAAAAATAGCATACCTCGGATATTTTATTCAAGAACTCCTTCAGAGATGCCTGATCCTGAAGGATTAGAGGCTCATCTGCCGCCTCTTATAGCCCTGCTCCTTCAAGATCTGGGCATTCTGTTGCTTCAGTTTCTGATTCTTTTGTTCTAGCTTGAGGACTTGTAGTCTGAGGTCGTCAAAGTTCATGCTCCACTATCTAATTGACCTCTCACAGTATGTAATTCTTGCAT
The DNA here is from genome assembly GCA_021018995.1 of Chloranthus sessilifolius. NCBI lineage: Eukaryota > Viridiplantae > Streptophyta > Magnoliopsida > Chloranthales > Chloranthaceae > Chloranthus > Chloranthus sessilifolius. The sequence goes on along the minus strand of CM037597.1, from coordinate 35,976,152 downwards.
ATGTAGAGTGCATCCATTTTTTAACAATCCGCAGTTTCGCGGACTTACGAGCTTTGAGAGCTTCTTCTTCTTCTACGTCTTCATCTTCTTCATCCTCTTCTTCTCCCTCTTCCTCTTCTCAATAACGTCAATGTCTGACCTCTTCCTCTATAAAATAATGGGAGGGTGATCAGTCACATAATATACTATTTTACTACCCTTAACTTAGTAATGTTAGGACATAATTTGCTACTAGTAGTTAATGATGTGCAGATATTAAGGAAAATCAGTAAAAGAGAGTCAAAATATTAATCTTTGTCAAAATGAACTCAAAAAGAGCAGTAAAAGACGATTAAGCGTAAAAAGATGATTCGCTATATACTGAGAGCTAGAAAATCATGAAAAGACGATTGAGCACTGCTACTAAAGAAGAAAATAAGAAATCGTAATTTACGATTCTCCAGAAGACGTTCAAGAAGCTGAAGCGATACAAAATAAAAAGCGATGAATCTTAATTTAGAGAAGCGCCCAGAGAGAGCTATGGAAACTATAAAATCGTAATTTACAATTTTCCAAAGAAAGAGAAGAAAAGAAATAATTGTGATTTACGATTGCAATTATAAAGCTTTCCTATTGCTTCTATTACTGCTGATCACATGAAGATTCCACCACCATGAACAGAATTACAAGAACTCTTGAATTAGAAGTTTGGCTAATCACGGATCTGAGAAGATTGATGAAGATAGACTTCAGAAGATCTCTACTACTGAACAACCCAGAAATGCATCAATTAAAGGAAGCAACGGACTATAAAAATAGAAGTAGAATTATATTAGGATAGTTTTATTTTTAGTTATTTCTTTTATTGGAATTAGAAGTCTTGTAAACCGACTCCTTATAATCTATAAATAAGAGAGCCCAATATAGGAATAATCATCGAAGAAATTCTCAATATCAATTGATGACTGAGGTTGGATTTTCTTCCGATCAAATTTAGAGTAGATCTTTATTGCTGTGTAAATTAGATATCCAAGGTTTCTTAAGAGCAATTGACGATTGTAATTGGGAGCTGAAAATTAGAGTAGATATCTGTAGTTTCTCAGAAGCAATTGATGACTGCGGTTGAGGAGTGAAAGATATAATTTTTATTGCTTTCTAGTTTAGATTTTATTTTCTTTTATTTCCTGCTTTGTAAACATCTTTAGGTTTTAATTTGAATTGACGACTCAGATTGAGGTTTGTAGATTAGTGTAATGGTTTTTACTTTTTCATCTTTAGTTTTCTAGAATTTGATTGACGCCCAAAATTTAGGAGATTGATGATTAGATTAAATCTGTATTGATAGGATTTTAGTATTGATTGACGACCAATGCTAGGAAACTTGATATATAGTGTAATGGTACTATTTAATTTATAAATATTCGATAGCTGAAGATTGTGATTGATGACCATAATCTAAAGGAGGATTAGGATTTATTTTTTACAAACTTAGTTTAAAAACAAATATTTATTCATATTTCTCCAGTAGTTTAGGATCTTAAAAGATATATACAAGTTTTCATAAAAATTAAGTTAATATAATTGAACCTATCTCTTTGGGAACGATCCTTTGCTAGTACTATAATTTTCATTGTGCACTTGTAATAGGTTAAGACTTAATTAGATACACATATAAGTAGCCCAATCAAAGGGACTACAGGTCCTTCACCTGCTTCTATAGATCATTTCCATGTTCATAGTAAGTCTTCTATCATAGGCCGACTTTGCTCATAGAGTGTGCACTCGAGTTCCCGGAAGGCCTATAAGAAGATAGATTTTTCATATTATTGACGAATGATAAAGAATTAAGAAAATTGACATCGCTTTGTTAGGAAGCGATTGCGCCTCAACATAATCGTGCCATCGCTTCTTATGTGAAGAGATTGCGCCTCAAAAATAGCCACATCATCGCTTCTTATGGGAAACGATTGATAGAGGCACCGCTGCTTCTTCTCTGAAGTGATTGCGCGTCAGTATAGACGTGCCATTGGTTCTTATGTGAAGCAACAATGACTTGGTTGTGAAGCGATATCATCTCATATAGAAATTACCTTATTCTCAAAAATTTTGATGTAGAACTTCCTCATACTCTCATTTACCTCCCATTTTAGCAGCCTTGGGAAGCGGGTAGTGCCTTGAGTCCTCACTAGGGCACTCTTCAGGTTGATCTTGTACGCCCAGATATGAGAAACAATATATTGATTAGATTTTTATGGGCTTCATAGGAAGTAAAAGATAAAATTAGAGTAGACATATTACACTCAAAATTAGAGCATACGACATTACCTGCAGGGCAATCATGTAGTCGTAAAGATTATAATCTTACATAGCCTTTGCCCTCTCTACTATTCCTCGGTTCCTCTTCGCTTTGTCCACACACTATAGCAGGTGTTTGTATGCTGCATCACCCCATGGATATTTGTTAAAATTTGGGTGATTATCAATGAGATTGAGGTAGGGGTCGTCGAGGGTGTATTTTGTATTTATGAAGAGGACAGTGGTGAGGACGAACAATAAACAGAGCTTCAGGAAGTCCTCCTCGGCACCCTCAGCTACGCAATTAATGGTGCTGAGGATGTCTCCCCTCTTTACAGGGTTAATGCCTCTAAAATACTTATTTCTGATCATTTAGTTTTCGGGAAGGGGCTTGGAGGGAAGGTAACGACTGGGGCCAATCATTCAAAGACCAGTTATTAAGCAAAAATCAAGTGAGCAAAATTTGATAGTGCCTTTCCCAAAATTCCAAACTTTTTAATCAATCCAAAACTTGATAATTGCGTCCAGGAGGACGTTGATGCTTTTCATGTCCTTCGATGCCAAAAAGAATTACATGAAGAATACTTTCGAAAGCATAGTTTCCCTATGTTCAGATGCCTCGTTATAGATCATCCGACACTTCACAATGGTGTACTTAATCGCTGGAGTCTTGATAACCATTTGAAAAATCTGTGAATCATAAAAAGGAAAATTTTAAAGAAGAAAACATTAAAAAAGAAGCGTTGTCGCTTCCTCGTCATAGTGTTAGTGTTTCTTGGTAGAAGTGCTGACGCTTCCCACAAGAAGTGCTAGCGCTTCGTACACAAGGCGACGACACCTCTATATAGATGCGTAGAGGCACTAATGCATCATGAAAGAAGTGTTAGTGCTCCATCAAGGAAGGGATGACTCCTTTATATAGTGGCATATTTGAAGTGGAATGAAAATAAAAGGACACTAAACTTGTTTTCGAAAAAGGAAAAAGGAGTTCGCGGCCTCGATGTGTCTTCTTACTGCGCTTTGAGAAGATTAAAATTAGGGCAAAGATGAATAGTAATTTGTGAATTTTTAATTCACAAATTTGCCACGACAAATAGTTTTTTCGAATGGTAATAATGGCCATTGGAAACCCTGATGTCAGGCACGGTATTCCCATTCACTTCTCACTGCTTTTTGCTTCAGGTTCTGACAGTGTTAATAAATGATATAAGGTCAGACATCACTTCATACAAAAAGCTGCTATGTATCAACAAAAAGGTGCTGTGTCATATTGTAGGCACCTTCCATTCCTTGATGCAGTGTTAATGTAACGACTCAGATTTTCATATCGTGGATATACATAAATTTCTTATATGTGATCAACATGGTATACACCTTGTACCTGGACTTTTCAAGACATTATAACTAAAGGACACTAATATGGCAGCAGCCCCTAGTGGTGATGATCCAGAAAAGTCCCAGCCCACCTAGTATCTGAGAAGCCGCTCACACCGGAGGTATATCGGGTGGGTTCCCATTCCAAAGCTTAAAACCCTTGGGGAGCGCACTAGCGAGTTATACCGGACTCAAACCTTTAGGTGCGGTGAGGAGAGAATTGATCACCAAAAAAAAAATAGCTCAGTTCCTGGAAGCCTAGCTTCCACAAAAACTAAAAAAAGAGACTCATTTTGGGTGTTGGTGCTTGCTGTCATCAGTTCTGGAGCATCAATTTTTGCCTGGCACAAGTATTAGTTGTGCCAGTGCAAAAACCTGGAATTTATAACTGGTGCAACTAATAGTTGCGCTAGCTTTAAATCCCCACATTTTACCTTAGCGCAACTAATAGTTGCGCCAGTGTAAAAAGAGGGTCTTGCTACCTAGGCGCGTGTAATAGTTGCGCCAGGTCTATTCTGCACAGTACCAGCCCAAATCCGTGGCCTTTTTCACCTCCCGAGTCCCCCGATCAGTGCGCTTAGTGGCTTGTTTGGGCCCCGCCATCTCCGACACCCAATACGCCCCCGCCGATCAAAAGAGGACAACTTCTTTTTGGCTCATTCCGGGGGATCGGGTTATTTGCCTTAACTTTCGTGGCTTCAATAGATCGAAGGTTCTCCTTCGATTCTTCCGAAGTGCATCGGAGTCGTCGCCGCGGGTCTTGAATTAGGGTATGAGAGCCACCCGAGAAGGGAATTCTAAGGCCTCGGAACCTTTATTTTTTAAAATTTTCTCAAAAAAATTAAACAAAAAAAAAGAAAACCAAAAGTCAAATCTAAACCCAAAAAAAGTACATTTTGTTGTGCTGGCACAACGACATCATCTTGCCCTCCACCGTCCCGTAGGGGAAGGAGGAGGAGGATTTTGGGGCCTTATCCAAGGCACCCTTACCCAACTCGTTCCCGTAGAATGTCGTGGATAGTGGACCCGGCTTACGTCGATCCCGACTCATCCCCGCCACATTCTCCAACGCACTCCCATTCGGGAGAAGTTTTTTTCACCATCCCCCTCACCCAACCCCCTTTACCATTACTGGCCCATTTGGTGCCCCCATTTTCCCAACCAATACCCCCAAAATATCCAAAGTCCAACCCCCCATTCTCCATCTTCTGCCCAAACCATACCCATGCCAAATCCAACCCATTTCCCCTCCACATCCATACAAAACTCATTCTCTCAATCCACATCCATGCCCTATTTCCCATCTTCCCCCTATAGGCCCGATCCACCCACATTCACATACACCACTTCCTCCCTATCCAACCCCCCACAAATCCCCCCATCTACCTTGGTCATGCCCATTTTTATCGAGGCCATGCTCGGTTTTTCCCAAACACCTACACCTAACATTTCATCATCCCTATACATCCACCATACCTTCCCCTTTCCTAATGACCCATCTCATCCACCCCATATCCCACTACCGACCATGGCCATGCCTGATCATACCGGAGCCATGCCCAACTTTTCCTCCACATCCCCCCCATCTACGTCTCATCACCCCTTAAATCTACCATCCACATCTGATCCCCCCTCAATGGCCATGATGGAGGAGATGTTCCAAGCCTACTCCTCATAGAAGACTTCTCAAAATACCTCTCCTCCACACCCCATGCCCATGTACCCATCTCATACCCTAGCCAATATCTAGGCCTCACTCTCCCATGACCCCCATCAACCCCCCATAATTCACACCATCCAATCCCCCATCTCCCATATGCCCCAAGGCCCATTGGCCCAAAATCCCACCATTCACCAAGGCCCATTGGCCCAAAACCCCACCACCCATGATCTCCAAGGCCCATTGGCCCAACACCCCATCACCCATACCCAGGGGCCCATGGCCCAAACCCATCAATGGCCCATGGCCCATACCCCTCAAAACCCAGTGGGCTAGGCCCACGTACCCCAAGGGCCCATTGCCCAAACCCTTACCCAAGGGCCCATGGCCTAAACCCATTTGGCCTAAGCCCACATCCTCCAAGGGCCCACGGCCCATACCCACCAATGGCCCATGGTCCATACCCTTCAAAGTCCACTGGGCCAGACCCACCAAGGGCCCATGGTCCAAACCCATCAAGGCTCACTAGGCCAGACCTACCTAGGGCCCATGGCCCAAACCCACCAAGGCCCACTGGGTCAAACCTACCCAGGGCCCAAACCCACTAAGGGCCCACAACCCAGACCCATATGGCCTAAGCCCATACCCACCAATGGCCCATGGCCCAAGCCCTCGAAAGCCCAATGGGCCATACCCATCAAGGCCTAATAGGTCAAGACCCTCCAAATCCCTTGCCCTTTACCCAAACCCAACAAGGCCCAAACCTTGAGGCCCCACACCCATACCTTCCACAATACCCCCAACATTCCACCCACCCCCAACCTTCACAATCGGACCAAACCCATGCCATACCTCAGACCCAATTTTCTCATGGCCCCATACCCCAAGACCATCCCCAAACCTTCCCCCATGTCCAATTGTGACAGCCCGAATTTCGGCACTCCGAAACTAGTGCCATCAGCACGACCCTCTAGGCTGTGCCCCTATAGTCCATACGGAACATTGGTATATCAAGTAACTCAAGTAAAACATGTGAACTGAACAACGTGAAATAAAGACATGCTAGTCCAAAGCAAAAGCTCAAAAGACAGTTCTACTTTCATGCTTACGCATGAACAGAAGAACCGACCCGAACCATCGGTGATAGCAAGATCACCCCAGATGGTTCGCCCAAAAGAATATATCATTTAATTATATTTTTTTCTCAAAATAAAGGCTTGACATACCAAGCCGTACAGAATACTCTCAAAAATCTCTCTCAAAGTACGCAACGGGTCCTCTAGAAGAAGTCCTCAGGAGGAGGCTCCAATCTTTCCTAGGCACGTAACCCGAATCTCCCGAATCTACGTCTCGTGAAGCCTCAGCAGCCGCAAGCAGTGGACCTGCGACGTATAGTCTAAAGGTGTGAGCTACATCTTAGCTCAATAGGGAAACAACAAGTGAACATATAAGTCAAGTTCTCACATATATTCAAAAATAATTTAAAAGCATGTTTTATCAGGCAGAATTACTGAGAAAATAATTTAAATAACTGAAAGATGTACTAGATGCAATTGTTTCTTTACATGGGTTTGTTCATTCTCAGCTTGTTGGTATCAGATGCTGATTCAGCCTAATTACTTAAATCTTAACTTAAACATTTCCCAACTTACTATAGAGTCGGGCACCAGATGGAATACCCTTCATCGTCGTCTAAATAGACAGTTTTTATATCTGTTTCTTTCTTGAATACTACCCAGGTCCCTTTCTCATAGGCGACGGGGTTTCTAGTCTCATATACACATCCCTGGGATGTCCAAACTGGTGTACGGATTGGTCGCCGTACCGGTCATGGATATCCTGCTGAGTCAGTCGTGGGTATCCCGCCACGTCGGTGGGATATTCTGTTCAAACCTTAAATATCAAAGTGCACTATATATAGTTATTCACCGTGTGATTGTGCTAATTTTAATATATTAGGCCTTATCAACTTTTCTTTTACTTTACTGACAGATTTCACTTGCATCCCAGGGATGCCACTGGCTCAACGCAACACTTAGATACTTAATATCACAATTTCACGTCCCATGGAGACCTTACGAGTTAATTTAGTATTCATACACACACACACACTCATAGAAATCACATTTTAATGCATAAATATTTATTTGAATCATTCTACATACATGCTTTTGAAAATTAAAATACATGTTCAAGGTGTTCCCTACCTCACGTCTCTGAATGTCCAAGCATCAAGGTCTAACACGGCTCCTTATGCTTGTGTTCCCTCGTACCACCTATGGTACACCATGGCATATGCAAAGCATCAAGAAAGATGCAATAAAGAAGTTATAAGACCCTCCTTGAACCTCAAAGTCTAATTTAAAAGCTAACTAAAACTGTCAAAATCGATTAATCGATCTCCCAAAATCGATTAATCGAAATCCCAAATCGATTAATCGAAAATCCAAACTTCGATTAATCGATCCCAAATCGATTAATCAAAAATCCAAACTTGGTTGATCGATTTTCCCAGCTCTCCATTTTCCAGCCACTGGAAGTGCTCAGACGATTAATCGATTTTAAAATCAATTAATCGAAATTCCAGAATCGATTGATCGATTTCAAATCGATCAATCGGTTTCGAGCAATTCTGCCCAACTTACTTCTGAAAGTCAATTCTGCCCAGCTTACTTCTGAACCAAAATTAATTATTCGATTTGGTCAGAAACTCAGCCCTTTTTCGGGCATTTCTTTCAAATCTCTTCCTTTCCATTTTTTCTTCATTTTTATATCTTTAATTCATCTTTTGAACAACAATTGAATGCACCACAACTTATTTACATAATCCACATTAAAATTCAACAACACTCACCTGTAATCAATCTCTTGATTGATTGAATGGTTCGTTCAAAGGCTAGGGCTCCTAGCTTTTGCTTCAACGGTTCCAATCACATTGAATGCGACCTTAAATGTCCAACCCCGTCTTTAATTCAAATCTTCATTAACTCCTAGCCATTACTCTTTCCTTGATCTCTCTCTCTCTCTCTCCTCTTAACCCTTCTTACCAACTCAAAACAAGAGAAATAACTTCTCTTAGGTTATTAAGTCCCTTATAACTCCCCTTGTTTCGGTGTTAGGTATATACACCCAAGATAGGTGTACATTGTTACTCACTAAGCTTTAAACTACACACACTTGTATACTTACTTATGACATCAACCTAAGTTATAAACACGGTCATCGAGTTGACTTTCACCCGGTCAACCTATGACTAGTCAGGCATGCATTCTGAGGTCACTGTTGGACGCTCAATTTTTGAAGATGTTACACCAATGGCCTCATCAGGCCCCACCCCAAAACCAAACTACCACTCATCCCATCACCCCACAACACTTCCCTTACATTCAAGGGGCTCACCCAACCCATATCCAATCCAATCCCATCAAGTCCATGCAACAATAGTTTGAGAATCCCGTCCTCACTGCACCTTATATAGATCAGCAGTATGAGGAGGACGAGATCAGAAATAGTGGTGCCTATGTCGGGGCAGTGACCACTATTAATCTTCCACCGATAACTACCCCACCCCTAATAGCACAGAGCGAGTCCCGACCGGCTGTTGAAAAAGTAGCCCCCATGTCCAAAGAATCGGAACAGTTAAGGGAGCAACTAGACAAGATCCATAAACAGTTGTTTGAAGATGGGTGGTGTGAAATCCACGTCACAGATTTCACAGATTTATGTCTGTTTGCCGAGGTCCCCCTGCCCCCCAAATTTAAAATGCCAGTATTCGACAAGTACAATGGCATGGGCAACCCGATTGCACACCTTAGGTCCTATTGTGGGGACATGTGCCAGTACGGGGGAGACTAGAGACTGCTAATAAAAGTCTTTCAGAAGAGTTTGATCGATCCGGCCCTGAGGTGGTTCACGTCTCTTGAACCATCCATGATGAAGACATGAAAGGACTTGACGCATTTATTCCAAGAACAGTATGTCTACAATATTGATATCGAACAACGCAAGTCTGATTTAGTCCATTTGAAACAGAATCCCAATGAGACCTTCAGTGACTATTTGGGGCATTGGCAGCTCAAGTCAGAAATAGAATACCGGACGATGAGAAGATAGAGATGATTTCAAAGAACACTTTGCCAGTGATTTATGATTTTCTTGTCTACCAACAGCAGTCCAGTTTTACTGATTTAATAAGAAACGCCAGCCACTTGAGGATGCCATCAGGGAAGGACGGCTTAACAAGAATGCATCCGGGGGGCCCAGCGAGGTTAGGAGGTTGTCCGAGCAGAAAAATGATAGAAGAACAGGGGCAGAGGTACATAATATTGCAAACACCTGGCCCAACAATAACAATGTAGCCCCCTTCCAGTTGAAAGCAACGCAACCAGCTCCCGTCAGGACAGGGCCAGTACAAAGAGCAGGGAATGGGTAGGAGACGCAAATGACCCCAGAGAAGAGAGCCCATTATGATCGAGTCTTTACGCCCTCGGGGCAATCCTTGAGTGTACTTTTACCTTTATTAATTGAAAAGGGATTAGTAAGTGCGCTCCAACCATGACCTTCTCCGAATTCGATTCCATATAATTTTGACCCCAATACACATTGCAATTTCCATCAGGGTCCGGGTCACCCGATTGATCGCTGCTTCCCATTGAAGCACGCGATCCAAGATTTAATCAATGCTGGGAAGATCATTCCCCCTGCACTCACCCAAGCAAACCAGCATGCCACCACACCCTATCGAAATAGAAGGTCCCAGACCCACCATAGGGATGGTAGAAGAAATTGAGGAAGAGTATGAATTTGACCCCTTTGATTATATCAGTAATAGAGAAAATTTTATGGGCAACGAGACCAAGAAGAGAGAACCATTGGGGTGATTGAGCCCCTGAATCTGGCAGATTATTTTCCTACCCCTACACTAGCAGTTGAACCCCTAGATCTTAGGGCCTATTTCCCATCATCCACCCCCATCAACTATGTACAAATAAATTCGTATCAACCATATTCCACCACCCCCATGAATTACCCCATAAGCCATTTGGCCCCCAATTCTCCACCTGCACCCATCAATTACCAATGGCCTACACCCACCCCATTATCCCCATTTCAACCACCCACAAATTCTCCCATCCCTGTCAATTCCCTAGTGGCCCATCAAATCCCCAATCCTCCGCCCGCACCCATCAACTACCAATGGCCTACGCCCACCCCACTACCCTCGGTACAACCATTGTTAAGCTTCACCACCCCTACCCGGTCCAATTTTGCCACCCAACCAGCTACCACCAAAATAAGTCAAGTATTGCCCACACCTCCTGGGCCATCAGTACATGCACTTCAGGTGCTGACAGCCATGCCATTCCAGCTCTCAGGACCAACCTATGATCCACATCAGGTTCTGTTGAGCTATGAGCAAACCAATGCTAACGCCGGTAGTAGCAACAGGGAGGGGGCAGTGGAGTTTATTACCAGATCTGGAAGAATCTTGAAATAGCCCGAGGCAACAATAGTAGTAGCTGCAACAGCAACAGCAATAACACCAACACCAGTATGGCCAGAGGGGAAGGACAGTGTAGTCCACCCGTTTGAGAAAATGAGTCGGGAGCACATTCTCGAGACTCAGTTAAGAAGGATGCCAGCCCATATCACTGTCTGAGATCTTTTGATGACGTCCCCACTCCATTTTCAAGCTCTAATGGGGGCGTTAAAGAATGCACATGTGTCCCAACAGGTGAGCCCAGACGAGGTCAGGCAAATAATCGGACAGGTGATGACACCTATTGCCATTTCATTTTCAGATGCGGATCTACCTGAGGAGGAAAACAGTCATGCCAAATCCCTTAATATTACTATTGTATCCAGGAACATGATAATTCCCTTGCTTCTAATTGATAACGGGTCAGCCCTGAATGTGTGCCCATTACGAACCGCCACCAAGATCGGCATAGAACCCTGTATGCTAAGGCCGATAAGGACTAGCGCTCAGGGATTTGATAATACAAGAAGAGAAATAATGGGAGAGGTCGATCTAGAATTAGTAATTGGGCCCATGACCTTCTCTATACCTTTTCAAGTGATGGATATCAAATCTTCTTTTAATTTGCTAATAGGACACCCGTGGTTACGTGAGGTTGGGGCGATACCTTCTACCCTCCATCAAAAGCTAAAATTCATATCCGGGCAGAAGGTGATCACCATCATTGGTGAAGGGCACGATGAGAAAGACAAGGCCACCCACAACATTGAAAATCCTAAGGTAGTGGATGTGCCACATACTGAGGAAGACACTGATCTCCACAGTTTTGAATATGAGGTGTCAGCAGTAGGCCCGGAACCCCCGAGAAACATCACGTCAATAACTAGTGGCGGAATGGAAGCGGCGGTGGCCATGCTCCAGAAATGGGGCTATCAGAAAGGCAGAGGACTAGGGCCTAGACTACAGGGTAGAAGAGAGCCAGTTATTGCCAAGGGGCAGAAAGTCCGATTCGGGTTAGGTTACAAGCCCACGGAGGAAGAGGTCCGAGAGGCTAAAGAAAAAGCCAGGGTCGCTGTAGCTGCAAGGGCAAGAGGAATCAACATAGAAGAAAAGCCTCATCCTAGGCCACACATTAGGGAATCCTTTATCAGCGCTGGGGTCATAAAGATTGATAGGAATGGGGTAACCCATTTGACCCCACACAAACCCACAACCCCTGTCCATCCCACCAATCCCCACATCTCCCTTCCCAACCTTGAACTAGATCTGGCTGCCCTATCCTTATTTGAGGAGTGGCATTCCATACCTGAATAAACTCCTCCTGTGGTAAACCACCACAGGACTTTGCTGACGTTTGAGGATTAAATCTTAGACTGACCTATGATCAATATGATGGTCCAGAAGAGTCACATTCGCCAGCCTCCTACATCCAAAAAGGTAAAGGGGCAGCAAGTCAGGTATGCAATTTGGCATCTTTGCCCCAAATTCTGAAAGCAGGGAGTGGCCTATAATTTAGCACCTGTTTCCCAAAAAAAAACAACCTATAAAAAGTGAGACAAGCCCTTGGCAGGCCATTCCTTGTATATGTAGCAACCCGCTTTGCCAAGGGTCCGTCTCCAAAGAAAATAAAAATCTCAAAAATGTTGGAAAAATACAAAATCTCAAAAATATTGGGAAAATACAGAACCTCAAAAAAATAGAAAAAATACAAAACCTAAAAAAATTGTCATTTAAGATTCTAGATAAAGTCTCACAAAATGATGCCTTAAACGAAATACTCGTCCCACGTAAAATCGACCCCTTTCCTGTAGAAGTACAAGAAGAGGTAGGTGTTATGAGTCTGGACAAGGATGTCCCCTTTGAGGAGCTCCCCAATGAGCTCCTTGACCGGTTTGCCAAATTTCAGCATGGCCCTACCCCCATTGTCGAAGAAATAGAAGATGTCAATCTCGGGACTGAGGAGATTCCCAGAATAACTAAGATCAGAACGTCACTGTCTCCTGAAGAAAGAAAAAGCATGATCGATTTCCTTCGATCATACCAAGACATTTTTGCCTGGTCATACGAGGACATGCCTAGTCTGGACACTGATTTGGTCGAGCATGAGTTGCCTCTCTACCCTGATATGAAGCCGGTTAAGTAGAACCTAAGACGTCTCTGACCCGAGTGAATGCTGAAAGTCAAAGATGAGGTCATCAAGCAGTATGATGCAGGGTTTCTCATGGTATCCAAGTACCCGCAGTGGCTAGCCAATATCGTGCCTGTATCGAAGAAAGATGGAAAGGTCCGCATGTGCATTGATTTTTAAAATTTGAACAAAGCGAGCCTGAAGGACGATTTCCCATTGCCGCAAATTGACATCTTGGTCGATAACACTACCAAGCACGGGATGCTATCTTTTATGGATGGATTCTCGGGATATAATCAGATAAAGATGGCAGAGGCAGATCAAGAGAAGACTGCGTTCATCACTCCTTGGGGAACCTTTTGCTACAGAGTCATGCCATTTGAGCTAAAGAATGTTGGTGCAACATACCATAGAGCCATGACTGCACTGTTTCACGACATGATGCACCGAGAAATTGAGGTATATGTCGATGACATGATAGCCAAGTCACCAGAGCGAGGCGATCACTTGGTAAACCTTCAGAAACTATTTGAGAGGCTGGGAAAGTATAGGTTACGTCTGAATTCACAGAAGTGCATTTTTGGCGCTATGTCTGAAAAATTGCTAGGATTCATCGTCAGCAGGAGAGGGATCAAGGTCGACCCAGTCAAAGTAAAAGCTATCACAGAGATGCCACCACCGTCTACTGAGAAAGAGGTTAGAGGGTTCTTGGGTAGAATACAGTATATCGGTCGGTTCATTGCGCAACTAACTCCAATCTGTATGTCGATCTTCAAGCTACTAAGGAAGAACTCGCCCGTTGAATGGAATGACGACTGCCTAGAAGCATTCGATAAAATCAAAAGCTATATCCTCAATCCACCTGTGTTGGTACTACCCGAGCCAGGGAGACCACTCTTGATGTATCTCTCCACGATGAAAGTCTCGATGGGATGTGTCTTAGGTCAGCATGACGAGACAGGAAGAAGAGAACAGGCTATTTACTATCTAAGTAAGAAGTTTACTGATTATGAAATGCGCTATTCTCATCTGGAGAAAGCATGCCTGGCTCTTATATGAGCTACTTAGAGGCTCCGCCATTACTTGTTATCTCAGGTCATTTTACTCTTAGCCCAAATGGATCCATTGAAATACCTATTCGAGAAGCCGACCCTCACAGGACGGACCGTGCGTTGGCAGCTTTTATTATCTGAGTTCGACATCACGTACGTCACTTAGAAGTCAATTAAGGAACATGCACTTGCCGATCATCTTGCCGACAATCCTTTGCCAGATTATGAGCCTTTGAGAACTGAATTTCTTGATGAGGACATCCTTTTTATGATAGAAGACGATACAGAAGAAGCAGAAGATTCTTGGGTAATGCACTTTGACGGGGCAGCTAATACAGAATGTCAGGGAGTTGGCATCATTCTGATTTTACCGAAAAGATCCCACGTACCTGTCTTTATCAAGCTCAACTTCCCTTGCACCAACAACATGGCTAAGTACGAAGCTTGTGCAGCTGGTCTGCAGGCGGCTCTCAATCTGAATATAACTCACCTCTGAGTGTTTGGCGATTCGCAGTTAATCATATGCCAAATGAACGGTGACTGGAAGATGAAAGACGAGAAACTAATCCCTTACCATGAGCACCTCGTGGACTTGATAGCTCGCTTCCAAGATGTGACATTCTCATATGTCCCCTGGATAAGGAATCACTTTGCTGATGCACTAGCAACTTTGGCGTCAATGATAGAAATCCCATACGGTGCTGAGGTAAAGCTGATCATGATCGAGCAGAGGAATGAGCCGGCCTTCTACCTCTAGATTGAGGAACCTATGAAGCTTGATGATGAGCCACCTTGGTTCTCAGATATCAAGAATTTCCTTGAGACCCTAACTTTCCCTGAGGGTACATTCAAGACGGACCGACAAACTATTCAACGTCTAGCGGCATGCTACGTCATTTGTGGGGAGTTCCTTTTTAAGCGATCCTACAATAACATCTTGCTTAGGTGTCTTACAGAAGGTGAAGTGATCAATATTATGAAGGAGATCCATGAAGGAGTATGTGGAGCCCATGTCAGCGGCCACATGCTTGCGAAGAAAATTCTACGGTAAGGATACTTTTGGACCACTATGGAATCAGATTGCTGCAAGCATGTTCAAAAATGCTACAAGTGTCAGGAACACTCCAGTCTGATACACGCTCCTGCCATTGATCTACACTGCATGACCACTCCTTGACCATTTGCTACCTGGGGACTTGACGTCGTCATAATGATTAATCCAAAAGCATTATACAGACATCGATTCATCCTTGTCGCCAATGAATACTTCACCAAATGGGTAGAAGCAACATCATATGCTAGCATCACGGCCAGTCACGTAAAAAAGTTCCTCAAGAGTAATATTGTGTGCCGATTTAGAGTACCCAAAGATATTATCACAGACAATGGCCCCAACTTTATGAATAAGCTTATCCGAGCCTTCTGTGAGCAATACAAAGTCAAGCACCATTGCTCATCACCTCATTGGCCTCAAACTAATGGAGCCGTGGAAGCTGTGAACAAAACGGTCATACGCATCCTTGAG
Organism: Chloranthus sessilifolius; assembly: GCA_021018995.1. NCBI lineage: Eukaryota > Viridiplantae > Streptophyta > Magnoliopsida > Chloranthales > Chloranthaceae > Chloranthus > Chloranthus sessilifolius. The sequence continues at coordinate 35,960,660 of CM037597.1, read as the reverse complement.
AAAATGGTCATCACCTACCGAGATTGGAGCGAGATGTTGCCATTTGCTTTGTGGGCCTACAAAACGTCAATCCGTACTGCTACAGGGGTAACACCATTCTCCCTTGTGTATGGAACTAAGGCCGTCCTACCAGTTGAGGTTGAAGTACCCTCGCTCTGAATCCTTATAGAATCAGGCTTACCTGAAGCAGAAAGAGAGAGATCTCACTTCAAACAATTGAACTTATTGGACGAGAAGAGACTCCTAGCCGTGTGTCACACTCAAGTATACCAAGGGCGAATCGCATGCACTTACAATAAACGTGTCAGCAGTTGAGATCTGAAGGTAGAAGACACTGTACTGAGGAAGATCTTCCCATCCCTCCATGCCGATCCGAGAGGCAAGTTCAAGCCAAACTGGGAAGGGCCTTATGTCGTTCGAGAAGTACTACCGGGATACGCCATCCACCTCACCACCATGGACGGAGATCATCTTCCTGAGCCCATCAATGTTGGATACGTCCAACGGTTCTACTCTTAGTCTATCGCGATAAGGTAAGTATTGGTGAAACAGATACATGACTGCTTAAGAACCACCCAAAAGAGGCCAAACACAGTAGCCAAAAAGCATCCCTAAAAATGATGATATCCTTTGCTACCTCATTTGAGCTTGGGCCTTTCTTTCAATAACCCCCTTCCCAAAAAAAAAATGTGTGTGTACATATATAAAAAAGGAAAGTAAAGTTACTATCAAAATCTAAAAAAAATATAAAAAGCAAAACCTCAAAAAGAGATTGCCTGAAATGGAGCAAAAAGAATAAAAAAAAATGTAGAAAAATCACGGGGCATGTACAATGAAAACCCCCAAGGAAGAAAGTATGTTGAGAAAATTGAAGCCACATCAAGGAAACCCTTTTTGCCTAGCATACCTTCAAATCCTAACCTAATCCATGGCCAAGCTACACCCTGAAGAAAGCCCTCTTTTAGGTTTACAAGTAGTCATAATATCTGTTAAATCAACATAAGCTAAGTTGTGGGACGACACCAGAACCCCATCTGGCCGGCTATGATGGAATCGACGTCTATGTCGTGGCTTTAAAAAAAAAAAAAAAAAAAAAAAAAAGTAAAATAAAAATAAAAATACAAGCTTAGAGCAAGATGGACGTGGTGAAAACCTGAAAGGGCACTACGGGTAAAAATAGCGAGTTTGTGCGGACTAGGTGAAAACTCGAAAGGGCGCTTGGGGTAAGAGAGCTAAACCCATGGACGTGGTGAAAACCCGAAAGGGTGCCACGAGTACAAAAGGAGATAAATAAATTTAAAAAAATAAAAATAAAAGTAAAAATAAAATAAAAATACAAGTTCAAAGCAAGATGGACGTGGTAAAAATCCGAAAGGGCGCTACGAGTAAAAACAACGAGTTTGTGTGGACCAGGTGAAAACCCGAAAGGGCGCTTGGGGTAAGAGAGCTAAACCCATGGACGTGGTAAAAACCCAAAAGGGCACCATGGGTAAAAAAGGAGATAAATAAAAAAGAAGAAAAGAAAAGAAAAGAAAGGTTTAGACTAATTGAGAAGATTAATGTTTGAGGAGCCCTCTTGGTTACTCTCCCTGATCCCCTTTTCTGGGCCGCTCATGCTAGCTTAAATCGAGTCCCAACCAAGTGTCTTCAGAACTACTTTGTCAAACGTATGACTCAAGGTAAGGAGACAAGTTTGACTCAATCCAAAGGGATTGACGTTCCAGCTTAGTGAAACTGCTAAAACTCACTCAGGCCCGACCATATAAAAGGGTTCAGCTATGCTCAAAATGGGACCCGTGATTTCACCTCATTGATAAGGCATCATAAAAAAAAAAAAAAGAAGAAAAGCAAAAAAAAAAAAAAGAGAGAATAAAAAAATCAAGAAAAATCCAAATACAAAAAAATATATGTATATATTTATGCTCTTTCCCATGTACATAGTTACAGCATCTTACTTCCATCTCAAAAATGAAGAAAAAGAATACAAAATCTCTAAAAAATAAAAATCCAAAAAATTCTACTCTTTCTCATGTACATAGTTACAACATCGTACTTCCATGTTAAAAATAAAGAAAAGGAACAAAAAATCTTTAAAAATAAAAATCCAAAAAATATATATATATATCTTAAAAAAAAAAAAAAAAAAGGTAAAAGTTTATTTCTCCTTCTGTTAATCAGGATGCATTTGTTACTTATATAAACAAAAAAGGGACTAACGTTTTTTCGAGAATGTGCAGGAATATCACATGATCCAAAGCCTCGAAGGAGGCAACTTCTTAGCGATGGAAAAATTAGATGAAGCATCCCGCCCCTGACGTCAGGTCTATTAAACAAAAGGGGGAGAATGAAAATCATTTTGAAAAAGAAAAAAAGAAATTTGTAAACTTTTCATGCACAGCTACGCACATACGTATCTTCAATGCTGTAAAATGTGAATATTTTATTAGCAACGCAGCTGTGAAAAACTAATGTCCTTAGATCTAAGGTTTGCCTTGGATCCCTGGATCCTACTTCAAAGTAGGAGCAACGGTATCAATCATGATCAGACGGTCAATGTTTCGGTCAGGACAATTCCACTGCTAAATTTTTGAGCTAAGCGCTCTGTCTTTGATTCATATGAACGTGAGAGTCTAAGCTTCAGATTTTTCACGAACTTTTCGGAGGTGTGGACTCTTGGTCCGCATGGTCTGGGCGCACGCCCTACGGGGTTGAGGTCCGGATGACTCCGTTGGAAAAGGCCAATCGTTGGTTGAGACCAATTTATTGAGAATGAGATTACGCATCAATGAAACTATGTGCAACCATGCATCCAAAAGGGTTCATTTCCCTTTTATTTTTTACAGGCTTAAAACTTGTATTGGCAGCAGTATCCCTGTAAAGTATATGCCATGCGTCTGGGCATCCGTATGATGGTTATTTGTTCCCGTAAATTATATCCAGGCAGGTCCGAGTCGGGGCTTCCATCGCCTTTGTTGCTTTTCGCCCTTAATGGGTGCATGTTTATGCATAGTAAAATGATGTTTATGATCATTGTTGGCAGAAACCAAGATTGGATGTCCCTTTTGGGAGACACCCAATGTTTGGTTGGATCTGTTCAAGGTAGTTGAAGTTGGATGCTCTAAGTCATGTTGATCTGGGGCACATTTTTGAAAATAGCACGTACTCCCAAAAAGCATTGCGACGTCTATTCGCTCCGCTCGGGTAGTCATGCTAAATAAACTTTGGGATCGATGGGTTTGCCCAAAGACCTCGAACCCTGCTTTCAGCAAGGGCACCTACGAATAGTCAGATAGGGCAATCAAATGCCTCGTAGGATTGGACGCAAATTGTGGAGCCTTGCGTATGTTTACTTCGCGCCTATCTTTGAATGTGGGTCGATCACCCCTCTTACTTATGAAGCTGTTGCATTCAGAATGAATCTTAAACATCAAATACCTTCAAATCATCTCGAGAAGCGAATATTTGACCTAACAAATAGGGCTTTCGCAACTCGTTCCACCTCGGTTATGCCTAGTAATGTCGCTAAGCGCTTGGGGATTGATTTCCTTGAGAAACGAATGTTTAGCCTGGCATCCAGGGCTTTCATTTTCTCACCATATTACTCATCTGATGTTTGAAGTTCATTCTGAATGTAGCAGACCCGTCAGTAATGCCTTGGGCCTCTTCAAATGTCTCTTGTCTTTGACATTCGATCATTAGTGATCAGACACCAAAGAGGGGCATCTGTAGACACCCAAATTCGGCCCAAGGCCCGATCAGGAACACATTTCGCGAGAGGTGCACTTCTGGGCTTTTGATAGCATGTGTAAAACCCTTAAAAACCTTCCCAAACCTTTAGGAACCTTCCCAAACCCTTAGGAATCAACCCTAACCTTCCCAAACCCATTAGAATCCTTTCCTGGACTAGTGTCAAACCCTCCAGAGCAGTGGTTGGAAAGAGGAGTACCAAAATTTATAGACCTCATCAAGAGCTGAGTTATATACCATTAGAAAAAGGACTTCTCTAGCTTTCCAACAAGCTAAACATTACCTCAATCAGAGTTATATATCAAAAGTTATGATCATTTAAAAATTAGGTCATTTTGGAGGAATTTTTGCTTGGCGTAACTAATAGTTGCGCCAAGCCATTCTCCCCTAGAATTTGCCTGGCGTAACTAATAGTTGTGCCAGGCATTTTTCCCCTAGAAATGGCCTGGCACAACTAATAGTTACACCAGGTATAAATGGTCCCCCCACCCCTCGCGAAGCCAACTTCCAGGCTACTGTACAGAACTATTTTACTGTATATTTGCCTGACGCAACTAAGTAGCACAAAACTATTTTACTATACATTTACCTGGCACAACTAATAGTTATGCCAGGCATATGAACAGTAACCCTACCTTTTTGCTCAGAAATTTGTGATTGGAGTTTGACTTGTTTACCACCTTGACCTTTGGGGTGTGTTTTGATAGTTCTGTTGCACCCATTCACTACCTATTTGTAACCCCTTAAGTAGCTTAAAGCCTCACCCCATCATCCACCATTAGAACTACCTTCACACCTTTCCAAGCTCTCAAAATCCTAGGAAACCTTAGATTAGAGATTACCTAATTGCTAAACCCAATTAACATCTAAGTAGCCTCCAAATCCACCCATTTCCTATAAATAGAGCCCCCCACCCCTTGGTTTAGGGGTTGAGAATTTTTACCTAAGAGAGAAAGAGCTTAAAGTGAGAAGATCTTTATCCCTTTGGTGCACCATTGCTCATACAAATTTCAGAATTCCAAAACCCCCTTTGAGTGATATTTTCTACCTTAGATCTCTTAGTTTAGGTACATGCTACCTATTTACCTTCCCTCTCTACCTCTTAGCTAGCAAGTCTTAGAGGTTAGAACTCCTATTTCCACCATACAAGCCTTCAAGAGCTCATCAAAAGCAAGCCAACGCATGGCTCTCCTATAGTGCTACAGGGGCCCGAGGGCTTCGACTCTCCCCTTTCTTCTCCTATCTCTTCTTTAGCTCTTCCTATCCTCCCATTTGTGCCGTTACGCCGCCGAATTTTTGGTAGGAACGGAGGGGCACAAATAGGATTTAAGGCCCATTTGGGCAAGTGAAAACCATTTTATTTTATTTTACTTTATTTTTGTGTTGGCCATTAGTAGAGACCATGTTAAGCGGGTTGATCAGGTGCCTAACACCTTTTCGATCGATAACCGAAGCCCCTACACAAGAGCCTTTGGTGTGGACCGGATTCAAAGTCATATTTTTAACACTTCGATGCTTATAAAAATGAACTAGGTTTTCTGGGACACCAAAAGCTCCGGGTGGCAACTCTAAATTTTTGCAAGCGAGCGCATCACCGTGACGGGATCATCACGAATCCAACGGTTGCACATAATATTGACCATAGATTACTAATGATAATCAAGTTAGGAATTGAGAATTAAGAAGAAGATTCTAGCTTGGTTTATAAATGATTGAAATTATATTATAAAGACTAGATGCACTAACACTTTAAACATCATGTGTGTGCCTCATATGGAATAGTGGCAATTCTTGTAAATAGTTTTAAAGCCTAAGAGCTATTCTAATTAATTTCTCTAATTTCTTTAATTAGAAATTAGAAATTTGCAAAGTTCTAGCACATCCTAGCCACACATCTTCTTGACCAATTTTGACCCCATCTTAGGCTATTGAAAAACTTTGGGGAAATCTAAGGTGTTAGATTGGAGTGAGTACATGCACCACAAGATTGGGTTGAAAGATGTACACACACATAATTTGTGGGTATAGAAGAAATCAAATGACAATATGAGACAAATTGGGTGGTAGAAATTGGAACCCAAGTGGGTCCCATTTATTCCATGTGCATGTGATAAGGAGGAGAAAAAGATGCTTGGAATGAAAAAGGAGACACTTGGTAAGATTCTAGAAAGCCTTGCTCCCCACTCCTTGCAAGAATCTAATTCCTTTAGTCCCTCATTCCATCTTCTTCTTCCTCCATTTTTCTCCATTTGAGCTCTTACTTCTTCTCTAATATTAGCCCACCCAATCTAGCCATTAAAACTAGGATCCAACACCATCACCATCACTGCTAGAACCACATATATGAGATTGAACCTCATCCCAGCCCTTTTCACCACATAAATTTTATCAAACCAGTAAGGGATAGCCTGGAGATCAATGTAAAGTATTAGTTTAGAATTATTTTTGCAAATCCTATTGAATTTTTGCCAATAGTCATATTCTTTGATTTCTTTTTCAATATTCTTTTGAAATATTATGAGTATAGATTTTGTATGAGTTAGATGTCATTTAAAATCTACAAATCATAGTGTATTGATAATCTTTTTATGATGATGAATATAGTCACTGCTTTGAAAATACAAAATCTGTGTTATTGACTTATTTAATAGTCACGATTTGATCACTTTCTAGGCTTAGAAAAATCCTAAAAAAATTCATGGACGTGCATACAAAAGTATAGATCATCTGTATAATTTTAGGCTTTGATTCACTGTGGTTTGATCGACATAAATTATGAGGGGGAACTGTGCAGATCTGTCTAGTATAGTATATAAGATTTCTAGCTGAGATTGACCCTGTGAACCTCTTGTTATAAAATTGTCTAAAATTTCTTCAAAAAATTGAGGACGAATATTTATCAGTGTATCATCACTGTTTAAAATTTCATATCTTGATTCAATTTTTTTTGACCGGTAGAAAATCCGGAATCCGAGAATGCATAAATCTATTCTATGTGCCACATCAAGTGACTACCATCGGACAATCGATCAAATGGATCTGTTTTTATTGTGATCCAAATAATTTTAGTATTACAAATATATATAAGTATCGTATAGGACTTTGAGAGCTTTTTAACGAGCTCTCACCCGCCCAATTCGGACATCTACAATAAAAGTTGTGGCCGATTATTCGGGGCCTTAAAATATGGTATGACGACTAGTTGAGTTAAAAACACGTTTTGTAAATCAATGGCCTATATCAATCATGATCTAAATTTTGAATGTCTTCACTTGTGAAGATAAGGCTATCCATCATCTTTCACTAGTGTGAAACCGTGGAATTTGCGGGTCCGTTGCGACAATCGCTCACTTAAAAAAATTAGAGTCGCCACCTGGAGCTTTTAGTGTCTCGGGATACCCAAAATCAATATCTTAAGCACCGATGTGCTAAATATGACTCCGAATTATCAGTCAACGCCAAAGCCTCTTGGGTAAAGACTTCAGTTATCAATTGGGAAGGTGTACACTGAAATTTCGGCGGCGTAATGATCCAAATCCAAGGATAGAGGAAACGTACAAAGAGAAGGTAGTGTAATAGAGGAGAGAGCCGGAGGTCTCGGGCCAACACCGGTGAGCTTTCGATAGCACGATTGGTTAAGGAAAGGGTATTAACTAGGTAAGGCTTGGAAGATATGAGCTTGGGAGTGATGATGGAAGTAGTAGTATGAGATGGGCTAAGGCTTTAAGCTTAGAAAACTCAAGTCTAGGCAAGTGAGGAGATAATTGGGTAGAGTTTATTCTCTTAGAAATTTTGAAAGATGGTTAAACAAGAGGGGGGTGGCTCTCTATCTATAGACTTGGGGGTGATTAGTGAAGGGTTAAGTCACTAATGAGTTTAGAAATTAGGTAATGAAAAATCTAAGGTTTTTGGGGTTTTCTAGAGCTTGAAAAAGAGAGATTTGGATTTAATGGTGGATGATAGGGTGGTGACTTGAATGGCAAGGGTGATAACTCAAGCTAATAGGGTCACTAGGGCCCTAATGAAATACACCTCAGACTTTGGGGTGGTCCACAAGTAACCCCCCAATGTCAATTTTGACCATTTTTTGAAGGAAAACCAGGTTCAAACTGTTGAAGGTTGAAGACCCGCAGGGGTCCGACCAGATTTTGCAATTTTCTGCACAAATTTGTGATCTTCATTTCGCCATAACTTTTGATTTATAACTTGGAATTAGGTGATTCTTGGTTTGTTAGAAAGCTAGGAACCTCTACTTTCTAAGGGTATAGGCCCTAGCTTTAGAAGATATCTATATAAATTTTAGTACTCTTCTTTCTGTCTGCTATTTTAGTTGGGCTTTCTAAGGGCTCGAGAAGAGTTTTAAGGGTTCGAGTTTATTCCTAATTGGGATGATTCCTAAGGGTTTGGGAAATGCTTTCAGATGCTTAGGAGTACACCTTTCTCTAAGTACGTATCGATCATACCTTGAGCCAAATTTGGGTGTCTACAGATGTCCTTCTTTGGTATTCGCTCACTAATGATCGTATGCCCAAGAAAGAGACATCCGAAGAGGCCCAAGGCACCGCTATTAGGTCCACTGTATTCAAAGCGTACCTCAAACATCAAAAAGAAAAAAAAAATATGGAGAGTGACGTAAGCCCATTATATTAGGAAAATGTCTGTCACTCGAGATTATCGGTCCCCAAGTGCTTAGCGACATTACTGGGCATAATTGAGATAGTGTGATTGATGAAGAGTAGCAGAAGCCCAATGTGTTTGAAAAATGTCCGTTCCTCAATATAATTGATGAAGCATGATGTTTGAGTTCTATTTTGAACAAGACAGCCTCGAGAGTGGGAGGGTGATCGACCGATACTTAAAGATTAGCGTAAAACCATGACGCGAAGATCTAACGGCTTGTGCCCTATCTTGGGAGGCATTGATTACCCCAATTGATAGGCCATGGGTACCCCTAAGCGAGGTACGGTTCAAAGTCTTTGGGCATAGCCATTGATCCCGACTTTTGATTTAGCACAACTACCCAAGTGGAGTGAATATTGATGTCGCAACGCTTTTTGGGAGTGTGTGCCATTTTTGATAATGTGCTCTGGATCATGATGACCTAGAGTGCTCTACTTCATGTAATACTGACAGAATCGGGTGAAAATTGGGTATCTACAAAAGCAGATACTTAATCCTGGTCCCCACCAACAATGATCTTACAAATCATTTAACTACGCAGAAACATGCACCCATTAGGGGTAATAAGCAACAAAGGCGATGGAATTATCACCCAGGTCCCGCCTGGATATAATTTATGGGAACAAACAACCATCAAATAGATACCCAGATGCACTTGCGTACCTTTACAAGGATACCATGCTAATGCAGGTTTTAAGCCTGAAAAAAATTAAGGGAAGTGAACCCTTCTGTATGCATGTTTGCACATAGTTGATCGATAAGTAATTTCATTTTTGACAGGTTGGTTTTAACCAATGATTGACCTTTTTATAAGGAATTTGAAGTTTAAGACACTTAAGTTCACATGAATCCAACAACGGAGCACTCAACGCAAGGATTTAGCAGTAGAATCAACCGGATCGAAATATTAACCATTTGACCGGGATTGACATAGTTGCTCCTACTTTAAAGTAGGATTTAAAGATCCAAAACGAACCTTAGATTTAGGACATAGATTTAGCACAGCTATAGTGCCGAAAAAATATTGACATTTTTCCACATTTGAAGCATGCATGTGCGTAGCTATGCTTGACACATATATATCTTTTTTCTTTTTCAAAATGATTTCCTTTCTCTCTTTTTTTTTTTCTTGAATAGACTGACGTGACTGGTGAGGCGCTTCCTCTGATCTGTCCATTGCTGAGAGGTTGTCTGCTTCGAGGCTTTGGCCTATTTGATGTTCCTGCACATTCTTAAGAAAACGTCAGTCCCTTTTTGTTTATACAGGTAACAAATGTGTATCCTAATTAACAGAAGAAGCAAACTTTTACCTATATATTTTTTATTTTCTTCAAGACATATATATATATATATATACATATATATATATATATATATATATATATATATATATACTTTTTTTGGATTTTTGTTGTTCTTTTTTTCGTTCTTTTTTTTCATTTTGAAATGAAAGTACAATGCTGTAAATATGTACATGGACATAAAGGGAATGGAAATATATATATATATATATATATATTTGCATTTTTCTTGAATTTTTTGTTCTTTTATTTTTCTTCTTTTTATGTTTGACACCTTAACAATGAGGTGAAGTAATGGGTCCCATTTTGAACATAGTCGAACCCGTTCATGCGGTCAGACTTGGGTGAGGTTCAGAATTTTTTCCAAGGTCGGAATGTCCATCCCTTTAGATTGAATCAACCTTTTATTCTCACATCGGGTTGTGCATTTGACAGTGTGGTCTAAAGATCTACCTAATCAGGACCCAATTTGAACTAACATAAGTGGCCCAAATGAGGCCCAGAGCTCGAACATATAACCAACGGAGTAACCAATTTTTTTTTGTTTTACTCACATAACCCAAGATAGGTTTCGCCATGCTCGTTGTCTTCCTCTTTTTTGCCATGCCCTTCCTAGTTTTTGCCATGCCCTTTTTGATTTTCACCACGTCCATGGGTATGCATGTTTACCCTAGGCGCATTTTCAGGTTTTCACGTAGTTCGTATAACCTCACTGTTTTGACCCGTGACGTCCTTTCGAGTTTTCACTGCGTCCATTTTACTTTGAGCTATATATTTTTATTTTCTTTTCTTTTTCTTTTCAAAATCATTCAAAGGCCATGACATGGACGTCGATTCCATCACAGCCGGTTGGATTGAGTTCTTTATTGTCTTGCAGCTTGGCTCGTGCTGACCCAACGGATGCTGTGGTTGCTTATAGACCTTAAAGAGGGTTTTCTCTTGGGGATGAATCGTGGCTATGGGCTAGAAGGTTAGAAATTTTGAAGGTATTCTCGGGTTTAAAGGTTTTTTTTTATTGGGTTCCAGCTGTCATAATATCCTTCTTCCTTGGGAGATATTTACTGTACATGTCCCATGATTTTTCTATCTCTTTTCTTTTCTATTTTTTTTTCTTTTTACTTTTTTCAGACATCCTCTTTTTGGGATTTTTCTTTTCGATTTTTTTTGGATTTTGATGGTAACTCTTTTTCTCTCTTTTTTTTTTTTTTGGTATATACACATATTTTTTTGGGGAGGGGTTTATGAAAGAAAGGTTATCGGCTTAAGTTGGGTAGCAACATGTATGATCATTCAGGGGCATTTTTTGGCTACTTGGCATTGAAATGATAGCCTCTCATAAGGGGTCCTTATGTAGTCACATATTCATTTTCATCAATACTTACCTTGTCGCGGAGACTAGGAATAGAATTGTCATACGTATCCAGCGTTAATCGGCTCAGGAAAATGATCCCCGCCCATTGTAGTGAGACGAAGTGCGTATCCAGGCAGTACCTCTCGGATGACGTAAGGCCCTTCCCAATTAGGCTTGAATTTCCCTCTCGGATCAGTGTGGAGAGAAGGGAATATCTTATTGAGTATAGTGTCACCCACCTTTAAATCTCGAACGCGAACACGATTGTTGTAAGCACGTGTGATCCTCCTCTAATAGGCCTGGGTGTGATACAAGGCTAGGAGTCTTTTCTCATCGATCAAGTTTAGTTGTTCAAAACATGATCTCTCTCTTTCGGCTTCCGGTAGATCGGATTCGATGGGAATACGAAGTGAGGGCACCTCGACTTCAACTGGCAGCACTGCCTCGGTTCCATACACAAGGGAAAATGGTGTTGCCTCTGTAGTGGTACAGATCGATGTTCGATAGGCCCATAGTGGAAAAGAGAACATTTCACTCCAATCCCAATAGGTGACGACCATCTTTTCAATGATACGAACAACTGTTTTGTTAACAGCTTTGATGGCCCCATTAGTTTACGACCGATATGGTGACGAGCGATGATGTTTGATCTTGTACTGCTCGCATAAGGCTTCAATGCACTTGTTCGCAAAGTTGGTGCCATTATTTATGATAATATCCTTAGGCATGCCGAATCAACAAATAATATTGTTCTTGATAAACTTCTCGACGTGACTAGCCATGATGTTCGTGTAGGATGCCGCCTCTACCCATTTCATGAAGCACTCGATGACGACGAGGATGAACTGATGCCTAATAGAAGCTTTCGAATGTACCTTTCCAACGATGTGATAACTCAAAATTTTCAAAAATGTTGAATCGTTGACCTTTGAGGAATTTGCGACCTTTTGACTGATTTGACTCGAGTCAAATATTTGACCTAGGTATTGTGGCCTCAAACCCCACTAGTTATAATTGGGTGTGCGCCAAGCACATTAAATCCCAGCTCATACCCTATGTTGAGCGTAGGCGTGTTTGTACATGTTGCACACAAATCTGAGCCTAAGTTTGAACTTGGGCCTCAACCCAAATTTTTCTGAACCTAGATACGCTCGACTACGTGTACGTGTTTGGCAAGCCATACAACATGCGCCTTAGAATTTAGAAATAATTAATTTAAAAGAATGTGTTTTGGGTGAAAAGTGTGTGCGATCAGTTGGGTAATTAGTTACCTGAGATCCATGAGAGCATCGATGGTAAAAGATTTGGTTTGTTGTGGCCCATTTGTGGCCAAGTAATGCCTTGGGAAGTGTGGGATAGCTCAACACTTAGGGATGTGTGCCCTAGATGCCGTGGAATTCCCAAAATATCCCTGAAGTCTGAAATGGATGGCTGAAACCCGTGCCTCGACTGGCTGAGCTTCAGAATTTTCAATCTCGAGTGGTTCTCAAGAGGATGATGGCTTCAGACAGCTTCAAAATTTTGGTCTCGAGTAGTTCTCGAGAGGCTCTCGACAGGATGAAAAGACACCCTTTTAAGTGCTCGACAGGATGAATGTGCAACTCTTTAACCTGCTCGAGCAAATTAAATGCAGCTTGAGCTGCTCGAGTGCACAACAGCCAGCACTTTAAAGTGCTCGACAGGTTCAAGCTTCCAAGTAACCACTCGACAATAATAATGAACTGCTCGAGTTCATCAAGTAACCACTCGACTGCATCAATGGCTGCATTGCAGCTACTCGACAGTTTATATGCTTCAGCTCTGCATGTCGTGAGGATGAGTTTGCAGCTCGAGTGGCTGGTTCTCAGCAAAGGCAACTGCTCTAGTTCTGAAATAACAGCAACTATGGTGCTTGTGGAATTCAGCTACAGTAGAAGTAGCTGCTCGAGCAGCTAGTCTTCAAGTGTGAACTACTTGAGATCTGGTTTATAAGCTGCAACTTGTCACGGAGTCACTCTTCAACAACCTCAATCCCGTGCGGCACCTAACGTCCGATGCACTAAGTCAGCCTACTTCTGATACCAACTGTCGCGGGGGCACCCTTCGACGCACTACCAACCCGCGCGGTGCTTCGCTACCCCATGCAACGAAGCCAACCAATCTACTCATCAGCTCTGATACCACCTGCCTAGAGGACGGGAACTCCCCCAACGTGGTTACCTCTGATTCGCGGCCTACCACCCAACATATCATACCCCTTAGGACATGCTCATTTACATCACTGTGCTAAACTTGGCCTGCTCAAGCTTCACCCTGTGCACTTCACTAGTACCTCGCTTCGCAACAGTCTTGGCATGTAGTTCCCCATGCCATCATGTCTTGCTCACATACTGAACCAAGCCCACAGTCTTGTACCTGCTCATGCTGTCGTGCTCAACAGAGTCCCACGCAGTCCTCATACTAGTGTGCTCTACTGAGTCCCACGCAGTGCTCTGGTGTTATCGCGAGGTTGTCCAGCCGTATGTATCGTGACACGTAGTCCAAGGCCATACTTCAATCTCACCTTGGGTGCCACACGGCATCGCTACGTCGACGTCCTAGGCCTACCCTTCTAGGCCTAGGAGACACTTGCGCCCCCTCTGGCAACGCAAGGCCCCGTGTGGGTGGAAGGCAACTCTCCAGCTTCTCTCCCACATAGAAGGGTAAAGTAGTAATTCAGCCAAAATAGCAAGAGAACCTCAAACCTCTTAGTTTGACATACTTTACTGTTCACACCGCAACGCCCCAGATTGCTATGGTAGCTATGTCGCTAGGTGTCAAGACCGCATCTGGCAGCCCCATGTCGCATGCCCTCTTGACACCACATGCCGTGTCATCCCAGCACCAAGATGTCGTGTGCCTATCTTGGCACCACATCACGTGCCCAAGGCACCATGCTGTAAGCCCGAGTGTTGACCCCATCACAAACTGCTCGACAGTTTAAAGAACTTCAAATCTGAAACTCGACAAGCTTGAGGTTTCAACATTGGACTGCTCGAGAGTTGCTGCACAACTGCTGGTCTTGAATGTGCTTGAGTTCTTCAAGGAAGATATGCATGCAGGATTTGAAGCTCGACAGCTTGGTGCATCAACACTAAAGTGCTCGAGAAGTTGCTATATCAGCAATTTCAGCTGCATGATCTACTTGGTTTGTAGCAATAAACTGCTAACATCCTTAATGGTTTCAATCACTGCTCGAGTGTGTTGAGGCCATTAGCAACAACAGCTTGGCTCTAAGCTTTTACAGGTTGGTGCAATTGCTCTTGTACTTTAAGGCTTGCTTTAGCAACAGCTGCTTGTGTGCGACTTGAGCTGCTACATTGTTGCATATATAAATTATTCCAACTCACAGTTTGTTGCCTGAAAGAACACTTTTTCAATGGGTTATTAAATTAAATTATTCCAACTCGTAGTTTGTTGCCTGAAAGAACACTTATTCAATGGGTTATTAAATTAAATTATTCCAACTCACATCTTCACATAAAGAAGATGCTGCATCATACTATGATTCACACTGATAAATATATACTCTGAAGTATAATGGCAGATCAGACCTACAAGTTTCTAGAGTGAACATGCAATTTCTTCACATTCAGACAAATCCTATTAACTTACCATCATTGGTTGTAGATCTCATAAACTTCATAGCAGATTTTTGCATTCCCTGTGATCTCCATAGGCTATGTTGTCCAAAGAAATCTTGATGCCTGTTGTGTGACAGCCCGAATTTTAGCACCCTAAAACCCGTGCCATCAACACGACCCTCTAGGCCGTGCCCCTATAGTCCATACGAAACATTGGTATATCAAGTAACTCTAGTAAAATATGTAAACTGAACAACGTGAAATAAAGAAATGCTAGTCCAAAGCAAAAGCTCAAAAGACAGTTCTACTTCCATGCTAACGCATGAACAGAAGAACCGACCCAAACCATCGGTGATAGCAAGATCATCCTAGATGGTTCGCCCAAAAGAATATATCATTTAAGTTACAATTTCACAAAATATAAGGCTTCACATACTAAGCCGTACAAAACACTCTCAAAACTCACTCTCAAAGTACGCACGGGTCCTTTAGAAGAAGTCCTCAGGAGGAGGCTCCAACTCTTCCCTGGGCATGTAATCCAAATCTCTCGGATCTACGACTCTCGAAGCCTCAGCAGTCTCAAGCAATGGACCTGCGACGTATAGTCTAAAGGGGTGAGCTACATCCTAGCTCAATAGGGAAACAACAAGTGAACATATAAATCAAGCTCTCACATATATTCTAAAATAATTTAAAAGCATGATTTATCAGATGGAATTACTGAGAAAATAATTTAAATAACTGAAAGATGTACTAGATGCAACTGTTGCTTTACATGGGTTTGTTCATTCTTAACTTGTTGGTATTAGATACTGATTCGGCCTAATTACTTAAATCTTAACTTAAATATTCCCCAACTTACTATAGAGTCGGGCGCCCGATGGAATACCCTCCATCATCGTCTAAATAGATAGTTTTCATATATGTTTCCTTCTTGAATACCACCTAGGTTCCTTTCTCATAGGCGACGGGATTTCTAGTCTCATACACACATCCCGGGATGTCAAACTGTTGTACGGATTGGCCGCCGTACCGGTCACGGATATTCTGTCGAGTTAGTCGTGGGTATCCCACCACGTCGGTGGGGTATTCTATTCAAACCTTAAATAACAAAAGTATCAAATGTGTGCTACATATAGTTGTTCACCATATAATTGTGCTAATTCATATCGATTAGGCCTTATCAATCTTTGTTCACTTTTGCTTTACAATGTCACATACATCCCTGGGATGTCTAAGTCAATCGCATCATACAGATGCCTTTATCACATTTTCATCTCCTAGGGATGTCTCATTTTCATTTATTTACTTGGTGTCACACACACACACATTTAAAAGATTCATATTTATAAGCATTAGCATTCATTTCTATATCACTACATATATGCTCTTAAAATTAAAATACATGTTCAAGGTGTTCCCTACTGTTGCTGTTCTAAATGTGCATGATTTATTTGTGTTTTAAAAACATACTTACAGATGATGAATTGTACTGAATTTGGAAAATTAAAAAGAATAAGAAAATATTAGCACAGAGAGAACTTAATTAGCCTGCAAGATCAGGGCCAATTGTAGCAAGTTTTAAATGTAAGTGAGTAAAAGATCGTCCACAGGGAATTGATTTAAAATGTAAGATAAACCTTCAGATTTGAGCTACCAGATCTGACCTCTGATCCTCTCTATAAAGCACATAAGATGGGAGGTTGAATTTGTCACATTAACTACATGATAAAAGTAAAAATTAAACTAAATGATCCAGATCCGAGTTGGGGAGATTTGATGTAAATTAATAAGAATGGAGAAATAATATCTAACTTTGATTTAGTACTTGGTAGAAAATGAGACTAAATGTAGATCAAATGAGATATGATCCAATCTTCATCTGGCTACAAGCACAGATGTAAGAGAAAGTAATCTAAGTCAAGGATTAGAGTTAAGCTTATGGCTATGGTCTGTCCACTTTAATGGACACAGACCATCCAATAGTCTTTAATCTGGACCCTCAATTCGAGCAGAATATCACTACAAATGCTGTGAAAAAGTTAGGTTACAAACGCTAATTTTCACAGGAGTAATGAATTAAGGGAAATTGCTTGAAAAATAGTAAATCTAAAGGAGTCTAGTGCAATCAGGAGATCATAGGGAACCCTTAACACGAATCCAATTGAGAACATACGGTTCACAGCAACCTTTTCAAATTCCCCATTACAATTACAGAGCTCAGCTTAACAACTCTCAGATTTGTAGTCTTGAACACAATTCTCTCTTGAATTATAGAATTATCTCATAGCTCTCAATTACAAATAAAAGCTAGGCTATTACAGGAGTTTCAGCCAAGCTATCTGAAATGAAAATGGGGGAATAGAAATGAAACTCAAAATCTGGATACCCAAATTGGGTAAATGGTTTATCTATTTATAGTTTTCCCCAAGTCTAGCTCAGATGTGTGTCAACCAATCACAATTGGTTGGATCTGTATCCACCAATAGGAGTCGAGCGCAAGGATCCAGATCTGTTTGTGTCAATCGCTTGACTGATTGATTCAATCAATTCTATTATGTAATTCAGAAATCAGTTAGAGCTTCTAGAAGTTCCCGCCAAGTAATCTCATTTTCGGGTGTTCACATGGGGTGGAATATGCCTTTAGTTCATGCTCAGAATCTTCTGGAATGTCCCTGAGTTTTTAAATGCATTGGGGCATGTGCAGAGATTACTAAATTACCCTTGCAGATGCTGGGAATCTTCAGAATACCATTCGCATAGTTTGGAGAACTTTTCGTAAAGTTCGTGCTTCAAGCTCTTTTAAATGCAGTGCAGTCTCTTCTTTTCAAAAAGTTCAGAAATCCTTTCAAAGAGTTCAGATTTTCTTCGAAAACTAAACCTGGAGCTTTTAGTACTTTTTGCAGATTTTAGGTTCTTTTCGAAAAGTTCAAGTTCTTTTCGAAAAGCAATTTGTACTGCCTTCTGCTGTTCGAATAGCTTCCAATTCTCCTTCCAGGTTGAGATTAGGCCTTTGTCCTCTTTGGTTTATGCATCTTGCCAGCCAGTGAGTTTGTCCCTTCTCTTTCTTCCATTAGTTTCATCGGAGTTCTCATCTTTTTGGCACTTTTAGGCTGCTTTTAGGGTTAAGCCTACCTTTATTGTTAGTTGTGAAATAAGCACTTAAAACACTTATTTAGTTCTCTCAAAGGTCCATCAAGACCCAGGTTAAGGGGTGGAAAATGGTATTTTCCAGTTCTTAACACACCCCCAAACCTAAGCTTTGCTAGTCCCTGAGCAAAGACAACATTAAAAACATAATGAAAAGGCCACTTTTGTAGGGAACACAGTTGCATTTAGCATATGCAACAAGCCTTTTAAACCCCTAGGTTATCCTTAGTGGAGGAGTGAAGTCTCCTGAGGGTTTTCAGTGAAGGTACCCACAAACTTCTCCAATAAATCAGTTAATATCAATGCGATTACATTAAGCGGACTTTTATCCACCGAGTTATTCACGCATCACCAAGTCAGTAAAAAGATCTTCAAGAAAACATCAGTTTAAAACAAAAATTCTGCTGTAATTCCTTTTACCATTCACTCAGTTTGTGTCAAAAAGTTTTTACAGGAAAAATTAATGAAAAGCTTGCCTTCAATTTGAAAATTCAGTTTTGATGTTACCCCAAATGATTTGATTTCAAACTCAACTCTCACCAGGGTTTTCACTCATCATGCAAATAGGAGGGTTGTACTATTTCACACAGCTCAAGAGCAGTTACAATCCTCAAATAGGACTGTAAGCATGAGCATAGGCATAGCTTTTCAGTTCTGAATCTACTACTCTTTTCACCATAGATTACACAAATCCTTATCTCCATGTGCCAGCTCAATCCATCATTGATCAGTAAGGACTGTGACTTGGGTGGTACTATGGCTTATGGGTGAAATTTATCAAGAATAAAGAGGTGGAATGGAGTTCCAAATTGAGAAGTCAGTCAAGGTCAGGAGGTGGTAGACACACCTTCTTCATTTCAGCACAATTTCATCTTCTTCTTTGAATTTTCAGAGCCAAAGTGGCCATCTTTTTCTCTTTCTTTTTCAAATTTCCAATGAAATGA
This sequence comes from Chloranthus sessilifolius, assembly GCA_021018995.1. NCBI lineage: Eukaryota > Viridiplantae > Streptophyta > Magnoliopsida > Chloranthales > Chloranthaceae > Chloranthus > Chloranthus sessilifolius. Next base: position 35,941,885 of record CM037597.1, on the reverse strand, counting down.
CTTTTCCTTTTTTTTTTTTTTCGTGACATTGACCGAATGCCATATTTCTTTTGTTGATACATCATTGCCTTCAATTATTTTTCTTCTTCTTTACTAAATCTGTTACCCAACTCTCCTTTCTTCAGCTTCCTTTCCTTTACCTTCTGAATTCTTAGAGTGAGGGTTAGGCTAAATGAGGTTGATTAGGTTGGTTTATGAGGTTTCAAAGAAATTTTGGATTTATAAAGCTCAACTGGTGTGTATCAAAGGTAGTTTCAAAAGGTGGGGCTTTTTGAAGTTCAAACTATCAAAAAGGAGGCCTTACATCATGTCTTTAATATCATGATAGCTGTCAAGTTATTTCAATTTGAATATGTGTAACTTCTAGTGATAGTAAGCAGGTTCAAACAGTCCCTAGAGCAGAAAAAATTGCCAATTCATATCTCCAAAGAATACATTTCAGGCCCAAGTTTCACTGGGTGTAGTTTTCTATCAAATTTCTGAAGTATATCATCACTGTTTTCTCTCTTTTTAGGTTTACTAAAACATTAATTTTATTTTGAAAATTTTCTGACATTCACTTCATGAAAGTATTGGAATTACACTAAAAATCAATTTTAAAAAGTTTTAACTTCCTCATTTTTCAAAACAACAGGTGTGAAATTACTTTATCTTCAAAAATTCTGCTGTGATCATAAGCTGCACTGATTTTAACTAAACTATTGGTAATTCTGCTACACCCCCAAACCTATGATGAGCAGTGTCCTCACTGGTCCGAAGTGCATAATCAAAGAAAAGAAAACAATTAAACAGAATTCATAATGGCAAAGAATAAGGAAAAGAAATGCACAGTAATTACTTAATTAACAAAAGTTAACAGAAAGCAGGAATTACATATGACAGACCCACAAAACAAACATGTACAATGCATTCTAATAACTTGGGTCAAAATCTGTATCAAAAGTTGGTTCAATGGGATCAGAACTGGAATCACTGTTAGAGTCAGAACTTGAGTCAGTATTGGAGTCTGAACTCGATTTAGTCTTCTCCTGGATTGTGCCTTGCAGCTCGGTGTATTCCTCAGATTTGATCTTTTTGGTGAGGCCAATATACTTTTCAAGTCTAGAAGCTCTCAATTTTTCCTGGTCAAGCTGTGCTTGCAACATGGTGACCTTGTCTTTATTCACTCTAACCATCGAAAAGTTTGACCCAGATGGGTCTTGCATCTTCTCTCTCAAATTTCATGAACAACTCCAATTTTCGAATCTGGTCTTCATAAGGGGTTCTAATGTAAGCTTGCAGATCAGCTAACCCCTTGAGGACATCACGACAGACATAAGGGTTCTCTTCCATAGCCCTTTTGAGAGTGGCAAATCTGGGAATGGGAATGGAGTGGTAGGGGACCAAAGGTATCCCAGCAGTGGGAGAAGAGGAGTCCAAAAGTATGACCTCAGGGTCAGTTTGAGTAGCTTGATCAGAGACATTGAGGAAAGTTGAAGGGGACTTAAAAAGTACTACCTCGAGTTACATTTGGGTAACATTGTCGTGATGGTGAGGATGGGTGGATCTACAAAAACTACCTCAGGGTCTGTTTGGGTAGCATGTTCAGCAACAGCAGGTACAGTGGCTAAGGTGGTTGTTTGGGATGTGGAGGCTAAGGTTTGGAGAAGGGCATTTGTTACAGACTGATTGTCTGTGTTGACTTGTAGTTGTGTTTGGATGGATTGGAGAAAGGTGAATATTTGGCTAATTGTGTCAGGTGTGGGTGTGGTATGCAAAGTAGGGATTGGTAAAATTGATGTAGATTGTTGGGGTCAATGGGTGAGATGGTTGTGAAGGGGGAAGTAGCCACATGGGTGAAATGAGGAGGGTCTGGTAGAGGTGCAGATTCAAGCCCAATGTTCTCCAAGATAGCTTCCATCAATGATGAATAGGCCTCTGTTGTCAATATCTCAGGTTCAGGGGTATCAGTGATTTCAGGTGTATGATTTGAAGAAGCGGGTGAATCTGGGAAGCTTGGGATAAGGGGAGTGCTAGGAGATTGTTCCACAAACTCTGTGGCCATACTTGGGACATTGGTAGGGGAAACTGGTGGTGTAAGAGTGATTGGTGTGGTTGGTGTAGAGGGAGAGTTTGCAATTGGGATGATGGTGGGTATGAGTGATGGAACAGTTGGAATAGGTGAAGGAATGGGGACTGTGACAGGTGAAGTGGGTAGGATGATGACCCCTTCAACAATGGGTGTAGCGGAAGAGCTGGGCACCTCAAGGTCAGGCATATGAACTTCTTGGGCAGCTACAGGGGTTGGTTCAAGTGTAGTAGGTTCCAGGGTAGCTGCAGGAGCTGGATCAACTTCTTCCCTCATTTTATTTAACATGGTTTAGCTTGTGGTCTAAGCCCTCTTTCCAAATGCATGAGGGGAGATAATCTCGAATGGCTCTTTCTCATCAATGTCGAATTTTGCCCTTAATATGGTTGTGATCAGCCTTCCAAATGGTATGCTAGCTATTTTCTGTTCCTTTTTAATCTTGGCACTGATGTCAGCCATGGCTTCAAAAATGAACATAGGGGCATTAAAGAATTGCCCCTTAGAGAAATGAAAGAGGGCCTCCAAAATTGGTGTTCTTCTTTCCTAGCTGTGCCCGGTGACATAAAAAGATCCCCTCAAAATGGAGTCCATTAGCAAAAATTGAGGTGCTAAGTCTCTCCTCATGATGAACTGTCCACTGCCAACTATGCCTTCGGTTAGATGTGCAGCCATTTCCCTAAAAGAAGCTGTCTCTGGGGCAGCCAAAGGGCCAGTCGGGTCATGTTGAAATGGGATCCCCAAAGCATTTCCAATGTCTTCATAAGTGACAGTTAAATCACAATCATCAATGAAAATTACAAGAGTAGGGGCATCAACATCCTTCTCAGTCACTTTGACCATGTTTTGGTACCACAATCTCACCATTCTTAGATAGATTTTCTCTGGAAGAGGGGTTAGAATATTGCTCAATGAAGCATCCCTGATGTAGTCCAGGGATAGCTTACATTCAGGTTTGTTTAAGAAAAAGGTTTCATCCACGATAAGCTCTGGGATCAGCACGAGCTTCAATGAATGGGTTTAAGCACCAAATGCATAGGGAGAGGAGGAAGCTGTGCTCGTGGACTAGGGTCACTCATCGATGGGTTCCTCATGTCTAACCTTCTTCCCCTTCTCAATTCTATCAGCTTTATCCATCGAAAGTTTTCTCTTGGCTGAGGTTTTGGCTTTTCCTTTTGTGGAGGGTTTGCTAACTTTCTTAGCAGAGGACTGTGAGAACATTACGGCCAATGATTTTTCAGTTTTCTCCATCTTAAAGTTTTGTTTGAATCTCACACAATGAATGCTGATATCAAATTGAACTTTGCAAAACACAAACAGAGGCAATGTACAGAAAAAATACCAAAATCTAGGGTTTTAGCAGAACTTGTTGATCTCTTAATGAAATCCACTAGAATAAGAAGCAAAAGGTTCCTCTCCTCACACTTAATCCATCGAACAAATATGAAGAAAATTGGAGCTGAACTCTAAAAACATGCAGGGATCGAAAGAAAATGGGTTTTCTGTGAAACAGGATGTTCTGGGAGGGCTTTTGAATATGAAACCCTTGCTTCGAAAGGGTTTAAATATGCTTAAAATGATTTTCACAAAGTATCTTTGAAGTTTTTGAAAAGTTCAAAACAATCCTTTTTTCAAAAGAGAATGGCATCAGTACTTATTCGAAAAGCACATGGCTTCAGAAACAACATTTCGAAAAGCAAATAGCTTCAGAACTAACTATTCGAAAAGTAAATAATTCTTTTCGAGCAGTTAGTTACAGGGCCAGATCCTTTTCGAACAGAAAATTGAACTTTTCGAAATGAATTTTTTTTTCTTTGCGAATTCATTTTTCACATATTATAAACTTCTCGAATTGAGTGTAAACATGACTAAAAACAGAGAGAAAGAAACTATGCAAAAATTACAAAACAACATGAGTAAAATACATATGATACAGTTGTTTAACATCAGATTTGTGGAGGCTCTTGATGGTAGATGGTCAGCACAGGCTCCAGGGTATTTTCAATGCATGGTTTGAGCCTCTGACCATTTACTTTCAAGGTTCTCCCATCACTTGGGTCCAAAATTTCAACAGCCCCAGAAGGAGATGCATGAATGACAGTATATGGCCCTTCCCATCTGGATCTCAGCTTTCCAGGAAAAAACTTAAGTTTTGAGTTAAATAGCCATACCTTAGAGCCAGCTATGAACTCTCTTCTCAGCAGATTTTTGTCATAGAAAGCTTTAACCTTTTCTTTGTAAGATCTTGCATTGGTGTATGCATCCATTCTCAGCTCCTCCAACTCAGCAAGCTGCAGTTTCCTGTGATTACCAGCAGTAGTAAGATCCATGTTCAAGGTTTTAATAGCCCAAAAGGCCTTATATTCTAACTCCACTGGTAAATGGCATGCTTTGCCATAGACCAATCTGAATGGAGACATGCCAATTGGGGTTTTATAGGTTGTCCTATATGCCCATAATGCATCATTCAGTTTAAAAGACCAATCCAATCTGTCCTTCTTCACAGTCTTTTCCAGAATATGTTTGATTTCTCTATTGGAAATCTCCACTTGTCCACTGGTCTGTGGATGATATGGAGTAGCTACTCTATGAGTCATAGAGTACTTTTTCAATAAAGCTTCAAAATGCTTATTACAAAAATGGCTTCCCCCATCACTGATAATAGCTCTGGGGGAACCAAACTTGGAAAAAATGTTGTCTTTTAAAAATTTTAGGACAACTCTATGATCATTGGTTTTCGTAGCTGTGGCTTCAACCCATTTGGATACATAATCCATAGCCACTAAGATGAAATTACAACCATTTGAAGGAGGAAAGGGACCCATAAAATCTATCCCCCAAATATCAAACAATTCAACTACCCAAATGGGCTGTAAAGGCATTGAGTTTCTCTTGGAAATGCTGCCCAATCTCTGGCAGTTCTGACAAGACTTACAATGCTGTAGTGCATCTTTGAAAAGTGTAGGCTAATAAAATCCACATTGCAAAATCTTTGTAGCAGTCTTGTTTCCACTAAAATGGCCTCCACAGGCCTGTTCATGGCACATGAAAAGTATGCTAAAAAAGTTTTTTTCAGGGACACATCTTGTAATTATTTGGTCTGCACAAATCTTGAACAGATAAGGATCCTCCCAAATAAAATGTTTAACCTTTGAGAAGAAAAGATCTTTATCCATTTTATTCCAGTGTTGAGGAGTTCTTCCAGTAGCCAAAAAGTTGACTATATTTGCAAACCAAGGGGTGTGTGTACTGATAGCAAAAAGTTGCTCATCAGGGAAAGATTCATTGATAGGCAGCCTATCAATCTCAGTAGTTAGAATTCTCGACAGGTGGTCAGCCACCACATTTTCTACACCCTTTTTATCTTTAATCTGTAAATCAAACTACTGTAATAGGAGGATCCACCTGATTAATCTTGGTTTGGTATCCTTCTTAGACAGAAGGTATTTCAAGGCTGAGTGGTCAGTGAACACCACAATTTGTGAACCCAAAACATATGACCTGAATTTCTCCAAAGTAAAAACAATTGCCAGCAGCTCCTTCTCAGTTGTTGTGTAATTGAGCTGTGCATCAATCATTGATCTACTGGCATAAGCTATGACATGAGGCAGCTTATCCTTTCTCTGTCCAAGAACAACTCCCAAAGCATAATCTGATGCATCACACATCAGCTCAAAAGGCAGTGAATAATCTGGAGACTGTAGTATTGGAGCTGAAATCAAACAATTTTTTAAGAATTTAAATGCTTTCAGGCATTCATTATTGAAAACAAAAGGAACATCTAGGCACAATAAATGGCAAAGAGGCTTGGATATTTTACTGAAGTCCTTAATGAACCTTCTGTAAAATCCAGCATGCCCCAGAAAACTTCTGATTTATTTAACAGTTTTGGGAGGAGGCAAATGTGCAATTAAATCAATTTTTGCTCTGTCCACCTCAATGCCTTTGTGGGAGACAACATGACCAAGGACAATGCCTTGAGTGACCATGAAATGGTTCTTCTCCCAGCTCAAAACTAGATTGGTTTCTTCACATCTCTGTAACACCAGGCTGAGATGATGTAAACATTGGGCAAAACTGTCTCCTTATATTGAAAAATCATCCATAAAAATCTCCATAAATTGGTCAATCATATCAGAGAAAATGGAGTACATGCATCTTTGAAAGGTAGCAGGGGCATTACAAAGACCAAAAGGCATCCTCCTATAGGTAAAAGTGCCAAAGGGGCAAGTGAATGTAGTCTTTTCCTGATCTTGTGGATACACAGGAATCTGGTTGTAACCAGAGTAACCATCAAGAAAACAATAATAAGCTTTTCCTACTAGCTTATCTAAAATTTGATCAATGAATGGAAGAGGGAAATGGTCTTTTCTGGTCATTGTATTGAGCTTTCTGTAATCAATACAGACCCGCCAACCAGTGGTTTGTCTGGTTGAAATGAGCTCACCAGAATCTGAGGTTACCACAGTAATTCCTGATTTCTTAGGTACCACCTGTGTAGGTGCCACCCAAGCTGAATCTGAGATGGGGTAAATGACCCCTACATCCAACAACTTAACAACCTCTTTCATGACCACTTCTTGCATATGAGGATTCAGCCTTCTTTGCATTTCTTTAGAAAGCTTTACATCTTCTTCCAAATGAATTTTATGCATGCAAACAGCTGGACTGATTCCTCCTAAATCAGCAATAGTCCAGCCAATTGCCCTCTTATGCTGTTTCAATACAATCAACAACTCTTCCTCCTGCTCCTCAGTGAGGGAGGAAGAAATAATCACAGGCAATGTTTTATGGTCTCCTAAAAACACATATTTCAAATTTTCTGGCAACTGTTTCAGCTCTACATTAGGTGGGCTGAGTAAAGAAGGTAACAAAGGTACCTTGGCTGTTTGTGGAAGAGGAAGAATAGCAGGTTTCCATGAAGAAAACCTTGCTATTTTTTCCTGAGTTTCCTGCACAGCTCTGACCTCCTCAGTTTGTGAGGCACCAGCTGTCTCTTCCATAGCATTTCTCCAAACATTTTTAAAATCTGTGGTTAAATCTTCATACTGTAAAAACTATGGTAAAGTCTCTTCTACCAGTTCATCCAACAGATCAACAAGAAAACACTCCTCAGAACTGAAATGAGGCTGTGTGACTGTATTGTAAACATTTAACTTCACCTTCATATTTCCAAAAGAGACTTCCATAATATCAGACCTGCACTGAATGCAAGCATTGGCTGTAGCTAGGAATGGTCTCCCTAAAATGACAGGGATGGAAGTTTTACTTTTTGTAGGTTCCATGCCCAATACCAGAAAATCAGCAGGGTAGAAAAACTTATCTACTCCTACCAACACATCCTCAATCATCCCAACTGGCTTTCTTTCAGATCTGTCTGCTAGTTGTAACACCACATGAGTGGGTTTTAACTCTCCAAAACCTAGTTTCTCATATACAAAATATGGAAGTAGGTTGACACTAGCACCCAAATCTAATAAAGCCTTTTCAATGGTATGTTCCCCAATAACGCAAGGGATTGTGGGGATTCCAGGATCTTAAAATTTAGGAGGTGTGGTAATGGACAAAACTTGATTAACTCTTTCCACAACAAAGACCTTCTTGGATAACTGTATCCTAGATTGTCTTTTGTGAGTGCAAATATCTTTTAAAAATTATGCATATGCTGGAATCTGTTTGATTGCATCAAGCAAAGATAGATTTATCTTGACTTGCTTGAAAGTCTCCATCATTGCATCTATTTTTGTGTTCCCTTTCTCAAAAGGGGATGCAGATTTTATGGCATGGGGAAATGGCAAATGAGGAACTAGTCCTTCATTTACAGCTTTAGAAACATCATTAAAATATTTTTGATTTTTCTGTTTTTCATTTTTTTGATTTTTCTGAGGTACATCATTCTAATGCTAACATCATCTTGCTCTGTTTGCATATCTCTAGCAGTTTCCTCAATTTTTTCTTCTTCCTTTTCAATACCCACATTGTTATTTTCAACTCTTCCACTTCTCAAAGTAGTGACAACTTTTACTTCTTCATGTGAAACAGAAGCCTCTCCAACCATGAACTGTCCTTTAGGATTGTTCAAAGGTTGGCTAGGTAACCTGCCTTCTTCTCTTTTGGCCAAAGTATTTGAAAGTTGATCCAATGTTTCTTCAATCTTCTTTATGCTCTGACTGTGAAAGTTTACAGTCTGAGTTAAAGACCCTAAATTCTAGAGTGAATTTAGAACTTGATCTTCAAAAGAAGGGGATCTAGAAGGGGTTTGAACTGGAGCAGTTTGCTGTACAGGTTGTTGTGGAATGGGCTGCTGAAAATTTGGCTTGGTATAAAAATTCTGCTAATAAGGCTGAGTAGTTTTGAAAGGTAATTGGTTCTTTGGTTGATGCTGTTGTTGTGATTGATAATTGCCTTGGCTCCACCTTAAATTGGGGTGCCCTCTCCATGCATATTCATTTGATTGCATTTGTCCAAATGATTGGGCAGCATGAGCTTGCTCCACCACTAAATCTGGTAACTGTGGTGCAGCTGGACATTGATCAAGTGAATGAGTAGGGGATTGGCATATCAGCCATGCCTCCTCTATTCTTGCAACCATTGGATTTTTAAGTGAATCCATCAATCTATCAAACTTAGTGGTCAAATTATCCATTTTCCTTTCCAATTCATTCACCTCATAAATCTTTCCCTTGGTAGTTTGCTAATTGTTCAACCGAGCAGGAATCTCAATGTCTCTCGACAAAGATTCCTGTTGAGTTGAATTTTCACCAATCACTTCAAATAGATCCCAGACCTCCTCAACTATTTTTTGCAAATAGGTGCCTCCACAAGAAGCATCTACCATATTCTAGCCCTTTTGATCAATTCCCTGATAGAAACTTTGAACAAGCTGCCATCTAGGAATTTGATGATGAGGACATTTCCTTAAAAGTTCTTTAAACCTTTCCCATGCTTCATGAAAAGTTTCAGTTGATTGTTGTGAGAAGGAAACAATATTTTGTCTCAACTGGCTGGTCTTAGACATAGGAAAGTATTTGGCTAAAAACTGGCATTGCAAATCATTCCAAGAAGTGATGTTGTTTGGTGGCAACATGGACAGCCATGCTCTAGCTTTGTCCTTTAATGAAAAAGGAAAGAGCCTAAGCTTGGTTGCCTCTGGACCCAGTCCAGCTATGTTGAATGTTGTACAAAGGGACAAAAATTCATCCACATTCTTGTATGGATCTTCCTTACTCAAACCATGAAAGGAAGGAAGCATCTGGATAGTTGATGATTTGATCTCATAATTTCCTTCAACAGTAGGAAATTGAATGCAAAATGGAGAATTATATGTACCAGGTGCAAAGTAATCCCTTAAAAGTCTAGGTTCTTCACCCATAGTAGCAGTTTCAGTAAAATTCTGTGATGTTTGTCTGGTTCTTAATATCCTTTCAACTTCTAAATTCAGAGGAACAATCTAAGGATTGAGAGTCCTCCTACCAAACATACAACACAGAAATCGATAATCAACTTATGCACAGCAAACCTTCAGTATTCCTTTCAAAGTAGATTCCACGCTCACAATGTATAGGATAACTGCACAGATTTAAATAATAGAATAGTTAGCACTAATGTAAATAAAAAAAAAAATACTTAGGTCTACCAATTTCAAAATAAATTCCCCGGCAACGACGCCAAAAACTTGTTGCTGTTCTAAATGTGCATGATTTATTTGTGTTTTGAAAACATACTTACAGATGATGAATTGTACTGAATTTGGAAAATTAAAAAGAATAAGAAAATATCAGCACAGAGAGAACTTAATTAGCCTGTAAGATCAGGGCCAATTGTAGCAAGTTCTAAATGTAAGTGAGTAAAAGATCATCCACAGGGAATTGATTTAAAATGTAAGATAAACCTTCAGATCTGAGCTACTAGATCTGACCTCTGATCCTATCTATAAAGCACATAAGATGGGAGGTTGAATTTGTCACATTAACTACATGATAAAAGTAAAAATTAAACTAAATGATCCAGATCCGAGTTGGGGAGATTTGATGTAAATTAATAAGAATGGAGAAATAATATCTAACTTTGATTTAGTACTTGGTGCAAAATGAGACTAAATGTAGATCAAATGAGATATGATCCAATCTTCATCTGGCTACAAGCACAGATGTAAGATAAAGTAATCTAAGTCAAGGATTAGAGTTAAGCTTATGGCTATGGTCTGTCCACTTTAATGGACACAGACCATCCAATAGTCTTTAATCTGGACCCTCAATTCAGAACGAGAATATCACTACAAATGCTGTGAAAAAGTTAGGTTACAAACGCTAATTTTCACAGGAGTAATGAATTAAGGGAAATTGCTTGAAAAATAATAAATCTAAAGGAGTCTAGTGCAATCAGGAGATCACAGGGAACCCTTAACACGAATCCAATTGAGAACATACGGTTCACAGCAACCTTTTCAAATTCACCATTACAATTACAGAGCTCAGCTTAACAGCTCTCAGATTTGTAGTCTTGAACACAATTCTCTCTTGAATTACAGAATTATCTCATAGCTCTCAATTACAAATAAAAGCTAGGCTATTACAAGAGTTTTAGACAAGCTATCTGAAATGAAAATGGGGGAATAGAAATGAAACTCAAAATCTGGATACCCAAATTGGGCAAATGGTTTATCTATTTGTAGTTTTCCCCAAGTCTAGCTCAGATGTGTATCAACCAATCAAAATTGGTTGAATCTGTATCCACCAATAGGAGTCGAGCACAAGGATCCAGATCTGTTTTGGCCAATCAGAACTGGTTGATCTGGTTCAGCCAATCAGGTGACAGAAGCATCAATTCTGTTATGTAATTCAGAAATCAGTTAGAGCTTCTAGAAGTTCCTGCCAAGTAATCTCATTTTTGGGTGTTCACATGGGGTGGAATATGCCTTTGGTTCATGCTCAGAATCTTCTGGAATGTCCTTGAGTTTTTAAATGCATTGGGGCGCGTGCAGAGATTACTGAATTACCCTTGCAGATGCTGGGAATCTTCAGAATACCATTTCACATAGTTTGGAGAACTTTTCGTAAAGTTCTGTGGCTTCTGAAGCTCTTTTCGTACAGGTCTGGTGCTATTCGTAAGGGGTTCTCTTCTTTTCGAAAAGTTTAGAAATCCTTTCGAAGAGTTCAGATTATCTTCGAAAACTAAACCTGGAGCTTTTAGTACTTTTCACAGATTTCAGGTTCTTTTCGAAAAGTTCAAGTTCTTTTCGAAAAGCAATTTGTACTACCTTCTGCTGTTCGAATAGCTTCCAATCCTCCTTCCAGGTTGAGATTAGGCCTTTGTCCTCTTTGGTTTATGCATCTTGCCAGCTAGTGAGTTTGTCCCTTCTCTTTCTTCCATTAGTTTCACCGGAGTTCTCATCTTTTTGGCACTTTTAGGCTGCTTTCAGGGTTAAGCCTGCCTTTATTATTAGCTGTGAAATAAGCACTTAAAACACTTATTTAGTTCTCTCAAAGTTCCATGAAGACCCAGGTTAAGGGGTAGAAAATGGTATTTTCCAGTTCTTAACACCTACCTCACGTGTCTGAATGTCCAAGCATCAAGGTCTAACATGGCTCCTTATGCTTGCATTCCCTCGTATCACCTATGGTACAACATGATATATGCAAAGCATCAAGAAAGATACAATAAAGAAGGTATAAGACCCTCTTTGAACCTCAAAGTCCAATTCAAAGGCCAACTAAAACTGTCAAAATCAATTAATCGATTTCCTAAAATCGATTAATTGAAAACCCAAATTCGATTGATCGATTTTTAAATTGATCAATCGATTTTCCCAGCTCTCCATTTTCCAGCCACTGGAAGTGCTCAGACGATTAATCGATTTTAAAATCGATTAATCAAAATTCTAGAATCGATTGATCGATTTTAAATCGATCAATCGGTTTTGGGCAATTCTGCCAACCTTACTTCTGAACCAAAATCGATTAATCTATTTTCCAAATCGATTAATCGATTTGGTCAGAAACTCAACCCTTTTTTGAGCATTTCTTCCAAATCTCTTCCTTTTCATTTCCATTCCTTTCTGCCTCTATAATTCATCATTTATCAGCAATTGAATATACATACACATGTTTAAAGAGATTCAATATCACTCACCATAAATCAATCACTTGATTGATTTAGTGGTTGGGTTAATGACTAGGGATCTAAGCTTGACTCCACGAGATTCCGTGTGCGGTCTCGTTGGAATTTAAGGCTCGTCCACGTCTTTAATCTGCAATCCATCGTACAAATTTATAGCTTTTACTCCCTTCTTCCTTCCTCACTCTCTCTCTCTCTTTATAAATCCCGAGCTACCATCTAAAGAGAAATAACTCCTCTTTACTCCCAAGACTACTTAACTTATTCCAGGTCTTTGGTGTAAAGCACATGCACACTTAAAACAGGTGTATGTGATTCTCACAATGAAATCCAACCCCACATTCACAAGTACACTCAGCCCAACTTCACTTAATCTAAGTTATTGAGTTGACCTTCACTTGGTCAAGCCTATGACCAATCGGACATGCATCTCGAGGTCACTATTCATTGCCCAATTTTTAAAGATGTTACATTCTGCCCACCTTGGGAATTTTCGTCCTTGAAAATGCACTCGAAGGTGTCATGTCTGGAAACCCACACACATAGATAAACATAGTTTTCGTGAATAGTAATCACATAAATGAGACGAAGTACATTGGTAACGATGGAGGAAAACAAGTATAAGCTAAAATAATTTACGAGTTGAAATGGATATGCAGTATATACGGCGGTTTCCTGCACCCAAAAATAAGTACAATCCAAAGTAATGGCATCCATGTAGGATAGTTTCATACATGAGATTTTCAAAATAATTACAGCTTCAAAAATAATTGCAACGAAAATCCAAAAGTAATCTCAACCAAAAAGAAATGTCATGATCTTAAGCTCACGCGGTCTCCTCTCTAGGCTGGTCTGCTACATCTGCCATCATGCGGTCCTCGCTAGGCTGTGTAGCTCAACCAGACAAGGGTGTCACTGCACCTCACTCAAGAAAAGGCCAGCGACAAGTCTTCTCCTCCGTGAGGCGCTGCTGAAAGTCCCCGAGATAGATGTACCGCATAGTATGATACATCAGGAAGTCTAGGTGATGGTTCATTTGCTAGTTGTTGGCCTCCATCCGGGTCAACACGTCGTCGATAGTAGGAGTGAGACGAGTGGCTTGCCGACGGTAGGATGACATAGGTGTAGAAGCAGCTGGAGGTGATCGTGATGTAGTAGGAGGTGGCACTATGGACTGCCCCTCAGGTGGCACTGAGCCATGAGACGATGCTCCCTTAGCTGGTGGATCCTGATGTGGTGGTGGGGGTGGTGGGGGTGTTGGTCCCTCTACTGGCAGGGCCTTCTTTAACAGCCTATAACTACGGCCCCATGAAGCGATGGAGTAATGCTTCACGTGGTTCGTAGCCTTCCTCTCCACGGGTGAAATAGCATACTCTAGGGCGTCAGAGTAGCATTCCAACATGATCGATATAAGCCGAGTGTATGGAATCTTTTCCTTAGGTCACAAAGGACCCTTCATCATCTTCCCTTTAATGTAAATCATACCCTCAATGACGAGTTTGGTCGCGTCGAACCAACGACCTCAATATGGTGCGTATAAGGCCTGCTGGACCAACTCGACCCTCTTTATATTATGTTGCATAGGGTATAAATTACACTTGATTATAGAATCAAGCATCCACATATAAGGAGGTAGGTCTACCCTCCTTATGAATTTACCTGAACCCTTATTTCCTCTAGTCATCTCTATCATGATGTCCTCAAATTTTGCTTCCTTGATAAATGGTGGAAAGAGGGTGGTCTCAAGCACAAAATCTAAGTAACACTCTAGGGATTCATGCACATGTCAGCGTGTAACTGTGTAGCTACGACCGTCAATCTCGATCGTAACCGTGTCATCAACCCGACCTGCCCTAAGGTTCTGGTAGAATATGCGCACGAGTCGAGGATAAAAGTGTCTGTGCAATGGGTTCAAAAGGTTTCCGAGACCTGCCTTTTGAAGGTATTTCCGGGCCCATTGGGTCTCGTCCTCGACATTGGGTCAGTAAATAAGACTTCGTCGATGATGTACTCATCTTTGAATTCCTTTGCTGCCCACCACTCATTTGGTTGGGGCAAGTTTCTGGGTGGTGGTTGGGGTATCGGCGACGGCTCGCATGAAGATGCGCTCGTCGAATCAGATTCATAATTTGATGAAGGAGGTGGTGATGATGGAGGTGATGGTGATGGTGGTGGTGGTGCAGCGTTCTTACGCCGAACCAGGAGTTTGGAAGCCAATTGCTTCGTAGTCAAACGCGTTCGCGGTGGCATTTTTGATAAAAAATGTGAAAACCTTGGGCTGTGATGGTCCAATTTGAAAAGGAAAGGGAATCTACGGTTTACCTGAGATGCTAGATCCAAATGGCGGAGGTTCTCAATCTGAAATCGATCCAAAATCCCCAAAAACCCTAGCTGCTATGGCTGCTAGAAGAGGGAAGAAAAATGGCGCCCAAAGGAAAAACAAAACTGAATTTCGAATGGGAACCAAAAATCCCAAATCTGTTAAATATAGGCAAAAATCGATTGATCGATTTTAAAAATAGAGTGATCGATTTTTGTAACTTAACCTGAGTCGTGCAAAATCGATTGATCAATTTCAAAATCGATTAATCAAATTCCACTCGATTAATCAAAATTTAATGCTTATAATTTCTAGGTTTGTCATCTCACTGGCGTGTGCCGGTCGTTCAATCGACCAAAATCGATTGACCGATTTCCAAAATTGATTAATCGATTTGGAAATAGATTAATCGGTTTTGACAGATTTCTCAAAAAAATTTATACTTTATTTTTCCTTCGTTTTCTTGGTATTTCTTGACCAGTTGGTCTTTAGCTTTGTGAAGCATGTCTTCATTAGCTATGGCTTGACGTAGTGAGCACTATGCCATGAGTTTGCATCGCATCAAGGCAAGTTTTCAACGCACATTCTTTCCATTGAGTAAGTTGGCCAAAACGATCAACGTTTGGTTACATGATTGGTTTAGATGTACAAACATGCTTGCGATGATATAATTTAGCTCTCAACTTGCCGTAAACAAGGCCGGGTATTGTTCTTTTACGTCGGCCTCTCTTTCCCACGTAGCTTCTTCAGCCGAATGATTCTTCCATCTAACAAGCACTAATGGAATCACTTTTGTCCGCAACACTTGTTCTTTTCGATCTAATATCTCCGCCGGTTCCTCTATCATGCTCATATCTTCATGCATCTCCACAGGTTGACTGCCCAAAACATGAGTAGGGCCATTAATATACTTCCTGAGCATAGATATGTGAAACACATTGTGCACCCGATCGAATAATGGTGCTAATCTAATGCGGTAAGCAACTTCCCAACTCGACCCAAAACCTCGAAAGGTCCAAGATAGCGGGGACTCAACTTTCCTCTCTTTCCGAATCTCATCACACCTTTCATCAGTGACACTTTTACAAACACGTGTTCACCCACCTTATAGTCTACACTGGTTTGCTTGATATCGGCGTAGCTTTTCTGCCTGCTTTGAGCCACTTTAAGTTTTGCTCTTATCATATGAACATAAGTGGCATTATCTTCAAGTATCTCGGGTCCCAAAACAAATTTCTCACCGATTTCCTCCCAATTGATGGGTGATCTACATCGCCTTCCATAAAGGGCTTCATACGGTGTCATGCCAATGCTGGCTTGAAAACTGTTATAGGCGAATTCGGTAGGTGTTGATCCCATGACCCTTGCAATTCAAGCATACACGCTCTGAGCATGTCCTCTATCACTTGGTTCACTCGCTTTATTTGCCCATCAGCTTGCGGATGGAAAGCTAAACTAAAGTCTAGTTGTGTTCCCATTCCTTCTTGAAATTTCTTCCAGAACTTTGATGTATATAACAGGTCAAGATTTGAAATGATACTGCTTAGAATTCCATGTAGGCGCACGATCTCTTTCATATACAATTCCGCAAGTCTTCCCGCCATGTACATCATATTGTAAGGTAAGAAGTGTGCTGAGTTGGTCAATCGGTCTACGACTACCCAAATGGCATTATATCTCTTTGTTGTACACGGTTGTCCAATGATGAAGTCCATAGAGATTGATTCCCATTTCCACTCTGGTATGGGTAGAGGCTGTAATAATCCAGCAGGATGTCTGTGATCGACCTTCACCTGTTGGCAGGTCAAACATTGCGACATGTACTTAGTTAGGTCTTGCTTCAAACCTCTCCACCAGTAATTATTTATCAAATCTTGGTACATTTTAGTGCTACCAGGGTGGATCACATAATTTGACTTGTGAGCTTCATCAAGGATAGTTTGCCGCAGATCAGCATTGTCTGGAATGCAAAGACGGCCCTTGAACAATAAAGAACCATCTTCTTTCACTGAGAACTCAGGTTTTATGCCTTTAATCACATCTTGACGAATCTTGGTTAGCGTTGGGTCTTTCGTCTGTAGCTCGTGGATATGCTCAAATATCACTAGTCTCACTGATATGTTAGTTAAAAAGGCCCCTGTAGCTTGCGACTTGATATTTGCATCATACAGTGCAAGATCTTCAAATAATCTCCATCGGTGCATACCCAAAATCAAACTAGCCAATTGAGCTAAACCCTTTCGACTCAAGGCATCAGCTACTACATTAGCTTTGCCTGGATGGTACTGTTAAGAGCTAAAAAGTACCACTTTTCATCCCTTAACTTAACCTTTGATTAGACCCATAGCCACCTAATAAGTTCTTGTAAAGTGTATTATGTAGGTAATAACCAGTAGTGAAATAAGGCCAGGAATCCTGCTAAGGAGCTGGTTTTAGCACCAGAAGTCCCTCAGAAGGATTCCAACTAAGCATCCCAAGACTCTATAACAACTTCTCGCGCAGATGATTGATTGAAGAGCTTTAGAAGCATAAACCCACGCAGCTCTCACGAAGCTCAAGAGTAGAACACATCGTGCAACCTCGGGCAGTTTGCTCAGAATGTCTGAGAAGAGAGAGCCTCAGAAGACTCCTTGCGTAGCTGTCGTGCAGTCGCCGCGGGATGCAATTATCAGAAGAGAACTCCTCGCGTAGCTCTCATGCTACTCAAGAAGAAAGCATCCTCGCGAAGGCAAATCCATCCTCGTGAAGATCAAATAAGGCATGGAACCTCGCGCAGTTTAAAACTCATTAAAGCCTCACGAGGTAACTCGTGAAGTCCAGTGAAGAGAAGTGCTCGCAAAGTTCTCGCGCTATTTAAATCTATCCTCGCGAAGATCAACCCAACAATCGCGCAGCTACCTTGCGACTACTTGAGCTCCAACCCCGCGACATCTGAGGCTTTGATGTCTACTCAACCTCGCGACTGCCTGAAGAGCAAACCAAGCCAACCTCGCGACGGTAGAAGTTTCAATATCAAATCATCCTAGCAAAGAGCAAAAGCTACCAGGCGACAAGTCTGGGAAACAATGGCTACCTAGCGAAGCTCTGAACCTCAACTTCCATCTCTTCAGCAGAGGACCTTTTAGGAATTTCCAGCGATTAGGGCACGCACTCCCACGCTCAAATCTCTGTGCACGTGCCCCAAGGCATCGAAGGATCACTATTCGGCCACATGGCATCGTTAAAATTAGGGTTTCCTAACCCTAATGCGCCGCCACACCACTGCTATAAAAACCCATACTTAGCTTAGGTTTAAGAGAGCTTGGACCATCTTATCTTTCAACATCCTGGAATAGCTGGGAACACATCTCATTTCTTGGAGACTTGATCTGAGATCGTTTTGATTTTCTTTTTGTAGCTGTAAGTAGTTTTCTTTTTCTTTTTTTTCCTTCTCTCCATAGTCCAGCACTTGTTAGCTATGTCTTTGTATGCTTTTTGAACTAGATCAATGGAAGTTTTGTAATAGGATTTGTACTCTGTAGGATTTGTGTTTGAATGTGAGATGCTCTGTGCAAGGCTAATGCCTTGTGATCCGCCATTACTTTAGCTGTGTTTCAAAGCAATGGAGGACTGATTCTAAGGGCCATTCAGATCTAAGTGACCTGTGTGTCTGGGCTATCATGGTCCTACACAGCCTTAGCCCCACCATAGGACCCACTAGATCTGAAATCCCCATGGGAGCTAGAGCTAGTAGCCTGGTGACCATGGTGGTGGTAGTGATATTCTTGTTTTGTCTTGGGCTCTGTGAGGAGGATAGCCTCTGGGATAGTCTGTGACCATTCAAGTGGACAGGTTATAGCCTTAGGGTGATTCTAATCCACCGATCCAAGATGGATCCTTCTTCTTTACACCTGAGCTTGTAGAAGCCTGGTGGGGGATTGTACAGAGGCAGACTCTCCTATATTTGTATAGATTCACTATCAGATGTTAGATCTGATCTGGTTATAGAGATTGTAGGCTTGTGACTGGACCATTGTAGCCTCACTCAAGCAATGGACAGCTCGATCGAAGTTTGCACTCAATCTCCTGTTGGTTCTATGTGTCTGGGCTATCATGGTCCTATACAGCCTTAGGCCCACACATAGAGCTTTAGAGGTTGAGGTTCCCTATGGATTCTTGAGCTGGTAGCCTGGATGAAATAGTGCCTACAATGATTAACTTGTTTTGACCCATCCCTGGAGTGTGGTTCCCCTATGGGATAGTCTGACTATTTGAGTGGACAGGTTATAACCTTAAGGGATTGAATCATCGCAGAAGTGATGGGTTGAATCCCTTCTCCTCAGTGGTGATAATGTAGCCATTGGACAGGACTTCTATAACATCAGATCTGAAACTGAGATACAAAGCTCCTCTGATCTAGGCTCAATAACATACTTCTCACCCTTTTATATTTATTTTCCACACTCCATCCATCCTCTCAACCCCTTCTGTAGTTTAGACATTAGAGTACCTTAGAATACTTAGAATAAGTGACCTTAAACTCCCCTCCTTTTTAGGACTGCCAGATCTATAGCCAAATCTCGAGGGACTACTAGTGACGGCTCCTTTGGAGCTGTGGATCATCTTTCCCTGTGGGACAAACCCTTATCAAAACTTGCCACAATGGACCCTATATCTTGCAGGTCTAGGATTTCTTAGTTGTGCTGATTCCATCCCCTGTTTTACTCTTTCTTTGATTTTTAAATTACTTTTACCACCAGCCAATAAAGCTAGCACAAACTTAGAAATTGCCAATAAGTTTTTGGCGCCGCTGCCAGGGAAAGATGATCTATTAGTAGACCCTTAGTTTTTGTATTCTTTGTATTCTTTGCAAATGTGAATAATTGATACTGCTGACATAATTTTGAACTTTTCTTACAGATCTAGACAGCAGTAGTGAAGGCTAGTTGGACTGCAATTGGAGCTTAGCTACCTCTGTTTGCAAACTCTCTGACTTTTAAAACTCTGTCTATCTTTCTTAAAAATTTTGTAGCAGTATCTAGGATAGTTTTAAATGTATTCATTGAATAGCTGTACACTAGTTAGATAAATTTGTTAATTGTACAGATATTCTTTTGCAATGTGCCTACAAGAAGCTTTCCTTGCTGCTAGTGTGCTTGTATGCTAGGGAGGAGATCTCTCAGCCCTACTTTAGAGCCTCTTAACCTTGAGTTAGAAAAGGGAAGGAGACTTAGAAGAGATAGGCACACCATAGGAGAGCCCCCAAGTGAATCTGTGACAGCAAGTATGGGTGAAGAACAACCCAGAACTCTCAAGGAGTTGAATGCTCCGGATGACTATAACTCCCCTTTTAGCATTCAATTCCCTGATGTTCAGGGGAATTATGAAATAAAAATTTCAATCATCCAGATGCTGCCCTCTTTCCATGGGCTCAGCAAGGAGGACCCGTATAAGCATATTGACCAGTTTTTGGCCTTGTGCACTACTTTTAATATCACTGGTTTAGGACCTGAGGCTACTAGGCTCAGACTCTTTCCCTTCTCTTTGAAGGATAGGGCCAGTACCTAGTTGACCACTCTTCCCAACAATAGCATTGCTTCATGGAAAGACCTGCAGACCAAGTTCCTGACCAAGTTCTTCCCTGAGACCAAAACTAGCCAGTTGAGGAAAGAGATTCTTGCTTTTGCTCAATCCCCAACTGAGGATTTTAACCAGTCCTGGGATAGATTTAAAGAAATGCTCAAACAATGCCCCCACCATAAGATCCCAGAGTGGCAGCTTGTACAAAGCTTCTACAATGGGATTGATGAGAAAAATAGAGATATGGTCGATGCCTCTTGTGGTGGATCCTACATGCAGAACACTGCTGAGGAGGCATGGGAATTGTTTGAGGTGATTAGTGAGAATGCTTTTCAAAAGCCATCCCTGGCAAGAACTGGTCAGGAAACTGAGTCAAAGGTGGGACCTGCTGCTGGATCAAGAGGAAAAGTTTATGAGGTGTCTGGGAACAATGACCTGCAGCTGCAGATGGCAAACCTCTCTATGAAGTTTGACAAATTACTGACTGTGATGCAACCCAGAAGGGTTGCTCATGTGGCGGAGGCATGTCTGATATGCCAGTCCCCACAGCACACAGTGGAGGAATGTCCATCTGCAGGGCAATTTCCTGAATTAGTTTTGGAACATGCTGCTGCTGCTCAATCTTATGGCCAACAACAATCTGGGGGCTACAACAGACAGCCATATGGATATCAGCACCAAAATGCTGGTTACCATGGAGAGACCACCCAAATCTGAGGTGGAGGCAAGACAACTACATGCAACCCCAGCAAATGTTGGCCTTACCACAAAGACCACAACAGCAGTTTAATCAAGGGAATGCCCCTAGGTCTAACTTCCAGCACCATCAGCAGCCCCATCAGCAACAAAATCAGTTGGTCTTATCCCACTCTCAGCCACGAAATGCTTCCTTTGAGGACCAGGTCTTGACTTCATTACAAAACCTGGGATCCTTGGCTTAGACTGTGGACTCTCATGGTCAGAGCCTCCAGAAAATGGAAGAACAGATAAGCCAAATTTCAAATGCCTTGGCTAGGAGAGATGAAGGGAGGTTGCCCTGCCAGCCAATTGCTAACCCCAAGGGTTAGTTTTTAATTGAAGAAGCTTCCTCAAAGTTTGAGGACACCAATGTTGTCACTACCCTAAGGTCTGGCAGGCTGGTAGACAACCAGGTGGGTAACAGACCAGCAGAGGTCATTTCCATAGATGATGCAAATGATCATGATAGAGATGTTGTTGGACCATAAAGCCAAGAATTGCCTGCCTCCCTGCAGCAGGAGAAAAATAAAGAGGCTGTCATTGAGCCTCAGCAGGAAGAAAAACATGAAAAAAGAAAGAAATCAAAGTTTAGTCATGGGCTAACAGCTGAGGAACCAGCAGAACCTCAGCTGCCATTTCCTCAAGCTTTGGATAGCCCTGTCCCTTTTGATAAATGGAATGCCCAGATGGAGGAAATGATGGAGACCTTCAGGCAGGTGAAAATCAATTTGCCCCTGCTTGAGGCAATTAAACAGGTCCCAGCCTATGCAAAGTTCCTGAAAGACCTTTGCACCCAAAAGAGAAA
This sequence comes from Chloranthus sessilifolius, assembly GCA_021018995.1. NCBI lineage: Eukaryota > Viridiplantae > Streptophyta > Magnoliopsida > Chloranthales > Chloranthaceae > Chloranthus > Chloranthus sessilifolius. The sequence goes on along the minus strand of CM037597.1, from coordinate 35,920,282 downwards.
AGCTAGAGGCCATGTGTCCAAAAAGGTCTTTGCAAAAGGTCTGATGAATTCTGTATTTAACATATCAATGCCTGAGAAGTTGCAAGATCCAGGGATACCCACTATTCCCTGCGTAATTGGAGACCATACAATTGGAAAAGCCCTTTTAGACCTTGGAGCCAGTGTTAACCTGTTGCCATACAGTGTATATCTGTAACTAGGTTTGGGGGAGCTGAAAGCTACCCCCATTGTGCTAATGATGGCTGATAGGTCTGAGAGGAGACCTCTGGGAATGGTTGAGAATGTCTTAGTGGGAGTGGATAAGTTTTTCTACCATGCTGACTTCTTAGTTTTGGACATGGGGTGCAGCAATAGCCCAAATCTCATACCTGTTATATTGGGGAGGCCTTTCTTGGCCACTGCCAATGCATGCATTCAATGCAGGTCTGGAGTAATGGAGGTAACTTTTGGACATATGAAAGTTGAACTAAGTGTGTACAACAGTGCAAAGTACCCTTAGATGGACAATGAGGAGAGCTTTGCAGTGGATGTACTAGAGGAAATTGTAGAAGAGGAATTGCCCACTCTGCTGGAGTGGGGCAACATTGTCAGGAATTTAGTTAAAATTTGGGACATGGTGGAGGAAGAGAGCCCAGATGTGGTATCAAAAAACATGACCACATTGAAGTCTTCTGTGGGCTTAGTGCAGCACTCCAGTTGGAAACCTACATTGCTGCCTCTTCCCCCAACCTCCACTACACCTATTCTGCCATCCACCCAACAAGCCTCTGATCTAGAACTCAAGAAGCTTCCAGAAACATTAAAATATGCCTTCCTTGAGAAAGGTGATAAGCTTCCTGTGATTATCTCTTCCTCCCTTACCAATGAGCTGGAAGAGGAATTACTAACAGTTTTGAGAAAGCATAAGAAGGCAATTGGTTGGACCATTGCCGATCTGGGAGGAATAAATGCATCAATCTGCATGCATAGGATTCATCTTGAGGAGGGAGCACTACCCACCAGGGAAATGCAGAGGAAGTTAAATCCTCACATGCAGGAAGTGGTCCTCAAGGAGATCATTAAATTGCTAGATGCAGGGGTGATTTACCCCATCTCTGATTCTCACTGGGTGGCACCTATCCAAGTGGTGCCCAAGAAATTTGGCATAACAATGATTAAGACTGAAACTGGAGAGTTGAGGCTAGCCAGGGAGACCACTGGCTGGAGAGTGTGCATTGATTATAGGAAGCTCAACTCTAAAACTAGAAAGGACCATTTCCCTCTCCCCTTCATTGATCAAATTTTGAACAAATTGGCTGGAAAAGCTTTTTACTGTTTTCTTGATGGGTACTCAGGGTACAACCAAATCCCTGTGCATCCTCAAGACCAAGAGAAAACCACCTTTACCTGTCCTTTTGGCATCTTTGCTTACAGAAGGATGCCTTTTGGACTTTATAATGCGCCAGCCACTTTTCAGAGGTGTATGTATGCCATATTCTCTGATATGATTGACAAGTTTTTGGAGATTTTTATGGATGATTTTTCTATCTATGGGGACAGTTTTGGCCAGTTTCTACAACACCTCAGCCTAGTTTTGCAAAGATGTGAGGAGACCAATTTGGTCTTAAGCTGGGAAAAGAGCCACTTCATGGTAACACAAGGCATTGTGTTGGGCCATGTAGTCTCTAAAGAAGGGCTTGAGGTAGACAAGGCCAAAGTGGACCTCATTGCCAATTTGCCCCCTCGAAAAATAGTCAAGCAAATCAGATCTTTCCTGGGGCATGCAGGATTTTATAGGAGGTTCATTAAGGACTTCAGCAAAATTGTTAAGCCATTGTGCCACCTGCTCTGCCAGGATGTGCCCTTTGACTTTTCTGCTGACTGTCTTAAGGCTTTTGAAACATTGAAAATATGCTCACCTCACCTCTATACTCCAAACACCAGACTATACCTTTTGAGCTGATGTGTGATGCATCAGACTTGGCAATAGGTGCTGTTTTGGGCCAAAGAAAAGATAAGCTGCCTGTGGTCATTGCTTATATCAGCAAATCACTTGCTGAAGATCAGCTGAACTATACCACAACTGAGAAAGAGCTTCTAGCAGTGGTTTATGCTGTTGATAAATTTAGAGCCTACCTACTAGGATCTAAAATTGTAATCTTCACTGACCATTCAACATTGAAGTACCTACTGTCCAAGAAAGATGCTAAGCCTAGGCTTATTAGATGGATACTCCGCCATGTGAGAGTTTGACATCGAAATCAAGGACAAAAAGGGTGTGGAGAATGTGGTGGCTGACCACTTGTCCAGAATTATCTTCGAGAAATGCCTGGATGGCCCTACAAATGATGCCTTCCCGAATGAGCAATTATTTGCCATCCAATCCTTAGTCCCTTGGTTTGCACACATTGTCAATTATCTAGTTATAGGAAAGATTCCTCCCCACTGGACCAAAATGGACAAAGACCTGTTTTTCTCAAAGGTCAAGTATTTTTTTTGGGAGGAACCTTGCCTATACAAGTACTGTGCAGACCAAATCATCCGAAGATGTGTTCCCGAAAGTGATATCCCCAGTATTCTGGCCATGTGCCATGAAAATGCCTGTGGAGGCCACTTTAGTGGGAGAAAAATAGCTGACAAGGTCCTGCAGTGTGGTTTTTATTGGCCTTCCTTATTCAAAGATGCATACACACATTGCAAGGCATGTGAGAGTTGTCAAAAAAAAAATTAATGCCTTTCAAAATGCCTTCTGACCCATCCTTGTGGTCGAACTGTTTGATGTATGGGGTATAGACTTCATGGGCCCCTTTCCTCCTTCTAATGGTTATCAATTCATCTTAGTGGCAGTGGACTATGTTTCCAAATGGGTAGAAGCCATTGCCACATGAACCAATGACAACCAGGTGGTCCTCAAATTTGTAAGGCAACAAATTTTCTCCAGATTTGGAACCCCTAGAGCTATTATCAGTGATGGGGGTAGCCATTTCGGCAACAGAAATTTCGAGAGCTTGCTCAAGAAATATTCTGTGACCCATAGGATTGCTACTCCCTACCACCCACAGACAAGTGGGCAGGTCAAAATTTCCAATAGGGAGATCAAGCACATCCTTGAGAAAACAGTAAGGACTGACAGGAGAGATTGGGCCGATAAACTGAATGATGCACTGTGGGCCTATAGGACTGCCTATAAGACTCCCATTGGAATGTCCCCATTCAGACTGGTCTATGGCAAGGCTTGCCATCTCCCAGTAGAGTTAGAACACAAGGCCTATTGGGCCATTAAGAATTTAAACATGAACCTAACTTCACCTGGTCATCACAGGTCATTGTAGCTGTCTGAATTGGATGAGCTAAGGATGGATGCTTACACCAATGCTAGGATCTATAAGGAACGGTCTAAAGCTTTCTTTGACAAGGGCTTGCTGAGAAAAATCCTCGAACCGGGTGGTAAGGTTTGATTATTCAACTCCAAACTAAAATTCTTTCCTGGCAAATTAAAATCCAGATGGGAAGGCCCCTATGTTGTCTTAAATGTTTCCCCATCTGGTGCTGTGGAAGTCAAAGATCCCAAATCTGGGAGGACCTTCAAAGTGAATGGTTAGAGGCTTAAGCCTGCATTGAACAACCTGCTGACCCTATGAACACTATTCATTTTCATGGGACCCCTACATCTACCTGACCCACAGTTGTGTCTATGTTGTACTATACTACTTTTGTTTCTTCCATAAGTTTTAAGAAATTTTAGTGGTTATGTGGAGTCTGAATATGCTGAGCTTGATAGAGTTTATGTGGGATTGGTATGATTTATTCTTCTTCTTCTGTGAATTACTGATTTTCGAATTTGAATGCATCTTGTTTGAATATTTTTGATGAGTAGGCTGCACTAACTGTATTGCCCCTGTTTGGTACTAAGCCCTCGCGCATTCCAAATTGAGATTTGGGAAGCTCTCGCGCAATTCACATAGAACATTCATTCCGCTGTCGCGAGCTTCAACAAATGCTGCAGAGTCTCTCGCGCACTTCCAGCCCCAACATCCATCATCGTGAGATTTAGTTATCTCGTGATTCCCTTACCCAGCTACGCGAGTCAAATGCATTTGTCATTTCCCACGCTGATTGTGGGGACTTGATGTTTCCCAACTCACTCTCAATTAATTGCAGCGACTTGGATGATATTACACCATTTCATCTTCAACCATCCTCGCCTTTAAATACACAGGGAGCCCCTTTCATATTCATTGCATCCTTTCTCCTCTCACCCTAGCGGTCCTTCCCTAATCCTAACCGTGGCAGATGACAAGACGAATGCGCTGCCTAACAAGTTTTACCCGATGTGGTTGGACCCGCCACCACCTAAAGAGCTGGATCCCCTACAACCCCTCTGGGATGAATATGAGGAGGTTCTGCAAATCCTGACTAAGGAGGAGGAGGAAAAGCTCCAGCCGCAGAAGAAAAAGCAAAAGATAGAACCATCCCCTGCCCCCTCCACTCCACCCCCTCCCCCACCTTCTCAACCCCCTCACCCCTGATCCCTCACTCCTTTCGTCCTTCTTTTTTGTAATTTTCTTTTTTTTTATATAGTTTTAATGAAATTTTCTTTTTCTGATATTCTGTATAGTTCTCTATTCTTGGTTGCTTTCTTTCTTGTTCTGGCCTTTTATGCTTTATTAAATCTGCTGCACAGACACCTTTGAACCAGTGAGGAAACTGCTCCTCATAGGTTTGGGGGTATGGCAGGCAGACCCTGCCAATGGAATAGTTAACCTAAGTGCAGCAGACTCATCTGAGTAATATGGAAATGGATCTATGTTCACTTAAGAATCATGCAAATAAGAAATTTAAAATTTCTGCAAACTTTTGACATTATAAACTTTTAATATTCCACATTTCCATGATAATATCACCAAGGAAACTTACTTGTATCAACACTTAGTGAATCATTAGAGAGAGAAAAAGGTGAGGACATACTTAAAAGTTCAAAGGAAGACCATAACCAGTGAGAATTGGGCCTATAAAATTTTTTCCATCCTTTGAGGAGTAACCAAGGCAATCTCTTCTAGTTCTAAGGACTGGCTGAGTCACTGTGCTCACTAGAAGTTAGGTAACTCCAAGTTGAAACAACTGACAGTACTCATGAGACTTAGGAAAGGATCAAGGCCTTCTCTTGGACAGTTTGAGCCTAAAAGGACCAACCCTAAAGCAACTGCCCTTGTCCATACCCCCCTTTGAGCTTTAAATCCTAAATTTCTTCAAAATACACCTGAGTACTTGAACCTGAACCTATGAACCTGCTTCAGCCTACCCTCACTCTGAGAATTCAGAAGGTAAAGGAGAAAAGGTTGGAAATGGACTAGCTATGGTCAACATTAAGTGAATGGAGAAGAAGCATTTCAAAAATTCTGGCAGTATGGTAACTAAGGACATGGTGGCATTTCTGAAAAGCAAAAGCAAAAATAAAAAGAAGAAAATTCCATCAAAAGGAAACAAAAATAATAATGAAGAGGAGTAAGGGAGGAGTCAAGAGGAACTTTCATTGGAGAATCAAAATCAAGAAGAGAAACTGATCAGTTCAAATCTGAAAATCTCAAAGAAGATGAAGGGAGCTGAATTCAAGAAGGTTAAGTCATGAATCACCTTTGTCACATACTGATTTCTCAATTTGGAAGCCCTTTTCAACCTTCCATTCTTTTTAACCCTACTCCATAAGCCACATTACAGCCCAGTTAAAAGCCCTTGTGATCCAAAGTTGAGTGAGTTGTCATGTGAAGATAAAGAGTTATCCAATCTATGGTGAGGAATTGCCAATGATGTCAGCACTTAAGAACTCTGCCTATGCTCATGCTTACAGACCCATTTGGGAGATGTAACTGCTCTTGAGCCTGTGAGAGAATGAACCCCTCAACAAAAACTTTATGTGAGTATGCCCTGCAAAGTTTTTGGGTCTGAACTTGAATGCATTATGTATGACCTATAACCTAATTTTTGACCTGAAAATGGGCTTAGTGCTGGCACACACTTGTGAAATTTTCTATGGTTGTAAACTGATTGGAAGTGCTATGCATTCATGAAAAGTTTATGCTGTTCTGTGCAACCAATGGATTAAATTTCTTTTAAGATTACTGATTCAAGAGTAAACTAAGCCTGCCCCTTGACTGCTCACTGGATGATATTGCACTTTTGTTAACTGTTTCATTGAAGAAGTTTGTGGGTGTCTTCACTGAAAACCCTCAGGAGACTTCACTCCTCCACTAGGGACCACCTAGGGGTTTAAAAGGCTTGGTACATATGCTAAATGTATTCGTGCTCCCTATAAAAGTGGCATTTAATTTTTATAGTAGGTTTAATGTAGCTTTGCTAAGGGACTAGCAAAGATTAGGTTTGGGGGTGTGTTAAGACCTTAAAGTACCACTTTTCACCCCTTAACCTTTGATTAGACCCATAGCCACCTAATAAGTTCTTGTAAAGTGTTTTATGTAGGTAATAACAAACAGTGAAATAAGGCCAGGAATCCTGCTAAGGAGTCAGTTTTAGCACCAGAAGTCCCTCAGAAGGATTCCAACTGAGCATCCCAAGACTCTACAATAACTTCTCGCGTAGATGATTGACTGAAGAGCTTCAGAAGCACAAACTCACACAGCCCTCGCGAAGCTCAAGAGTAGAACACATCGCGCAACCTCGCACAGTTCACTCAGAACGGCTGAGAAGAGAGAGCTTCAGAAGACTCCTCGCACAACTGTCGCGCAGTCACCGCGGGATGCAATTATCAGAAGAGAACTCCTTGCGTAGTTCTTACACCATTCAAGGAGAAAGCATCCTTGCGAAGGCAAAGCCATCCTCGCAAAGATCAATTAAGGCATGGAACCTCGCGCAGTTCAAAACTCATTAAAGCCTCGCGAGGTAACTCGCGAAGTCCAGTGAAGAGAAGTGCTCGTGAAGTTCTCGCGCTATTCAAATCTGTCCTTGCAAAGATCAACCCAGCGATCGCGCAGCTACCTCGCGACTGCTTGAGCTCCAACCCCACGATATCTGAGGCTTTGATGTCTACTCAACCTCGCGACTGCCTGAAGAGCAAACCAAGCCAACCTCGCGACGGTTGAAGTTTCAATATCAAATCATCCTAGCGAAGAGAAAAAGCTACCACACGACAAGTCTGGGAAACAATGGCTACCTAGCGAAGCTCTGAACCTCAACTTCCATCTCTTCAGTAGAGGACCTTCTGAGAATTGCCAGCGATTAGGGCACGCACTCTCACGCTTAAATCTCTGTGCACGTGCCCCAAGGCATCGAAGGATCACTATTCAGCCACGTGGCATCGTTAAAATTAGGGTTTCCTAACCCTAATGAGCCGCCACACCACTGTTATAAAAACCCATACTTAGCTTAGGTTTAAGGGGGCTTGGACCATCTTATCTTTCAACATCCTGGAATAGCTGGGAACACATCTCATTTCTTGGAGACTTGATCTGAGATCGATTTGCTTTTCTTTTTGTAGTTATAAGTAGTTTTTTTTTTTTTTTTTTTCTTCTCTCCATAGTCCAGCACTTGCTGGCTATGTCTTTGTATGCTTTTTGAACTAGATCAATGGAAGTTTTGTAATAGGATTTGTACTCTGTAGGATTTGTGTTTGAATGTGAGATGCTCTGTGCAAGGCTGCTGCCTTGTGATCCGCCATTGCTTTGGCTGTGTTTCAAAGCAATGGAGGATTGATTCTAAGGGCCCTTCGGATCCAAGTGACCTATGTGTCTGGGCTATCATGGTCCTATACAGCCTTAGCCCCACCACAAAACCCACTAGATCTGAAATCCCCATGGGAGCTAGAGCTGGTAGCCTGGTGACCATGGTGGTGGCAGCGATATTCTTATTTTGTCTTGGGCTCCGTGAGGAGGATAGCCTCTGGGATAGTTTGTGACCATTCAAGTGGACAGGTTATAGCCTTAGGGTGATTCTAATCCACCGATCCAAGATGGATCCTTCTTCTTTACACCTGAGCTTGTAGAAGCCTGGTGGGGGATTGCACAGAGGCAGACTCTCCTATATTTGTATAGATTCACTATCAGATGTTAGATCTGATCTGGTTATAGAGATTGTAGGCTTGTGACTGGACCATTGTAGCCTCACTCAAGCAATGGACAGCTAGATCGAAGTTTGCACTCAATCTCTTGTTGGTTCTATGTGTCTGGGCTATCATGGTCCTATACAACCTTAGACCCACACATAGAGCTTTAGAGGTTGAGGTTCCCTATGGATTCTTGAGCTGGTAGCCTGGATGAAATACTGCCTACAATGATTAACTTATTTTGACCCATCCCTGGAGTATGGTTCCCTTATGGGATAGTCTGTGACCATTTGAGTGGACAGGTTATAACCTTAAGGGATTGAATCATGGCATAAGTGATGGGTTGAATTCCTTCTCCTCAGTGGTGATAATGTAGCCATTGGACAGGACTTCTATAACATCAGATCTGAAACTGAGATATAAAGCTCCTCTGATCTAGGCTCAATAACATACTTCTCACCCTTTTATATTTATTTTCCACACTCCATCCATCATGTCAACCCCTTCTGTAGTTTAGACATTAGAGTACCTTAGAATACTTAGAATAAGTGACCTTAAACTCCCCTCCTTTTAAGACTGCCAGATCTGTAGCCAGATCTGGAGGGACTACTAGTGACGGCTCCTTTGGAGCTGTAGATCACATTTCCCTGTGAAACAAACACTTACTTATCAAAACTTGCCACAATGGACCTTGTATCTTGCAGGTCTAGGATTTCTTAGTTGTGCTGATTCCATCCCCTGTTTTACTCTTTCTTTGATTTTTAAATTACTTTTACCACTAACCAATAAAGCAAGCACAAACTTAGAAATTGGCAACAGGTACTGTATGGAACAGTCATAGTCCTTGAGGAACTCCATCCATCTGCGCTGCCTCATATTTAGCTCTTTCTGTGTAAACAAGTATATGAGGCTCTTATGGTTGGTAAAGATCTCAAAGGTGTCACCGTACAAATAGTGTCGCCAGATCTTCAACACAATTATGACCGCTGCTAGTTCCAAGTCATGTGTCGGGTAATTCTTTTCATGCTCTTTCAAAGGGTCTTGACCCGTAAGCTATCACCTTTTTGTGTTAGTTGAGCACGCAGCCCAAACCATTATACAAAGCATCACTGTATACCGCAAACCATCCACTGCCTGAAGGAATCGCTAGTACTGGAGCTGAAGTGAGTCTCTTCTTGAGTTCTTAAAAACTCTCCTCGCACATTTCACTCCATTTGAACCTTGCATCCTTTCGTGTAAGTCTCGTTAGCGGTCCTGATATCTTTGAAAATCCCTCAACGAAATGTCGATAATAGATAACTAGTCCAAGGAAACTACAGACATCGGTCATGGTCTTTGGTTGTTCCCAATTTACTACTACTTCGATCTTAGCTGGATCTACTGTGACACCATGCTTTGAGATGACATGTCCCAAAAAGCTAACTTCCTCCAACCAAAACTCACACTTACTGAGTTTGGCATACAGCTGGTGTTCACGTAAAGTTTATAGAGCAACTCTCAAGTGTTCTTCATGCTCCGCTTTTGATTTGGAGTATATTAGGATATCGTCAACGAATACCACGACGTAGGAGTCCAAGTGTGGTTTAAACACCTGATTCATCAAATCCATAAATGACGCTGGGGCATTCGTCAACCCGAATGGCATCGCTAAGAACTCATAGTGTCCATACCGTGTCCTAAATGTAGTCTTCTGAATATCCTCGGCCTTGACTCTCAACTGATGGTATCCAGATCTCAGATCAATCTTGGAAAAATACTTCGCTCCTTACAGCTGATTGAATAGGTCATCTATCCTAGGCAAAGGGTATCGGTTCTTTATGGTGAGTTTGTTCAACTGGCGATAGTCAATGCACAGTCGCATTGACCCATCCTTCTTCTTTACAAATAAGACCGGTGCTCCCCATGGAGACACGCTCGGTCTTACAAACCCTTTGTCCATGAACTCTTGTAACTGCTCTTTCAACTCCTTCAACTCAGTAGGAACCATCGTATATGGTGTTTTCAGAACAAGCTCCATTCCTGGTGCTAAGTCGATGGCGAACTCCACTTCTGTCTCTGGAGGTAATCTTGGTAATTCCTTCGGAAATACATCTTCAAAATCTTGCACCACTGCTATCTCAGAGATAATATTCTTCTCTTCCTTATCCTCCTTCAAGAATGCCAAATAACCGCTGCAACCCTTTCTGATCAAACGCTCGGCCCTGACTGCAGAGATAAGTGGCATATGTGTCGATCTCTCCCCTCGAAATCGAAACAATCTCCTAGTATTAGGTTTGAAGATGACAATCCTGTTCTTGCAATCTACGGTTGCATAATGTTGTGACAAGCAATCCATACCAAGGATCACATCAAATCCTTGTATGTCCAATAATATTAATTTTGCATCTAGTTCATGCACTTCTCTATCATCGATGCCAACTATCACTGACTTATAAACTAATTATGTGTCAACTAATTCTCCAGTCGGAATAGACACTAATAGAATAAAGTCTAATGTCTCCGAAACAATCTTCATTCTTTCTGCGAACCTCGGAGTAATAAAGGAGTGGGTAGACCCTGGGTCTATCAACACTTGTGCTTCACATGCTACATAGCATCCCATCTTGTACACTCGTAATGTACCTATAACACACATATGTATACATATATAGCATATATTTTATTTAGAAACTTTAACGTACAAAAGGAGTCTACACACTTTTCTAATGGATGCACCTTCTCTATCTAAAGTTTTAATGAAATGAAATTCTTTATTCAAAAGGAATCTCACCTTGGATGATGTCATGTACGTTCCCTGCTTCTTGAGGTGTAACTGCGTAGGGTCTCCTTGTACGACCAGCTTCCTCGCTTGTATCGGTCGTGGCATAGAAGCAAAAGCCGTCTTATCCTTGTTCACCTCAGGGCAGTCTTTAATCATGTGGCCCACCTTGCCACATTTATAGCAACCTCGTGTCCCTTGCCTGCAATCCACCATTTTGTGGAACTTGCCACACTTGGCACAAGTCTCCCTAGGTGTGGAAGAAGCAGCTCGTGAGAAACCCTGTGTAACTGCTGCTCCAGTGTTGGCAGCAAGGCTCTCATATCATATCGGCCTCCCTGACACAAGCAATGGAAATCTCTGATGGTTGGTCTGCTATGCCGGACTCCCATACCCTGCTTGGAACGATTGTCTCTGATTAGGTGCTACGAATCTCGGCTTTTATTCGCCGGCTCATAGTTCCCTGTTCTACTTTGATCTGCACTCCCTCTTCCCTGCTATTCCCTTTGGCGGTATCGATTATTATTTTCTTCCTCAACAACTAGAGCTTTACTCATGACCTCTCCATAGGTCTTTAACTGAAACGGTGCCACTCCTCCTCTAACCTCTGGTCTCAAGCCTTGTTGAAACCTCTTCGCTCTCATCACATCAGAAATCACGTAATCGGGAGCGAAGCGAGCAAGCCTCATAAACTCCACTCCATACTCCCTTACTGTCATTCATCCTCGCAAGAGTTGCAAAAACTATATCTCCATTTGATTCCTCACTACCTCGAGGAAATACTATTTATTGAACTCCTCCACAAACTCATCCCACGTCCAGGGCAATCCTGGGGTCTCCTGAGCCCTAGTCTTAGAAACGGACTTCCACCAAGGCCCAGCCTCCCCATCTAACATGTAAGCTACCCAACGGACACTTTCATCTTCTGTGCATGTAAGCACATTGAAAACCTTTTCCATCTCGCTCAGCCAATTCTCAGCAGCCATCAGCTCTGCTTACCTTGAAAAGCTAAGAGGTCGCATCCTCCTAAACTTAGTAAATGCAGAGGGTACTAGCTGAGTCGGACCTATTGGAGGTGTAGGTGGCTGATGCTGATCACTGGCAGTGTGAGCTGTCAAGGATGCTGCTTGTTGAGCCATGGCGGTCGTCATGATTTCCATGGTATTCATCATCTGTTGACGCTCTTCCCTCTCCTCATTTTTTTCTCTGATTCTTTCTTGTTTCCTCTGATCTCGACCCTGACGATCTCAATCCTAATTCTCTGCCTGATCTTGGTTCTCTTGGCCACTACCCTCGGGAGCCTCTCTATTTACCATAGGTATTCTGTTCGTAGACAAGATGAAGTCATCTCTACTACATAAATTCCTCTCATGACCGCCCCTGGTTCGACCTCTTCTTCCTCTAGAAGACATCACGGTCTGCACGTGAAACCAAAGTTTCGTTAGTAGAAGTCCCTATGCTTTGACAAAGTAAGACTTGTCAGAATTTCTAAAGAAAAAGCTCTGATACCAACTATGACAGCTCAGATTTCGACACCCTAAAATTTGTGCCATCAGCACGACCCTCTAGGCCGTGCCCCTATAGTCCATACGAAACATTAGTATATCAAGTAACTAAAGTAAAACATGTAAACTAAACAACGTGAAATAAAGACATGCTAGTTCAAAGGAAAAACTCAAAAGACAGTTCTACTTCCATGCTAATGCATGAATAGAAGAACTGACCTGAACCATCGGTGACAGCAAGATCACCCTAGATGGTTCGCCCAAAAGAATATATCATTTAAGTTACAATTTCTCAAAATATAAGGCTTGACATACCAAGCAGTACAGAATGCTCTCAAAACTCACTCTCAAAGTACACACGGGTTCTCTAGAAGAAGTCCTCAGGAGGAGGCTCCAACTCTTCCCCGGGCACGTAATCCGAATCTCCCGGATCTACGTCTCCCGAAGCCTCAACAGCCGCAAGCAGTAGACCTGCAACGTATAGTCTAAAGGGGTGAGTTACATCCTAGCTCAATAGGGAAATAGCAAGTGAACATATAAGTCAAGCCCTCACATATATTCTAAAATAGTTTAAAACCATGATTTATCAGATGGAATTACTGAGAAAACAATTTAAATAACTAAAAGATGTACTAGATGCAACTGTCGCTTTACATGGGTTTGTTCATTCTCAACTTGTTGGTATTGGATACTGATTCGGCCTAATCACTTAAATTTTAACTTAAATATTCCCCAACTTACTATAGAGTCAGGCACTCGATGGAATACCCTCCATCGTTGTCTAAATAGACAGTTTTCATATCTGTTTCTTTCTTGAATACCACCCAGGTTCCTTTCTCATAGGCGATGGGGTTTCTAGTCTCATACACACATCCCTGGGATGTCAAACTGGTGTACGGATTGGCCGTCGTACCGGTCATGGATATTTTGCCGGATTGGCTGTCGTACTAGCTCAATGACTATAATCTAGAATCTAACCAAGAACCAAGTAATTCCCAAAGACATTTTTATGTACTTCTCTTCATAGAAACTAAACACGTTTAGAAATTTTAATTTCATGGCCTGATTTTGGCTATGTTTTGAATTTTTCCATAGTTATTTCAGGTTTCAAATTGGTTTATACAGATCACAGTCAATAAACAATCTTGCTGCTAGCCAATACTCCGATGTCAGTACTAAGAGTCATGCCCCTTTTTTCTATTTATTTGAGGAATTTATGATTGGATGTATGCTTAGATTTCTATTGGTTATCAATTTGTTATAGGGTATTATTTAATGCTTACGCATCACACAATGGAGGCTAGTTTAAAGGAAGATGGTGCTCTTAATCAAAAGGAAGTTACAAGGAATCTGCAGGCTCCATGGAGATAGATGATGGAAAAGTCTTGAATTGCAAAGTGAGATGAGTTTAATGCAACAGGAGTCATTCATGTGTTTGCTACCTTTTTTGTTTCCTTACATCTAGTAAAATAAGCTGAAATGGTGAATGCATATATCTATATATATATATATATATATATATATATATGTTCGAATCCGTTGCTCATGCTAGATCACGTATGAGTCTCTATCTTTTCAAACTAATAAAAGTATTTTTATTTTTCTGAATTAAAGGGAATGCACACACTTTCGATTTCTTAATGCCACAATAATTCAACCTCACCATATATCCAATAGCTGTTGGGCCATGACTCGGGAAAAGATTTATGAGGCTTGGCATCAAATAGATAGCCATACATGCCTCAATAGTTTTTTCCAACTGTGCCACATTACGCTAGAGATTAGCTAATACTTTCATCACTTGTTTGAGGCTGATACAGTGTAATATCATGAGTTACAGTAGAGAATGGATGCACTATGGGTAACAAATGTTTGTTGAATCTCTCAAAGTCTTCGCTCATAATCTTGTAGGTGAAATGTCAGATGACACATCATCCAAAATGTTGTTTTGGGACCATGTGCCACATGGCACATGATTTGGGTTCGCATGCATGAGTTCATCCATGCATTTGAACCAATATACCCTTTTGTCATATACATAACATATATAGATCTATGTGTGTGTGCATGTGTGTATTAAGTAAAGGAAAAATTATTAGCAGCAATCAACCTTGACGAAGAAACTGAAAGAGTTATTAATCTACATGGCCACATGAAATAATGATATTATAAAATACAATACAAAGAAGGAAAGAAATGTATTAAAATTACCTCTAGGCAATGATGTTGCACCCCTGCTATTGCATGCAGTGTCAACTTTGATGGTGAAGTAATCATAGAACACAAATTTTAGATCATATAAGTAACAGTTCAATGAAATTATAAAGGAAAGATAATAAAAATATACGATTTGATTGCATGCTTTTATCTTGAAATCTATTCTATTTCGAACGAATATTATTGGCTTTATAAAGTTTTGACCACCCCAAAACATTTTTATTTTTATTTTTCTTCATTGATGAAATGCCACATGGCACATGATCCAAAAACGGGTGTTGTTTTGGGATCATGTACCACATGGCACGCGATTTGGGTTCACAATCGTGGGTTCATCTACGCATTTGAAGCAATATGCCCTTTTGCCATATATATATATATATCTGTGTATGCATGTGGGTGTTAAGTAGAGGAAAATTTATTAGCAGCTATCAACCTTCATGAATAAACTGAAAAAGGGTTATTAATCCACATGACCATATGAAATAATGGTATGATAAAATATAATACAAAGGAGGAAAGAAAAGTACTGAAATTACCTCTAGGCAATGATGTTACACACCTGGTATTGCATGCAGTCTCAACCTCGATGGTGAACCATATAACACAAATTTTATATCATATAAGTAACAGTTTCAATGAAAATGTAAAAGAAAGATAATAGAAATATACGATTTGATTACATGATTTTATCTTGAAATCTATTATGTTTCGAACGAATACTATTGACTTTGACAAAGTTTTGACCACCCCAAAACTTTTTTTTTATATTTCTTCATAGATGAAATGTCACGTTGCACATGAACCAAAAAAGGGTGTTGTTTTGGGATCATGTGCCACATGTCACGTGATTTGGGTTCACATGCATGGGTTCATCTATGCAGTTGAACTAATATGCCGGCATATGCGCTTAGTTGTCGGGTGGCGACTTTGCAAACCATGATCATCGAGGTTGTCGGGTTCGAACGATTGAGGGAAGAGTACTCCGAGTGCCCAGATTTTGGATTAGAGAACAATGCTCTCCTTAGTAATCTGATCAACAATAACTCCAATATACCCTAGAAGATGGGTATCTGTTCAAAGGCAATCGCATATGTATTCCTCACACTTCATTGCGTGACTCCCTCATTTGGGAGTTACATGTCGAAGGGATTGTAGGACATTTCGAGCATAATAAGACCATTGCACTCGTAGAAGATAGGTTTTATTAGCCTAGCCTAATGAGAGATATTTCTCGGGTTGTGAAACAATGTCGTACATGAAAAGTGGCCAAACAGAGTAAACAAAATACAGCCCTGTTCACCCCTTTATCCGTGTCACACACGCCGTGGCAAGACATCTCAATGGATTTCGTGCCTGGACTCCTCGAGACTCCGCGAAAAAATGATTCCATTTTTGTGGTAATGGTTTGCTGCTCCAAAATGGCCCACTTTATACCGTACTTTAAAACCTTCGATGCTGCTCATATTGCAAAATTATTTTTTGAGGAGGTAATGCGTCTCCATGGGTTGCCTAAGATCATCGTATCAGATAGGGACGTCAAGTTCACTAGCTACTTTTGGAAGATTTTGTGGCACATTATGGGTACTATGTTGGGGTTCTCTTCGGCCTGTCATCCTCAAACCAATGGTCAAACCGAAGTCACTAATAGAAGTTTAGGCAATCTTCTTCGTAGTCTTGTTGGTGATCACATTAGGACTTGGAATTATATCTTGTCAGTGGCCGAGTTCGCACATAATAATTCAGTCAATAGGTCCATAGGCATGAGTCCATTTATGGTCGTACATGGTCATAGGCCTAGAACACCTTTAGATCTAATCCCTATGTCTGCATCACACAGAGTGTCTGAGTTCGTGGATACATTTTCACAACACATTCATAGTTTGCATGCCGAATTAGATAAAAGATTAAATCAAGCAATGATCAATATAAATTATCAGCAGATTCTCACAACCTTTTCAAAGAGTTTCAGGTGGGTGATCAAGTGGTGGTTCTGATTAGGCCTGAACGGTTCCCATCGGGAGTCGCAAAAAAGTTTCAATCCCATGGCGTTGGACCTTTTAGAATTGTGGCTAGGAGTGGTCCCAATGCATATGTGCTTGAGTTTCCTCCAGGTACATAAGTTAGTTCAATGTTCAATGTTCAATGTGGAAGACCTAACACCTTAACTGAGTTCAACCCCACCCCCTAAAAATCCATTCCACACCTCTCAGATCCCCGATCCCAACCGAACCTTACAGTCGATACCCCTTCCATCCGCAAGTAGACAGAGAAAAGAGATGATTGGAATATTAGATGATCTTGTGGTGTCCACCCATGGTGGAAAATTTCAGAAGTAATTAGTGAAGTGGTTGGGTAAGCCGGAATCGAAAAATATGTGGATAAATGAAGACGAGGTTCGTCGCCTAGACCCCGATATGTTCGATCAATATCACGACTCTATTTCATTGGTGATAAAGTCCATTTGGTCCAGGAGAATTGACGGAGACGCCGAAACTATGGGCACCAACTTTGGACCATATCCTGTGTACCAGCGTCGGAAGAAATAGAATGGGAACCATAACCAGGCCTAACGGAGAATACGCTGCCTAAACTCGCTCAAGCGACCTCACTTCCCACTCGAGCGAGAAGGCTTTAGAAATAAGGCCTCACTTTCGGCCAAAACTCACACGAGCGAGTTTGGTTATCGCTAGAGCGAGACATCGAAGAGTGCAGGAGAATTTTCTTTGGAACAAGTCGCTCAAGCAAGCATCGGTAATCGCTTGTGCGAGTCAATGTCTAGCACTAACATTTTTAGTCCTCTTTCCTAGTCTTCTTTTGATCCGTGTGTAATCATTTTAGGGTAGTCTAATAATTTTTATGTTTGAAGCCTCCTATATAATGTCATTATAAGCATTGTAAAGAATTAGTAGATTATTATTGAATGAAAAGTGCATTGCATTTTAGAGCTTGAGATGAGCTTTGTTGAAGAGTGATTCTTCTTCCCCGTAATGGGTTTGGTGTGAGGCCAAGGGTGCGATGCCCACAATTTTCTAATCCTTTCCTAATTCTATTTATCTGTTTCTTAGTTTTCCTACCGACCCCATAAACCTACTTCAGCCAATTTCTACTTGGTGCGGCGAATAAACTTTAAAACTGCTGATCATCAGTGTGTGTTGCTAATTTTTTATAGGTTGAACACTTGGTTAAGGGACATAAGATATTTGGTTCTTATTGACATAATTATAGAAAATAGAGCAAATTTTCGACAAGTATATTTTACTCGTAATTGGGGCTGATTTACTGTTATTGAGACTGGTGTGGTAACTGAGTTTAACTCATGAAATCTTAACTTATTTATTGTAGATCAGTGACTATTAATAGTGTTTTGACACGGAGATAGAATTTTCCTTGTAGATTTTCATCCACTTGAACCTTATCTATAGTATTGAGGCCAGATTTTCATTACATATGAATGTACCTCATAAGCTATGAGTATAATTAGCATCAACTGATCCAAATGAGTTAGTCCTTGCATAAGTACAACAGGAAAGAGGAAAATAACCATGAGGGTGATAGTTTTTTTATTTTTTCGATAAAAAAGCGGGGTTGGAGGGACCCCTATCCTTTTTATTGCAAAAAAAAGGGGAAGATTACAAATGATAAAATTTACAATTTATATCTTCTAAGGCGAGAAAGAAGAGAGTTTGATTCGATGGTAAGCTGCATCATCTTGAGATCTTTGGCAATTTTAAGGTTTGGAGAATAGTTTCTAACTCAATACTGAGAATGTCATCAAGTCCTGAAGGTCTAAAAATACATTCAATGATGTTTCCTTGATGGTCTCTAACGATACCTCTGATTCCTGTACCATTATTGCTCAACGACCCATCACTGTTTACTTTGATGGTGTCAGTGATTGGAGGTTGCCATTTACATAGTTTTTTAGAAGTCTATATTGGTTTCATAGCCTTCACCGCAATGATTCCTTTATCATCAATGTCATCAAAGGCACTTTTGATTGCCACATCCATCACTACGATGGCGATAGTAGCTACAATAACTACCAGTTGGAAATTCATATTTGCATAAATGATCTAGAAAAACTAGGCCGGTAGACATCATGAGGCTCAAGAGCTTGTTCTGTCACCTATAATGTAGGATCGACTGATTGTGGGATGTGGACAGCAATTATAGCACCATAGCAGGATTTAAAGCAAACAAAGGTAGTTGGTAGTTCCTGGTACTTAGAAAAATAGAAGCAAGGTGCTTCAAGTAAATAACATTGATATCTGGCAAAAAATTTAATTGGGCTAAGAAGTTTAAGAAAGGAAGCAACTTTAGCAAATAGAATCAACAAATGTAAAGTGCTAAATATCAAGCATATTCACCTAGCCCAAAACAACACATCAAAAGTTGTAAAATGTATATTAGATCACCCAGACTGTATGCAATATATGTAGTCAACAAGCATTACTATGCTTGTAGAGATGTTTCACATAAAGTGGATATACTGTCACTATGATCATCACCACAGCCTTATCCTATCTATTTGGGGTTGGCTTTACGCTTCTCCAATGTAGATATACTATATATAGGCAGGATTTTTCGGAGTACTTTGTGAAAACAGTCTAGGACGATTCACCTCATTTGTTTTGAGGTCTCTGTAAATTGGTAAAAGCAAGTTTCATTGTTGGGGGTAAGAATATATTAGGCTAGGGAGACTATGATCTTTTTGTTCGTAAATGTTACCATGCTAAAAGAGAAGTTTGTCATGAATCTAACATACAGAGCCACTTTTAGAAGAAAAAACTTCATGCAAATTCATCTAATTTATTTGAAAGACTTTGTACATCCGAAAAGTGCATGACAGTGTCATCTATGGGCTTGGTGCACATGGTGCATTAGAAACGCTTGAATGGATCCAAAATTTGAAAGAAGGATACAACAGGGAAAGGAACAACATGGTGAGACGGGAGTGGCGAGGTAAGGGGAACGACAGACGGAAGGGTGCAAGTAGCAGTGCCTGGAGGTCGTGTGGATATGTTAGACTTGACAACAAGAAGTTTGGGGGGGATCCCAGAGTGTATTCAGCTGAACAGAGGAATCCATGATTTGGGGGAGATGTCTATCATGATAAAGGCAAGATCGGTGCGCCGGTAGTACTGAAGAACGGGGATTGGATGTGTTATGGTTGTGGTAACCTTAATTTTAAAGGAAGGATTCAATGTCATGCTCGGGGGTGTGACGCTCATTAGAGCACTGGAGTTACTATTTCTAATTGTATTAACGTGAACCCCGGTCTGGTAGGAAGGATGGGCGATGCTAAGTAGATGGTTATCTCACATCAACAACAGAGGTTATTGCTACCGGATATCAGAGTTGGGAGAAAGACACCGGAGAGATTAGTAGAAACCGCGGCATGCCAAACGAGGGGAAGGTTCCATGTCAAGGGGAGTGTAGCATGGCAGCTCCTACTCATGTCCATTCGATTGTTAATGGTGGGTCAAGGCTAAATCTGGATACTTTTTCTGTAGTGGTATTAGGTGAAATTTATGAGGCAAATAAAAAGAAAAATCATCAGATGTGGGTACTTCTCTCTGTGGACAAATACATTTTTAATTGCTTTGATATTAAAGAGCATTTACTGAGGATTGTCAGTAACCATTACAAGAAGGGACTGACAGTATCAAAGTTAACAAAAGGTTGCTTGCGTCTCCGAAGAGTTTACAATGGCAGTTGAGTTCTTGGAAAAGGTAGGCATTGTTTGATTGGGGGGTCGGAGGCATGCTTCTTCAAGTAGGAGGAGGATATATACAGAACCTCTGTTCAAAAGGAAGAAGGCAGTATTTGGCTGCATATCTACGGACTACCATTGCGAGAATCTTTAAAGATGTCAAGACTCAAGAGTTCAAGGTTTAGTCGCTGATTCCGTTCCAGATCTCTAAGATACTGCTTACAGTTTTAATCTTATCATGATTAATCAATAAAGAGAATTTCTCTAGAATAACTTCGAGATATAGAAAGCATATCGGTTAATGAGTGATAGCAGTAGCAACAGATAATCAAAAAGTTAAAGTGATTCAACAGCAGAACATAACAACGTATCAGCAGTTATGTTTATAGAGAAAGTCAAAATCCTGCAGAAACCGATGGTTTCTAGTGGCTGAGATTAAGATTTCCTTCAGTGGCAGCAAAAAGAAAAAGAAAACTTATATTCATTCCATTATAAATCAGTAAATTGAATGTCTCGAAAATATATGCACATACAAGCCTCTAGGTAGTTCAAATCCTAGGTAGAGTACGACATAAATAAGAGCGATAATATAACCTGGACTGTAACAAACAAAAGAAGCAATTAAAATAATAAGTTCAGTTTAACTGTGCCTAAAATTGAGGAATTAAAATAGAACTTGAAATCTGCTATGCGATCCCAATTCTCCCCCCCACCTCTTCTTCTCAAATGGTCACTTAAGTGATCACGTGAGCAAGGATCAAAATTTTGGACAAAATGACTGAAATTATTGGTTTCGGTCCCCACCGAAACAATAATATGGGACCAAAATTTCTGTCATTTTTGTATGGGGTTGAAAGTTTCGGCCGAAATTTAGGTCCAAAATTTCAGTTCGGTCCCCTCTGAAACCAAAATGAAACCCGAAATTTTGATCCTTGCACATGAGGGTTTATCAAGACGTTATGGCTCCCAAAATTTGATCTCAGACCATGTGAGGTTCAATAACTCCACATCTGTTCTGGTATTAAGGTTGTATTTAAATCTGTCAAACTTCTTCAAAATTGAACCTGGCATACAATCAGCCACTCTGATAGCTAATCTCCTTAATGCTCAACATCAAACATCAAGGAAGATGGACACTCTAAATAATAGACGACTCCATAATGGTGTCCAAAGAGATGAAACTTATTGAACTCTATGAAACCATCACATCACGGCAAGGAAGCAGGGAGGAAATGCATAGAAAGACAAGCCTAAGGATCATCTTGGACAACACTCATGGAATTCTCTTCCAAATGTTGCTCTTCGGAGCTACTATTACGGCTACCATCGAAATTAGTTTTCCCATTAGTTGGCACATGTGAGGATGAGTGGAAATAACATCAAACCTAGATCCAGTTTAGAAAGTAATAAGCACAATCACATTGAGACAAAAAGTAATAACAAATTCGTGGATAATTAGCTCTGACATATAGTGGACTTTTATTCAGTTCCATCTGAGCCATCTAGATTGTAGAAAAGAGTCAACTCATGGAATTTTAGCTCGAACAGCCTTGCATTATCCCAATAAAGGTAGGCCAACAAAGAAAGAAGAAAACTTAAAGAGGCCACAAAAACACAAGATTAAAAAAAGTTACTCTGAAACTTTACAGAATTAGAAAGTAAGTAGGATTCTCTACTCCTCTGCCCAACAAAATACAGAACCATTCAGATATAAACAGGGCCTAGAGCATCCTACCCTTCAAACAAATTTCAACACTAATTAGGCTGGTCATGCCATGGCAGGTGTCAATATGTAACAATATTTAAACCCACAAGATTTATCACCTGTATAACAATCATGTCGATTTCCTACACAAAGATGAGAGGTCAGCAAACTTGACATACACAAGCAACAGACCTAAAATATCTCACCACCCAACTCTGCATTTGAACATAGGCAGGAAAGTTGGAAAATGACTTGGATAACTATAGTAAAAAGAGGCACCTTTGCATCCCCAACATATATTTTTGCCTGGTGTATGTTAACAGAGTAGATGAGAAAATAGTGCCAACTTGTCAGACATCACCACTATTTTTCAATAGCAAGGTTAAATTAACTCAGATGTATATCTCCCCAGTTATAATTTTAGGTGCCAGACCTTCCAAGACCCCATATGAAAATCAATACAATATTATTTCACAATTAGGAAGCAGAGAAGGTAGTGCTCCTCTTCTCACACTTTTCAAAGCTCCAAGCAGGGGTAAAAAAAAAAAATCAAATAAGATAACTCCAATCTGCAGTGCCCTATTGTTGCTTTCTAAGTTATTATCATCTTTTGCACATTTTAATGCTTCACAATATAGATCTTACGTAGAGACCACAACAAAAAAAATTATATAACCAGTTAGTATAAAGGATGAATGCCCCCAAAAAGCTGCATAAGATATATTTTTTTCACTAATAACATTCCATAATACTTGATCCTGCCAGTTTACAGCTCTGGATGCCAATATAACATAAACATTACTGTATTGCATGGATAGAACATGTACTGAATATGGTAGTCACACAAGGAAAAATTTCAGAAAATAAAACAAAGAGACGAAGTAAATAAAATCACATCGGAGATTAAGTATGGAACAAACCGGTTTAACTTCCCCATTCCATAAGCAGTGAACAGTCAGAGATCTGATAACAGCAGGTACAATATATAATAGTGCAGGTTGGGAACAGGTATAACTTGAAATCAGGTATGACATAAAAGAAAAAGGAATCTGCATAGGCCATAGGAGATGAAGACAACAAATAAATCTTGCATAGATTACTTGTGCCGCTTTAAACCAATTCATTACAATAATTGTAAGGACTAAACCCAATGTGTATCTAAAAAATGCACTTTTGAAGTATCGACTTTCTTTCCCCCTTGACATATCAAAACACAATGCCAATGCAACAAATATACCTATAGAAGAAAAAGTGAGTTTTTAGAGTTAAAAAAAGGAAAGAAACCAGATGCAAAAATGAAAACTCGTGCTGGGGTCTCACGTGGTACCCAACTGGTAATGCTAAAGGATTTGATCCTCGTGTTGGGTACCACGTAGTGCCTAGCTGGCTCAAAGTGCAGCGCCCCAGGCTGCACTCTAACGCGTAGTCCAGGATATATATATATATGTATATATATATATATATATATATATATATATATATATATATATATATATATATATATATATATATATTCCAAGTCGCTCCCACTTTCTATATTTGGAGATCAGATGCTTTACGACTTTGGCACCAAATTCGCTTCAACTCCAGCTCTCACTTGTGCAACCCACTATGGAGAACAATGATGGAAAGGTTGATACCAGGTCATTACCAAGGTAGTTAAGGCGTTGTGGCGAGATCATGGCGAAGAGGCTCGCCATGCCATGGCGAGGCCATTTATAATATATATTTTTAAATATTAATAAATTTTTTATTTTTTATTAATCATTAATAATATTATTTTTTTAGTTTTTTACTATTTTTTAATACATATATTTTTTCTAGAGGAAGAAAAAAAATCAACTAATTAATCAGGCATAGAAAAATATCAATAAATAGAGATCAAATATATATATTATAAGGTAGCTGTGGCAAAAAAAATTAAAAAAAATCAGATTTTAAGGCACCTGTGGCTTAAAATCTGATTTTCTAAGGCAGTTGTGACAAAAAAAAAGACATATATATATATATATATATATATATAGATGGCACATGTGGCTAATATAAAGTAGGAAAACATAAAACAATAAGATTTTAAGGCACCTGTAGCTTAAAGGATGATTTTTTTTCCACTTTATATATATATATATATATATATATATATATATATATATATATATATATTATAAGACAACTATGGTAAAAATAAAAAGATTTCAAGGCTAATTTTAGGGCATCTGTGGTTAATAAAGTAGGAAAAAAAAAAACACAAGTTTTAGGACAAAAAAAAAAAGAAAACACATTTGAGGGTTTTATGGCTTACTGGTCTTCATCTTTCTTCTTCTTCTTCTTTCTTTCTTCTTCTTCTTTCTTTCTTTCTTTCTCCTTCTTCTTCTTTCTTTCTTCTTCTTCTTCTTTTTCTTTCTTTCTTTCTTCTTCTTCTTCTTCTTCTTTCTTCTTCTTTTTCTTTCTTTCTTTCTTCTTCTTTCTTCTTTTTTCTTCATTCTTCCTTCAACTATCTCGTCCTCTTGAAATAAAATGTAACATCCCAAAAATTTGGCCCTTTGAACAATACGTCTTGATGTGCGTGCCCGACGGATCGCACGCCGAATAGGATAAAATAATAAAGTATGAGTGTGTGAGTTCAATTGACTTGTGATGGATAAGAAAGAGGAAATTTAAAGTATGATAAGTAACCAGTTGATGTGATGGCATATACTGAGGTACGATATATTGGCTTAACACCAAACCTAAGTCCTTGGATAAGAAGTAGAACATACAAGTGAAATGTGTATGTGCTTCACACCGGAGCCAAACACCTTAGGTGATTAAGAAATAACACCCAAGGGGTGTGTTTGTGTTTCGCATGGGAACTGACTCCCTTTTTATAAGACAAGGCAAGCTTCATTTAGAAGTCATACCTGATTGCAAACATTTGTGGGTTTTGTGAGTTAGAGAGAGAGAGAGAGAAAGAAAAGAGAAGGGTTTGAGAGAAGAGAAAGGGTTTTTCTTGAATCCATAGGGTTAATTCACTTGATCATGGTGGCATTTATATGAAGTGAATAATTTCGTGAAGGATTGTCTACGATTACAGTGGCTTGATTGTGTGCGTGAAGCTCATAGGAGATCGATGTGGGTTTTGGAAACCCTTTTTCGCAATGAAGAAGACGATCCGATCGGTGAATAAATCGTTGGATTAAGAGGTAAGAATTTTGATTTAAGTTGTGTTTCTCATATGTAATTAGGAATATAGTATGTGTGCGTGGAAATTTAAGAGAAGGGGTTAAGATCTAAAGAAAAAATGAGTTAGAGATGCTAGAACCCGATTTTGGGTGAAATCTGACGAAATCGTTCAATCGAAATTAGTAACCGATCGAGCGATTTTGTTAAGAGTGAAATCTGAAGGTTTCTGGTCAATTTGAAAATGGTTTGATCGGTTTTGAAAACCGTTCGAACGAAATTAGTAACCGTTCAATTGGTTTTAAATCATTCAATCGATTTTGACTGGGCTTGCCGATACTGTTTCGGTATTTTGGTCGTAACTTTTTACTCCAAACTCCGATTGATGCGATTTTTGAGTTGGAAAGAGGACGACGAGCTCTGAAACTTTTGTGCTTTTACTAACTCATGAATCTAAAGTTTTGAAGGTCAAAATTTAGGGAGAATGTTGCGTTAAACACTATATTAGCATGAATTTGCCCGTTTCAACCTTGGTTTTAAGAAAATACTTAAATGTATCTAAGTTATTAGTGATTGGAGTTGATCCTTGATACATCATTATGTGCTTGTGAAATTGATTGAGGGCAGAAGGCCATCGATAGGACCTTGCTTGGCTTTGCGCAACCTCAAGATTGAGGTAGAGGATCTTCATTGCAAAATTACATGTTTAACTTCAGTTCATAATTCCTTGATATGATTGCATATGATAAGTTTGACCGTACTTTGAACTTAGGTTTGAATTCTTTGAAACTAGAACTAGAATTTTTATGAATTTGAATATGAACCCTAGAGATTAAACTTTGTACTTACATCTTGATTTGCAAAGATGCATTTGAAAATGTTTAATTTTAACAGCCTTTGATATTGTTTTGAGCTTACTGTATAATAAAAGTTGAACTTAGAAAGGGTTTCTGAACTCGCTTGGATCTTCGACTGCCCTATAAAGATGTGAATTACTGACGCTTGGAAATGTTGATTTATACAACGCTTGGACTTTTGACGTGGAACTTGCATTGTGAATCCTTTGGATTCTTTTGACTACATCCCCTGGGCCGGTACGGCGGCCTATCCGTACACGCATTCATACATATGTTGCATATGCATCCTTTGGAACATCATTGCATCCCTTGGACATCCTTGCATCCCTTGGACACCTTGGAATCATTGAAAACTTTGGACACCTTGGAAACATTACATCCCTTGGAAACTTTGGACACCCTTGAATACGTTGAGACACCTTGGATACTTTGGACACCCTTGGATACGTTGAGACACCTTTGGATGCCCTTGTGTTTGTTTTGGTTGCAAATTCGACATTATTTGCAATTGTGTTTGGAAACTTAGACACCCTTGGATATGTCCAACTATTTTATAAAGGATCTTTTGTTCGATACTGTGTTGAGGAAACTCCATTATGACAAGTAAATGCTTTGACAGTTATATTTTGAAAGTTTGTTTTGAAATATAAAACTTTGCTTTGGAAGGAATGTGCTTTGAAAGTTATGTTTGAAAGTCTATTTTGAAATATGAATCTCCGCTTTGGAAGGTATATGATTTGAAATTTCATTTTGAAATGAAGGAAAATGATAAATGCTTTAGAAATCAGTCTTGAATGATGGTTTTAAACTCATGTTATTAAATTTATGCTTCCATATCATAAAAATGTAAGTTTATATTGGATGCCCTCTATTGAGCTTAGATGTTAGCTCACCCCGACTATACGTCATAGGTGTAGCTTTGAGGAGGGCCCGGATTACATACTAAAAGAAGGGAGCTTCCGCGTAAGGACTTGTACTTTGCTATGAGATCGTAGAATTAGTACTTTGTGGATTTGGTGAGTTAAGGTTTGGTACATTCGTATGAGTGTACACCATTGTTAGGTGATGGTTGGTCATAATTGGTCTTTATTTAGTTTTGTTCTTGTTAGATATTAAATCTGGAGGTTTTATTTCTGCCATATGAAATAATTGCTTTGATTTTTGTAAATATATGGATGTGCCAAGTATTCTGTATCAGATTTTGATCTACGATCTGGCGGTCTAAGTTTTCCCATTTGGTTTAAGTTGAAAAAAAATATATATCTCGAGAAATTCAGGTCGAGAAAATTCAGGCTGTCACAGTTGGTATAAGAGGTTTAGGCATTAGGTCTTATTGGGCCTCATGTGCGATGGCATGAAATTCTGTCAGAACTTAGGAGGGATTCACAATCCCTATTTTGAATCCTTCTACTGATTCGGAGCCATGTCTCTGAATGACTTTAAGTTTTGTCCGATCCTAGGCGTTAAGTCTCCCATGAGAGTGAGAGCCCTAGCTGTAGGTGTAAGAATATGGTAGTAGTTCTAGAGATGTGACAAGGTTCTGTCAGGACATAGATTGTGAAGTTTTGAAGGTTCTATTCGAATATAATGACTGGCTATTGATTGAAACCTGTGTTTTATTATAACAGATCATTATGTCTGGTAGAGGTAGAGGTCGACCGAGAGGTGGTCGTGATAGGAATGTGAGAAGTGGGGATGAGAACCCTACGGGTTCTAGTAGAGATCAGAGAGATGAGGTTGTTGTTAGGATGACACAGGCCATGGAAGTTGTGGCTACCGCCATGGCTCAACAGGCTACTGCCATGGCTCAACAGACGACACTACTGGCTACCAATAATGTAAACCATCAGCAGCTGCCACCACCACCTCTGCTAGTATTATTACCCTCATCATTTGTGGACTTCAGGAGATTGAGAACTCCTAGTTTCTATGGGCAGACAGACCCGCTAAAAGCAGAAAAATGGTTGAATCAAATTGAGAAACTTCTACAGAGACTTCAGAGCATTGAGGACGAGAAGGTTGGATGGGCTTCCTTCCAGCTT
Organism: Chloranthus sessilifolius; assembly: GCA_021018995.1. NCBI lineage: Eukaryota > Viridiplantae > Streptophyta > Magnoliopsida > Chloranthales > Chloranthaceae > Chloranthus > Chloranthus sessilifolius. Next base: position 35,892,288 of record CM037597.1, on the reverse strand, counting down.
GAAGGTAATGCCGATCCGTGGTGGAAATCGGTACTGAGGAAGAGGGAGGTTGAGAATCCTCATAGCCCATGGACTTGGGCGGAGTTTGTTGAGGTGCTCAACAAAGAATATTTCTCCAAGCAAGTGAGGAATGAGATGAAGAAAGATTTTGCTAATTTGGAGCCAGGAAGTATGACCGTACGGCAGTATGGTACTGAGTTTATGAGGTTATCAAGGTTCGCACTAGTGGCTACTGAATTAATGATGGCCAGCAAATTTGAAGAAGGCTTGAGGCCAAATGTGCAAGATAGGATTTGGTGTTTGAGCTAGAGACCTATGCTGAAGTGATGGGAAAGGCAATTGTGGTCGAGAGAGCTATAGATAATATGTATAAAAGGTGAGATCAGTAGAACAAGAATAAGGCAGATCAAGAGCGGTCAAGTACTTCTGGGCTGACAGGCAAGAGACCAAAATTCTTAATGTCGGCACCACCTCAACCTACTCACACTGCTTATTCAAGACCGTCCATGTCCATGCCTGCAGTGCCCCTTTGCCTTACAAATCCCACGACCGTTGGGGAACCGCGAGTACAGCAAACTTCCCACACTTCCTTGTTTGCACCGAGTGAATCATGCTCAAGATGCGGGGGACGACATGTGGCAGAGAGATGCCGGTGGACTACGGGTGATTGTTTCAATTGTGGCTGAATGGGACATCAGATCTGGGACTGTACTAAACCAAGGAAAGAAAGAACAACTTCAGCGTCTATTTAGAGGCCCTAGGTTCACTTTGACTGTTGATATTTTGTTTTGTTTTGTTTCATTTGTGGACATGATTTGTAAATCATGGTTCAATTTTGATGCATGATCGCATAACCTTTGTCATGATGAATGAGTTAAGTCTTGGGGTGTGTTTCCATGTTTTGTGGATATTATCGTCATCTCATTAGTTGTGATAGATAGCTTATGACTTAGCATTTATGGTTGAGAGATGTATTTTCTAAACTTATGATATATTATGTAAGATAATTATTATTAGTTTTATTAACATTTAGAGTTTTTGTTTATGGAGATCTAGCTATGATGTGTGGGCTCGATGGGATGGTTGGTGAATACATTGTGGGTATGTATGCGAATAGCTTTCTTAGCACCCTTTTTGATGAATCCGTTGTAGATAAAATCAACTTATGTAGTTATAGCTAAATTTTATAGTGCCTATGGCAGATATGCCGAGTGAGCTTTCACGTCTGGCCAATTTTCGAGAACGAAAATTCCTTTAAGAGTAGGATATTGTGATAAACCTGATTAGATGATGTTGAATCTTGATGAGGATACCTAGATGGGGTTGCCGAGAGATAGCTGCGAACCTTGGATTGATTTAGAGACACATGAAAATTTTCAAAATTTGATATTTTAACTTTTGGATGTTTGTAAATCTTTAAAACAGGTACCTTGGAAGTGTGTCCTTTCAAACAATCGTGGCATGGTTGCCATTACTCACTATTTTCTTTTACGATTGGGGCATGGTCGCCACCAAGTGATGTGATTACATGTGTTGGTTGTGCTTTGTATATTTTCCAGTTTTGATATATATGCTATGGTTTTGATATGGCTTAGTTTAGTTGGGTGTTCTCTATGTTATAGTTATTGTTGTGTTTTGGTATATGTGGGTGTTGTGACTGCCTCGTTGTATAGGTGATCCTATACCGTGATTGTTGTGACTACTTTGTCATGCAATTTTGTCGGTATTCTTTGATCAAATGGAATGCATTTGTTGGTTCAATTAAAATTTTTAGCATATTGTGGAAACATGGATGTAAATTAGAATTGTACAGGATATGTGGGTTGTGTAGGATATGTGGTTTGGATTTTGGCAGGATGTGTGGATTTGTAACTTTTGTAGGATATGTGGTTTAAACTTATGCAGGATGTGTTGTTGTGTTTGCGTCCATCGACGTGTTGATGTGTTGTTGTGTGTGGGTCTCTCATGCATGGGGGAGCCCTTGAGTGCAATTTTCGAGGACAAAAATTCCCAAGGTGGAGGGAATGTAACATCCCAAAAATTTCAGACTTTAAATAGTGTATCTCGGGAAGCGTGCCCGACTGGTCACTTGTTGGACTAGGTAAACATTGACTTGTTTGACTTACTTGTTTGCTTTAAGTTAGATAGGTCATATGGGAAAGGAAGAGTATGTATGTCATAAGAGTTAGTTTGATAATACATCTATCTAAGTGTGTATGCTTTATACCCAAGTCATGAGTGAGTTGTAAGGATTTGGGAGGCTTTAATTCTCATTACATCATGTGTTGGTAGTTGAGAAACTTAAGAGGAGAGCGATTATGCTTGGGTATTAAAGGCTGTGTATTAAATGTGCATGATTGTGTGTGGATTGGAAAGCATACAAATTAAAAGCGTTGAATCGATAAGAGATCGGAGATTTGGGGTTGTGAAACCCTTGTGGTGGAAGGGAGCTTGGGATCAAGAGATCCGATCGACTAGGAAGATAAGCTTTATTATTCAAGTGAAATTATAGTGTTATGCTATGAATCTAGCTTGTTAGGTGTGAAAAATGAGTAAGAAAAGGGTAGGGATGGTGAAGAGGATGAGTTTTAGAAGTGAGAACTCGATTCGGTTCTGAAGTTGGCAAAATCGATCGAACGGAATTAATGATCGTTCGATCGATTTTGCCATGTTAGAAAGAACTGTAGTACTTTCTTAGAGGAAATTGTTCGAACGATTTAGAACTGTTTGATTGATTTGGGCAAACCGTTTGATCGGTTTGGGCTGATTTAGGCTTTTGTTGGGTTTTACTTTATGAATTATTTATAAACTATGATTAGGCTTCCAAACTCTGTATTTTACACCATTTATGATACGTTGCATGTGTTTTGGCCATGCCTAGGTTGAGCCGGACATTGGGTGGCTAAGGCTAGATCGGATTGAGGAATCCATAAAATAAATTACGTGTGAAGTAGGGAATACTCTGAATATGTACACTTGATTACGAAGGCATGCATGTAGTGATGTGAATATGTATGTGCATGCGTTAAGAGCATAGTGATGTGCTTGTGTCTTAAAATATTAAGTTAAGCATGTGAATTTAAGATATGTGTGTGCGTGTGTACACTAAATGAGAAACCAGTAAGTATATGAGATGTGACATCCCAAGGATGTATAATCAATGTGAATGTTACTTGTGGATACGTATATGCGTGTTCATGTAGGATGTGAGTATCAGAACTATTGCTTTTAATAGTCTTCAGATCGAGATACGGACATCTTCCAATTGGTGTATGATCAGGTTCGATCAACATGTTACTACTTACGACAATTTTTTAGGACGAAAATTTTATAAGGTGAGAAGAATGTAACATCCTGAAAATTTAGCCCTTTGAACAATACGTCTTGATGTGCGTGCTCAACAGGTCGCACATCGAATAGGATAAAATAATAAAGTATGAGTGTGTGAGTTCAGTTGACTTGTAGTGGATAAGAAAGTGTAGATTCAAAGTATGATAAGTAATCAATTGATGTGATGACATACACCAAGGTATGGCGTATTGGCTTAACACCAAACCTAAGTCCTTGGATAAGAAGTAGAACATACAAGTGAAATGTGTATGTGCTTCACACCGGAGCAAAACACCTTAGGTGATTAAGAAATAACACCCAAGGGTGTGTTTGTGTTTCACATGGGAACCGACCCCCTTTTTATAAGACAAATCAAGCTTCATTTAGAAGCCATACCTGCTTGCAAACATTTGTGGGTTTTGAGTTAGAGAGAGAGATAAAGAAAAGAGAAGGGTTTGAGAGAAGAGAAAGGGTTTTTCTTGAATCCATAGGGTTAATTCACTTGATCGTGGTGGCATTTATGTAAAGTGAATAATTTCGTAAAGGATTGTCTACGATTGTGCTAGCTTGATCGTGTGCGTGGAGCTCATAGGAGATCGATGGGGATTTTGGACACCCTTTTTCGCAACGAAGAAGATGATCCGATCGGTGAAAAAAAAGTTGGATTAAGAGGTAAGAATTTTGATTTAAGTTGTGTTTCTCATATGTGATTAGGAATATAGTATGTGTGTGTGAAAATTTAAGAGGAGGGGTTAAGATCTAAAGAAAAAATGAGTTAGAGATGCTAGAACCCGATTTTAAATCGTTCAATCGATTTTGACTGGGCTTGCCGATATTGCTTTAATATTTTAGCTATAACGTTTTACCCTAAACTCCAATTGATGCGATTTTTTTAGCGTTCGAAAGAGGACGACAAACTCTACAACTTTTGTGTATTTACTAACTCATGAATCTAAAGTTTTAAAGGTCAAAATTTAGGAGGAATGTTGCATCAAACTCTATATTATCATAAATTTGCTCGTTTCAACCTTGGTTTTAAGAAAATACTTAAATGTATCTAAGTTATTAGTGATTGGAGTTGATCCTTGATACATCATTGTGTCCTTGTGATATAGATTGAGGGCAGAAGGCCATCGATAGGACCTTGCTTGGCTTCGCGCAACCTCAAGATTAAGGTAGAGGATCTTCAATGCAAAATTACATATTTCACTTCGGTTCATAATTCCTTGATATTATTGCATATGATAAGTTTGACCATGTTTTGAACTTATGTTTGAGTTCTTTGAAACTAGAACTGGAATTTTTATGAATTTGAATATGAACACTAGAGATTAAACTTTGTACTTACATTGTGATTTGCAAAGATGCATTTGAAAATGTTTAATTTTAACAGCCTTTGATATTATTTTGAGCTTATCGTATAATAAAAGTGAGACTTGGAAAGGGTTTTTAAACTCACTTGGATTTACTTCGACTGTCATATAAAGATGTGAATTATTGACACTTGGAAATGTTGATTTATACGACGCATGGACTTTTGACGTGGAACTTGCATTGTGAATCCTTTAGATTCTTTTGACTGCACCCCTTAGGCTGGTACGACGGCCTATCCGTACATGCATTCCTATATACGCTGCATATGCGTCCCTTGTGTGCGACCATGGATTCTCTCGAACTAGTCGCGGTGATGTACTCGTGATGGAATAAATGTAGAGTTGCCACCCGGAGCTTTTGGTGACCCGGGAAACCTTTAAATCAATATTTTGAGCACTGAAGTGCTAAATATTACTCTGATTTATCAGTTTTTGCCAAAGACTCTAGGGTAGGGGCTTCAGTTATCAATCGGGAAGGGTTTAGGCACCCGATCAACTCGTGCATAGCGGTCTCTATCTATGGGCGGAGCTTCCCCTTGCCCGAAGGCAATATGGTCCTATCAAGCTTTGAGCCAAACCGAAATTTCGGCAGTGTAACGGCTTGAATCCTTGGATGGAGGAAACACCAAGAAGGTAGAGGAAGAGAGGGGTGAGCCGGAGCTCACGGGCCCTTGTTGCACCATGGAAGACCTTCGCTTCAGTGTGCTTCTGATGGCTTTAAATGGCTTAAACGGTAGGGGAATGGATTTTAATGCTAGGATTCGGTAGATGGGTAGTGTAGGATGAAGCTAGGGACTAAACTTGAGTAAAAAAGGGGTGATCTAATGGTTGAAATGGATTAAAAGGGATGAACTAAGCATGCGGGAATTCTGGTTGAAGAATGCAAAATAAAAGGGAACTTTCTCTCAATAGGGTTCTCTCTCTTAAGCTCAACTTTCAACCTTAATTTTTCAACCCTTTGGGAAGAGGGGGTGCCTCTCTATTTATAGAGAAGAGGTAGGTTAGAGGGTTACTTAAGAGCTAATTAGTTTAGCAATTAGGTAATCTATCATCTAAGGTTTTCTAGGTTTTTAGGGTCCTAGGGGTTTGGGGAACCGATTTCAATGGCAGATGATGGGGTGAGACCATAGGTGACTTAAGGGTTGCATATAAGCTCAAAAGGGGTGCAGGACACCCATCTCAACCAAGGGGATGGTCAAAAGGTGAAACTTGATGAAGGAATTTCGAGCATTTGATGACAGTTACTATAGCTAAGCTGGGCGTATATATTACATACGCCTAGTTTATGTACAATGATTTCCATGAAAACCAAAGGAGACCTGAGAAGGTGGGTGTCTGTGGTGGGCCCTACCTATGCTGGGCGTATGTATTATTTACGCCTGCCCAAATTTGGCCCAAAAATGCCAGGCGTATATAATATATACGCCTGACCAAAATGGGGCCAGATTTGCTGGGCGTATCTAATACATACGCCTGAGCAAAAGTCATGATTTTATGTAAAACTTCAATCAGCTATATCCTTCGAACCACAACTCCAAACTGGGTGATCTTTGGCTTGCTGGAAAGCTGGAGAAGTCCTCCTTCCAATGGTATGTGGCTCATCCTCAGCAGTGATCTATGTAAAATGTTGTAGCTCTCTTCCCATCAAATGCTCAGAAGGGTTTAAGTTGGGTCTGGGAAGGGATCCTAGGGTTTAAGGCGATTCTTAAAGGGTTAGGGGTGCCATCAGAAGCACAGGGGTACTTCTCTCTCAGAGTACACAAAGCAAAGGCCTAAACAATGTGTCCAACCTATGGGATATCGACAGCTCCATTGGATTGGCCACGGGTGCCCTTACCTAGGTAACGCTCGGAGTCTCTGGCCGAACCCATCAACCTCGAGGTTGTTTTAGCATGATTTATCCAAGTGGAGAAAATATTGATGTCGCAACACTTCTTGGGAATGCGTGCCCATTTTCAGAGTGAATTTTTGTATGTTATTTTTGGATTTTCTTTTGTTTCGAGGCTTTTAAGCAAAGCTCAAGGGCCTCTGGCAATTTTATTCTTGCACAACTCTTTAAGTGGATCAAATGCCAGTTGATACGCTTTAAGAGTGCGTGCGCTCTGTCGGGGATATGTACACCTTGGGGATGTGCACGTTTCGGTGGTGAGGTGCTCCTGATTCACACAAACCAGAGTGCCTTAACTAGAGACAAAGCTAAATAAGATCGGGCTAGGACCCAAACATTCATCGAAAGAGATGGTCAATTCTAGCCTCCATCCCCAATGAAATCACATCTTACTAACTATGCACAGACAGATACCCATCAGGGGCGATAAGCAGCAAATAGGCACGAATGGAAGCCTCGACCCTAAGGTACAATTTACGAGGACAAACGACCATCCTGCGGATACCCAGACGCAAGTGCGCACATTCAACAGGGGCACTGTGCCTATACAGGTTTTAAGCCTGTGTAAAAGGAAATAAAAGGGAATGAGCCCTTTGGTCTGTATGTTTGCACATAGTTTGGTTGGTTGTAATTTCATTTTTGATGAGTCAGTTTCAACTGACAATAAACTTTTCGAATGGTCTGAAGTCGGGTGCACTTTTGGTCAATAAAGATCTGGAGGTGGATGATCAGAGCCAAAGCCTAGAAGGTGGGGTCAACCTACTCAGGATTTTAACTACATAACAAAAGGTTGTTATCCCGAACATTCTCCTTCTCCCCCCCCGTCCCCTTTTTTTTTTCTTTTTTTTTTTGCACATGTCAGTTCGAGACTTTGAGCATGCTCAAATTGTTTTTATTTTCGCATGTATCCTTAGGCAGATCAACTTGCCATGTTGATATACCTTAAGGACGTGTGCATTCTGGTGATAGGTCTTTGGTTTGCCTGTCGGATCAGGTCTTGCCTCCAGCTGGGGAAGATTTTGGGCTAGGTGTATGTTCCCTGGAGCGACCTGTGATGGGTGAGTTTATTTGCCTGCCGGATCAGGCCCTGACTCTTGGGGATGCGAGGTATAGTGACCGGGGATGGGTAAAGTTATCTGCCTGCCGGATCAGGTCCTGACTCCTGAGGATGCGAGGTCTTGGTCTTTAAACAAATTAGACCCAGATACCTTGTTTAGGAAAGTGGGTTCGAAAGCGGGTTCCTATTGGCCGAGGGGTAAACATGACCAGTATTTTGCCTGTCGGATCAGGCATGAGGTGTCCCTGTGTAAAATAGGGTTTGAGAATTTTTGGGTGAACCCAATCATTTCGAATTAATTTAACACGGCTCTAGGAGTGGGGCAAACAAGCGTTGCGACGCTCTTTTGAGAACTAGTGTTGCGTTTCAGCATTTTTCCTTTTTCTCTCTTCTCTCTCTCTTTTTTTTTTTTTTATGGTTGTTATTTCATGTGAATCCCCTCTCTCTTTTTTTTGGTTTTATGCAAGATCTTTTTTATTTTATTTTATTTTATGATTTTATGGGAGCATTCGGCGGGCGCTTACAGATCTAGATCTGCTTATTATAGCACGATCCCTTTTGGCCAATCGAAGGGAGCTCAAAGGGCCATTTGGGGATGCGTGCACCATTGCCTGGTGATATCTGGGCTTCTACGAGGGGCTGGCCATAGATCTGGGGCATACAACGAGCCTGTTGGGTCATCAAAGCCAAAATTTGGCTGGGCGTATATAATATATACGCCTGGCAAATCTGCAGCGAAAATGGCCGGGCGTATATATTATATATGCCTGACCAAATTCTGGCAGTTATGAAAACTGCCCTAGCCCGATCACAAAAGGGGCCCTCCTTTCAAATTCCATTTTCTTCCTCCTTCCTTCTCAAGTCTGGGACAGCCCCCTAGGGTTTTTGTGTCTGATTTTGCTTAAGTTCTACCACTGGGGGTCGCTTGTGCCGATTAAAAGCGTTCACTCTCTGCCGATCTTTAGATCTATTTCCTCTCCTATTGAAGGTAATCACCAACCCTCTTTCATCTTTCCTTTAGATTTTGATAATGCTTGTTTTTTGTTTGAAATGCTTGATGTTCTTCCTTTTTGTGGTGAATGCTTTTTTTTTTTTATAAGTATATGTGATTCCTTATGCCTATGCTCCTCTTTTTTCATTCATTTATTTTATTTTATTATATCATCATTCCTCATTTATCATTTTTTTCTTCTCTTTTTTTCTTATGTTTCTTTCATGATGGATTAGTGCATTTCTTCCCTTTTTTCTCTTTTCTTTTTCTCTTTTTTTTGTTTGTTGTTGTTTTTTTTTTCTTTAGCATCCTTTCCTTATACCGATGTGTTCCACATTTCCAGGATGTTTGACGACGAAGGGCAAGATCAACAGGAGGGGCCAAAGATGGCCTATGGTCCTCATGGGGAGCAGTTTATCGTTTCTCAGCGCTCCTCTCAACCCTGGTATGAAATGCAAGGTGAAGCCGCCCGTACCGGCCTCCTCCATTGTCAACACACCCATATCTCCAACTTTGGGATTGCTGGCTAGGTAAACTGATGAGCCCCTTTCTTTTCCTTTGAAGCTTTTGCTATACCATTTCACTCCTATTTGATAGATTCCTTTTGTTTGCAGCCTTTACCTCATATCATGTTCCGGGGTGGCTGGTTCGATCTCCAGTGCCTCATGCTCTATCTTCCCCCAGTGGTGAAGGACCTGCTTGCTCAAGCCGGTCTTGGAGATTTAATTTCGTGCCCTGCTGTGAGGGCCGACACGGCCTATATGAAGGCCCTGATAGAGCACTTTCACCCTGAGACCATGACGTTTCATATGGCTATGGCTGAGATGACCCTTACACCTGTGGACTAGTCCATGATTACTGGGGTTCGCATTGGAGGGGTGCCAGTGACACCTACCCACAGACCTGATAGGGAGGAGGTGACTCGGCTGATAGGGGCCTACCCAACCTAAGGGAATGTTCGCGGTTCTGAAGTCAAGTTATCCTGGCTGGTTAGTCTGTTTGAGCCTCATGAGTTAATGGATCTGGGCCAGCTCGATGCAGCCATTTATCTCGAGCCAGAGCGTGCACTGATGCTAGCCCGTATTTCTCTGTTGTTTCTTTTGGGTAAGACTCTTCTTTCAAATACCAGCGGAGGGCGGATCTCATTGTCTCTTCTCAATCTTATGGTGAACTGGGACAACGTGCATCGGTTTGATTGGGGTGGTGCTGGCTATACGGTGCTCATGTCTAGCCTAGTGCGAGCCATACCTGGAGAGTCCAGCTCCCGCACTTGAGGTATTTTATCCTTTGGTCTCAGTTTGTTCAACTTTTCCCTTTTATGGCATATCTGTTTTTATCTGCTTGCTTTCTCAGGTTTGGGGGTATCTGCATTTCCAACCTGGTTGCCCTCTGCTTCTATCCGAAGTTCCTACGTTCCCCTTTATGAGTAATTGGCATGCGAACCACCGTCAGGACGTAGGCATGAAGCACCTGGAGTTAGGGCTGCTCTCCCAGTTTGATTTGTTGATCCCTGAGCAGGTATAACAATTTCTCTCTTTGCAAATTTGATAGCTCTTTTGTGCTGTGGGTTTTGACCAAATGTATATATGCCTCCTCCTTTTTGTTTCTGAGCAGGTAATCCTTGACCCCTACGTCGCATCTCCCTTCTGGAACCTGGCTGCAGTGGGTCCTTCTCATTTTTTGTTAGATCGATGCATCATTTTCTTCTATGGGTCCTGGGCTAGGGCCTATTACCTAGGAGAGAGGGTGGTTCATCGATACCGCCCTCTTTACGCTGTGCCCCAAGCTCCTCCGGCTGATGTGTTGGCTCCTGAAGGTTCTATAGAAGTGCTTACCGCTCGCCTTCTCCATCATGGGGTCCCCATTGATGACCTTTTTTTAGGGGGATATCAGATGTGGTATGAGTCTCTGCCCTATCGTTCTCCGCTGCCCCGGTTTGTGCCTGGTGCCAACTTTTTGGCTTTTGGCGGTCCGCAGTCTCAGGTAATGTTCTTTCATCTTTTTGTTTAGCAACCTTCCTGTGATTGCCTTGATTGCCCTGCTATTTGAACAAAAACCGTTTATCTCTACAGTTTGGGCAGGGTGACGACTCTGATGAGGGGGATGAGGCAATTTGCTCGATGAGGCTACAGTGCGGACCTTCGACCCTTCGGTCTTTGGTGCTTCGCTTCGCCCGAGGTCCAGGGGACCTTTAAGCGCTTGGATGATGCTTTCCTATCGCGTATGTGTGTCGATGTGGCTAAGAAGGCACGCATATCCGCTGAAGCTATTCGGATCCCACCTCCTGAGCTGATCCCTGGGGTAATCTCTCCCTTGTTGCTTTGCTCTCTTTTTTTGAATTATGCTGATGACCTGTGGGATTGACACCTCTTTTTCTTGCTGCGCATAATTATGAATCGGCCATGAACCAAGCCGAATATTACCGCAACATCGTCGGGCTTAGAGAGGCTGAGGTGGTGAGTGAATACTGACCAATCCTGGTCATTTTTTATTTGCCTTTTGCTTGTTTCCCTACCTGATAGCCCCTGGTGTGCTCCTGCAACGGGCTCGTGAAAAGGAGTCGCGCACTCTGCTCGGCCGCATCTCTCAGGCGTGGACTCGGGTGGGGGAGACTCGTACTTTTCAAAGTGCGACCCGGCGCCGGAGAAGTCGAAGGGGGCTGCCCAAGACTAATTTATTTCCTGAAAATTTGAAACATTGAAAGAGTTTAGACTTTTGTTTATTGGGGGAATATGTAATTTTTAAACAGCAATTTTTTTTGGATGGTTTTATGATTTTTATGGTTTATATGAATGCTCTATTTAGTTATCTCTCTGCTTTTATGGTTTCCTTTTCTTTGGCATGAAGCGGGCCAGAGCCCCTCCAATGATGGGGTTGAGTTTGCATGTGAGTCTCCGCATATGACCCACAGATATCGCATAATCCGAGGGTTTCCCATGGGTGTGTGAGCGTGTCCGCCTGTGGGCTGCCCCGGGATAAAAAAGTAGGCTAAGCGAATCCCGTCCCTCCCTTAGGGAAGTAAAAAAAAAAAGAATCGACCAATGTGAGGGGAGCCACACTTCCCTGCATTTTTAACTGGGCGTATATATTATATACGCTTGGCAAAATATTTGTTATTTTGCCTTGGCGTATATAATATATACGCCTGACAGAATATTTAATATTTTGCCTTGGTGTATATAATATATACGCCTGACAGAATATTTACAATTTTACCTTGGCATATATAATATATACGCCTCATATAACTGGGCTCAACAGGTTCTTTATAACCCGAACCTGGCCCTCTTTGCCTCTCTTTTCACCCGAGCTTGCCCTTTTTGCTCCTCTTCTTTTCTTTCTTTGCTGTCTCTTCTTTTTTTTCAAGCGGGTCCGTCGCCCTACATTGGCTGATTTTTATAAAGGCCATCTTTGTACGTCCATGGACCCACTTCCTAAAAATGGCCCAAGTTCTTATACTGGGGCTGGGGCTAGTATACTTTCCTGTTTGGACTTGGGGCCCAGTTTTTTGTAAAAATGGTGTGATAGCTTGGCCGAGGGCAAGCTTGCTGTTCTGGATCACCTCAGGTTATCCCGCCTTTCCTCCCTCCTTGTTATTCCTTTGTTGCCCAACCTCCTGCAGGCGGCTTTGGCGTCGTGGGACCATAAGGCCCATGTCTTCAGATTCGGGTCCAGGGAGCCCACCCCAACCTTGGAGGAGCTAGCCTCTATTACTGGCTTGAGGATGCATCGAGGACTTGCCAAAGTGGTGCCCAAATCGGGATATGCAAAGGCAGTCCACGCGGTTCTCAATTTGAAAAAGGGTGGGTATGAGGAGGGCTTCGCCGGGGAGCCCACCAGTGAAATTCCTGAGAGAACTTTTCGACGACTCGAGTCTCCGAAAGTTGCCTAACCGAGATCCTTTCAATGTAAAGGCCTTTGCCCTTTATTTGCTATCGGAAGTTCTCTTCTTTACCAGGGGCGAGACATTTTCCCTCGGGTTATGCGATGTCTTGATCGAATTGGAGGGAGGTCATTCACTAGTGCACCTAGTCCTGGCCGAGATGTATCGGGGCCTGGATGCCTCGGCCTCAGGCCAGGTCAGGATTCTTAGTGGGAGTCCACTCCTCATTCAGATTTTGCTAGGAGAGCATTTGGCTATCATGGGGCCCGTGCCGAGATTTTGCTTGGTAAGAGGGGATGTGGCTCAGGGCTTTTTGACCCGGTGCTTGAGATTGCCCAATGGGAGCATCGAGGAACTGAGCCTGTGGCTATCTGATGAGGAGTTGATATGACAACTTCCCTGGATAGGCGGCACCTTTTCGATTGTCCGCTCTCGGGATTGTGAGGGTATCAAGCTTTTGGGGTTGACTGGTAGTACCTACTATTTTCCATCTCGGGTGCTTCGTCAATTCGGATATACCCAACACGTGTCGTGCACTGTGAGGCCGCCCTTGTGCTCTCTGATATTCTCTCGGGGTTCTCTCAGTGACCTAGACCGCATAGCAGCCCTCTGGGAGACCCACCAATCGGCACACATGTGCAGCTTAGTTCAGGGGGGCATTCTCTCTTCTGATTACAAGGTTTGGCTGGCATCCGAGGGCTTACCTGCCCCAAACCTGGTTTCGGTAGATGCGATAGAGACGGGACCCTGGCCATACAAGGAAACGATACTCCGGACTAGGATTGAGTCTCTTTCTATAGAGAGGCTGGCTTTGACTGAGGCTTTGGAGAAGGAAAGGGCCAGAGCTGAGATTATGGAGGTGAGAGCTACTACGGTCGAGAGTGAGGTTCTTGATTGGGGCTTTAAGCGAGTCTCGCGGTCTGGTGCGCTTCTGAGCGGAAGAGTCTTCATGGTAGGTGGTTGTCTGATCGAAATGCCCGTGAGGACTCTCTTCTTGCAGAGATCAATGGTTTGAAGCGTGGTCCCTGCCCCTTACCTGTTCCTGTACATACCTTAGATTATATACACAGAGGGGGGGGGTTGATGCCCCTTAACAGAGATCTCTTTCCTTTTTTTTGGGTTGTTTCTTCTTAAAGAAGGCAGACAATAGAAAGTGTGTCATGTTGTTATCTTTTTGGGACGTGACACTTCATACGTAACGCTGTAAGAAAAGAAATAAAATCTACTATATATACATATAATTTTTTTTTTGTGTTCAAATTTTCTTCCATACGTCTCTCAACGTAAGGCTTTTTATGGAAAAGGAAAATCTATTATCTTTTTTGAAATTTTCTCCTATACAGTGTGAGGCTCTTTATGGAAAAGGAAAATCTATTATCTTTTTTGAAAATTTTCTCCTACATAGTGTGAGGCTTTTTATGGAAAAGAAAAATCTATTATCTTTTTTTGAAATTTTCTCCTACACAGTGTGAGGCTTTTTATAGAAAAGGAAAATCTATTATCTTTTTTGAAATTTTCTCCTACACAATGTGAGGCTTTTTATGGAAAAGAAAAATCTATTATCTTTTTTGAAATTTTTCTCCTACATAGTGTGAAGCTTTTTATGGAAAAGAAAAATCTATTATCTTTTTTGAAAATTTTCTCCTACACAGCATGAGGCTTTTTATGGAAAAGGAAAATCTATTATCTTTTTTGAAAATTTTCTCCTACACAGTGTGAGGCTTTGTATGAAAAAGGAAAATCTATTATCTTTTTTGAAATTTTTCTCTTACACAGTGTGAGGCTTTTTATGGAAAAGAAAAATCTATTATCTTTTTTGAAATTTTCTCCTTTTCTCTTTCTCCTTTTTGTGATGTCGGTATTTACGAGGCCAATTGGTGGGTCCTTTTTTGAGCATGGTCGAACCCTATTTATGAGGCTCCGATTTTTCTTTTTAAACATGGATAGGTCAGCTTCCCCGAGATTGATTGGTTTTCTGCCATTACCTTTGGTCATGTGCCAGACGACGCGGTAGAGACGACATACTTGATCGGGATGCGATCCAATTTTAACATGAGCGGCCCAGCAAAGGGGAGAAGAGGTTCAAGGGGTCCAGACTAAAATAGGCGGGCCAGAACAGATCCTCTCCTAATCTCTCTTTTCTTGACATTTTTTGCTCACAGCGCCCAAGACGGGTTTTCGCTATGCCTGTCATCCCTGTTTTTACCCGTAGCAACCTTTCGGGTTTTCACCATGTCCATGGCTTCGCTCTCTTACCCCAGGTGCCTTTTCAGGTTTTCACCTGGTCCGCGTGAGTTCACTGTTTTTACCTGCAGTCCCCTTGTGGGTTTTCACCACGACATGGACATTGATTCCGTCATAACCGGCTGGATGAAACTCTGGTGTCGTCTCACGACTCAGCTCATGTTGACTTGACAGATACTATGACAGCTTGCGATCCTACAAAGAGGGCTTCCTTCAGGGTGTAGCTTGGCCTTGGGTTAGGTTTAGGGTTTAAAGGTATGCGGGGATAAAAGGGTTTCCTTGATACGGCTTTAGTTTTCTCAACATACTTTCTTCCTTGGGGGTTTCTACTGTACATGCCCCATGATTCTTCTATACACATTTTTTTTTTGTTATTCTTTTTCCTCCATTTAAGACAATCTCTTTTCGAGGTTTTGCTTTTTCGATTTTTTTGGATTTGATAGTAACTTTATACACATGCATCTTTTCTCTCTTTTTTGGTATATGTACACGTATATATATATATATATATATATATTTGGGGGAATGGGTTTATTGAAAGAAAGGCCCAGGCTCAAATGGGGTTGCAAAGGATATTATCATTTATAGGGATGGTTTTGGGCTACTATGCTTGGAATGATGACCTCTTTTGGGTGGTTCTTAAGCAGTCACGTATCTATTTCATCAATAGTTACCTTATCGCAATAGACTAAGAGTAGGACCGTCGAACGTATCCAGCGTTGATAGGCTCAAAAAGATGATCTCCGTCCACGGTGGCGAGGCGGATGGTGTATCCCGGCACCACTTCTCGAATGACGTATGGTCCTTCCCAGTTCGGCTTAAACTTTCCTCTTGGATCGGCATGGAGGGATGGGAAGATCTTCAGCACAGTGCCTCCTACCTTTAGATCTCGACCGCGGACACGTTTATTGTAAGCGCGTGCGATTCTCCCCTGGTAAACTTGAGTGTGACACAAGACTAGGAGTCTCTTCTCGTCCAATATGTTTAATTGTTCAAAGCGAGATCTCTCTCTCTGCTTGGTGGCGATTCCATGAGGATGACCTCGGTTCCATACACAAGGGAGAATGGTGTTGCCCCTGGAGCGATACGGATCGACGTTCTGTAGGCCCACAAAGCAAATGGCAGCATTTCACTCCAATCTCGATAAGTGACGACCATTTTCTCAAGGATGCAGATGACTGTCTTGTTCGCGGCTTCCATGGCTCCATTAGTTTGAGGCCGAATAAGGGGATGAGCGATGGTGCTTGATCTTGTATTGCTCGCAGAAGTCTCGGATGCACTTATTCGCAAAGTTTGTGCCGTTGTTCTTGATGATATCCTTGGGTACTCCAAATCGGCACACAATATTGTTCTTGAGAAACTTCTCAATGTGACTGGCCGTGTTGTTGGCATATGACGCCCCTTCTACCCACTTGGTGAAGTATTCAATAGCGACGAGGATGAACCGATGTCTGTTTGATGCTTTTGGATTAATCATTCCTACAACGTCAAGGCCCCAGGTAGCAAATGGCCAAGGAGTAGTCATGCAGTGAAGATCAATGGCAAGAGCATGTATCAGACTGGAGTGTTCTTGACACTTGTAGCATTTTTGAACATGTTTACAGCAATCCGATTCCATGGTGGTCCAAAAGTGTCCCTGCCGTAGTATTTTCTTAGTGGGCATGTGACCGCTGATGTACGCTCCGCATACTCCCTCATGGATTTCTTTCATAATATTGACTGCTTCACTTTCAGTGAGGCACTTGAGTAAGATGTTTTTGTATGATCACTTGTAGAGACAGTCCCCGCAAATGATGTAACCTGCCGCTAAACGTTGAATGGTTCGTCGGTCTGTTTTGGATGTACCCTCCGGGAAAGTTAGGGTCTCGAGGAAATTCTTGATATCTGAGAACCAAGGTGGCTCATCATTAGGCTTTGTAGGTTCCTCAATCTGGAGGCAGAAGATCGGCTCATTCCTCTGCTCGATCATGATCGGCTTCATCTCAACACCATAGGGGATTTCAATCATTGACGCCAAAGTTGCTAATACATTGGCAAAGCGATTCCTTATCTGGGGGACGTAAGAGAAAGTCACATCTTGGAAGCAAGCTATCAGATCCTAGAGGTGTTCATGATAGGGGATCAGCTTCTCGTCTTTCGTCTTCCAGTCTCCATTCGTCTGACATATGATTAACTGTGAATCACCAAATACTCAAAGGTGAGTTACATTAAGATCGAGAGCTGCCTGCAGACCAGTGGCGTAGGCTTCGTACTCAACCATATTGTTAGTGCAAGGGAAGTTGAGTTTGATAGAGACCGGTACATAGGATCCTTTTGGTGAAATTAGGAAGGCGCCAACTCCTTGGCCTTCAACATGAGATGCCCCATCAGAGTGCATTACCCAGGACTCCTCTGTTTCCTCTGTATCCTCTTCTGTCATGAACAGGATGTCCTCATCAGGGAATTCAGTCTTTAGAGGCTCGTAGTCCGACAGAGGGTTCTCAGTAAGATGATTAGCGAGAGCCTGCCCCTTGATCGATTTCTGAGTGACGTACTTGATGTCGAATTCAGATAATAAAAGTTGCTATTGTGCAGTTCAGCCAGTGAGAGCAGGTTTCTTGAACAGGTACTTCAATGGATCCATCCGTGCTAGAAGTAGAACGGCTTGGGATAACAGGTAGTGTCCAAGTTTTTGAGTAGCCCAAACGAGCGCTAAGCATGCCTTCTCTAGATGAGAATAGCGCGTCTCATAATCAGTGAACTTCTTGCTCAGGTAGTAGATGGCCTGCTCTCTTCTTCCTGTCTCATCATGCTGCCCTAACACACAGCCCATGGAAAACTCTGTCGTGGACAGGTACATTATCAGGGGTCTATCGGGTACAGGTGGTACTAATACTGGAGGATTTAGGAGGTAACACTTGACCTTGTCAAATGCAGCTTGGCAGTCATCATTCCACTCAACTGGTGAATCCTTTCTTAGTAGTTTGAAGATCGGTGCGCATATCAAAGTTAATTGTGTAATGAATTGGCTGATGTACTGGATTCAGCCTAAAAAGCCTCTGACCTCCTTCTCTGTAGACGGTGGTGGCATTTCAGTGATGGCCTTGATCTTGGTCGGATCGACCTCAATCCCTCTCCTATTGACAATAAAGCCTAACAGTTTTCCTGACATAGCGCCGAACGCGCACTTTTGGGGATTCAACCGTAACCTGTACTTTCTCAAGCTCTCGAACAGGTTCTGAAGGATTACAAAGTGGTCATCCCTTTTTAGCGATTTGGCAATCATATCATCGACATACACTTCGATCTCTCGGTGCATCATGTCGTGGAATAGGGCCGTCATTGCTCTCTGGTAGGTTCCCCCAGCATTCTTGAGAACGAATGGCATCACCTTGTAACAAAAGGTACCCCAGGGAGTGATGAATCCAGTCTTTTCTTGGTCGGCCTCTGCCATCTTAATTTGATTGTAGCCTGAGAATCCATCCATGAATGAGAGCATTCCGTGCTTAGTAGTGTTATCTACCAAGATATCGATGTATGGTAACGGAAAGTCATTCTTAGGGCTTGCCTTGTTGAGATTTCAGAAATCAATGCACATTCGAACCTTCCCATCCTTCTTTGGTACGGGGACGATATTAGCCAGCCATTGTGGGTACTTGGATACCATGAGAAAACCCGCATCATACTTCTTAATCACCTCGTCCTTCACCTTCAACATCCATTCAGGTCAGAGGCATTTCAGCTGGTATTTAATCGGCTTAATATTAGGGTAGAGTGGCAGCTCATGCTCAACCAGATCAGTATCCAAACCAGGCATGTCTTCATACGACCATGCGAACACGCATTGGTATGACTGAAGGAAGTCTATCATACCTTTTCTCTTCGCAGGGGACAGTGATGTTCCAATTTTGGTGATTCTGGGGGCCTCTTCGGTGCCCAAATTGACATCCTCCATCTCTTCGACGATCGGGGTCGGGCCGTGCTCAAAATCGACAAATTGTTTGAGGAGCTCATTGGGGAGCTTATCGATTTGACCTTCCTCGTCTAGACTTGTGACTCCTACCTCTTCTTGTATTTCTACAGGAAAGGGGTCGGCTTCACGCGGGACGGGTATCACGACATAATTTTTAATTTTATTAAGAATTTTAAAGGAAAATATTTTTAGAATTTGTATTTTTTCTATTTTTATGGTTTTTTGCATTTTTTTGGAGGTCAACCCCTGGTGAGGTGGATCTCTATATATACAGGGTAGAGTGTCCCAGAGGCTAACCTCACTTTTTACAGGTTGTTTTTTTTTGAGAGCCAGTGCCGTATTCATGGCTTTTGGCGGCTCCCAGGAGTTGGGGCAAGGATGCCCAGTTACTTACCTACGAGGGTTGATCTTTACCTCTTTGGTTGGAAGTGGCATCGGTAGGCTTTTGCAGTTCCTCCCATAGCATGTTTATGGAGGGATCCTTTGGGACCTTGTCCTCTATGGTTAGGATGGTCCCAAAGTGGCTGGTGCTAGAGTGACGGGTGGACCGGGGGATCTCCTCCTCAAATAAGGAGAGGGCGACTAAGTCCACCTCGAGGTCTGGGGGATGATGTAAGGGTTGGTGGGATGGGCTGAAACATGCTTATGTTGGGTTACCCTCGTCTCCCCATTTAGATCAATCTTTACCACCTCGATGCTTACAAAGGTTTGACGGATGTGGGATCGGGCGGGAGTTTCTTCTTCTAAGTTGATTCCTCTGGCCCTAGTGACTGCTGTGACTCTTATCTTTTCCTTGGCCTCTCTGACTTCTTCTTCAATGGGCCTGTAGCCCAGGCCGAATTTGGTTTGCTGCCCCATGGCCCTGACGGGGCCTCTTCTTCCTTGAAGGAGCGGGCCCAGCCCTTTCCCTTTTTGGTGGCCCCATTTGTGGAGCATGAATACAGTTGCATCCATTCCTACCCCAGTTTTGGCAGGGGTTTTTTCAGTTGACTCGAGGGTAACGGCTGAGAAGTCATACTCAAATCGATGGAGATCGGTGTCATCTACTGTATGCGGCATGTTAAGCACTTTCAGATTCTTAATATGCAGAGCGCTCCTCTCCCTGTCTTCTCTGCTCTCACCTACGATAGTGACGATTCTTCCCTCTGAGATGAATCAGAGTTTTTGGTGTAGAGTTGATGGTATTGCCCCGATCTCATGTAGCCATGGCCGGCCCAACAGTAGATTAAACGTAGACTTGATGTCCATTACCTGAAAGGGGACGATGAAGGTTTGCGGCCCGATGATCAGGTCGAGGTCTACTTCTCCTATGATTTCTCTCTTAGTGTTGTTGAATCCCCTGGCACTTGTTATGGATGGCCGGAAGGTGTTGGGGTTCGCACCAATTTTGATTGTCGTCCTTAAAGGGCATACGTTCAGTGCCGACCTGTTGTCTATTAAGACCAACGACACCACCAGGTTCCCTGTTTCCACTATTATATTCAGGGGCTTAGAGTGGTTGTTCCCCTTGAGCGGTAGATCCGCATCAGTGAATGACATGGCATTTGGGGCCAATTGCCCGATTATTTCTCCCACCTCATCTGGGGTTACGTGGGTGGAAACATGTGCGTCTTTGAGTGCTCCCATTAAGGCTTGAAAGTGGAGCGAGGACGTGATTAACAAATCCCACACAGTAATATGTGCGGGTGTTCTCTTGAGTTGTGTCTCCAACACGTGCTCTCTGGCCATTTTCTCAAAGGGGTTCCCTACGGCCTGCTATTTCTTTTTCTCTTCTCCTCTGACGGCCCCCGATGCTTTCAGCTGTATAGAAATCTTGCCAGACCAGGTAATAAATTCAATAATCTCCTCTCGGTTGCAACCAGCATTCATGTCCGTTTGTTCATAGCTTAACGACACTTGGTGCGGGTCATAGGCAGGTTTCGGGATGAGGAAGGGAGTGCATGGTGATTCTGGGGAGGATTGGGTCGGGTATGTTGGATTCTCGGGTTCAACCAGGCTGACTCCAATAGGGGCAGAATGGTAGTGGTAGGAATTGGCGAGGTTGAATTTGCGGTTGCGAAGGGGTCTTGTAGAGGCATTACCTGGGCGTGGTAAGAGCAGTGGTGATTGGGAGCGGGAGATAAGGGGAGTGGGTGAGGGGTTGTTTGTTTGGGTGAGGGTGGAGTTGGATTTGGGACAAAATAGCGAGGAGATGGTGGGAGTATGACCGGGATGGAGGAGTCGGAGGGCGGTGGGATCGGATGTTGGGGGGGTGTGATTAAGAGGTGGCGGGATGGGATGTGAGACGGGGTAACTGGGGATGAGTGGTATGTTGCATGGGACAGAGTGACTGGGAGATGTCGGAGGTGCGGGTGGAGTGGGGTGATAGGGATATGACGGGGTAGCGGATGGAGCAGGGGGGTACGGATAAGAAGGGTTTGTATATGGGGTAGCATGGTGGGGCGATGATGGGTTTGTGGATGAAACGGGGTAAATTGGAAATGATGGAGTTGTGCATGGAGCGGGGTGATTTGGGGATGGTGGCGTTGTGTATTGGGCAAGATGATTTGGGGATGACAGGGTAGTATACTGGGTGATGGGATTTTGGGGTGTGTACGGGATGGGATAGTTTGGGGATGGCGGAGTGGTGTATTGGGTGGAGAGATTTAGGGGTGTGTATGGGGTAGGGTAGTATGGGGATGGTGGAGTCGTGTATGGCGTGGGGGGATTTCGGTGTGATGGAGGGGTGTATGGGGTAAATTGGGAGTGGGGTGGATACGTGTATGATTGTGGCGGGGCTGTGCCCATTTGGATTTGATAGGCAGGAGCGAAAGTGGAAAAATACTGCCCTAAATTTAAGGGCTCCTCTTGGTATGCCAGGGTGGGGAAGTAATCGGCTAAATACAACGGCTCGATTACCCCATAGTTGGTTCGTCCTTATTCAACCTGGGAAATGAGAACTCTTCTTGATTACTGATGTAATCCAAGGGGTCAAACTCTTCTTCTTCCTCTTCTACCTAGTGGATGTTAGGCCTGGGGCCTCCTGGGTGCAGTGGTAGAGGGGCTTGATGGATGTTCTGGTTCTGCCCTTGAGGAGGTGACAGGGGAACAATTTTTTCTGCCTCTATTAAATCTTGGATTGCGTGCTTTAGCGGGAAGCACCGGTCCGTAGGGTGACCCAGTCCCTAATGGAAGTTGTCATGCAGGTTCGGGTCATAGTTTCTCGAGATTGGATTGGGTGGTGGGCGAGGCTGGAGTAAATTGACTAGACCCTTTTGTAGCAACACCGGTAATAAGACACTTAAAGATTGTCCCAATGGCATAAACACTTATTCGAATCATGCTCTCATCTGTTCCTGGGTAAATGGGGCTCTCAGTCCGTTGTTTGGCCTTGGCGTTTGCTTGAAACGGGCTGGGGTTGGTTGTGTGGCTTGGAGCTGTATCGGGGGGGTATAGGTATTGGTATTGGCCTAGGGGTAAACGATATTCTGTACCTCTATCCCTGATCCTCTTTCAATTCTTGGTTCGGCAGCTTTTCGAACCCCAGTGGCCCCGTTGGCCACGCTCTTTCCCAACCTGCCCTCTCTAAAGGCGTCTTCACAACGGTTGGCATTTCGGACCAAATCAGCAAAACTGGACTGTTGCTGATACACTAAAAAATCTGCGATGACTGGGAGAGCTCCCTTGGTTATCAATTCAATCTGCTCATCATCAAGAATCCGGTGGGTCACTTGGGTGGCCAGTGCCCTCCACCTTCCTAAGTAGGCACTGAAAGTTTCATCATGTCTTTACTTAAAATGGGCCAGATCTGACTTCCTTGGCTCTATGTCCATGTTATAGACATACTATTCTTGCAATAAGTGTGTCAGATCTTTCCATATTTTTGTCATGGATGGTTCTAGGGACGTGAACCATCTCAGTGTTGGGCCCATTAGACTCTTTTGGAACACTTTGATGAGGAGTCGTTCATCTCCGCCATACTGGCACATATCCCCACAGTAAGATTTTAAGTGGGCGATGGGGTTGTCAGTGCCATTATATTTATCGAATGATGGCATCTTAAATTTTTGTGGCAGGGGGACATCCGAGAACAGACATTAGTCTTAAAAGTCTGTCGAATGCAATTCTACCCCTCCCATCTTTGTCACCGATACATATTTTGTCTATCATTCATTTTCTATTCGATTCTTTTGAGGCTCTGTTGGGACCCCTCCCCGATTTTGTTCGCCCTTGGTGTGTGATGGTGGGCTGGGGGCTGAAGCTCCTCCTTTATGGATCTTGTCTTCCTCGTACTGTTGGTCATTGTATTGGTGAGGGGCGAGGTCCGCTATTTGGACTTGGGGGGTGATGGGTTGGATGACCTGGTGGGGTCATAAGGTTTGTAGGGGATGGGAAGGAGTGAATGGATGAGTGGCTTGTGGGTGAATGATGTGCTAAGCTGGGTGCACATTCTGGGGGTGATGGGGGTGTGGTTGATGTGGCGGGATGTTGTAGGCGTGGTTTTGAGGAATGGGGTGGATCGAATTTTCCGTTGGAGGTGGGATGGGGGCATAAGGTGTATAGGTGGATGAAGGGTACTAGTGAAGGGATAAGGGGTTCGTGAATAGGCCTTGATGAGTGTGGGTGGATGGGCCTTGGGTTTGATGGATTTGGGCTTGATGGCTTTAGAAGGCTTGGGTTGATGGGCCTTGGGCCTGGGTGTGGGGGTTGGTTTGATTTTGGGCCAATGGGCCCTGTTGGGTTTGGGCTAATGGGCCATGTGGGTATTAGGTGTGGGGTGATGGACCTTGGGCCTGGGTTTGATAGGTTTGGGTCCAAGGGCCCTGGGGGGCTTAGAACTGGGCCTGGGTTTGATGGGTTTGGGCCTTGTCCCATGGGCCTTTAGGGTTTTAGGTTTGAGTATGATGGGTTTGGGCTTGGGCCCATGGGCTTTGAGGATTTTGGGCCTGGGTCTGATGGGTTTGGTGGGCTTGGGCCTGGGCCTGAGCTTGGGTTTGGGAGTGGGCTTGGGCCCATGGTTCTAAAGATATTTGGGCTTGGGCCTATGGATTTGTGTGGGTTTGGGCCTGAGATGAGTGGGCTTAGGCCTGTTGTGCTTAGGCCTAGAATTGCGGTGGGGGATCTTAGATATTATGAATGATGGGTGGTTGGGCATGGTCATGAGGGAATGGGGTATGGAGGTTTTGGAGACCTGGATGTGAGGTTTAGGATGTAGGGTTCTGAGAGGCACCCCATAGGGTATACATCATTCTCATGTCCTCCATTGAGGGCATGGATTCAGGTGTGATGTTGGAGGGTGACGAACCATTCAAGGATGGAAGGGGTCGGGAGAAATTGGGCATGACTCGGGTATGGGGGGTATGGGTGATTATGCTTGGAGGGTATGGATGCATGGATATGGAAGATGGTGGGTTACTGGTCATACCCTGGGAAAAGTTGGGTATGACCTGGGTAAATGGGAGGGTATGTTGGGATGTGGATGGGCCATGTGATGTGGATGGCATGTGAGATGAGGTGGATGGGATATAGGATGTAGGGGGCATGGATGATGATGGGACGTGGGAGGTAGGCGGAGGATGGGGCTCTCGATGGGGTCTTTAGGAGTAGGGGGGGTGCGGTAAGGGTGTATGGATGGGAGATGGGGATGTATGGGTCGGTTGGGAAATGAGGGGTTTCAGTAGGGGATGAGATGGGGGTATGTTGGGAAAATGTAAGGGCGGGGGATGGGGTGGATGCAAACACGGGTGCCCCAAATGGACCCGTGACATCGAATCGGGTTTGGGTGAAGGTGTCGGAGATTGGGTCTTCTCCTATATGGGAATGGGATGGGGATGATGGTGGGGTTGTATCAGTGCTCGACATGATCCGTTGACGAGTGTTTTATTGATGTCTTGGGTAAGGGCCGAATACCTTCCTAGTTCTCTTCCTACGGATTGGGTTTGAGGTCGCCGTAGTGACAGTCACACCAAAAGTACACGTATATATGGAATTTTGATTTTTCTATATATATATATATATATATATATATTTTTTTTTTTTGGATTTTTCAAATGGAGATTAACTCCCCTATTTAAATGAATGATGATCTGGTGCCCTAGAAAAATTCTCGTCTCGGGTGATATATGCACCTTTAGTAGGTCCCACGACGGGGTCCGACACACTTTGGAAGAAGCGAAAGGGAACCCTTTCATTCTATTGAAGGTGAGGAAATCCACGCAAACGACTCGATCCCCCGGAGCAAATCAATGAGAAGTCGCCTTCTTTTGACTGGGCGGGGGCATATTGGGCGTTACAGAATGCGGGAGGCTACTGTGGGCACTAATACCGCTAATCGGGGAACTTGGGTGGTGGATTGGGCCTCAGATCGGGCTGCCTGAACCCAGTTTATACTGGGCGTAGGTATTATATACGCCTGACCAAAATGGGCAGATTTGGCTGGGCGTATATATTATATACGCCTGGCTTAAATCTGGGGATTTTGGCTGGGCGTATATATTATATACACCTGAACATTTCTGAGGATTTGTTGTCGGGTGTATTTAATATATACGCCTGGCAAAAACTGTTCTTCCAGCTTATTTTGACAATGAATAACAAGCCCACAATGAGTCTTTTTGAACTGGTTTCCTGGGAGGGATGCTCCCGGGGACTGCTGTGTATCTTATCGGGTCACTCCCTTCCACTTCCTAGGGATACATGGCTGAATTCGGGCTATCTACGCTCTCACCATTGTGGGTTTTGCGGCTTGATCTGAATTGGCAACCCAACCGACATACCTCCGGCGCAAGCGCCTTCTCAGGTACTGGAAGTGGTGGTTCTTTTCAGGATCATCATCACTAGGGCTGCCGCCTTACTGGGAACCGGGTAAGTTATATCTGTGCCTAAACCCCCTGAAAACTACCCAAAACACGCAAAAATAAATTTGATTATGTCCCCACACTGTTGGTTCACTTTTAATTGCAGATTTTTAAAGGGGAGTGAATTTAAGTCCAAGTTTGGGTTGGGGATGACAAGCCCCTGCCGCCTCAATGGGCCGGTGTTCAACGGTGAGATATGATGACTGAAATAAAGAGCGTACGTAGGCCCGCCAAATGGCTAAGGCTTGTAAATGACTGAAATTTAAATGCCGTGAAAAGTAGATACAAGTAGGCCCGCCAAACGGCTAAGGCGGCTTAAATGACAAAACCGTAAAATCTGAAATTCAAAGGCGCAAGTAGGCCCGCCAATCAGCTAAGGCACTTAAAGGACCGAATCGTAGGGGTAAGTATGTTAGTAAAAACAACAAAAACGAAGAAAAAACAGCAGAAAATCAGAAAAAATAGCAATGTTTAGTAAAGTTTAAAAAAAAAGGGCCAACAAGAGGGGAAGCGCTAGGGTGATATCCCCAGCAGAGTCGCCATCTGTGCGACCATGGATTCTCTTGAACCCATTGCGGCGATGCACTAGCAATGGAATAAATGTAGAATCGCCACCCAGAGCTTTTGGTGACCCGGGAAACCTTTAAATCAATATTTTGAGCACCGAAGTGCTAAATATGACTCTGATTTACCAGTTTTTGCCAAAGACTCTAGGGTAGGGGCTTCAGTTATCGATCGGGAAGGGTTTAGGCACCCGATCAAGCAGCACGTAGCGGTCTCTATCTATGGCTGAGATAAAAAACAAATGGGCGGAGCTTCCCCTTGCCCGAAGGCAATACGGTCATATCAAGCTTTGAGCCAAACCGAAATTTCGATGACGTAACGACTTGAATCTTTGGACGGAGGAAACACCAAGAAGGTAGAGGAAGAGAGGGGTGAGGCCCTTGTTGCCCCGTGGAAGACGCTCGCTTGGCGTGCTTCCGATGGCTTTAAATGGCTTAAATGGTAGGGGAATGGATTCTAATGCTAGGATTCGGTAGATGGGAAGTGTAGGATGAAGCTAGGGACTAAACTTGAGTAAAAAAGGGGTGATCTAATGGTTGAAATGGATTGAAAGGGATGAACTAAGCATGCTGGAATTCTGGTTGAAGAATGCCAAAATAAAAGGAAACTTTCTCTCACTAGGGTTCTCTCTCTTAAGCTCAACTTTCAACCTTAATTTTTCAACCCTTTGGGAAGAGGGGGTGCCTCTCTATTTATAGAAAAGAGGTGGGTTAGAGGGTTACTTAAGAGCTAATTGGTTTATCAATTAGGTAATCCTCCATCTAAGGTTTTCTAGGTTTTTAGGGTCTTAGGGGTTTGGGGAACCGGTTTCAATGGCAGATGATGGGGTGAGACCATAGGTGACTTAAGGGTTGCATATAAGCTCAAAGGGGGTGCAACCAACCTTAGGACACCCATTTCAACCAAGGGGATGGTCAAAAGGTCAAACCTGATGAAGGAATCTTGAGCATTTGATGACATTTACTGTAGCTAAGCTGGGCGTATATATTACATACGCCTAGTTTATGCACAGTGATTTCCATGAAAACCAGAGGAGACCTGAGAAGGTGGGTGTCCGCGGTGGGTCCTACCTATGCTGGGCGTATGTATTATGTACGCCCGGTCAAATTTGGCCCAAAAATGCTAGGCGTATATAATATATACGCCTGACCAAAATGGGGCCAGATTTGCTGGGAGTATCTAATACATACGCCTGAGCAAAAGTCATGATTTTATGTAAAACTTCAATCGGCCATATCCTTCGAACCACAACTCCAAATTGGGTGATCTTTGGCTTGCTGGAAAGCTGGAGAAGTCCTCCTTCGAATGGTATGTGGCTCATCCTCGACAGTGATCTATATAAAATGTTGTACCTCTCCTCCCATCAAATGCTCAGAAGGGTTTAAATTGGGTATGGGAAGGGATCCTAGGGTTTAGGGTGATTCCTAAAGGGTTAGGGGTGCCATCGGAAGCACAGGGGTACATCTCTCTCGGAGTACAGACTGATTGGGCCTTGGGCTGAATTTGGGTGTCTGCACCTTAGAACATCATTGCATCCCTTGGACACCTTGGAATCATTAGAAACTTTGGACACCTTGGAAACATTGCATCCCTTGGAAACTTTGGACACCTTGGAAACATTGCATCCCTTGGAAACTTTGGACACCCTTGGATACGTTGAGACACCTTGGATACTTTGGACACCCTTGGATACGTTGAGACACCTTTGGATCCCCTTGTGTTTGTTTCAGTTGCAAATTTGACATTGTTTGCAATTGTGTTTGGATATGTCTGATTGTTTTATAAAGGATCTTTTGTTCGATACTGTGTTGAGGAAACTCCGTTCTGAAAAGTAAATGCTTTGAAAGTTATATTTTGAAAGTTCATTTTGAAATATGAAACTCTGCTATGGAAGGTATGTGCTTTGAAAGTTATGTTTTGAAAGTCCATTTTGAAATATGAATCTCCGCTTTAGAAGGTATATGATTTGAAAGTTCATTTTGAAATGAAGGAAAATGATAAATGCTTTGGAAATCAGTCTTGAATGATGGTTTTACACTCACGTTATTAAATTTATGCTTTCATATCATAAAAATGTAAGTTTATATTGGATGCCCTCTAATGAGCTTAGATGTTAGTTCACCCCGACTATACGTCACAGGTGTAGGTTTGAGGAGGGCCCGGATTACATACTAAAAGAAGGGAGCTTCCATGTAAGGATTTGTACTCTGTTCTGGGATCGTAGAATTAGTACTTTGTGAATTTGGTGAGTTAAGGTTTGGTACATTCGTACTAGTATACACGATTGTTAGGTGATGGTTGGTCATAACTGGTGTTTATTTAGTTTTGTTCTTGTTAGATATTAAATCTGGAGGTTTTATTTCTGCCATATGAAATAATTGCTTTGATTTTCATAAATATATGGATGTGCCAAGTATTCTGTATCAGATTGTGATCTACGATCTGGCGGTCTGGGTTTTCCCATTTGGTTTAAGTTGAAAAAAATATATATATCTCGGGAAATACAGGTTGGGAAAATTCGGGCTGTCACATAAAATGTCAAGGATTTGTATTATATAAAGGAGTAAAACGACCCATTTTACAAATATGCCCCTCATGTATTATAATATAATAACTTATAAAGTTAAAATTAAAAGTTATCTCTAAAAAAAAATTAAAATTAAAATTATATATTTTTAATAAGGCGAATATGACGGTGCCATAGCGAGTGGTTAGGTATAGCCATTTGCTAACTACTCGCCATTAGGGCATATATGGCGAGCCATGGTGCCATACCGCCATGGCGTCGCCTTGACAACACTGACTAAAGTAGTCAATCATCTCATGCATCAAGAACTAGGAGATATGAAAGAAAAATTGACAGTTATTACAAAGTACAAGTTTTTGTCCATGACTGGAGAATAAGAATGGGGCCAACATTCTAGACACAAGATTTAAAATGCATACTGATTGTTCAGGGACTAGATGTATGGTTTATGAAGCAAACTAGTACAACAAGAATTAACGAGAAGGATGGATACATAATAGAGGTTCTTAAAGAACATCTCTGAAATGAGCCAATGAATCAATTCAGATGAGTTGTCGTCTCAGCTGTGCAGTGAGTGGACCTTGAGACACACTCAGAGTTTAACAAAGAGATTATAAATCCGTGCATGTCTAACAATCCAAAAAATAACACAGTTGATAAGACGTCAGATCATGTCTAGGATAAGCCTGCAATGAACAGTTCCCCGTTAATTAGCAACCCAACATATCAGAAATATTTTCTCAATTTTAGAGTAATCGGCAGCCTTATTTCTCAATTTTTAGAGCTTTATCATACATCTTAAATTTGGATTTGTTGTTTACAATCAGCCCCATTGAGTTTTCGTTTTATTAGCCTCTTCAAGAACCATTCTACCTTATGAAACTAGTTTCAATTCAGATTGTATGTATTAAAGTTGTCCCTAACAGTTTATGAATCTTGAAGCCTTACGAATTTCAGTATATATAGCTTGTATATTGACTTTATAAGCCCAATAAAATCTTGAAATATGCTAGTAAAGCTGACCATAACAAAACAAATCATATATGTTTTCATATGATGGGCCTATTTGAATTAGGAGTCATCTTTATATTGTTTGGTCTTTGCATGTGGATACTGACATCATATATAGATAATTATATGCATGATGTGTTGTTATATATTAATGAGTAATGCATCTTTGTCATGGAGGGAATGAATGGTAGTATTGCATAAAATAAAACTCAAATTGATCCTAGTTGAGTTGAGAAAGTTAAGCATAGGTTTTTTACTAAACCCCTACCCTGTAAGACCTATTTGAAAACTTTCAGTGACCTTAAAGAGGATTATCGTTGGAGGGAAAAGTGGAGACAGATGAGTAGTATGATAAGCGATCAAGTGTCGGTATAATTGTATGGGAGTTTTATATGCTTTGTCATCACCTGTATAATTTAATGGTGCATGGTGTTGGGAAATTATGAAATGATATAAGAAAGGATCCATGTGGTTAAGATGGGTATGCTATGTTGGATTTGTGGGGTAACAAGAAATGATGAAATTAGGAACAAGTATGTACAAGGAAGTAGCAAGACCAGTGTAAAGTTATGGCCCACATATATTGCATTTTTAACACAAGTTCACAAAAAATTGTGCCCACGATCCATGTGCGGTTGATATGTACTACTAATATAGCATAGGATATGGATCAGATTTCAGTGATATTTCATTTGAATGGCCAACTGTAGAATTTTGACAAAGATGAAGGGAGATGCGATGGGTTTTGTGTTCATGTGTAAGGTCGTGCTCATTATTTCTTGATCTTTTGGTGATTGGGAAGAGCTAGTGCACTGACATTTGTGCTGATCAGTAGTATTGCTGACGAGAAATGTTGTCGTTTATGTGTTGATAGGTATTGTTATTGTTATTTTACGGCTGTGTAGCCATTGTAACTCTGTATCCTGCAATGGAAGAAATGAAAGTTAGTTCTGGTAGCGATGGCGATGGCCAAACGGGTTGCATATAACTATGGTGAAGTTTGATTGGACTAATTACCTTGAATGGTCACTATTTGCTGTCATGTCCTTGGGCTCAAAAAGTAAATTAGCGTATATACATGGGAGTATTCTCGAACTAGACGTCACAGATCCTAAACACATTGACTGGGAGTGTGATAATCTTACTGTGCTGAAATGGTTCCTTCATTCTATGCATCTCGTGATCAATCGCTCCTTTATGTATGCTACTAATGTAAAAGAATTATGGGTGACGCCTTCCCAAAAAAGGTAAAATCTTCCTAAAATGTTTCAATTGATTGACTAAATCAGTAATACTCGTCAGGGCGAAAAATCAATTCGAAAATATTATACATTGTTGAATATATGGGATAGACTGGCAAAATATAAGGAGAATGATGTATGCAACAGATGCATTAGTAAACCTAGTGAATGTGTGGGCAAGGCTAATTGTTCACTCGAGAGACAAAATATTTAATCAGTTAAGGGTTGTTAATCCCGATTAAGAGAGTATTCGTGCTATTATACTCAGACGGGAGCAGTATCCTCCACTTGAAGTGTCTTCTCACTTCTGCAACATGAGGAGAGTATAGGTCAACTAATGCATATGTCTATTGATGCACTAGAGCATTTTGTTCTTCCTATATTTACTGAGTTTCGTAGCAGAGGCAGCAGATATGTGGCGAGGGGGGCTGTAGTGGCTTATCAGAGGAAGAGAAATACAACTTGACATGCACTCATTATGGCAGAAAAGGGAGACTTGTTGGGATGTGGTTGGTATAACAATAGTACCAACGTGATTTTGTTGCTAAGGATATTAAAGAGCATTATTGAGGATGCTCGGTAACCATTACAAGAAGGGACTGACAGTATCAAAGTTAACGAAAGGTAGTTTCCAGCTTACGTCCTCCGAAGAGCTTACAATGGCGGTTGAGTTCTTAGAAAAGGTAGGCATTGTTCGATGTGGGGGGGGGGGGTTGGAGTCATGCTTCTTCAAGTGCGAGGAGGATATGTACAGAACCTTCGTTCAAAAGGAAGAAGGCAGAATTTGGCTGCTTATCTACGGACTACCCTGTAATGCCTGGACCAATGAAGTCCTAAGTGGTATAGGCTGACGGTGTGGAACTTTCTTCGAGACCGATTCTACTACTCATGTTGGGGAAGATACCTAGTATGCTAGGATTTCGGTGCGCACCACGGATGCTAGCCACATATCGAGGTGGGGAGATGTCTTGATCAACAGGTGCCGCTATAGGTGCTGGATTGAATTGGACTGGAGTAAACAAGTAGTGGTTGCTGATCACCGCGAAGTACGAGCCTCTAACCCGGTAGGTGTATGACTGCAATAAAGGATCGCTCTGCCGAGGGGTCCCACCGCTCAATCGAATCGCCGTGGCATCTTCAAATGGACCAGAAGGCAAAGAAGGTAATGGACCAATGGAATTTGGCATTTGCTAAAGCTCAATAACTATTCAGATTGCAAAAGAACAAGAGGAATCTTTATAACAAAGAGATGGGGGATCGGATGAATGTGCTCTCAGCTTCTTCGAGACATGAAAGGACTGAGGATAGTTATCAGGAAGGGATAATTTGGAGCTGAGGCATTTTATGAGGAGAATGCATTCAGTGACTCCTATTCTAAGGCTACATGTGGTGAATGAAAAGAGGGGAAGCAGGCTCGGGTACAAAAAGCAGGAACCTGGCAGGAAGGGAAATGGCTGGTGTTAATGCATGGGGGGCTATATATTAATGACAGGGAAGGGGTCGGTGAAATTTGCGGGAGTCCAATGGGTCCCATTCCTAAACCAAAGTGACAACCAAGTTGCAGGAGGGATTCTCTACGGTTTGATGTGCAGATTCGGACTAACGAGTAGATAGTGGAAAGGATGTCTTTGACGGAATGGAACAGACATGTGGTAGAGAAGGGGGAAGTATGGACGACCGACGCGACTCCGACTCGACTACTCACGTTAGTCGCACGGACAATAGCAATGGTGTACGAGCGGCTGGTAATGTTGATTTCATGAATTCTGGTAACAACATGTGGCCCATTAGGCCGTGGCCTAAGGAGGATGTGCCCAATATTGGTTGCAGGGAGGTTTTTGGGCCTTTGTCTTTCTTTGATTCTATTAAATAGTCTAGGCTTTAGGGTCGGGGCTGATCTATTGTTTTATT
This sequence comes from Chloranthus sessilifolius, assembly GCA_021018995.1. Classification (NCBI taxonomy): domain Eukaryota; kingdom Viridiplantae; phylum Streptophyta; class Magnoliopsida; order Chloranthales; family Chloranthaceae; genus Chloranthus; species Chloranthus sessilifolius. Next base: position 35,859,480 of record CM037597.1, on the reverse strand, counting down.
AATTTTTCTATGGGTTTTGAGTGCAGATGTAGTAGGACTACATGCAAGTCCGATTGTAAACGACACATCCCATTGTGTCAAGCACCAAACGAGAAATTAAGGAACGTTACGGCCGGATTTGTTTTGAAAGATTTTGATACTATTGAGCAGTAGACATCCGAAGGTGAGTCCATACAGGCCATGAAGGTTGGGCAGACGGCTCTGGAAGGGGAAAGATTGATTAGGCTGGGGAAAACTTTGGGTGTCTCCTTCAAAGATAATCGCAAAGGTCTCCTCAAATAATTTTGCGATATTCTTGAAAGAGGGAAGCAAATGTCAAAGGTAGAGCGACTGAAAGGGGAACCATCTTGCATCCCACTATCTTCTTACCCAGAGGAAGAGGAACCATCTCCCAAGTGTGATTGCTTTAAAGAGCATTCATTCCCTCCACCATTGCAGTCTTTCAGGTAGGATGGGAAAGAGTACAACGAACAGTATGAGGTATGCTAGCATACATACTAGACAATAGGATAGGGAGTAACACATGAGCAAACCCCTCTTCCAATGAGCTATGGCATATCAAGATCAAATGAGACTAAGAACATGGATAGTAGGAGACTATGCAAAAGGAATAGAAATAAAAGTCTCAACAAAATCTACCTGCAAAGAAGATCGAAGTGGAAGCAAGACTGAGAAGGTCCCATTGGTATGTCTATAAACATAAAAACACTTATGTTTTTTGTTGATGGACAAAAGTTTCAGTAGGGATGGGGATGTAATAGGGGTTGACCTCAGTTTCTTAGACTTGGTACCATGGGTTAAAATATTGGCTTTCCGATATATATCGTCCAACTCCGATACCGGTACGTACCAATTCCATATGATACATTGGTATGTATTGTCATGTACATTCCAAAAAAGTATGAGAAGCATCGATACAATATGGGCTAAAACACCTATTTTCCGATATGTATCTTCAGCTTCGATACCAATACGTACCGGTTCAGGACAATCCATTGGTGTGTATCATCCGATACATTCCAAAAAAGTATGAGACACATTGTACGGTACTTTGAACCATGCTTGGTACATTAAATAGGATGTCGTTTACCTCAATTTAGAAAGGAGTGGCTACTGTATCATGTCTTCAACAAATTCATGTTATAAAATTAGTCAATTTTTAAGATGTAAAAGCAGTCAACAAGTGGCAACTTAATAGAATACCTTTTGTCTGGTCACCTCCCAAAGTGGGCCCAAAGCAGGATGTAAAAGTATAACAAACATTGTCTAGAATGAATATATTTGTTGTTCTCTTCAATCTAGCAAGCATAGAGGAGATAAAAAAAAAAAAAAAAAAAGTTAACATATCTTTATAAAAATGGATTTAATTAATAATTTATACTTTGCTATCTTAGATAAACAAAATAATGCAATGACTAACTTTATATAATATAGTGATGTTGACTATCACTAATGTAGTCAATCATCTCATACATCAACAGCTAGGAGAAACCCTATATGAAAGCAAAACTATCAGTTATTACAAAGTACAAGTTTTAGTCCATGACTGGAGAAGAAGAATGGGGGCCAAGATTCCAGACACAAGATTTAAAATGCATAGTAATTGTTCAGGGACTAGATGTATGGTTTATGAAGCAAACTAGTACTGTAAGAATTAAAGAGAAGGATGGATGGATAATAGAGGTTCTTAAAGAACATGTCTGAAATGAGCCAATGAATCAATGCAGATGAGTAGTCATCTCAGCTGTGCAATGAGTGGACCTTGAGACACACCCAGAGTTTAACAAAGAGCATATAAATTCGTGCATGTCTAAAAATCCAAAAAATTACACAGCTGGTAAGAAGTCAGATCATGTCTAGGATGAGCCTGCAATGAACTGTTCCCCGTTAATTAGCAACCCAACATATCAGAAATATTTTTATGAATTTTTGAGCTATCAGCAACCTTATTTCTCAATTTTTAGAGCTTTATCAGACCTCTTAAATTTGGATTTGTGGTTTATAACAAGCCCCATTGAGTTTTAGTTTTATTAGCCTCTTCAAGAACCATTCTACTTTTTGAAACTAGTTTCAATTCAGAATGTACCTATTAAAGTTGTCCCTAACAGTTTATGAAACTTGAAGCCTTACGAATTTTAGTATATGTGGCTTGAATCTTGACTTTATAAGCCCAATAAAATCCTAAAATATGCTAGTAAAGCTGACCCTAACAAAACAAATCATATATGTTTTTATATGATGGGCCTATTTGAATTAGGAGTCATCTTTATATTGTTTGGTCTTTGCATGTGGATGCTGACATCATATATAGATAATTATATGCATGATGTGTTGTTACATATTATTGAGTAATACATCTTTATCATGGTGGGAATGAATGGTAGTATTGCATAAAATAAAAGTCAAGTTGATCCTAGTTGAGTTGAGAAAGTTAAGCATAAGTTTTTTACTAAACCCATACCCAGTAAGACCTATATGAAAACTTTCAGCCACCTTAAACATGATTATTTTGGAGGGAAAAGTGGAGACAGATGAGTAGTATGTTGTGCGGTCAAGTGTCGGTATAATTGTATGAGAGTCATCACCTGTATAACTTAATGGTGCATGGTGTTGGGAAATTATGAAATGATATAAGAAAGGATCCATGTGGTTAAGATGTGTATGCTATGGTGGATTTATGGCATAACAAGAAATGATGAAATTAGGAACAAGTATGTACAAGGAAGTATTAAGACCAATGTAAAGTTATGATCCATATATTATATTTTTAACACAAGTTCATGAAAAATTGTGTCCACGATCCATGTGCGGTTCATATTTACTACTAATATAATGTAGGGTTTGGATCAGATTTCAGTCATATTTCATTTGAATGGCTAACTGTAGAATTTTGAAAAATATGAAGGGAGATGCGATGGGTTTTGTTTTCATGTGTAAGGTCGTGCTTGTTATTCCTTAATCTTCTAGTGATTGGAAAGAGCTAGTGTACTGACCTTTGTGCTGATTAGTAGTATTGCTGACCAGAATTGTTATCGTTTATGTGTTGATAGGTACTGCTATTGTTATTTCACGGCTGTGTAGCCACTATAACTATGTTTTCCTACAATGGAAGAAATGGAAGTTAGTACTGGTAGTGATGGCGATGGCCAAACGGGTTGCATATAACTATGGTGAAGTTTGATGGGACCAATTACCTTGAATGGTCACCATTTGCTGCCATTTCCTTGGACTCAAAAATTAAATTAGGGTATATACATGGGAGTATTCTCGAACTAGATGTCACGGATCCTAAACACATTGACTGGGAGTGTGATAATCTTACTGTGATGAAATGGATCCTTCAATCTATGCATCCAGCGATCAATTGCTCCATTATGTATGCTACTGATGCAAAAGAATTATGAGAGGTGACGCCTTCTCAAAAAAGGTAAAACCTTCCTAAAATGTTTCAATTGATTGACCAGATCAGTAATACTCGTCAGGGCGAAAAATTAATTTGAAAATATTATACGCTATTGAATATATGGGACAGACTGGCAAAATATCAGGAGAATGATGTATGCAGCAGATGCATTAGTAAACCTAGTGAATGTGTGGGCTAGGCTAATAGTTCACTCGAGAGACAAAATATTTAATCAGTTGAGGGTGGTTAATCCTGATTATGAGAGTGTTCATACTAGTATACTCAGATGGGAGTAGTGTCCTCCACTTGAACTGTCTTCTCTCTTCTGCAACACGAGGAGAGCATAGGTTAGGTAATGCACTAGTCCATTGATGCACTACAACATCTAGCTCTTCCAACATTTACTGAGTTTCATAGTGGAGGCAGCAGATATGTGGACGAGGAGGGCTATAGTGGCTTATCAGAGGAAGAGAAAGGCAACTTGACATGCACTCATTATGACAGAAAAGGGCAGAATAGGGAGAGTTGTTGGGATTGCATTGGTATGACAATAGAACAACCATGATTTTGTTGCTAATGATGATCCTACACCAACTACTCCCACTAGGCAGCTAGCACATCCTACAACTCAAGACACTGTCAGCTTTAGTAAACCTAACACAAAGAGAGTATCAAGAGCTTATCTAGAGAGCTTTTGTTTCCTTCATTGATAACTATATACTACTTTGTTCCTAATAAGAACCCCAAGTGGGTTATAACTAAATTTGATGCGAGTTTGAAGATCTTAAGGTCGGGAAAATGGAGACTATTCCTCCCAGTGTCTCCAATCTTATCTTTGCACTTATGAAATTCATTGACAATCCACTTGTCCTTACACTCCATAATAAAATGGAGTTGCTGAAAGGAAGAATTAGCATCTTCGAGGATACTCGATCATTACCTCTGCGCTTGAATGTTCCCAAATGCTAATCGGGGAAGGTGGTAGTTACTACTAACTATCTTATTAATTGAATGTTACACTTGTCATAGGGGTGAATGTCCTTACAAGGTTTTTATGTTCAAATCATCTATATTTTGTGCCTCCTTGAACCTCTGGATGTCTTTGTTTTGCTCATATTCTATTCCATCTAGTTTGGCAATAAGCTTTCTCCTAAAGTCATGAGATGTATTTCATTGGATATCCTCCTACATAGAAAGGGGTGTTATGACCCTTCCTCTGGGAAATATTTTATTACTATGGATATGACTTGCCACTCAATTATATGCTCCTTCTTAGTGCTCTTTTCAGGGGACAAGTAAACAAGCGGCAAAGAGAGCACAAACACTCCATCTACCATGTGCAAGTGAAATTGATGTTGAGGTAGAAGTTGAAGAACTTGGAAGTGCAAGTGATCCTAAGGTGATAGGAGAATAATGGGATCTGTTTGGGAAAGGAAAAAACTTCAAAATTAAGAAAAAGAGGTGTAGAAGTATTCCTCTCTTACTCAAGACATGAATCAAATGTCATCTCCCAATGCAAGTACACAAAGTAGTGAACCTCCTCAAGTTTATGATATGGATCTCTCGATTACTCTATAAAAAAGTTTGTGTCCTATCATGCTCTATTCCCTACCTTGTTTCTGAAACCCTATTGTAGCTAGAATGGAAAAAGGCCATGGTGCGAGAAATGCAAGCATTAGCACAAAATATAAAACGAGAGATTAAAGAACTTCCAAGAGGGAATAAAGTTGTGGGGAGTAAGTTGGTACACATTGTGAAATAGCACCTTCAGATGGTCGAATGAGAGATATAAAGCAGGCTTGTAGCAATGGGATTTACACAAACTGTTGTATTGCTTACCAAGATACATTTGCACCATTGCTAAACTGAATTCTATTTAGGTCCTATCACTAGCTGCCCATAACGACTGGCCATTGTACCAGTTGGATGTCAAGAATGCATTACTGTATAAGAATCTCAAAGAAGGAAGTTTATATGGCATTACCTCTTGGGTTCTTACTTCAGGGGGAGAACCTAGTTTTCATAAATTGATTCACACCCAATTCCATGCTAATGTCAAGGTTCTGCGGTCAGATAATAGAGGGGAGTACACTTCCCACCGTTTACAGTTGCACCTTCGTGTTCATGGAATAGAATGGAAAACCACTCGTCCTTACACCCCCAATAAAATGTGGTGTCTGATAGGAAAAAACGTCATGTTTTCAAAGATGCTCGATCACTTCTGTTACGGATGAATGTCACAAAGTATCTAAGCGAGAGACAATCCTCACCTCCATCTTCTTAATTACTCACATGCCTACTCTGAGTCTTAATGGGATGTCCCCTTGCAAATTGTTGTTTCCTGATTGTCCCTTATTTTCTGTTCCTCCTCGTATTTTTAGGTCATATTATTTTGCCAATATTCTTGCGATTCATCGCTCTAAACTTGATCCAAAACCATTTGTTGCATATTTGTAGGATACCCTCCTATTCAAAAGGGATATAAGTGTTACGATCTCATCTCAAGGAAGTTCTTTGTTACTATAGATGTGTCTTTCTTTGAATAGACTCCTTTTTATAAAATTCAAGGGGCGAAAGTTCAGTTCTCTCCTCAAGAGGAGAATTATGGTGGGGATGAGAGTGTTGCGGCATCTCAGTGTGCTTGTTTTATTTGTTGGTGGTAAAAATAATTTAAAATCAAAGAAAGAGTAAAACAGGGGATGGAATCAACACAACTGAGAAATCCTAGACCTACAAGATACAGGGTCCATTTGTAGCAAGTTTTGATAAGTAAGAGTTTGTCCCACAGGGAAAGGTGATCTATAGCTCCAAAGGAGCCATCTCTAGTAGTCCCTCCAGATCTGACTATAGATCTGGCAGTCTTAAAAGGAGGGGAGTTTAAGGTCACTTATTCTAAGTATTCTAACATAGCCTAATGAGTTAACTACAGAAAGGGTTGAGAAGATGGATGGATTGTGGAAAATAAATATAAAAGGGTGAGAAATAGGTTATTGAGTCTAGATCAGAGGAGTTTTGTAACTCAGATTCAGATCTGATGTTATGGAAATCCTGTCCAATGGCTACATTATCACCAAAGAGGAGGAAGAATTCAACGCATCCCTGTGCCATGATCCAATCCCTTAAGGTTATAACCTGTCAACTTAAATGGTCACAGACTATCCCATAGGGGAACCACAGTCCAGAGATGGGTCAAAACAATTTAATCATTGTAGGCACTACTTCATCCAGGCTACAAGCTCAGGGAATCCATAGGGAACCTCAACCTCTAAAGCCCTATGTGTGGGCTAAAGGCTGTATAGGACCATGATAACCCAGACACATAGAACCAGCAAGAGATTGAGTACCACCTTAGATCTAGTTGTCCATTGCTTGAGTGGGGCTTCAATGGTCCAGTCACAAGCCTACAATCTCCATAACCAGATTAGATCTAACATCTGATGGCGGGTCTATACAAATATATGGGGAGTCTACCTCTACACAATCTCCTACCAGGCTTAACAGCTCAGGCTCGGGGAAGAAGGATCCATCTTTGATCGGCGGATTAGATTCACTTAAATGGTCACAAACTATCCCAGAGGCTATCCTCCTCACGGAGCCCAAGACAAAACAAGTAAATTGCTGCTACCACCATGGTCACAAGGCTACCAGCTCAGGCTCCCATGAGAATTTCAGATCTAGTGGGTCCTGTGGTGGGGCTAAGGCTGTATAAGACCGTGATAGCCTAGACACACAGATCACTTGGATCTGAGTGGATCCTTAGAATCAGTCCGCCATTGCTTTGAAACACAGTCAAAGCAATGGCAGATCACAAGACAGTAGCCTTGCACAGAACAGCTCACAAATACACAAATCCCATAAGAGTACAAATCCTATTATAAAAACTCCATTAATCTAACCTCAATAGACATACAAAGGCATGGCCAGCAAGTGCTGAGCCATGGAGAGAAGAAAAAGAAGAAAAAGAAAACTATTTACTGTTACAGGAAGAACAGGAACGAAAAAGAAAATTACAAAATCTGAGATAGGAGTTCCTCTTCTAAATTCTAACTCCAAGTCTCCCTTCCGATCTCCCTAAACCTGTACCAGGCTTAGGTTTATATAGCAGTGGTGTGGCGGTGCATTAGGGTTAGTAAACCCTAATTTAACAATGCCACATGGCCGAATAATGATCCTTGGATGCCTCGGGGTGCATACACAGAGATTTGAGTGTGGGAGTGCATGCCCTAATCATTGGAAATCCCTAAAAAGTCCTCTATAGAATGATGGAAGTTGGAGTTCAGAGCTTCACCAGGTTGCAGTCGATTCCCAGACTTGTCGCGTGGTAGCTCTAGTCTTTGCGTGGTTGAGTTTAACATTAAAGCTTCAGACGTCGCGTGGTTGCAGCTTCTTGATGCTTTGAGCAGTCGCGAGGTAAACAGTTAAGCTCTCGCTGGGTTGGGCTTCGCGTAGTTGGATTGATAATTGTGAATAGCGCGGGAACTGCGCGAGGTTTCCACTTCACTTCGCGAGGCTAATTCTGGCTTTCGCGAGACTACTTTCTTTCTGAACAGAGCGAGAACTGCGCGAGAAGTTCACTTCTTAATGGATCTTCACGAGGATCCTCGCGAGGCATTGAGGCTTTTCTGAACTACGCGACAGGTTCTCTTAATATTTGCATCCCGCGGCTACTACGCGAGGCAGGATTTTGAAGCTTTCTCTCCTTAGCTGTTCTAAGTGAACCGCGCTAGGGTGAGAGGGGACTTCTTGAACTGTGCAGGAGCTGCGCGACCTTTAACTTCTAAACTTCGCGAGAGCGGTGCGACTCAAGGCTTCTGAAGCTCTTCTGTCACTCTACTGCACGAGAACTTGTCTGTGAAGTCTTGGGACTTTGCGAGGACTGCGCGAAGTGTATTTTTCTGAATCCTCTGGAGCTTTGTCAGCTGCGCGAGGCTCTTCTATGGTCTGGATTCATGGTTCATTCTTCTAAGGGACTTCTGGTGCCAAAACAGGCTCCTTAACAGGATTCATGGCCTTATTGCCCTGCTGTTTATTACCTACAGAAAATACTTAACAAACATTTATTAGATGGCTAAGGGTCTAATCAAAGGCTATGTTAAGGGGTAAAAAGTGGTACTTTTAAGGTCTTAACACACCCCCAAATCTAATCTTTGCTAGTCCCTTAGCAAAGCTACACTAAATCAACTATAGAATTTAAATACCACTTTCGTAGGGAGCACGGATACATTTAGCATATGTATCAAGCCTTTTAAACCCCTAGGTGATCCCTAGTGGAGGAGTGAAGTCTCCTGAGGGTTTTCAGCGAAGACACCCACAAACTTCTCAATGAAGCAGTTAACAAAAGTGAAATTTATCAGATGAGCAGTCAAGGAATAGAGTTAGTTCACCTTTGAATCATTAAAAATATAAGAAATGCAAACACATTGGCTGCACAGAAATTTAAACAGTATAAGCTTCTCATGAAAGCACAGTATTTCCAATCAGTTTACACCAAAGACACTACACATGTGTGTCAACATTGAGCTCATCACTGGATCAAAAATTAGGTTGTAGATCATGCTTAATGCATTCAATATCAGACCCAAAACTCTCCAGGGCATACTCTCATAAAGAACTGTTGAGGGTTTCATTTTCTCTCAAGCTCAAGAGCAGTTACATCCCCCAAATGGGTCTGTAAGCATGAGCATAGACATAGCTCTGAAGTTCTGGCATCATTGACAGATCCTCACCATAGATTGAACAACTCTCTGTCTCCACATGACAGCTCACTCAACTTTGGATCACAAGGGCTTTAACTGGGCTATAATGTGGCTTATGGAGTGGGGTTAAAAAGAATGGAAGGTTGAAAAGGGGTTCAAAATTGAGAAATCAGTAGGTGAAGGAGGTGATTCATGACTTCACCTTCTTTGATTCAGCTCCTTTCATCTTCTTTGAGGTTTTCAGATTTGAAGTGATCAGTTTCTCTTCTTGATTTTGATTTTTCCAATGAAAGTTCCCTCTTGACTCCTCTCTTACTCCTCTTCATTATTATTTTTGTTTCTTTTTTATGTATTTTTTCTTCTTTTTATTTTGTTTTTTCTTTTCTGAAATGCCACCATTTTCTCAGTTACCATACTGCCATACTTTGAGGTACTTCTTCTTTCTTCACCTGATGTTGACCATAGCTAGTCCATCTTCAACTCTTGTTCCTTTACCTTCTGAATTCTCAGAGTGAGGGTAAGGTTAAATCAGATACATAGGTTCAGGTGCAAGTGCTCAGGTGCATTTTTGAAGAAATTTAGGATTTAAGGCTCAAAGGGGGTATGGACAAGGGCAGTTGCTTAAGGTTGGTCTATTTAGGCTCAAACTGTCCAAGAGAAGGCCTTGATCCTTTCCTAAGTCTCATGAGTGCTGTCAGTTGTTTGAACTTGGAGTTGCCTAACTTCTAGTGAGCACAGTGACTCAGCCAGTCCTTAGAGCTAGAAAAAACTGCCTTAGTCACTCCTCAAAGAAAAAATTTTGTATAGGCCCCAAACCTCACTGGTTATGGTTTTCCTTTGAATTCTTAAGTATGTCCTTACCTTTTTCGCTCTCTAGTGATTCACTAAGTGCTGATACAAGTAAGTTTCCTTGGTGATCTCATCATGGAAATGTGAAGTTTTAAAAGTTTATACTGTCTAAAGTCTGGAAAAATTTTAAATTTCATTATTTTTCTGATTCTCCAGTGAACATGGTTCCATTTCCATATTACTCACATGATTATGTTGCACTTAGGTTAACTATTCCATTGGCAGGATCTGCCTGCCACACCCCCAAACCTATGAGGAGCAGTGTCCTCACTGGATCAAAGTCGGGTGTGCAGCAAATTTATTAATGGCAAGAGAAAAGGAAATAGCATGGAGCAAAACAGACACAAGACACAGAAGAAGAGCAATGACAAAAGAAGAAGATCTATTATATAAGAGAGAAATGTACAAAAGGAAAAATAAAAGGAGAAAAAGAAAATGCATAAACAACAAAAATCCTAGGTACAAGCTAATCGAAGCCTGAATCAAAACCGGTCCCAACCAATCTTCTTGGCATGCTCTTGAAGGAGAGCCTCTTCTTCTTTCTTCTTTCGTGCCCGCTCTTCCTTCCGTTGGGCATCAGTTTTGGGCAAGGTTGGTGCCCTGACCCTCATTTTTCGGGTCTTTGGTTCAGGGGGGGTCACTGAAGATTTGTCTTTGGTTTGCTTAGGTGATTTGTCTTTGGTTTGCTAAGGTGATTTGTCTTTGGTCAATATGCTTATAAGGGTCCTCCTTGCTGAGCCCATGGAAAGAGGGCAGCATCTGGATGATTGAAGTATTAATCTCATAATTCCCTTGAACATTAGGGAATTGAATTCTGAATGGAGAGTTATAGTCATCCGGAGCATTCAACTCCTTGAGAGTTCTGGGTTGTTCTTCACCCATGAATACTGTCTTAAATTCAGTTGCGGCCTCTACTGTGGTGTGCCTGTTCCTTCCCAGTCTTCTACCCCTTTCTAGCTCAGGGTTGAACGGCTCTAAAGTAGGACTAAGAGATCTCCTACCTAGCATGCAAACACACCACTAGCAGGGACAACTCCTTGCATGCACATTGCACTTGATTCAAAGAATTTTTTAACAAGAGTAGATGTGAATATGTGACCAATTTGTTTCACCATATTAATGATGAAAGAAAGAGAGACCAGAAGAAATACCTCAGCTTGATAAGTTTTGAAAAGTGGGGAAAAATTCTAGGCAATAAGAAGTTCAATGCTATGATTGCTCCACAAGAGCCACCACAAGAAGCTCCCTCAGCGACCAAAGTCCATTCCTGGAGGAAGGCTGACAAAGCGAGCTTGAATTTCCTATTGCTATGAGAAAATCGTTTAGGTTAGGTACCCATCACTCTATCAATAAGTATGCTTCCTACTAAAACATGTTAGATTCCAATCGTGGTTTTGTTAGCTCTTTGGATATCATTTTCATTATTTTTTGTTTTTAGTGCCTTGTCTCAGCTAAAGTGGAAGGAAGTCATGTTAAAAGAGATGAAAGCCCCGAAATAGAGAAGTTACATGCAGGCGGTCCTTGTGTGGGCCATGAGACTCAAAGGGAGAAAGAAAGAAAGAAAGAGAAAGAGAGGAGAGGTTCCACACAAGGGGTCCCCTGCGCGGGTCATAAGAGAAAGAGGGAGAAAGGAACTCACGTGGGGTCCACCGCGTGGGCCCTGAAATAATTCCATCGAAGTCCATTAAGGACTCCTAATCCCTTGTTAATTAGAGATATTCCTCTCTTCTATAAATAGACATTTAAGCCTTATTAATTTTCTAGCTCTTGAATTAGAAGTAAAAGAAGAAAAAATTCAACCCTTTTTCAGAATATAAGGATTCGTGCCAAGTGTTAACATGGTGTAAGCCAACTACTACACCCATTGAGCAGAATTATAGACTCGAGATGTAGTGAAGAAGCACCACTTAAGAATATTCGGATGTATCAAAAAATTGTTAGCAAGCTGATTTATATCACCATGACAAAGTCTAACATAGCGTGTATTGTTAGTGTTGTCAGCCAGTGCATGCAATCTCCTATAAATATTCATCTTAATGTTGTCTATAGAATATTAAGATATCTGAAGGGTAGCCTAGGATCGTGGTCACCTTGATGTGGAGATCTTCACCGATATTGACTGGGCTGGTTCACCTGATGATACGAGAACTACCACGGGTTACTACACGGTTTTAGGTGAAAACCTTGTTACTTGGAAGTATAAGAAGCAACATGTGGTTTGGAACTCTAAAGTTCAAGGAAAACATGAAGCCATGTCGTAGGGTACTAGGGAATGAATATGACTATGATGTTGGTGTGTCCAAAAGAAGTATTATTAAGTTGGCATGTGGGTGTGACTGGTTGTATTTATTTTTTCTTTATATGTAAGAGGGTGTGCTAGAGATGATTAGAATGTCATCATTAGTTAATTTGAATTTAAGGTTTAAGAAATTAGGATTTAGAAAATGGATTTGGGATTTGTAAAATTAGGAAATTAGGGTTTTCTAGTTTTGAAGATGGAGAGAGATAGAAAAAAAAAAAACCTTCAGATTGGGTGGAGCTTGCAGGAGTGGCGGTGCACGGGCCCAAGGTGGAGAGTCTGTCGGATTTTAGAGGCCGCACGTATTGTGTGAAAAGAGAGAGAGAGAGAGAGAGAGAGAGAGAGAGAGCATGGAGAGAGCAAGAGTGTTTGGGTTTATTAATTAAGTTAAACCAGGTTTGATTACTTGCAATCAAACTACTAATTTTTACAATAAAATCTTTGGTTGCAAATACCGAATCTTAAGTTGCCAATATAGGAACACTCTCTTTTATTTGGTATAATGGCTAGTGAGCAACATTTACGACTCTTCTCACCCAATTACCAGAGATTTTTCACGGATGAAAGCCATCAACTAATTTGAATAAGACGATGGACATTTATTTTGCTCTAATCTTCCTCATGATAGATCATAAGATCATGGCGTGGCACACGTCACTAAAAGTGAAGGTCAAGTCTATAAGATCATGGTGTGGCACACATCACTAAAAGTGAGGGTGAAGTCTTTTGCCCATGATTTAAGTCACTTTTGGGGGTGTGTGCCATGGGGAATCAACATCTGACCGTTTGATATGCGTGCCATGATCTAAAGATCTATCATGAAGACGATTAGAGCAAAAACAATTCTCCATTGTCTTAGTTAACACGATTGAATAAGAAAAACAATGCTTTATTACAACACACTATTCAATTTTTTCATTGTCATTTAGCCAAGGTTAGCAGCAGGTTATACTTACGGGCATGCTAGAAATTTCAAATTGAGCTGAGGAACAACCACAGGAAGCATGGCCAATTGACATCTGAGAAATTGCAAGGAGTGTTCCAAAAGGATCTGTAATAGGCATTGGTCATATTGTTCAGATTGGCAGCACTTCTACAAAAAGAATAAGACAATGAATCAGTACAAATTACAAAAAATAAATAATAAAATTGAACCCTTGTGACAGCCTGGATTTCGGCACCTCGAAACCCGTGCCATCAGCACGATCCTCCAGACCGTGCCCCAAAACTATGCACGGAACATTGGTATAACAAGCAATTATAAAGAGATAAAGCAATTAATTTCATAAAGCAAAAAAAGTAACATGCCCATCTGGCACAAACAAAAGACAGTTCTACTTTCATTCCACTGCATGAAATAGAGAACTGATCCGAACCATCGGTGATAAACATATCACCCCAGATGGTTCGCCAAAAGAAATAATCAATTTAATTACATTGTTCATCAAAATCAAGGCTTGACATACCAAGCCGTACTATCTGCTCTCAAAAACTACTCTCTGTCAAAGTACACAGCAGAGTCTCCTAGAAGAAGTCCTCAGGAGGAGGCTCCAACTCGTCTCCAGGTACGTAATCTGAATCACCCGGATCTACGTCTCCTGAAGCCTCCGCTGCTGCTAAAAAAGGACCTGCGATGTATAGTCTAAAAGGTGAGCTACATCCTAGCTCAATAGGGAACAAACACAATGAACATATAAATTAAAACTCACATATAGTCCATGATATTCTAAGCATGATGAGTCTGTGCATTCGCTAGAAAAATAGTTTAAAAGCTAATGATTTGCATTCAAGTTTACTGGTACTTTGCATGTCTTACTTTACTGTTGATTTATCATGAATGACACTGAACAGGCCTAAAGCAAAACTTAAATCTTTAACTTAATTAATCCCCGAGCAATATAGCATCGAGCCCCGATGAGATACCCTTCATCGTCGTCTAAATAGACAGTTGTTAAAATGTATTCCCTGAGAATACGACCCAAGCCCCTTTCTCACTAGGCGGCGGGATTAAATCTCACTTAACATCCCTGGGATGTGCTTACTGTGTACGGATAGACCTCCGCACTGGTGTACGGATTGGCCGCTGTACCGGTCACGGATATCCTGCCGCGTCAGTCGTGGGTCCACGTCGGTGGGGTATCCTAAACAAACTTCAAATAATAAAAATAATATGTGCTTTACATATAGTTATTCAACAATAATTATTCAATCAGATATACATCCCTGGGATGTATAACTTACTCGCATCCACTGATGCCTTTATTACTTTCTCATCCCCTGGGGATGTCTCATTCTCATTAGATTACTTGATCTTAGTTACTCGCATTACACAGATGCCTTTATCACATTCTTGGTGTTACACTCACACACCCATTTTTACAAAGCTTTTCATAATTAAGACATTTTCAATTCTGATAAATATATCACTACATACATGCTCTTGCAATTAAAGTATATGTTCAAGGTGTTCCCTACCTCAATTCTCTGAATGTCCAAGCATCAAGGTCCCACGCGGCTCCTTGTGCTCGCTTTCACATGTACCACCTATGGTACATCATAACACATGCAATTCATCACTAAAGATGTAATGAAGAAGGTCTTAGACCCTCCATGAATCTCAAAGTAAAACTATAAAGTCAAGTAAAATTGCCAAAGTCGATTAATCGATTCCCAAAATCGATTAATCGAAACACAATTCGATTAATCGATTCCCAAAATTGATTAATCGAAGTCCAAATCGATTAATCGATTCCCAAAATTGATTAATCGAGATTCAAATTCGATTAATCGATCCCAAATCGATTAGTCGAAATCTCCAACATAGTAAGGTCGATTCTCAAATCGAGTGGTCGAAAGTTTGAAATCGATTAGTCGATCCCAAATCGATTAATCGAAATCCAAAGTCGATTAATCGATTTCTCAACTCGATTAGTCGATTTTCCCAGGTCATATTTCTCCAGCCACTAGAGGTACCCAGTCGATTAGTCGATTCCTAAATCGATTAATTGACCTTCCAAATCGATTAATCGAAATCCAATTCGATTAATCGAAATCGGGCATCCATGACTTTTCAACTTCTGGGCCAAAATCGATTAATCGAATTCCAATTTCGATTAATCGATTTGGCCAGATTCAGTCCCCTTTCGGGTTGTTCCTACAAATCTCTTCCCCTTCTTTTTTAAGCCTTTAATCTACTATTTTAAGCACATTTACTGAATTTAATCACCTACAATCTATGTAATACTTCAATTAGAACTCACCTTCGATCAAATCTTAAATTGATCAATATCTAGGTTGAAATGGCTAGGGCTCCAGCTTTTCATTTCAACAATCCTAACGCGTTGAATCCGGCAATCAATGCTAACTCCTCCTCTTGATTTGCATTAACCTCTAGCCTCCATAACTCCTCTTTACTCCTCTCTCTCTCTTCTTAACTCTCTCCTCAACAACCAAAGCAAAAAGAATTTTAGGGTTATTAACCCTTATATCCTCTCTCTTGCTTGTGTATTAAACACATATGCCAGAGATAGGTGTATGTGACCACTAATTCACACTATACACTACTCTTAAGTCGTATTGACCTCACATTAGTTTATCACTTTATGAGTTCATTGTTTGACCATCACTTGGTCAACCCTATGACTAATCGGGCACGGATCCTGAGGTCAAAGTTAAATGCTCAATTTTTCGGGATATTACAACCCTCATCAAGATATTAAATAAAGAAACATCCTATCTTGAGCACATGAAGTAGATCATGTACAATATAATCGATGGCTCTACCTAAAAACAACAAGCAAAAACATCGAAGTTTTGCTACTATATGATATATAATAAAATAATTTTAAAAAAGAATCATGGAGGGCATCATCATACTATGATAAGATACACCCATGGAGTGAGTGTTTCACTTGTTTTCTTTTGGGTAATTCTCAGTGTTACCTAGATATGTGGCAATGGTGCCAAGTGTCATAGATGTTCGGCACCCCCATTTTTAAAGATTCCAACATGGCGGCACAACCTTCAAAAAATTGAAAGAAAAATAGGATGTATGTAAAAAAAAAGTTCAAGGAAAATCTTAGAGAGTCAATGGAGATATGTCATGAAAAGATACATAATGTATGTCATAAACCTAACTAAAAGTATATTATATTATTCAAATCATTTTCAAGGATCCAAGCTTTTTATGTCATAAGTTATTAAACTTTACACATTTTAAAAAATAAAATGATAGTTAATTTTACCGTATCAAAAGGAGGAGCATTTTGATGGTATTTTCATACATGGCTAAACATATCGTGTTGTGTTAAGGATTGTCCGACTACCTAAATAACATTATTGATTCTCAGTGGCCTCAGTTTCTCACTAGCACCTGAGTTTCTTGTACTGGATTTTTTCTTATCTGAGTGAAAATGCATCCTTTAATTTTTCATACAGTAAAATATGTTCACTGATTTACAATACAAGTTGGTATCCAAGAATCATATTTCGTTTCCCAAATTTGAAGGAAATAATGCAAAAATCATCTTACAATGATATGTTTCTGGTCGTTTCTACGAGTGGTGATGGTGTAAAATATTTCTCATGAGTCATAATAAATATTTTACACCATATTGTATGTATAAATAAATTTAGGAATTCACAATGCATAGAGTTCATTTTACTTTATTCTTAAGATTTCATGCTTTTATATTGCAATACATTCTCCTATCATTATCTCAAATTATAACGAAAAAACTACTAATACTCCCTTCTAGATCAAATGTAAATTAGGACAACAAATGGAACATACGATTGCTCAAAGCTACTTTGGCCAAATACATTCGAAATGCTGTCAGCGCCACTTGAAATTGCTGAAATGCCATAAAAAAATAGCACAACGAAAAATAAATATTTCAAGATTAGAATGCTGAAAAAAGACTGAAATGCAATATAAATTTGGCATACCTAGTTGTGTCTGATTAAAGTTGAAAATGCTAGAGGCATCTGATGTTTGAAGAGGTGCAGTGAGTTGAGTAGTGACAGGTGGAGACTGTAGATCAAAAAGTGGGTAATCAAACGTTGTGATTATCAAATTATAACCAAAACAAGCAACTAAAAAATTACATACACAAAACGCCTACTGCAAGCTTCGGTTAATATGCGAACGGAAAACGCCTACGGGAGTTGACGGCACGGGTCTAGTTGATGAATTTATGATTTCTTCAGGTGCTAATTTGAATGCCAACTCAGCATTTTCGTTTGCATATTAACGGGATTTGATGGTAGGAGTTTAGTTGATGAACTTACGAAATCTTCGGGTGCACGTTAAAGGAGCAATAGTTTAGGTGTGTGTTAGAGATATTGTGGTCAAAGTTCAGGGGTGTTTTTGAAATTTTTCCTTCATTTAATTTAAAATATCATTTCAGTTGCCATTGAGTGCACTTTCTTCATTTATTAAGTATTGCATAGAAAACTAGAAGAAAACTTTCAACTGCATCAATGAATAAACAATTTCTTGCCTGAAAGAACACTTATTCAATGAGTTATTAAATTAAATAATTCCAACTCACATCTTCGCATAAAGAATATGTTGCATCATACTATGATCCGCACTAATAAATATATACTGTGAAGTATAATGGCAGATCAGACCTACAAGTTTCTAGAGTGAATTTGCAATTTCTCCACATTCAGACAATTCCTATTAACTTACCATCATTGGTTGTAGATCTCATAAACTTCATAGCAGATTTTTGCATTCCCTGTGATCTCCATAGGCTATGTTCTCCAAACAAATCTTGATGTCTGTTGTTTCTTGTTTGATATTTCAAGGGAGGGAAATCCTTTCATGGTAGTGTGACTTCCGCTTACAGCTCTCCAGATCCTAGAAATCAGTCAAAGTGAACACTTGGCCCTTTAAGTATGAAGAGAATAACTTGTTCGCACTCTATAATCTAGAATTCTAGATTACACTAGCGTCAGTTCCATATACTACTAGCTCAATGACTATAATCTAGAATCTAACCAAGAACCAAGTAATTCCCAAACAGATTTTTATATACTTCCCTTCATAGAAACTGAACACATTTGGAATATTTAATTTCATGGCCTGATTTTGGCTTTGTTTTGAATTTTTCCATAGTTATTTCAGGTTTCAAATTGGTTCATACAGATCATAGTCACTAAACAATCTTGGTGTTAGCCAATACTCTAATGTCAGTACTAAAAGTCATCTCCTTTTTTTTCTATTTATTTGAGGAATTTATGATTGGATGTATGCTGAGATTTCTATTGGTTATCAATTGGTTATAGGGTATTATTTAATGCTTTCGCATCACACAATGCAGGCTGGTTTAAAGGAAGATGGTGCTCTTAATCGGAAGGAAGATACAAGGAATCTGCAGGCTCCATGGAGACAGATGATAGAAAAGTCTTGGATTGCAAAGTGAGACGAGTTTAATGCAGTAGGAGTCATTCATGTGTTTGCTACCTTTTTTGTTTCCTTACATCTAGTAAAATAAGCTGGAATGGTGAATGCATATATATATATATATATATATATATATATATATATATATATATATATATATATATATATAGGGACGATGGATTCGAATCCGCTGCTAATGCTAGGTCATGTATGAGTCTCTGTCTTTTCAAACTAATAAAAGTATTTTTATTTTTCTGAATTAAAGGGAATGCACAAACCTTCGATTTCTTAATGCCACAATAATTCACCCTCATTGTATATCCAATAGTTGTTTGGCCATGACTCGAGAAAATATTTATGAGGCTTGGCATCAAATAATGTCCCATTGTACTTTGAACCATGCTTCGTACATTATCTAGGATCCCGCTTACCTCAATTTGGAAAGGAGTTGCTACGGTATCATGTCTTCGACAAATTCATATTATAAAATTAGCCAATTTTTAAGATGTAAAAACAACCAACAAGTTGTAACTTAATAGAATACCTTTTGTCGGGTCACCTCCCAAAGTGGGCCCAAAGCAGGATGTAAAAGTATAATAAAGGGCGGCCCAGAATGAATATATTGTTGCTCTCTTCAATCTAGCAGACATAGAGGAGACAAAAGTAAAAAAGTTAACACATCTTTGTAAAAATGGATTCAATTAATAATTTATACTTCGTTATCTTAGAAAAAAAAAATAACGCAATGACTAACTTTATATAATATAGTAATGTTGACTATCACTAAAGTAGTCAATCATCTCATGCATCAACAGCTAGGAGAAACCCTATATGAAAGCAAAACTAGCAATTATTACAAAGTACAAGTTTTAGTCCATGACTGGAGAAGAAGAATGGGGGCCAAGATTCTAGACACAAGATTTAAAATGCGTACTGATTGTTCAGGGACTAGACGTATGGTTTATGAAGCAAACTAGTTATATATAGACATTCAGTAAATATCAGTCTATTCATTCAAAACAAAATGAGTGAAACAGGGATAACAAAAAGAAAATATCAGTCTATTCATTCATATAAACATAAAAACATATACATATTGACTCTGAAATACGAGGAATAAAAAAATTACAGAAATCTATCCCCAATTAAAACTATAAACTCAAACTCAAAACTACAAGATAGATGGTGACTTAGACTCACCACCTCTAGACCTAAAGTTGTATTGACTACCCTCATCCGAGGTGTCTCCATCACTACTGCTACTAGTCTTTATATAGACATTCAGTGTTTGTTTTTCTCTTTCCATAGCTCTAGTGGCAGTTTTTCTTATAGCTAGCTTTCTCCCTCTCTCAATCTGAACTCCCTTCTATTTAGGTGGAGTTTTATTGGTAGTGATTTTAGGTTGTGGAGTTGCCTTCTTGATAACAGTGGGAAGGGACTTGTATAATAGCAGGATGGATAGTGGCAGTAGGTGGTGCAGTTGGCATTGGGGAGGGTTGTTGAGGTGTAGGAGCAGGTTGAGGTGTAGATGTAAGTTGTTGGGGAGTGGATGGCTGAGGAGGGGAGTGTTGGGTAATAATATCCAACAATCTCGATCTTTCAATGTTTCATTTCTCATGAGCATTAAGATAGAAGGGCTGCTCACTATCTCAGAAATCAACCACTTCTAGCAACTTCTCAACTACTCAAGTATGGCCCATTTTAAAATTAGAGCTTAAAAGTTGTTATTGCCTTAACCATGATTATTCCAAAGTATGGACCATTTCATCATGATAAACCATGAATCATGGTCATCCTGTTATTCAAGCTTTAAACATGATTGTTCAACCCCTTCAAACTTGATTATCCCAAAGTTTCTTTAATAAGATCAGGTCTATGCCTGCCAAAACTTAGAACATGTCAACTTCACAGCCCTAGTATGCCAACTTGATCTCAAGAAGAATTCATCCCATTATATCAATTTGACCCTCGCCTCCACATCTTTCAGAGAGAAACAACTTCCACAAAAACCATAGATTTATGTTTCTTCTTAGTGCCAAACCTGTACAGAAAATATTTACAAAGCACATAGTTCTGTTTTCAAAAAAAATCTTGAGACTGAACCTTTTATGTAGAAGCACCCACAGAGAGAATCTCTGGGAATTTAGAGTATTAGTGAAAAGTCTCACATCACGTAAATAGTTGTCCTGACCCTGGGAGATAAGTAACGGCCCCACTCTTACATGCAAGATGAGTTTTGAGTTGGTACGGCGACCCATGCGATGGGTCGGCCCATACCAAAAACAAAACTTTGAAGGGAAAGGGCTACTGGTGGGATCAGGGACGGCTGGTGGGACCATGTGGAGCCACCCAAAGAGGACAAAATCTTGGCACGTGACGTTGGGGCATTACAAAATGGTATCAGAGCCGAGAACGGCTATATTACAAGATGGGGAGAATGAAAAGTCCCACATCGTGTAAATAGTGGTCCTGACCTTGGGACATAAGTAACAACCCTACTCTCACATGCAAGACGCGTTTTAGGTGGGTATGACGGCCCATGCATCGGGGTCAGCCCATACCAAAAACAAAACCTTGAAGGGAAAGGGCTACTGGTGGGACCTGGGACGGCTGGTGGGACCATGTGGAGCCTCCCAAAGAAGACAATATCTTGGCACGTGGCGTCGGGGCGTTACAGTTAGTCTTTGCAATTTTAGATGATCCTGAAATCATGGTTTCCTATATAAGGTCATTATAAGCATTGTAAAGAACTAGTTGATTATTATTGCATGAAAAGTGCATTGCATTTTAGAGCTTGAGATGAGCTTTGTTGATGAGTGATTCTTCTTCCCCATGATGGGTTTGGTGTGAGGTCGAGGGTAAAATGCCCACAATTTTCTAATCCTTTTCTAATTCTATTTCTCTGTTTTCCTACCGACCCCATGAACCTACTTCAGCCAATTTCTACTTGATCATTCGGAAAATCTAAACCCTAAAATTCATCTCAGCCATTAAATCACTTGATTCAACAAACCCTTGTGAGATCTAGTGATTCCACATTTGATTGAAGAATGAATACCCTAATCTGCAACCAGCTAGAGTTTTATTTCTAGGATCTTTCCTACTGCAGAACTAACAGGACTCACACATCGGATTGGACTCTAGCCGGATCTCGCGCTATCTACTAATCAGAAATCTAGGAACCCTAAGGTATCATGATAATTTTTGTGATTATGTTTAAATTAATCTATTTAATTTTGGCAACTCGTTACCACATCATCATTCACGAGTTTTAGGGTCGTTGTCCCGCGTCAATTTTGGTATCAAAGCCTAGGGTCTATGTTAGGGCACATTTGCATGTCATTTCAATTTTATTGTATTTATTTCATTTGTGCTCATTAGTGTGTGCATCTAGTGTTTGACAAAAGTCCTCATTCATTGTTGGTTCATAGTTTCATGTCATATTAAAACCCGTATTAGATAGTTGGGGTCATCATGGACACGAGTGAGGTTGTCGATGCCCTTAGGGACATCTAAGCTGAATTGTGTGCAATCAATGATAGGATGGCTGCCATGGAGAAAGCCTAAATGACCCTTGAGGCTAATAATGGTAGGCTGCTTGACCAAGTCAATCGGTTAGAAGGGATTGATGAGCATTATGATCAACGCCATAAGCGTGATGGTCCACGCTTTAAAAGCGGTGGTCACCAGGATGATCAAAGTTGAAACCGTAGGGATGTGGCTCATGGTGGAGATGACTAAGATCTGGATGGAAAACTCCTCAAGAATGTTATAGTTGAGATTTCAACCTTCGATGGGAGATTGGACCCTAAAGTCTTCCTCGATTGGATCTCTGATATAGACCATCATTTTGAATGGTATAACATGAATGCCGAGCGTTGTGTTAGGCTCGCTGTTGCTCTTCTAAGTGTGCATGATTTATTTGTGTTTTCAAAACAGATTTGCAACTGATGAATTATACTGAATTTGGGAAACTAAATAGAATAAAGAAATATCAGCACAGAGAGAAGTTAATTAGCCTGCAAGATCAGGATCAATTGTAGCAAGTTTAAAATGTAAGTGAGTAAAAGATCGTCCACAGGGAATTGATTTAAAATGTAAGATAAACCTCTAGATCTGAGCTACCAGATCTGACCTCTGATCCTATCTACAAAGCACATAAGATGGGAGGTTGAATTTGTCACATTAACTAAATGAGAAAAGTAAAAATTAAACTAAATGATCCAGATCCGAGTTGGGGAGATTTGATGTAAATTAATAAGAATGGAGAAATAATATCTAACTTCGACTTAGTACTTGATTGTAGAATGAGAATAAATGTAAAACACATGAGATATTATCCAATCTTCATCTGGCTACCAGCACAGATGCAAGAGAAAGTAATCCTACTCAAGGATTGGAATTGAGTTGAACTTATGGCTATGGTCTGTCCACTTCAATGGACACAGATCATCCAATAGTCTTCACTCCGAATCCTTGATTAAGAATAAAAAACACCACTACAAATGCTGTGAGAAATCATGTTACAAACGTAGATTCTCACAGGGACCATGAATTAAGGGAAATTGCTTTAAAAATAGTAAATCTAAAGGAATTTAATGAATAAGAAGATCACAGGGAACCCTTAACATGAATCCGATTGAGAACGTACTGTTCACAGCAACCTTTTCAAATTCACCATTACAATTCTGATGCGACTTAAATGACTCTCGGTTTGTAGTCTTGAATACAATTTTCACATGAATTATAGAAATATCTCACAGTTCTCAATTACAAATAAAAGTTAGGCTATTACAAAAGTTTTAGACAAGCTATCTGAAATGGAAATGGGGCAATAGAAATGAAACTCAAAATCTGGATACCCAAATTGGGCAAATGGTTCGTCTATTTATAGTTTTCCCCAAGTCTAGCTCAGATGTGTATCAACCAATCATAATTGGTTAGATCTGTATCAACCAATAGAAGTTGGGTACAAGGATCCAGATCTGTTTTGGCCAATCAGAATTGCTTGATCTGGTTCAGCCAATCAGGTGACAGAAGCATCAATTCTGTTATGTAATTTAAAAATCTGTTTGAGCTTCTAGAAGTTCTCGCCAAGTAATTTCATCTTTGGGTGTTCACATGAGGTGGAATATGCCTTTGGTTCGTGGTCAGAATCTTTCGAAATATTCTTGGGTTTTTAAATGCATTGGGGCACGTGCAGAGATTACTGAATTGCCCTTGTAGATGCTGGGAATCTTCAGGATATCATTTCGCAAAGTTTGGAGAACTTTTCGCAAAGTACTGTGATTTCTGAAGCTCTTTTCGCACAGTTCTGGTGCTATTCGTAAGGAGTTTTCTTCTTTTCGAATAGGTCAGGAATTCTTTCGAAAAGTTCACGTGCTCTTTGAAAACTAAGCCTGGAGCTTTTAGTTCTTTTCGCAAAGTTCAGGTTCTTTTCAAAAAGTTCATGTTCTTTTCGAAAAGTTCAGGTTCTTTTCGAAAAGCATTCTGTTCTGCAATCTTATGTTCGAATAGCTCCAAACCTCTTTCCAGGTTGAAACCAGGCCTTTTTCCTCTTTAGTTTAGGCATTTTGACTGCCAGTGAGGTTGTTCCTTCTCCTTCTTTCCCTAGATTAGCATGAGTCATCATCTTTTTGGCACTTTTAAGCTGCTTTCAGGGTCAAGCCTGCCTTCATTGTTAGCTGTAGAACAAACGCTAAAAACACTTATTTAGTACTCTCAAAGGTCTATCAAGACTCAGGTTAAGGGCTGGAAATTGGTATTTTCCAGTTCTCAACACACCCCCCAACCTAAGCTTTGCCAGTCCCTGAGCAAAGTCAAAATTTAAAAACAGAATGAAAAAGCCATTTTTGTAGGGAGCACAGTTGCATTTAGCATATGCAACAAGCCTTTTAAACCCCTAGGTGATCCCTAGTGGAGGAGTGAAGTCTCCTGAGGGTTTTCAGTGAAGGTACCCACAAACTTCTCCAACAAATCAGTTAATATCAATGCAGCTCTGTTAAAGCAGACTTTCATCCAGTCAGATTATTCACACCTGCATCAGTCAAGCTGTAAGAAGATCCTCAAGAAAACATCAGTTCAAAACTAAAATTCTGCTGTAATTCCTTTTACCTTTCACTCAGTTTGTGTCAAAAAAGTTTTTATAAGAAAAGTAAATGAAGAGCTTGCCTTCTTATTTGAAAATTCAGTTTTGATGTTACCCCAATAAGTTGATTTCAAACCCAACTCTCACCAGGGTTTTCACTCAACATGCAAGTAGGAGGGTTGTACTATTTCACATGACTCAAACGATTCTGACCCTCAAATAGGACTGTAAGCAGGAGCATAGGCATTGCTTTTTAGTTCTGAATTCACTGCTCTTTTCACCATAGATTATACAAATCCTTATCTCCATGTGATAGCTCAATCCATCATTGATCAGTAAGGACTTTAACTTGGGTTGTAATGTGGCTTATGGGTGAAATTTATCAAGAATAAAAGGGTGGAATGGAGTTTAAAATTAGGAAGTCAGTCAAGGTAAGGAGGTGGTATGGACACCTTCTTTATTTCAGCACAATTTCATCTTCTTCTTTGAATTTTCGGAGCCAAAGTGGCCATCTTTTTCAAACTTTCAATGAAATGACTTCTCTTTTTTTTTTTTTTTTTTTTTCAAAATGACATTGACTGGAATGTCACACTTCTTCTGCTGATACATCATTGCCTTCAACTATTTTTCTTTTTCTATCACCAACTGTTACCCAACTCTCCTTTCTACATCTTCCTTTCCTTTACCTTCTGAATTTTTAGAGTGAGGATTAGGGTAAATGAGGTTGATGAGGTTTCAAAGAAATCTTGGATTTATAAAGCTCAACTGGTGTGTATCAAGGGCAGTTTTAAAAGGTGGGGATTTTTGAAGTTCAAACTGTCCAAACGGAGGCCTTACATCATGTCTTTAATATCATGATTGCTGTCAAATTATTTCAATTTGGATATGTGTAACTTCTAGTGATAGTAAGCAGGTTCAAACAGTCCGTAGAGCAGAAAAAAATTGCCAATTCATACCTCCAAAGAATACATTTCAGGCCCAAATCTCACTGGGTGTGGTTTTCTATCAAAATCCTGAGATATATCATCACTGTTTTCTCTCTTTTTAGGTTTACTAAACATTGTTCTTCTTTTGGAAATTTTCTGACATTCACTTCATGAAAGTATTAGAATTACACTAGGAAATTAATTTTAAAAAGTTTTAACTTCCTCATTTTTCAAAACAACAGGTGTGAAATTACTTCATCTTCAAAAATTCTGCTAATCATAAGCTGCATTGATGTTAACAAAACTATTGGCAATTCTGCCACACCCCCAAACCTGTGATAAGCAGTGTCCTCACTAGTCCAGGAGTGCATCAGCAACGGAAAGAACAAAAAACAAAAATCATATTGATAGAGAATAGAGAAAAGAAATGCACAGTAATTACAAATTAACAAAAGTTAACAGAAAACAGGAATTACATACTATAGACCCAACAAAACAAACATGTACAATGTATTCTAATACCTGGGGTCAAAATCTATATCATAAGTTGGTTCAATCGGAATCACCGTTAAGAGTCGAGAACTTGAGTCAGTATTGGAGTCTGAACTCGATTTAGCCTTCTCCTGGATTGTGGCTTGCAGCTCGGTGTATTCCTCAGATTTGATCTTTTTGGTGAGGCCAATATATTTTTCAAGTCTAGTAGCCCTCAATTTTTCTTGTTCAAGATGTGCTTGCAACATGGTAACCTTGTGCTGTTCACTCCTAACCATCTGAAAGGTTTGTCCCAACAGGTCCTGCATCTTCTCTCTCTCAAATTTCATAAACAGCTCCAGTTTCCGAATCTGGTCTTCATAAGGGGTTTTGATGTAAGTGTGGAAATCGGCAATCCCCTTAAGGACATCGTGAAAGATGTAAGGGTTATCTTCCATAGCCCTTTTAAGAGTGGAAAAACGTGGGATGGGAATGGAGTGGTAGGGGACCATATGTATTCCAACAGTGGGGGAAGGGGAAGATGAATCTACAAGCACTACCTCAGGGTCTGTTTGGGTGGCTTGATCAAAGACATTAAGGATGGGTGTAGGTGAATCCAAAAGTATTGCCTCATGTTCGAATTGGGTAGCATGGTCAGCCATAGTGAGGATGGGTGGATCTAAAACTATTACCTCCGGATCTATTTGGGTTGCTTGGTCAGAAACAGAAGGTACAGTGGCTAAAGTGGTTACTTGGGATGTGGAGGGTAAGGTTTGGAGAAGGGAATTTGTCATAGACTGATTGTCTGTGTTGATCTGTAGTTGGGCTTGGATGGATTGGAGAAAGGTAAAGAGTTGGCTAATTGTGTCAGGTGTGGGTGTGGTATGCACAGTAGGGGCTAGTAACATTGATGTAGATGGTTGAGGGGCAATGGGTGAAATGGCTGTAAAGGGGGAAGTAGCCAAATGGGTGAAATGAGGAGGATCAGGTATGGGTACAGATTCAAGCCCAATATTCTCCCAGATAGATCCCATCAATGATGAATAGGCCTTTGTTGTGAATATCTCAGGTTCAGCGGTATGAGTGATTTCAGGTGTATGAGTTGAATGAGCAGGTGAACCTAAGAAGCTTTGGAGAAGGGGAGTGCTAGGAGAGTGTTCAACAAAATTTGTGGCCATATCTTGGACATTGTTAGGTGAAATTGGTGGTGTAAGTATGGCTGGAGTGTTTGGTGTAGAGGGAGAGTCTGCAATTGGGATTATGGTGCTTCTGAGTGATGGAACTGCTAGAATGGGTGAAGGAATAGGAGCTGTGCTAGGTGAAGTGGGTAAGATGATGGCCTCTTCAACAATGGGTGCAGTTGAAGAGCGAATGACAAATTTGTTCAATGTCACCAAGTGAAATATTTAAAGAGCTAGTCACCTGTGGTCCAGTATAGCAGTGTTCAATGGCCAGGGCTGGTGCACAGAGTTCTTGGGCTGGCTCAACCTCTTCCCTCATTCTATTCAACATGGTTTGGCTTGTAGTCTAAGCCCTCTTCCAAAAAGTGTGAGGAGAGACAATCTCAAAAGGCTCTTGCTCATCAATGTCAAATTTGGCTCTTAGTAGGGCTGTGATCAGCCTATCAAATGGTATTCCAGCTATTTTCTGCTCCTTCTTCATCTTGACACTGATGTCAGCCATTGCTTCAAAAATTAGCATCGGGCATTGAAGAATTGCCCCTTAGAGAAATGAAAGAGGACCTCCAAAATGGGTGTTCTTCTTTCCTGGTTGTGCCCAGTGACATAAAAACATCCCCTCAAAATGGAATCCATCAGCAAAAATTGAGGTGCTAAGTCTCTCCTCATGATGGACTGCCCAGTTCCAACTATGCCTTGGGTTAGATGTGCAGCCATTTCTCTAAAAGAAGCTCTCTCTGGTGCAGCCAAAGGACCAGTCGGATCATGTTGAAATGGTATTCCCAAGGCATTTCTAATGTCTTCATAAGTGACTGTTAAATCGCAATCATCAATGAAAATTACAAGAGTAGGGACATCAGCATCGTTCTTTGTCACTTTTACCATATTTTGGTACCATAATCTCACCATTCGTGGATATATTTTCTCTAGAAGAGGGGTTAGGATATTGCTCAGTGAAGCATCCCTGATGTAGTTCAAGGATAGCTTACATTCAGGTTTGTTCAAGAAAAAGGTTTCATCAACAATAAGCTCTGGGATCAGCTTCTGAGCTTCAATGAAAGGGTTTGGCAGTACCAAATGCATAGGAAGAGGAGGGAGCTCAGGCTCAGGACTAGGGTCAGCTGCTGGGATGGGTTCCTCATGTCTAACCTTCTTCCCTTTCTCAATTTTATCAGTTTTATCCATTGACAGTTTCCTCTTGGCTGAGGTTTTGGCTTTTCCTTTTGTGGGGGTTTGCTAATTTTCTTAGCAGAAGACTTAGGAAACATTGCAGCCAGCAATTTTTCAGCTTTCCCCATTTTAAAACTTAGTTTGAATCTCACACAATATATGCTAATACAGAAATGAACTTTGCATCACACAAACAGAGGATATGCAAAGAAAAATACCGAAATCTAGGGTTTTGCTTGAAATCTTTGATCGCTTGATTAAATCCACCAGAATCAGAAGCAAAAAGTCCCTCTCTTCAAGCTTAATCAGTGGAACAAATATGAAGGAAATTGGATCTGAACTCTAAAAGCACGCAGGGATGGAAAGAAAATGGGTTTTCTGCGAAACAGGACACTTTGGGAAGGCTTTCGAATATGAAACCCTTGCTTCGAAAGGGTTTAAATATGCTCAAAACGATTTTTGCAAAGCATCTTTGAAGTTTTCAAAAAGTTCAAAACAGTCCTTTTTACAAAGGAGAATGGCATCAGTACCATTCGAAAAGCACATGCCTTCAGAAATAACTTTTCGAAAAGCTAAAGGCTTCAGAACCAATTATTCGAAAAGCTAATCATTCTTTTCGAGCAGTTAGTTACAGGTCCAGATCCTTTTCAAAAAGAAAATTAAACTTTTCGAAATGTATTTTTTTCTTTGCGAATTAATTTTTCACATATTGTAAACTTCTCGAATTGAGTGTAAAACATGACTAAAAATAGAGAGAACTAAACTATGCAAAAACTACAAAACAAACACAAGTAAATTACATATGATACAATTGTTTATCATCAGATTTGTGGAGACTCTTGATGATAGATGGTCAGCACAGGCTCCAGGGTATTTTCAATGCATGGTTTGAGCCTCTGACCATTTACTTTCAAGGTTCTCCCATCACTTGGGTCCATAAAATCAACAGCCCCAGAAGGAGATGCTTGAATGACAGTATATGGCCCTTCCCACCTGGATCTCAGCTTTCTAGAAAAAAACTTAAGTTTTGAGTTGAATAGCCATACCTTAGAGCCAGCTATGAACTCTCTTCTCAGCAGATTTTTGTCATAG
This sequence comes from Chloranthus sessilifolius, assembly GCA_021018995.1. NCBI lineage: Eukaryota > Viridiplantae > Streptophyta > Magnoliopsida > Chloranthales > Chloranthaceae > Chloranthus > Chloranthus sessilifolius. The sequence goes on along the minus strand of CM037597.1, from coordinate 35,829,896 downwards.
AAAACCTTACCTTTTTCTTTGTAAGATCTTGTATTGGTGTATGCATCCATTCTCAGCTCCTCCAACTCAGCAAGCTGTAGTTTCCTGTGATTACCTACAGTAGTAAGATCCATGTTCAAGGTTTTAATAGCCCAAAAGGCCTTATATTCTAACTCCATTGGTAAATGGCATGCTTTGCCATAGGCCAATCTGAATGGGGACATGCCACTTGGGGTTTTATTGGCTGTCCTATATGCCCACAATGCATCATTCAGCTTAAAGGACCAATCCTTTCTGTCCTTCTTCACAATCTTTTCCAGTATATGTTTGATTTCTCTATTGGAAATCTCCACTTGTCCACTGGTCTGTGGATGATATGGAGTAGCTACTCTATGAGTCACAAAGTACTTTTTCAATAAAGTTTCAAAATGCTTATTACAAAAATGGCTCCCCCCATCACTGATAATAGCTCTGGGGGAACCAAACTTGAAAAAAATGTTATCCCTTAAAAATTTCAGGACAACTCTATGGTCATTGGTTTTAGTGGTTGTGGCTTCAACCCATTTGGATACATAATCCATAGCTGCTAAGATGAAATTAAAACCATTTGAAGGAGGAAAGGGTCCCATGAAATCTATCCCCCAAATATCAAACAATTCCACTACCAAAATGGGCTGTAAAGGCATTGAGTTTCTCTTGGAAATGCTGCCCAATCTCTGGCAATTTTGACAAGACTTACAGTGCTGCAGTGCATCTTTGAAAAGTGTAGGCCAATAAAATCCACACTGTAAAACCTTTGCAGCAGTTTTGTTTCCACTAAAATGACCTCCATAGGCCTATTCATGACACATGGAAAGTATGCTATGAAAGTCTTCTTCAGGGACACATCTTCTAATTATTTGGTCTGCACAAATCTTAAACAGATAAGGATCCTCCCAAATAAAATGTTTAATCTTTGAGAAGAAAAGATCTTTATCCATTTTATTCCAGTGTTAAGGGGTTCTTCCAGTAGCCAAAAAGTTGGCTATATTTGCAAACCAAGGGGTGTGTACATTGATAGCAAAAAGTTGCTCATCAGGGAAAGATTCATTGATAGGCAGCTTATCAATCTCAGCAGTTAGAATTCTAGACAGGTGGTCAGCCACCACATTCTCCACACCCTTTTTATCTTTAATCTGCAAATTAAACTCCTGTAATAGGAGGATCCACCTGATTAATCTTTGTTTGGTATCCTTCTTAGACAGAAGGTATTTCAGGGCTGAGTGGTCAGTGAACACCACAATTTGTGAACCCAAAACATATGACCTGAATTTCTCCAAAGCAAAAACAATTGCTAGCAGCTCCTTCTCAGTTGTTGTGTAATTGAGTTGTGCATCAATCATTGATCTACTGGCATAAGCTATGACATGAGGCAGCTTATCCTTCCTTTGCCCAAGAACAGCTCCCAAAGCATAATCTGATGCATCACACATCTGCTCAAAAGGCAGTGAAAAATCTGGAGACTGCAGTATTAGAGCTGAAATCAAACAATTTTTTAAAAATTCAAATGCCTTCAAGCATTCATTATTGAAAACAAAAGGGACATCTTGGCACAGTAAATGGCAAAGAGGCTTGGATATTTTACTGAAGTCCTTAATGAACCTCCTATAAAATCTAGCATGCCCCAGAAAACTTCTGATTTGTTTAATAGCTTTGGGAGGAGGCAAATGTGTAATTAAATCAATTTTTGCTCTGTCCACCCCAATGCCCTTGTGGGAGACAACATGGCCAAGGACAATGCCTTGGGTGACCATGAAATGGCTCTTCTCCCAGCTCAAAACTAAATTGGTTTCTTCACATCTTTATAACACCAAACTGAGATGATGTAAACACTGGGCAAAACTGTCTCCATATATTGAAAAGTCATCCATAAAAATCTTCATAAATTGGTCAATCATATAAGAGAAAATGGAATACATACATCTTTGAAAGGTAGCAGGAGCATTACAAAGACCAAAAGGCATCCTCTTATAGGCAAAAGTGCCAAAGGGGCAAGTGAATGTGGTCTTTTCCTGATCTTGTGGATACACAGGAATCTGGTTGTAACCAGAGTAACCATCCAGAAAATAGTAACAAGCTTTTCCTGCTAGCTTATCTAAAATCTGATCAATGAATGGAAGAGGGAAGTGGTCCTTTCTGGTCATTGTGTTTAGCTTTCTGTAATCAATACAGATCCTCCAACCTGTTGTTTGTCTGGTTGAAATAAGCTCACCAGAATTTGAGGTTACAACAGTGATCCCAGATTTCTTAGGTAGCACCTATGTAGGTGCCACCCAAGCTAAATTCAAAATGGGGTAAATGACCCCAGCATCTAACAACTTAACAACCTCCTTCATGACCACTTCTTGCATATGAGGGTTCAGCCTCCGTTGCATTTCTCTAGAAGGCTTTGCATCTTCTTCCAAGTGAATTTTATGCATGCAAACGGCTGGACTGATTCCTCCTAAATCAGTAATAGTCCAGCCAATTGCCCTCTTATGCTTTTTCAATACAATCAACAACTCCTCCTCTTGCTCCTCAATGAGGGACGAAGAAATAATCGCAGGCAATGTTTTATGGTCTCCTAAAAATACATATTTCAAAATTTCTGGCAACTGTTTCAGCTCTACATCAGGTGGGCTGAGAAAAGAAGGTGACAAAGGTACCTTGGTTGTTTGTGGAAGGGGAAGAACAACAAGTTTCCATGAAAAACACCTTGCTGATTGATCATGAGTTCCTTGCACAGTATTCACTTCCTCAGACTTTGAGGTACAAACTGTTTCTTCCACAACATTTCTCCAAGCATCTTTAAATTCTGTAGTTAAATCTTCACTCTGCAAAAACTGTGGTAAAGTTTCTTCTACCAGTTCATCCAACAAATCAACAAGAAAGCATTCCTCAGAACTGAATTGAGGTTGTGTAACTGCATTGTAGACATTTAACTTTACCTTCATATTTTCAAAAGACACTTCCATAATACCAGATCTGCATTGAATGCAAGCATTGGCTGTAGCCAGGAATGGTCTCCCCAAAATGATAGGGATGGAAGTTCTACTTTTTGTAGGTTCCATGTCCAATACCAAAAAATCAGCAGGGTAGAAAAACTTATCTACTCCTATCAATACATCCTCAATCATCCCAACTGGCTTTCTTTCAGATCTGTCTGCTAGTTGTAACACCACATGAGTGGGTTTTAATTCTCCCAAACCTAGTTTCTCATATACAGAATATGGAAGCAGGTTTACACTATCACCCAAATCTAATAAAGCTTTTTCAATGGTATGTTCCCCAATAATGCAAGGGATTGTGGGGATTCCAGGATCTTGAAAGTTTAAGAGGTGAGGTAATGGACAAAACCTGTTTAACTCTTTCCACAGCAAAGACCTTCTTGGATAACTGTATCCAAGATTGTCTTTTGTGAGTGCAAATATCTTTCAAAAATTTTGCATATGCTGGGACTTATTTGATTGCATCAAGCAAAGGTAGATTTATCTTGACTTGCTTGAAAATCTCCATCATTTCATCTATTTTTGTGTTCCCTTTATCAAAAGGGGATGCAGATTTCAAGGCATGGGGAAATGGTAAATGAGGAACTAATCCTTCATTTATAGCTTTAGAATCATCACCAGAATGTTTTTGATTTTTCATTTTTTCATTTTTTTTATTTTTCTGAGGTACATCAGTATCCCCAATGCTAATATCATGCTGCTCCTGCTGCATATCTCTAGCAGCTTCCTTAATTTTTTCTTCTTCTTTTTCAGGATTCACATTATTATTTACAACTCTTCCACTTCTCAAAGTAGTGATAGCTTTTACTTCTTCATGTGAAACAGAGGCATCTTCAACCATGAACTATCCTTTGGGATTGTGCAAGGGTTGGCTGGGCAACCTGCCTTCCTCTCTTTTGGCTAAAGTATTTGAAAGTTGACTCAATGTCTCTTCAATCTTCTTTATGCTCTGACTGTGAAAGTTTACAGTCTGAGTTAAAGACCCTAAATTCTGGAGTGAAGTTAGAACTTGGTCTTCAAAAGAAGGGGATCTGGAAGGGGTTTGAACTGGAGCAGATTGCTGCACAGGTTGTGCCATCTGTTGTGGAATGGGCTGCTGAAAATTTGGCTTGGTATAAAAATTCTGCTGGTAAGGCTGAGCAGTTTTGAAAGGTATTTGGTTCTTTGGTTGCTGCTGCTGTTGTGATTGATAATTGCCCTGGCTCCACCTTAAATTGGGGTGCCCTCTCCATGCATATTCATTTGATTGCATCTGTCCAAACGATTGGGCAGCATGAGCTTGCTCCACCACTAGATCTGGGAACTGTGGTGCAGCTGGACATTGATCATGTGAATGAGTAGGGGACTGGCATATCAGACATGCCTCCTCTACTCTTGCAACCATTGGATTTTTAAGTGAGTACATCAATCTATCAAACTTAGTGGTCAAATTATCCATTTTCCTTTCCAACTCATTCACCTCATAGATCTTTCCTTTGCTTGTCTGCTGATTGTTCAACTGAGCAGGATTCTTAATGTCTCTTGACAAAGATTCCTGTTGAGTTGAATTTTCACCAATCACTTCAAATAGATCCCAGACCTCCTCAACTATTTTTTGCAAATAGCTGCCTCCACAGGAAGCATCTACCATATTCTTGCCCTTTTGATCAATTCCCTGATAGAAACTTTGAACAAGCTACCATCTGGGAATTTGATGATGAGGACAACGCCTTAAAAGTTCTTTAAACCTTTCCCATGCTTCATGAAAAGTTTTAGCTGAGTGTTGTGAGAAGGAAACAATATTTTGTCTCAACTGGCTGGTTTTAGACAGGGAAGTATTTGGCTAAAAATTGACATTGCAAATCATTCCAAGAAGTAATGCTGTTTGGTGGCAACATGGACAACCATGCTCTAGCTTTGTCCTTTAATGAAAAAGGAAAGAGCTTAAGCTTGGTTGCCTCTGGACCCAGTCCAGCTATGTTGAATGTTGTACAAAGAGACAAAAATTCATCCACATGCTTGTATGGATCTTCCTTACTCAAACCATGGAAAGAAGGCAGCATCTGGATAGTTCATAATTTGATCTCATAATTTCCTTCAACAGTAGGAAATTGGATACAAAATGGGGAATTATATGCACCAGGTGCAAAGTAATCCCTCAAAAGTCTAGGTTGCTCACCCATAGTTGCAGTCTCAGCAAAATTCTGTGATGTTTGTTTGGTTCTTAGTAGCCTTTCAACTTCTAAATTCAGAGGGACAATCTCAGGATTGAGAGTCCTCCTACCAAACATACAACACAGAAACAGAGAATTAAATTATGCAAAGCAAACCTTCAGTATTCCTTTCAAAGTAGATTCCACGCTCAAATGTATAGGAATAACTGCACAGATTTAAATAATAGAACAGTTAGCACTGATGTAATAATAAAAAAAATAAAAACTTAGGTCTACCAATTTTAAAATTAATTCCCCGGCAACGGTGCCAAAAACTTGTTGCTCTTCTAAGTGTGCATGATTTATTTGTGTTTTCAAAACAGATTTGCAACTGATGAATTATACTGAATTTGGGAAACTAAATAGAATAAAGAAATATCAGCACAGAGAGAAGTTAATTAGCCTGCAAGATCAGGGCCAATTGTAGCAAGTTTTAAATGTAAGTGAGTAAAAGATCGTCCACAGGGAATTGATTTAAAATATAAGATAAATCTTTAGATCTGAGCTACCAGATCTGACCTCTGATCCTATCTACAAAGCACATAAGATGGGAGGTTGAATTTGTCACATTAACTAAATGAGAAAAGTAAAAATTAAACTAAATGATCTAGATTCGAGTTAGGGAGATTTGATGTAAATTAATAAGAATGGAGAAATAATATCTAACTTCAACTTCGTACTTGATTGCAGAATGAGAATAAATGTAAAACACATGAGATATTATCCAATCTTCATCTGGCTACCAGCACAGATGCAAGAGAAAGTAATCCTACTCAAGGATTGGAATTGAGTTGAACTTATGGCTATGGTCTGTCCACTTCAATGGACACAGATCATCCAATAGTCTTCACTTCGAATCCTTGATTAAGAACAAAAAACACCACTACAAATGCTGTGAGAAATCATGTTACAAACGCAGATTCTCACAAGGACCATGAATTAAGGGAAATTGCTTTAAAAATAGTAAATCTAAAGGAATCTAATGAATAAGGAGATCACAGGGAACCCTTAACACGAATCCGATTGAGAACGTACTGTTCACAGCAACCTTTTCAAATTCACCATTACAATTACAGAGCACAACTTAAACAGCTCTCGGATTTGTAGTCTTGAATATAATTTTCACATGAATTACAGAGATATCTCACAGTTCTCAATTACAAATAAAAGCTAGGCTATTACAAAAGTTTTAGACAAGCTATCTGAAATGGAAATGGGGCAATAGAAATGAAACTCAAAATATGGATACCCAAATTGGGCAAATGGTTCGTCTATTTATAGTTTTCCCCAAGTCTAGCTCAGATGAGTATCAACCAATCAGAATTGGTTAGATCTGTATCAACCAATAGGAGTCGGGTACAAGGATTCAGATCTGTTTTAGCCAATCAGAACTACTTGATCTAGTTCAGCCAATCAGGTGACAGAAGCGTCAATTCTGTTATGTAATTCAAAAATCTGTTTGAGATTCTAGAAGTTCCCGCCATGTAATTTCATCTTTGGGTGTTTACAAGGGGTGGAATATGCCTTTGGTTCGTGCTCAGAATCTTCCAAAATGTCCCTAGGTTTTAAATGCATTAGGGCATGTGCAGAGATTACTGAATTGCCCTTGTAGATGCTGGGAATCTTTAGGATATCATTTCGCACAGTTTGGAAAACTTTTCCCAAAGTATTGTGATTTCTGAAGCTCTTTTCGCACAGTTCTGGTGCTGTTCGCAAGGAGTTTTCTTCTTTTTGAATAGGTCAGGAATCCTTTCGAAGAGTTCAGGTGCTCTTTGAAAACTATGCCTGGAGCTTTTAGTTCTTTTCGCAAAGTTCAGGTTCTTTTTGAAAAGTTCATGTTATTTTCGAAAAGTTCAGGTTCTTTTCGAAAAGCATTCTGTTCTGCAGTCTTCTGTTCGAATAGCTCCAAACCTCTTTCCAGGTTGAAACCAGGCCTTTTTCCTCTTTAGTTTAGGCATTTTGACCGCCAGTGAGGTTGTTCCTTCTCCTTCTTTCCCTAGATTAGCATGAGTCATCATCTTTTTGGCACTTTTAAGCTGCTTTCAGGGTCAAGCCTGCCTTCATTGTTAGCTGTAGAACAAAAGTTAAAAACACTTATTTAGTACTCTCAAAGGTCTATCAAGACTCAGGTTAAGGGCTGGAAAATGGTATTTTCCAGTTCTCAACACTCGCCAAAATAAAACTCATCAGTCAAGCTCGACTCTTTTGAGTCAACGTCGAGTGCATGAGAGCGAATGCGGGTCGTGCCTCCATTATCCGTTGGGTGGACATGAAGGAAAGACTTACAGAGAAGTACGTCCCTTTATCATACTACAATCGCCTGCTTGATCAATGGCAAAACTTACGCCAAGGTAGTATGGTCGTGACCAAGTACATTGGCAAGTTTGAGGAGTTCATGATGAGAGCCAATGTGTCAGAAGATCATCAAGTCACTCTCTCCAGATTCTGCATTGGGTTGCGGATGGATTTACAAAAAGAGTTAATCTCGCACCCTGTTCAAACTCTTAGAGAGTGTTATGCAGTTGTGCAAGATCTTGAGCAATATTTGAGAACGATGGTGATGAGACGAATCGAACCACACACCAGTGGTAATCGTACCGGTGAGGGAAGGCCTAGTGCCGAAAACCCACCTCCTAGACCTACACAACCCACTCCAACCAATGTGAGGTTTGACAAAGGAAAATGTGTGGTTTGAGAGTCCTCGAAGGGAGCTTCTCACATAAGTGTCATGGGCTAGGACACTTTGTCGCCCAATGTCCTACAAGAGATTCCCAAAGGAATCTCTTCATTGAGGGAGAGGAAGCAGAGGATGATGGAGGTGTTGAGGAAGAGGTGTATGAGTCGGACGTCACACCTAGTGATGAGGAAGGTGATGATAGTGGTCGTGCTTTAGTTGTCAGGTATGCCCTTGCACAGCCACAACAGGATGAAAAAGAGAATTGGCACATGGAGAACATCTTCCACACCTTTGCTAAATGTGGAGAGAAGAATTGTAGGGTTATCGTGGATAGCATGGAGTTGCACCAATGTGGTGTTGACTCACAGCATCACCCACTTAAGGCTTACACCCGAAGTTCACCAGAGACCATACAAAGTCGCATGAGTCGACTCTTCATCTATTCCCATGTCCCAAAGGTGTCGTATGCGAATTCGATTGGCTTCGTATTCAGACACCTTGTGGTGCGATGTGTTGCTGATGGATGTAGGTCACATCATTTTGGGAAGGTTGTGGCTCTATAACATGGACGTCACCCTTCTTGGTCGATCTAACATATGCACGCTCATGTATAAGGACAAAAAGATCAAGATATACCCCTTGCCTCCCAAAACACTATCGACCAACAAAGTTGAGAAGAAGGGCAGTCAGTCTAAGGCCATCAACATCGTGAGCCCTTTAGAGTTTGAGAGAGCATCTTCGAATGAGAACGTGGTGTACGTTGTTGTCACTGTCGAGCATGCTCTTGAGTCATTGGGTGAATACCCTAAGGAGGTTGAGCCAGTTTTGCAAGAATTTGCGGATGCCTTCCCAGAATACATACCTAATGGACTCCCTCCAATGTGTGACATTAAACATGCCATAGACTTAGTTCCCGGATCTACTCTATCAAACCTGCCCCATTATAGGATGAATCCAGTTGAACATGTCGAGTTAACATGGCAAGTTGACGAGCTCCTTCAGAAGGGGTTTATCAAAAAGAGCTTGAGCCCTTGTGTTGTACCCGCACTACTCACACCCAAGAAGGATGGTACTTGGTGAATGTGTGTGGATAGTCGGACGATCAATAAAATTATGGTCAAGTATCAGTTTCCCATACCGAGGTTTGACGATACGCTGGATATAATGGTTGGTGTCACTATCTTTTCCAAGATAGACCTCAAGAGTTGCTACCATCAAGTCTTAATCCGCCCCGATGATAAGTGGAAAACCACCTTTAAGACCAAAGATGGTCTTTATGAGTGGATGGTCATGCCTTTTGGGCCTTCTAATGCCCCGAGAACTTTCATGAGGCTCATGACCCAAGTGGTAAGGCCATTTTTGGGCGAATTCCTTGTGGTATACTTTAACGATATCTTGATTTATATCCCAGGTAAGGAACAACACTTGACCCACCTTAGGGTGATTTATGAAACCTTAAGGGGTGGAAAATTATATGTGAATTTCAGGAAGTGCACATTCATGCAACGATCCATTGTCTTCTTGGGATTCATTGTCTCAGTCGATGGGATGGTCGTGGACCTCAAAAAGGTTAAGGCTATTGTGGAATGGCCTGAACCTAAGAATATTCACGATCTCTGTAGCTTCCATGACTTGGCGCTTCCTCAAAGACTCTAGTACCATCATGGCCCTAATGGAGCAAAGCCGTGACGAAAGCCTTTGCCGAGATCAAAGAGAGAATGATTAGTGCACCTGTCATGTGTTTGTCGGACATTTTCAAAGTCTTCGAAGTTACATTTGATGCATTGGGTGTAGGCATAGGAGTGCTAAGCCAAGAGGGCCACCCAGTGGCCTACTTTAGTGAAATATTTAATGAGGCAAAGCAAAAGTATTTCACCTATGACAAGGAGTTTCATGCGGTCGTCCGATCCCTCTAGTATTTGAAACATTACCTTAGACCACATGAGCTTGTGCTATTTTTTGACCATGAAGCTTTGCGCTTCCTTGCATCCCAAAAGAAGTTGAACCCGAGGCATGCGACATGGGTCGAATACCTCAAAGGGTTCACATTCATATTGAAGCACAAGGCCGGTGTTGAAAACAAAGCAGCAGATGCGCTTAGTTGTTGGGTGGTGACTTTGCAATCCATGAGCACCGAGGTTGTCGGGTTTGAACGGTTGAGGGAAGAGTACCCCTAGTGCCTAGATTTCGGATTGGAGTACAATTCTCTCTTTAATAATCCGACCAACACTAACTCCAATTATAACCTACAGGATGGGTATCTGTTCAAAGGCAATCGCATATGCATTCATCGCATTTCATTGATTGAGTCCCTCATTTAGGAGTTACATGCCGTAGGGATTGTTAGACATTTCGAGCGTAATAAGACCAATGAGAAACATCTCTCATTGGTCTAGCCTAATGAGAGATGTTTCTCGGGTTGTGAAACAATGTTGTACATGCCAACTGGCCAAACAGAGTAAACAAAATACAACCATGTTCACCCCTTTACCAGTGTCACACATGCCATGGCAAGACATCTCAATGGATTTCATGCCCGGACTTCTCGAGACTCCGTAAAACCACAATTCCATTTTTGTGGTAGTGGACCGCTTCTCCAAAATGGCTCACTTTATACCGTGCTTTAAAACCTCTGATGCAGCTCATATTGTAAAATTATTTTTTGAGGAGGTAATGTGTCTCCATTGGTTGCCTAAGACCATCATGTCAGATAAGGACGGACGTCAAGTTCACTAGCTACTTTTGGAAGATCCTATGGCACATGATGGGTTTCATGTTGCAGTTTTCTTCGGTCTATCATCCTCAAACCGATGGTCAAACCGAAGTCACTAATAGAAACTTACGTAGGGCGCACGCCCAGACTACGCAGACCAAGAGTCCACACCTCCAAAATAGCTAGTGGGGAATCTCAAGTTAGACACTCACGTTCATATGAAATCAACTACAGAGCACTCATCGTAAAGATTTAGTAGTGGAGTCAACTCGATCGAAACATTGACTGTTTGACCAGGATTGACACCGTTGCTCCTACTTTGAAGTAGGATCTCGAATCCAAGGCGTACCTTAGACTTAGGACGTTACTATAGCACAGTGGTGTTGTTGATAAAATATCGATATTTTACCGCATCGGAACACGCATGTGCGTCCAGTCATTTAAGGCATAGACCGCCTCATTTAACTAGTCACGGGTGTCCCTACTTGAAGCAGGGTTCAAGGTCTTTGGGTGAACCCATTGATCCCGAAGTTTATTTAGCACGACTACCCGAGCGGAGCGAATAGATGTCGCAACACTTTTTCGGAGTGTGTGCTGTCTTTTGAAAGCATTTTTTTTTTATGTGGAACCTTTTTTATCCTTTTTAGTGTTTATCATTCTATGTGATTTTTTAATATTTTGAGTTATTATTTTATGTGATGATTTTTTTTGGATTTTAAGTTATCATTCCATGTGATTTTATCACTTTATTATTTTTGAGATTTTCTTTATTATTTTATGTGTGTTTTTTTTTGTTTTTCAAAGTTATTATTTTATGTGAATTTTGGTTTTTCAAAACTATCATTTTATGAGATTTTTGGTTTTTCAAAGCTATCATTTTATGTGATTTTATTTTTTTGGGGTTTTTCAAAGCTATTATTTTATGCGATTTTTTTTTGGGGTCTTTTCAAAGCTATTATTTAGTGTGATTTTTTTCTCATTTTTCAAAGCCTTTAATGCCCGAGACAGTCCAGATTCCCTCTCTTTTCTTTTTGACTTGGCCTTCTTAACTGATTCTTTTTCTCCTTGCTTTCCCAAGGACCATCAACATATATTAAATTTTATATTCTTGAGAGACCTTTGTATGTCTATGGACCCGCTTTCCAACCCTCCCTTACATGGAGGGCCCGGAACTAATTTACTCATTTCGTTGGGCTTGGGGCCCAATTTTCTTAAAAGTTGGCTTGGGAGCTTGAACGAGAGTGAGCTTGTCAAATTGGAGCGGCTTGGGCTATCACGTCTTCCCTTCTTTCTTAATGTTCCTCTACGGTGGGACCTAATTCATGCGGCAACCTCTTTTTGGGATACAAATGCGCATGTGTTCCGTCTTGGGAAGCGGGAGCTAACTCCAACCCTTTAGGACCTATCCAATTTATCTGGCTTGAAGCTTCACAGAGGCCTCGAAAGAGTCACACCGAAGTCAGGCTACTCCAAATCCGTTCACCTTACCCTTGGTTTGAAGAAATTTGAGCACGAGAAAAGTCTCGTTGGGGGGCCCACAAGGTGTTCGATCAAATTCCTCAAAGAACTTTTTGGTGACGAAAGTCTTTGAAAATTGTCAGTTAGGAACATCTTCAATGTGAAAGCCTTTGCTCCCAGTCTCATCTCAAAAGTCCTTTTCTTTACTGGGGAGACAACTTCTCTCTGGCTCTTTGCGATGTTTTGATCGAATTGGCAGAGGGTCGATCAATGATGCATTTGGTCCTTGCTGAACTATATCGATGTCTTCATGCATTTGCTCTGGACAAGGGGGAGAACCTCAGGGGATGTCCTTTATTGCTTCAAGTCTGGTTAGGTGAGCATCTCGCTATCTTGGAACTCGTGCCACACTTTTATATTACTCAAGGTGAGGCGGCTCGATGCTTTTAGGGTAGGTATCACTTGCTTCCGTGGGGCAATTCATTAGCTTTGAAGCTTTGGTTGACTGGCACCGAGCTGATATGGAGGCTTCCTTGGTTGGACCGGACCTTTCTAATAGTTCATTTCGGAGACCATGAGGGCATCACCCTTCTAGGATTGAGTGACAACACCTTCTATTTCCCATTTCGTGTGTTGCGTCAGTTTGGCTACTCTTAGCAGGTGCCTTGAGAGACAAAACCCCTTCAATGTGACTTGATCTTTTCTAGGGGGTCCTCCGGGGATATAGATCGAATTGCTGCCCATTGGAAGACGCGTCAGTAGATGATGATGTGTGATATGGAGCAGGGAGATTCAGTTCAGTCTTCCCCTGAGTATGAGACTTTGCTATTGGCTGAGCAGCCTGCTGCTAATCATCTAGATCAGTCGGAGAGTATTGGTGTGGGAGGCCCCTGGCCGAAGAAGGAGACGGCGCTCCGAGCCCGTATTAAGTTGTTGACTGATGAGAAGAGGGTCCTGAATGAGCTTTTAGCACAAGAGAAAGTTAGAGCAGGGATAGAGAAGAGTGAGGTCCTTCATCTGAAAGGATCTTTGAGTGTTGCCCTTGGAGCTACTGATGCGTCTCGGAAGAGGTATAAGAGCTTGCATGGTCGTTGGTTGACCGAGCGGGATGTTTGGGAGGATGGCTTTCGCGTTGAGATTAGTGCTTTGAAGCACGAGCTGGGCCATTGGTCCCTTCCTACACATATAACTTTTTGCATAGATCAACTATACAGAAAAAGGGGCATAAGAAACCCCTTTACAGATACACACATTTTTTTGGTATACATATTTTCTTTATATTTTTATTTTTTTCTTATGTTTATAAAAAGAAAGAAAGAAAGCTAGACATCACACCGGCTATTTTTGGGATGTGGTGTAAGCGGTGCATTTGTAAAAAAAGGAAAATCTATTATATTTACATAAACTTTTTTGTTCTTTTTGTTTTGTGTGTTTTTTTTTGGGTGTGGTGCCTTAATCACTGGGTGAGATCTCGGGTCCTCTTTTGAGCATGGTCGAACCCCCCGAGGGAGTTTCAGTAGCTTCACCAAGACTGGAACATCAATCCCTTTGGGCTAAGTCAAACCTTTCTCCTTCCCTTGAGTCATACAGTTGACGGAGCCGTTCCACAAAGGCAATTCTGGTCGAGGCCCGATTTGAACTAACATGAGCGGCCCAGTCGGACAAAGGGGATCAAGGAAAGTAACCAAGAGGGCTCCTCAAACATCAATTCTTCTCAATCAGTTCAAACCTTTCTTTTCTTTTTAATTCTTTGATCTTTTTTTACTCACAACACCCAAGGTGGGTTCATCGTGCCCTTTTTGCCCTCTTGTTATCCATGGCGCCCTTTCGAGTTTTCACCACAGCCATGAGTTTAGCTCTCTTACCCCAAGCGCCCTTTCAGGTTTTTACCTGGTCCACACAAACTCGCTGTTTTTACCCATAGTGCCCTTTTAGGTTTCCACTATGTCCATCTTTCTTTGATCTTGTATTTTTATTTTATTTTTTCTTTTTATTTCTTTTTTATTTTATTTTCAAAAGTCACGACATAGACGTCGATTCCGTCATAGCCGGATAGATGGGGTTCTAGTGTCGTTCACAACTCGGCTCGCCTTGACTTAACAGATACTATGACTGCTTGGCCATGGGTTAGGTTAGGATTTGAAGGCGTGCTAGGCTAAAAGGGTTTCCTTGATGCGGCGTCAATTTATCACAACACACTTCTTCCTTGGGGGATTTTTACTGTACAAGCCCCCATGTTTCTTTTTTCTTTTTCCTTTGTTTTATTTCAAGCAATCACTTTTTGAAGTTTTGCTTTTACGATTTTTTTGATTTTCTTATAGTAATTCTACTTCCTCTCTTTTTTGTATATATACTCACTTTTTCTTTTTCGGGGAAGGGATTTATTGAAAGAAAGGCCCAGGCTCAAATGGGGTAAGAAAGGATACCATCATCTTAGGGATGCTTTTTGGCTACTGTGCTTGAAATGATGGCCTCTTTTGGGTGATTCTTAAGCAGTCACGTATCTGTTTCACCAATACTTACCTTGTCACGATAGACTAAGAGTAAAACCGTCAGACGTATCCAGCATTGATGGGCTCAGGAAGATGATCTCCGTCCATGGTGGCGGGGCGGATGGCATATCTTGGCACTACAAAATATGAAACTTTTAGCGACTGTATGAAACCGCCGCTAAAGCCTTTCTAACTGCCGCTAAAACATTCGGTGGCGGTCACCCAAACCGCCATGCTTGGAGCTGTCAAGAAAAGTTTTACCGGTGATTCGACTCCAACCGCCACTAAAAATGCACCTTTTTAGCGGCAATTTTTTACCGCCGCTATTTATTTTTACCGATGGTTAACTAACACCGAGTTGTAACAAAATTAATGGTATTACCGACGGTTTCTAACCGCCAGTAAAAGTTAAATAATTTACCGGCAGCTACAAACCGCCGGTAATTGATAATAATTTAATGACGGTTATAAACCGCCAGTAATTGATATAAATATCAGGTGACATTTGCAAACAATAGCAGCAGTTATTAACCATCGGCGAAAACATTTTTTTTTACATTCTTTTAAAAGTGTTAGTAGTTGGCCACTTAAAATATACCATTTATATATAAGTGTCCACCAAAACTGTGGAATTTGGCAGCCCGATTAACACCCACCAAAACTGTGGAAGCACCCACTTGACCCACATGTCACATCATCTAATATGTGGGGCTAAATTGTTTCTTTTGCACAAAACTTATTTAGAACATTGCCTTCATTTCTCACCTATAAATGAAAACGTTCAATAAAACATAATACAAGTTTTACAAACTTGTAAAATACAATTCTATGTCATTCAAGAAAATTAATTAATGTCATCTGCCATAAAAGGAAACCTAGAAAATCCATTTTCCATTTTAGAAAAGCTATGAGAATTTCACCACCTGTTATGAAGAAAACCTATACAATGTAAATTCAACAAAAATAATAAAAATGTCACAAAACCTGTAAGCACATAATTCTCATTGCTACAAAATGAGAGTTTAATAGTACTTGACAATTTCCAACACAATAATAACAACTAGAGCATTAATCAAAATGCATAAAAAGGTCTTAAGATAGTGAAAATGTCGATAACCAACTGACAAATTCCACCGTGTCCTTCTGATTTTACTACAAGCAATAAACCAAATATAATCACTTCTACCCATCGATATTCAGTTAAAACCTATAATCTATCTACGATTCATCTTTATCGTCTTAGATAGGTGCACCTCTTTCTTCACCTAGATAAATTCCTGCAAGAAATCAGCAAGTATGGGTTTAGCTAAATATTCAAAAATTTGAGGTTTGGTAGCATCATATCAACAAATGGCATCTCATCAACAAACAAATATTTGAAAATACGAATTCAATTTAATTAACTAAACGATCAAAATATGAATACAATTTATTAAGAAGCATGTGATTACCAAGTAATAATTTTATCATGTTTGTGCACGTACGCCATTAGAATCCCAAGTTGGCCCTGAAATGCAACACCAAAGAAAAAGTGCATTTGATCAATTGGAATGGCCCTAGACTTCCATAGAAGATGGTGGTTGTGGAATCAACTGGATGATTATGGAACTATCCGAAAGTAGTTGTGGAGATGTGAATCGTTAAATGATCATAGAGAGTGGTAATACCTAAATCGTTTCCTCCGTTAGTAGATTGTGGGGTTGTAATATGATTGTTCGAAGCCTACGCATTGGAAAAATAAACAAACACACACACACACACACACACACACACATATATATATATATATATATATATATATATATATATATATTACGAACAATATTAACAAATCTAACAAACGTAATGAAACAATAGTAAAGCATAAACATAATAACAACACTAAATAACAATCCTAATTTTTATTAGCAAATAGATTCCTATACATTCCTGTGTACTTAAAGTATCTATGATACTCTTAAGTTTTGCCATCTTGGCAGCTTGGCGCGGCATCTCGGCGCACCATCTCAGCATCTCTCTCGACATCTTTTCGCTCCATTTCGACATTTTTCTCTTTCATTTTCTCGTCGAATTCCTTCATTTTACCTTAAACTATAGCAAACTCAGTAGCAGAAGGCCCACCATATTTAGAAGAGGATCCCCACAACATAGTGGGGGTCATGCCGAATCCATATCCCCGGACACGACCTGGTTTTCTACTCCCAAGACAGTGGATATCACATCATCTCATGATATTGAATCCTGCAAACCTTCTCGATTTTCAATTTCTTGTTGGATCCTTTGCTGCAATGAAATATTTATTCATTTATTTAGTAATTATATAGGGAAAACAGATAATTGAAAGACTTTGTAATAATTTTTATATAATAAATAAAAATAAAGTGCGTAAATTTACAATCACATGGGCAGCCTCATCATTTACTAGTAAACCATCTTTGCTGAGTGTGGGTCTTAACAATCAAATCTGAACGGGCTGGCTCTTGTTGCATTGAACTCTTATTTCGCTGTGTCAAAGAATTTTTTAATAATTAGTATATCATAAAATACTGAAGCAAATGAATCATTGTGCTTACCTCCTCAAATCACACTCTTGCAAAACTTTTACTCCCAGACGTGTGAGTACACCGACAACTCAAAAAGTTTTAGAAAGCTATGAAAAGTACAAAGTGGTTGTCCTCTTACACCGGCAACTCAAAAAGTTTAACGTTGGTGCACAGCGATGATTTATGTTGGATGGGAAAGATTTCCTGTTGGTACTTACCACAAGTTGAAACGCAAGAAGTTTGGGCCTCATCGAGCGTTGAAGAGAATGGGGGAGAATGCTTATTATGTCGATCTTCCAAATGACCTACTAATTTCTCCGATCTTCATTGTATTTATATCTACAAATATAATGAGAGTGAAGAAATTGTGGATGAGGAAGTAAATCAAAGCATGGGCTGAGCAAGGTGAGGAGATTGAGGATATATTAGATGTTCGAGAAGGGCATACTAGGAATGGTTCTTATAATAAGTTTTTTGGTGCAATGGAAAGGTAGGTCTATCATTGATAGTTCATGGGTAGACGACGATAAATTAAAATGCATTAATGGAGATCTTCATATGCGCTACATTGATTTCAAATTGACAGGGTCGAGTTTCTCCGAACCAGGGGGAATTAAGGTATCATTCGGGCACCTATACAACCCAAGATGGTACAGAGATGTTGCAGTTACACAAACTAAAAGTGGGCTGTACGCTAATTTGAAAGTTACTTAACTTTGGGTCTATTATTTATGACATAGGTGGGCCTTAAATTGAGAGCCAAATACCATAACCCCAAAGAGGTCAAGTAATCTTTTAAGCTGTCACATGAGTTAAGAAGTCGAGGTCTTAATAGGGGCTGCCTGATAAAGCTTTCAGATTTAGGGAGTTTCAAGACACTTGGATTCTCCTAATTACTTAATACAGCTGTACCATGGATTTGTACTTTCAGAACATGTTATTACTAAGATATTTCGAGAGAAGAGACTTCCTAAAAGAGTTGCGACAAAAGTCTGACATGGAGGTTAAAATTTCTGATGTACTGAATAGAATTCTGGGAAAAATTGTGATGGCACCAATTTTCAATTTCACAATATTAGTACTTCTTTGTTTTTGAAAACATCACATTAGTAGATTTCCTTTTTGGAGTTGGAATCTTTTCCTTTATTTCTTTTATATATGCACAACATGTACTTGATGGTTTTTTTTAAGATGAAATAATTTTTAATTTTAGAAAACTGTGGCTTCTCAACCTATCCAGTAGTTGCTTGCTCTCTCTATTGGCTTGTGGGTATTGATTGTTTGTTGACTCAAGACACATCTTATCCGTTAGATATAACTCTTCTATTTAGTCTTCTTTTTCTCTTATCACATCATATTTGGGTCTCAATTTAAGGCTCACATATGTTATATATAATGGGCCCAAAGTTAAGTAACTTTTAAATCAGTGTACAACAATCTTTTACTTTGTGTAACATCTCCGTTCCATCTTGGGCTCTGCAGGTGCCCGAGAGCCTTGCGTGATGCAGGTTTTATATTTCCAATTTTAGTGATAGGCACCTTTCAATATTTTTTTTTGTGTGCTTCTTGTCTTGCTGCTTTGTTCATTAAACTCACATTGAGCTTGACTGCAAATCCTTTTGAAACTTTTCGTAGTACTATTAATTTCATTGAGCATGTGTCATAGCAATAAATATCTTAGGAAATTTATTTCAATCAAAATAATATGATGCAAGGGTAGAACATACCTTGCCGCTGGAGAGAATGATCCGCAATAGATGATTCCAATATGCCACTCGCTAAAACTTGAGGATAATTCTACCTCGCTTCTATCTCCCTCTATATGATGGGCATGATTGCATTGAGTGGAGATGAAGAGGGAACGTTATCTTCTTTTATAGCATGCCCTTGAATCCTAAACCATCAAGGATTCAAGGGAGAGGTGTATCACTAGAAGATAGGAATTGGCTTACCACAAACCAATCAAGTTGAAACCAACTCCTTAAGTTGTGTGGAGTGGAATCACGTAACAAGGAAATCCCAAAGTCTTTAGTCAATCATGTTTTAATTAAAATAGGAAAAGGGTAAAGTTATTGTGTGGGTCACAAATACCCAACAACATGTACTCCTAGACAAACTATGTAAAAATGTGACTTTATTTTTGTGACTTGTTGACCAATGATTGCTTCCACTATATTGAAAGAATCGCTTAGTTGTATTATCTGGTGAAATGAAAAGTATGTAAAGAACCAAGTAAAGGTAGAATAATGAGTAAAGCTCCAGTATAACCAAGTTAAACTATTGCATCCTTAGTCTATTTGTTTCTGTCAATGTCATCTCTACCAATGAATTGGTTCTTTTTACATCTCACACCTGTGCATTTGTTCTAGTGTAAGGTCGGAGAAGATTTGACCGAGGGAGAAGCACGTGTATTGGAGGAATACGGTTGGAGACCGAATAGTAGTCTAGGATCTATGATCCATTACTGTGACAGGGTTGTGCATGACAGGAAGAATGAGAGTGACTACTCAGAGTGGAGGTCCAAGATTAAGAGGTTGCTAATGAACGGATACGCTGGTGGTATCATTGTAATGGCTAATCTCCCAAAGAAGGTTATTGGATATAAGAGCGATCAGGGCCCACCAATCAAATTGGAAATTTGATTAGTTGTTGACCTGCTTTGACTGTAAATAGCCAGCATAGAACAAAGGATTGTATAGGCCCTTTATGTTTCTGGATGCCAGCAGTTGGACAGTGACACAATGATAACAGTTCTTGATATCACCATTTTGAAGCTGCTGCTAATTTGTAAATTATGATTTTTGGCTCTGAAATTTAATCAAATTAATAATGATTCTTTCCAATTCCTCTGATAGAAGCTTCAAATAGAGGGCTCTATACTTGTATGGGGGAAGCACACGACATTTATCTTGTTGCTTGCACAGATCACAAGAGCTCTACTTGATGCTTGTATTAGGGAGGTCTGACTGAATCACTGACTTAAATTATTCTTATATTTCTCTCTAAGTTCTTGAAATTGTTGTCACAGGTTTACTCAAATATGGAGCTATATGATAATTGACATATGCCATTAAGCACTTGATACAGGCTATGATTAAGAACTCAATACAGTTTAAATTCACTCTTTACTTGCTGATGAGAAAGCTTCTTTGATCTGGTTGACCTTATTTGACAGATAGGACATGTTCATTTAATTTGATTTATATTGATGGCAATACTGTATGATTTGCATCTTCCTCTTATAGCCTGGTTGGTGATATTTATAATGAGTGAGAAAGTATGACCTATTATAACTTCTCCTATTTCTATTTTTGTTAGGTGCTTACTGCCGTAGTACTTGTTGCTTTGCTTTTCAAAGATTGGTATAACCTAGAAAAATCCAAGCGTGTAAAGGCATTTTGGTGTGGGGAATTTGATGATTGTATTGAAAGCACTAATCTTCTCAGGGTATTCCTATTAAGGAAAGAGAGAAATATGCATGCCGAGAGGATGCTATTTGTCATGCTCTAGGGTTTGAGAAGCAGGAGCTTGAGAAAAAATAGCAGAAATTAGGCATTGTCTCTGACTGTATGAGCAACAAAATGTTAGGTATTCTGAGCAAGGAGTTGGATAGCTTGTCTCCGTTGGAAAATAACTTAGGGAATGCTAAGGCAAGGGATCATTTCAAATTCAGAAATATCAAATTGCAGATGCTTTCCAAGAGTCAAGATTCAACTCGTAAGGAGGAGAGCATGGACAACCTTTTATATGCTCAAAAAGGAAAACATGTGAAACAACCAAGCTGGGAAGATGAGAATGCTGAGTCCATACCTTGAATGAGAAGTTTACAGGATTTCAAACTCAGGATTGCTTCATCAAAGGAAAAATTTTTGTATCCGTTGGGTGTGGGAGTCCACCAAAACCATTTTGTACAAATACTCATGTGCCTGTTCTTCCCAGTGGTGGGCGCAGATTGAGTGGTGCAAATCATGTTAGTAGCAGCAAAAATTCTTTAGCCATAAAAAGGAAAAGATCAGACGGTGGTGTGGTTGAGGAATCCCTTGTTAAAAGACGCGATTGACGCCGGCCTCTTGTTCAGGTACCTCAGAGTAGCGCAAAGCTGCATGTATCTTTGCTGTCGGATGGTGATCCTATGTCCATTTCTTGTGCAAGGGGAAAAGGACCAAATGGGTGTTATATGTCGGGCCAAAAGGAGCCAATGTTATATGCACCTTTTTCTATCTTATTGAAAGCTCTCGATTTGAGATCAGTATTCAGGCACTGTTATAGTCTTTCCTCCCATTTATCTTCTTCAAATCCTTCTCACTCTCCCCACAATTCTTCAAAAAAAAGATCAACTGCTGCTCTTTACTACTCTCCGAAATAGCAATGCCAAACACAGAAATTACAAGTGCCTAGTACAAATATGAGTGACCAGTTGCCTTGTGTAGATCTAGCACAATTTAATGGCAGTTTTCAAATTATCGAAAACTAGCGAAGTACTTAGTTGGGAAGGCTAACGTGAACAAGAGCAATAGTTACAAAAGATGTAGGTCATAGGGTGGGCATTAGGCATAAGCAGAAGTCTAGGCGAGGAAATTATCAAACATTTAATATGCAACTTCTAAAATATGTTTACACTTATAATGCCCAAAGGGAATAATAAAAAAGAAACACGTTCAAATTGAGCAACCAATTTAATCAAAATAATAACAAAAATATAATGCAAAGAAGAAACATAATAGAAACAACACATTCCTTTCCACTGCCAATATATAATAAACAGAAATATCTCCCGACTAATGTGAGATGACTTAAAGAAATCTGATGGAATGTAAATAAAAATTATCTTTGAAATAATGTGATGATGTCGTCCTGAAGAAACCCCCAAAAATCCATTATCTCATAAATAATCTGATGATGTGGGGGGGAAATTTTGGATTTCTGATTCGGTTTTGGTAATGCCCGAAACCGAAATTCAACCCAAAACTTTGATCCATGCTTTCAACATTGAAAATGAAGTTTCAAACCAATAACTCAAATTAAAATTTATGAAACCTAAAAAAAAAACCTAGATATCAAATAAAAACATACAATAGGAGATTGAGGCGGGTACCAGGTTGTTGCCGGAATGACTCTTTCAAATCAGATCTCTCACGAGTTTGAACAAGAAAGTGGGAGAAGAGAAGAGATCTGTTGCAAAGAGAGGGGTTTTGATCGATTGGAGTGAAGCACATACACAGATTTGGATCGGTTCCAGCGAGTTTTCAAATGGTTTAGATCGTCTCCAGAGTTTCCAGCGAGCATTCAAGCAACACGGTTTTCCAGTGTCTCCATCGTCTCTCTAGAGAGAAACGCAGCTCTTAAAGATCTGAAGAAGTTGGACACTTCATCGGGACTCTTGAACTTCATTTATTAAAAAATTTAACTATTCGCGCAAGGAAGAGAGAAACTAGAGTGAGTTTTAGAGGTGCGAGCGATTGATGCTTTAGCGCTCGATTTTGAGGACTTCGGTGGCGGTGTTAGCATACCGCCCTTAATAAGGTGCCACTAAAAACACTTAATTTTGTAGTGCGGTAGCACTTCTCGAACGACGTAAGGCCCTTCCCAGTTCGGCTTGAACTTCCCTCTTGGGTTTGCGTGGAGGGATGGGAAGATCTTTTTCAACACGGTGTCTCCTATCTTCAAATCTCGACCGTGGACACATTTATTGTAAGCACGTGCGATTCGCGCCTGGTAAATTTGAGTATGGGACAAGGCTAGGAGTCTTTTCTCGTCTAATAAGTTCAATTGTTCAAAGCGGGATCTCTCTCTCTCTGCTTTGGGTAAGCCTAATTCCATGAGGATTCAGAGCGAGGGTACTTCAACGTCTACCGGTAGGACGGCCTCGATTCCATATACCAGGGAGAATGGTGTTGCCCTTGTAGCGGTACAGATCGACATTCTGTAGTCCCATAAAGCAAATGGCAGCATTTCGCTCCAATCTCGATAAGTGACGACCATCTTCTCGAGGATATGGACGACTGTCTTATTCACAGCTTCAACAGCTCCATTAGTTTGAGGTCGATAAGGTGATGAGCGATGGTGCTTGATCATGTATTGCTCGCAGAAAGCTCGGATGTGTTTATTCACAAAGTTTGTGCCGTTGTCCATGATGATATCCATGGGTACTCCAAATCGACACACAATATTACTCTTGAGAAACTTCTCAACATGACTGGCTATGATGTTGGCATATGATGCCGCTTCTACCCACTTGGTAAAGTAATCAATGATGATGAGGATGAACCAATGTCCGTTTGATGCTTTTGGATTAATCATTCCAATGACATCAAGGCCCCAGGTAGCAAAGTACCAAGGAGTGGTCATACAGTGAAGATCGATGGCAAGAGCATGTATCAAACTAGAGTGTTCCTGACACTTGTAGCATTTCTGAACATGTTTATAGCAATCTAACTCCATAGTGCTCCAAAAGTATTCCTGCTATAGAATTTTCTTGGCGAGCATGTGACCGCTGATGTGGGCTCCGCATATTCCCTTGTGGATCTCCTTCATAATATAGGTCGCTTCACTTTTAGTAAGGCAGCTGAGTAAGATGTTATTTTAGGATCACTTGTAAAGGCACTCCTCGTAAATGATGTAGCCTGCTGCTAGACATTGAATGGTTTGTCGGTCCGTCTTGGATGTACTCTCGGGGAAAGTTAGTGTCTCGACGAAATTCTTGATATCTGAGAACCAAGGTGGCTCATCATCAGGCTTTGTAGGTTCCTCAATCCGGAGGCAGAAAGCCGGCTCATTTCTTTGCTCGATCATGATTGGCTTAATCTCAGCACCGTACGAGATTTCTATCATTGATTTCAATATTGCTAATGCATCGGTAAAGTGATTCCTTATTCGGGGGACATATGAGAATGTCACGTCTTTAAAGCAAGCTATCAGATCCTCAAGGTGCTCATGGTAAGGGATCAATTTCTCATCTTTCATCTTCCAATCTCCATCCGTCTGACATATGATCAACTGCGAATCGCTGTATACTCGAATGTGAGTTATATTCAGATTGAGAGCCGCTTGCAAACCGGCAGCACAAGCTTCGTACTCAACCATGTTGTTAGTACAAGAGAAGTTGAGCTTGAAAGAGACTGGTACATGGGATCCTTTCGGCGAAATCAGAATGGCACCAACTCCCTATCCCTTAGCATTGGCTGCCCCATCAAAGTGCATTACCGATGATTCTTCTGCTTCCTCGGTATCATCTTCCCTCATGAACAAGATGTCCTCATCAGGGAACTCGGATCTCAAGGTTCATAATCTGGGAAAGGATTGTCGGCAAGATGATCGGCGAGTGCCTGTCCCTTAATCAACTTCTAAGTGATGTAGGTGATGTCAAACTCAGATAACAAGAGTTGCCATCGTGCAGTCCACCTAGTGAGAGCTGGCTTTTCGAATAAGTATTTCAATGTGTCCATTCGGGCCAAAAGTAGAACCGCTTGACATAACAAGTAATGGTGGAGCCTCTGAGTAGCCCATATAAGAGCCAAGCATGCTTTCTCCAGATGAGAATAGCGCGTTTCATAATCAGTAAACTTCTTACTCATATAATAGATGGCCTGCTCTCTTCTTCCCATCTCATCATGCTACCCTAGGACACATCCCATCGAGACATCCATCGTGGAGAGATGCATCAAGAGTGGTCTCCCTGACTCGGGTGGTACTAATACAGGTGGGTTAAGGAGGTAGCTCTTAATTTTATCGAACGCTGCCTGACAATCGTCATTCCACTCAACATGCGAGTCCTTCCGAAGTAGCTTAAAGATCTGCGTGCAGATTGGAGTTAGTTGCGTAATGAATTGACTGATATATTGTATTATGCCTAAGAACCCTCTAACCTCTTTCTCAGTAGACGGCGATGGTATTTTTGTGATAGCTTTGACTTTGATAGGGTTGACCTCGATCCCTCTCCTGCTGACGATGAATCTTAACAATTTTCTAGACATAGCGCCAAAAGCGTACTTCTGTGGATTCAGATGTAACTTATACTTTCTCAGCCTCTCAAACAGTTTTCAGAGGTTTACCAAGTGGTCGCCTCACTCCAATGACTTGGCTATCGTATCATCGACATACACTTCAATCTCTCGGTGCATCATGTCATGAAATAGTGCAGTCATAGCTCTTTGGTACGTTACACCGGCTTTCTTTAGCCCAAACGGCATGACTCGATAGCAAAAGGTTCCCCAGGGAGTAATGAACGCTATCTTCTCGTGATCTGCCTCTGCCATCTTTGTCTAATTGTATCCAGAGAATCCGTCCATAAAAGAAAGCATCCCGTGCTTAGCGGTATTCGCGACAAAGATGTCAATGTGCGACAATGGTAAATCGTCCTTCGGGCTTGCTCTGTTCAAATTTCGAAAATCGATGCACATGCAGGCGTTTCCATCTTTCTTTGGCACAGGCACAATATTGGCTAGCCACTGCGGGTATTTGAATACCATGAGAAACCTCGTGTCATACTGCTTGATGACCTCATCCTCGACTTTCAGCATCCACTCCGGTCAGAGATGTCTCAACTTCTGTTTAACCGGCTTCATATCTGGGTAGAAACGCAACTCATGCTCAACCAAATAGGTGTCCAGACCAGGCATGTCCTCATACGACCAGGCAAAAATGTCTTGGTATGACCAAAGGAAATTGATCATGCTTTTTTTTTCTCCGGGAGATAGCAACATTTCGATTTTGGTAATTCGGGGAATTTCCTTTGTCCCTAGATTAATGTCCTCGATTTCCTCGACAGTAGGGGTAGGGCCATGCTCAAACTCAGCAAACCGGTCAAGGAGCTCATTGGGGAGCTCCTCCAAAGGGATATCCTCGCCCAGACTCGTAACACCTACCTCTCCTTGTATTTCTATAGGGAAGGGGTCGATTTTACGTGGGACGGGTATTTCAATTAAGGCGTCTTTTTATGGGACTTTATCTGGAATTTTAAATGACAATATTTTTGGACTTTGCACTTTTTCAATATTTTTGGGATTTTGTATTTTTTCATGTTTTTGAGATTTTATATTTTTTCAATGTTTTTGAGATTTATGTTTTCTTTGGAGACGGACCCTTGGCAGCATGAGTCTACGTATATACAAGGTATTGCCTGCCAAGGGCTTATCTTACTTTTTATAGGTTATTTTTTTTTAGAAAACGGGTGCCAAATATTAGGCCACTCCCCGTTTCTAGGGTTTGGGGCAAAGATGCCTAGTTGTGTACCTGAGGGGCCGCACTTTTACCTATTTGGATGGAGGACGCTGACTGATACAATTCTTTGGATTCAGCCTCCAATTTGTTGATCCCCATTTCGTCTGAGATGATGTCCTCAAACATTAAAGCAGTTTTGTAGTGATTCACCATAGGGGGAGTTTGTTCAGGTACAGGCTATCATTCCTCAAAAAGGGATAATGCAGCCAAGTCTATCTCCAAACTAGGAAGGGTGATGTAGAGATTGGTGGGGTGAATTGGTGTTGTAGGTTTATGTGGGGTTAATCGGGTTTCCCCATTCCAGTAAATCTTCACAACCCCGACACTTATGAATGAATTCCTTATGTGAGGCTTGGGCTGGGGTTTCTCCTCTATGTGGATCCCTCTAGCTTTTGCAGCTACCGTCGCACGAGCTTTCTCCTTAGCCTCTCTCACTTCTTCTTCCGGGGGCTAATAGCCTAGCCCAAATCTGACTTTTTTGCCCCCCTTAGCTGTGACGGGCTCTTTTCTACCTTACAATCTAGGCCCCAACCCCCTTCCTTTTTTATTGCCCCACTTTTGGAGCATGGCCACTGCCACTATCATTCCCCCACCAGTTCCTGGAATGATGCCCTTGGTAGGCTCTGGGAGTATCGTCGACACCTCATATTCGAAACTGTAGAGGCCGACATCCTCAGTGGTGTGCGATATATCCAGTATATTGGATTTTTCAACGCTATTGGTGGCCTTTTCTTTCTCAATGTGCCCCTCTCCGATGATTGTGATGATCTTATGCCCCGATGCAAACTTGAGTTTCTAGTGCAGTGTGGAGAGTATTGCTCCAACTTCATGCAGCCACGGGCGCCCTAATAGTAGATTAAATAAGGATTTGATGTCCATCACTTGAAATAATATGGAGAAGGTCATTGACCCAATTAATAGCTCAAGATTAACTTCTCCCATTATCTCTCTTCATGTGTTATCGAAACCTCTGGCGCTAGTTCTCGTGGGTCCATGCATGGATCTACCCCAATCATGGTGGCGGTTCTCAGCGGACATATGGTTAACGCAGACCCATTATCGATCAAAACTAGTGGGATTATCATATTTCTAGACTCAATAGTTATATTTAAGGATTTTGAGTGACTTCCTCCTTCCTCTGGTAGATTGGCATCCGAAAATGAAAAGGCATTCGGGGCCATCACTTGACCAATTATTTGCCCGACTTCATCCGGGCTAACCTGAAGTGACACATGCACGTTCTTTAACGCCCCCATTAATGCTTGAAAATGGAGTGGGGACGGCATCAACAAATCCCATATAGTAATATGGGCAAACATTCTTCTCAACTGAGTCTCCAGTATATGTTCTCAACTCATTTTCTCAAACAGATTCACGACACTGTCTTTCTTTCCCTCAGGTTGGGCTTGTGCTGTTGTCGATACTTTCGATTGTGTTGAAATCTTCTCAGATTTGATCACGAAGTCCACTGCCCCTTCTCTGTGGCTGCCAACATTGATATCTGTTTGTTTATAACTTAGCAGGACCTGATGAGGATCATAAGTTGGTCCCGAGATCTGAAATGGTATAGCCGTTGGTATCGGAGGAACTTGCACTATGGGCTCAGGAGGTGTGGGCAACACTTGATTTACCTCGGTAATAGCTGGTTGAGTGGAAAAATTAGGCCAAATGGGGGTGATGAAGCTTAAGGGCGGTGACACTGGGGGAAAATGGGTAAAAGTAGGCCATTGGTAGCTAATAGGTGCTGACGGGGGATTAGGGGTATGATGGGCTATTGGGTAATTGACGGGGGTGCTGGGGTATGGTTGGTATGTATTTATATTTACATAATTGACAAGAGTGGGTGATGGAAAATAAACCCTAAGATCTAAGGGTTGGGCTTGCGGTGTTGGGTTGGGAAAATAGTCTGATAAATTCAGGGATTTAATCACCCTAATATTCCTTTCATCATAATTTCTTGGCAATGGTGCACATAGCTCTCCTGATCACTGATGTAATCAGATGGATCAAATTCGAACTCCTCCTTATATCCCTCTACCATCCCGATGGTGGGTCTGGTACTTGCTCCTCCCATAGGATGTGGGGGCAACGACACTTGATGGATGTTCGTATGCTGGTTTACTTGAGAAGGTGCGGGTGGAATGATTTTATCGGCATCGATTAAATCTTGGATCGCATGCTTTAATGGGAAGCAGCGATCAGCTGATGAAAATTACAGTGGGTATTAGGGTCATAATTTTTTGGGATCGGGTGAGGAGGAGGTTGTGGTTGACGAATAGTGACTAATCCTTTTTCTACTAGGAAAGGTAAATGTACACTTAGAGATTGCCCCAGGGGTGTAAACACTCGGTCATAGCAGGCTCTCCTCTGTTCAGGAGTCATCATCATTCCTTGCCCATTCCATGCTCTCTGCATCTGCTCAATTCTGACTGGTGCTGACTATGCTGCTTGAAATTGAAAGGGGGTTATATTATTATTGGGCCTGGTATTGGCAATGTTCTGAACATCGGCCCCTGTTCTCTTCTTATTCCTTTATTTTAAAAACCTTCTAACCCCACTGGCTCCACTTGATACATTTTTGTTCAGGCGACCCTCCTTGATGGCATCCTCATAGTGATTGGCGTTCCTCACCAGAATAGCAAAGTTGGACTATTGCTAGTACACCAAAAAGTATGAGATTACTGGCAGAGTATTTTTAGAGATCATTTTGATCTATTCATAGTCAGGTATCCTATTTCTGACCTGAGCTGCTAGTGCTCTTAATCACCCTAAATAGTCACTGAAGGTCTCATTTGGGTTCTGCCTTAAACGAACCAAGTCAGACTTATGCGATTCGATGTCTATGTTGTAGACATATTATTCCTGAAATAGGTGCGTTAAGTCCTTCCATGTTTTCATCATAGACGGTTCCAAAGATGTGAACCACCTCAAGGTCGGACCAATCAAACTCTTTTGAAAGACCTTTATTAGTAGTCTCTCATCCCCTCCATACTGGCACATGTACCCACAATAGGACTTGAGGTATGCAATAGGATTGTCGGTGCCATTGTACTTGTCAAAAGCTGGCATTTTAAATTTGCGAGGCAAGGGGACCTCAGTGTACAAACATAAATCTGTGAAGTCCATGGCATGGATTTCAGTACCACCCATTTTCAACAACTGCTTATGTATTTTATCTAACTGCTCTTTCAACTACTCTGACTCCTTGGATATGGGGGCCACTTTCTCGGCAGTCGATTGGACTTCACTCTGGGCTACCAGGGGGTGGGCAATTATAGGAGGTGGATTAAGGCTGGTCAATGCCCGAGTATAGGCTCCACTATTTCTAATCTCGTCCTCTTCATACTGCTAGTCTATATAAGGTGCAATGAGAGCGGGATTCTCTTGCTGGTGTTACATGGACTAGATGAGAATGGCATGGGTTGGGTGACTCCATTGGGGATGAGGGAAGGTTTGCTGGATGATGAGATGAGTTAGATTTTAGAGTGGAGTATGGTGAAGCCATTGGGCTTGTGAAAAGGTTTGAAACTGACTTTGGGATGTTGGGATATGGGTGAATTGGGGCTGATTAAGGCATGGGTTTGAGAAGGGTATGAGGGTTGTGAATGGGTAGAATTTTGGAGGAATTGTGAAGGGTATGGCTGTGAGGTTCCAAGGTTTTGTTGGGCTTGGATTTGGGCTATGAAGCCTTGGGAGGGTTGGGCTACAAAGACTTGGTCATGGTAGATTTGGGCCATGGGCCATTGAGGGTTTGGGCCATGAGCCCTTGAAGGGTTTGGGCCATAGGCCCCTGGTGGGTCTGGGCTATGGGCCCTTGTTGGGTTTGGCCCATTGGGCCTTGGTAGGTCTGGGTCATGGGCCCTTATTAGGTCTGTCCATTGGGCCTTTATGGGTCTGAGCCATAGGCCCTTGGTGGGTCTGGCCCGTTGTGCCTTGATGGGTGTTGCTGCTCTAAGTGTGCATGATTTAATTGTGTTTTGAAAACAGATTTGCAAATGATGAATTATACTGAATTCGGAAAACAAAAAAGAATAAAGAAATATTAGCACAGAGAGAAGTAAATTAGCCTGGAAGATCAGGGCCAATTGTAGCAAGTTTTAAATGTAAGTGAGTAAAAGATCGTCCACAGGGAATTGATTTAAAATTTAAGATAAACCTTCAGATCTGAGCTACCAGATCTGACCGCTGATCCTATATACAAGGTACATAAGATGGGAGGTTGAATTTGTCACGTTAACTAAATGATAAAAGCAAAAATTAACCTAAATGATCCAGATCTGAGTTGGGGAGATTTTGATGTAAATTAATAAGAATGGAGAAATAATATCTAACTTTGGTTTGGTCCTTGATGCAAAATGAGAATAAATGTTGATCAACTGAGATATGATCCAATCTTCATCTGGCTACAAGCACAGATGCAAGAGAAAGTAATCTAACTCAAGGATTAGAGTTAAACTTATGGTTATGGTCTGTCCACTTCAATGGCCACAGACCATCCAATAGTCTTTAATCTGAACCCTTAATTCAGAACGAGAAACACCACTACAAATGTTGTGAGAGATTAGGTTACAAACACAAATTCTCACAACGATAATGAATTAAGGGAAATTGCTTAAAAAATAGTAAATCTAAAGGAGTCTAGTGCAATAAGGAGATCACAGGGAACCCTCAACACAAATCCAATTGAGAATGTACGGTTCACAGCAACCTTTTCAAATTCACCATTACAATTACAGAGTACAGCTTAAACAGCTCTCGGATTTGTAGTCTTGAATACAATTCTCTTTTGAATTACAGAAGTATCTCACAGCTCTCAATTACAAATAAAAACTAGGCTATTACAGGAGTTTCAGACAAGCTATCTGAATTGGAAATGAGGCAATAGAAATGAAACTCGAAATCTGGATACCCAAATTGGGCAAATAGTTCATCTATTTATAGTTTTCCCCAAGTCTAGCTCATATGTGTATCAACCAATCAGAATTGGTTAGATCTGTATCAACCAATAGGAATTGTGTTCAAGGTTCCAGATCTATTTTGGCCAATTAGAATTGCTTGATCTGGTTCAGCCAATTAGATGACAGAAGTATCAATTCTGTTATGTATTTCAAAAATCTATTAGAGCTTCTAGAAGTTCCCGCCAAGTGATTTCATCTTCGGGTGTTCACATGGGGTGAAATATGCCTTTGGTTCGTGCTCAGAATCTTCTGAAATGTCCTTGGGTTTTTAAATGCATTGGGGCACGTGCAAAGATTACTGAATTACCCTTGCAAATTTTGGGGGTCATCAAAATACCATTTCGCATAGTTTGGAGAACTTTTTGTAAGGTACTGTGACTTCTGAAGCTCTTTTCGCACAGTTCAGGTGTTGTTCGCAAGGACTTCTCATCTTTTCGAATAGGTCAGAAATCTTTTCGAAGAGTTCAGGTGCTCTTCGAAAACTACTTCTGGAGCTTTGAGTTCTTTTCGCAAAGTTCAAGTTCTTTTCGAAAAGTTCAGATTCTTTTCGAAAAGCAATCTGTAATGCATTCTTCTGCTCGAATAGCTCCACACCTCTTTCCAGGTTGAAACCAGGCCTTTGTCCTCTTTAGTCTAGGCATTTTGACAGTTAGTGAGATTGTCCCTTCTCCTTCTTCCTTCGGATCAACATGGATTATCATCTTTTTGGCACTTTTAGACTGCTTTCATGGTTAAGCCTGCCTTTATTGTTAGCTGTGAAACAAACACTTAAAACACTTATTTAGTTCTCTCAAAGGTCTATCAAGACCCAGGTTAAAGGGTGGAAAATGGTATTTTCTAGTTCTCAACACACCCCCAAACCTAAGCTTTGCTAGTCCCTGAGCAAAGACAAAATTAAAAACAGAATGAAAAGCCACTTTTGTAGGGAACACAATTGCATTTTGCATATGCAACAATCCTTTTAAACCCCTAAGTGTTCCCCAGTGGAGGAGTGAAGTCTCCTGAGGGTTTTCAGTGAAGGTACCCATAAACTTCTCTAATAAATCAGTTAATATCAATGCAGTTATGTTAAAGCAGACTTTTATCCAGTCAGGTTATTCACACCTGCATCAGTCAAGATGTAAAAGGATCTTCAAGAAAACATTAGTTTAAAACTAAAATTCAGCTATAATTCCTTTTACCATTCACTCAGTTGGTGTCAAAAAGTTTTTATAAGAAAAATTAATGAAAAGCTTGCCTTCTATTTGAAAATTCAGTTTTGATGTTACTCCAAATAATTTGATTTCAAACTCAACTCTCACCAGGGTTTTCACTCACCATGCAGATATGAGGGTTGTACTATTTCACACAGCTCAAGAGCAATTACAGTCCTCAAATAGGACTGTAAGCAAGAGCATAGGCATTGCTTTTCAATTCTGAATTTACTGCTCTTTTCACCATAGATTACACAAATCCTTATCTCCATGTGACAACACAATCCATCATTGATGAATAAAGACTTTAACTTTGGTTGTAATGTGGCTTATGGGTGAAATTTATCAAGAATAAAGAGGTGGAATGGAGTTCAAAATTGAGAAGTTAGTCAAGGTCAGGAGGTCGTAGACACATCTTCTTTATTTCAGCATAATTTCATCTTCTTCTTTGAATTTTTAGAGCCAAAGTGGCCATCTTTTTCTCTTTCTTTTTTCAAATTTCCAATGAAATGACTTTTTCTGACTTTTTTCCTTTTTAAAGCAACATTGACTAGAGTGCCACATTTCTTTTGTTGATACATCATTGCCTTCAATTATTTTTCTTCTTCTTTTACCAAACTGTTACCCAACTCTCCTTTCTTCAGCTTCCTTTTCTTTACCTTCTGAATTTTCAGAGTGAGGGTTAGGCTCAATGAGGTTGATTAGGTTGGTTTATGAGGTTACAAAGAAATCTTGGATTTATAAAGCTTAACTGGTGTGTATCAAAGGCAGTTTCAACAGGTGGGGCTTTTTGAAGTTCAAACTGTCCAAAAGGAGGCCTTACATCATGTCTTTAATATCATGATTGCTGTCAAGTTATTTCAATTTGAATATGTGTAACTTCTAGTGATAGTAAGCAGGTTCAAACAGTCCCTAGAGCATAAAAATTGTCAATTCATATCTCCAAAGAATACATTTCAGGCCCAAGTCTCACTGGGTGTAGTTTTCTATCA
Source organism: Chloranthus sessilifolius (assembly GCA_021018995.1). Taxonomy (NCBI): domain Eukaryota; kingdom Viridiplantae; phylum Streptophyta; class Magnoliopsida; order Chloranthales; family Chloranthaceae; genus Chloranthus; species Chloranthus sessilifolius. The sequence continues at coordinate 35,796,454 of CM037597.1, read as the reverse complement.
AATTCCTGAGGTATATCATCACTGTTTTCTCTCTTTTTAGGTTTACAAAAACATCAATTTTATTTTGAAAATTTTCTGACATTCACTTCATGAAGGTATTGGAATTACTCTAAAAATCAGTTTAAAAAAAATTTTAACTTCCTCATTTTTCAAAACAACAGGTGTGAAATTACTTTATCTTCAAAAATTCTGCTGTGATCATAAGTTGCACTGATTTTAACTAAACTATTGGTAATTCTGCTATATCACCCCCAAACCTATGATGAGCAGTGTCCTCACTGGTCTGAGGTGCATAAGCAAAGAAAAGAAAACAATCAAACAGAAATTATACTGACAGAGAAGAAAGAAAAGAAATGCACAGTAATTACTAATTAACAAAAGTTAACAGAAAATAGGAATTACATATTACAGATCCACAAAACAAACATGTACAATGTATTCTAATAACTGGGGTCAAAATCAGTATTATAAGTTGGTTCAATGGGATCAGAACTAGAATCACTGTTAGAGTCAGAACTTGAGTCAGTATTGGAGTCTGAACTCGATTTGGCCTTCTCTTGGATTGTGGTTTGCAGCTCGGTGTATTCCTCAGCTTTGATCTTTTTTGTGAGGTCAATATACTTTTCAAGTCTAGTAGTCCTCAATTTTTCCTGTTTAAGCTGTGCTTGCAACATGATAACCTTGTGCTGCTCACTCCTAACCATCTGAAAAGTTTGACCCAGCAGGTCCTTCATCTTCTCTCTCTCAAATTTCATGAACAACTCCAATTTTTGAATCTGGTCTTCATAAGGGGTTCTAATGTAAGCTTGCAGATCAGCTAACCCCTTGAGGACATCGCGACAGATATAAGGGTTCTCTTCCATAGCCCTTTTGAGAGTGGCAAATCCGGGAATGGGAATGGAGTGGTAGGGGACCAAAGGTATCCCAGCAGTGGGAGAAGAGAAGTCCAAAAGTATGACCTCAGGGTCAGTTTGAGTAGCTTGATCAGAGAAATTGAGGAAAGTTGAAGGGGAATCCAAAAGTACTACCTCAAGTTCTGTTTGGGTAACTTTGTCAGCAGTGGTGAGGATGGGTGGATCTACAAATACTACCTCAGGGTCTGTTTGGGTAGCATGGTCAGCAACAGCGGGCACAGTGGCTAAGGTGGTTGTGAAGGATGTGGAGGCTAAGGTTTGGAGAAGGGCATTTGTTACAGACTGATTGTCTGTGTTGACTTGTATTTGTGTTTGGATGGTTTGGAGAAAGGTGAATATTTGGCTAATTGTGTCAGGTGTGGGTGTGGTATGCAAAGTAGGGACTGGTAAAATTAATGTAGATTGTTGAGGGTCAATGGGTGAGATGGTTGTGAAGGGGGAAGTAGTCACATGGGTGAAATGAGGAGGGTCAGGTATAGGTGCAGATTCAAGTCCAATGTTCTCCAAGATAGCTCCCATCAATGATGAATAGGCCTCTGTTGTCAACATCTCAGGTTCAGGGGTTTGAGTTATTTCAGGTGTATGAGTTGAAGCAGCTGGTGAATCAGGGAAGCTTGGGATAAGGGGAGTGCTAGGAGATTGTTCCAAAAACTCTGGACTTGGGATATTGGTAGGGAACGGTGGTGTAAGAGTGATTGGTGTGGTTGGTGTAGAGGAGAGTCTAATTGGGATGATGGTGGGTATGGAGTGATGGAGCAGTTGGAATAGGTGAAGGATGGGGGCAGTGAAGTGGGTAGGATGATGACCCCTTCAACAATGGGTGCAGCTGAAAAGCTGGGCACCTCAGGAGGGACAACTTGTTCAATATCAGCTGCAAGGGAAATAGGTGCAGCTAAAGAGCTGGTCACCACAGGGTCTGGTAAAGCAGCTTCTTGGGCAGCTGCAAGGGCTGGTTCAGCTATGGCAGGTTCAATGGCAGCTGCAGGGGCTGGTTCAGCCTCTTCCCTCATTTTATTCAACATGGTTTGGCTTGTGGTCCAAGCCCTCTTCCCAAATGCATGAGGGGAAATAATCTCGAATGGCTCTTGCTCATCAATATCAAATTTGGCTCTTAACATGGCTGTGATCAGCCTTCCAAATGGTATGCCAGCTATTTTCTGTTCCTTTTTCATCTTGGCACTGATGTCAGCCATGGCTTCAAAAATGAGCATAGGGGCATTGAAGAATTGCCCCTTAGAGAAATGAAAGAGGGCCTCCAAAATTGGTGTTCTTCTTTCCTGGCTGTGCCCAGTGACATAGAAACTCCCTCTCAAAATGGAGTCCATCAGCAAACAGTGGGTTTCTAAGTCTCTCCTCATGATGGACTATCCACTTCCAACTATGCCTTTTGTTAAATGGGCAACCATTTCTCTAAAAGAAGCTGTTTCTGGTGCAGCTAATGGACCAGCAGGGTCATATTGAAATGGTATCCCCAAAGCATTTCCAATGTCTTCATAAGTGACAGTTAAATCGCAATCATCAATGAAAATTACAAGAGTAGGGACATCAACATCTTTCTTTGTCACTTTTACCAAGTTTTGGTACTATTATCTCACCATTCGTGGATAAATTTTCTCTGGAAGAGGGGTTAGGATATTTCTCAGAGAAGCATCCCTAATGTATTTCAAGGATAGCTGACATTCAAGTTTGTTTAAGAAAAAAGTTTCATCCACGATAAGCTCTGGGATCAGCTTCTGAGCTTCAATGAATGGATTTGGCAGTACCAAATGCATAGGGAGAGTTCGGGACTGGGTCACCCCGGGATGGGTTCCTCATGTCTAACCTTCTTCCCCTTCTCAATTCTATCAGCTTTATCCATCAAAAGTTTTCTCTTGGCTGAGGTTTTGGCTTTTTCTTTTGTGGTGGGTTTGCTAATTTTCTTAGCAGAAGATTTAGGGAACATTGCTGTCAGTGATTTTTCAGCTTTCCCCATTTCAAAACTTTGTTTGAATCTCCTATAATGAATGCTGGTATCAAATTGAACTTTGCAAAACACAAACAGAGGCAATGCGCAGAAAAATACCGAAATCTAGGGTTTTGGTTGAACTAGTTGATCGCTTGATGGAATCCAGCAGAGTCAGAAGCAAAATGTCCCTCTCTTCAAGCTTAATTAGTGGAACAAATATGAAACAAATTGGATCTGAACTTTAAAAGTACACAGAGATGGAACGAAAATGGGTTTTCTGTGAAACAGGACACTCAGGGAAGGCTTTCGAATATGAAACCCCTGCTTCGAAAGGGTTTAAATATGCTTAAAACGAGTTTCGCAAAGTATCTTTAAAGTTTTCAAAAAGTTCAAAGCAGTCCTTTTTACAAAGGGGGGTGGCATCAGTGCCATTCGAAAAGCAAATGGCTTCAGAAACAACTTTTCGAAAAGAAAAAGGCTTCAGAATCATCTCTTCGCACAACAAATCCTTCTTTTCGGGCAGTTAGTTACAGGTCCAAATTCTTTTCGAAAAGGGAATTGAACTTTTCGAAATGAATTTTTATTCTTTGCGAATTAATTTTTCACATATTATAAACTTCTCGAATTGAGAGTAAACATGACTAAAAACAGAGAGACAAAAAATTTGCAAAAAACTACAAAACAAACACAGGTAAAATACATATTATACAGTTGTTTATCATCAGATTTGGGGACGTTCTTGATGATAGATGGTTAGTACAAGCTCCAAAATATTTTCAATGCATGGTTTGAGCCTCTGACCATTTACTTTCAAGGTTCTCCCATCACTTGGGTCCAAAATTTCAACAACCCCAGAAGGAGAAGCATGAATGACAGTATATGGCCCTTCCCATCTGGATATCAGCTTTCCAGGAAAAAAATTAAGTTTTAAATTAAATAGCCATACCTTAGAGCCATCTATGAACTCTCTTCTCAGCAGATTTTTTTCATAGAAAGCTTTAACTTTTTCTTTGTAAGATCTTGCATTGGTGTATGCATCCATTCTCAGCTCCTCCAACTCAGCAAGCTGCAGTTTCCTGTGATTACCAGCAGTAGTAAGATCCATGTTCAAGGTTTTAATAGCCCAAAAGGCCTTATATTCTAACTCCACTGGTAAATGGCATGCTTTGCCATAGACCAATCTGAATGGGGACATGCCAATTGGGGTTTTATAGGTTGTCCTATATGCCCATAATGCATCATTCAGCTTAAAGGACCAATCCTTTCTGTCCTTCTTCACAGTCTTTTCCAGTATATGTTTGATTTCTCTATTGGAAATCTCCACTTGTCCACTGGTCTGTGGATGATATGGAGTAACTACTCTATGAGTCATAGAGTACTTTTTCAATAAAGCTTCAAAATGCTTATTACAAAAATGGCTTCCCCCATCACTGATAATAGCTCTAGGGGAACCAAACCTGGAAAAAATGTTGTCTTTTAAAAATTTCAGGACAACTCTATGACCATTGGTTTTAGTGGCTGTGGCTTCAACCCATTTGGATACATAATCCACAACTACTAAGATGAAATTACAGCCATTTGAAGGAGGAAAGGGACCCATAAAATCTATCCCCCAAATATCAAACAATTCAACTACCAAAATGGGCTGTAAAGGCATTGAGTTTCTCTTGGAAATGTTGCCTAATCTCTGGCAGTTCTGACAAGACTTACAGTAGTGCAGTGCATCTTTGAAAAGTGTAGGCCAATAAAATCCACATTGCAAAACCTTTGCAGCAGTTTTGTTTCCACTAAAATGGCCTCCACAGGCCTGTTCATGACACATGGAAAGTATGCTATGAAAGTCTTCTTTAGGGACACATCTTCTAATTATTTGGTCTGCACAAATCTTGAACAGATAAGGATCCTCCCAAATAAAATGTTTAACCTTTGAGAAGAAAAGATTTTTATCCATTCTATTCCAGTGTTGAGGAATTCTTCCAGTAGCCAAAAAGTTGACTATATTTGCAAACCAAGGGGTGTACACTGATAGCAAAAAGTTGCTCATCAGGGAAAGATTCATTGATAGGCAGCCTATCAATCTCAGCAGTTAGAATTCTAGACAGGTGGTCAACCACCACATTTTCCATACCCTTTTTATCTTTAATCTGCAAATCAAATTCCTTTAATAGGAGGATCCACCGGATTAATCTTGGTTTGATATCCTTCTTAGACAGAAGGTATTTCAAAGCTAAGTGGTCCGTGAACACCACTATTTGTGAACCTAAAACATATGACCTAAATTTCTCCAAAGCAAAACAATTACTAGCAGCTCCTTCTCAGTTGTTGTGTAGTTGAGCTGTGCATCAATCATTAATCTACTGGCATAAGCTATGACATGAGGCAGCTTATCCTTTCTCTGCCCAAGAACAGCTCCCAAAGCATAATCTGATGCATCACACATCAGCTCAAAAGGCAGTCAATAGACTGGAGACTGTAGTATTGGAGCTAAAATCAAACAATTTTTTAAGAATTCAAATGCCTTCAAGCATTCATTATTAAAAACAAAAGGGACATCTTGGCACAATAAATGACAAAGAGGCTTGAATATTTTACAGAAGTCCTTAATGAACCTCCTGTAAAATCCAGCATGCCCCAGAAAACTTCTGATTTGTTTAACAGTTTTGGGAGGTGGCAAATGTGCAATTCAATCAATTTTTACTCTATCCACCTTAATGCCCTTGTGGGAGACAACATGGCCAAGGACAATGCCTTGGGTGACCATGAAATGGCTCTTCTCCCAGCTCAAAACTAGATTGGTTTCTTCACATCTCTTTAACACTAAGTTGAGATGATGTAAATACTGGGCAAAACTGTCTCTATATATTAAAAACTCATCCATAAAAATCTCCATAAATTGGTCAATCATATCAGAGAAAATGGAGTACATGCATCTTTGAAAGGTAGCAGGAGCATTACAAAGACCAAAAGGCATTCTCCTATAGGCAAAAGTGCCAAAGGGGCAAGTGAATGTAGTCTTTTCCTGATCTTGTTGATACACAGGAATCTGGTTGTAACCAGAGTAACCATCAAGAAAACAATAATAAGCTTTTCGTGCTAGCTTATCTAAAATTTGATCAATGAATGGAAGAGGGAAATGGTCTTTTCTGGTCATTGTGTTTAGTTTTCTGTAATCAACACAGACCCTCCGACCAGTGGTTTGTTTGGTTGAAATGAGCTCACCAGAATCTGAGGTTACCACAGTGATCCCAGATTTCTTAGGTACCACCTGTGTAGGTGCCACCCAAGCAGAATCTGAGATGGGGTAAATGACCCCTGCATCCAACAACTTAACAACCTCCTTCATGACCACATCTTACATATGAGGATTCAACCTCCTCTGCATTTCCCTAGAAGGCTTTGCATCTTCTTCCAAATGAATTTTATGCATGCAAATAGTTGGACTGATTCCTCCCAAATCAGCAATAGTCCAGCCAATTGCCCTCTTATGCTGTTTCAATACAATCAACAACTCTTCCTCTTGCTCCTCAGTGAGGGAGGAAGAAATAATCACAGGCAATATTTTATGGTCTCCTAAAAACACATATTTCAAATTTTCTGGCAACTGTTTCAGCTCTACATTAGGTGGGCTGAGAAAAGAAGGTAATAAAGGTACCTTAACTATTTGTGGAAGGGGAAGAATAGCAGGTTTCCATGAAGAGAACCTTGCTGACTGCTCATGAGTTCCTTGCACAGCATTTACTTCCTCAGACTTTGAGGTACAAAATGTTTCTTCCTCAGCATTTCTCCAAGCATCTTTAAAATCTGTGGTTAAATCTTCACACTGCAAAAACTATGGTAAGGTTTCTTCTACCAGTTCATCCAACAAATCAATAAGAAAACATTCCTCAGAACTGAATTGAGGCTGTGTAACTGCATTGTAGACATTTAACTTTACCTTCATATTTTCAAAAGACACTTCCATAATACCAGATCTGCATTGAATGCAAGCATTGGTTGTAGCCAGGAATGGTCTCCCCAAAATGACAGGGATGGAAGTTTTGCTTTTTGTAGGTTCCATGTCCAATACCAGAAAATCAGCAAGGTAGAAAAACTTATCTACCCCTACCAACACATCCTCAATCACCCCAACTGGCTTTCTTTCAGATTTGTCTACTAGTTGTAACACCACATGAGTGGGTTTTAACTCTCCCAAACCTAGTTTCTCATATACAGAATATGGAAGCAGGTTGACACTAGCACCCAAATCTAATAAAGCCTTTTCAATGGTATGTTCCCCAATAATGCAAGAGATTGTGGGGATTCCAGGATCTTGAAGTTTTTGAGGTGTGGGAATGGACAAAACCTGATTAACTCTTTCCACAGTAAAGACCTTCTTGGATAACTGTATCCTAGATTGTCTTTTGTGAGTGCAAATATCTTTCAAAATTTTTGCATATGCTGGGACTTGTTTGATTGCATCAAGCAAAGGTAAATTTATCTTGACTTGCTTGAAAGTTTCCATCATTTCATCTATTTTTGTATTCCCTTTATCAAAAGGGGAAGCAGATTTCATGGCATGGGGAAATGGTAAATGAGGAACTAGTCCTTCATTTACAGCTTTAGAATCATCATTAGAATATTTTTTATTTTTCTGTTTTTCATTTTTTTGATTTTTCTGAGGTACATCAGCACCCCCAATGCTAACATCATGTTGCTCTTGCTGCATATCTCTAGAAGTTTCCTCAATTGTTTCTTCTTCAGTACCCACATTGTTATTAACAATTCATCCACTTCTCAAAGTAGTGGCAGCTTTAACTTCTTCATGTGAAACAGACACCTCTTCAACCATGAACTGTCCTTTGGGATTGTTCAAAGGTTGGCCAGGTAACCTGCCTTCCTCTCTTTTGGCCAAAGTATTTGAGAGTTGACCCAATGTTTCTTCAATTTTCTTTATGCTCTGACTATGAAAGTTTATAGTCTGAGTTAAAGACCCTAAATTCTGGAGTGAATTTAGAACTTGGTCTTCAAAAGAAGGGGATCTGGAAGGGGTTTGAACTGGAGCAGATTGCTGTACAGGTTGTTGTGGAATGGGATGCTGAAAATTTGGCTTGGTATAAAAATTCTGCTGATAGGGCTGAGCAGTTTTGAAAGGTACTTGGTTCTTTGGTTGCTGCTGCTGTTGTGATTGATAATTGCTCTGGCTCCACCTTCAATTGGGGTGCCCTCTCCATGTATATTCATTTGACTGCATCTGTCCAAATGATTGGGCAGCATGAGCTTGCTCCACCACTAAATCTGGGAACTGTGGTGCAGCTGGACATTGATCAAGAGGATGAGTAGAGGACTGGCATATCAAACATGCCTCCTCTACTCTTGCAACCATTGGATTTTTAAGTAAGTCCATCAATCTATCAAACTTTATGGTTAAATTATCCATCTTCCTTTCCAACTCATTCACCTCATAAATCTTTCCTTTCGTGGTTTGCTGATTGTTCAACCGAGCAGGATTCTCAATGTCTCTTGACAAAGATTCCTGTTGAGTTGAATTTTCACCAATTACTTCAAATAAATTCCAGACCTCCTCAACTATTTTTTGCAAGTAGGTGCCTCCACAGGAAGCATCTACCATATTCTTGCCCTTTTGATCAATTCCTTGATAGAAGCTTTGAACAAGCTGCCATTGGGGAATTTGATGATGAAGACATTGCCTTAAAAGTTCTTTAAATCTTTCCCATGCTTCATGGAAAGTTTCAGTTGAGTGTTGTGAAAAGGAAATAATATTTTGTCTCAACTGGCTGGTCTTAGACATAGGGAAGTATTTGACTAAAAATTGACACTGCAAATCATTCCAAGAAGTGATACTATTTGGTGCCAACATAGACAGCCATGCTCTAGCTTTGTCCTTTAATGAAAAAGGAAAGCGCCTAAGCTTGGTTGCCTCTGGACCCAGTCCAGCTATGTTGAATGTGGTACAAAGAGACAGGAACTCATCCACATGCTTGTACGGATCTTCCTTAAACCATGGAAGGAAGGAAGCATCTGGATAGTTGATGATTTGATCTCATAATTTCCTTCAACAGTAGGAAATTGAATGCAAAATGGAGAATTATATGCACCAGGTGCAAAGTAATCCCTCAAAAGTCTAGGTTCTTCACCCATAGTAGTAGTCTCAGCAAAATTCTGTGATGTTTGTCTAGTTCTTAGTAGCCTTTCAACTTCTAAATTCAGAGGGACAATCTCAGGATTGAGAGTCCTCCTACCAAACATACAACACAGAAATAGAGAATTAAATTATGCACAACAAACCTTCAGTATTCCTTTCAAAGTATGTTCCACGCTCAAAGTGTATAGGAATAACTGCACAGATTTAAACAATAGAACAGTTAGCACTGATTTAATAAAAAAAAATAAAAACGTAGGTCTACAAATTTTAAAATAAATTCCCCGGCAACGGCGCCAAAAACTTGTTGCTGCTCTAAATGTGCATGATTTAATTGTGTTTTGAAAATAGATTTGCAAATGATGAATTATACTGAATTTGGAAAACTAAAAAGAATAAAGAAATATCAGCACAGAGAGAAGTAAATTAGCCTGCAAGATTAGGGCCAATTGTAGCAAGTTTTAAATGTAAGTGAGTAAAAGATTGTCCATAGGGAATTGATTTAAAATTTAAGATAAACCTTCAGATCTGAGCTACCAGATATGACCGCTAATCCTATATACAAGGTACATAAGATGGGAGGTTGAATTTGTCACGTTAACTAAATGATAAAAGCAAAAATTAACCTAAATGATCTAGATTTGAGTTGGAGAGATTTTAATGTAAATTAATAAGAATGGAGAAATAATATCTAACTTTGATTTGGTCCTTGATGCAAAATGAGAATAAATGTAGATCAACTGAGATATGATCCAATCTTCATCTGGCTACAACCACAGATGCAAGAGAAAGTAATCTAACTCAAGGATTATAGTTAAACTTATGGTTATGGTATGTCCACTTCAATGGCCACAGACCATCCAATAGTCTTTAATCTGAACCCTTAATTCAGAATGAGAAACACCACTACAAATGCTGTGAGAGATTAGGTTACAAACACAAATTCTCACAGGGATAATGAATTAAGGGAAATTGCTTAAAAAATAGTAATTCTAAAGGAGTTTAGTGCAATAAGGAGATCACAGGGAACCCTCAACACGAATCCAATTGAGAATGTACGGTTCACAGCAACCTTTTCAAATTCACCATTACAATTATAGAGCACAACTTAAACAACTCTCGGATTTGTAGTCTTCAATACAATTCTCTTTTGAATTACAGAAGTATCTCACAAATCTCAATTACAAATAAAAGCTAGGCTATTACAGGAGTTTCAGACAAGCTATCTGAATTGGAAATGAGGCAATAGAAATGAAACTCGAAATCTAGATACCCAAATTGGGCAAATAGTTCATCTATTTATAGTTTTCCCCAAGTCCAGCTCAGATGTGTATCAACCAATCAGAATTGGTTAGATCTGTTTCAACCAATAGGAATCGAGTATAAGGATCCAGATCTATTTTGGCCAATCAGAACTGCTTGATCTAGTTCAGCCAATCAGATGACAGAAGTATCAATTCTGTTATGTATTTCAAAAATCTGTTAGAGCTTTTAGAAGTTCCCGCCAAGTGATTTCATCTTCGGGTGTTCACATGGGGTGGAATATGCCTTTGGTTCGTGCTCAGAATCTTTTGAAATGTCCTTGGGTTTTTAAATGCATTGGGGCGCATGCAAAGATTACTGAATCACCCTTACAAATTCTGGGGGTCTTCAGAATACCATTTCACATAGTTTGGAGAACTTTTCGCAAGGTACTGTGACTTCTGAAGTTCTTTTCACACAGTTTAGGTGCTGTTCGCAAGGAGTTCTCGCCTTTTCGACTAGGTCAGAAATCTTTTCGAAGAGTTCAGGTGCTCTTCGAAAACTACTTCTGGAGCTTTGAGTTCTTTTCGCAAAGTTCACGTTCTTTTTGAAAAGTTCAGATTCTTTTCGAAAAGCAATCTGTAATGCATTCTTCTGCTCGAATAGCTCCACACCTCTTTCCAGGTTGAAACCAGGCCTTTGTCCTCTTTAGTCTAGGCTTTTTGACAGTTAGTGAGGTTGTCCCTTCTCCTTCTTCCTTCGGATCAACATGGATTATCATCTTTTTGGCACTTTTAGACTGCTTCATGGTTAAGCCTGCCTTTATTGTTAGCTATGAAACAAACACTTAAAACACTTATTTAGTTCTCTCAAAGGTCTCTCAAGACCCAAGTTAAAAAGTGAAAAATGGTATTTTCTAGTTCTCAACAGTGGGTCTGAGCCATGGGCCCTTGTTGGGTCTGACCCATTGGGCCTTGATGGGTCTGGGCCATGGCCCTTGTTGAGTATGGCCAATTGGGCCTTGATGGGTCTGGGCCATGTGCCCTTGGTGGGTTTGGCCCATTAGGCCTTGATGGGTCTGAGCCTTGAAGCCCTTGTTGGGTCTGGCCCATTGGACCTTGATGGGTCTAGGCCATGGCCCTTGTTGAGTCTGGCCCATTGGGCCTTGGGCCTTGGGCTATGGGGCCTTGGGACATATAGGGAATAGGGGTTTGTGCCATTGGGCCTTGAGGCATGTGGGTAATCGGAGATTGAATGGTGTGGATGATGGGGGGTTGATGGGAGTCATGGGGGAGTGAGGCATGGAGGCTAGATAAGGTATGGGATGGATCCATGGGTGTGTGGTATGGATGAGAGGGGTTGTGTTGGGAGGCCTTCCGCCTATTGTAGGCTTAGACCATTTCTTCCATCATGGCCACGGAAAGGAGATCAGATGGAGATGAGTTATTTGAGCTTTGGAAGGGCATAGAGGGGGTGGATGTGGAGGGTAAATTGGGCATGATCCCGATAAAATCAGGCATGACTCGGGTAGGAGATGGGATGTAATAACCCCAGATTTTTGGGAACCGTACACATCATGTGCCAATCACGTGTATGTGTGGTTCACAAGGAAACCAATTTAACATATATACACTGGGCGTTTATGTGTGAAACACACTAAATTTTTCTTTCACTATATAAGTGAAAGTGGGGGAGAGGTCCCTCCCATACGTAACCTAATTAAATCTTAGAAGGAGAGAAGGAAGAATAGAGAGAAAGGAGAGAAGGTTTTGTAAAGAGGAGTAGAGTGGGGCTTGTTGGATCAGGCCATAAAGGATCAGGAAAGGAATTGGGTGAGGGACCAGGGATTTCCTCCATTCATGTTAGAAGATTGGATTAAGTTATAGAAGATACATCGAATGAGGTATGTTAAATGCATATAATACTTAGGTGTGTTCTTGTTGCATATATAAAGCATCGGTTGAATGGCTTTGATGCTAAAAAGGGACTATAAATGGAGTAAGAGGTTGCTTCTCGAACAGATCGAGGTGTAAAAATCATCGCTCCTCGCTCGAGCGGTCTAAAAGGATCGCTCAAGGGAGCACAAACTATAAAAATACCGCTCTAGGCTCGCTCGAGCGGCCCCCAAAACAAAAAGGGAAGCTCGCTCGAGCGAGGTCCCCAGTAAAGCTTTAGACGGCTCGATTAACCGCTCGAGCGACCTCGATTTTACCGCTCGAGCGAGGTCAAGTGACTGCTCGAGTGAGGTCAAGTGACCGCTCCAAAGGGGATTGGTTCTCGCTCGCGCGAGGCACCACTCAGTTCTTGAAATTATTAGTGGAGAAACATGGAGGCTATGCACTCCAATTATTCTTATAACCTTTCTAAGCATATTCTAAATACATGAAATATAGGTTTGACGTAGGATCGTGAAGTATAAAACTCTACGAGAAAGCGTGCTTTGAAATTCGTTGAGGTAGAGAATATTCTTGAAACATTTATTTTATTTCGTCCACTCATATATGCAGTGTAATTCTATTAAAAGATGAGTATCGTATGATTAAATCAAAAGGGGTGTGTGCGTAAGTTTCAAGGCAAGATCATGAAGTCCCCAGGGGATGGAATATTATAACGAGGGCATCTAGATGATGTATCAAATCTGTAGTATCCCAGGGATACGGTTGGAAACAAACAGTGAAACTAAAGCATAATGATAAGGCCTAATGTACTAAAAATTAGCACAAGCCATGGTGAATAACTATATGTAAAGCACATCGATATTTTGTTATTTGAGGTTTGATTAGAATACCCCACCGACGTGATGGGATACCCACGACTGATGCCGTAGGATATCCGTGGCCGGTACGGCGGCCAATCTGTATACTTATAGCACATCCCAGGGATGTAGATTTAATTATAGACCCCGCCACCTATGAGAAAGGGGCTTGGGCAGTATTCCCAGGGAATACATGTAACAATTGTCTAGTAGACGACGATGGTGGGGTATTCCATCGGGGCTCGATGCTATATTGCTCGGGGATTATTTAAGTTAAAGGTTTAAGTAATTAGGCCGAATTCATAACTAAACCAGTAAGATGAGAACAAACCATACTATGAAAGGAAATCAGCTGTATGCATTTTAGTTATTTCAGTTGTATCAATTGTTCTGCTTAAAAGTGATACCTAGTAAATTATGCTTTCAAAACTGCTAACATATATGTGAGATTTAATCTATATGTTCACTTTGTTTCCCTATTGAGCAAGGATGTAGCTCACCCCCCTTAGACTATACGTCGCAGGTTCAGGACTAGCGGCAGCAAGGACTTCTGGAGACTTTGATCCAGGGGATTCAGACTACGTACCCACTAAGGAATCAGAGCCTCCTCCTGAAGAATTCTTCTAGGAGACCCACTGCGTACTTTGAGAGTGAGTTGAGAGTGTTAGGTACGACTTGGTATATCAAGCCTCTTTATTGAATGTAATTAAATACGGTATGCTTTTGATAAAACTTTTGGGTTGCACATTCATATAACGGCTTGGGGTAAGTTCTTATGCCCATGAATTGGCATGGGACAAGGGCTGCCTTTAAGGACCATAACTATATTCTTTTATATGAGAATTCATTAGAGTAGAATTTTGGGCATGCTTATACCAAATGTACTTTAAAGGTTTCGGGGGCACGGCCTTGAGAGTTGTGCTGATGGCACGGATTTTGGAACGCCGAAATTCGGGCTATCACATGGGATATGGGGTGGATTGGAGGAATGAGCTGGGCCATTGGAAAAGGGGGATGTGCTGGGAATGTATGAGGATGATGAAGGGTAAAGTGTGAATGTTTGAGAAAAACAGGGCATGACCCCGATAAAAATGGGCATGACCCGGGTAGATGGGGGGATTTGTGGGGGGTTGGATAGGGTGGAGGTGACATATGTGAATGAGGGCGGATCGGGCCTATATGGGGAAGATGGAAAATGGGGCATGGATATGGATGCGAGAAGTTGGGTGGATGAGAAATAAGGTATGTTGGATGGGTTTTGAATGGGTGTCGAAGGGAGGTGAGATGGGTTGGAGAGGGCCATGGATGGGGGTATGACTTGGGAAAATGGTGGGGAATGGGGAGTCGGATTTTAGATATTTTGGAAAATGGTGGAAGGAAAAATAGGGGCACCGAACGGCCCGGTTATGGTGAGGTTTGAATGAGTGAGGGGGGTAGAATTAAAGGCCTCTTCGATATGGGAATGTGTTGGAGAATGTGGTGGGGATGAGTCTGGATCGGCATAAGCCAGGTCCATGGTCCACGACATTTCTCGGTATCGGGTTGGGTACGGGTGCCTCGGATGGGGCCCGTAAAGCTTCCTCCTTCTTGCCCTACGAGATAACGGAGGGTACGATGATGCCGTTGTGTCGGCACCAATCAAGACTCTATTTTTAATTGTTAATTTTAGCCCTTTTCTTTGGAATTTTTTTTTATGAGTGAAAATAATGTTCGAAGCTTTTAATGTTCCCTTCTCGGGTGGCTTTCATGCCCTAAATAGGACCCGTGGCAATGATTCCGTAGTACTTCGGAAGAATCAAAAGAAGATCTTTTATCTATTGAAGGCACGTAAATTGATGCAAACAACCCGATCCCCCAAAACAAGTAAAAAAGAAGTCACCTTCTTTTGACCGGCGAGGGCATATTGGTGTTGGAGATGGCGGGGCCTAAACAGAAGCACTAAAGGTACTAACCGGGGGACTCGGGATGTGAGAAAAGCTTCATATTCGGGTTGTTGTTGCTTGAAACCAACCTGCCGCAACTAATACATGCACCAAAGCAAAACTGGGTTTCCAGAATTCTTGACAACAGCCACTTCAGCTCGAAATGAGTCTCTAAATTGGTTTTTTTTTTGCAGCTAGGCTTCCGGGGACTAACTATTTTTAATGGATTGATTCTCTCCTCACCGAACCTAAGGGATGTGAGTCCGGTATAACTCGCTAGTGCGCTCCCCAAAGGATTTTAAGCTTGTAGGAATAGGTGACTCACCCGATAGACCTCCGGCGCAAGCGCCTTCTCAGATACTAGGTGGGTTGGGACTTTTTTGGATCATCACCACTAGGGGCTGGAGCCATACTAAGACTCGGGTAGTTGTATGTGTGCCTAATAACCCAACCCTTTAAAAATCTATCTCGTAAAATAAATAAATTGATTAAGTCCCTTTTCTTGGTTTAATTTTAATTTTTTTTTCAAAAAATTTTATGAAAGTTTTCTTAAGTCCAAAAATCGGGAGTGATGATCCTGTGCCGCCACTACGGGCCGGCGTCCACTATTAGGATATGATTGCATAAGTAGGCCCGCCAATCGGCTAAGGCACTTTAAATGACATAAAAGTAAATGAATTTAAATGCAAAGTGCAATTAGGTCTACCAATCAGCTAAAGCACTTAAAATGACGGAAAAGTAAAGAAAATTAAAGACTATGCACAAGTAAGCCTGCCGTTCGGCTAAGGGTCGTAAATGACGTAAAATTAGGGGTAAGTAAAATGATGTAATCAGAGGGGTGAGTATAAATAAAATAAAAGATAGTAATAAAATGTTAGTAAAATAAAAAATAAAGAGGCCAAGTTCAAGGGAAAGCTCTACTAGCAAATCCCCAGCACAGTCGCCATCTGTGCAACCGTGGGATTTTTTAACGATCTTGTCGCGACAAAGTGCCACAAATATGACTCTAAATCCCATCTACGCCAAAGGCTCTTGGGTAGGGGCTTCGGTTATTGATCGGGAAGGTGTTAGACACCCGATCAACCTGCTCGTAAGCGGTCTCTTCTATGGCCGGGTCTATGCGGGGCTGGTTTGTATAATATATATATATATATATATATATATATATATATATATATATATATATATATATAAAGAAAATTGAGCGGCACTTCCCCTTGCCCGAAGGCACACCGATCCTATTGAGTCCTTCCCGCTTCCCGAAATTTGGGCATAGTAATGGCTCAATTCTAGTATAGGGGAAAAGCGAAGAAGGTAGAGGAATAGAGGGGAGAGTCGGAGCTCTCGGGCCCTTGTAGCACCGATGTAGACCTTCGTGTTGATGTGTCTTGGATGAGCTTCCGATAGCAAATGGGTTGAAGGAGGGGTTTGAATTTCTAAGGCTTGGTAGCTAAGTGGTAAGAGAAGAAGGCTAGGGCCTAGTTCTAGCTAGATCTCAAGGGTTGATGGTGGAAAATGAGGTCTAAAGGATGAACAAGGGTGCTGAAATTTTAATGGACAAATGCTAAAATGGGAGGAGAGGAATAGCTAAAGCCTTTTCTCCCTATTAAAAATTTTTCAAGCCTTTTGCAAGGGGGGGTTCCTCTCTATTTATAGGAAAAGAGAGGGTTAGGGGGTACTTAAAAGCTAATTAGGGTTAGCAATTAGGTAATGGGCAATCTAAGGTTTTTGGAGTTTTCTAGAGCTTGGAGAAGAGGGATTTGAATTTAATGGTAGATGATAGGGTGGTGACTTTAATGACAAAAGGGAGATAACCTAAGCTAATAGGGTCACTAGAGTCCTAAAGAAACATACCCTAGACTTTGGGATGGTCCACAGGTCAAACCCCCAATATCAATTTTGGCCATTTTTTAAAGGAAAACCAGGCCCAAACTGTTGGAAGTTGAAGACCCGCAGGGGCCCAGCCCGGTTTTGTAATTTCCTGCAATAATCTGCAATCTTCATTTAGCCATAACTTTTGATGTAGAACTCTGATTGAGGCGATTCTTAGTTCGTTGGAAAGATAGGAAGCTCTACTTTCTAATTGTATATGCCTTAGATTGGGAAAATATCTATAAAAACTTTGGCACTCCTCTTTCTAACCGCTATTTAGGGGGGTTCGAATAGTGCTCGAAAATTATTCTAATAGGTTTGGGAAGGCTATGATTGATTCCAAAGGGTTTTGAAATGATTCCTAAGCGTTTGGGAAATGCTTTTGGAAGCTCAAGGGTATGCCGTTCTCGAAGTATGTATTGATCGAGCCTTGGGCCAAATTTGGGTGTCTACACCTAGGGCAATAGTGGGTATGGGACGGTTTCAAGAGTGATTTCAAATCAGCGGCAGTTAGATATTCGAGGGCCCATTTGGTTGAATTGTGACCCTCAAACAAACTACCATGAATTACCCACTCGGTCTCAAGTTTCCTAGAATCCCACCGTTCCGTGGGTTGTTCCCTCACGATAGGTGGAGTACTTATTTTGGGTCACTTAGAGGGCGAGGGTTTCGAAGCGGAAACCTTCTGTGGTCCCATCTTAGAATATTTCATCAATAATCAAAAGGAAATCGAACTAGACTGCAAATCTCACCTCTTTTTATGGAATAATACTTGAATAAACCCTTGGCGTCGAAGCTTTGGTGAATTTGAGGAGATTCCGTGCGAATCCGAAGTGAAATCGAAGTGAGAATGTCGTTTGGAAGGTTGGGGAAACAAAACCCTAGCTTTCAAATCCCTTCACGCCCAAATTTTTTGAAGAAAATTGGTCCACAAGCCTCTTATAGGTTGACAGTCGTGCGAGTGACTTTTAATGTCGCGTGAGCAACATTTCAGACTCTGGAATCTTTAAATAGTCATGCGAGCAACTGAGATGTCTAGTTCCCTCGCGTGACCTTATGAAATAGTCGCGCGAGCGACTTAAATATCACGCACAAGTTTAGAAGTTTACTCCATTTTTTGTTCTGGTTCCTTGTCTCTTAGTTCATAGACTCTTTTGCTACATGGTTTATAGCTTGTAGCTGAGTTTATCACATACACACGTCTATGTGTATGGGCTAAACATAGACGCTTTCTCACTGCTACTGATCACGTGAAGATTTCTACCTCCATGAACAAAATTAGAAGAACTTTTAAATTAGAAGTTGGCATATCACGATTCTGAGAAGATTGATGAACATAGACTCCAGAAGATCTCTACTACAGAACAATCCAGAAGTAGATCAACAGAAAGAAAGCAAGGA
This sequence comes from Chloranthus sessilifolius, assembly GCA_021018995.1. Lineage (NCBI taxonomy): Eukaryota > Viridiplantae > Streptophyta > Magnoliopsida > Chloranthales > Chloranthaceae > Chloranthus > Chloranthus sessilifolius. Next base: position 35,778,264 of record CM037597.1, on the reverse strand, counting down.
AAGTACAAATTAGAATTAGAATTATATTAGCATAGTTTTATTCTTAGTTATTTCTTTTATTAGAATTAGAAGTCTTGTAAACCACCTCTTTATGATATATAAATAAGAGAGCTCGGTATAGGAATAATAATCGAAGAAATTCTTAGCATCAATTAACGACTGAGGTTGGTTTTCTTCCGATCAATTTAGAGTTGATTTTTATTGCTTTGTAGATTAGATGTCCAAGGTTTCTCAAGAGCAATTGATGACTGCAATTGGGAGCTGAAGATTAGAGTACATATCTGTAGTTTCTCAGAAGCAATTGACGATTGTGGCTGAGGAGTGAAAGATATAATTTTTATTACTTTCTAATTTAGATTTAATTTTCTTTTATTTCTTGCTTTGTAAACATCTTCGAATTTTAATTTGAATTGACGACTCATATTGAGGTTTGTAGATTAGTGTATCTTCAGTTTTCTAGAATTTGATTGATGCCCAAGTTTTAGAAGATTATTGATTAGATTAAATCTATATTGAATGAAGCTAGTTTTTTATTGATGCCCAAATTCTAAAAGAATGATATATAGTGTAATGGTACTGTTTAAATTCATAAATATCTGATAGCTGAAGATTGTGATTGATGACTATAATCTGAATGAGGATTATGATTTATTTTATGTAATTTAGATTAAGAAATAATTCTTTTATTCATATTTCTCCAGTAGTTTAGGAACTTAAAAGATAAGTATATGTTTTCATAAAAATTAAGTTAATATGGTTGAACGTATCTTTGTGGGAACGATCCTTTGCTAGTACTATAATTTCTATTGTGCACTTGTAATAGGTTAAGACTTAATTAAAGATGACACATACAAGTCGCTAACAAGTGTTTAGCGCCGCTGTCGGGGAAAGCATTTGAATATATTAATTTAAGAAAACAAGTATTTATCTTTCTCTTTTATATTTTTTTATATTTTCAACTTTTTTTGATCACTTCTTAAGCTTTTGCTAGCCACAGAAACTAGAGGCTCAGATTTATCTCTCTCCCTGCTTTCTAAATATATATATATATATATAATATATATATATATATATATTTACAGTATATAGTGTTTGAGATGCAAAGCCGTGACGACACATCTCGGCTGAATCTCAACATAACTTACCCCTCAATGGAATTCCCAACTACTCGATGGTATCCAACCATATTTGAGATAGAGCAGGCATTTGCCTCTCAGTGGGGTAGTATTGAGAGTCCTTATAATCCTCAGTGGGACAATCCTTATGGCTTCCCAAGAGTAAGTCAACAAGAATTTTCATATGCATGCCCCCAACATTCTCTGAATTCTCAACAGTCTTGCAACCCATACCAATCCTTTGCGCAACAACCATATCTATAGAACGAAAATGATGGTGCTACTATAATCCAAATCCTTAAGGAATTACGACATCATGCACACTATTGCCCTAGGGAGTTAATGTTGTCAATCTCAAGTGTGCTTTGCTTATTGGTTGGTGTTGAAAATTAATTAAAAACCAAAAATAGAATAAAATAGGGGATGAATCAGCACCACTCGGAAATCCTAGACCTGTAAGATACAGGGTCCTTTGTAGCAAGTTTTGATCAGTAAGAGTTTGTCCCACAGGAAAAGGTGATCTAAGGCTCCAAGGGAGCCGTCTCTAGTAGTCCCTCCAGATCTGTCTACAGATCTGGCAGTCCTAAAAGGAGGGGAGTTTAAGGTCACTTATTCTAAGTATTCTAATAACTAAATTACAGAAAGGATTGGGAGGATGGATGGAGTGTGGAAAATAATTATAAAAAGGTGAGAAATATGTTATTGAGCCAAGATCAGAGGAGTTTTTGTAACTCAGATTTAGATCTGATGTTATAAAAATCCTGTCCAGAGGCTACATTATCACCTCTGAGGAGAAAGGATCCAACCCATCTCTACTGCCATGACTCCACCCTTAGGGCTATAATCTGTCCACTTGAATGGTCACAGACTATCCCATAGGGGAGCCACTATCCAGGGATGGGTCAGAACATAATAAATAAATCATTGCAGGCACTATTTCATCCAGGCTACCAGCTCAGGAATCCATAGGGAACCTCAATCTCTAAAGTTCCATGTGTGGGGCTAAGGCTGGAAAACCATGATAGCCCAGACACATAGAACCAGCAAGTGATTGAGTACAACCTTCGATCCAGCTGTCCATTGCTTGAGAGAGGCTACAATGGTCCAGTCACCAGCCTACAATCTCTATAACCAAATCAGATCCAACATCTGATGGTAAATCTATAAAAATATGGGAGAGTCTGCCTCTGTACAATCCCTCACAGGCTTCTACAAGCTCAGGTGAAAAGAAGAAGGATCCATCTTGGATCGGTGGATCAGAATCACCCAAAGGCTATAATCTATCCACTTAAATGGTCACAGACTATCCCAGAGGTTATCCTCCTCACGGAGCCCAAGACAAAACAAGATTATCGCTGCCACCACCATGTTCACCAGGCTACCAGCTCAAGCTCCCATGGGGATTTCAGATCTAGTAGGTCCTGTGGTGGGGCTAAGGCTGGAAGACCATGATAGCCCAGACACACAGGTTACTTGGATCTGAGTGGCCCTTAAAATCAATCCTCCATTGGTTTAAAATACGGCCAAGGCAATGGGAGATCACAAGGCAGCAGCCTTGCATTGAACATCTCACAAATAAACAACAATCCCACAAAGTATAAATTCTATTGCAAAACTTCCATTAATCTAACTCAAAAACATATACAAAGTCATAGCCAACAATTGCTGGACTATGGAGAGAAGAAAAGAAAAAGAAAAAGAAAAACTACTTACTGTTAAAAAAGAAAGAGAAAAGAAAAGCGATCTGAGATAGGTTCCCAGATACCTAAACCTAAGCTAGGCCTGGGTATATATAGCAGTGGGGTGGCGGCGCATTAGGGTTAGGAAACCCTAATTTTAACGATGCCACGTGGCCTTCTGCTGATCCTTGGATGCCTCGGGGCGTGTGCACGGAGATTTGAGCATGGGAATGCATGCCCTAATCACTAGAAATCTCTAGAATGCCCTCTGCTGAAGAGATGGAAGTTTAGGTTCAGAGCCTCGCTAAGTAGCTATAGTTTCCCAGACTTCTCGCGTGGTAGCTCATTGCTCTTCGCTAGGATGATTTGACACTGAAGCTTCAATCGTCGCGAGGTTGCCTTGGTTTGCTCTGCAGGCGGTCGCGCGGTAGAGAGTTGAGCTCTTGCTGGGATGGAGTTCGCGAGGTTGAATAGAAAACACAGTCTCAAAGCATCACAAGGTTGCAATTCAAGCAGTTGTGCGGTAGAATAGTCTTAGCTAAGCAGCAGCGCAAGAACTGCGCACGCTCTTCTCTTTACTTGGACTTCGCGAGTTGCCTCGCGAGGTTCTTTTGAGTTCTGAACTGTGCGAGGTTCTTTGTCTCACTCAATCTTCGCGAGCTTGGCTTTGCCTTCGCCAGGATGCTTTCTTTCTTGAATGGCGCACGAACTGCGCGAGGCGTTCTTCTTCTGAGAATTGTACCCCACGGTGATTGCGCGACAGCTGCGCGAGAAATCATCTGAAGATCTCTCTCCTCAGCTGTCTTAAGCGACCTTCGCGAGATTGAGAGAGGTCTGCTTTGAACTGTGCGACACTGAGCGCTGTGTTCTACTCTTGAGCTTTGCGAGAGCTGCGTGGAGTTGAGTTTCTGAAGCTCCCCAGTCATTCATCTGCGCGAGAGGTTGCCTGTAAAGCCTTGGGAAGCTCAGCTGATTTGCACGAGGCTTCAAGGTTCATTCTTGCTGAGGGGCATCTGGTGCCAAAGCATGCTCCATAATAGGATTCTTGGCCTTATTTCATTGCTGATTATTTCCTGAACAAAACACTTAAGACGAGTTTATTAGGTGTCTAAAGGTCTAATCAAAGGTTAAGTTAAGGGGTGAAAAGTGGTATTTTTCAGGTCTTAACACCCCCCAAACCTAATGTTTGCTAGTCCCTTAGCAAAGCTACACTAAATCTACTCTAAAAATTAAATGCCACTTTCGTAGGGAGCACGGATACATTTAGCATATGTACCAAGCCTTTTAAACCCCTAGGTGATCCCTAGTGGATGAGTGAAGTCTCCTGAGGGTTTTCACTGAAGACACCCACAAACTTCTCCAATGAAATAGTTAACTAAAGTGCACTGTCTTCCAATGAGCAGTTAAGGAATCAGATTTAGTCTACTCATGAATCATCATAAAAGAAGTTTAATTCATTGGTTGCACAGGAACTTAGACAGCATAATTCGCATGTTTGCACAGCATTTCCAAATAATTTGTGATCACAGAAAACTACACAAGACCCAAGCTTATCCTTATGTCAGAAAATTAGGTTAAGGTCATACATAATACATTCAAGTTCAGACCCAAAGAAAGCTTTTCAGGGCATACTCTCATCAAGGTTTGTTGAGGGGCTCAGTTTCTCACAGGCTCAAGAGAAGTTACATCCCCCAACTGGGTTTGTAAGCATGACCATAGGCAGAGTTCTTTGCTGACATCATTGTCAGTTTCTCACCATAGATTGGATAATTCCTTATCTTCACATGACAGCTCACTCAATCTTTGGATCACAAGGGCTTTTAACTGGGTTGAGATGTGGCTTATGGAGTATGGTTAAAAAGAATAAAAGGTTTGAAAAGGGGTTCAAAAATTGAGAAATCAGTGGGTGCAGGAGATGGTTCATGACTTCACCTTCTTGAATTCAGCTCCCTTCATCTTCTTTGAGATTTTCAGATTTGAAGTGATCAGTTTCTCTTCTTGATTTTGATTTTCCAATGAAGGTTCCTCTTGACTTCTCTCTTATTCCTCTTCATTATTATTTTTTTGTTTCTTTTTGCTGGATTTTTCTTCTTTTTTTTTTAAAATTTTTTTTTTTTTTAATTTTTGCTTCTCAGAAATGCCACCATGCCCTCAGTTACCATTTTGCCAGAATAGATGCTTCTTCTCCATTCACCTAATGCTGACCATAGCTAGTCCATCTTCAACTCTTTCTCCTTTACCTTCTGAATTCTCAGAGTGAGGGTAGGTTGAATCAGGTTCATAGGTTCAGGTTCAAGTACTCAGGTGTATTTTGAAGAAATTTAGGATTTAAAGCTCAAAGGGGGTATGGACAAGGGCAGTTGCTTTAGGATTGATCTTTTTAGGCTCAAATTGTCCAAGAGAAGGCCTTGATCCTTTCCTAGGTCTCATGAGTGCTGTCAGTTGTTTCGACTTAGAGTTACCTAACTTCTAGTGAGCACAGCGACTCAGGCAGTCCTTAGAACTAGAAGAAATGCCTTAGTTACTCCTCAAAAGAAAAATTTTGTAGGCCCAATTCTCACTGGTTATGGTCATCCTTTGAAATTTTAAGTATGTCCTCACCTTTTTCTCTCTCTAATGATTCACTAAGTGCAGGTACAAGTGTGTTTCCTTGGTGAAATTATTATGGAAATGTGGAATATTAGAAGTCTATAATGTTCAATGTTTGCATAAATTTTAAACTTCTTAATTTCTTGATTCTTAAGTGAATCAGAGGTCCATTTCCATATTGCTCAGATGAGTCTGCTGCACTTATGTTAACTGTTCCATTGGCAGGGTCTGCCTGCCATACCCCCAAACCTATAAGGAGTAGTGTCCTCACTGGTTCAAGGTCAATGTGCAGCAGAGTTATTGCAATCATGACAGAAAAGGAAAATAAAACACACAGATAAAGCAAGACAGGACAAATAGTGGGAAAGTCTATGAAATATTAAAACTGTACAAAATACAAGAGATCATCTGTAAAAGAAATAGAGGAAATCCTAGGTGCAATCTAATTAGAATTTGGATTAAAATTTATCCTAGCCCATCTTCCTTGCATGTTCTTGAAGGATAACCTCTTCTTCTTTCTTCTTACGTTCCCTCTCGGCCTTCCTCTGCTCTGGAGTTTTGGGTATGGTAGGAGCCCGGACCCTCATTTTTCTCTTTGGCTCAGGAGGGATCTCCGAAGATTTTACAGTGGGTGGCTCAGGGGGTTTGGTGGGGGATTTCCCTTTGGGGCTCGTACCTTTGGAGGCTTGCCCAGGCTGAGGGCGAGGTGGAATAGGAGATGATTGGGTAGGTGGAGGCGCAGGAGGGGCAACGGGAGATTTGGCTGGAGCTGGCATTTGAGACAGGAGAGGACCTTTCCCTTTTTCTGCTGGAGAGGGAGCCACAGGAGATGGAACTGGTAATTTCACTGGAGGCACGGCAGGGCTCTTTCCTTTCACAGACTTGCTCGGTGGTGGTGCCTCCTCAGACTGGGCAGATGGTTCTTTGCCAATTTTCAAAGAGCGAGATGGGGGAGTGGTCTTCTTAGCAGCAACTTTTCATCTCTGAGGATAGGATTGGGCGGCAGGGGCATCTGAAGGCAGCCATGAGGGTTGGGCCTTTGGGATCCGTAGGTGGTGCCTCCTCGGAGTCAGAATCAGACAGAAAGAGCTCAGTAGGGTCCAATCCTAGGGGAGCAGCAGCCTGTTTGCATTCTTTGGAGAGGAGGCGCCCATGGGGATCATCCTGAGTGGAAGCTCGGGTGACCTCTGGAGGTGGGGATGGAGGGGCCGGCCGTTTGCCTTTTTGGGCTGCAGTGGCTCTCTTAGAAGTGGGATTTTTCTGGGAATGGGTGCGTTTCCTTTTGATAGCAGAAGAGGAAATAGTGGGGGCACTGATGTAGGAGAAGGAGCTACCATAGGGGTCACAGCAAGAGCAACAGATTTTGTGGGTACTGCAGAAGGAACGACAGCAGGCATTGGAGGAGGAACAGGAGGAGCTATCGGAGCGGGGGCTGGGGGAGTTGGGGGAACAAACTGTGTAGGTGTTGGTATAAGGGTGGTGGAAGAAGATGGGCCGGGATGTGTGGAAGAAGATGGGGCCTCAGGGGGAGCGGTGGCGATGGGGGTGGCTTGGATCGGTTGGGCCAGCAGGAAAGCAACTCGTTATTCCAAGATTTCAATTTTCTTGTTAGCCCACAAGAGATTGGTATCCGCAAGCTCCTTACTGAGACGAGTGATCTCCTGAGCATTGTTCAATTTCTTCTCTAATAACCGGTTATGCTTTTTCACCCTCTCAGCATTGGCCTTTTCCATGTCAGCAGTTACTTTGTAGTAGGTTGCTGCAACCTTGTTCACATTTGATGTCTCTAGAATTGCCTCCCATCCTTTTGAAATATCGCGCAACTGCTCGTTGTGAGCAAGCTTCAGAGCACTAAGCTTCTGCAGTAAGGGATATTCAATGGCTTGGCGGAGTTGGGCCATGCCATTGAGAACATCCCTCTTGATATAAGGATTGTCCCTCATGGCATGGAGGAGGGTGAAGTAGGGAGGGGTGTAGTAGGAGTGTCTGGGCAAGATTGGGAGAAATGAAGTGGAAGGAAGAGAGGGTGCTCGAGCCTGGGGGGAAGTGGGGGTTGTAGAAATGGGTTGGGTGGTCTGGGTGGAGTGGTCAATGAATTAAGGAGGGGGTGGGAGAAGAGGGGGAATGGAAGGTATGGGTGGAAAATGAAATGAAGGAAGGGCAGCTGATGTGGATGGTTCAGGGGAGGGGAAGAAAGGTATGGTGAAGGGTTGAAATGGAAGGAGGGGTCTAAATTGGGATGCAAATAGGGGGTGGAGTGGGAAAGGTGGATGGGAATGGAATGGAATGGGTGCCTGGTAGAAGTGTTGGTGAATTGAGGGGGAGGTAGTATTAGAGGTGGAAGGATAGGGAGAGAGGGAAAAGAGTGGTCAGGTATGGTATCAGGGAGGGGGATGGATGGAGGCGAGTCAATGGGGGTAGGGGTTGTGGGAACAGGGGAGGCAGAGGTGGAAGGGGGTTGTGTTGGGATTGGTGGGTTTGTCAATGTGTGAAGGGTGGATTGGAGGGCGGTTATGTCAGTTTGCATTTTGGCTTGGGTCTCTGTGGTGTTGGATAGTTGGGTTTGGAGGTCATGGATAAGGGAAAGGATATGAGTAAGGAAATCAGAGGTTGGATGAGGGAGGGTAGGAGGGTAAGAAGGAATAGGTTGGAAAGGGGAAGTGGGGGCATGATGGAAAGTGGTAGGGGGAGGGGGGGGGGATCGGGTGAATGATGTGGTGAAGGGAGAGGAGACTCAGGGAGAGGGATGTCGTGGGTGGGCAAGGTATCAAGCAAACTGGTCATGAAGGCTTGATACCCAGAGGTGGTGGCTAGGTTGAAGTCCAGGTCATGGAGAGGTTGGTCTAAGGGTTGGTCACGAAGGGGTGTGGTTGTAAGAAGGGCAGGGGTAGTGTGAGAGGTTTTCTTTTTGAGGTAGGATAACAAGGGAGGGCTGTTAGGATGAGGATCAAGGGCTATGGGAGAGACAGGGGATGTTGAGTGGGGTGGAGTGGGTGAAGGTGGAGTGGTGTGTTGGGGTTCAACACTTTCTACCCAGGTTCGGATAATGGCTGGAGGTGGAATGGAGAGAGGGGAGGAAAGAGGGAGAGTGAAAGATGGAATGGGGGAAGAAGGGAGAGGAGTGGCCAGAGTAGTGGATGGAGGAATTGCTGCAGAAGCAGAGGTGACAGAAGCTCATACCACCTTCTTTGGGGCAAGGGTTGTTGCCTTCTTTTTGGGGGCAGGGGTGGCCGTTGACACAGCAGCTTCCTCTCTCTACTAGGAGACCTCTTGAGCTTCAGTCTTCTTCTTCTTCTTCTGGGATCCATTAAGCTTCTGCTGATCCCCCATTGTGTGGTGGGAGTGAGGTCAGTAGATAACTCGCCCACAAGTATCTTGTATCCTCCCCTCAGAAGTAGCCTGGTGATGAGTCTTCCATAGGGGAGAGTGTGGCTCTTCTTTTGTAGCCCTAACTTCACCATTGTATCCTTCATGGCCTCGAAGATCAACCAGGCAGCATTGAATCCATGGCCCAGAGAGAAGGAATACAGACCATCAGCAATTGGTGTCCTCCTTTCTTGCTGATGGCCGGAGCAATAGATGTTCTTCCTCAAAACTTGATCAATGAACAGTAGTTTGGGCTCCAAATCTCTTCTTCTGATGGAGTCCCCTGCGGCCTTTAAGCCTCTGGTAATGGCATGGGCATTTGTGTCAATGGGGGCACTCACAGGGGTACCATAACTGCACTTGGGATCGAATCTGGCAGGGATGCCCAAGACTTCAGCAATCAACTTCGGGCTAAACAGCATCTCAAAGTTGTCAACTAATGCAAGGAGGCAAGGAGGCCTAGCTGCCCTTGTGTGTCGGGTCTGAGCCTAAGGTGCTGGTAGAAGAGTTACAGTAACCTAGGGTAGGCTAGGGCAGGAATCATTTAAAGGGGGACCACCTTGCCCAAAGAACTCTATGGCAGGTGCTAACAATGGTTCAGATTCAAAGAAAGAGATATCAAAAATGGCTTCAGGCTCTAAGGGAATGGAAAGGAGGAGCTCAGAGGGTGTAGAATAATTCGATATTGGTGCAGCCTGCTCCGGTACCACCCCCTTCCCTTTTTGCAGAGCCATAGAGGACTTGGCTTTCTTAGGTGTAGGCTCCACAGTGGCCTTGTCCCTGGCTCTCTTCACAGGTGCGCTTTTAGGAGCCATCCCGATTTCCTTGGTGAGTGTGGAGTTACAAATTTGAAAAAAGTTAGGGTTCTGTTTAATGGAGCGCGCAAAGGATCTCCAAAGCTCTAAACAGGGGGCAACTATTAATGGGAGCTTGAAGAACAAAAATCCTGAAGTTTGAAATGAACAATGATCTGGGGATAGGGTGTTAAAGGAGAGAGGTGGAGAGGAGTGGGAGCTAGGGTTTCGCTGGTAAGAGAGGGAAGAGAAAGCAGTAAGGAAAAGCAGCGCGAGGTGGGATTTAAATATCGCGAAGCTTGACACGCTTTAGAAACGTTCGTCCGCTGGTTGGGAATGAATGGGTTGCGAGATTAAATGTTCCTTGAAACTGCGCGATGCAGCCCACCCAGTTCTTTGAAACTCGCGACAGCACAACAAAGTAATTCCTTATGAACTGCGCGAGATGGGACCAAACTCATTATTCAGAACCTCGCGATGGCTTAATCGAGGACGAATTCACTCACCCCCCAGTCTGCTGTTTGACCCTTACAAAAGGGGTGGATTCTCTCACAGACTTACTTCCAGGGATACCCCTAGTCATTATAAAGCATTCACACTTCTTATACTCTCCCGGCAAGAAAGTCACACGTCACGCAAAGCATTCAAATCATCATTCAATCACTTAAAATTATCACACAGGGGAAGTTGGTATCAAAGTAGGCATTAAAGCACTAAACTCAAATTCCAACAAGATTGCAAACTATTCCTTCAAACTGTAAAGTACATATTATACAACGATGCACAATTCTTATCATCAATGCAATGAAAGATCCCCTTCAGGTTCTGAGGATCCTTCACCAATCAAAAATTGGCCCTTGGGATTAACCACTGGTTGACTGGGCAACCTTCCCTCTTCTCTTTTGGCTAGGGTGTTCGCTACTTGTCCCATCTGCTCCTCCATCTTCTTGATGCTCTGACCATGAGAGTTCATAGTCTGAGCCAAGGAACCCAAGTTTTGCAATGAAGCCAAGACTTGGTCCTCGAAAGAAGTATTTCTTAGTTGAGAAGGAGGTAGAACCAACTGATTTTGCTACTGATGGGGCTGCTGGTGGTGCTGGAAGGTAGACCTTGGGGCATGCCCTTCATTGAACTGCTGCTGTGGCCTTTGTGGTAAAGCCAACATCTGCTGGGGCTGCATGTAGTTATCTTGCTTCCACCTTAGATTTGGGTGGTCTCTCCATTGGTAACCAGCATTTTGGTGCTGGTATCCATATGGCTGCCTGTTGTAGCCCCCAGGTTGTTGCTGGCCATAAGACTGAGCAGCAGCAGCATGTTCCAACATTAATTCAGGAAATTGCCCTACAGATGGGCATTCCTCCATTGTGTGCTGTGGGGACTGGCATATCAGACATGCCTCCACCACATGAGCAGCCCTTCTGGGTTGCATCACAGTCAATAACTTATCAAACTTCGTAGAGAGGTTTGCCATCTGCAGCCGTAGGTCATCATTCCCAGACACATCATAAATTTTTCCTTTGGATCCAGCACCAGGCCCCACCTTTGACTCAGATTCCTGATGAGTTCTTGCCAGGGATGGCTTTTGAAAAGCATTCTCACTAATCACCTCAAACAATTCCCATGCCTCCTCAGCAGTCTTGTGCATGTAGGATCCACCACAGGAGGCATCGACCATATCTCTGTTTTTCTCATCAATCCCATTGTAGAAGCTTTGTACAAGCTGCCACTCAGGGATCTTGTGGTGGGGGCATTGTTTGAGCATCTCTTTAAACCTATCCCAAGACTGGTTAAAATCCTCAGTTGGGGATTGAGCAAACGCAAGAATCTCTTTCCTCAACTGGCTAGTTTTGGTCTCAGGGAAGAACTTGGTTAGGAATCTGGTTTGCAGGTCTTTCCACGAAGCAATGCTATTGTTGGGAAGAGTGGCCAACCAGGTACTGGCCCTATCCTTCAGAGAGAAGGGAAAGAGTCTGAGCCTAATAGCCTCAGGTCCCAAACCAGTGATATTAAAAGTGGTGCACAAGGCCAAGAACTGGTCGATATGCTTGTAAGGGTCTTCTTTGCTAAGCCCATGGAAAGCTGGCAGCATCTGGATGATTGAAGTTTTTATCTCATAATTCCCCTGAACATCAGGGAATTGAATGCTATAAAGAGAGTTGTAGTCATCCGGAGCATTCAACTCCTTGAGGGTTCTAGGGTGTTCTTCACCCATTGTTGCTGTTGCAGATTTTCCCGGGGGCTCTCTTGTGGTGTGCCTGTCTCTTCTAAGTCTCCTTCTCCTTTCTAACTCAAGGTTTAGAGACTCTAAAGTAGGGCTGAGGGTTCTCCTCCCTAGCATACAAGCACACCCATAGAAAGGAAAGCTTCTTGCAGGCACATTGCAAAAGAATACTTGTACACAAACAAATTTAGCTAATACATTTAAACTGTCCTAGATACTGCTGGAAAAATTGTTAAAAAGAAAGATAGACAGAGCTTTAGAGTCAGAGAGTTTGCAAACAGAGGTAGCTATGCTCCAATTGCATTCCAACTATCCTTCACTGTTGCTGTCCAAATCTGCAAGAAAGATTCACAATTATGTCGGCAGTATCAATTATTCACATGTATAAAGAATACTAAGAATACAAAAACTATGGGTCTACTATTAGATCATCTTTCCCCGGCAGCGGCGCCAAAAACTTGTTGTCGATCTCAAGTGTGCTTTGCTTATTGGTTGGTGTTGAAAATAAATTAAAAACCAAAAACAGAATAAAACAAGGGATGAATCAAGTGTGCTTTGCTTAGAGTAACTAACTTCAAATGATACTTAATAGATTCAACCAAAATTGGGTGCCTACCGAAGGAGGCATCAAATCCTGATCTCTGTTGATAATGAAATTACAAACTAACGACTATGCAAAAACTCGCATCCATCAGGGGGCGATAAGTAACAAGGCAATGGAAGTCCCGACTCAGAACCCGTTCGGGGACCATTTACAGGAACAACGATCATCCACGGATACCCAGATACATGGCGCCTATCTAAGGGACCGTATAAATGCAGGTTTTAAGCCTGCACCCCAGAATGAGCCCCTCTGAATGCATATTTGAACATAGTCGTTCGATAGGTAATTTCTCTTTGACAGGCTAGTCTTAACCAATGATTGACCTTTTTCTATGAAATCTGAAGCTTAAAATACTAAAGTTCACATGAATCCAAAGACATAGCGCTTAACTCAAAGATTTAGCAGTAGAATCAACCTGATCAAAACATTGACTGCTTGATTGGGATTGACACCATTGCTTCTACTTTAAAGTAGGATCCAAAGGTCCAAGGCAAACTTTGACAGGCTAGTCTTAACCAATGATTGACCTTTTTCTATGGAATCTGAAGCTTAAAATACTAAAGTTCACATGAATCCAAAGACATAGCGCTTAACTCAAAGATTTAGCAGTAGAATCAACCTGATCAAAACATTGACTGCTTGATTGGGATTGACACCATTGCTTCTACTTTAAAGTAGGATCCAAAGGTCCAAGGCAAACTTTAGACTTAGGATATTAATTTAGCACAGCTGCGTTGCCTATAAAATATTGATATTTTATCACATTGAAGCACACATGTGCATAGCTGTGCGTGGTGAAAGTACCACAAAGATATAGCTATATTTTTCTTTTTCAAAATGAATTTCTTCCCTCTTTTTTCTTTCTCTTTTTTTGGAATAGACCGAACGTCGGTGGTGAGATGCTTCATCTGATTTGTCCATCGTTGAGAGGTTGCCTACTTCAAGGCTTTGGACCATTTGATGTTCCTGCACATTCTTGAGAAAATGTCAGTCCCTTTTTTGTTTATATAGGTAACAATATGCATCCTAATTAACAGAAGGAGAAGCAAAGCTTTACCTACACATTTTCAATTTCAAGATTTATATATTTTTAAATTTTTGTTTTCAGAGATTTTTTTGTTCTTTTTCTTCATTTTTGAGATGGAAGTACGATGATGTAAATATGTACATGGAAGGAGTATATTTTTTGGATTTCTTGTTTTTATTGTTTTTCTCTTTCTTTTTTTTTTTTTTTTTGTTTAATGCCTTAACAATGAGGCGAAGTAACGGGTCCCATTTTGAGCATAGTCCCGTTCATGGGGTCAGACCTGAGTGATGTTCAAAATATTTACCAAGGTTAGAATATCCATCTCTTTGGATCGAATCAACCTTTTCTCCTTACCTCGGGTCATAAGTTTAACGGTGCAGTATGAAGATATACCAAATCAGGACCTGATTTGAGCAAACATTAGCGGCCCAATTGGTGACCAAATAATTCGAAAATGCAATCAAAGGAGTCATTGAATAATTTTTCTTTTTCTTTTTCAATTGTTTTTTACTCACAGCGTCCAACATGGGTTTTTGCCATGCCCGTTGTTGCCCTCTTTTTTACCCGTAGCGCCCTTTCAAGTTTTCACTACGTCCATGGGTATGCATTTTTACTCCAAATGCCTTTTCAGGTTTTCACCTGGTTCACACAAGCTCATTGTTTTTACCCATGGCACCCTTTCGAGTTTTCACCACGTCTTTTTTGCTTGAGCTTATATTTTTTCTTTTTCTTTTCTTCTTTATTTTCTCAAAGGCTACGAAATGGACGTCGATTCCGTCATAGCCGACTGGATGGAGTTCTTTTGTCGTCTCTCAGCTTTCTCTCGTGCTGGCTCAATGGATACTGTGACTGCTTGTAGACCTTAAAGAGGATTTTTTCTCGGGATGTATCTTGGCCATGGGATAGGTTAGAAATTTTGAAGGTGTTCTTGGATTAAGAAGGTTTTCTTGATAGGGTTCCAGCTGTCGTAATACACTTCTTCCTTGGGAAATTTTGACTGTACATGCCCCACTTTTTCTTTTCTATTTTTTTGTTCTTTTTATTTTTTTGCAGACATACTTTTTTTGGGATTTTGCTTTTCTGATTTTTTTGGATTTGATGGTAACTCTTTTTCTCCTTTTTTTTAATTTGGTATATACACTTTTTTCGTCTTCTTTTCTGAGGAGGGGTTTAACGAAAGAAAGGTCAATAGCTCAACAGGTGTAGCAAGGGTATAAGTATTTAGGGATGCTGTTTTAGCTACTTGGCTTTAAAATGATGGTCTCTTTTATGGGGTCCTTAAGCAGTCACGTATCCATCTTATCAATACTTACCTTATCGCGAGAAACTTAGGAATAGAAATGTCAGACATATCCAACGTTCATGGGCTTAGGAAAGTAATCTTCGTCCATGGAGGCGAGGTGGAGCGTGTACCATGGGAGCACTTCTCGGATGACGTAAGGTCCCTCCCACTTGGGCTTGAATTTTCCTCTTGGATCGACGTGGAGAGATGAGAAGATTTTCTTGAGTACAGTATCACCCTCTTTCAAATCTCAAACGTGAAAACGTTTGTTGTAAGCACGTACGATCCTTATCTAATAGGCTTGGGTGTGACACAAGGCTAGGAGCCTTTTCTCATCGAGCAAGTTTAGTTGCTCGAAACGGGACCTCTCTCTTTTGACTTTCGATAGATCAGATTCGATGAGAATGTGGAGTGATGGTACTTCAACCTCAACTGGCAGGACGACCTCGATTCCATATACAAGGGAAAATGATGTTGCTCCTGTAGCGGTACGAATCGACGTTCGGTAGGCCCATGATGTGAATGGTAATATTTTGCTCCAGTCTTGGTATGTGATAACCATCTTCTCAAGGATGCAGATGACTATTTTGTTAGCAGCTTCTTCGGCACCATTGTTTGCGGCCGATATGGTGACGACCGATGATGTTTGATTTTATATTGCTCACAGAAGGCTCTGATATGCTTATTTGCAAAGTTGGTGCCATTATCTGTGATGATGTTTTTGGGTACACCGAATCGATAAACAATATTATTCTTGATGAACTTCTTAACATGGTTGGCCGTGATATTTGTATAGGATGCCGCCTCTACCCATTTGGCGAAATATTCAATGGCGACGAGGATAAACTGATGCCCGTTCGAAGCTTTCGGATTGACTTTTTCGACGATGTCGAGGCCCCAAGTGGCGAATGGCTAAGGAGTTGTCATGCTGTGTAGATCTATGGCTGGAGCATGTATCAAACTGGAATGTTCTTGACATTTGTAGCACTTCTTAACGTGCTTGCAACAGTCAGCTTCCATGGTAGTTCAGAAATATCCTTGTCGTAGGGTCTTTTTGGCAAGCATGTGCCCATTGATGTGGGCCCCGCATACTTCCTCATGGATCTCTTTCATAATATAGGCTGTCTCGCCCTCAGTTAGACATCAGAGCAGGATATTATTATATGACCGCTTGTAGAGGCACTCACCATAAATGACGTAATTAGTCGCTAAACGTTGGATGGTCTGCCTGTCCGTCTTAGACGTACCTTCAGGGAAAGTTTGAGTTTCAAGGAAATTCTTAATATTTGAGAACCATAGAGGCTCATCATCTAACTTCATGGGTTCCTCGATCTGGGGGCAGAAGGCTGACTCGTTCCTTTTTTTAATCATGATTGGCTTCATTTTGACGCCATACGGAATTTCGACCATTGATGCCAGTGTCGCCAGTGCATCGGCGAATAGATTTCTCGTTCGTGAGACATACGAGAATGTAACATCATCGAAGGATGCTATTAGGTCCTCGAGGTGCTCGTAGTATGGGATCAGCTTCTCATCCTTTGTCTTCCAATCTTCGTTGGTCTGGCATATGATTAACTGCGAATCGCCAAACACCCTAAGATGAGTTACATTCAGGTCCAAGGTTGCCTGTAGGCCTGCTACACAGGCTTCACATTCGGCCATGTTGTTTGTACATGAGAAGTTGAGCTTGATGGACACTGGTACATGAGATTCTTTTGGCGCAATTACAATAACGTCGATTCCTTGACCTTCAGCATTTCCTGCTCCGTCGAAGTCTATTACCTAGGACTCCTCTATCTTTGCTATACCATCCTCTGTCATGAACAAGATGTTCTCATATGGGAATTCAGTCCTTAAAGGCTTGTACTCAAGTAAAGGGTTCTTAACCAGATGATCGGCGAATGCTTGTCCTTTGATCGACTTCTATGTGACATATGTGAGGTCAAATTCTAATAGGAGAAGTTGCCAGCGTGCAGTTCGCCCAGTGAGAGCTAGCTTCTCAAATAAGTATTTTAATGGATCCATCCGTGCTAGGAGTAGAACAACTTGAGATAGCAAGTAGTTGCGGAGCCTCTGGGTAGCCCATACAAGAGCCAGGCATGCTTTCTCCATATGAGAATAGCGTGTCTCATAATCGGTAAATTTCTTGCTCAAGTAATAAATGGCATGCTCTTCTTCCTGTTCATCATGTTGCCCTAGGACACATCCTATCAAAACTTTCGTTCTGGAGAGATACATTTAGAGTGGTCTCCTGGGTTCAGGCGGTATCAAAACTAGAGGATTGAGATGGTAACTCTTGATTTTATTGAATGTTGCTTGACAGTCCTCGTTCCATTCAATGGGTGAATCTTTTCTTAGTAGCTTGAAGATTGGCATACAAATAGGAGTTAGTTGTGCAATGAATTGACTGATGTACTGTATTCTATCCAAGAAGCCTCTAACCTCTTTCTCGGTAGATGGCGGTGGCATTTTGACAATGGCTTTTACCTTGATCGGGTTAACCTCGATGCCTCTTCTGCTAACAATGAAGCCTAGTAGTTTTCCTAATATAGCACCAAATGCGCATTTCTGAGGGTTCAGACGCAGCTTGTATTTTCTCAGTCTTTCAAACAGCTTCTAGAGATTTATTAGATGATCACCTCTCTTTGGTGATTTGGCGATCATGTCGTCAACATACACCTCAATTTCTCGATGCATCATGTCATGGAAGAGTGTTGTAATTGCCCTTTGGTATGTCGCTCTCACATTTTTCAACCCAAATTGCATGACTCGGTAGTAGAACGTTCCCCAAGGAGTAATGAACGCTGTTTTCTCTCAGTCTGCCTCTGCCATCTTGATCTGATTTTATCCAGAGAATCTATCCATAAATGAGAGCATCCCATGCCTAGCAGTTTTATCGACCAGGACATCGATGATTGGCAATGGGAAGTTATCTTTTGGGCTCTCCTTGTTGAGATTTCTGAAATCAATGCACATGCGAACCTTTCCATCCTTCTTAGGTACTGGGATGATGTTGGCTAGCCACTATGGGTATTTAGAGATTATGAGAAGCCCTGCATCGTACTGCTTTACGACCTCATCTTTTACTTTCAGCATCCACTCGGGTCTGAGGCGTCTCAACTTTTGTTTGACCGACTTAACATCTAGATATAGTGGTAGCTCATGCTCGACGAAATCAGTATTCAGACTAGGCATATCCTCATATGACCATGTGAAGACTTCTTGGTATGACCGAAGGAAATCAATCATGTTGTTTCTTTCCTTGGGAGATAGCGATGTTCCGATCTTAGTGATTCTAGAAACTCCTCGGTCCCTAGATTGACATCCTCTGTTTCTTCAACAATCGGTGTAGGGCCATGCTCAAAATTGGCAAACCGATCCAGGAGCTCATTGGGGAGATCCTCGGTTGGGTTTTTCTCATCCAGAATCGTGACTCCTACCTCTTCTTGTATTTCTACAAGAAAGGGGTCGATTTCACATGGGATATGCTTTTCTATTAAGACACCTTTTTCTTTGATTTTCTCAAGAATTTTGAAAGAAAATTTTTTTGGATTATTTTGTATTTCTTTTATTTTTTTAGAATTTTCTTTCTTTGGAAATGGGCCCTTGGCAAGGCGGGTCCCTATATTCACATGGTATTGCCTGCTAAGGGCTCACTTCACTTTTTATGGGTTATTTTTTTTTTAGAAGCGAGTACCGAATTTAAGGCCACTCGAAGCTTCCAGAGATAGGGTATTGACACCCAATTACTTACCTATGGTACTTTCCCTTTACTTGCTTGGGTGGAGGAGCTTGATTGATATGGCTTTTGGGAGCCAGCCTCCATCAGGTATATCCTGGGCTCGTATGGGGGCCCGTCTTCGAACAATAGCATCGTTCGATGGTGGTTTATTATAGGGGGGACTATGCAGGTATGGGAAACTCCTCCTTAAAAAGGGACAGGGAGGCCATGTCTACTTCAAAAATAGGAGGGATGATTTAGGGATTGGTAGGGTGGGTCGTGGCAATCGGCTTGTGCGGGGTTAGTTGTGTTGCTCCATTCTGATCAATTTTTACGACCCCGACGCTCACGAATGTAAGGTCTAGGGCGAGGTTCATCCTCCAAGTCAATTCCTCAGTTTTTATTGCGGCAATGGTTCGGGCCTTTTCCTTGGCCTCCTGGACCTCTTCCTCGGTAGGCCTGTAGCCTAGGCTGAATCTGACCCACTATCCACCTTTGGCTCTAATTGGGTCCTTCCGTCCTTGCAACTACGGTCCCAACCCCTTATCTTTCTGGTAGCCCCATTTCTGGAGCATGGCCACGGCAGTGACCATTTTTCCAGCGGTCTTCGTGGTAATCTTCTCGAGAGGCTCCGAGATCACTACTGATACATCATACTCAAAGCTATGGAGGACTGTGTCTTCGGTTGTGTGCGGCACATTCAATACTTTGAGTTTCTCAATACTGTGGGTAACTTTCTCTCTTTCATCCTGCCCCTCGCTCGTAATGGTGATGATTTTCTGCTCTAACACAAATCTAAGCTTTTAGTGCAGGGTTAACGGTATTGCCCCGACCTCATGTAGCCATGGGTGCCCTAAAAATAGATTAAATGTGGATTTGATGTCCATTACCTGAAATGGTATGGAAAAGGTCATTGGCCCAATTATGAGCTCAAGATCGACTTCCCCAATTATTTCGCTTCTTGTATTGTCAAATCCTTTGGCGCTTGTCCTTGTCGGCCTTAACATGGAAGGGTCCACCCCTATTTTGGTAGCAGTTCTCAGGGGGCACACATTTAAGGTAGATTCATTGTCAATCAATACTAAGGGGGTCACTAAATTTCCAGTTTCGAAGGTGATGTTGAGGGGTTTGGAGTGACTATTTCCTTCTTCTGGCAGGTCGGCATCTAAAAAAGAAATGTCTTTGGGAGCCAACACCTGCCCAATTATCTGTCCCACTTCGCCCGAGCTTACTTAGATAGATACGTGTGCATTTTTTAATGCTCTTATTAAAGCTTGAAAATGAAGAGGGGATGTCATTAATAGATCCCATACTGGGATATGGGCCAACATTCTCTTCAGCTGAGTTTCCAATATGCATTCTCGGCTCACTTTTTCGAATGGGGTCACATGGGTAGCTTCCTTTTCCTCCTCCGTACAGGTCGGTGCTGGTATTTTTGATTGCCTGAAGACTTTTCCTGATCGGGTGATGAAATCTACCGACCCCTCTTTGCTGCTGCCTGTATTGACATCTGTCTATTCATAACTGAGGGGAACTTGATGGGGATTGTAGGTTAGCCCGGTATTTGAAATGGAGTGGGCGTGGGCCGCAAAGGTGCTTGAGTCAGCAGATTGGGATGGGTGGATAGCACTTGGTTGACCTCTGTGGGATAAATTGAGGGAGTGGTAAAAGTGGGCCTTATGGGGTTAGTGGGGATCGTCAACGGCTATACTGGGGGCGGTGCGATGGGGGTAGGCCATTGATAGTTAACTGGTGCTAGAGAGGGGTATAGGGCAAAATCAGCCATCTGGTAACTGGTGGATGCTGCTACTGTATATGGTTGATACTAGTTGCTTTGGACATAACTAATGGGAGCTGGTGATGGAAAATATACCCTTAGATCTAAGGGTTTTGTTGGTGGGGCAGGATTAGGGAAGTAATCAGCTAGATTCAGTGGCTCAATCACTCCGATGCTTCTATTCTCTTGATCTCTCTACATTTGTGTTACAAATTCTTCCTAGGTGCGGATGTAATCTGACGGGTCAAACTCCTTGTCATCCTCCTCTATCATACTGACGGTCGTCCTTGGGCCTGTTCCACCAGACGGATATGGCGGTAATGGTACTTGGTGTATGTTGGCATGTTGGTTGACCTAGGGAAGTGTTGGAGGGATGATTTTATCGGCCTCTATTAAGTCTTGTATCGCATGCTTTAAAGGGAAGCAGCGATCGGTCGGGTAGCCTGGTCCTTGACGGAAATTACAATGGGTATTTGGGTTGTAATTCCTTAGAATAGGATTCGGCGAAGGTCGTGGTTAGAGTGCAGTTACCAAACCCTTCTCAATTAGCAATGACAATAAGATGTTCAAAGATTGCCCTAAAGGTGTGAAGAATCGATCAAAATGGGCCCTTCTCTGTGCTAGGGTCATTTGGGCCCCTTGCCCATTTCTGGTTCTTTGCACTGGCTCGCTTCTGACTGGAGCTGAATATGTTGCTTTAAATTAAAATGGGGTTATGCTGGTATTAGGTCATGTATTCACGACCGTCTGTACTTCTACCCCAGTTCTTCTATCGTTCCTCCATTTAGTGAACCTTCGAACCCCACTGGCCCCACCAAACACATTCTTGCTCAGACGTCGTTCTCTAATGGCATCCTACAGCGGTTGGCATTTCTTACCAAATCAGCAAAGCTGGACTGCTATTGGTATACTAGGAAATTCGAGATGACTGACAAGGTATTTTTTGAGATCATTTTGATATGCTCATCATCTGGTATTCTGTTCTTGACCTAAGATGCTAGTGCCCTCCACCGCCCAAGATAATCACTGAATGCTTCATCGGGCTTCTGCTTTAGCAAGGCTAGGTTCGATTTTCTGGGTTCAATATTGATATTGAAGACGTATTGTTCTTGGAACAAGTGGGTCAGATCCTACAAAGTTTTGATCATGGAAGGTTCCAACGAAGTGAACCACTTTAAAGCTGGGCCCGTAAGGCTCTTCTGGAAGACCTTTATGAGAAAATGCTCATCTCCTTCATACTGGCACATGACCCCACAATAGGACTTGAGGTTTGCAATGAGATTGCCATGCCATTGTACTTGTCGAAGACCGGAACTTAGAATTCCGCGGGTAAGGGAAATTCAGAGTATAGGCATAAATCGGAAAAGTTTGTGGGATGAATCTCGGCTCCACCCATCTTCATCAATTGCTTATAGATCTTGTCCAGTTGTTCGTTTAGTTGTTTCAATTCTTTAGATGGTGGGGCTTCTCTTTCAACTGTCGATCTCCACTCACTTTGTGCTGTCGGGGGATTGGTGATTACGAGTGGTGGGAGGTTGAGGTTGGTGAAATCCCATTGATATGCCCCACTGCTTCTAATCTCGTCTTCCTCATACTGGGGGTCTATGTATGGTGGAGGAAGGGTGAGATTATCCAGTTGATTCTGTGTTGGTAGGACGGGTACTAGGTGATGCCACTGAATATGGAGAATCCTTGGGAATGAGTTTGAGAAGCAGGGGGATGGGTGAATTGGGGTTGATGCATGGCATGAGCTAGGTTCCCGTATTGGGCTAGGTATGAGGGTTGTGGATGACCGAGGCTCATGCTATGTTGGGAGACTGATTGATATGGGTGCATTATTTGGGGTGGAATGGAGGCTTGTTGGATGTGTGTGGGGTAGTGGGAGAATGGGGCTCCTAGGTATGGGCCTTGATGGGCTTAGGGGACGGGGTCCTGGTGGGTTGGAGCCATTGGGCCTTGGTGGGTTGGGCCATTGGGCCTTGGTTGGCTTGGGTCATTGAGCCTTGGTGGGCTGGGGCCATTGGGCCTTGGTGGACTAGGGCCATTGGGCCTTGGTGGATTTGGCCATTGGGCCTTGGTGGGCTTGGTCTATTGGGCCTTGGTGTCTATTCCAATAGTCCCATGCTCGAGGGGAGCCCTGAACATTATGGATACTATGGGTTTGGGCCATTAGGCCTTGGTGGGCTTAGGGTAAAGAGGCATGGAGACTTGGTAGTGTATATGATGGGTTGGGAGATGTGTGGTGTGGATGAGGGAGGATGTTTTGAGAGGCCTTCCAGTTTGTATAGGCCCTGACCATCTCGTCCATCATGGCCATCGGGTTGGGAGAGGGGGTGGATGGAAATGGTGCATTTGATGGAATATAGGGTGTGGATGAGGTGAAGGTGTGGGAAAAATTGGGCATGGCCCCGGTAAAATTGGGCATGACTTGGGTAGATGGGGGGATAGGTGGTGGGTTTGAGAAAATGGGTGTGGTATGGGTAGGTGTAGAAAAATCGGGTATATGTTGGGAGGATGGAAAATGAGGCATGGTGGATGAGGTAAAGGTGGAAAATTGGGTCGAATTTTGGGTGGATGTGGATGGAAGATGAGGTGGATTTGGAGGGGATATGGAGGGGGGAATGGGCATGGTTCGAGCAAAGGTGGGAGGATGGGGTGTAGGATTTTGGTTGATCTGAGAGGTGGTGGGTGGGAAAATGGGTCCACCGAAGGCCCGGTGACGGTAAATGGGGATTGGGTGAGGGGGATGGATGAAAATTTTCTTCCGCATGGGAATGAGTTGGGGAACGTGGCGGGGATGAATCGGGATCGGCATATGTCGGATCAACCGCCCACGACATGGCTTGGCGGCGGGTTGGATATGGATGCCTCGGATGGGGTCAGTATAATTTTCTTCTTCTCCCTCTTCAGGATGATGGAGAGTAGGGCGATGCCGTTGTGCCGACACCACGAGTTTTCCTTTTTGTTTTTGTTTTTATTTATTTATTTTTTTTTCTTGATTTTTGTTGGTTTTGATTTTTGGATAACGCAAATGAACCTTTATGATGAAGGATTCCGGGGCCTTTGAATTCCTGTTTCGGGCGGCGCTCACACCGAAATATCTCCCACGGCAGGACCTCGACGTGCTTCAGAAGAAATAGAAGAGAAAACCTTTGTTCTATGTGAAGGCATGGGAATCCACACAAACAACCCGATCCAATGGAACAAGCCAATAAGAGGGTGACCTCTTTTGGCCGGCGAAGGCGTATTGGGTGTCTGAGGGTGTGGGATGTATCAGGGGTACTGAACCACTAAGTGGGGGACTCGGGGGAAGTGAGAAAGGTCTCAGATTCGGGCTGCCCAGCCCAGAGTAGCTTGGCATGCATACTATATACTCTAGGCCACTAAATCTAAAGAAGGCTGGCTTAGCGTGTCTATTACACACGCTAGAGCAAATCTGGGAAAAGTTGGCTTAGCGTGTGTGTTACACACGCCAAGCAAAAATAGGCTATATACTTATATTTTGACAGCAAACAAGAAGCTCGAGATTGGTTTCTTTTTTTGGGTTTTCTGGAAGCGATGCTTCGGGAGACTGATTTTCTTTGTTATTCCGAGTCCCTCCTTTCCGAACCTTGGGATACAAGGCTGATTCGGGGCCGCTAAATGCACTATCTCAGGGTTTTAAGCTTTGTAACAAGAACGGTTACTCACCCGATATATCTCCGGCACAAGCGCTTTCTCAGATACTGGATGGGGTGGTACTTTTCCTGATCATCACTACTAGGGGCTGCCGTCGTACTAAGAATCGGGAATTTGCATCGCTGCCTAAATTCCCAACCCCTTAAGAGCTACCCCCGCAAAAATGATTTAAGTCCCTTAATTCAATTTTAAGGTTCAATTTTGGATTCAATTTTAAAAGGGGGTTTGCTTATTGTCTAAAACCGAGTT
Organism: Chloranthus sessilifolius; assembly: GCA_021018995.1. NCBI lineage: Eukaryota > Viridiplantae > Streptophyta > Magnoliopsida > Chloranthales > Chloranthaceae > Chloranthus > Chloranthus sessilifolius. Next base: position 35,754,162 of record CM037597.1, on the reverse strand, counting down.
ATGATGATTCCGTGCCGACTCTTCGGGTCGGCGTCCATTGGTGGTATATGATTACAAGAAAATAAAAGCTCACGTAGGCTTGCCAAATGGCTAAGGTGGATAAATGCGCAAGTAAGTCCGTCAATCGGCTAAGGCATGTAAATGACAGAAAATTAAAGGAAAGTAAATACAGTGCTCAAGTAGGCCCACCAATCGGCTAAGGCACGTAAATGACGGGAAAGTAGGGGTAAGTAAAAATAGACGGAATCGTAAGGGTGAGAAAAATTGACGGAAATCGTAGGGGTGACTACGTAAAGAAACTAAAGAGGTTAGTAAACACAAAATAAATAAAAACAAAAAAGAAGCCAAGTTTCAAGGGGAAGCTCTACTAGCTACTCCCTAGCAGAATCACCATTTGTGCAATCGTGGACTCTCGTGAGTCTGTTGCGACGATGCGCACTCTTCACTACAAATTTAGAGTTGCCACCCAAAGCTTTTGGTGTCCCAGGAAACCTCAAATCAAAATTTAATGCACAAAATGCCAAATATGACTCTGATTTATCGATTCACGCTAAAGGCTCTTGGGTAGGGGCTTCGGTTATTGATCGGGAAGGGGTTAGGTACCCGATCAACACGCTCAAATGTGGTCTCTACTTGTGGCCAAAAGAAAAAAATAAAACAGCACTTCCTCTTGCCCGAAGGCACTCCGATCCTATTTACGCCCCCCGCAATCACCAAAATTTTGATGGCGTAATAGCACAAATTCGAGGATAAAGGAAAAGCAAAGAAGATAGAGGAATAGAGGGGAGAGCCGAAGCTCTCAGGCCCTTGTAGCACAACTATGGACCTTCGCATAGATGCACTTGGTGATCCTCTAACCTCTAAGGTTTGGTGGATAAGAGGTAGGAGGAGAGAGCTAAGGGATAGTTCTCACCTAAACTAAAGGATATTTTGAAGGAAGGTGGGGTCTAAAGGGAGTTTTGAAGTTATGGAATTTGTATGGGATTGGTGCACCAAAGGGGGAAGAGGGCTCTCTTAATCTTTTCTCTCTTTGAAAAATTTTCAAGCCATTTGCAAGGAGGGGTGCCCCTCTATTTATAGAAAAAGAGAGGGTTAAGGGGTACATAAATGCTAATGGGATTAGCAATTAGGAAATCTTAATATCTAAGGATTTCTAGGGTTTTGAGAGCTTAGATATATGGGAAAAGGGTTCAATGGTAGATGATAGGTTCAAATGACTAGAGGGTTGCAAATACGGTAAATGAGGGTGCAACAATCCTAATGAAACCCACCCTAAATATTGAGATGGTCAACAAGTCAAACCCTAAAAGTCAATTTTGAGAAAAAACTAAGATTTACTGTAGCTAAGCCTGACATGTGTATTACACATGCCAAGCATATGTATAGTGCCAGAGAAGTCTAGAGCTCGTTGGGGGGCCCATCTATGCTTAGCGTGTGTATTATAAATGCTAAGCCACTTCAGGGAATAATGGCCTAGCGTGTATAATATACACACTAGGCAACATTCTTCCAAAAATGGCTTAGCGTCTGTATTATATACGTTAAGCATGCCCACCTCTTCGAGAGGATCTCTAGAGGTTCAGCCAGATGCAATTTTTGAGTCCGAATCTTCGGATTGTCCTAACTTTTGATGTATGACTTGGATCAGGGTGATTCTTAGCTTGTTGGAAAGCTGAGAATCTCTACTTTTCAATGGCATAAGATTCAATTTTACTAGAGGTCTCTGCAAGTTTTGGTGCACCTCTCTCTAACCATTCCCCGAGAAGGTTAACTAAGGGTTTGGAGAGGTTGGGGGTAATTCCTAAGGGTTTAGGCAAGTTTCTAAGGGTTTGGGAAGGTACTTAAGGGTATGGGAGATACTATTGGAAGCTCGGTGGTGAGCTTCTCTCGGAGTATGTTTCGATCGAGCCTTGGGCTAAATTTGGGTGGCTACAAGATTTAATGTGCTTGTGTTATATTGTTTAAATGTCCTTTTGTACTATTTTCTTTGTTTAATGTTTTATGCAATGAGGGTATTGCACCACTCAGGTTTGGGGGTTGTGCAACCGTGGGATCTATGACAGTCCCGTCGCGATGATGCGCTCTCTGATAAAAAATATAGAGTCGCCACCCGAAGCTTTCAGTGTCCCGGGATACCTAGTTCATTTTTATGAGCACCGAAGTGCTAAAAATATGACTCTGAATCCGGTCCACACCAAAGGCTCTTGGGTAGGGGCTTCGGTTATCGATTGGGAAGGTGTTAGGCACCCGATCAACCCGCTTAACGCAGTCTCTACTAATGGCCAATAATAAAATAAAGTTGAAGCAAGGAAAATAGCTTCCTCTTACCCAAAAGGGCTTAGAATCCTATTTGTGCCCTACCGAAAAATCAGCGGTGTAACGGCACAAATGAGAGGATGGAGGGAGCTAGAAAGAGATAGGAGAGGAAAGAGGAGAGCCGGAGCCCTCGAGCCCTTGTAGCACCATAGGAGAGCCTTGCGTGGCTTGCTTTGATGAGCTTTCGAAGGCTTAAATGGTAGAGAAATGGGTTCTAACCACTAAGGCTTACTAGCTAAAGGAGGGAGAAGATAGGCTAGGGGATCACACACACCTAGGCTATGGGTTTTTGATGTAAGAACAAGCTTGGAAGAGGTTTTGGAATTCTAGAATTTTGAGGGAAAATAGTGCACCAAAGGGAGGAAGAACTTCTCACTTAGAGCTCTTTCTCTCATAAGCAAAATTCTCAACCCTTAAACCAAGGGGAGGGGGGACTCTATTTATAGGAAAGGAGTGGATTAGGAGGCTACTTAGATGCTAATTGGAGTTAGTAATTAGGTAATCTCAAATCTAAGGTTTCCTAGGATTTTGAGAGCTTAGAAAGGTGTGAAGGTGGTTCTAATGGTGGATGATGGGGTGAGGCCTTGATCCACTTAAGGGGTTGCCAATAGGTAAGGAATGGGTGCAACAGGACTATCAAAACGCACCCTAAAGGTTGAGGTGGTCAACAAGTCAAACCCCAATCACAAATTTTGGGGCAAAAACCCACAGTCACTGTTCATATGCTTGGCGCAACTATTAGTTAGTTGCGCCAGGCAAAAGTACAGTAAAACAGTAGTGCACAATAGCCTAGAAGTTGGCCTCGCGAGGGGTTGGGGGGACCCATTTATGCCTGGTGCAACTATTAGTTGCACCAGACCATTTCTGGGGGAAAAATATATGGCGCAACTATTAGTTGCGCCAGACAAATCCAGGGGGAAAATGGCCTGGCGCAACTATTAGTTGCGCCAGGCAAAAATCCCTCCAAAAAAGCTCGATTTTCAAATGGCCATAGCGTTTGATGTACAACTCTGATTGAGGTGATTCTTGGCTCGTTGGAAAGCGGGAGAAGTCCTCTTTCCAATGGTATATGATTAGATATTAGTAAAAGAACTCAGCTAGTCCTGGTGCACCACTCTTCATCCATTGCCCGAGAATGTTAGGTTTAGGATTCAGAATGGGTTCTAAGGGTCAGGATTGGTTTCTAAAGGTTTGGGATAGGTTCCTAAGGGATATAGGGTGATTCCTAAGGGTTTGGGGTAATTCCTAAGGGTTCCATTCATGCCATCAAAAGCTAAGAATTGCACCTCTCTCGAAAGGTGTTTCGATCAGGCCTTGGGCCAAATTTGGGTGTCTACAGATGCCCCTCTTTGGTATCCGATCACTGGTGATCGTATGCCAAAGAAAAGAGACATCTGAAGAGGCCTAAGGCAATACTGACGGGTCCGCTATATTCAGAATGAACTTCAAACATCAAGTGAGTAACACGGTGAGAAAACGAAAGCCCTGGAGTGCCAGGCTAATCATTCGTTTCTCGAGGTCATCGATTCCCAAGCGCTTAGCGACATTACTGGGCATAACCGAGGTGGAAGGAGTTGCAAAAGCCCAATAGCTGGGAAAAACATTCGCTTCTCGAGTTGCGAAAGCCCGTTAGTCGGGAAAAACATCTGCTTCTCGAGATGATTTGAAGGTATTTGATGTTTAAGATTTATTCTGAATTCAACAGTATCGTAAGTAGGGGGGGATCGACCCACATTCAAAGATAGGCGCGAAGTAAACATACGCAAGGCTCCACAGTTTACGTCCAATCCTAGAAGGCATTTGATGACCTTATTGGATTATTCACGGGTGCCCCTGCGAAAAGCAGGGTTCGAGATCTTTGGGCGAACCCATCGATCCTGAAGTTTATTTAGCATGACCACCTGAGCGAAGTGAATAGATGTCACAACGCTTTTTAGGAGTGCGTGCCATTTTTCAAACGTGCCCCAGATCCTCATGACCTAGAGTATCCAGTTTCGACTTCCTTGAATAGATCCAGTCAAACATTAGGCACCTCCCAAAAGGGGGCATCCAATCCTGGCCTCTGTTGACAATGATCATAATCATCAATTAATTATGCATAATCATGCACCCATCAGGGGTAATAAGCAACAGCAAAGGCGATGGAAGCCCCGACCTTGGTACAATTTACGGGGACAAATGACTAGCATACGGATACCCAGACGCATGGCGTACACTTTATAGGGATACCGCTGCCCATACAGGTTTTAAGCCTGTAGAAAATAAAAGGGAAATGAACCCTTCTGAATACATGATTGCACATAGTTTGATTAACACATAATCTCATTCTCAACAGGTTGGTCTCAACCAACGATTGACCTTTTTCAACGGAGAATCTGAAGCTTAAGACAACTCAAGTTCACACGAATCCAAAACAGAGCGCTCATCGCTTAAAAGATTTAGCAGTGGAGTTGACCCAATCGAAACATTGACTATTTGACCGGGACCAACACCGTTGCTCCTACTTTGAAGTAGGTTCCATGGATCCAAGGCGAACCTTTGACCTAGGACCTTAATTTTGCACATCTGCATTGTCGATAAAATATTGAGATTTTACCGCATCAAAACACGCATGTGCGTCTCTATGCGTAGCATGAAAACATAAATTTCTTTTTCTTTTCAAAATGATTTTTATTTTTTTGTTAAACTTGACGTCGGTGGTGAGATGCTTTATCTGATTTGTCCATCGCTGAGAAGTTGCCTGCTTCGAAGCTTTAGACCGTGTGATGTTCCTGCACATTCTTGAGAAAACGTCAGTCCCTTTTTTGTTTATACATATAAAGAAAATGCATCCTAAACAATAAAAGAAAAAGTAGATTTCTATCTTCATTTTTTATTTTCAAGATATTTTTTTGGATTTTTGTTTTTTGGAGATTTTTTGTTATTTTTCTTCATTTTTGAGATTAAAATATGATGCTGAAAATATGTACATAAAAATAAGTAGAAATATATACACAATTTTTGGTGTTTGGATTTTTCTTGATTTTTTGTTTTTGGCTTGCTTTTTTTTTTTTGATGCCTTGATAGTGAGACGGAGTAATGGGTCCCATTTTGAGCATAGTCAAACTCTTTCATGCAATTGGACCTGAGTGAGTTTCTAGTTTTTACCAAGGCTAGAACGTTGATCCCTTTGGATTGAGTTAAACCTTTCTCCTTGCCTCGGGTCATATGTTTGACGGTGCGGGTTTCACAAAGACAATTATGGTCAGGACCCGATTTGAACTAGCATGAGCAGCCCAGTCAGACAAGAGGGTTCAGGAAGAGTAATAAAAGGTTTCCTCAAGCATCAATCTTCTCAATTAGTCCAAACCTTTCTTTTTCAATTTTTTTTTCTTCTTTTTTTTTCTTTTTTTTTATCTCCCTCTTTTTACCCGTGGCGCCCTTTCAGGTTTTCACCACGTCCGTGGGTTTAGCTTTCTTACCCCAAGCGCCCTTCCGAGTTTTCACCTGGTCTGCACAAGCTCACTGTTTTTACCCGTAATGCCCTTTCGGGTTTTCACCACGTCCATCTTGCTTTGAGCTTGTATTTTTATTTTATTTTTATTTTTTTTTATTTTTCTTTTCTTTTTTCAACAGCCACGACATAGACCCCGATTCCATCATAGCCGACTGGATGGGGTTTTGGTGTCGTTCACGACTCGGCTCATGTTGACTTAACAGATATTATGACTGCTTGCGAACCTACAAAGAGGGCTTCCTTCAGGGTGTAGCTTGGCCATGGGTTAGGTTAGGATTTGAAGGTATGCTGGGTTAAAAGGATTTCCTTGATACGGCTTCAGTTTTCTCGACATACTTTCTTCCTTGGGGGTTTTACTGTACATGCCCTGTGATTTTTCTACATTTTTTTGTTCTTTTTGCTTCATTTCAGGCAATCTCTTTTTGAGGTTTTGCTTTTTCAATTTCTTTGGATTTTGGTAGTAACTTTATACACATGCATCTTTTCTCTCTTTTTTTTTGGTATAGGTACACATATATATATATATATATTTTTTGGGGGGAATGGGTTTATTGAAAGAAAGGCCCAGGCTCAAATGGGGTAGCAAAGGATATCATCATTTTTAGGGATATTTTTGGGCTATTGTGCTTGGAATGATGGCCTCTTTTGGGTGGTTCTTAAGCAGTCATGTATCTGTTTCATCAATACTTACCTTATCGCGTTGGACTAAGAGTAGAACTGTCGGACGTATCCAGCGTTGATGGGCTCAGGAAAATGATCTCCATCCATGGTGGCGAGGGGGATGGCGTATCTCGGTAGCACTTCTCGAATGACGTATGGTCCTTCCCAGTTCGGCTTAAACTTTCCTCTTGGATTGGCGTGGAGGGATGGGAAGATCTTCTTTAGCACAGTGTCTCCTACCTTTAGATCTCTACCATGGACACGTTTATTGTAAGCACGTGCGATTCACCCTTGGTAAACTTGAGTGTGGCATAAGGCTAGGAGTCTCTTTTCGTCCAGTAAGTTTAGCTGATCAAAGCGTGATCAAATCCTGATTCCATGAGGATTCGGAGCGAGGGTACTTCAACCTCCACCGGGAGGACGGCCTCAGTTCCATACACAAGGGAGAATGGTGTTGCCCCTGTAGCGGTACAGATCGACATTCGATAGGCCCACAAAGCAAATGATAGCATTTCACTCCAATCTCGATAAGTGATGACCATTTTCTCAAGGATGCAGACGACTGTCTTGTTCGTGGCTTCCACGGCTCCATTAGTTTGAGGCCGATAAGGGGATGAGCAATGGTGCTTGATCTTGTATTGCTCATAGAAGTCTCGGATGCGCTTATTCGCAAAGTTTGTGTCGTTGTTTGTGATGATATCTTTGGGTACTCCAAATCGGCACACTATTGTTCTTGAGAAACTTCTCGACATGACTGGCAGTGATGTTGGCATATGACGCCGCTTCTACCCACTTGGTGAAGTACTCAATGGCGACAAGGATGAACCGATGCCCATTTGATGCTTTTGGATTAATCATTCCGACAACGTCAAGGCCCCAGGTAGCAAATGGCCAAGGAGTGGTCATGCAGTGAAGATCAATGGCAGGAGCGTGCATAAGACTGGACTGTTCTTGACACTTGTAGCATTTTTGAATATGTTTGCAGCAATCCGATTCCATAGTGGTCCAAAAGTATCCCTGTCGTAAAATTTTCTTAGCGAGCATGTGACCGCTGATGTGGGCTCCGCATACTCCCTCATGGATTTTTTTTCATAATGTTGACTGCTTCACTTTCAGTAAGGCACCTAAGTAAGATGTTATTGTATGATCGCTTATAGAGGCATTCCCCGCAAATGACGTAACCTGCCACTAAACGCTGAATAGTTCATCGATCTGTCTTGGATGTACCCTCTGGGAAGGTTAGGGTCTCGAGGAAATCCTTAATAGCTGAGAACCAAGGTGGCTCATCATCATGCTTTGTGGGTTCCTCAATCTGGAGGCAGAAGGCTGGTTCATTCCTCTGCTCGATCACGATCGGCTTCATCTCAACACCATAGGGGATTTCAATCATTGATGCCAAAGTTGTTAATGCGTCGGCAAAGCGATTCCTTATCCGGGGGACGTATGAGAAAGTCACATCTTGGAAGCAAGTTATCAGGTCCTCGAGGTGTTCATGATAGGGGATCAGCTTCTCATCTTTCGTCTTCCAATCACCATTCGTCTGGCATATGATTAACTGTGAATCGCCAAATACTCGAAGGTGAGTTATATTCAGATCGAGAGCTGCCTGCAGACCAGCGACACAAGCTTCATACTCAGCCATGTTATTAGTGTAAGGGAAGTTGAGCTTGATAGAGACGGGTATGTGGGATCCTTTCGGTGAAATCAGAATGGCATCAACTCCTTGGCCCTCGACATTTGCTGCCCCGTCAAAGTGCATTACCCATGATTCTTCTGCTTCTTCTGTATCGTCCTCTGTCATGAACAAGATATCTTCATCTCGAAACTTCGGTCCCCAATACTCATAGTCGTAAAGGATTATCGAGAAGATGATCGACCGCCCTTGATCGATTTTTGAGTGACGTACGTGATGTCGAATTCAGATAATAAAAGTTGCCATCGTGCCGTTCGGCCAGTGAGAGCAGGTTTCTCGAACAGGTACTTCAAGGGATCCATCCGCGCTAGAAGTAGGACGGCCTGGGATAGTAAGTAGTGGCGAAGCCTCTGGGTAGCCCATACAAGGGCTAGGCATGCTTTCTCCAAGTGAGGATAGCGCGTCTCGTAATCGGTGAATTTCTTGCTCAGATAGTAGATGGCCTGCTCTCTTCTTCCCGTCTCGTCATGCTGACCTAAGACACATCCCATCGAAACTTCCGTCGTGGAGAGATACATCAAGAGTGGTCTCCTTGGCTCAGGTGGTACCAAAACAGGTGGATTCAGGAGGTAGCTTTTGATTTTATCGAATGCTGCCTGACAATCATCATTCCATTCAACGGGGGAATTCTTCCTTAGTAACTTGAAGATCGACGTGTAGATTAGAGTTAGCTGTCCAATGAACCGACTGATATACTGTATTCTGCCCAAGAACCCTCTAACTTCCTTCTCAGTAGACGGTGGCGGCATTTCAGTGATGGCCTTGACTTTGATTGGGTCAACCTCGATCCCTCTCCTGCTGACGTTGAATCCTAACAATTTCCCTAACATGGCGCCAAATGTGCACTTTTGTGGATTCAATCGTAGTCGATACTTCCTCAGCCTTTCAAACAGTTTCTGGAGGTTAACCAGATTGTCGCTTCGCTCTGGTGATTTGGCTATCATGTTGTCAACATATACTTCAATCTCTCGGTGCATCATGTCATGAAATAGTGCAGTCATAGCTCTCTGGTACGTCACACCGGCATTCTTCAGCCCGAATGGCATGACTCGATAGCAAAAGGTTCCCCAGGGGGTAATGAACGCTGTCTTCTCGCGATCAACCTCTGCCATCTTTATCTGATTATATCCTGAAAATCCATCCATGAAAGAGAGCATCCCGTGCTTAGCTGTGTTATCGACCAAGATTTCAATGTGTGGTAATGGGAAATCATCCTTTGGGCTCACTCTGTTCAAATTGCAAAAATCGATGCACATGCGAACCTTTCCATCCTTCTTTGGCACAGGTACGATATTGGCTAGCCACTGCGGGTACTTGGATACCATGAGAAACCCTGCATCATACTGCTTGATTACCTCGTCTTTGACTTTCAGCATCCACTCTGGTCGGAGACTTCTCAGCTTCTGCTTGACTGGCTTCATATCAGGGTAGAGGGGCAACTCATGCTCGACCAAATCAGTATCCAGACCAAGCATGTCCTCATACGACCAGGCAAAAATGTCTTGGTATGACCGAAGGAAGTCGATCATGCTTTTTCTTTCCTCAGGAGATAGTGACGTTCCGATCTTGGTTATCCTGGGAACCTCCTCAGTTCCTAGATTGACATCCTCGGTCTCTTTGACAATGGGGGTAGGGCCATGCTCAAAGTCAGCAAATTGGTAAAGGAGATCATTGGGGAACTCCTCCAAAGTGATATCCTCATCCAGACTCGTAATGCCTACCTCTTCTCGTATTTCAATAGGGAAGGGGTCAATTTTACGTGGGACGGGTATTTTGATTAAGGCATCTTTTTGTGGGACATTTTCTAAAATTTTAAATGACAATATTTTTGGACTTTGGATTTTTTCAATTTTTTTGGGATTTTGTGTTTTTTCCATGTTTTTGAGATTTTTGTTCTCTTCTATATTTTTGAGATTTTTGTTTTCTTCGGAGACTGGCCCTTGGCAAGGCGGGTTGCTAGATACACAAGGTATTGCCTGCCAAGGGCTTATCTCACTTTTTATAGGTTGTTTTTTTTTAAGAAACAAGCGCCAAACTTTAGGCCACTTCCTGCTTCCAGGGTTTGGGGCAAAGATGCCCAGTTGCGTACCTGAGGAGCCGCTTCCATACCTGTTGGGATGGAGGGTGCTAGCTGATATGGCTCATTGGAGTCAGCCTCCATCATGTTAATCCCCATTTCATCTGAGATGATATCCTCAAATGTTAACACGGCTTTGTGGTGATTCACCAGAGGGGGAGCTTGTTCAGGTACCAACCGTCGCTCCTCGAGAAGGGATAACGCGGCCAAATCTATCTCCAAGCTGGGAAGGGAGATCTGGGGATTGGTGGGATGAACTGGGGCTTTGAGTTTGTGTGGGGTCAAATGGGTTGCCCCATTCTGATCGATTTTCACGACCCCTGCGCTGACAAAGGAATCCCTGATGTGTGGCCTAAGGTGAGGTTTCTCTTCTATGTTGATTCCTCGAGCTCTTACAGCTGCGGCGACCCTGGCTTTCTCTTTGGCTTCTCGGACCTCTTCTTCTGTGAGCTTGTATCCTAACCCGAATCTTATTTTTTGTCCTTTAGCCACAACTGGCTCTCTTCTGCCTTGTAATTTGGGTCCCAGACCCCTTCCTTTCTGATAGCCTCACTTTTGGAGCATTGCCACTGCTGCTACCATACTGCCTCCCATTTTAGACATGATGCCCTCTATGGGCTCTGGGAGTATTGCCGACACCTCGTATTCGAAACTATGGAGGTCAACGTCCTCAGCGATGTGTGGTATATCCAGCACATTGGGTTTTTCAATGCTATTGGCAGCCTTTTCTTTTTCGGTGTGCCCCTCTCTAATGATCATGATGATCTTATGCCCAGATGCAAATTTGAGCTTCTGGTGTAAAGTGGACGGTATGGCTCCGACCTCGTGCAGCCATAGGCGCCTCAATAATAAGTTAAAGGAAGATTTAATATCCATAACTTGAAACAAGATGGAAAAGGTCGTTGGCCCTATCAATAGCTCAAGATCAACTTCTCCCATTATTTCTCTTCTGGTATTATCAAATCCTCTAGCACTGGTTCTGGTGGGCCTTAACATGTATGGGTCAACCCCGATCTTGGTGGCGGTTCTTAGCGGGCAAATATTTAATGCTGACCCATTATCAATTAGTACTAAGGGAATGATCATGTTTCCGGATTCAACAGTTATATTCAAAGACTTGGAATGGCTACACCCTTCTTCTGGCAAATCAGCATCAGAAAATGAAATGGCATTCGGAGCCATCACTTGCCTAATTATCTGCCCAACTTCATCTGGGCTGACCTGGAGCGATACATTCGCATTCTTTAACACCCCCATTAATGCTTGGAAATGGAGTGGGGACGTCATCAGTAGATCCCATACAGTGATATGGGCCGGCATTCTCCTCAACTGAGTCTCCAATATGTGTTTCCGACTCATTTTTTCAAAAGGGTTCACCGCACTATCTTTCTTCCTCTCTGGTTGGGCTTGTGTTGCTGCCGGTGCTTCTGGCTGCTTAGATATCCTCCCTGACCTAGTAATAAAATCTACTGCCCCTTCTCTGTTGCTGCTGCCGGCATTGAAATCTGTTTGTTCGTAGCTTAATGGGGCCTGATGAGGATCATAGGTTGGTCCCGAGAGCTGGAAAGGTATGGCTGCTGGTACTTGAGACACTTGTATTGTCGGCTCAAGAGGTGTGGGCAACACCTGATTTATTTCGGTGGTAGATGGTTGGGTGGAAAGATTGGGCCAAATGGGGGTGGTGAAGCTTGAGGGTGGTGGCATTGGAGGGAAGGAGGTAAAGGCAGGCCATTGATAGCCGGTGGGTATTGATGGGATATGAGGGGTCTGATGGGCCATTAGGTAGTTGACCGGGGTGATGGGGCTTGCTGGCGGCTGAATTGGGGATGATGGGATGGGCGCTGGCCATTGATAACTGATGGGTGTGGGTATTGGATTGGAGGCCTGGTGGCTTAAAGGGTAATCGATGGGGGTTGTGGTATATGGTGGTAGTTGGAATGGGACTGGTGCCAACTGTTGGTAACTGGCAGGTGGGGGTGTGGGATTGGGGGCCTGGTGGCTTATCGGGTAATTTGTGGTATATGGTTGGTATGCATTTATATTCACATAATTAACAGGTGTGGTGGGTGGAAAATATGCCCTGAGATCCAATGGTTTCAATTGCGGAGTCGGGTTGGGAAAATAATATGATAAATTCAAGGGTTCGACTACCCCGATATTCCTTTCTTCAATGTTTATTAACAATGGTGCTATATAACTCTCCCGATCACTGATATAATCAGACGGGTCAAATTCAAACTCCTCCTCATCTTCTATCATTCCGATGGTGGGTCTGGGACCTGCTCCTCCGGTGGGATGTGGGGGTAGTGGCACCTGATGGATATTAGCATGCTGAGAATGTGTAGGGGGAATGATTTTCTCGACATCGATCAAATCTTGGATTGCGTGCTTCAATGGGAAGCAGCAATCAGTAGGGTGACCCGGACCCTGATTAAAATTAAGTGGGTATTCGGGTCATAGTTCCTTGGGATCGGGTGAGGAGGAGGTTGCAGTTGATGGATAGTAACTAATCCCTTTTCCACCAATAGGGGTAAAAGTACACTCAATGATTGCCCCAGAGGCATAAAAACTCGGTCGTAGCGGGCTCTCCTTTATTCTGGGGTCATTTGCATTTGCTAGTGGTGTAGTCAAATCAAACTGAGCAGAGATTATTATTGGGCCTGGTATTGGCTATGTTCTGGACATCGCCCCCTATTCTTTTCTCGTTCCTCTGCTCAGAAAATCTTCTAACCCCAATTGGTCCGCTCGGTATGTTTTTATTTAGACGCCCCTCCCTGATGGCATCCTCGCATCAGTTAGCATTTCTTACCAGATTAGCAAAGCTGGACTGCTGCTGGTATACCAAGAAGTCCGAAATCATTGGCAGAGTGCTCTTCGAAATCATCTCAATCTGTTCCTCGTCAGGTATTCTATTCCTGATCTGAGCTGCCCGCACTCTCCATCGCCCCAAGTAGTCGCTGAAGGTCTCGTTCTGATTTTGCTTTAAACGGGCCAAGTCAGACTTACGCGGCTCAATGTATATGTTGTAGACATACTGTTCTTGGAATAGGTGCGTTAAGTCCCTCCATGTTTTCATCATAGATGGTTCTAAGGATATGAACCATCTCAAAGCCGACCCAGTCAAACTCTTTTGAAAGACTTTTATTAGAAGTCTTTTGTCCTCCCCGTACTGGCACATGTCCCCACAATAGGACTTGAGGTGCGCAATAGGATTGCTCATGCCATTATATTTGTCGAAGGCGGGCATTTTAAATTTGGGGGGCAAGGGGGCCTCAGTGAACAAGCATAGGTCTGTGAAGTCTGTGGCATGGATCTCAGCACCACCCATTTTCATTAACTGCTTCTGTATTTTGTCTAACTGCTCTTTCAAATTGCTCGACTCTTTGATATTGTGGGCTGCCTTCTCGGCAGTAGGTTGGACTTCGCACTGGGCTATCAGGGGGTGGGCAATTATGGGAGGAGGGTGAAGGCTGGTCAATGCCCCAGCATAGGCCCCGCTATTTCTAATCTCGTCCTCTTCATACTACTGGTCGGCATAATGCGCTGTGAGGGTGGGATTCTCCTGTTGTTGTTGCATGGGTTGGATGGGAATGACATGAGTGGGGGTTGGGTGAGCCCATTGGGGGTGTGGAAAGGTTTGTTGGCTGATGGGAATTTGGTTTTGAAGTGGGGTCGGATAGGGCCATTGGGTGTGAGGGAAGGTTTGGGGATGGCCTTGGGGTGTGGGGCCATGGGGGAATTGGGTATGGGGGACGACATGGGTTTAACCCAGCTGTGAAGGTTGGGTTAGGTGTTGGGGTATTATGGAAGGTATGAGTATGGGGTTTGGGTTTGGGCCATGAACCCTTAATCATTTTGGGCCATAGGTCATTGATGGGTTTAGGCCATGGGCCCTGGGTAGGTTTGGGCCAATGGGCCTAGGTAGGTTTGGGCCATGGACCCTTGGTGGGTCTGGCCCAATGGTCCTTGATGGGTTTGGGCCATGGGCCCTTGGTGGGTCTGACCCAATGGCCTTGGTGGGTTTGGGCAATGGGCCCAGGGTGGGTCTGGCCCAATGGGCCTTGGTAGGTCTGGCCCAATGAGCCTTGTTGGGTCTGGGCCATGGGCCATTGGTGGATTTGGGCCATGGACCCCTGATGGGTTTGGCCCAATGGGCCCTGGGGGATATGGGAAATGGGGTTTTAGACCAATGGACCTTGGGGATGATGGGTAGTGGGGTATTGGGCCATGGGGCCCTGGAGATCATGGATGGTGGGGTATTAGGCCAGGGGGCCCTGAGACAAGTGGGAAAAAGGGTTTTGGGCCAATGGGCCTTGAGGTGTGTGGGTGGTGAGAGGTTGGGCCATGGGGCTTTGGGGCATGTGGGTGATGGGGGTTTGGATGGTGTGGATTATGGGAGGTTGATGGGGGTCATGGGGGAGTGAGGCATGGAGATTGGCTAGAGTATGGGAGGGGTTCATGGATGTGGGATGTGGAGGAGAGGTATTTTGGGAAGCCTTCCATGCGGAGTAAGCTTGAAACATCTCCTCCATGGCCATGAAGGAAGGATCGAAAGTGGATGGTGGATTTAATGGATGGTTAGGTATGGATGGGGTGGATGTGAGGGGAAAATTGGGCATGGCCCTGGTAGGTGATGGGATATGGGAGGGGTTAAAGGAATGGGGTGGAGCATTGGTGAAGGGGGATGGGTTGGAGATGTTTAAAGATGATGGAGGGTAAAGGGTGGGTGCTTGGGAAAATTTGGGCATGGCCTCGGTAAAAACGGGCATGACCCGTGTAGATGGGGGGATTTGTGGGGGATTGGTTAGGGCGGAGGTGACATAGGTGAATGAGGGCGGATCGGGTCTATAGGGGGATGATGGGAATTGGGGCATGGATGTGGATTGGGAGAATGGGTTAGGGTTTTGCATGGTTTGGGCAAAAGATGGAGAATGAGGGGTTGGATTTTGGATATTTTGGGGGGTAGTGGTTGGGAATATGGGGGCGCCAAATGGGCCGGTGACTGTAAAGGGAGGTTGGGTGAGGGGGATGGTGGAAAAGACTTCTCCCGAATGGGAGTGGGTTGGAGAGTGTGGTGGGGATGAGTCGGGACCTGCGTAAGCCGGGTCCACTACCCACGACATTCTACGGGAGCGAGTTGGGTAAGGATGCCTTGGATAAGGCCCAAAAGCCTTCCTCCTTCTTCCCCTACGGGATGACAGAGGGCAAGACGATGCCGTTGTGCCGGCACCACAAACTATATCTTTTTGGGTTATATATATATATATATATATATTTTTTTATTTTTTCGAAAGAGATTTTTTGGAAAATGACGGTTCCGAGGCCTTGGAATTCCCTTCTCGGGTGGCCTTCGTACCTTAATTCAAGTCCCACAACGACGATCCCGATGCACTTCAAAAGAATCAAAGGCGAACCTTCGATCTATTGAAGGCACGGAAAATGAGGCAAACAACCCGATCCCCTGGAATGAGTAAAAAAGGAGTTGCCCTCTTTTGACCGGCGGGGGCGTATTGGGTGTTGGAGATGGCGGGGCCTAAACCAGGCACTAAGCGCACTAATCGGGGAACTCAGGAGGTGAAAAGGCCACAGATTCGGGCTGGAGGGCTGCTAACCCCACCTGGCGCAACTAATACATGCGCCAAGGTTGCAGGGGACAAATTTTACACTGGCGCAACTAATTGTTGCGCCAAGGTAAAATCTGGGGATTTAAAGTTGGCGCAACTATTAGTTGTGCCAGTTATAAATGCCAGATTTTTATGCTGGCACAACTAATACATGCGCCAGCCAAATATGGGATTCCAGAGTGTATAACAGCAGCAACAACAGCCCAAAATGAATCTCTTTTTTTTGGTTTTTGTGGAAGCTAGGCTTCCGGGAACTGAGCTGTTTTCTTGATGATCGATTCTCTCCTCACCGACGCCTAAAGGATTGAGTCCGGTATAACTCGCTAGCGCGCTCCCCAAGGGTTTTAAGCTTTGTAGGAATGGGAACCCACCTGATATACCTCCGGCGCAAGCGCCTTCTCAGATACTAGGTGGGCTGGGAATTTTCTGGATCATCACCACTAGGGGCTGCCGCCATACTAAGACCTGGGTGTTTGTATGTGTGCCTAAACCAAACCTTTTGAAAAATCTACCCCGCAAAACAAATTAATTAAGCTCCCTAACTTGGTTCAATTTTAATTTTTCAAAACTTTTCTCTTTTTTTTTGGAAGTTTTCTTTAGTTCAAAGACCGGGGGTGATTATCCCGTGCCGCCACTACGGGCCGGCGTCCACTGTTAGGATATGAATAATAAATTAAAAAAAAATGGGGCCAGTCAAGCGACTAGGCGGGAAATATAAAGTGCTGAAATTTAAAAAGTGCCAGTCAAGTGACTAGGCAAAAAGTTGCTGAAATTTAAAGCAGAAACGTAAGGGTGAGTAAAAAAGGTGCCAGTCAAATGACTAGGCAAAAATTACTGAAATTTAAAGCGGAATTGTAGGGGTGAGTAAAAAAAGGTGCCAGTTAAGTGACTAGGCAAAGATTGCATAAATTTAAAGCGGAATCGTAGGGGTGAGTAAAATGACGTACTCGAAGGGGTGAGTGACAAAAAAAATAGCAAAAATAATAAAAAAACAGCAATAAAATGTTAGAAAAATAAAAAAATGAAAAAGGCCTAGTTCAAGGGGAAGCTCTACTAGCTAGTCCCCAGCAGAGTCGCCATCTGTGCAACCGTGGGATCCATGACAGTCCCGTCGCGACGATGCACTATCTGATAAAAAATATAGAGTCGCCACCCGGAGCTTTCGGTGTCCCGGGATACCTAGTTCATTTTTATGAGCACCGAAGTGCTAAAAATATGACTCTGAATCCGGTCCACACCAAAGGCTCTTGGGTAGGGGCTTCGGTTATCGATCGGGAAGGTGTTAGGCACCCGATCAACCCGCTTAACGCGGTCTCTACTAATGGCCAACAATAAAATAAAGTAGAAGCAAGGAAAATAGCTTCCTCTTGCCCAAAAGGGCTTAGAATCCTATTTGCGTCCCTCCGTTCCTACCGAAAAATCGGTGGCGTAATGGCACAAATGAGAGGATGGAGGGAGCTAGAAAGATATAGGAGAAGAAAGGGGAGAGCCGGAGCCCTCGAGCCCTTGTAGCACCGTAGGAGAGCCTTGCGTGGCTTGCTTTGATGAGCTTTCGAAGGCTTGAATGGTAGAGAAATGGGTTCTAACCACTAAGGCTTACTAACTAAAGGAGGGAGAAGATAGGCTAGGGGATCACACACACCTAGGCTATGGGTTTTTGATGTAAGAATAAGCTTGGAAGAAGTTTTGAAATTCTGGAATTTTGAGGGAAAATAGTGCACCAAAAGGAGGAAGAACTTCTCACTTAGAGCTCTTTCTCTCTTAAGCAAAATTCTCAACCCTTAAACCAAGGGGAGGGGGGCTCTATTTATAGGAAAGGAGTGGATTAGGAGGCTACTTAGATGCTAATTGGAGTTAGCAATTAGGTAATCTCAAATCTAAGGTTTCCTAGGATTTTGAGAGCTTAGAAAGGTGTGAAGGTGGTTCTAATGGTGGATGATGGGGTGAGGCCTTAAGCCACTTAAGGGGTTGTCAATAGGTAAGGAATGGGTGCAACATCACTATCAAAGCACACCCCAAAGGTTGAGGTTGTCAACAAGTCAAACCCCAATCATGAATTTTGGGGCAAAAACCCATATGAACTTTGCGCCAGCAAAAGTATAAAAGAAACAAGAGTGCAGAGCCTAGAAGTTGGCCTCGCGAGGGGTGGGGGACCCATTTATGCCTGACGCAACTATTAGTTGCACCAGGCCATTTCTGGGGGAAAAATACATGGCGCAACTATTAGTTGCGCCAGGCAAATCCAGGGGGAAAATGGCCTGGCGCAACTATTAGTTGCGCCAGGTAAAAATCCCTCCAAAAAAGCTCGATTTTCAAATGGCCATAACTTTTGATGTACAACTCCGATTGAGGTGATTCTTAGCTCGTTAGAAAGCTAGAGAAGTCCTCTTTCCAATAGAATATGATTGGATATCAGTAAAAGACCTCAGCTAGTCTTGGTGCACCACTCTTCATCCATTACCCGTGAAGGTTAGGTTTAGGGTTCGGAATGGGTTCTAAGGGTCAGGATTGGTTTCTAAAGGTTTGGGATAGGTTCCTAAGGGATATAGGGTGATTTCTAAGGGTTTGGGGTAATTCCTAAGGGTTCCATTCATGCCATCAAAAGCACAGAATTGCACCTCTCTCGAAAGGTGTTTCGATCGGGCCTTGGGCCAAATTTGGGTGTCTACAGGGGTGTTTGAGCTTATTTTGTGATTTGTGTTTCTACATTTATGCATCTTTAATCAACCATTGTTTTCACACCTCAAAACCATAATTTTTTTTGTATAGTTTTTAAACCATCTTGTGCTTTATTTTCCCGTAGTTTTCAAACTGTCATTGTTGATTCATGTGAACTCTAGTTTTAAAATATTTATGCCATGTTAGGATTGCTGTTGTCTAGGATTATTGATTTCAATGTGAACATTTAAGGATAGGTCTGAATTTCATGCTTAGAAATTTTGCACTACTACCATGCTCCATTTCAGAAATCAAGGGATTAGTTTGAACCTTTAGTTTTATGATCTTAGTGGAGACTAAACCCGGTGAGGTTAAGATCCATCTAGCCGTTCTTGATGAGTGCTTATACAAATTCAGAGTATCTTTTCATACGTGCTTACTTGCTTAATCTCATACATTTCATCTTGGTTTGTTACTTTGCATGACTTTATATCACTGTGCTAGAACACATTATATTTTTAATCAAAACAAATAGGCATGCTTACCATTTGGTGAGGAAGTGATTAAAGGCCATCCTTGGCTTGTTTATGCTTAAAATGTCCCACTAGACACTAGTCTATCTTTTAGTAGCTCTTTTGAGCTTCTAAGAATTTTTTTCCTTTATATGATCTTTGATAAGCCACGTTAACCATACTCCTACACCATATTTGAAAATTTAAGATTTACCCTTCTATCTTTGAGAAATTGGGAATGAGAGATAAGAGAAATGAAAAGAGAGTAAGTGGAGAGGAATGAGTGTGGTGTTTATTGGGAGCGGGAGCATATGGCAGAAAATTATGTGAAAAAGGGAGAGAGAAAAAAATAAAGTTAAAAAAAAAAGTTTGAAAATGAATGGAAAATATGAGGTGATTTCAAAAGGAAAAGGAGTAAAAAGAAAAGAAAAGAAAGTTGAAAGAAAGAAAAAGAAAAATTATGAGAAATTCGAAAAAGAAAAAGTAGAAAAATTAGAAAATCAGATTAGTTTCTTTCCCCGATTTCTCAAGGAATTTGGGCCCAATTTTCCTTTCTTTCCCCGTTACAATCCGTAAAAAGACTTCTTGATCCAATCTTGATAGGTAAATGGCTTGTGGAGAGTGAGAGTGTAATGTCTATGGAGCTTGGTATGACATGTTTAGGAAACAAATATCCTTTCATTATGAGATTCATTTTATTTTTTGATGCATCGTGTTTCTTATATCATGTGACTTTTTGATTTGTGTTGCAATTCTCCCTCACATGTATGTGAAAACTAAACCATTCATCAGAGTGATTCTATTTTGAGTGTATACCTAAGGTGAGGATTGAACCGAGACTTGGGATCCAACGATTCCTTGTTTGGACTGATTCGGCGATGGAAAAAAATTTGCATTGGTAAGCACACACACGTCACTCTAGGCATGAATGAAGGAAGTATCTAAGGATTGGAACATTGAATCAATTTGATTGGGCATCAGTAGAATTAATATGACATCGGTATTTGAGAATGAAAGCTTGCATGTTAAAACAATTACTAGTTTTTGACTTTCAAAAGTGCATACATTATAAAAACTGATTTTGAAAACTCAATTTATCGATGGTTTCGAAAATAGTTTTGGAAGTTTGTGGGCAACATCACTGTAAACCCTCAGGAGACACAATTCCTCCACTAGGGATCACCTAGGGGCTTAAAGACTTATTGCATATGCTAAATGCAATTGTGCTCCCTACGAAAGTGGCTTTTATCTTTTTTAGGATGTTAGTTTACTTTTTCTGGCATATTAATCATTCTCTTTGCTCGAGGACTAGCAAAGTGTAGGTTTAGGGGTGTGATCGGTATCGAAATTTGATCATATTCACACCCTAAAATAGACACTTTGCTATTCGATGAAGGCAATCTGACGGCTTTTGTGTAGTTTTGATGGTTTCAGGCATTTTCAACTGTTAGATTGTTCAGAATCATAAAAGAGTATTCTTAAGGACAACATAGGAACATTAAACCATAGTGTCATTGGGAGCACTGAAACTCATAAAGAATCGATCAATGTATCCTTGGGTCAGTCGATCGACGCTGAGAAGAATTATTTGCGCAAAAGACACGGGCCAAAATTGATCAATTGAGTCATTCAATTCAATCGATCGACTGAGACCTTTTAATGCGTCAGAAGAACCAGGTCTAAATTGATCGATCGAGACCTTAGATTCAATTGATCGAGTTTATGAGACTTTTTGCCGCTCAAATAATATTTTAAATTCAATTGATTGAATTGCCAAATTCGATCAATCGACTTTAATTAATTTTTGACTGCCAATTTCTTATTTTAAAATCAATCGATCAAAAATTTAAATTCGATCGATCGATTCTAAAATAGAGGGGTTCCAAGCCAAGACCTATATATGCGTTAGGATGTTTTGGGCCAGGTGATCGCAACTTATGTTTGTATCTAATTAAGTCTTAACCTATTACAAGCGCACAACGGAAATTGTAGAGCTAGTATAGGATTGTTCCCATGAGAAAGTACTTATCTTATTTCTATTTTTATTTCAAAGTTTTTATTTATCTTTTAAGGTTTTAAACTACTTGAGAAATATGAATAAAGAATGGTTTCTTAATCTAAAGTGCATAAAATAAATCCTAATCTTCCTTCAGATTGAGGTCATCAATCCCAATCTTCAGCCAACGGATATTTATAAAAATAAATAGTATCGTTACACCGTATTGCAGTCTTCTAGAATTTGGGCGTCAATCAAAAACTAAAATTCTTCAACACAGATAATTTAATCGATAATCTCCTAAAATTTGGACATTAATCAAATTCGAGAAAACTAAATATAGAAAAGTAAAAAACCGTTACACTAATCTGCAAATTCTAACCTGAGTTGTCAATTCAAATTAAAACTTGAAGATGTTTACAAATCAGTAAATAAAGCAAATAAAATCTAAACTAGAAAGCAAAATAAATATATCTTTCACCCCTCAGCCGCAGTCGTCAATTACTTTTGAGAAACTAGGATATCTACACTAATCTTCAGCACCCAATCGTAGTCGTCAATTGCTCTTAAGAAACCTCTGATATTTAATCTACAAAATAATAAAAATCTACTATAATAATCAAAAGAAAACCCAATCTCAATCGTCAATTGATGTTAAGAATTTCTTTGATGATTTATTCCTATACCAGGCTCTCTTATTTATAGATCATAAGGAGTCGATTTACAAAGACTTCTAATTCTAATAAAAGAAACTACTAAAGTAAAAGTATCCTAATATAACTCTAATTCTTAATTTTATTCTTCCTTACTTTCAAATCGTAGATATGCTTTCGGATTGTTCTTGGTAACAACAACAAAGATCTTCGAAATTTATCTTCATCAATCTTCTCAGATCCGTAATTCACCAAACTTCTAATTTCAGAGATCTTTTAATTCGGTGCATGGCGGTGATAGTCTTCACTCATGTGATCAGCAGCAGCAGATGTAATAGAGGAAAAGCTTTTCTTTTATATAATCGTAAATTATGATTGTTCTTCTTTTCCTGGATAATCATAAATCACAATTTATCATTTTTACACACCTTTCTTACTAGACGATTTTCTATAACGAATGATCGCATTCTTTTATCGCTTTTTATTCCTTTGTCACTTTATGAAGAATTGTCTTTTTGAAATCCACTCCAATGAAATTTCAGAGAGCCTTACCACTGCTCCAAAAATAATATGTGGTTTGTACTATTACGACCAATCTGGAATAAGGTAGTGTCACCATTTTCAAGGCAAACACGCATCACACCACCCCAAATCATGACGAAGATCGTTTGGTTGAAATACCTTGGAAGGTGGAGGGCCCCATGGGCGCATTTAGGAAACCACAGTACGTAAATTGAAACGAAGCATATCATTAAGTTAAGGGTGATAAAATAGTAAATTACGTGACTGATCACACCCTCAAACTTACGTTTTGCTAGTCCCTAGCAAACAAGGAAATATAAAATATCTAAAACTATGAATTTAAATGCCACTTTCGTAGGGTGCATGATTGCATTTAGAAGATGCAACAAGCCTTTAAACCCCTAGGTGACCCCTAGTGGAGGAGTCATAGTTTCCTAAAAGTTTTCAGTGAAGTTACCTACAAACTTCAAATATATTTTTATATTTTTCAGAAATTTTTAAAACTTTTTTTTTTTAGAAATTAATCATCATATTTTTGGCATGATTTTAAAAAATTCTAAATCTTTCACTTTTACTTTCCATCACAGTAATTATCCTTGATCAGAACTCAATAATTTCAATTCTATATAGCGTGGAGTGTGTACATATTAGTAAAAAGTTTATTCATCATAGATTTTTCTAAGTTGCTAATTTATAAAATATTTTCATCTAAACTCTCACTATTGGCATACTCTCAAAAGGATATCAAAATTTTGGGTTCTCTCATATGATATGTACATGATAAATTCAAAGGACAATAAAAAGGTAAATCTCATAAAATGGATAATCAATTCTAATCATTTGACTTTTCTATTCATTCATAGTATCTATTTCATACATCTCTACTAGACTCATACTTTTACAAACCGTAAATTACAAAGGTCTTTTCTTCGACTTGTAATGGGGCTTTGGGTTAAAAGGGTTTTAAAGAAAGGTAGATAGGGTTCAAAAGTTTATAAGAATTTAGTTCTTCCTTTTCTATCTTCTTTCATTCTTTTCTATTTCAGTAAGTATCCATAAAATTCGATGACTTCGTCCTATTTTTATTTTTTTTCTTCTGTAAATCCCATTTGCATAGAATCGTATTTTACGATTTCTCTTTTAAAACTCTTTTAAATCATCTTTTTTTTATTTTTATCTTCTTTTCCCATATTTTTCTTATATTTCTTCTTAGTTGTACACTTTTCAGCAGATCCCTTATCTATTAACTGTATACTCCTTTCACTCCCTCTTCTTCCCTTCTTTTATGTTCTAAACTCTCAGAAATTATAAGGGTTAAAGGTAGAAAGCTTTGGGTAGTACATATGGTTAAAATTTTATAAAATTTTGGTACAAAGAAATTCGATTTTAGGCTTCTAATATGGGTTTAAAGGATAAAATCATTTATGAGATTTTAGCTTTTTGGCTCTAGTCTAATAAAAGATGACCTTTAATTATTTTCACGATTGACTACTAATAATGTCTTCTTGTTTTGATATATTTAATAGATAGTTCTAAAGAAACAAATTATCATAATCACATAATATCTTAATTCTAAGTTCAGCAATATGAGATCTCTTAATAAAAGTTTAAGGAAATTTGAAGCTTGAAAATAAAAGTAGTCACTCTCTAAATATAAAGATGATGTATTAGCTCAAGATCTCACTGGTTTATAATTTTGAAACTATAATCCAAATTTTGATTGTTGAACTTTTGATACTATGGATTATAAAGTTTAATAGATTCACAATTTTTTTCTTCTTTCATACTTTGCATATAATGATTAACTAAATTAATATATATATATATATAGAACTAAAATTTTAAATGAAAAATTAAACTAATTTAAACTAATATACACAAAAAGTGGTGTATCCCCCCCCCCCCCAAACTTAAATGAGACAATGTCCTCATTGTGCAAAACAGGGGACACGGAAAAAATATATTACCTTAATGGTGTTGTTTAGTTACTGGGTCTATGATCTACAAAAATATTCAAAAATCCTCCCCGCAAACTTTAGGAGAAAGTACTTCCGGTATAAACAAAAATTTTGCATTATAATGAAATAGGTAGAAACAATAAAAAAGTGATTAAAAGAAATTATCAAATATATTAAATAAAACATTTACATGAGATAAAGAAAAGATTACATAAAGGATTAAACCTAGGAAAAATTTAAACACAGACTAAGTTAGACATGACACTGGTAGCAATGTCTGAAAATAAATATTTGATAAAGATTTGTCTTCAGCTTCTAACTACCTTCAATCAAAGTCTCACATCCCTTCCTACCAAAGGAGCATCCACACCTTTGTAGGGTCGCCATGTCGAAGCACATCCCTCCATGCCCTTCTTTATCTTGCATCCCCCAAATTGAGCACATCACAGGTCTTCCTTAAAAGAAATACAATGTCATACGGGGAGTGCTTCAAAGGGTGAGGAAGTGAACACATCTCCAGATCACCTGTCATCTATACTGCTCCCTTGCGAAGGCTATGTGAAGGGAATGTAAAGTAAGCGAAGGGAGAAGATAAGCAATGGAGAGGGGTGGCGAGGGACGGACCATCATCATATGGGAATTTGCATTCGGGGTGGGTTATGATTGTGTAAAGGTTAGGAAGTGGGGGAAGATGGGATCATTGTATATGGTTTTGGATTTGGGTTAGGTTTAGGGTCAAGGGTAGGCTTGATGGATGATTCGGCACCAGATATAGGTCGCTGGTGCTTTAAATTTTCTACTTTCGTTTCTTCAGTCAGGAGCTCAGCTCTATGTGTAATATCCCAAAAAATCATGTTAAACAGTGACCTCGGGATCCGTGCCTGATTGGTCACGGGTTTGACCAATTA
The DNA here is from genome assembly GCA_021018995.1 of Chloranthus sessilifolius. Classification (NCBI taxonomy): domain Eukaryota; kingdom Viridiplantae; phylum Streptophyta; class Magnoliopsida; order Chloranthales; family Chloranthaceae; genus Chloranthus; species Chloranthus sessilifolius. Next base: position 35,729,089 of record CM037597.1, on the reverse strand, counting down.
AGAGTTAAATAGTTAGCATAGAGTGTGAAGAACGGAAGAGATGTGATAATTTGAGTGACTATGTGGTGTGTGATGTAAATCTGATGTCACATACACCTATCGCGGTGCATGTGCTCAACACACAAGTGAGAGGAGAAATAAAAGGGTTTAATAACCCTAAATTGTATGTTTTGGGTTGTTGGGAGAGAAGTAAAGAAGAGAGAGAGAGGAGCAAAGAAGGTTGAGCAAGGAGTGATTGTGAGTGATTGGAAGGGGGATTCAAGCATTAAAGAGGTCGATTCAACGCGAGGGATCCGTTCAAGCCAAAGCTGGAACCCTAGCCTTTCCAACCACTTGATTTAAATCAAATTGAGATCGATTGAAGGTAAAATTCTTGTAGTTTAAATGCATAGATTGAAAGGTTAGATTGTAGTTAGAAATGGGTTAAAGTATAGGATAAAGGCTTAGAAAAATGAAGGAAAAAGAAAGGGGAAAAAGATTGGGAAGAACAGCCCAAAAGGGGCTGAATCTGGCCATTTCGATTAATCGAAATTGAGTTTTGATTAATCGATTTTGGCCAAGAAGTTGAAAAGTCAGAGGACCCCGATCTCGATTAATTGAATTGAGTTTCGATTAATCGACCTAGAATTTCGATTAATCGATTTGGTTATCGATTAATCGACTGGGAACCTACAGTGAACTCCAGTGGAGAAAAGAAAAGAGCTTGGAGAAATCGACTAATCGAAATGAGAGTTCGATTAATCGATTTAGAATTTTGATTAATCGATTTGGGATCGATTAATCGATTTTGGAGTTCGATTAATCGACTGTGCCAGTTTATGTTGACTTTTGAGTTTGACTTTAAGATTCTTGGAGGGTCTTGGACCTTCTTTATTACATCTTTAGTGATGTATTTCACATATTATGTGGTGCCATAGGTGGTACGTGTGAGCTTGGGCACAAGGAGCCACGTGGGACCTTGATGCATGATCAAAGAGAGACTTGAGGTAGGGAACACCTTGAACATGTACTTTATTTTGCAAGAGCATGTATATAGTGATATAGAATTCCATTCAAAATATTTTATTGCTTAAGAGTTTGTGAAAAGAGTGTGTGTGTGACATCAATAAGAGTAATTATAATGAGCCATCCCCAGGGGATGAGGAAGTAAAGAGATAAGAGCATCAGGTGTGATGCAAGTGAATGGATACATCCCAGGGGTGTATCCAAGATTGAATCATATTTAATAGGGCCTAACTGATATAAGATAGCACACTTACACAGTGAATAACTATATGTAAAGCACCTGATACTTTTGTTATTTGAGGTTTGATAGGGTACCCCACCAACGTGGCGGGATATCCATGACTGACACGACAGGATATCCGTGACCGATACGGCGGCAAAACCGTAGGCCAGTGCGGAGGCTTATCCGTACACAGTAAGCACACCCCAGGAGTGTTGAGTTGAGACAAGTGAAACCCCGCCACCAATCCCCAGGGGAAAGGGGCTTGGGTACTATTTGTATTCCCAGGGAATACTTTTAAAACTGTCTATATCGATGACGATGATGGATATCTCATCGGGGCTCGATGCTATATTGCTCGGGGATTACTTAAGTTAAAAGTTTAAGTTTGCTTTAGGCCTTTTCAGCATTATTCATGAATAAGTAAAAGACATGAGTAAACTATCAGTAAGAATGTGATTCTTTTCAACTGTTTTTCATCAGTAACTGCATAGACACATCATGCATGGCATATCATGGAATATATGTGAGTGGTAATTTATATGTTCAACTGTGTTCTGTTCCCTATTGAGCTAGGATGTAGCTCACCCTTTAGACTATACGTCGCAGGTCAACTATTAGTAGCTGCCGAGGCTTCAGGAGACGTTGACCCCGGTGAGTCAGACCTTGCACCTGGAGACGAGTTGGAGCCACCTCCTGAGGACTTCTTCTAGAGGACTCCGTTGTGCAGCTTTGAGAGTTTTGAGAGATTTTTATACGGCTTGGTATGTCAAGCCTTCTTTTGATTAAACAATGTATATATATATTTGGGATAATTCTTTTGGGCGAACCATCTGTGATGATTAGCTATCATCGATGGTTTGGATCAGTTCTTCGTTCATGTAGAGGCATGAAGGTAGAGCTGTATTTTGAGAAATGCTTATATAATGATTTAATTCTGCAGCTTCATTTACTATTTCAATTTAATTCATTGCTTGATATAAGCTGGCCAAGATGATCGTGCTGATGGCACGGGTTTCGAGGTGCCGAAATCCGGGTTGTCACAGTTGGTATCAGAGCCATTTCTTTTAGCAATTCTTGCAATCATTCTTTTGTCAGAACATAGGGACTTCTGCTAACGAGAATTTAGTTTCAATTGCAGCCGTCAATGTCGTCTAGAGGAAGAGGCCGACCAAGGGGAGGCCAACAGAGGAGTCTGCGTAGTGGAGATGATTACATCTCTCCTACCAATAGAGTGCCTTTAGGAGGTACCGAGGCCCCAGGGGGCAATAGTAGTAGACAACATGATGATGATGATCGAGATCGTCAGGATCAAGATCAAAGAGAACAAGAGAGAGTTAGAGAAAGACAAGAGGACAGAGAGGAGCGACAAAGGATGATGCATACCATGGAGACCATGGCAGCTGCCATGGCACAACAAGCCACATCCTTTGTAGCTCATGCAGCGAGAGAACAGCAGCCACCTACACCACCTGTAGGACCCGCACTGCCTGTGCCCTCATCCTTTACAGAGTTTAGGAGGATGAGACCTCCTTCATTTTCAGGGCAGGCAGACACGATGGCAGCTGAAAATTGGCTGATGGAAATGGAGAAGGTCTTTAGCGTGCTGGCATGCACGGAAGATGAGAGCGTTAGATGGGCAACCTACATGCTGGACGGGGAGGCTGGGCCTTGGTGGAAGTCCGTGATACAGACTCGGGCTCAGGAGTTGCCCTGGACTTGGGAGGAGTTTGTTGAGGAGTTCAACAAACAATATTTTCCAGAAGTGGTAAGAAATCAGCTTGAAATATAATTTCTACAATTAGTGCAAGGGAGAATGACAATGAGAGAATATGGGGTGGAGTTTCTACGACTTGCCCGTTTTGCTCCGGATTACGTCGCTACCGATGTGATGAAGTCCAAAAGGTTTCAGCAAGGTTTGAAGCTTGAGGTTAGGGGAGGAGTAGCTCCATTTCAGTTGAGGACCTATGAAGAGGTCATGAGCAAGGCACTGGTTGTGGAATAAGAAAATACAAATAGATATAGACAGAGAGAGCAACAGAGAGGAGGAAATGATCAAGGAAGATCAGGGAACTATGAACCGGTGAACAGAAAGTCAAGGTTCGTGGCCCAAAATCAGAGACCACAGTTCCAAGGGGGTTTCGGAAGGCCAGCGCAACAACAACACCAACAGAGGTTTCCATTACTTGCGTCGGGGAGACCTTTGCGCTATGAGAGCCCTGCCATGTCTACTGGCGCTACTATCACACAGGGTTCTCGTACAGTTTCTTCCGCGCCTCGAAAGACTTGTGCCATGTGTGGCAAGCCTCATAGAATGGTGGATTGCAGAGCAGGGACTAGGGGTTGTTTCCGATGTGGCAAGGTGGGCCACTTGATCAAGGATTGCCCCGAGACTGATACAGGAAAGACGGCTTTGGTTGCAGCACCATGACCCATTCAAGCACGGAAGCCGATCTTTCATGGAAGAGCCTATGTAGTCACTGCTCAGGAAGCATGGAACGTGCGTGACGTCATCCAAGGTGAGACTCTTTTAAATTAAAGAAATTTTAATTTTATTAAAATTTTAGATAGAGAAGGTGCATTCACTAGGAATAGTGTAGTTTCTTTTGCTAAACACTAAATTTATAATTAAATTAGGGGTGTAAATTGATGTGTAAATTATTGTATGTATGTATGTATACTATAGGTACTTTAACTATATATGAAAAGGGATGCTTTGTTGGATATGACGCGAGGGTATTAATAGACCCAGGGTCTACCCACTCATTCGTCACTCCACGTTTTGCCAAGAGGATGAAGATTATTCCAGAGGTGTTGGACTTCATCCTATCTGTGTCTATTCCGACTGGAGAGTTAGTGGACACGGAGTTAGCTTGCAAATCCGTCATTGTAGCAGTTCGAGACCTAGAGGTGCACGAATTGGAAGCAAAGTTGATACTGCTGGACATGCAAGGATTTGATGTGATCCTTGGCATGGACTGGTTGGCGCAGCATAGTGCAACAGTCGATTGCAAGAACAAGGTCATCATTTTCAGACCCAACACGAGAAGATCATTTCAGTTTCAAGGAGTGAGGTCATCACCTATGCCACTGATCTCAGCAGTAAGGGCCGAGAAAATGATCAGAAAGGGTTGCAATGGATACTTGGCCTTCTTAAAAGAGGACAAGGAAGAAAAGAATGCCATTTCTGAGATAGAAGTTGTGCGAGACTTCGCTGACATGTTTTCAGAAGAATTGCCTGGATGACCTCCAGAGAGAGAAGTGGAATTCGCCATTGACTTAGCACCGGGAATGGAGCCTATTTCGAAAGCACCATATAGAATGGCTCCTGCTGAGTTGAAGGAATTGAAAGAACAACTGCAAGAGCTCATGGACAAGGGGTTTGTCAGACCGAGTGTGTCTCCATGGGGAGCACCGGTCTTGTTTGTCAAGAAGAAAGATGGGTCAATGCGGCTATGCATTGACTATCGACAATTGAACAAACTCACTGTGAAGAACCGCTATCCTTTGCCTAGAATTGATGATTTGTTCGATCAACTGCAAGGAGCAAGTTATTTTTCCAAGATCGATCTGAGATCTGGATACCATCAGTTGCGAGTCAAGGCGGAGGACATTCAGAAGACGACTTCGGGGACCAGGTATGGACACTATGAATTCCTTGTGATGCCGTTTGGGTTGACGAATGCTCCGGCGTCATTTATGGATCTGATGAATCGAGTGTTTAAACCACACTTGGACTCCTGCATCGTAGTGTTCATTGATGATATCTTGATATACTCCAAATCTAAGATGGAACACGAACAACATTTGAGGATTGCTCTACAGACACTACGTGAACACCAATTGTATGCCAAACTCAGCAAATGTGAGTTTCGGTTGGAAGAGGTTAGCTTTTTGGGACATGTCTCAAAGCATGGTGTCACGGTAGATCCAGCAAAGATAGAAGCAGTGGTTAAATGGGAGCAACCAAAGACAGTGACCGATATCCAAAGTTTTCTAGGCTTAGCAAGCTATTATCGACGTTTCGTCGAGGGGTTTTCAAAGATATCGGGACCTCTCACGAAGCTGACATAAAAGGATTCAAGATTTGAGTGGAGTGAGGCATACGAGAAGAGTTTTCAAGAACTCAAAATGAGACTCACTTCGGCTCCAGTGCTAGTGATTCCTTCAGGTAGTGGAGGATACGCAGTGTATAGCGATGCGTCATACAATGGGTTAGGTTGTGTGCTCAACCAACACAAGAAGGTGATAGCTTACGGATCAAGACAACTGAAAGAACACGAGAAAATTTACCCGACTCATGACTTGGAGCTAGCAGCAGTCATTTTTGCGCTGAAGATTTGGAGACATTACTTGTATGGTGAGACGTTTGAAATTTTCACCGATCATAAGAGCCTCAGATACCTGTTTACTCAGAAAGAGCTCAACATGAGACAGCACAGATGGATGGAGTTTCTCAAGGATTCTAATTGTTCTATCTGATACCATCCGAGCAAAGTGACGTAGTAGCCGATGCCTTGAGTCGGAAGGGTTCAGCTCAGTTAGCTTGTTTGATTTTGAGTATGCACCGGTGGAAATTATTGGAAGACCTGGCACTTTACGATGCGAACATTGAGTCAAAAGATATAGGATCCTTTTTTGCTAACATATCAGTGAAGCCAGTAATATTTGAGCATATCCACGATCTACAGATGAAAGATCCGACATTAACAAAGATTCATCAAGACGTGATTGAGGGCATCAGGCCGGACTTCTCAGTAAAAGAAGATGGTTCTTTATTGTTCAAGGGCCGTCTCTGCATTCTGGACAATGTCGATCTAAGACGAATGATTCTTGATGAAGCTCATAAGTCAAATTATGCTATCCACCCTGGTAGCACCAAAATGTACCAAGACTTGAAAAAGAACTACTGGTGGAGAGGTTTGAAGCAAGACGTGGCCGAATACGTGTCACGGTGTTTGACTTGTCAGCAGATGAAGATTGATCATAGACATCCGGCTGGACTATTGCAGCCTTTACCAATACCAGAATGGAAGTGTGAATCAATCTCGATGGATTTCATTGTTAGATTGCCGCGTACTGCCAAGAGACACAATGCCATTTGGGTCGTCGTAGACCGATTGACCAAATCAGCGCACTTTTTACCATATAATATGATGTATACGGCAGGAAAATTGGCAGAATTATACATGAAGGAGATCGTAAGGTTACACGGGATTCCGAGCAGCATAGTTTCAGATCGTGATCCACTATATATGTCCAAGTTTTGGAAGAAATTTCAAGAAGGAATGGGAATACGACTAGATTTTAGTTCAGCTTTCCATCCTCAAACTGATGGGCAGACAGAACGAGTGAACCAAGTGATAGAAGACATGCTCAGAGCGTGCATGCTAGATATGCAAGGATACTGGGATGAGTATCTACCGTTGATCGAATTCTCATACAACAACAATTTCCAAACGAGCATTGGCATGACACCGTATGAAGCTCTGTATGGACGACGATGCAAATCACCCCTCAACTGGGAAGAAACAAGTGAGAAATTTATTTTAGGGCCAGAACTACTTGAAGACAATGCCACCCGTCGTTCGAATAATCAGAGAAAGGCTGAAGTCAGCACAGAGCAGACAGAAAAGTTACGCCGACATCAAGCGGACTAGTGTCGACTATAAAGTGGGTGAACACGTGTTTGTGAAAGTGTCACCTATGAAAGGCGTAATGAGATTTGGCAAGAGAGGGATGTTAAGTCCCCGTTATGTTGGACCATTTGAAATTTTGGGACGCGTAGGTGAAGTTGCGTATCGCATTGGCTTACCACCGCTATTTGATCGGGTACATAACGTTTTCCACATATCGATGCTCAGAAAGTATGTGAACGATCCATCTCATGTGTTAGGAAGTCAACCTTTGGACATGTGTGAGGACATGAGCATGATAGAGGAACCAGTGGAAATCTTGGATCGAAAGGAACAAGTATTGTGCACTAAAGTGATTCCCTTAGTGCTTGTTCGATGGAAAAATCATCTGGAACGAAGAAGCTACATGGGAACAAGAGGCCGATGTGAAAGAACAATATCCAGCCTTGTTTCCAACGACTTGAGAATCCAATGTAAACTACAAACATGTTTGTGGAATCTCAACAATACTTGTAATTCAATGGAAAGTTTTGATCAAAGTATGATAAAGGAACAAATTTTTATATACACATGACCTTGATGATGTGTTTTGTGGAACTAAGAATCACTTGATATCATGCACTACCAAAAGAAATCAAATAAACAAGGAACCAGAGAATCTGCAGAAATTGGGCAAAACCGATAAATCGAATTTCAAATCGATTAATTGATTTGGAATTTCGATTAATCGATTTTGTTCGATTAGTCGACTGGCATGTGCCAGTGACTGGAAACTTGAGTAAGAGTTAGAAAATATACAGAATGAAATTTCGATTAATCGATTTAGGTTTTCGATTAATCGAACAGATTGGGAATGTTAGAAGAATTTAGAGGGAATTACTGAAATTTCGATTAATCGAGGAGGTTTCGATTAATCGATTTGCGTTTCGATTAATCGAATGGGAAGTTCGATTAATCGAATAACTTAAGGGACTTATGAAAATTTGAAGTCAGAAAAATGATTTCGACTAATCGATGTGAAATTCGATTAATCGATTTGAGATTTCGATTAATCGAACCATGGTTCGACTAATCGAAGAACTTAAAGAATCCTGAAGATTTTGAAAAGGACTACACGATTTCGATTAATCGAAGTGAATTTTGATTAATCGATTTTGAAATTTCGATTAATCGAAATGGATTTCGATTAATTGACTGGCTCGCGCCAGTGAGCTCTAAAACTTGAATTTTTAAACGGATACGATTTCGATTAATCGAAATGATTTCGATTAATCGATTTTGACTTTCGACTAATCGATTTTGGAAATCGATTAATCGATTTCTTGCGGCTTAACCTAGTTTTGAATCTCGATTAATCGACTTTGGATTTTGATTAATCGAGTCGGGGCCTATATATATATAATTGGGGATTTCACTCCCCATTCGAAATCATTTGAGGTTTTTGGATTTTGGGCGCTTCTTCTTCTCCTTCTTCACCAACCATCTGACGCCCTAGGGTTGCACATTGGTTGGTGTTTCGGATCAGATTCACGTGCTAGTGCATCCAAAACCCACGGTAAACCCTAAAATTAGCTTTTTCTTTCAATTTGAGTTAGAGAAAACCCTAAATTTTGCCATTTTACTAAAAATGCCACCCAAAACCCAGTTGTCTTCGAAGAAGGTAACCTCTAAGCTTCCGGTTCGGCGTAAGAACGCTGCACCACCACCACCTACCCCATCACCCATGAGGACCCCATCACCATCGACATCGGACACCACGTCCGGGTCGACAAGCGCGTCTTCACGCGGGTCTTCACGCAAGTCTACCCCTATGCCGCCACCACCCACTAATGTGGTACAACCCAATGAGTGGTGGGCCGCAAAGACCTTTGAGGTCGAGTACCTCATTGACCCCTACCCTCTTCATAAATCCCGATGTACCAGGCGAGACCCAATGGGCTCGCAACTATCTTAGGAATGCCGATCTCGGCAACCTTCTCAAACCAATCCGAGGTTCTTACTACCCTAGATTGGTGAGGTTGTTTTTCTAGGGCCTTATCGATGGCCCTACCGACAACGTGATCTTGACCAACATAGAGGGTCAAGAATACACGATCACTCATCGCCACATACACGAGGTGCTCGAGTGCTACCTCGATTTCACCCCTGAGACCACCCTATTCCCACCCTTTGAGGAGGACCCTAGGTTTGAAGAGATTATGACCCGCATGACCAACGGGAAGAAGGGGTCAGGATCCTCCATCAAGAGGATCGACCTTTCCCACTACATGTGGATGCTTGATTCCATAATCAAGTGTAACCTCTACCCGTTGCGGCACGACACCGAGCTGATAGATATGGTGCAGCAGGCACTGTATGCGGCCTTCTATGGCCGGTGGTTCGACACCACCATGCTCATCCTCGAGGGGATGAGATATATTAAGGGAAAGTTAATGAAGGGCAACTTAAGGCCCAAGGAGAAGATGCCCTATGCTCGGCTCATCTCGAGCATGTTGGAGTGCTACTCCGACGATCCCTCCTACACCATATCGCCCCACGAGGTGCGGGCAACGGACCGAGTGAAGATGTTTTCGAAGTCTTCATGGACCCGTAGCTACAACTTACTGAAGTGGACTCTACCGGCTCCGGGTCTGGCTCCAGCAGTAGCAGTAGCACCACCACCACCCCCACCGCCACATCAGGACCCACCCGTGGGTGGGGCACACCCGGCCGAGCCATCAGTGGAGAGGGCTACCTCTCATACCACAGCCTCACCGACACTGCTAGCTCACTCCGCACCCGCTACACCCACATCGTCCTACCGTCGGCGCGCAACTCCATCCGGTCCTACCATCGAGGAGGTGTTGGCACGCATGGAGGCCAACAACGAGTGGATGAATCGGAGGATGGACTTCCTTATGTTCCATACCCTCCGCTACATCTACCCGTTTGACTACTAGCGATACCTCGCTTAGGAGGAGGAGTGGACTGCGGGACGGATCGCCTTCCACAGAGGTCCCGTCTTCCATTCGACCACCGCGACTACCGGCGCTGGTCCTTCCACATCTACATCAGCTCCGCCGACAGTGACGCCGCACTTACAGTAGCCGCCGTTACCTCTGACTACCCAGCCACCACAGACTTCACCACCACAGGCCAGCCAGCCAGTTCTAGCATCCCCGCCAGGCCCCATAGCACCGTCAGCTCAGATAGAGCAGCCTGCTCTAGCACCGGACCAGCCTGATGAGGGGACTGCATGAGCCTCGTGCTCTCATTTTTGAGTTGTTATTGTATGCATCTATATTTTGTATGCCAACTTATTGGCGCATTGTAAAAAAAAAAATTTAGATATAAATAGAAATAAAAAATTTTGGTGTAAATTCTTCATTTTCGTAACATTATATTCTATGCTTGTATTCGTGTAATTACCTGGATGCATCGGAGTCAACTGGACAGCCTCACCTGAGAGTGTGGTGGGGGGGGACACAGACCTACGCACCTTTGGGTTATTTTCGAGGACGAAAATTCCCAAGGTGCGGAGGATGTAATATCTCGAAAAATCATATTAAATAGTGACCTCGAGATCCGTGCTCGATTGGTCACAGGTTTGACCAATTAAGAGTTAAATAGTTAGCATAGAGTGTGATGAACGGAAGGGATGTGATAATTTGAGTGACAATGTGGTGTGTGATGTAAATCTGAGGTCACATACACCTATCGCGGTGCATGTGCTCAACACACAAGTGAGAGGAGAAATAAAAGGGTTTAATAACCCTAAAGTGTATGTTTTGGGTTGTTGGGAGAGAAGTAAAGAAGAGAGAGAGAGGAGTAAAGAAGGTTGAGCAAGGAGTGATTGTGAGTGATTGGAAGGGGGATTCAAGCATTAAAGAGGCCGATTCAACGCGAGGGATCCGTTCAAGCCAAAGCTGGAGCCCTAGCCTTTCCAACCACTTGATTTAAATCAAATTGAGATCGATTGAAGGTAAAATTCTTGTAGTTTAAATGCATAGATTGAAAGGTTAGATTGTAGTTAGAAATGGGTTAAAGTATAGGATAAAGGCTTAGAAAAATGAAGGAAAAAGAAAGGGAAAAAAGATTGGGAAGAACAGCCCAAAAGGGGCTGAATCTGACCATTTCAATTAATCGAAATTGAGTTTTGACTAATCGATTTTGGCCAAGAAGTTGAAAAGTCAAAGGACCTCGATCTCGATTAATCGAATTGAGTTTCGATTAATCGACCTTGAATTTCGATTAATCGATTTGGATATCGATTAATCGGCTGGGAACCTACAGTGAACTCCAGTGGAGAAAAGAAAAGAGCTTGGAGAAATCGACTAATCAAAATGAGAGTTCGATTAATCGATTTAGAATTTTGATTAATCGATTTGGGATCGATTAATCGATTTTGGAAACTCGATTACTCAAATTGAGAATCGACTGGATAGAATAGAGAAATTCGACTAATCGAATGGGAATTCGATTAATCGAATGGGAATCTCGATTAATCGATTTGAGAATCGATTAATCGATATTGAATTTTGATTAATCAATTTTGGAAATCGATTAAGCGAATCAGATTCGATTAATCGATGTTGGAGTTCGATTAATCGACTGTGCCAGTTTATGTTGACTTTTGAGTTTGACTTTAAGATTCTTGAAGGGTCTTGGACCTTCTTTATTACATCTTTAGTGATGTATTTCACATGTTATGTGGTACCATAGGTGGTACGTGTGAGCTTGGGCACAAGGAGCCACGTGGGACCTTGATGCATGATCAAACAGAGACTTGAGGTAGGGAACACCTTGAACATGTACTTTATTTTGCAAGAGTATGTATGTAGTGATATAGAATTCCATTCAAAATATTTTATTGCTTAAGAGTTTGTGAAAAAAGTGTGTGTGTGTGACATCAATAAGAGTAATTATAATGAGTCATCCCCAGGGGATGAGGAAGTAAAGAGATAAGAGCATCAGGTGTGATGCAAGTGAATGGATATATCTCAGGGATGTATCCAAGATTGAATCATGTTTGATAGGGCCTAACTGATATAAGATAGCACACTTACACGGTGAATAACTATATGTAAAGCACCTGATACTTTTGTTATTTGAGGTTTGATAGGGATATCCATTACACGGCGGATATCCGTGACCGATGGCGGCAAAAGCTCAGAGGTCGGAGGCTTATCCAGTACGATAAGCACACCCCAGGGGTGTTGAGTTGAGACAAGTGAAACCCCGCCACCAATCCCCAGGGGAAAGGGGCTTGGGTACTATTTATATTCCCAGGGAATACTTTTAAAACTGTCTATATAGATGACGATGGTGGGTATCTCATCGGGGCTCGATGCTATATTGCTCGGGGATTACTTAAGTTGAAAGTTTAGTTTGCTTTAGGCCTTTTCAGCATTATTCATGAATAAGTAAAAAATATGAGTAAACTACCAGTAAGAATGTGATTCTTTTCAACTGTTTTTCATCAGTAACTGCATAGACACATCATGCATGGCATATCATGGAATATATGTGAGTGGTAATTTATATGTTCAACTGTGTTATGTTCCCTATTGAGCTAGGATGTAGCTCACCCTTTAGACTATATGTCGCAGGTCTACTATTAGTAGCTACCGAGTCTTCAGGAGACGTTGACCCCGGTGAGTCGAACCTTGCACCTGGAGACGAGTTGGAGCCACCTCCTGAGGACTTCTTCTAAGGACTCCGTTGTGCAGCTTTGAGAGTTTTGAGAGATTTTTGTACGGCTTGGTATTACAAGCCTTGTTTTGATTAAGCAATGTATATATATAGATTTGGGATAATTCTTTTTGGCGAACCATCTATGATGATTAGCTATCATCGATGGTTTGGATCGGTTCTCTGTTCATGTAGAGGCATGAAGGTAGAACTGTATTTTGAGAAATACTTATATAGTAATTTAATTTCGCCGCTTCATTTACTATTTCAATTCAATTCATTGCTTGATATACCAATGTTTCATGCATAGCTAAGGGGCATGGTCAAGACAAAGAACAAAAGTCTGGGCAAAACAAAAGCCTAACTTTAATAGTGTGTAAAGCCATTCTCCTTTACTAGTTTGCTTTGTTTATGTGTGGCATCCTATAGACCAACGAATTAGCTAGGTCTAGTTTTATATGTGAAGCATACCTACTTAAAGGTAATGGTGTGTTTTTGATTTAACATGCAAAGTGCTACAAATGACAGAACTACTTATATCAGTTATGTCTTATGAAAATCATATGGCTGACTAGACCCTTAGTACTACAGTGTAGAAATTGGGGGATCGTTACATTTGGTGTCATCGCCTATTATCGGGACTTGGGATGCTCTTTGAGTTGGCCCAGTAATAGTCGAAGGTTACTCTGTATCTGCACATGAAGATAAAGTTATTAGTAATTTTATTTTCCCTCTTGTTGATTGTCAAGGGAGGAGGTGTCTCAGACCGAAGTCTGATAATAAAGGATGGATCATTGTATCATTTTTTTTCTTCTCTTTTTTTTTTTGTACTACTATTTTTCGTTACAAGAAAAGGAAAATAATGCAATAGGGAAAGCAAATAACTGAAGGAAGAATTATAAAACTAAAAAAAATGCCCCAGTGTAGGAGCGTGAAGGAATAGGCAGTGCGGTATCTTCAGCGGTCTTCCTGAGGTGATAACTTCATTATTCTGCACCTGTTCGTAAATAAGCAGGGGTCTCAAACTAATGGTTTTTAAAAAATAAAAATGCCCCAGTGTTGAGGTGTAATGGAGCCTTTCTGACTTTTGTGAGCACTTGGGCCTATGAGGAGTTTTGTGTGTTTGGCGAGTTGGTGCCAAGAAAATTCCTAGATACTGTCTCCGAACCGGGAAGGTTGTTTAGCCATATCAATCATATATCAGGGTTCTACCTTCAGCAACAACTATCCTATCCCATAGCCAGTATTGGGGTGTGCGGTAGATAGTAAGTGGTTGCATCAGCTACCATTCACGAGTTTTCGGTTTCATATCTAGGGATATCTTAGGAGGGTTCTGACTTCCTGTCCAAAAATGGAAATTAAGGGTGAAAATGGGATAAGGCTCAATGATGTGGGGATTAGTTTATACTTGACGACTTTTAAAAGGGATAAGTAACAATCATTTTCTCAGGTGGTATGGGATGCCATGATTGAGCTCTCTGTCATGTTTGACACCATCAAAATCTCACATTCTATGGTTAGCAGGAGTTTGACCTCCTCCCACCACCTTACACCGATATCTAGTAGTTTGGGGATACTAGGGATGCCCTTGGGGCTTGCTTATACTTTCCTAGTAAGGTTACCAAGAATGTCTTCAGAATTTGCTTATGCTTCCCTGGGCTCATTGACTTGTTCACCCATCGTATTGCTCTCTCTCAGTTATGTATGTGTATATATATATTTTTCTGAAAGCAACCTGCTTACGCAAGAATGATGAGTTTTGATTGAGCCTAACATTTTCATTTTCTGTGCTCTAACATCTCCTCCAATGGCTTACTTATACTTTTGGAAGAGGTCAAGTATTCCACTAGTTTTTTCGATCAAATCACCCGAATGAGAAGGTGGGCAGTGAATCCAAAGCCTTCAAGGATATCCTGGGAAATGAAGGCGTACGACCAATGAATGAGTCTTGATAACTGCGGGGGTAGTAGATATAGGTATTTGGCAATGGGATACAATGATCACGATGCTAAGGGTAGTATTTCCTGTGGTACATGGCGTTCCTGGGGTTGGGGAGTTCTTCCCCGTCTTGGTTCACTAGCTTGTATGAGTTCCCTGGGTATGCGGCTGCTATAGCATACGGGCCTTTCCAATTTAGTTTCAGTTTTCCCTTTGGATGGGCGTATTTGGAAGGCATGATTTTCTTCAAGACAGATTCTCCAATTTCAAAGGTTCGCTCAAAGACTTTCTTATCGTAGGCTTTGGCCATCCTCCTTTGGTATACTTGAACATGATCAGTTGCTCTTAGACGCGTCTCATCGTTGCTCTAGCTCAGCGAGCAGAGCAATTCTCCTTACGTCTAGAGATAGCTCATCATCAAGTTGGACACGTAGGGATGGCACTTTTATTTTGTAGGGTAGGACTACCTCCATCCCATATGTGAGATGATAAGGAGTTTGACCAGTGGCCGTACGAATAGAAGTTCTATAGGCCCAAAGTGCTTTTGGTAATCATTCAAGCCAATCGACTCAGTTGCTCGTCTCCACTATTCATTTTAAAATTCAGATTAGAATTTTGTTCGTAGCCTCTGCTTGTCCATTTCCATAGGGATAGAATGGTGACGAGTGATGCAGGTCGATGCCAAATTTCTTGCATAATCTCTTCGTCTTCTCTGAGATGAACTGCGGTCCATTGTCGGTGACGAACATCCTGGGTACTCCAAACTGGGTGATGATGTTTCGAATAATAAACTTTACGAGCGTCGAAGTAGTGATTTTGACATATGACTCGACTTCCGCACATTTGGTGTAGTGCTCAGTTGCAGTGAGTATAAATGCATGCTTGTGATTATTCCCGACCGTGTCTGTGAATGGTCTAATGATATAGAAGGCCCACATTGAGAATGGCCATGGTAAAGTTATGGGATTTAATACAACTGATGGGGCTTTGATTAGCGCGACGTGTTCTTAGCATTGTTGGCAATATTGGACATAACGGTGGTAATCCCTTGTCATCGTCTGCCAGTAGTAGCCTTGTCGTATGATCTGATCCGCAAGTCTCTATGTGCCAGTATGGGCGCTGCACGGATGATGCATTGTCTTTCGGTTGTCGTGATGCACCGCAGCAGTACCCCTTTGTTGAAGACTTCTTTGTATAGCGTGTCACCTAGGATGCATATCCTTGTGCATCAGTTTCTGATTGTCATTTATTCAATCCTCGTAGCATAAGGAGGGATATGGCGATACTTTAGGAAGTTCCATATATCGAAGTACCATGGTTGTCTATCGTCGATTGATGATTTCTCAAATCTGAAGTTACGAGATCGACTTCTTTCTTTATGGAGTTACCCGAGGTAGGTTGCCCTTCGTTCATGATGACTTCTGGTCCAATTGGCAATTCTAGTTTCACTTGCCAGGCGACTTCATGTGCTGGTGTTGTTAATCTCTCAATGAAAAAGAATTTAGTGTTCTGTCCGACTAGTATTTGTATGACTGAGGTTAATGTGGCGAGAAAATCTGTGAGCTCGTTCTCTAGAATAGGGATGTGCATGAAAGAGATTATTTCAAACTTCTTTATCAGGAACTGAGCTGTTTCCAAGTATGCCATCAATCTTATTTCTTTGGTTTTCCAATCCCCGATGACTTGTGATATCACAAGCTTGGAGTCACCGATTGTCTTCAACTACTTGACACCCAACTATAATGTTGTTCGTAGTCCGGCGATGAAGGCTTCATATTCAGCGACATTATTGGTGACTGGGAGGTTGAGTTGAAAGGCTTTCAGTATGAGAACTCCTTCGGGGCCCAATATGACTATCCCTGTAATAGCCTGAAAAAGCACACTAAACTATAACCTCGAGATCCGTGCCCGATCGGTCACAGGTTTGACCAATTAGGAGTTCAATAATTAGCATTGAGTGTGATGAGCGATTGAGATGTGATGGTTTGTGTAGCTATGTGGTGTGTGTTGTAAATCTGAAGTCACATACACCTACAGCGGTGTATGTGCTCAACACACAAGGAAGGGGATAGATAAAAGGGTTTAATAGCCCTAGTTCTCTTTTAATTGGTTGATTGAGAGAAAGAACAAAGAAGAGAGAGAGAAGGAGAGCATAGTTAATGCAAGGAGTAAATACTAGTTGAGGAAGGGGGATTCGAGCAATAAACATCGGATTCAACGCGAGGGATCCGCTAGAAGCAAAGCTGGAAACCCTAGCCTTTCCAACCACTTGATTTGAAATCAATTTGAGATTGATTCAAGGTAAAACTTTGTGAATGAAATGCATAGGTTGTAGAGGTTAAATTGTGGTTAAAAATGGTTTAAATCATAGGATAATGGTTTAGAAAAATAGAGGAAAAAGTGTGGAAAAAATTGGGAAGAACAGCTCAAAAGGGGGCTGAATCTGGCAATTTCGATTAATCAAAATTGAGATTCGATTAATCGAAATTCACCAAGAAGTTGAAAGGTCAGAGGACCCCGATTTTGATTAATCAAATTGGGTTTCGATCATTCGACTTTAGTTTTCGATTAATCGATTTGGGTATAAAGGACCCTGGGCCGGAGGAAATGACTTGGGGAAAATCGACTAATCGAAATGGGATTTCGATTAATCAATTTCAAATTTCGATTAATCAATTTGGGATCGATTAATCGATTTTGGGAACTCGATTACTCGATTTGAGAATCGACTTAGCTGAACAGAGATGTTCGATTAATCGAATTAGGATTCGATTAATCGAATGAAAATCTCGATTAATCGATTTGAGAATCGATTAATCGATATTGACTTTTGATTAATCGATTTTGGAAATCGATTAATCGAATTGGATTCGATTAATCGATTTTGGAGTTCGATTAATCGACTGTGCTAAATTTTGTTGACTTTTGAGTTTGACTTTAAGCTTCATGGAGGGTCTTGGACCTCCTTTATTTCATCTTTAGTGATGTGTTTCACATGTTATGTGGTACCATAGGGGTACGTGTGAGCTAGTACACAAGGAGCCACGTGGGACCTTGATGCATTGAACGAACGAAGACTTGAGGTAGGGAACACCTTGAACATGTACTTTATTTTTACAAGAGCATGTATGTAGTGATATAGAATTCAAATTCAAATGTTTATTGCTTAAGAATTATGAAAAGTGTGTGTGAGTGACACCCACAAGAGTAAGTATAATGAGCCATCCCCAGGGATGAAGAAGTAAAGAGATAAGAGCATCAGGTGTGATGCAAGTAAATGGATACATCCCAGGGATGTATCCAAGATTGAATCATGATTGATAAGGCCTAACTGATATAAGATAGCACATTTACATGGTGAATAACTATATGTAAGGCACCGATATTTTTGTTATTTGAGGTTTGATAGGGTACCCCACCGACGTGGCGGGATATCCACGACTGACATGGCAGGATATCCGTGACCGATACGGCGGCGAAACCGTAAGCCAGTGCGGAGGCTTATCCGTACATAGTAAGCACACCCTAGGGGTGTTGATTTGAGACAAGTGAAACCCCACCACCAATCCTTAGGGGAAAGGGGCTTGGGTACTATATTGTATTCCCAGGGAATACGTTAAAAGTGTCTATATAGATGACGATGAAGGGTATCTCATCGGGGCTCGATGCTATATTGCTCGGGGATTACTTAAGTTGAAAGTTTAAGTTTTGCTTTAGGCCTTTTCAGCATCATTCATGAATAAATGAAAATATAAGTAATTACCAATTAAATGCAATACTTTTTAACTGTTTTCATCAATAACTGCATAGACACATCATGCATGGCGTATCATGGAATATATGTGAGTAATAATTTATATGTTCAACTGTGCTCTGTTCCCTATTGAGCTCGGATGTAGCTCACCCTATAGACTATATGTCGCAGTCCGCCGAGGCTGGAGACGACCTCGATGAGCCTGACCTTGCGGCCGGAGACGAGTTGGAGCCACCTCCTGAGGACTTCTTCTAGAGGACTCCGTTGTGCCGCTTTGAGGCCTTTTTGAGAGAGATTTGTACGGCTTGGTATGTCAAGCCTTGTTTTGGTTAAACCATGTATATATTGAGTTTGGGATCATTCTTTTGGGGTGAACCATCCGTGATGATTGCTATCATCGATGGTTCGGGTCGGTTCTCTATTCATGCAGAGGCATGAGGGTAGAACTGTCTTTTGGAGAATTACTTTAATATATAATTAAATTCTGCAGTTCCATTTATTATTTCATTTTATGCTTGATATGCCAATGTTCCGTGCTTAGCTAAGGGGCACGGTCAAGACGATCGTGCTGATGGCACGGGTTTTGGGGTGCCGAAATCTGGGCTGTCACAGTTGGTATCAAAGCCATTTTCTTTTAGCAATTCTGACAACCGTCCTTTTCGTCAGAACATAGGGACTTCTGCTAACGAAACTTTAGTTTCAAATGTAGCTGCAAATGTCATCTAGAGGAAGAGGCCGACCAAGGGGAGGCCAGCAGAGGAGTCTACGTAGTGGAGATGATTACATCTCTCCTACTAATAGAGTGCCTTTAGGAGGTACTGAGGCCCCAGGGGGCAGTAGTAGTAGACAGCATGATGAAGAGGATCGAGATCGGCAGGATCAAGATCTAAGAGAACAAGAGAGTGTGAGAGAAAGATAGGAAGATAGAGAGGAGCGACAAAGGATGATGCACACTATGGAGACTATGGCAGCTGCCATGGCACAACAAGCCGCATCCTTTGCAGCTCACGCGTCAAGAGAACAGCAGCCACCTACCCCACCTGTAGGACTTGGGCTGCCTGTGCCCTCATCCTTTACAGAGTTTAGTAGGATGAGACCTCCTTCATTTTCTGGGCAGGCAGACATAATGGCCGCTGAGAACTGGCTTATGGAGATGGAGAAAGTCTTTAGCGTGCTGACATGCACGGAAGATGAGAGTGTGAGATGGGCAGCTTATATGTTGGATGGGGAGGCTGGGCCTTGGTGGAAGTCCGTGATACGGACTCGGGCTCAGGAGACCCCAGAGTTGCCTTGGACTTGGGAGGAGTTTGTTGAGGAGTTCAACAAACAATATTTTCCGGAAGTGGTGAGGAACCAGCTCGAGATACAATTTCTACAGTTAGTGCAAGGGAGAATGACAGTGAGAGAATATGGGGTGGAGTTTCACGACTTGTCTGCTTTTGCTCGGACACGCCGCCATCAAGTGATGAAGTCTAAGAGGTTTCAGCAAGGTTTGAAGCCTGAGGTTAGGGGATGCGTAGGTCCATTTCAGCTGAGGACCTATGAAGAGGTCATGAGTAAAGGACTAGTGGTTGAAGAGGAGAATACAAATAGATATCGACAGAGAGAGCAGCAGAGAGGAGGAAATGAACAAGGAAGGACGGGGACCTATGAACCGGTGAACAAAAAGCCGAGATTCATGACCCAAAATCAGAGACCATAGTTTCAGGGAGGTTTTGGAAGGTCGGCGCAACAACAAAACCAACAGAGGTTTCCATTACTTGCGTCGGGGAGACCTTTACGCAATGAGAGCCCTGCCATGTCTACTGGCGCCACTATCACACAGGGTTCTCGTACTGTTTCTTCAGCACCTCGAGAGACTTGCGCAAAGTGTGGCAAGCCTCATAGAACAGTGGATTGTAGATTGGGAACTAGGGGTTGTTTCCGATGTGGCAAGGTGGGCCACTTGATCAAGGATTGCCCCGAGGCGGATAAAAGAAAGACGGCTTCAGTTGCAGCGCCATGACCCATTCAAGCAAGGAAGCCGATCGTTCAGGGGAGAGCCTATGCAGTCACTGCTCAGGAAGCAGGGAACGTGCATGACGTCATCCAAGGTGAGAATTTTTTTTTATTCAAAGAAAATCTCGTTTCGTTAAAATTCTAGATAGAGAAGGTGCATGCATGTACCTTATAGATTCTTTTTCTCAGTACTATATCTATATGTGAATTAAGGGTGTATTTTGATGTGTAAATTATCGTATGTATGTATGTATACTATAGGTACTTTAACTATTTATGAAAAAGGATGCTTTGTTGGATATGACGCTCGAGTGTTGATAGACCCAGGGTCTACCCACTCATTCGTCACTCCACGTTTCGCCAAGAAGATGAAGATTGTTCCAGAGGCGTTGGATTTCGTCCTATCTGTGTCTATTCCGACTGGAGAGTTAGTAGACACGGAGTTAGCTTGCAATTCCATCATGGTAGCAGTTCGAGACTTAGAGGTGCATGAATTGGAAGCAAAGTTGATACTGTTAGACATGCAGGGGTTTGATGTGATCCTTGGCATGGACTGGTTGGTGCAGCATTGTGCAACCGTTGACTGCAAGGACAAGGTAGTCATTTTCAGACCCAACACAAGACGATCATTTCGGTTTCAAGGAGTGAGGTCGTCATCTGTGCCACTGATCTCAGCAGTAAGGGCCGAAAAGATGATCAGAAAGGGTTACAGTGGATACTTGGCTTTCTTAAAGGAAGACAAGGAAGAAAAGAATGTCATTTCTGAGATAGGCTAGAAGTAGAGACTTCGCCGACGTGTTTCCAGAGGAATTGCCTGGATTACCTCCAGAAAGAGAAGTAGAATTCGCCATTGACTTAGCACCAGGAACGGAGCCTATTTCGAAAGCGCCTTATAGAATGGCTCCTGCTGAGTTAAAGGAGTTGAAGGAACAACTACAAGAGCTTATGGACAAGGGGTTTGTTAGACCGAGAGTGTCTCCATGGGGAGCACCGGTTTTGTTTGTCAAGAAGAAGGATGGGTCAATGCGACTATGCATTGACTATCGAAAATTGAACAAACTCACTGTGAAGAACAGCTACCCTTTGCCTAGAATTGATAATCTATTCGACCAAACGCAAGGAGCAAGGTATTTTTCAAAGATCGACCTGAGATCTGGGTATCATCAGTTGTGAGTCAAGGCTGAGGACATTCAGAAGACAGCTTTCCGGACACGGTATGGACATTATGAATTCCTTGTGATGCCGTTTGGATTGACGAATGCTCCGGCGTCGTTTATGGATCTGATGAACCGAGTGTTTAAACCACACTTGGACTCCTGCGTCGTAGTGTTTGTTGATGATATTTTGATATACTCCAAATCCAAGACAGAACACGAAGAACATTTGAGGATTGCTCTATAGATGCTACGTGAACACCAATTGTACGCCAAACTCAGCAAGTGTGAGTTTTGGTTGGAAGAAGTTTAACTTTTTGGGACATGTTGTCTCAAAACATGGTGTCACTGTAGATCCAGCGAAGATAGAAGCAGTCGTTAAATGGGAGCAACCAAAGACAGTGACCGATGTCTGATGTTTTCTGGGCTTAGCAGGCTATTATCGACGTTTCGTTGAGGGGTTTTCAAAGATATCGGGACCTCTCACAAAGTCGACATTTAAAAGATTCAAGGTTTGAGTGGAGGAGGCATGCAGAAGAGTTTTCAAGAACTCAAATGAGACTCACTTCAGCTCCAAAGATTAGCGATTCCTTCAGTAGGGAGGATACGCTGCTGTACAATGACGTCATACAATGGCCTTGGTTGTGTACTCAACCAACACAAGAAGGTGATAGCTACGGATCAAGACAAATTTGAAAGAACACGAGAAAAATTACCCGACTCATGACTTGGAACTTATTTTTGCCAAGATTTGGAGACATTACTTGTATGGTGAGACTTTTGAAATTTTCACCATCATAAGAGCCTCCAATACTGTTTACGTAAAGAGCTCAACATGAGACAATGAGTGGATGGAATTCCTCAAGGATTATGATTGCTCCATACCACCACGAGCAAGGCAAATGTAGTAGCGAGCGCTTTGAGTCGGAAAGGTTCAGCTCAGTTAGCCTGTTTGATTTTGGGTATGCACCGATGGAAATTATTGGAAGACCTGACATTCTTTGATGCGAACATTGAGTCAAAGGACACCGGATCCTTTTTGGCTAACATATCGGTAAGGCCAGTGATATTTGAGCATATCCACGATCTACAGATGAAAGATCCGACATTGACAAAGATTCATCAAGACGTGAGTGAAGGCATCAGGTCGGACTTCTCGGTTAAAGAAGATGGTTCTTTATTGTTTAAGGGCCGTCTATGCATTCCGGACAATGCCGATCTAAGACGAACGATTCTTGATGAGGCCCATAAGTCATATTATGCTATCCACCCTGGTAGCACCAAAATGTACCAAGACTTGAAAATGAACTACTGGTGGAGAGGACTGAAGCAAGACGTGGCCGAGTACGTGTCACGGTGTTTGACTGGTCAGCAAGTGAAGATTGATCATAGACATCCTGCTGGACTATTGCAACCTTTACCAATCCCAGAATGGAAATGGGAATCAATCTCGATGAACTTCATTGTTGGATTGCCCCGTACTGCCAAGAGACACAAGGCCATTTGGGTCGTCGTGGACCGATTAACCAAATCAGCGCACTTTTTGCCATACAATACTATGTATACGGCAGGAAGACTGGCAGACTTATACATGAAGGAGATTGTAAGATTACATGGGATTCCAAGCAGCATAGTTTCAGATCGTGATCCACTATATACGTCCAAGTTTTGGAAGAAATTTCAAGAAGGAATGGGAACACGACTAGACTTTAGTTCAGCTTTCCATCCTCAAACTGATGGGCAGACAGAGCGAGTGAACCAAGTAATAGAAGACATGCTCAGAGCGTGCATGCTTGATATGCAAGGATACTGGGATGAGTATCTATCGTTGCTCGAGTTCGCATACAACAATAGTTTCCAAACGAGCATTGGCATGGCACCGTATGAAGCTCTGTATGGACGATGATGCAAATCACCCCTCAATTGGGAGGAAACAAATGAGAAATTTGTGTTAGGGCCAAAACTACTTGAAGACAACGCCACCGTCGTTCGAATAATCAGAGAAAGGCTGAAGTCAGCACAGAGCAGACAGAAAAGTTACACCGACATGAAACGGACTAGTGTCAACTATAAAGTGGGTGAGCACGTGTTTGTGAAAGTGTCACCTATGAAAGGTGTAATGAGATTTGGCAAGAGAGGGAAGTTAAGCCCACGTTATGTTGGACCATATGAAATTTTGGGACGTGTAGGTGAAGTTGCGTATCGCATTAGTTTACCACCACTGTTTGATCGGGTACATAACGTTTTCCACATATCGATGCTCAGAAAGTATGTGAATGATCCATCTCATGTGTTAGGAAAACAGCCTATGGAGATGTGTGAGGACATGAGCATGATAGAGGAACCAGTGGAAATCTTGGATCGAAAGGAACAAGTACTGCGCACTAAAGTGATTCCCTTAGTGCTTGTTCGGTGGAACAATCATCCAAAAGAAGAGGCTACTTGGGAAAGAGAGGCCGATGTGAAAGAACAATATCCAGCCTTGTTTCCAACGACGTGAGAACCCAATGTAAACCACAAGCATGTTTGTGGAATCTCCACAAGACTTGTAATTCGATGGAAATTTTGCTCAAAAGTATGATTAAAGGAACAGATTTTTGTATGTACATGACCAAGTGAATGTGTTTTTATGGATCTACCAACCACTTGATGTCATAAACTACCAAAAAGAAATCAAAGAACCAAAGAACTTGAAAATCTACAGAAAATGGGCAAAACCGATTAATCGAATTTCAGATCGATTAATCGATTTGGAATTTCGATTAATCGATTTTGTTCGATTAGTCGACTGGCATGTGCCAGTGACTAGAAAAATTGAATAAGGGTTAGAATATACATAGAATGCAATTTCGATTGATCGAGTTATAATTTCGATTAATCGATTTGGGATCGATT
Organism: Chloranthus sessilifolius; assembly: GCA_021018995.1. Classification (NCBI taxonomy): domain Eukaryota; kingdom Viridiplantae; phylum Streptophyta; class Magnoliopsida; order Chloranthales; family Chloranthaceae; genus Chloranthus; species Chloranthus sessilifolius. The sequence goes on along the minus strand of CM037597.1, from coordinate 35,704,819 downwards.
AATCGATTTTGGGAATTCGATTAATCGAACAAACTGGGAATGTTAGAAGAAATTGGGAGTAAATTAATGAAATTTTGATTAATCGAAGCAATTTCGATTAATCGATTTGAGATTTCGATTAATCGAACTGGATCCTCGATTAATCGATTTACTAAAGGGACTTGGAAGAAATTGAAGTCAGACAGACGATTTCGATTAATCGAAGTGAATTTCGATTAATCGATTTTAAAATTTCGATTAATCGAAATGGATTTCGATTAATCGAGTAACTTAAGGAATCCTGAAATTTTTGGAAGTTACTGCACGATTTCGATTAATCGAAGTGAAATTCGATTAATCGATTTTGAAATTTCGATTAATCGAAATGGGTTTCGATTAATCGACTGGCTCGCGCCAGTGAGCTCAAAAACTTAAATTTTTAAACGGATACGATTTTGATTAATCGAAATGTTTTCGATTAATCGAATTTGACTTTCGATTAGTCGATTTGGGAAATCGATTAATCGATTTTACGCGGCTTAACTTAGTTTGAAATCTCGATTAATCGATTCTGGATTTCGATTAATCGAGCCGAGGCCTATATATTGAAATTTGGGGATTTTCTTTGCCATTCGAAATCATTGAGCTTTCGGATTTTGGACTCTTCAACTTCTCCTTCTTCTCCAACCAACCGAGTGGTCTAGGGTTTGGATTTCCGTCTATTCGCATCCGCATTCGCATCCAAAACCCGCGGTAAACCCTAATTTCGCACTTTTCCTTCAATTTGAGCTAGCTAAACCCTAGATTTTTGCCATTCTAAAAAAAATGTCGCCCAAAACCCGATTGTCTTCGAAGAAGGCAACCTCTAAGTTGCCGGTTCGTCGTAAGAACGCCGCACCGCCACCACCTACCCCATCGCCGGTGAGGACTCCGTCACCGTCGACAACGGAGACCACCTCCGGTTCGACGAGCGCGTGTACGCGCGAGTCATCCCGCGAGTCCACACCCATGCCACCACCACCCACAAATGTGGTGCAACCAAATGAATGGTGGGCAGCCAAGACCTTCGAGGTCGAATACGTCATTGACCCAACCCTATTCACCAATCCCGATGTACCGGGCGAGACCCAATGGGCTCGAAACTACCTCAATAACGCCGGTCTCGGCAACCTTCTCAAACCAATCCGGGGTTCTTACTACCCTAGATTGGTGAGATTATTCTACCGAGGGCTTGTTGACCGCCCGATCGATGATGTGATCAAGACCACTATCGAGGGTCGCGACTACACGATCACACGTCGTCATATACACGAGGTGCTCGAGTGCTACCTCGATTTCACCCCTGAGACCACCCTATTCCCACCCTTCGAGGAGGAACCTCTCTTCGAGGAGGTCATGACCCGCATGACAAATGGTAAAAAGGGGTCGGGCTCCTCCATAAAGAGAGTTGACCTTCCCCACTATATGTGGATGCTTGACTCGGTGGTCAAGTGTAATCTATACCCTATGCGCCACGACACCGAGCGCATGGAAAAGGTACAACAGGCACTTTACTCGGCCTTCTGTGGCCGGTGGTTTGATGCCACCATGCTTATCCTTGAGGGGATGAGGTATATTAAGGGCAAGCTAATGAAGGGCAACCTCCGGCCCAAGGAGAAGATGCCCTACGCTCGCCTCATATCGAGCATATTGGAGTGCTACTCCAACGATCCATCCTACGCTGTCTCTCCTCATGAAGAGAGGGCTACGGACTGTGTGAAGACATGCTCCATGTATTCATGGGCCTGTAGCTACAACTTGCTAAAGCGGACCCTACCGGCTCCGGGTCCCGCTCCAGTCGCCGCAGCCATCCGTGGAGAGGGCTACCTCTCACACAGCAGCCTCACCGACACCACCATCCCACTCCGTGTCCGCTACACCCACCTCGTCCTACCGCCGGCGCGCCCCATCATCTGGGCCGACCATAGAGGCGGTGTTGGCCCGTATGGAGGCCAACAACGAAAGGATGAACCGGAGGATGGACTTCCTTATCTTCCACACCCTTTGCCACATCTACCCCACAGACTACCGCCGCTACCTCGCCCAGGAGGAGGAGTGGACAGCCGGACGCACCACCTTCCACCGAGGACCCGTCTTCCATCCTACCACAGCCACTACCGACGCGACTCCTTCCACATCTACATCCGCTCCGCCGACCGAGACGCCGCAGCCACAGCCGCCGCTACCTCCGACTACCCAGCCGGCACAGTCTCCACCACCGCCGTCACAGCCAGCTCCAGTAGACCCACCAGCCCCTGTAGCACCCGACCAGCCTGGCGAGGGGACTGCCTGACTCTTCTATGTATTTTGAGTTATGATTGTATACCTGTAAATTGTTTTTGTACGCCAACTTATCTGGCCTTGTAAATTTCAATTTTTAATACAAATCAAACTTTTTGTGTCAATTGTTCAATTTTGTTAAATTTACTTCCATGCTTGTATGTGTGAAGACCTAAATACGTCTGAGTCAACTGGACCACCTCACCTAAGCGTGTGGGGGGGGAGAGAGACCCAGACAGACAAACCTTGGGTTATTTTCGAGGACAAAAATTCCCAAGGTGGGGAGGATGTAATAGCCAGAAAAATCACACTAAACTATAACCTCGGGATCCATGCCCGATTGGTCACAGGTTTGACCAATTAGGAGTTCAATAATTAGCATTGAGTGTGATGAGAGATTGAGATGTGATGGTTCGTGTAGCTATGTGGTGTGTGTTGTAAATCTGAAGTCACATACACCTACAGCGGTGTATGTGCTCAACACACATGGAAGGGGATAGATAAAAGGGTTTAATAGCCCTAGTTCTCTTTTAATTGGTTGATTGAGAGAAAGAACAAAGAAGAGAGAGAAGGAGAGCATAGTTAATGCAAGGAGTAAATGCTAGTTGAGGAAGGGGGATTCGAGCAATAAGCGTCGGATTCGACGCGAGGGATCCGCTAGAAGCAAAGCTCGAAACCCTAGCCTTTCCAACCACTTGATTTGAAATCAATTTGAGATTGATTCAAGGTAAAACTTTGTGAATGAAATGCATAGGTTGTAGAGGTTAAATTGTGGTTAAAAATGGTTTAAATCATAGGATAATGGTTTAGAAAAATAGAGAAAAAGTGTGGAAAAAGATTGGGAAGAACGACTCGAAAAGAATTTGAAGTCGCAATTTTGATTAATCGAAATTGAGATTCGATTAATCGAAATTCGCCAAGAAGTTGAAAGGTCAGAGGACCCCGATTTCGATTAATCGAATTAGGTTTCGATTAATCGACTTTGGTTTTCGATTAATCGATTTGGGTATCGATTAATCGACTGGGAACCTCCAGTGGACCCCAGGGGCTGGAGGAAATGACTTGGGGAAAATCGACTAATCGAAATGGGATTTCGATTAATCGATTTCAAATTTCGATTAATCGATTTGGGATCGATTAATCGATTTTGGGAACTCGATTACTCGATTTGAGAATCGACTTAGCTGAACAGAGATGTTCGATTAATCGGATTAGGATTCGATTAATCGAATGAAAATCTCGATTAATCGATTTGAGAATCGATTAATTGATATTGACTTTCGATTAATCGATTTTGGAGTTCGATTAATCGACTGTGCTAAATTTTGTTGACTTTTGAGTTTGACTTTAAGCTTCATGGAGGGTCTTGGACCTCCTTTATTGTATCTTTAGTGATGTGTTTCACATGTTATGTGGTACCATAGGGGTACGTGTGAGCTAGTGCACAAGGAGCCACGTGGGACCTTGATGCATTGAACAACGGTAGGGAACACCTTGAACATGTACTTTATTTTTACAAGAGCATGTATGTAGTGATATAGAATTCAAATTCAAATGTTTATTGCTTAAGAATTGTGAAAAGTGTGTGTGAGTGACACCCATAAGAGTAAGTATAATGAGCCATCCCCAGGGGATGAAGAAGTAAAGAGATAAGAGCATCAGGTATGATGCAAGTAAATGGATACATCCCAGGGATGTATCCAAGATTGAATCATGATTGATAGGGCCTAACTGATATAAGATAGCACATTTACACAGTGAATAACTATATGTAAGGCACCGATATTTTTGTTATTTGAGGTTTGATAGGGTACCCCACCGACGTGGCGGGATATCCACGACTGACATGGCAGGATATCCGTGACCGATACTGCGGTGAAGCCGTAAGCCAGTGCGGAGGCTAATCCTTACATAGTAAGCACACCCCAGGGGTGTTGATTTGAGACAAGTGAAACCCCGCCACCAATCCCCAGGGGAAAGGGGCTTGGGTACTATGTTGTATTCCCAGGGAATACGTTAAAAGTGTCTATATAGATGACGATGAAGGGTATCTCATCGGGGCTCGATGCTATATTGCTCGGGGATTACTTAAGTTGAAAGTTTATGTTTTGCTTTAGGCCATTTCAGCATCATTCATGAATAAATGAAAACATAAGTAATTACTAGTAAAATGCAATACTTTTTAACTGTTTTCATCAATAACTGCATAGACACATCATGCATGGCGTATCATGGAATATATGTGAGTAATAATTTATATGTTCAACTGTGCTCTGTTCCCTATTGAGCTAGGATGTAGCTCACCCTATAGACTATACGTCGTAGGTCCACTACTAGCAGCGGCTGAGGCTTCAGGAGACGCTGACCCCGGTGAGTCGGACCTTGCGGCCGGAGACGAGTTGGAGCCACCTCCTGAGGACTTCTTCTAGAGGACTCCGTTGTGCTCCTTTGAGGCCTTTTTGAGAGAGATTTGTACGGCTTGGTATGTCAAGCCTTGTTTTGGTTAAACCATGTATATATTGAGTTTGGGATCATTCTTTTGGGGCGAACCATCCGTGATGATTTGTATCATCGATGGTTCGGGTCGGTTCTCCATTCATGCAGAGGCATGAGGGTAGAACTATCTTTTGGAGAATTACTTTAATATAGAATTAAATTTCGTAGTTCCATTTATTATTTCATTTTATGCTCTATATGCCAATGTTCCGTGCTTAGCTAAGGGGCACGGTCAAGACGATCGTGCTGATGGCACGGGTTTTGGGGTGCCGAAATCCGGGCTGTCACAATCCCAATGCCTTTTCCTTGTGATTGAGAGCGTCGTCAAAGTAGAGGGTCCCTGAAGTCTTGTCAGGCTCTTCGTAGTGGATCGAGAGGTCTTCGACGAGAAAGTCTTCATGTACATGCTCATCGCCCGAGAGTGGAAGGTTTGTGAGGTTATCAACGATCTCCTATCCATTAATGGACTTCTGCTTGACATAAGTGATATCGAACTCTTGTAGGAGCATATGTCATCGGGCGATCTTTCCGAACGTAGCGGGCTTTTCAAAGATGTACTTCAGAGGGTCCATATGTGCTAGCACTAGTATCTTGTGTGCTCCGAAGTAGTGCCATAATTTCGTTGAGGCCCACACTAGTGTGAGGCATGTCTTCTCCATTGGCGGGTCTCAAACTAATGGTTTTTAAAAAATAAAAATGCCCCAGTGTTGAGGTGTAATGGAGCCTTTCTGATTTTTGTGAGCACTTGGGCCTATGAGGAGTTTTGCGTGTTTGGCGAGTTGGTGCCAAGAAAATTCCTTGATACTGTCTCCGAACCGGGAAGGTTGTTTAGCCATATCAATCATATATCAGGGTTCTACCTTCAGCAACAACTATCCTATCCCATAGCCAGTATTGGGGTGTGCGGTAGATAGTAAGTGGTTGCATCAGCCACCATTCACGAGTTTTCGGTTTCATATCTAGGGATATCTTAGGAGGGTTCTGACTTCCTGTCCAAAAATGGAAATTAAGGGTGAAAATGGGATAAGGCTCAATGATGTGGGGATTAGTTTATACTTGACGACTTTTAAAAGGGATAAGTAACAATCATTTTCTCAGGTGGTATGGGATGCCATGATTGAGCTCTCTGTCATGTTTGACACCATCAAAATCTCACATTCTATGGTTAGCAGGAGTTTGACCTCCTCCCACCACCTTACACCGATATCTAGTAGTTTGGGGATACTAGGGATGCCCTTGGGGCTTGCTTATACTTTCCTAGTAAGGTTACCAAGAATGTCTTCAAAATTTGCTTATGCTTCCCTGGGCTCATTGACTTGTTCACCCATCGTATTGCTCTCTCTCAGTTATGTATGTGTATATATATATTTTTCTGAAAGCAACCTGCTTACGCAAGAATGATGAGTTTTGATTGAGCCTAACATTTTCATTTTCTGTGCTCTAACATCTCCTCCAATGGCTTACTTATACTTTTGGAAGAGGTCAAGTATTCCACTAGTTTTTTCGATCAAATCACCCGAATGAGAAGGTGGGCAGTGAATCCAAAGCCTTCAAGGATATCCTGGGAAATGAAGGCGTACGACCAATGAATGAGTCTTGATAACTGCGGGGGTAGTAGATATAGGTATTTGGCAATGGGATACAATGATCACGATGCTAAGGGTAGTATTTCCTGTGGTACATGGCGTTCCTGGGGTTGGGGAGTTCTTCCCCGTCTTGGTTCACTAGCTTGTATGAGTTCCCTGGGTATGCGGCTGCTATAGCATACGGGCCTTTCCAATTTAGTTTCAGTTTTCCCTTTGGATGGGCGTATTTGGAAGGCATGATTTTCTTCAAGACTGATTCTCCAATTTCAAAGGTTCGCTCAAAGACTTTCTTATCGTAGGCTTTGGCCATCCTCCTTTGGTATACTTGAGCATGATCAGCTGCTCTTAGACGCGTCTCATCGTTGCTCTAGCTCAGCGAGCAGAGCAATTCTCCTTACGTCTAGAGATAGCTCATCATCAAGTTGGACACGTACGGATGGCACTTTTATTTTGTAGGGTAGGACTGCCTCCATCCCATATGTGAGATGATAAGGAGTTTGACCAGTGGCCATACGAATAGAAGTTCTATAGGCCCAAAGTGCTTTTGGTAATCATTCAAGCCAATCGACTCAGTTGCTCGTCTCCACTATTCATTTTAAAATTCAGATTAGAATTTTGTTCGTAGCCTCTGCTTGTCCATTTCCATAGGGATAGAATGGTGACGAGTGATGCAGGTCGATGCCAAATTTCTTGCATAATCTCTTCGTCTTCTCTGAGATGAACTGCGGTCCATTGTCGGTGACGAACATCCTGGGTACTCCAAACTGGGTGATGATGTTTCGAATAATAAACTTTACGAGCGTCGAAGTAGTGATTTTGACATATGACTCGACTTTTGCACATTTGGTGTAGTGCTCAGTTGCAGTGAGTATAAATGCATGCTTGTGAGTATTCCCGACCGTGTCTGTGAATGGTCTAATGATATCGAAGGCCCACATTGAGAATGGCCATGGTAAAGTTATGGGATTTAATACAACTGATGGGGCTTTGATTAGCGTGACGTGTTCTTAGCATTGTTGGCAATATTGGACATAACGGTGGTAATCCCTTGTCATCGTCTGCCAGTAGTAGCCTTGTCGTATGATCTGATCCGCAAGTCTCTATGTGCCAGTATGGGCGCTGCACGGATGATGCATTGTCTTTCGGTTGTCGTGATGCACCGCAGCAGTACTCCTTTGTTGAAGACTTCTTTGTATAGCGTGTCACCTAGGATGCATATCCTTGTGCATCAGTTTATGATTGTCATTTATTCAATCCTCGTAGCATAAGGAGGGATATGGCGATACTTTAGGAAGTTCCATATATCGAAGTACCATGGTTGTCTATCGTCGATTGATGATTTCTCAAATCTGAAGTTACGAGATCGACTTCTTTCTTTATGGAGTTACCCGAGGTAGGTTGCCCTTCGTTCATGATGACTTCTGGTCCAATTGGCAATTCTAGTTTCACTTGCCAGGCGACTTCATGTGCTGGTGTTGTTAATCTCTCAATGAAAAAGAATTTAGTGTTCTGTCCGACTAGTATTTGTATGACTGAGGTTAATGTGGCGAGAAAATCTGTGAGCTCGTTCTCTAGAATAGAGATGTGCGTGAAAGAGATTATTTCAAACTTCTTTATCAGGAACTGAGCTGTTCCCAAGTATGCCATCAATCTTATTTCTTTGGTTTTCCAATCCCCGATGACTTGTGATATCACAAGCTTGGAGTCACCGATTGTCTTCAACTACTTGACACCCAACTATAATGTTGTTCGTAGTCCGGCGATGAAGGCTTCATATTCAGCGACATTATTGGTGACTGAGAGGTTGAGTTGAAAGGCTTTCAGTATGAGAACTCCTTCGGGGCCCAATATGACTATCCCTGTAATAGCCTGAAAAAGCACACTAAACTATAACCTCGGGATCCGTGCCCGATCGGTCACAGGTTTGACCAATTAGGAGTTCAATAATTAGCATTGAGTGTGATGAGCGATTGAGATGTGATGGTTTGTGTAGCTATGTGGTGTGTGTTGTAAATCTGAAGTCACATACACCTACAGCGGTGTATGTGCTCAACACACAAGGAAGGGGATAGATAAAAGGGTTTAATAGCCCTAGTTCTCTTTTAATTGGTTGATTGAGAGAAAGAACAAAGAAGAGAGAGAGAATGAGAGCATAGTTAATGCAAGGAGTAAATACTAGTTGAGGAAGGGGGATTCGAGCAATAAACATCGGATTCAACACGAGGGATCCGCTAGAAGCAAAGCTGGAAACCCTAGCCTTTCCAACCACTTGATTTGAAATCAATTTGAGATTGATTCAAGGTAAAACTTTGTGAATGAAATGCATAGGTTGTAGAGGTTAAATTGTGGTTAAAAATGGTTTAAATCATAGGATAATGGTTTAGAAAAATAGAGGAAAAAGTGTGGAAAAAATTGGGAAGAACAGCTCAAAAGGGGGCTGAATCTGGTAATTTCGATTAATCAAAATTGAGATTCGATTAATCGAAATTCACCAAGAAGTTGAAAGGTCAGAGGACCCCGATTTCGATTAATCAAATTGGGTTTCGATTATTCGACTTTAGTTTTCGATTAATCGATTTGGGTATCGATTAATCGACTGGGAACCTCCAGTGGACCCCAGGGGCTGGAGGAAATGACTTGGGGAAAATCGACTAATCGAAATGGGATTTCGATTAATCAATTTCAAATTTCGATTAATCAATTTGGGATCGATTAATCGATTTTGGGAACTCGATTACTCGATTTGAGAATCGACTTAGCTGAACAGAGATGTTCGATTAATCGAATTAGGATTCGATTAATCGAATGAAAATCTCGATTAATCGATTTGAGAATCGATTAATCGATATTGACTTTTGATTAATCGATTTTGGAAATCGATTAATCGAATTGGATTCGATTAATCGATTTTGGAGTTCGATTAATCGACTGTGCTAAATTTTGTTGACTTTTGAGTTTGACTTTAAGCTTCATGGAGGGTCTTGGACCTCCTTTATTGCATCTTTAGTGATGTGTTTCACATGTTATGTGGTACCATAGGGGTATGTGTGAGCTAGTACACAAGGAGCCACGTGGGACCTTGATGCATTGAACGAACGAAGACTTGAGGTAGGGAACACCTTGAACATGTACTTTATTTTTACAAGAGCATGTATGTAGTGATATAGAATTCAAATTCAAATGTTTATTGCTTAAGAATTGTGAAAAGTGTGTGTGAGTGACACCCACAAGAGTAAGTATAATGAGCCATCCCCAGGGGATGAAGAAGTAAAGAGATAAGACCATCAGGTGTGATGCAAGTAAATGGATACATCCCAGGGATGTATCCAAGATTGAATCATGATTGATAGGGCCTAACTGATATAAGATAGCACATTTACACGGTGAATAACTATATGTAAGGCACCGATATTTTTGTTATTTGAGGTTTGATAGGGTACCCCACCGACGTGGCGGGATATCCACGACTGACACGGCAGGATATCCGTGACCGATACGGCGGCGAAACCGTAAGCCAGTGCGGAGGCTTATCCGTACGTAGTAAGCACACCCTAGGGGTGTTGATTTGAGACAAGTGAAACCCCGCCACCAATCCTCAGGGGAAAGGGGCTTGGGTACTATATTGTATTCCCAGAGAATACGTTAAAAGTGTCTATATAGATGACAATGAAGGGTATCTCATCGGGGCTCGATGCTATATTGCTCGGGGATTACTTAAGTTGAAAGTTTAAGTTTTGCTTTAGGCCTTTTCAGCATCATTCATGAATAAATGAAAACATAAGTAATTACCAATAAAATGCAATACTTTTTAACTGTTTTCGTCAATAACTGCATAGTCACAACATGCATGGCGTATCATGGAATATATGTGAGTAATAATTTATATGTTCAACTGTGCTCTGTTCCCTATTGAGCTCGGATGTAGCTCACCCTATAGACTATATGTCGCAGGTCCACTACTAGCAGCGGCCGAGGCTTCAGGGGACACTGACCCCGGTGAGTCGGACCTTGCGGCCGGAGACGAGTTGTCGCCACCTCCTGAGGACTTTTTCTAGAGGACTCCGTTGTGCCGCTTTGAGGCCTTTTTGAGAGAGATTTGTACGGCTTGGTATGTCAAGCCTTGTTTTGGTTAAACCATGTATATATTGAGTTTGGGATCATTCTTTTGGGGCGAACCATCCGTGATGATTGCTATCATCGATGGTTCGGGTCGGTTCTCCATTCATGCAGAGGCATGAGGGTAGAACTGTCTTTTGGAGAATTACTTTAATATAGAATTAAATTCTGCAGTTCCATTTATTATTTCATTTTATGCTTGATATGCCAATGTTCCGTGCTTAGCTAAGGGGCACGATCAAGACGATCGTGCTGATGGCACGGGTTTTGGGGTGCCGAAATCTGTCATCAGCTTGGTATCAAAGCCATTTTCTTTAGCAATTCGACAACCGTCCTTTTGTCGAACATAGGACTTCGCTAATCTAAACTTTAGTTTCAAATGCAGCCGCAAATGTCATCTAGAGGAAGAGGCCGACCAAGGGGAGGCCACCAGAGGAGTCTACGTAGTGGAGATGATTACATCTCTCCTACTAATAGAGTGCCTTTAGGAGGTACTGAGGCCCCAGGGGGCAGTAGTAGTAGACAGCATGATGAAGAGGATCGAGATCGTCAGGATCAAGATCTAAGAGAACAAGAGAGAGTGAGAGAAAGATAGGAAGATAGAGAGGAGCGACAAAGGATGATGCACACTATGGAGACTATGGCAGCTGCCATGGCACAACAAGCCGCATCCTTTGCAGCTCATGCATCAAGAGAACAGCAGCCACCTACACCACCTGTAGGACCTGCGCTGCCTGTGCCCTCATCCTTTACAGAGTTTAGGAGGATGAGACCTCCTTCATTTTCTGGGCAGGCAGACACAATGGCCGCTGAGAATTGGCTTATGGAGATGGAGAAAGTCTTTAGCGTGCTGACATGCACGGAAGATGAGAGTGTGAGATGGGCAGCTTATATGTTGGATGGGGAGGCTGGGCCTTGGTGGAAGTCCGTGATACGGACTCGGGCTCAGGAGACCCCAGAGTTGCCTTGGACTTGGGAGGAGTTTGTTGAGGAGTTCAACAAACAATATTTTCCGGAAGTGGTGAGGAACCAGCTTGAGATACAATTTCTACAGTTAGTGCAAGGGAGAATGACAGTGAGAGAATATGGGGTGAAGTTTCTACGATGTGATGAAGTCCAAGAGGTTTCAGCAAGGTTTGAAGCCTGAGGTTAGGGGAGGCGTAGCTCCATTTCAGCTGAGGACCTATGAAGAGGTCATGAGTAAAGCACTAGTGGTTGAAGAGGAGAATACAAATAGATATCGACAGAGAGAGCAGCAGAGAGGAGGAAATGAACAAGGAAGGACGGGGACCTATGAACCGGTGAACAAAATGCCGAGATTCATGACCCAAAATCAGAGACCACAGTTTCAGGGAGGTTTTGGAAGGCCGGCGCAACAACAACACCAACAGAGGTTTCCATTACTTGCGTTGGGGAGACCTTTACGCTATGAGAGCCCTGCCATGTTCATCGGGCGCCACTATCACACTGTGGTTCTCGATCGCTTTCTTCAAGACTCGAGAGACTTGTGCAAAGTGTGGCAAGCCTCATAGAACAGTGGATTGTAGATTGGGAACTAGGGGTTGTTTCCGATGTGGCAAGGTGGGCCACTTGATCAAGGATTGCCCCAGAGCGGATAAAGAAAGATTTCAGCTTGCAAAAGACCATGACCCATTCAAGCAAGGAAGCCGATCGTTCAGGGGAGAGCCTATGCAGTCACTGCTCAGGAAGCAGGGAACGTGCATGACGTCATCCAAGGTGAGATTTTTTTTTTATTCAAAGAAAATCTCGTTTCGTTAAAATTCTAGATAGAGAAGGTGCATGCATGTACCTTATAGATTCTTTTTCTCAGTACTATATCTATATGTGAATTAAGGGTGTATTTTGATGTGTAAATTATCGTATGTATGTATGTATACTATAGGTACTTTAACTATTTATGAAAAAGGATGCTTTGTTGGATATGACGCCGAAAGTGTTGATAGACCCAGGGTCTACCCACTCATTCGTCACTCCACGTTTCGCCAAGAAGATGAAGATTGTTCTAGAGGCGTTGGATTTCGTCCTATCTGTGTCTATTCCGACTGGAGAGTTAGTAGACACGGAGTTAGCTTGCAATTCCATCATGGTAGCAGTTCGAGACTTAGAGGTGCATGAATTGGAAGCAAAGTTGATAATTGCTAGACATGCAAGGGTTTGATGTGATCCTTGAAAGACATTGTGCAAACTTGATTGCAAGAACAAGGTAGTCATTTTCGCACTCCAACACAAGAAGATCATTTCGGTTTCAAGGAGTGAGGTCATCATGCCAATCGATCTCGAAGAAGGGCCGAAAAATGATGATCGAAGGGTTGCGTGATACTTGGCTTTCTTAAAGGAGGACAAGGAAGAAAAGAATGTCATTTCGAGATAGCAAGTGCGAGACTTCACGACGTGTTTCGTAAGAATTGCCCGGATTACCTCCAAAGAGAAGTAGAATTCGCCATTGACTTAGCACCGTGAACGGAGCCTATTTCAAAGCGCCTTATAGAATGGCTCGCTGAAGTTAAAGGAGTTGAAGGAACAACTACAAGAGCTTATGGACAAGGGGTTTGTTAGACCGAGCGTGTCTCCATGGGGAGCACCTGTTTGTCAAGAAGAAAGATGGGTCAATGCGGCTATGCATTGACTATCGACAATTGAACAAACTCATCCGTGGAAGAACCGCTACCCTTGCCTAGAATTGACGATCTATTCACCAACCGCAAGGAGCAAGGTATTTTCCAAGATCGACCGAGATCCGGGTATCACGGGCCATAGTCAAGGCGAGGACATTGAAGACAGCTTTTCCGGACACGTATGGACACTATGAATTCCTTTGTGATGCCGCTTGATTGACGAATGCTCCGCCGCATTTATGGATCCGATGAACCGAGTGTTTAAACCACACTTGACTCTCATAGTGTTTGTTGATGATATTTTGATATACTCCAAATCCAAGATGAACACGAAGAACATTTGAGGATTGCTCTACAGACGCCACGTGAACACCAATTGTACGCCAAACTCAAGAAGTGTGAGTTTTGGTTGAAGAAGTTAGCTGGGACATGTCGCCTCAAAGCATGGTGTCACCAGAGATCCAAAGAAAGATAGAAGCAAGAGTTAAATGGGAGCAACCAAAGACAAAGGACTGATGTCCCAAGTTTTCGGCTTAGCGTTATTATCGACGCTTGCTGAGGGGTTTTCAAAGATATCGGACCTCACAAAGTCGACACGAAAAGATTCAAGGTTTGAGTGGAGGAGGCATGCGAGAAGAGTTTTCAAGAACTCAAACGAGACTCACTGCCCAAAGATTAGCATTCCTTCAAAAAGGAGGATACGCCGGTACAAATGACGCGGCCATATACAATGGCCTTGGTTGTGTGCTCAACCAACACAAGAAGGTGATAGCTTACTGGATCAAGACCGAAAGAACACGAGAAAATTACCCGACTCATGACTTGGAACTAGCTACTATTTTTGCATCAAGATTTGGAGACATTACTTGTATGGTGAGACTTTTGAAATTTTCACCTATCATAAGAGCCTCCGATACCTGTTTACACAGAAAGAGCTCAACATGAGACAGCGCAGGTGGATGGAATTCCTCAAGGATTATGATTGCTCCATACAATAGCACCCAGGCAAGGCAAATGTAGTAGCCGACGCATTGAGTCGGAAAGGTTCAGCTCAGTTAGCCTGTTTGATTTTGGGTATGCACTGATGGAAATTATTGGAAGACCTGACATTCTTTGATGCGAACATTGAGTCAAAGGACACCGGATCGTTTTTGGCTAACATATCGGTAAGGCCAGTGATATTTGAGCATATCCACGATCTACAGATGAAAGATCCGGCATTGACAAAGATTCATCAAGACGTGAGTGAAGGCATCAGGTCGGACTTCTCGATTAAAGAAGATGGTTCTTTATTGTTTAAGGGCCGTCTATGCATTCCGGACAATGCCGATCTAAGACGAACGATTCTTGATGAGGCCCATAAGTCAAATTATGCTATCCACCCTGATAGCACCAAAATGTACCAAGACTTGAAAATGAACTACTGGTGGAGAGGACTGATGCAAGACGTGGCCGAGTACGTGTCACGGTGTTTGACTTGTCAGAAAGTGAAGATTGATCTTAGACATCCTGCTGGACTATTGCAACCTTTACCAATCCCAGAATGGAAATGGGAATCAATCTTGATGAACTTCACTGTTGGATTGCCCCGTACTGCCAAGAGACACAAGGCCATTTGGTTCGTCGTGGACCGATTAACCAAATCAGCGCACTTTTTTCCATACAATACTATGTATACAGCAGGAAGACTGGCAGACTTATACATGAAGGAGATTGTAAGATTACATGAGATTCCAAGCAGCATAGTTTCAGATCGTGATCCACTATATACGTCCAAGTTTTGGAAGAAATTTCAAGAAGGAATGGGAACACGACTAGACTTTAGTTCAGCTTTCCATCCTCAAACTGATGGGCAGACAGAGCGAGTGAACCAAGTAATAGAAGACATGCTCAGAGCGTGCATGCTTGATATGCAAGGATACTAGGATGAGTATCTATCGTTGCTCGAGTTCGCATACAACAATAGTTTCCAAACGAGCATTAGCATGGCACCGTATGAAGCTCTGTATGGACGACGATGCAAATCACCCCTCAATTGGGAGGAAACAAATGAGAAATTTGTGTTAGGGCCAAAACTACTTGAAGACAACGCCACCGTCGTTCGAATAATATCGAGAAAGAAGTGAAGATCGTAGGCAGATGAAAAGTTACACCGACATGAAACGGACTAGTGTCAACTATAAAGTGGGTGAGCACGTGTTTATGAAAGTGTCACCTATGAAAGGTGTAATGAGATTTGGCAAGAGAGGGAAGTTAAGCCCACGTTATGTTGGACCATTTGAAATTTTGGGACGTGTAGGTGAAGTTGCGTATCGCATTAGTTTACCACCACTGTTTGATCGGGTACATAACGTTTTCCACATATCGATGCTCAGAAAGTATGTGAATGATCCATCTCATGTGTTAGGAAAACAGCCTATGGAGATGTGTGAGGACATGAGCATGATAGAGGAACCAGTGGAAATCTTGGATCGAAAGGAACAAGTACTGCGCACTAAAGTGATTCCCTTAGTGCTTGTTCGGTGGAACAATCATCCTAAAGAAGAGGCTACTTGGGAACGAGAGGCCGATGTGAAAGAACAATATCCAGCCTTGTTTCCAACGACGTGAGAACCCAATGTAAACCACAAGCATGTTTGTGGAATCTCCACAAGACTTGTAATTCGATGGAAATTTTGCTCAAAAGTATGATTAAAGGAACATATTTTTGTATGTACATGACCAAGTGAATGTGTTTTTATGGATCTACCAACCACTTGATGTCATAAACTACCAAAAAGAAATCAAAGAACCAAAGAACTTGAAAATCTGCAGAAAATGGGCAAAACCGATTAATCGAATTTCAGATCGATTAATCGATTTGGAATTTCGATTAATCGATTTTGTTCGATTAGTCGACTGGCATGTGCCAGTGACTAGAAAAATTGAATAAGGGTTAGAATATACATAGAATGCAATTTCGATTGATCGAGTTATAATTTCGATTAATCGATTTGGGATCGATTAATCGATTTTGGGAATTCGATTAATCGAACAAACTGGGAATGTTAGAAGAAATTGGGAGTAAATTAATGAAATTTTGATTAATCGAAGCAATTTCGATTAATCGATTTGAGATTTCGATTAATCGAACTGGATCCTCGATTAATCGATTTACTAAAGGGACTTGGAAGAAATTGAAGTCAGACAGACGATTTCGATTAATCGAAGTGAATTTCGATTAATCGATTTTAAAATTTTGATTAATCGAAATGGATTTCGATTAATCGAGTAACTTAAGGAATCCTGAAATTTTTGGAAGTTACTGCACGATTTCGATTAATCGAAGTGAAATTTGATTAATCGATTTTGAAATTTCGATTAATCGAAATGGGTTTCGATTAATCGACTGGCTCGCGCCAGTGAGCTCAAAAACTTAAATTTTTAAACGGATACGATTTTGATTAATCGAAATGTTTTCGATTAATCGAATTTGACTTTCGATTAGTCGATTTGGGAAATCGATTAATCGATTTTACGCGGCTTAACTTAGTTTGAAATCTCGATTAATCGATTCTAGATTTCGATTAATCGAGCCGAGGCCTATATATTGAAATTTGGGGATTTTCTTTGCCATTCGAAATCATTGAGCTTTCGGATTTTGGACTCTTCTTCTCTTCTTCTTCTCCAACCAACCGTGAGTCTAGGGTTTGGATTTTTTCCGCATTCGCATCCGCATTCGCATCCAAAACCCGCGGTAAACCCTAATTTCGCACTTTTCCTTCAATTTGAGCTAGCTAAACCCTAGATTTTTGCCATTCTAAAAAAAATGTCGCCCAAAACCCGGTTGTCTTCGAAGAAGGCAACCTCTAACTTGCCGGTTCGGCGTAAGAACGCCGCACCACCACCACCTACCCCATCGCCGGTGAGGACTCCGTCACCGTCGACAACGGAGACCACCTCCGGTTCGACGAGCGCGTCTACGCGCGAGTCATCCCGCGAGTCCACACCCATGCCACCACCACCCACAAATGTGGTGCAACCAAATGAATGGTGGGCAGCCAAGACCTTCGAGGTCGAATACGTCATTGACCCAACACTATTCACCAATCCCGATGTACCGGGCGAGACCCAATGGGCTCGAAACTACCTCAATAACGTCGCTCTCGGCAACCTTCTCAAACCAATCCGGGGTTCTTACTACCCTAGATTGGTGAGATTATTCTACCGAGGGCTTGTTAACGGCCCGACCGATGATGTGATCAAGACCACTATCGAGGGTCGCGACTACACGATCACACGTCGTCATATACACGAGGTGCTCGAGTGCTACCTCGATTTCACCCCTGAGACCACCCTATTCCCACCCTTCGAGGAGGAACCTCTCTTCGAGGAGGTCATGACCCGCATGACAAATGGTAAAAAGGGGTCGGGCTCCTCCATAAAGAGAGTTGACCTTCCCCACTATATGTGGATGCTTGACTCGGTGGTCAAGTGTAATCTATACCCTATGCGCCACGACACCGAGCTGGACAAAGTGCAACAGCACTTTACTCTTCTCTCGGGCGGTTTGATGCCACCATGGTCATCCTTGAGGGGATGAGGCATCAAGGGAAAGCTAATGAAGGGCAACCTCCGCCCAAGGAGAAGATGCCTCACGCCTCATATCGAGCATGTTGAGTGCTACTCCGATCGATCCCTCCCACGCATCTCTCCTCATGAAGAGAGGGCTACGGATCGCGTGAAGACATGCTCCATGTATTCATGGGCCCAGAGCTAACTTTAAAGCGACCCTACCACGGTCCCGCTCCACCGCCGCCAGTGCAGCACCGCCACTCACCCCCACACCAGAGACTCCACCTGGGCACACCCCACCATCCGTGGAGAGGGCCACCTCTCACACCGCAGCCTCACCGACCACCACCCACTCGGCCTGCCACACACCTCATCCTATCCCACCAGGTCATGGGCCGATAGAGGAGGTTGGCCCGTATGGAGGCCAACAACGAAAGGATGAACCGGAGGATGGACTTCCTTCTCTTCCACACCCTCCGCCACATCTACCCCACCGACTACCGCCGCTACCTCGCCTCAGAGGAGGAGGAGGACGGCCGACGCACCTTCCACCGAGGACCTCTTCCATCCTACCACGCCCACTACCGACGCTTCCTTCCACATCTACATCCGCCTCCACCGACCGAGACGACACAGCCCACACTCGACTACCCAGCCAAGCAGCACCCACCACCACCCACAGCCTCAGAGACCCACCAGCCCCTATAGCACCCGACCAGCCTGGCGAGGGGACTGCCTGACTCTTCTATGTATTTTGAGTTATGATTGTATACCTGTAAATTGTTTTTGTACGCCAACTTATCTGGCCTTGTAAATTTCAATTTTTAATACAAATCAAACTTTTTGTGTCAATTGTTCAATTTTGTTAAATTTACTTCCATGCTTGTATGTGTGAATACCTAAATACGTCTGAGTCAACTGGACCACCTCACCTAAGCGTGTGGGGGGGGAGAGAGACCCAGACAGACAAACCTTGGGTTATTTTCGAGGACAAAAATTCCCAAGGTGGGGAGGATGTAATAGCCCGAAAAATCACACTAAACTATAACCTCGGGATCCATGCCCGATCGGTCACAGGTTTGACCAATTAGGAGTTCAATAATTAGCATTGAGTGTGATGAGCGATTGAGATGTGATGGTTCGTGTAGCTATGTGGTGTGTGTTGTAAATCTGAAGTCACATACACCTACAGCGGTGTATGTGCTCAACACACAAGGAAGGGGATAGATAAAAGGGTTTAATAGCCCTAGTTCTCTTTTAATTGGTTGATTGAGAGAAAGAACAAAGAAGAGAGAGAGAAGGAGAGCATAGTTAATGCAAGGAGTAAATGCTAGTTGAGGAAGGGGGATTCGAGCAATAAACGTCGGATTCGACGCGAGGGATCCGCTAGAAGCAAAGCTGAAAACCCTAGCCTTTCCAACCACTTGATTTGAAATCAATTTGAGATTGATTCAAGGTAAAACTTTGTGAATGAAATGCATAGGTTGTAGAGGTTAAATTGTGGTTAAAAATGGTTTAAATCATAGGATAATTGTTTAGAAAAATAGAGAAAAAGTGTGGAAAAAGATTGGGAGGAACAGCTCAAAAGGGGGCTGAAGCTGGCAATTTCGATTAATCGAAATTGAGATTCGATTAATCGAAATTCGCCAAGAAGTTGAAATGTCAGAGGACCCCGATTTCGATTAATCGAATTGGGTTTCGATTAATCGACTTTGGTTTTCGATTAATCGATTTGGGTATCGATTAATCGATTGGGAACCTCCAGTGGACCCTAGGGGCTGGAGGAAATGACTTGGGGAAAATCGACTAAACGAAATGGGATTTCGATTAATCGATTTCAAATTTTGATTAATCGATTTGGGATCGATTAATCGATTTTGGGAACTCGATTACTCGATTTGAGAATCGACTTAGCTGAACAGAGATGTTCGATTAATCGAATTAGGATTCGATTAATCAAATGAAAATCTCGATTAATCGATTTGAGAATCGATTAATCGATATTAACATTCGATTAATCGATTTTGGAGTTCGATTAATCGACTGTGCTAAATTTTGTTGACTTTTGAGTTTGACTTTAAGCTTCATGGAGGGTCTTGGACCTCCTTTATTGCATCTTTAGTGATGTGTTTCACATGTTATGTGGTACCATAGGGGTACGTGTGAGCTAGTGCACAAGGAGCCACGTGGGACCTTGATGCATTGAACGAACGAAGACTTGAGGTAGGGAACACCTTGAACATGTACTTTATTTTTATAAGAGCATGTATGTAGTGATATAGAATTTAAATTCAAATGTTTATTGCTTAAGAATTGTGAAAAGTGTGTGTGAGTGACACCCATAAGAGTAAGTATAATGAGCCATCCCCAGGGGATGAAGAAGTAAAGAGATAAGAGCATCAGGTGTGATGCAAGTAAATGGATACATCCCAGGGATGTATCCAAGATTGAATCATGATTGATAGGGCCTAACTGATATAAGATAGCATATTTACACGGTGAATAACTATATGTAAGGCACCGATATTTTTGTTATTTGAGGTTTGATAGGGTACCCCAAGCGTGGCGGGATATCCACGGGACATGGCGGGATATCCTATCAAGTGGCCGATCTTCTTAAACCGTAAGGCGAGAGGCTTATCCTTACATAGTAAGCACACCCCAGGGGTGTTGATTTGAGACAAGTGAAACCCCGCCACCAATCCCCAGGGGAAAGGGGCTTGGGTACTATGTTGTATTCCCAGGGAATACGTTAAAAGTGTCTATATAGATGACGATGAAGGGTATCTCATCGGGGCTCGATGCTATATTGCTCGGGGATTACTTAAGTTGAAAGTTTAAGTTTTGCTTTAGGCCTTTTCAGCATCATTCATGAATAAATGAAAACATAAGTAATTACCAGTAAAATGCAATACTTTTTAACTGTTTTCATCAATAACTGCATAGACACATCATGCATGGCGTATCATGGAATATATGTGAGTAATAATTTATATGTTCAACTGTGCTATGTTCCCTATTGAGCTAGGATGTAGCTCACCCTATAGACTATACGTCGTAGGTCCACTACTAGCAGCGGCTGAGGCTTCAGGAGACGCTGACCCTGGTGAGTCGGACCTTGCGGCCGAAGACGAGTTGGAGCCACTTCCTGAGGACTTCTTCTAGAGGACTCCGTTGTGCTGCTTTGAGGCCTTTTTGAGAGAGATTTGTACGGCTTGGTATGCCAAGCCTTGTTTTGGTTAAACCATGTATATATTGAGTTTGGGATCATTCTTTTGGGGCGAACCATCCGTGATGATTGCTATCATCGATGGTTCGGGTCGGTTCTCCATTCATGCAGAGGCATGAGGGTAGAACTGTCTTTTGGAGAATTACTTTAATATAGAATTAAATTCTGCAGTTCCATTTATTATTTCATTTTATGCTTGATATGCCAATGTTCCGTGCTTAGCTAAGGGGCACGGTCAAGACGATCGTCTTGATGCTTGCGGGTTTTTGGGGTGCGAAATCGATTTAATCCCAATGCCTTTTCCTTGTGATTGAGAGCGTCGTCAAAGTAGAGGGTCCCTAAAGTCTTGTCAGGCTCTTCGTAGTGGATCGAGAGGTCTTCGACGAGAAAGTCTTCATGTACATGCTCATCGCCCGAGAGTGGAAGGTTTGTGAGGTTATCAACGATCTCCTATCCATTAATGGACTTCTGCTTGACATAAGTGATATCGAACTCTTGTAGGAGCATATGTCATCGGGCGATCTTTCCGAACGTAGCGGGCTTTTCAAAGATGTACTTCAGAGGGTCCATATGTGCTAGCACTAGTATCTTGTGTGCTCCAAAGTAGTGCCATAATTTCGTTGAGGCCCACACTAGTGTGAGGCATGTCTTCTCCATTGGCGGGTACTTCCGTTCGTACTCGACCATTGTTCTACTGAGGTAGTAAATGGCCTTCTCTCTCTTTGTATATTCTTCATATTGTCCAAGAATTACTCCCTTAGCCTTGTCATTTGCTAACATGTAGACAATTAGGGGTTTTTTGGGAACTGGCAGTGATAGTATTGGCGGGTTGAGGAGGTACTTCTTGATATTGTCGAAGGCTTGCAGACATTGATCATCCCATATGTACTCGGCTCCTCCTTTGAGTAGTATGTAGAAAGGATCGCATCTGTCTGAGTGTTGGGAGATGAATCTCCTAATGAATTACAGTCTTCCTATTAGACCCCGTAGCTCTTTGATGTTGCTAAGAGGTGGCATCTCAAGAATGGCTCTGACCTTTATTGGATCAACCTCGATTCCTCACTTGCTAACTATGAATCCCAATACTTTTTTTGAGGTCACTCCGAACATACATTTCTTTGGATTCATCTTTAGCTGATACTATTTTGATCTCTGTAATACCAGTCGTAATGCTTCAGCATGTCCTGCTCGCATTTGAGACTTCACTAATATGTCGTCGATGTAGTCTTCCACACACTTATGCATCATGTCATGAAAGATAGCCATCATGGCGCGCTGATATGTGGCTCCGGCGTTCTTAAGCTCGAAAGGCATGACGACGTAGCAGTAGGTTTCGCATGGTGTAGTGAAGGAAGTCATTCCACTAGTTTGATCTGATTGTATCCGGAGAAGCGATCCATAAAGGATAACATCTCATGTCTAATAGTATTGTCGACCATAGTGTTGATGCGAGGGAGTGGAAAGTTATCTTTTGAGCATGCCTGGTTGAGGTTTCAGAAATTGATACATACCCGTACTTTGCAGTCTTTCTTGGTGATAGGTACTATGTTTGTGACCCATTTGGGGTAGAGGACGACTTGGATGAATTTTTCCTTGTGTAGTTTGTCGACTTCCTCCTTGACTTGTAGCACTGTCTGCGGGTGCATTCTTCTGAGTTTCTGCTTGACAGGTTTTGCATCGGGTTTTAGGGCGAAACGATGTTCTACTAGACTTGGGTCAAGACTGGGCATATCCTTATAGGATCATGAGAAGGAGCTAAGGTAATTTTAGAGAACTTGGATAATCTGTTGTCGTTCCTTGGGGCTGAGCATCGCCCTGATTAGCAACTTCTTGGGCTTCTCCTCGATGCTGAAATTAATTTCTTCGATAGATTCTGTGGCAGCATAAGTTTGCTCGTCGAAACACTTGATGACCCGTTGGAAGTCCTATGTCTCCTCAGCGGCTAGTGCTCCTTCTTCATCGTCTGTGAGCTCATTCACTGCAAAATGGCTACACTAGGGGGTTAGTTTTGCTAGAGGTAACCCTTCATCGGTGCAATTTATGATCGCAACATCTTTGGTAAGGTGTAGGTCGAGGCTGTTTATTCTCCTTTCAAAGTCATAGAGTATCTCGTCGGGGATGATAAGCAGCTTGTTGTCACGTCGGGATGCTTCACGTCTTCATGAGGGGAAAGGAGTAGGGTCATTTCGAATGGTGTTGAGGCAGGGTTTTTCGATGTTAAGGGTAGGATGATGACCATTTGTGATCATGTCGGCTATTTCCCCCTTCATTCCATTGGCGTGCCCGCTATTCATAGCCTTAAGATAAAAGTCTCCTTGGTGGTCGCTAAATGGGTTTGGGATGAAGGGCTCCCTCCCTTTTCTGTGGTCTTCTAATTTTTTAAGATTTTCTATTTTTAAAATTTTTATGGGTTTTAGGATTTTCTATTTTTTTTACTTTTGATAAGAGATATGTACAGGGTCTGTTGCTTGAAGAGGAACCAGCGGGATTGCTTCTTCTAGTTGAGGAAGCAGGATGACTGTTGACGTCGTTTGTGTGAGTCATCGGACGATGTGGACCCGTTCATAATTTGGCATTTTGTTTAGAGTCCTCGTCTAGGGTGATCCTCCTGATGAGTGAGGATGGCGACGGTCTAATCGATGTGCTTTCTTCTTCTTCTATCATGTAAACTGCTTCTTCCTCGAAGAGGGTGGAGAGGCAGTAGTCGTCTAAACTCTTATCTTCAGAATCAGACTAAAGATATTCTTGCTATTGAGGTTGTTCGAGACATTCTTCTGGACTGATAAGTTCTCGGCTTTCTACCTCGTAGTATGCTATAGTGAGATGCATGCTCGACAGTGAGGCTGATATGGGTGAGAAATACAGGGATCTCCCCAAGGGCATTCCCATCCTTCATTCTCGAGAATGAGGTTACCGTCGTTGATGGCAAGATCGTCTTCCTTGTTTGACTGGCCCTAAAAGCCTTAGCCTAATTGTTCTGCTAATTCGAGCGTCGAAAGGTCTATCCAGTAGTCTTCATCATCACTCGGTGGTGGTTGCCACTCTTCTTCTAGTGAATTCCAAAATATCTGAAGTTGTGGCGCGCCTGAAGATTGAGGAGCGTCGAGCTCCAACTCTTCTTAGAATTCTATAAAGCCAATGTGAGACTCTTTTGTGTTAAAGGGCTGCCAAATTTCGTCTATGATAGCCTTTTAACATCGCAGCATCATAGCACGACACCGGCCATAGTAAGGTAGTTTCGAGTATGTGCATTGATGTGGGCACCGCCAATTATCGATCATGTATTGTTAATCAAAGTTGTTGTCAGGATTTAAAGAATTTTCTCAAGAATGCTTGTTCTCTTCGAGCCATTCTAGGCGATCAGCTCTTAGGAGGTCTTCAAGTTTTATGTCAGTAAGACTGTTCCAATAGTCTTCTTCTTTCCTTGACATTGAAAGCCAATTCTCCCCTTCTGAGTTGTGAGGCTGGGATGATTCTAGTTCTTCCTCATTTCCTAAGGCGACGATGTGGAAATCTTCCTCGTCGGTTGGCTCTCAGTCTTCTATGTACGGCTCGGGTTCTGATGGTTTTCTTATTTCGGTAGTGCAGGGTTCCTCAGCCTAAAACAGTGGTCCTACACCCTCAAGTGGTTTATCGATGTCGTCGCCACCTTGGTTCAAGTTTGTCAAATCTACAAAGGCTTTGGCGATCTGCTCAATTTTTGTTACTTGTGGTTCGGCGAGGGATGTTTCCTTTCTTCTCAGCACATCGACCTTCTCGATGGTTCCGTAGACAAAATGGTCATAGAGTGACCATTTAGGTGAGGTTGGCAGGAGGTTGGCTTGCTTGTTGTCTGACTGGTAGCCCAATCCTGTGTGCTTGCGGACTTTCTTCAGAATGACCGGCCCTATTCGCCCTTTTTTATTCTTACCGAGTCCTGTATGTGGGACGTATCTGAGCTGATACATCAACTCCCACCACTTTGTTACGGTTGGATTTATATCATACAATCGGGTGAGGTCGGGTCCTACTGTTCTCTTTATTAATCTTAACTAGTAGGGCAGGGGCGAGCTAGGATGAGTGACTTCTGCTATTGTTGTATCATTAGATGATTTCACCTTTCTAATGTGGCCGGTGGATAGGACGGAGTCATGTGCTATTGGAATACTTGCCGCGTAATTATTATCTGCTTCTTTGAGAGGCACATCGACGTATATCCCAATGATAGAATCCTCATGCGGGAACTTGACGCATTGATGATATGTAGATGCTACAACCTTCATGAATTTCAATCATTTTCTCCCTAATATTAGGTTATAGGTGCTTGAGGAATCAGAGATGTGGAATGTGACATCTTTGGTGACCGACCCAAGGCGGACCTGTAACTTGATAGTTCCTTTAACAAAGCATCGAGAACCGTCATATGCAATGAGGGATAAAGATGACGGCCTTATGTCCTGTTCGGTATATTCAAGGGTCTTGAGCATGGTTATGGGATATATATTAAGCCTCAGTCCTGTGTCGACAATGCATGCGGTACTGAGAAGCCTCTAATCATAACCGTCAAGTATATTACGGTAGAGCTTTTGCATAGTGATTCCTTAGGCATATCAGTCTCAGTGAAAGTGAGTGTCAGAGGTTGTGCCATGACTGAAGCAATCTCGTGTAGCTCGTCCAAGGTGGTTTCTTCATTCGCATGTGCCTCCTCCATTGTTTCTATCAACATTTGGTGGTGTTCTGTGATTTCTTGATGAGCCCAAGGATTGATATTTGCATTGGTACTTTCCTCAGGTGCCAGAGAAGGTCGTATTCCTGGCCTATTTTCAGAGCTAGCACTTTACCGGGCGGCTAGCTTTGCTGACGTTTGGCTGAGGCGGTGGAGGCACCTGTTATGGAACTGAGGCCGAGGGATTGTATGAGGTGGTGGAGGTAGATTCACTACTCGTTCCCTCGCTATCCTTTCCGACGACTGAGCACCATTATTCTACTTTTCCCTGGGGAATGGTTGTCGTGGGTAGTGGGCACATTGGTCATTGATATTGGGGCATTGACGAACCCATTGGAGTGCTCGTCATGAATGGGGTGAAATTTGAAGAGGGGATACATAGTAGAGCTATGTCGTTTTACGATGGGAGATACTAAGTGTAATCTTCTTCTTCTAGAAAGGTTGAGATCAGGGCTCTTTCCTTGTATGATCCTTCGCTCTGCTGACTCGTCTTGGAATGGTGTTCTATCGTGGTCTCACATCATTGATTCAAAGTATCTTGAGTGACGCTGTCCACTCATGCAGTAATTTGCTCCATAGTTTGAAGGACATTGTCTTTGTTTTCAGGCTCGAAGTCATATAAGGGGAGCGATGGTGGAGCTATCTCGGTACTTGGGGGTGTAGTGGGCTCCGCAAGCTGGAAGCTTGATCTTCGAGTTCTAAAGGCTTGAACTCAAACTGAGAAAAAGAGGGATGGGATAAAGAATTGAATGGAACAATCCGGGTGATCAGGGATGAAGGATGTCAGCGAATGGCCTCAAGCCTCGAGGGATCACCTGGATGGATTGAAGCATCTGGAGAGCTAACACGGGTGATGAGGGTAGAGTGATGAAAAGAGAGTCGGTTTGGAGGAACCAGTGTAGTGATATGGGCGACAGGTCCTTGGTTATGACTGGGCATGGGATTATTTATAATTCCTAAGTTGGGAGGTGGCTGATTGCTGTTCTGGTTAGAGTTTCAAAGAGATTCCCAATCAAATTAATTTTGATTGTTCAGGTCGTAAATCATGTCTCGCAGCACCCAACAGTCTTCCAAATTCTGTCCTACATATCGATGAAAAGCGTAAAACTTGCTATGATGAAGATTGGCGAGCTAGGGCCGTGGCCATTCCGATAGGAATCGGATGAGGTTTTGATGACTAAGAAGGCATAATATGTTAGGGATGGTGTCAGGCAGTGGAGGCTAGTGGTCGCGTTTAGGTTGGTAGGGGCCTCTGACTTATTGGTTGAAGTTCTGAGGCGGGGGTACGTTATTATAGCCCTGGGGGTTGATCGACCGATTTTAAGCGGCATTCTGGTTCTGAGCGTTCTGGTTAGGGTATTAGTTTCAGTTTTCGTATTGGTTTTGATTGGGATACCATTGTTGATTCTGATTTTGGTACTGACTCTGACCGAAATTACCTAAGGCTAAGCGCCGAAGAGAGTCTCGAAATCCCTAAACTTGGAAGAGAGGAACTCAAAAACTCGATTACCTAATGTATTGAAGTGTGGGGTAGGGGGTCTATTTATAGATATTCGAATAACTGCACGCCCTATGGGAGGTGCGCAATTAGCCGGTCAAATCCGATTACGCGCCCTGTGTGGTGCACTTAATCTGATTATGTGCCCTATATCAGACACTTAATCACTCTGAGTCAATGCCCTATATCAGGTGACTGGCTCAGCCGGGTGTTCAAGTTCTAATCTAATTAGAACTGATTGTGCACCCTGCTTGGAGTGTGCTATTTGATTAAGCGGCAGATAAAGGGTGCTTAATTGAGGAGTTCAAGCGGTCTAGGGAACTAGGGGTCAAGCTCACTTGGGAACCTGTTGCACACTAGTAATGAGATGCGCAATAGGGTCTCAAGGAGGTTTCTAGAAGGTTAAGGACCGGTCCAAGTGGGACCGATTGCTCATCGAGGATGGAGCGTGTAATCTGATTGTGCACACTAAACAGGGCGCGAAATTAGATCCTAAGCAAGCCCACAGGGAGACTAATTGTGCACCAGCTATGGGGCGCATAATCGAATTGTGCGCACTGGTATGGGCACGAAATTTGATGCTTTCCCTAGGCTAAGTTGGATCTGAACTACAAGGCTATTGTTTCAGCTTGTGCTTCGACTACATACTATTGTTACAGTATATAATCCCTGTACTAGGGTTTAAGACTCTCAGCGAAGGTGAGTCCTCTCTAAAAGAGATGGGCAAGGTCAAAGGCTGACCGAACAGGTCTATATACTCCGAGAGGGAAAAATTGGGGTGTTTACAACAGTGATCTAATGAAGGGCCTAAAATTTTTAGAGTTAGAGATAATCATTTTAAAGGTAAGATGCTTAATAGAAATTATTATTATTTGTTATAATGTCTTCAAAATAATAATGATAGGTTATTGCTATAAAACATGACCAACATAAAGAGTAGGATTTCAAACCATCTCCCAATCGCAATAAAGATGTGGAAAGAAGGAGTAGTTTTACTAAAAGGAATGACTATGAAAATATAAGTCCTCCAACTAAACCACCGAGGGATAGTGAAGTGAAAGGCAAGGAAAAAGTGCAAGTCGCTCGGGATAGTGAAGTGAAAGGCAAGGAAAAAGTGTAAGTCCCTCGGGATACTTGTAAATGGAATAAGGCTAGTCAAAATGCATGTATGCCCATGAAATTATAGTCGATCACTATTGACCCTTGTACTGATGGAACAAGTTGTGCTTCTAAGTTAATAGATGATGGAAAGAGGAACTGTGAAGAAACATTTGCAAAAGATGACAGAGAATTGGCTCGTGAATCGTTCAAAGGCAATAATGATGATCATTTGATGCATTCGTCCTTAAATCGAGATGAGGGGGGAATCGCTAATGTAGATGATGAAGAGCAGATGCTTTTCGTTATTCCTACCGATGAAATGATACGAATTTCCGAGATGCTAGCCAATCAAATGTCCATGAAACAAGACTATGATAGAGAATTTTTCGGGTAGATGAGAGAAGAATCTATAGTGGAAACCAGAGTTACTTCAACACCTAATAACAATAAAAAGGAACCACTTGGCAAAAGTGAAATAAAGTCGGTGGGCATAATTGTTTGTACGTGCTTTTTCTGGGTTCTTTTCGGTCCCCGGAATAAGTGACCCAATTAGCTCCAAGTGGACTCTAGCAAAGGCGAGGAAATGATGAACTAAGAAATATAAGGTGCATAAAATAAAGAGGTAAATTCTAAGAAAAAAATACCTGGGTTGATACGATCGCCAGCTGTAGATATTTATCGATGCTGCAACACATCACTGATCACGCGGGTCTAGATATGGGTTATTCTCTTTACTGAATCGTCGGTCAGCCAACGTTAGTAGCTGTGGGCTGTGGGTCACCTAGGAGTTTAGTCTATATAATTTTCGTATTCCTACTCTAAGTCTAATTGCTTTAATTTTCTTAGTCCTACCAGGGGTCTAATTAATCTGATCTTTTAATTATACTAGAAGTTTAATTAATCTAAATATGCAAGTTCTATTAGGAGTCTGACTGACTTAAGTATCCTGATCTTGTAGAAGTCCAATTGGTATTAGTCTCCTAGTTCTATTAGGAATCTAATTAACCCAAATAACCTAATTCTATTAAAAATTCAATTAATTTAAGTAACCTGCTTCTACTAGAAATCTAATTAATAAAGAAAAAAAGGGGTTATGGCCTGTTATGTTGAGGAGGACGACCCTGTTCCCAGGTACCCTCCGTAAGCTCCCTTTGGGCAAATCGGGTGGCTAAGGATTATTTTATAAATATTAGAGATTGAAAAACTAAATTAAACTGAAAGGTTAAAATTTTGAAGATGGAAATTAATGACTTTTGAAAATTAGAACTGTGAATTATGAACTAGAAGAAATTTAAGAACTAGAATTTGAAAATAAGACTATGATCTAAAACAATTAAGAGCTGGTTCTAGATATTGAGAACGAGAACCAGAAACTAGGAATTAGAATTGAAACTTAAGATATTAGAACTTAGAAATTAAGAAAGAATTGAGATTTAGAATTTAAGATTAGAATTCAGAAACTAGGGACTAAAGGCTAAGAACTGGTTCTAGCGACTGATAACTGGAACCAAAAATTAATAACTGGAATCTAGATTTAGAAATTAAGACCAAAGATCTAAAACCAGAAACTAAGGATTAGAAATTAGAACTAAGAACTAGAAATTAAAAGCTACGAACTAAAATTAAATGCTAAGAGAGATTACCTGAAGCTAAGCGCTGAAGAGAGAACCTCGAAATCCCTAAGCTCGGAAGAGAGGAACTCGAAATTCGATTACTGGATTTGTATTTGGTGTGGGGTAGGGGTGTCTATTTATAGGTATTCGGGTAATTACATGCCCTGTGGGAGGTGCGTAATTAGTCGGGCAAATTCAATTACGCGCCATGCCTAGTGTGCTTAATTGAATTACGCGCTTTATCTTGGGCGCTTAATCACTCTGAGTCGGTGATCGACTCAGTGAGTGACCGGCTGACTGACCCAGCCGGGTATCCTAGTTTTAGCCTAATTAGAACTAATTGTGCGCTGATGGTGTGGTGCGCAATCGATTACGCGTGCTGATCAGAGCTCATAATCGGGTCTTAGGTCAGTCTAGAGGAAGAAGGAGCTTGGCCCTATACGGCCTAATTACACGCTTGTGATATGGCATGCAATCTGATTGCACACTCTGTGTGGGGCATGTAATTGACTCCTAAGGTGGTTCACGGGAAGGTAGGTCTGGTCCAAAGGGGTCCAATTGCGTGCCAGCTATGGGGCGTGCAATTGGATTGCGCGCGCTGGATAGGGCACATAATTTGAGACCTTCCGGGGTTAAGTCGGGTTCGAACCACAGAGCTATTATTTTAGCTTGTGCTTTGACCACATACTATTATTTCAGCATGTGATCCCATGTTTATGTTTTTAAAGCCTTCAAAAAGGGTGAGCCCCTTTCCAGAAGTTATTGGCAAGGTCAAAGGTTGACTGAATGAGTTTGTACACTCCGAGAGGGAAAAATTAGGGTGTCTACAGATACCCCTCTTCGGCGCGTTCTTGTGGAATAAGAATGTGTCGAAGAAGTAGACACCCCTCTTCCGATGTACCTTCTCGTTTATTTTGGAAAATCGCAAGTGTGAACTGGGGATGTTGACATGAAATGCTTGGCTTTCTTATCCATCAGTGCAAGCTAAAATAGAGGATTCGGGGGCCCAGCGGTAGTTGTCGAGTGGCGTATCCACAATCGCAGTGCAAGGGGCATCCTGTCGTGACCTATTGTAAGTGGCAGTCAAATGGGGGAAATCGGCGCATCCTGATCTGTGGGTGGAAGGGGCATCCTGTTGCATGTCGCGACTTGCTGCGAGTGACAGTCAAATAGAGGGAACCATCATATCCAAATTTGTGGGTGCAAGGAGCATCCTGCCGCATATTGCGGCTTCCTACAAGGGGTAGTCAAACAGAGGAAAAATGATGCAATCGAGATATCGGGGGGCATCATACAAATGTTCAGAGACAATGTCAAGTGACCAGATAATAAAATATAATATCATGTAATGGTGAAGGCTTTCACAAGTCATATCTGACCGGGTGCATTATTTCTCACACCAATGGCGCGTCAGGCATCCCTTTTTAGTGGACATTTGTGATTTCTCAAAGTTGAGTTTACTCAGCATTTAATTTCTCAGGGGATAGAATAGATTAGAGTGATGAGAGATAGAATTTTGATAGATAGGAGATTTATTTTTCTATTTTTTTATATTTTTTTTAAATTTAAAATTTTGGGATTTTTAAGTTAAGATCAATTCGGTGACAAAATGGCGAAAAATGTGGCTTCCGAGATGTCGCTGAGCTGATCCACCGGAGCGGGATTTATGAACCCGACCGTTTGCATGGTTATCAAGACAACACTTGGTATGTCGGGTACTCCATCTAACCTTCTCGTGAATACTGATGATTGTCTCTTATGGGCGGACTATAGTGATTCACGAGTTGAGAGAGACAGATTTTGAAAACTTTTGACTTAATATTAGCTAATTATATTTTACAGAGAATATCAAGTAGAAAGGGGTGCTTACTTACCCGACTCGTTGCTAGCGAGAGGCTTTTGCTTGTGATGGGACTGGTCGGCTGTTGCCCCCTTTGTTGTGTTGCGATGGGATTTCAGAGAGTTCCCTCTCCTCCATTTTGGCTGTAGTGGGGCCTAATAGTTGCCAGTGTGATGGGATGTCTAGATCGCCTGATGAGATGTTCATGATGGGACTTGATAATTGATTGGTGCAATGGGACGTTGGAGAGATTCCTCTCTTTTCTATCGGTGAGTGTATGTTTCTGCTGTAGTGGAGTCTGGCGACTGCTATGTGATGAGACGTTTGGAGAGTTTGGCTCTTTACTTTTTGCGATGGGATGTTGGTTGAGCCTCCTCTTTCTAGTTGTGTGTCGTGGCAGGTTGTGACGGGATTTCGGGGAAGTATAATCGACCGTGGAACATTGGTGGTTATGCGATGGAGAAGCTATGTTTATTTCTTTCTTTGACAGATCTTGGGTTATATAACGAGATCAAATTGTAATTATATCACGAAGGGACGTGTAGTGAGTGTGAGATGGGGTGTTGGTCTGATGACTCTAGCTATTTTGCGACATGATGGGATAATGATGGTGTCTTGAGGTTGTGATAGGACTTGCCCTTTGTCTTTGGTGGTGTGGTGGGGCTTTAGCGTCATCATGGGACATGAGGGCATAGTTGATTTATGTCAATGAGCTTGGGTGTTTGGGAAAGCATTGGATATGTGCATCCTGTCGCGATGGGACTTGGGTTATTGTTGGGACGTGTGATGGGATATCAATGGTTCTCTCTCTGGTTGGCGTGTGAGGTTACGCAATGGGACAAGGGAGGGTGATGCGGACCATGGTTGGACGAGTAGCGTGACTGGTTACTTTGTCATCATTAATGGGACTTTGTATTTTATTATTATTTGAATCCTAGTGATTTGATTGTGAAAGGGCGTTGGGAGGTATTCTGAATGGAGTTGTGAGCAATAATTTTGTTTTATTTTTTATTTTGTTTAATTTTGTTGGCTTGTTTTGGTGCAACGAAGCAAGTGGCAGGCGTCAGGGAGTGATTTGGTCACGATGGGACTGCGAGGAGTACGCGATGGGATTTTTGGAAGTAACTCCGCTCGCAGTGGAGGCATTAATTTGTAGCAGGTCATTAGGGGGTGACTTGACTGCGACAAGATTATGGGAGGGGGCAATGTTTCCCTTTTGCATTTTATATTTCGTACGATTTTTATTTGATTCTATTTGACTATGTTTGCTTCAGTTTGATTTTTTTTTTGGATTTGGATTTGTTTGGATTCTATTTTGGATTTGTTTGGATTTTGTTTGGATTTTCTACATATGTTTAGATTTTATTGGGATCTAGTTTGGATTTTGAGATTTTATTTGGATTTTATTGGGATTTTGTTTTGGATTTTGAGATTTTATTGGGATTTTATTTGGATATTTAGAGTTTATTGGAATTTTATTGGGATTTTGTTTGGATTTTGAAATTTTATTTGGATTTTATTAGGTGATTTTATTTTAACTTTATTCTTTTGATTTAATTTTAATGATCTGGATGTGTTTGTATCCTATGGGGTTTTAAGGAAATTTTAGGCATTTATTTAGGGTATGAGTTTTGTTTGTTTTGGTCTTATGTTTAGCTTGAAATGACACTTGTTAAAGGTGTGTGAATTTAATTTCTACAGTTTAGATAGGCATTAGGTATTTTAACCCTATTTGTTTATCTAACTTATGGTAGACTTGTGTTTCTTGAAGGGTAAGTGTTGTGTGTTTATTGGTTAATCTAAGTTTGCCATTGATTTGCTTCTTTTAGGGGGGTATGTGTCTTGTTTAGATTTAATTAGATAGAGGGTACGTAGAAATGTAGCACTTGTCTCGTTGTGGTGAAGGGGGCTTTGCCTATAAACGGGTATTTAGGGGCTTGGGTTTCATTTTAAATTTTGGATTTGGTTCTTTGTTGTAATTATATTTTTGGAATTGTAATAATTTTTGGGGTTTAGAATTTTGGTATATTTTGTCTTTTCTTCCTTTTATTTTGTATCCTGGATGTTATGCCCAAAGGGGTTCATAATTATGATAATTTGGGAATTAGCGGTATTGGGAATGGGGAGTGGTGCTAGGGTCGATGATGTTAATCTGACCTGAAGTGCCACCCTATTGGGGGAAGAGATGGAAGAGTTAAAGGTTGTTGAAAGGAAAGCAAAGGAAAGAGATGTGTCAGAGCTCACGTGATCAGCGCCAGTTGCTCCTTGGTAGGCTTTGTGGATCGTCCATTGGTCGACCCTCCCTTGGGGGTTTTCAAGATCGGTCTTCCCTAAGTGTATGCCTCAGATCTTGGGTGGCTTTCTTTGAGCCACTCTTTCTTTTTTGCCAACTCGAGGCTCTGCGATGCTGATGTTTGGTCGTGTAACTTGAAAGATTGCATCATAAGCAACATCTCAGGGGGAAAAGGAAGTGAAGATGAGATTTTTGTTAGAATTCGTTCAGTGTGTGCTTCCTCTTCGACTCTCTCCATCATCTCTTCCATTTATGTATTTTTATTTGGGCATTTTCCTTCAAGGGTGCCTACTAAAATTTGCCTTTCGTTTGGTGGATTTAGTTTGATTCTTTATATATTCAAAGGGTATGTCTTTGGTGTAATTTGTAATGATTTTTATCATAGAAATAATTTTATTTGTTTATGACCTGTTTTATACCTCTCAAATTCCGACTTGATTGAATTTAGTTTTGGGCATGGCCTAGTTTAATTTTGCTTTGGTCGTGGATGAAATTCGGGTTTTGTTTGTGTTGGCACTGTATTTGTTTGATTTTGATGGGCTCTAATGAGTTTAAGAGTTTAAGTGGCTGTCTTTGGGATGTTTAAGTGTGTATGGCGAGCATTTTCTAATTTTTTGAGTACATGGGCATAGGTATATAAATTATGGGTTGTAGGTGTGGTTTTAGATATGGCTAAGTGTATGGATTCATCCCTGGCTGCTGCAGCTGGGCATATATTTTTTTTTCATAACTAGGTAATTATGCGTAGGCTACAGGGCGCTTAATTCGATTACGCGCCTGGTTGGGTGCGCATGAGTGAAGAGTCTAAGGGGACATTGCGCGCCCAATTTCATGTGTGTAATTCAATTGCGCGAGCTGACTGATCAGTCACAAAATTTATCATTTTATCACCCTTAACTTAGTGATGCTAGGCCATAGTTTGCTACTAACAAGTTATTGATATGCAAATATTAGAGATAGTCAGCAAAAGAGAGCCAAAGTGTTAATATTCATCAACATAAACTAAGCAATAAGAAAGGCGATTGAGCAAAAAAAATGATTTCCCGCCTACTAAAAGCTAGAAAATCGTAATTTACGATTTTGCAAAAGAGACAAAAGAAGAAAAGCAAAAAATCATAATCCAGAGAATCGTCAACTATGAGGAAGCTATGAAAGATAGAAAATTGTGATTGACAATTTTCTAAGAGAAGAAAATGAGAAATTGTGATTTGCGATTTCCCAGAAAGGAAGCTTTCCTACTACTATTGCCACTGCTGATCACGTGCATATTATACCACCATAAGAAGAATTAGAAGATATATGAAATTAGAAGTCTGGTGAATCACGGATCTGAGAATATTGATGAAGATACGCTTCAGGAAATCTCGGTTGCTGAAATAAAGGAGAACAATCTAGATGCACATCTACCGTCTAAGCAAGGAAAAGATAAAATTAGGAATTAGAGTTATATTAGGAATCTTTTGTTTTTAGTAGTTTCTTTTATTAGAATTAGAATTATTTATAAACCGACTCCTTATGATCTATAAATAAGAGAGCTTGGTATAAGAATAGGAATCGAAGAATTTCATCATCAATTGACAACTGAGGTTGGATTTTTTTTCGATCAGTAGTGTAAATTAATTAGAGTAGATTAGATGTCAGAAGTTTCTCAAGAGCAATTGACGACTGCAATTGAGTGTTGAAGATTAGTGTAGATATCCTAGTTTCTCAGAAGTAATTGACGACTGCGGCTGAGGGGTGAAAGATATATTTATTTGCTTTCTAGTTTAGATTTTATTTTAGGTTATTTTCATACTTTGTAAACATCTTCAAGTTTTAATTTGAATTGATGACTCAGGTTAGAATTTGCAGATTAATGTAACGGTTTTTACTTTTCCATCTTTAGTTTTCTAAGGTTTGATTGACGCCCACATTTTATAAAGTTATTGATTAGATTAAATCTGTATTGATAGGATCTTAGACTGGATTGACGACTAATGCTAAGAAACTAGAGATATGGTGTAACGGTACTGTTTAAATTCATAAATATCCGATAGTTTAAGATTGGGATTGACGAACTCATTCTAAAGAAGGAGGATTTAGAATTATTTTATGCACTTTAGATTAGAAACTATTCTTTTATTCATATTTCTCCAGTAGATTAGATCTTAAAGATAAATAGAAGTTTTTAAAATAAGGATTTAAATAGAAGATATAAATAAGAAGTAATTAGATAAATAAACTTTCTCATGGGAATGATCCTATGCTAGTACTATGATTTCTATTGTGGCCTTGCAATAGCTTAAGACTTGAGTTTAACATAATTTTAATATATATAACAAGAGCGATCACTGACCAGTGCATGCAAATGGATCATCGCCAGCACACTTTGCAGGT
Organism: Chloranthus sessilifolius; assembly: GCA_021018995.1. Lineage (NCBI taxonomy): Eukaryota > Viridiplantae > Streptophyta > Magnoliopsida > Chloranthales > Chloranthaceae > Chloranthus > Chloranthus sessilifolius. The sequence continues at coordinate 35,668,478 of CM037597.1, read as the reverse complement.
GACTTTTGGAAATGCGCATGGAGTCCAGAGCACATAATTTGATTGCGTGCTCTACTCAAGGCGCGTGATTATTGCATTGGGCCTTTCAGGCGAGCGTATATTGAATTATGCGCGTTGTATAGTGCGCATAATTAATATTTCGTGTGGGAACCATAGCCCGTAATTAACTTGCGCGCCTTAGACAGGGCGCACGATTAAGCCGCCCTCTATATAAGCCTGAAAATTCTTCATTCTTCCCGCGCTTTCTAGTTTTTTCTCGATTCTCTACTCTTTTGCATTCTTGCACTCTGCTTTCCGTGTTTCTGCGATATCTCACAATCCGACTGTTCGTTTAGAGCACTATTTCTTGCCTTCTCTTCAGTTCTTTGAGTTCTTCATTTTGAGATGGAGTCTGAGGGCAGCAACTGATTTTTCCTGATCATTTCAGAGGTGGAGAGTATGGTGGAGGAGGGAGGCGAGACCTCTGAGGTTCATACTGGCACCGATGTTATAGTGGAGGGTGCTAAGATGGTCGTCGGGGAGGACGCACCCGAGGGCGACGAGGATGCCGAGGATGATGCTGCTCCGTGTCAGGCTCCGCCTCCAATGCGCATTCCGTTGGAGTTCTTCGTGAGGGATGAGGTAGGTACCCGTGAGCAAGAGTTTCTTCTTTTATTTCTTAGGCATTCAGGTTATAACATACATTCCTAGGATCTGGAAACCCTCTTACTTTATGTCGAACATGCATTTGTTCTTAATGTGTGCATATTCAGGCAACATACTTATATCTAGCTCTAGGTCATGTTTATTTACTATCTTGTGTTACCTTTACCATATTTTGCATGCCTCATATATATATTTTCATTGCTTTGTGCTTATTATTATGTCAAATTGTTATTATTTTTAGAATTGGGTACGCCTAGTTGTTATTAGTTTTCTCGTGGTCGTAGGTTATAGTCTTATGTCGTTTATTCTTTTTCTTCAATTCATCGCTCTTCAGGAGCCTCCTTTGCTAGCCATCAGCACTACGTGGTAAGAGTTCCATGCCTGGTACCATGCCTTGCCTTAGTTTTAGCGGGCGCGGTTGGCATCCTTCGGCTTCGGGCCGATCCTAGAGTTGGAGCCTTTCCTAGTTGATTGGGGTCTGATCGAGGCTATTCTCGAGAGGTGGAGGGGGGAGTAGCAGGCACTGCTCTTCCCAGTAGGGATGTTGTTGTTGACCCCGTAGGACTGGGTCCGCATTACTGGGCTCAGATTCGAGGGGGAGCCAGTGAATGGACTGATGGAGGGGGACTATCTGGCGGTATGCGAGGAGATTCTTAGGGTTGCATACCATTCTAGCGGATCCAGACCAGGGGTGGTCTGAGTTATGTGGCACTTTGACACTTTCACCAGCAGGTTAGTGTTGCTAACCTAGCTGTGGTTTCTTTATTTGTTTGTGGTAAAAGAAATTTAAAATCAAAATAAAATAGGGGATGAAATCAGCACAACTGAGAAGTCCTAGACCTGCAAGATATAGGGTCCATTGTGGCAAGTTTTAATAAGTAAGAGTTTGTCCCACAGGGAAAGATGATCTACAGCTCCAAGGGAGCCATCTCTAGTAGTCCCTCCAGATCTGACTATAGATCTGGCAGTCCTTAAGGGAAGGAAGTTTAAGGTCACTTAGTTTACAGATCCTAAGGTAGCCTAATGTCTAAACTACAGAAAGGGTTGAGAGGACGGATGGAGTGTGGAAAATAAATATAAAAGGGTGAGAAGTATGTTATTGAGCCTAGATCAGAGGAGTTTTGTAACTCAGATTCAGATATGATGTTATAGAAATCCTGTCCAATGGCTACATTATCACCACTGAGGAGAAAGAATCCAACCCATCTCTCTGCCATGATTCAATCCCTTAAGGTTATAACCTGTCCACTCAAATGGTCACAAACTATCCCATAGGGGAACCACAATCCAGAGATGGATCAAAACAAGTTAATCATTGTAGGCACTATTTCATCCAGGCTGTCAGCTCAAGAATCCATAGGGAACCTCAACCTCTAAAGCTCTATGTGTGGGGCTAAGGCTGTATAGGACCATGATAGCCCAGACACATAGAACCAGTAAGAGATTGAGTATAACCTTCGATCTAGCTGTCCATTGCTTGAGTGAGGCTACAATGGTCCAGTCACAAGCCTACAATCTCTATAACCAGATCATATCTAACATCTGATAGCGGATCTATACAAATATAGGGGAGTCTGCCTCTGTACAATCTCCCACCAGGCTAATACAAGCTCAGATGCAGAGAAGAAGGATTCATCTTGGATCGGTGGATTAGAATCACCCTAAGGCTATAACCTGTCCACTTGAATTGTCACAGACTATCTCAGAGGCAATCCTCCTCACGGAGCCCAAGATAAAACAAGAATATCGCTGCCACCACCATGGTCACAAGGCTACCAGCTCAAGCTCCCATGGGGATTTTAGATCTAGTGGGTCTTGTGGTGGGGCTAAGGCTGTATAGGACCATGATAGCCCAGACACACAGGTCACTTGGATCTGAGTAGCCCTTAGAATCAGTCCTCCATTGCTTTGAAACACAGCCAAAGTAATGGCGGATCACAAGGCAGCAGCCTTGCACAGAGCATCTCACAATCAAACACAAATCTCATAATGTAAAAATCCTATTACAAACTTCCATTAAACTAGTTCAAAATGCATGTAAAGACCTAGCCAGCAAGTGCTGGACTCTGGAGAGAAGGAAAGAAAAGGAAAAACTACTTACAGCTACAAAAGAAAAGAAAAAATGATCTCAGAGTAAATCTCCAAGAGATGAGATGTGTTCCCAGCTCTGTTCTGAGATATTCCAAGATGTCTAAACCTAAGCTAAGTATGGGTTTTTATAGCAGTGGTGTGGCAGCTCATTAGGGTTAGGAAACCCTAATTTTAACGATGCCACGTGGCCTAATAGTGATCCTTGGATGCCTCGGGGCATGTGCACAGAGATTTAAGCGTGGGAGTGTGTGCCCTAATCACTGGAAATTCCCAAAAAGTCCTCTGCTGAAGTCATGGAAGTTGAAGTTCAGAGCTTCGCAAGGTAGCAATTGTTTCCCAGACTTGTCGCGTGGTAGGTCTTGCTCTTCGCGAGGATGGTTTAACATTGAAGCTTCAACCGTCGTGAGGTTGCCTTAGTTTGCTCTTCAGGCAGTCGCGCGGTAGAGAATTGCGCTCTCGCTGGATTGGGCTTCGCGAGGTTGAGTAGACATCAAAGCCTCAGATGTCACGGGGTTGGAGTTCAAGCAGTCGTGAGGTAGCTGCGCATTCGCTGGGTTGATCTTAGCGAGGATGGATTTGAATAGCACGAGAACTGCGCGATCACTTTTCTTCAATGGACTTCGCGAGTTTTCTCGTAAGGCTTTAATGAGTTCTGAACTGCGCAAGGTTCCGTGGTCTTTGTGAGGATGGCTCTGCCTTCGTGAGGATGCTTTCTTCTTGAATAGCATGAGAACTGCGCTAGGAGTTCTCTTCTGATAATTACATCCTGCAGCCACTGCGCGACAGCTGCGCGAAGAGTCTTATGAAGCTCTCTCTCCTCAGCCATTTTGAGCGACCTGCGTGAGGTTGAGAGAGGTCTGCTTTGAACTGTGAAAGACTTTCTGATGTGTTCTACTCTTGAGTTGCACGAGTTTGTGCTTCTGAAGCTCTTCAGCCACTCAACTACGCCAGAGGTTGTTGCACAATCTTGGGAAGCTCAGTTGGACTGCGCGAGGCATATTTCTCTTGAATCCTCTAAAGTTTGGGTCAGCTGCGTGAGGCTCATTTCAGGTCTGGATTCAGGGTCCATCCTTCTGAGGGACTTCTGGTGCCAAAATAGGCTCCTTAGCAAGATTCTTGGCCTTATTTCACTGCTGATTATTACCTACATAAAACACTTAACAAGAACTTATTAGATGGCTAAGGGTCTAATCAAAGGTTAAGTTAAGGGGTGAAAAGTGGTACTTTTCAGGTCTTAACACACCCCCAAACCTAATCTTTGCTAGTCCCTTAGCAAAGCTACATTAAATCTACTATAAAAATTAAATGCCACTTTCGTAGGGAGCACGGATACATTTAGCATATGTACCAAGCCTTTTAAACCCCTAGGTGATTCCTAGTGGAGGAGTGAAGTCTCCTGAGCTCATCAAGTGAGCAATCAAGGAGCAGACTTCTCAATGAAACAGTTAACAAAAGTGCACTATCATCAAGTGAGCAGTCAAGGAGCAGACTTAGTTTTGTCTTGAATCAGTAAACATAAAATAAATTTAATCCATTGGTTGCACAGTAATTTAAACTGCATAAACTTCTCATGAATGCACAACATTTCCAATCAGTTTACAACCATAGAAAACTGCACAAATGTGTGCCAGCACTGAGCTCATCATCAGATTAAAAATTAGGTTATAGGTCATACATAATGCATTCAAGATCAGACCCAAAAAATTTCCAGGGCATACTCTCTTAAGGGTCTTATTGAGGGGTTCATTTTCTCTCAGGCTCTAGAGCAGTTACATCCCCCAAATGGGTCTGTAAGCATGAGCATAGGAAGAGTTCTTAAGTGCTGACATCATTGACAGATCTTCACCATAGATTGGTTAACTCTTTATCTCCACATGACAGCTCACTCAACTTTGGATCACAAGAACTTTTAATCGGGCTGGAATGTGGCTTATGAAGTGGGGTTAAAAAGAATGGAAGGTTGAAAAGGGGTTCAAAATTTGAGAAATCAGTGGGTGAAAGAGGTGATTCATGACTTCACCTTCTTGATTTTAGCTCCTTTCTTTTTCTTTGAGATTTTCATATTTAAAGTGATAAGTTTTTCTTCTTGATTTCAATTTTCTAAAAGAAAGTTCCTCTAGACTCCCCTCTTACTCCTCTTTCATTATTATTTTTGTTTCTTTTTTATGGAATTTTCTTCTTTTTATTTTTGTTTTTGCTTTTCTGAAATGCCACCATGTTCTCAGTTACCATACTGCCAAAATTTTGAGATACTTCTTCTCCATTCACCTAATGTTGACCATAGCTAGTCCATCTTCAACTCATTCTCCTTTACCTTCTAAATTCTCAGAGTGAAGGTAGACTGAATCAGATTCATAGGTTCAGGTACAAGTACTCAGGTGTATTTTGAAGAAATTTAGGATTTAAAGCTCAAAGGGGGTATGGACAAGGGCAGTTTCTTTAGGGTTGGTCTTTTTAGGCTCAAACTGTCCAAGAGAAGGCCTTGATCCTTTCCTAAGTCTCATGAGTGCTGTCAGTTGTTTCAACTTGGAGTTGCTTAACTTCTAGTGCGCACGGTGACTCAGCCAGTCCTTAGAACTAGAAGAAATTGCCTTGGTTACTCCTCAAAGGATGGAAAAAATTTTTATAGGCCCAATTCTCACTGGTTATGGTTTTCCTTTGAACTTTTAAGTATGTCCTCACCTTTTTCTCTCTCTAATGATTCACTTTAGACATTATAAACTTTTAAAAGTTTATAATGTCTAAAGTTTGCAGAAATTTTAAATTTCTTATTTTTCATGATTCTTAAGTGATCATAGATCCATTTCCATATTACTCACATGACTCTGCTGCACTTAGGTTAACTATTCCATTGGCAGGGTCTGCCTGCCACACCCCTAAACCTATGAGGAGCAGTGTCCTCACTGATTCAAAGGTGTCTGTGCAGCAGATTTGTTAAGGGCATAATAAAAGGTAACAGCAAGAAAGAAAACAACCAAAAATAGAGAACTGGACAGAATAATCAGAACAAGCAAATTTTATTAAGACTAAAAAGAAAATTTTAAAAAGAAAGAAGGGAGGAGAGAGGGATCAAGGATGGGGGGGTGAGAAGGTGGTGGAAGGGGTTGAGTGGAGGGGGCAGGGGATGGTTCTATCTTTTGTTTTTTCTTCTGAGGCTGGAGCTTTTCCTCCTCCTCCTTAGCCATGATCTACTGAACCTCCTCGTATTCATCCCAGAGGGGTTGTAGGGGGTCCGGCTCTTTAGGTGGGGGCGGTTCCAACCACATCAGGTAAAACTTGTTAGGCAGCGCATTAGGCTTGTCATCTGCCATTGTTAGGACTAGGGAAGGACCGCTAGGGTGAGAGGAGAAAGAATGAGATGGATATGAAAGGGGCTCCCTGTGTATTTAAAGACGAGGATGGTGGAAGATGAAACGGTGGAATAACATCCAAGTCGCCGCAATTAATTGAGAGTGAGTTGGGAAACGATAAGTCCCAGCAATCAGCGTGGGAAATGACAAACGCATTTGACTCGCGCAGCTAGGCAAAGGGGATCACGAGATAACTGAATCTCACGATGATGGATGTTGGAGCTTGAAGTGCGTGAGAGACTCTGCAGCATTTGTTGAAGCTCGCGACAGCGAAATAAATGTTCTATGTGAAGTACGCGAGAGCTTCCCAAATCTCAATTTGGAATGCGCGAGGGTTTAATACCAAACAAGGGCAATACAGGTAGTGCAGCATACTCATCTAAAATGTTCAAATAATGTGCATTCAATTCAAAAATCAGCAATTCACAGAAGAAGAAGAAGAAATCATACCAATCCCACATAAACTCTATTAAGCTGAACATATTCAGACTCCACAAAAACACTACAATTTCCTAAAAATTATTGAAGAAACAAAAGTAGTATAGTACAACATGGACATAACTGTGGGTCAGGTAGATGTAGGGGTCCCATGAAAATGAATAGTGTTCATAGGGTCAGCAGGTTTTTCGATACAAGGCTTAAGCCTCTGACCATTCACTTTGAAGGTCCTCCCAGATTTGGGATCCTTGACTTCCACAGCACCAGATGGGGAAACATTTAATACAACATAGGGACCGTCCCATATGGATTTTAATTTGCCAGGAAAGAATTTTAGTTTGGAGTTGAATAACCAAACCTTACCACCAGGTATGAGGCTTTCTCTCAGCAAGCCCTTGTCAAAGAAAGCTTTGGACCGTTCCTTGTAGATCCTGGCATTGGTGTAAGCATCCATCCTCAGCTCATCCAATTCAGTCAGCTGCAATGACCTGTGATGACCAGCAGAAGTTAGGTTCATATTTAAATTCTTAATGGCCCAATAGGCCTTGTGTTCTAACTCTACTGGGAGATGGAAAGCCTTGCCATAAACCGATGCAGAATGGGGACATTCAATGGGAGTCTTATAGGCGATCCTATAAGCCCATTACATCATTCAGTTTATCGGCCCAATCTCTCCTGTCAGTCCTTACTGTTTTCTCAAGGATGTGCTTGATCTCCCTATTAGAAATTTCAACTTGCCCACTTGTCTGTGGGTGGTAGGGAGTAGCAATCCTCTGGGTCACAGAATATTTCTTGAGCAAGCTCTCGAAATTTCTGTTGTAGAAATGGCTACCCCCATCACTGATAATAGCTCTAGGGGTTCCAAATCTGGAGAAAATGTGCTGCCTTACAAATTTGAGGACCACCTGGTTGTCATTGGTTCTCGTGGCAATGGCTTCTACCCATTTGGAAACATAGTCCATTGCCACTACGATGAACTGATAACCATTAGAAGGAGGAGAGGGGCGCATGAAGTCTATACCCCATACATCAAACAATTCAATAAGGATGGGCTGCAAAGGCATTGAATTTCTTTTGGACAGCCCTCCTAATTTTTTACATCTCTCACATGCCTTGCAGTGTGTATATGCATCTTTGAATAAAGAAGGCCAGTAAAACCCACACTGCAGGACCTTGTCAGCTATTTTTGTCCCACTAAAGTGGCCTCCACAGGCATTTTCGTGGCACATGGCCAGAATACTGAGGACATCACTTTCGGGAACACATCTTCGGATGATTTGGTCTGCACAGTACTTGTATAGGCAAGGTTCTTCCCAGAAAGAATATTTGACCTTTGAGAAAAACAGGTCTTTGTCCATTTTGGTCCAGTGAGCAGGAATCTTTCCTATAACTAGATAATTGACAATGTGTGCAAACCAAGGGACCAAGGATTGGATGACAAATAACTGCTCATCCGGGAAGGCATCATTTGTAGGACCATCAAGGCATTTCTCCAAGACAATTCTGGACAAGTGGTCAGCCACCATATTCTCCACACCCTTTTTTTCCTTGATTTCGATGTCAAACTCCTGCAGCAGGAGTATCCATCTAATCAGCCTAGGCTTAGCATCTTTCTTGGACAATAAGTACTTCAATGCTGAATGGTTAGTGAAGATTATAGTTTTAGATCCTAGTAGATAGGCTCTAAATTTGTCAACAGCATAAACCACTGCCAGAAGCTCTTTCTCAGTTGTGGTATAGTTCAGTTGAGCTTCAGCAAGTGATTTGCTGACATAAGTAATGACCACAGGCATCTTATCCTTTCTTTGGCCCAAAACAGCACCTATTGCCAAGTCTGATGCATCACACATCAGCTCAAAAGGTAGGGTATAGTCTGGTGTTTGGAGTACAGGGGCAGAGGTGAGGCATATTTTCAATGTTTCAAAAGCCTTAAGACATTCAGCAGAAAAGTCAAAGGGCACATCTAGGCAGAGCAGGTGGCACAATGGCTTAGCAATTTTGCTGAAGTCCTTAATGAACCTCCCGTAAAATCCTGCATGTCCAAGGAAAGATCTGATTTGTTTGACTGTTTTTGGAGGGGGCAAATTGGCAATGAGGTCAACTTTGGCCTTGTCTACCTCAAGCCCTTCTTTAGAGACTACATGGCCCAACACAATGCCTTATGTTACCATGAAGTGGCTCTTTTCCCAGCTTAAGACCAGATTGGTCTCCTCACATCTTTGCAAAACTAGGCTGAGGTGTTGTAGACACTAGCTGAAACTGTCCCCATAGACAGAAAAATCATCCATAAAAATCTCTAAAAATTGTCAATCATATCAGAGAATATGGCATACATACACCTATGAAAAGTGGCTGGTGCATTACAAAGCCCAAAAGGCATCCTTCTGTAAGCAAAGGTGCCAAAAGGACAGGTAAAGGTGGTTTTCTCTTGGTCTTGAGGATGCACAGGGATTTGGTTGTACCCTGAGTACCCATCAAGAAAACAGTAAAAAGCTTTTCCAGCCAATTTGTCCAAAATTTGATCAATGAAGGGGAGAGGGAAATGGTCCTTTCTGGTCTTAGAGTTGAGCTTCCTATAATCAATGCACACTCTCCAACCAGTGGTCTCCCTGGCTGGTCTCAACTCTCCAGTTTCAGTCTTAATCACTGTTATGCCAGATTTCTTGGGCACCACTTGGATAGGTGCCACTGAGTGAGAATCAGAGATGGGGTAAATCACCCCTGCATCTAGCAATTTAATGATCTCCTTGAGGACGACTTCCTGCATGTGAGGATTTAACTTCCTCTGCATTTCCCTGGAGGGTAGTGCTCCCTCCTCAAGATGAAACCTGTGCATGCAGATTGATGCATCTATTCCTCCCAGATCGGCAATGGTCCAACCAATTGCCTTCTTGTGCTTCCTCAAAACTGTTAGTAATTCCTCTTCCTGCTCATTGGTAAGAGAGGAAGAGATGATTACAGGAAGCTTATCTCCTTTCTCAAGGAAGGCATATTTTAATGTTTCTGGAAGCTTCTTGAGTTCCAGATCAGGGGCTTGTTGGGTGGATGACAAAATTGGTGCATTGGAGGTTGGAGGAAGAGGCAGCAATGTATGTTTCCAACTGGAATGCTGCACTGAGCCCACAGAAGACTTCAATGTGGTCATATCTTTCGGTATCACATCTGGGCTCTCTTCCTCCACCATGTCCCAAATTTTAACTAAATTCCTGACAATGTTGCCCCACTCTAGTAGAGTGGGCAACTCCTCTTCTACAATTTCCTCTAGTACATCCACTGCAAAGCTCTCCTCATTGTCCATCTGAGGGTACTTTGCACTATTGTACACATTCAGCTCAACTTTCATATGTCCGAAAGTTACCTCCATTACTCCAGACCTGCATTGAATGCATGCATTGGCAGTGGCCAAGAAAGGCCTGCCCAATATAACAGGTATGGGATTTGGGCTATTGCTGCACCCCATGTCCAAAACTAAGAAGTCAGCAGGGTAGAAAAACTTATCCACCCCCACTAAGACATCCTCAACCATTCCCAGAGGTCTCCTCTCAGACCTATCAGCCATCATTAGCACAATGGGGGTAGCTTTCAGCTCCCCCAAACCTAGCTGCAGATATACACTGTATGGCAACAGGTTAACACTAGCTCCAAGGTCTAAAAGGGCTTTTCCAATTGTATGGTCTCCAATTACGCAGGGAATAGTGGGTATCCTTGGATCTTGCAACTTCTCAGGCATTGATATATTAAATATAGAATTCATTGTATCAGTTGCAAAGACCTTTTTGGACACATGGCCTCTAGCTTTTCTCTTTTGGGTGCAGAGGTCTTTCAGGAACTTTGCATAGGCTGGGACCTATTTAATTGCCTCAAGCAGGGGCAAATTGATTTTCACCTGCCTGAAGGTCTCCATCATGTCCTCCATCTGGGCATTCCCTTTATCAAAAGGGACAGGACCTCCAAGGATTGAGGAAATGGCAGCTGAGGTACTGCTGGTTCCTCAACTTCTAGCCCATGACTACACTTCTGTTTTTTTCTTTTTTCATGTTTTTCCTCCTGCTAAGGCTCAACTACAGCCTCTTTAACTTTCTCCTGCTGTAGGGTGGCAGGCAATTCTTGGCTTTGTGTTCCAACAATATCTCCATCACGATCATGTGCATCATCTGTGGAAATGACCTCTGCTGGTCTGTTACCCACCTGGTTGTCTATCAGCCTGCCAGACCTTAGGGTAGTAACAACATTGGTTCCCTAAAAACTTGAGGAAGCTTCTTCAATTAAAAACTGACCCTTGGGGTTAGCAACTGGCTGGTAGGGCAACCTCCCTTCATCTCTCCTAGCCAGGGCATTTGAAATTTGGCTTATCTGTTCTTCCATTTTCTGGAGGCTCTGACCATGAGAGTCCACAGTCTGAGCCAAGGATCCTAGGTTTTTCAATGAAGTCAAGACCTGGTCCTCAAAGGAAGCATTTCTTAGCTGAGAGTGGGGTAAGACCAACTGATTTTGTTGCTGATGGGGCTGCTGATGGTGCTGGAAGTTAGACCTAGGGGCATACCCTTGATTGGCCTGCTGCAGTGGCCTTCGAGGTAAAGCCAACATCTGCTGGGGCTGCATATAATTTTCTTGCCTCCACCTCAGATTTGGGTGGTCTCTCCATTGGTAACCAGCATTTTGGTGCTGGTAACCATATGGCTGTCTGTTGTAGCCACCAGATTGTTGTTGGCTAAAAGATTGCGCAGCAGCAGCATGCTCCAATACCAATTCAGGATATTGCCTTGCAGATGGACATTCCTCCACTGTGTGCTGTGGGGACTGGCATATCAGACATGCCTCCGCCACATGAGCAGCCCTTCTGGGTTGCATTACAGTCAGTAATTTGTCAAACTTCATAGAGAGGTTTTCCATCTGCAGCTGCAGGTCATTGTTCCCAGAAACCTCACACACTTTTCCTCTTGTCAATGCAGCAGGCCCCATTTTTGACTCAGACTCCTGACTAGTTCTTTCCAAGGATAGTTTTTGAAAAGCATTTTCACTAATCACCTCAAACAATTCCCATGCCTCATCAGCAGTTTTGTGCATGTAAGTGCCACCACAAGAGGCATCAACCTTATCTCTACTTTTTTTATCAATCCCATTGTAAAAGCTTTGAACAAGCTGCCAGTCTGGGATCTTGTGGTGGGGGCATTGTTTGAGCATTTCCTTAAACCTATCCTAGGCTTGATTAAAATCCTCAGTTGGGGCTTGGGCAAAAGCAAGAATTGCCTTCCTCAACTGGCTAGTTTTGGTCTCAGGGAAGAACTTGGTCAGGAACTTGGTCTGCAGGTCTTTCCATGAAGCAATGCTATTTTTGAGAAGAGTGGTCAACCAGGTACTGGCCCTATCCTTCAGAGAGAAGGGAAAGAGTCTGAGCCTAGTAGCCTCAGGTCCCAAACCAGTGATATTAAAAGTGGTGCACAGGACCAAGAACTGATCAATGTGCTTGTAAGGATCCTCCTTGCTAAGCCCATGGAAAGAGGGTAGCATCTGGATGATTGAAGTCTTTATTTCATAATTCCCCTGAACATCAGGGAATTGAATGCTAAAAGGGGAGTTATAGTCATCCGGAGCATTCAACTCCTTGAGAGTTCTGGATTGTTCTTCACCCATATTTGTTGTCACAGATTCACTTGGGGGCTCTCCTGGGGTGTGCCTGTCTCTTCTAAGTTTCCTTTTCCTTTCTAACTCAGGGTTAAGAGGCTCTAAAGTAGGGCTGAGAGATCTCCTCCCTAGCATGCAAGCACACCAACAGCAGGGAGAACTTCTTGCAGGCACATTGCAAATGAATAATAGTACAATTAACAAATTTGTCTAACTAATTTACAGCTATTCAAAGAATACATTTACAACTATCATAGATACTTCTAGAGAATTTTCCAGAAAGATAGACAGAGTTTTAAAAGTTAGAGAGTTTGCAAACAGAGGTAGCTAAGATCCAATTGCAGTCAAACTGTCCTTCACTGCTACTGTCTAGATCTACAAAAAAAAAAAAAGTTCACCAATATATTAGCAGTATCAATTATTCTTAACTACCAAAGAATAATAAAATTACAAAAACTTAGGGTCTACAAAAAGATCAACTATCCCCGACAACGGTGCCAAAAAGTTGTTGCTAACCCAGCTGTGCTTTCTTTATTTGTTTGTGGTAAAAGAAATTTAAAATTAAAATAAAACAGGGGATGAAATCAGCACAACTGAGAAGTCCTAGACCTGCAAGATACAGGGCCATTGTGGCAAGTTTTGATAAGAGTTTATCCCACAGATGATCTACAGCTCCAAGGGAGCCATCTCTAGTAATCCCTCCAGATCTGACTACAGATCAGGCAGTCCTTAACGGAAGGGAGTTTAAGGTCACTTAGTTTACAGATCCTAAGGTAGCCTAATGTCTAAATTACAGAAAGGGTTGAGAGGACGGATGGAGTGTGGAAAATAAATATAAAAGGGTGAGAAGTATGTTATTGAACCTAGATCAGAGGAGTTTTGTAACTCAGATTCATATATGATGTTATAGAAATCCTGTCCAATGGCTACATTATCACCACTGAGGAGAAAGAATCCAACACATCTCTCTGCCATGATTCAATCCCTTAAGGTTATAACCTGTCCACTCAAGTGGTCACAGACTATCCCATAGGGGAACCACAATCCAGAGATGGGTCAAAACAAGTTAATCATTGTAGGCACTATTTCATCTAGGCTACCAGCTCAAGAATCCATAGGGAACCTCAACCTCTAAAGCTCTATGTGTGGGGCTAAGGCTGTATAGGACCATGATAGCCCAGACACAGAACCAACAAGAGATTGAGTATAACCTTCGATCTAGCTGTCCATTGCTTGAGTGAGGCTACAATAGTCCAGTCAGAAGCCTACAATCTCTATAACTAGATCAGATCTAACATCTGATAGTGGATCTATACAAATATAGGGGAGTCTGCCTCTGTACAATCTCCCACCAGGCTAATACAAGCTCAGATGCAGAGAAGAAGGATCCATCTTGGATCGGTGGATTAGAATCACCCTAAGGCTATAACCTGTCCACTGACTATCCCATAGGTTATTCTCCTCATGGAGCCCAAGACAAAACAAGAATATCGCTGCCACCACCATGGTCACAAAGCTACCAGCTCAAGCTCCCATGGGGATTTCAGATCTAGTGGGTCCTGTGGTGGGGCTAAGGCTGTATAGGACCATAATAGCCCAGACACATTGGTCACTTGGATCTTAGTGGCCCTTAGAATCAGTCCTCCATTGCTTTGAAATACAGCCAAAGCAATGGTGGATCACAAGGCAGCAGCCTTGCATAGAGCATCTCACAATCAAACACAAATCTCATAATGTAAAAATCCTATTACAAACTTCCATTAAACTAGTTCAAAATGCATGCAAAGACCTAGCCAGCAAGTGCTGGACTCTGGAGAGAAGGAAAGAAAAAGAAAAACTACTTACAGCTACAAAAGAAAAGAAAAAATGATCTCAAAGCAAATCTCCAAGAGATGAGATGTGTTCCCAGCTCTGTTCCGAGATATTCCAAGATGTCTAAACCTAAGCTAAGTATGGGTTTTTATAGCAGTGGTGTGGCGGCGCATTAGGGTTAGGAAACCCTAATTTTAACTATGCCACGTGGCTAATAGTGATCCTTGGATGCCTCGGGGCACGTGCACGGAGATTTAAGCGTGGGAGTGCGTACCCTAATCGCTGGAAATTCCCAGAAAGACCTCTATTGAAGCGATGGAAGTTGAAGTTCAGAGCTTCGCTAGGTAGCAATTATTTCCCAGACTTGTCACATGGTAGCTCTTGCTCTTCGCGAGGATGGTTTGACATTGAAGCTTCAACCGTCGTGAGGTTGCCTTAGTTTGCTCTTCAGGCAGTCGCACGATAGAGAATTGCGCTCTCACTGGATTGGGCTTCGCGAGGTTGAGTAGACATCAAAGCCTTAGATGTCGCGGGGTTGGAGTTCAAGTAGTCGCGAGGTAGTTGTGCATTCGCTGGGTTGATCTTCCTGAGGATGGATTTGAATAGCGCGAGAACTGCGCGAATCACTTTTCTTCAATGGACTTCGTGAGTTTCCTTGTGAGGCTTTAATGAGTTCTAAATTGCGCAAGGTTTTGTGGTCTTCGCGAGGATGGCTCTGTCTTTGCGAATATGCTTTCTTCTTGAATAGCGCGAGAATTGCGTGAGGAGTTCTCTTCTGATAATTGCATCCCGCGACCACTGCGCGACAGTTGCGCGAAGAGTCTTCTGAAGCTCTCTCTCCTTAGCAGTTCGAAGCGACCTGCGCGAGGTTGAGAGAGGTTTGTTTTGAACTGCACGAGACTGCGCGATGTGTTCTACTCTTGAGCTTCACGAGAGCTTCACGAGTTTGTGCTTCTGAAGCTCTTCAGTCACTCAACTGCACGAGAGGTTGTTGCACAGTCTTGGGAAGCTTATTTGGACTGCGCGAGGCATATTTCTCCTGAATCCTCTAAAGCTTGGGTCAGCTGCGTGTGGCTCATTTTAGGTCTGGATTCAGGATCCATCCTTTTGAGGGACTTCTGGTGCTAAAACAGGCTCCTTAGCAGGATTCCTGGCCTTATTTCACTGCTGATTATTACCTACATAAAACACTTAACAAGAACTTATTAGATGGCTAAGGGTCTAATCAAAGGTTAAGTTAAGGGGTGAAAAGTGGTACTTTTCAGGTCTTAACAGTTAGTTCCTTCGAGATGTCACTCGGAGAAAAGACGGTGTTTCAAGCACGTTGTGCGGCGATGGCGCTTCGAGAGCCTGTGATGGAACCAGGAGTAGTGGCAGATTGAGTGCTCCTAGCATTCCTGATGCACTTCCTTGGTGCAGTATTATTTTCATCTTCGATCCGAGGCTGTGTGACGGGTCTGTTCCTAACACTCCTCAGGGACTTGGACCGGGTGCCCACCTATGCCTGGGGTGCAACGGCGATGGCACATCTTTACTGCAACATCCCTAAAATCTTGGGCTTAGAATAGTGTCCTCAGGATGCGTGCCCGTCTGGTCACTTGTGCGATTAAGTGAAAGTCAACTTGATGACTTAGGTTGGATTAGGTTCGAGGTGAGAGTACACGTGAGTGTGTGGTGTTAGATCTTTTGATAAGGTCATCTACATCTATTATGGGTGTATGTGTTTTACACCAAGGAATGAATTGGGTTAAATAGTCTAAGGGCTAATTGAAGTTATTTCTCTTTGATTTTTGGTTGGTGGTTAGGGATTTATGAAGAGAGAGAGAGGGAGAGAGAGAGAGAAGGAAGGAGGGAGTAAATGCTAAGGATTTTGTGTGAAATTTCAGATTGGAGCTATACGTGGGCTATTAATCTCGAAGGCAATGTGTGTGAATTCATGAAATCGAAGCTAATAACCCTAGCTTTCGATCCAAGCCATTGAATCAAGCATACGATCTGATTCAAGGTAAGGCTTTACTAATTTATAATGTGTGTGAACTTTGAGCTTTAATTTAATGTATAAATGTTGGATTAAAAGAGGGAAGAGAAGATAGATTGAGAAAAAAGGGTGAAAGCAAGATGTACAGCCAAAAAGGGTTATTTTTCTCTCAAAATTGATTAATCGATTAATCGATTTTGATCATAAAGCAAATCAAGAAACTGTAGCACGAAACTGATTAATCAAATTTAATTTGATTAATTAATTTTTGATTTTCGATTAATCGATTTGGAGTCGATTAATCGACTGGGTTCTTTTAGTGACTGGAAAATGAGGAGTTTGGAAAAACTGATTAATCGACTCCAAATTGATTAATCGATTTTGAAATTTAATCGATTTTGGCAGTTTCTTGTGGGTTCTGTTTTTGCACCATAGAGTTCTGGGAGGGCCTTGTACCCTTCCTTTTTGCATCATCTTTTATGCTTTGTGAATGACATTGTGTACTTTAGGTATGAACACTCGGATATGAGCATGGGGTGCTACCTTAGACCTTGATGCATGGGGTTGAAGCATGGGAGGTAGGGAATACTTTGAACATGTACTTTGATTATGATAGCATGTATGTAGTGATATGAAAATGTGTAGGCATGTGTTGAGAGCATAGAGATGTACTTGTGTTTTTTTGACAAGTAGTTTTTCATGTGGAATTGAAGTGTGTGTGTGTGTGGGAACACTAAGTAAGGAAACAAGTATGCTTATGAGTATGTGACATCCCGAGAGGTGTGAATGTGATGCGGGCATTTGGGTGATGCATATGAGCAGGTTACATCCTAGGGGTGTATGGGAAATGTGACCATCCGAGTGATGTGAAGTTATTTGAGTGAAATTTAAACAAACCTTAAATACTATATTTAGCATGATTACATGGTGAAAACTATAAGTACTTTTGCACAATTGATATAAGGTTCATAGAATACCCCACCAACGCGATGGTATACCCGCGACTGACTCGACAGGATATCTGTGATCGGTACGGCGGAATATCCGTACTCTAGTATGACATCCCACGGATGCACGTAAGTTTTTGTGCCCCGTCACCTATGAGAAAGGGACTTGGGTCGTATTACATGAAGAAAAATAGTCTGATTGGACAACGATGGTGGGTATTCCATCGGGGCTCGATGCTATATTGCTTGGGGATTATTTAAGCTATTTGATTTACGTTTTTTTGAGACCAATCATTTAGTTCATGCTTTCAGTAAACAAGAGAAAACTTGTAGTGTAACAGATGTGCATTTAGTTCATGCTTTCATGAACTTAAACTATTTTCTAGCAGTCTTTTATTGATAAATCATATTTCATTATGTCATGGAATATATGTAAGATAGACTTATATGTTCATTCAGTTAATTCCCTATTGAGCTATGATGTAGCTCACTCTTTTGACTATACGTCATAGGTCCAGTGTTAGCTGCTATTGGTGCTTCTGGAGAAGTAGACCTGGAGGACTCTGATTACGTGCCTGGGGAAGAGTCGGAGCCCCCTCCTAAAGAGTTTTTTTAGAAGACCCTCTACGTACTTTGATTGTTTTGTGAGAGTGGTTGTACGACTTGGAATGTCCAGCCTTATTTTGAGACAAATGTAATTTTTGTAAGACATTCTTTTAGTGAACCATCTCGGTGACTGTTGTTTCATCACCGATGGCTCGGGTTGGTTCTTTTGCTCATGCAGTGGCATGAGATTAGAACTATCTTTTGGGCTACAGGTTTTAGCATTATTGTATATAAATGGAGATTAAATTCAAAATTTGTTCTCATGTGCATGCTTTTGCTTTCTAGTTGTGTGGATATACCAAATGTTTTGAGCAGATATATGAGGCACGGCCTCAAGGGTTGTGCCAATGGCATGAGTTTTGGGGTGTCAAAATCCGGGCTATGACAGTTGGTATCAGAGCCCTTTCTTTTAGAATTTCTGACAAGTCATGATTTTTGTCAGAGCATAGGACCTTCTGTTAATGGGACTGTAGTTTTATGTGCAGAGCATTATGTCTTCTAGAGAGAGGGGTCGGTCAAGAGGCGGCCATGATAGAAACTTACGAAGCAGAGACGGTTTCGTCTTGGCTTCAAATAGAGTGCCGTTGGGGAATAACTATGCCCCAGGGAACAGTAGTCAGGGGAATAGAAACCAAGGGGGAAATCAAGATAGAGATTAGAGAGAACAAGAAAGGGTTAGAGAAAGAAATGAAGAAAGATAAGAGCGCGAGAGGATGATGCACACCATAGAAACCATGGCAAACGCCATGGCTCAGCAAGCGATGTCCTTGGCAGCACATAATGCCAATGACCAGCAACAGCCCCCACCCACTCCTCCAGTGGGTACTACTCAACTGTTACCCTCAGCTTTTACAGAGTTTCGAAGGATGCACCCTCCAAACTTTTCAGGTCAAGCAGAGCCAATGGATGCAGAGAATTAGTTAAGTGAGATGGAGAAGGTGTTCAGTGTGCTTACGTGCATCGAAGATGAAGGTGTTTGTTGGGCAGCGTATATGTTAGATGGGGAGGCAAGCCCATGGTGGAAGACCATGTCGAGGACTAGAGCTCAAGAAACCCCATAATTTTCCATGGACCTGGGATGAATTTGTGGTCGAATTCAACAAACAATATTTCCCTGATGTCGTGCATAACCAGATGGAAGTAAAGTTTCTTCAACTTGAGCAGGGAAGGATGTAAGTAAGAGAATATGGAGTGGAGTTCATGAGGCTCGCTCGCTTTTCTCCTGATTTTGTGGTTACAAACTTGATGAAGGCCAAGTGACTTCAATGCGGCATAAGGCCGGACATCAAGGGAAAGGTGGCAGCCATTGAATTGAAGACGTACGGAGAGGTTATGAGCAAGGCTCTAGTAATAGAAGAAGATAACGGAGATCGATACCGAAGGAGAGACCAACAGGGAAGAGGAAGGATGGATCACAGTAAAGTGGTTAACTACGAGTCAGTGAATAAAAAGCTGTGATTCGTAGGACCCATGCAGAGACAACAGTTTCAAACCGGTTATATCAAACCGATGCAGCAGACAAATTATCCAAGATTACCTGTGCTTGCGTATGGGAGACCGATTAGATATGAGAACCCTGCTACCACCATCGGAGTATCAGTTACTTAGGGTTTCTCACGAGCAGCTTCTTCTACACCAAATGAAACTTATGCCAAATGTTGCAAGTCTCATAAAATGGAAAATTGTGGACGGAGCACTCAGGGTTGTTACAAGTGTGGGAAGATAGGCGACATGATCCGATATTGCCCTGAGATGAATAAGGTGAGAACAACTCCTACTCCCATGCTGAGACCGATACAAGCAAGGAAGCCGGTCGTGCAGGAAGAGCCTATGCGATTATTGCCCAATAAGCACAGAACGTCAATGACATTATCCAAGGTGAGATTTTCTTTTAATTTAAGAATTTCAATTATTCAAAGTTTTAGATAGAGAAGGTGCATCCATGTAGGAAATAGTTTAGACTCATCCTTGTATATTGATCTTTGATATGTAAGTATGGGGCGTATATATATATATATATATATATATATATATATATGTATATTATAGGTACCTTACAATTGTATGCAAAGGAAAGTGACGTAACCTATGAAGCTAGAGTGTTAATAGACCCAGGGTCTACCCATTCATTTATCACTCCGCGGTTCGCAAAGAAAGTAAAGATTGTTCCAGAGACATTGGACTTTGTCTTGGCTGTATCTATTTTGACTGGAGAATCGATCGATATGGATTTGGTTTGTAAGTCAGTAGTAGTGTCCATCAGAGATGGGGACGCCTATGAACTGGCAGCGAACATAGTTCTGTTGAATATGCAAGGATTCGATGTGATCCTTGGCATGGACTGGTTGTTAGCTCATTGTGCAGTGGTTGATTGTAAGAATAAAGTTATCTTTATATCGAATATGAGGAGGTCTTTCCAATTTTGGGGAATGAGATCGAAGTTCATACCCCTTATTTCAGCAGTAAGAGCTGAGCGTTTGATCAGGAAAGGATACAGTGGTTAATTGGCATTCTTAAAGGAAGACAAGGAAGGGAGGAACATTATTTCAAAGATGGGGGGTGAGTGAATTCACCCCTTTTGTAAGGGTTAAATAGCAGACTGGGGGGTGAGTGAATTCTGCCTCGATTAAGCCATCGCGAGGTTATGCACAATGAGTTTGGTCCCATCTCGCGCAGTTCATAAGGAATTACTTTGTTGTGCTGTCGCAAGTTTCAAAGAACTGGGTGGGCTGCATCGCGCAGTTTCAAGGACCATTTAATCTCGCGACCCATTCATTCCCAACCAGCGAACGGCCATTTCTAAAGCGCGTCGAGCTTCGCGATATTTAAATCCCACCCCGCACTACTTTTTCCTTACTGCTTTCTCTTCCCTCTCTTACCAGCAAAACCCTAGCTGCCACTCCTCTCCACCTCTCTCCCTTCACACCCTATCCCCAGATCACTGTTCAGTTCAAACTTCAAGATTTTTGTTCTTCAAGCTCCCCTTATTAGTTGCCCCCTGTTTAGAGCTCTGAAGATCCTTTGCGCGTTCCATTAAATAGAACCCTAACTTTTAGGGTTAGACTCAGCTCCTGGTTTTTCCTTTCAAATCTGTAACTTCACACTCACCAAGGAAATTGGGATGGCTCCTAAAAGCGCACCTGTGAAGAGAGCCAGGGACAAGGCCACTGTGGAGCCTTCACCTAAGAAAGCCAAGTCCTCTACGGCTCTGCAAAAAGGGAAGGAGGTGGTACCAGAGTGGGCTGCACTAACATCTGATTACTCTACACCTTCTGAGCTCCTCCTTTCCATTCCCTTAGAGCCTGAAGCCATTTTTGATATCTCCTTCTTTGAATCTGAGCCATTGTCAGCACCTGCAATAGAGTTCTTGCGCAAGGCTGGTCTGCTCCCCTTGCTGCAAATGATTCCTGCCCTAGCCAACCCTAGGTTAGTGCAACTCTTCTACCAGCACCTTAGGCTCAAACCTGACACAAAAGGGCAGCCAAGCCTCCTTGCATTAGTTGACAATTTTGAGATGCTGTTTAACCCGGAGCTGATCGCTGAAGTCTTGGGCATCCCTACCAGATTTGATCCCAAGTGCGGTTATGGTGCCCCTGTGAGTGCCCCCATTGACACAATTGCCCATGCCATTACCAGAGGCTTGAAGGCCACAGGGGACTCCATCCGAAGAAGAGATTTGGAGCCCAAACTACTATTCATTGATAAAGTTTTGAGGAAGAACATCTATTGCTCTAGCCATCAGCAAGAAAGGAGGACACCAATTGCTGACGCTCAGTATTCCTTCTCTCTGGGCCATGGATTCAATGCTGCCTGGCTGATCTTCGAGGCCATGAAAGATACAATGGTGAAGTTAGGGCTGCAAAAGAAGAGCCACACTCTCCCCTATGGAAGACTCATCACCAGACTACTCCTGAGGGGAGGATACAAAATACCTGTGGGGGAGTTATCTGCTGACCACACTCCCACCACATTTGCTAAAAGACAATGGGGGATCAGTAGAAACTTAATGGATCCCCAGAAGAAGAAGAAGACGACTGAAGCTCAAGAGGTCCCCGAGCAGAGAGAGGAAGCTGCTGTGGCAATGGCCACCCCTGCTCCCAAAAAGAAGGCAACAACCCTTGCCCCAAAGAAGGTGGTGCGAGCTTCTGTCACCTCTGCTTCTGCAACAATTCCTCCACCAACTACTCTGGCCTCTCCCCTCCCCTCTTCACCCATTCCATCTTTCACTTCTCCTTTTTCCTCTCCTTTCTCCCTTCCCCCTCCAACCATTATCCGAACCTGGGTAGAAAGTGCTGGACCCCAAGGCACCACTCCACCTTCACCCACCCCACCAGAATCAACATCCCTAATCTCTCCCATAACCCCTGCTCCTCACCCTGACAGCCCTCCCTTGATATCCTACCTCAAAAAGAAAACCTCTCACACTACCCCTGCCCTTCCCACAACCACACCCCTTAGTGACCCAACCTTAGGCCCACCTCTCCCTGACCTGGACTTCAACCTAGCCACCACCTCTGGGTATCAAGCCTTCATGACCAGTTTGCTTGATACCTTGCCCACCCACGACATCCCTCTCCCTGAGTCTCCTCTCCCTTCACCACATCATTCACCCGACCCCCCCCCCCATTCCCCCCTACCACTTTCCATCATGCCCCCACTTCCCCTTTGCAACCTAGTCCTTCTTACCCTCCTACCCCCCCTCATCCAACCTCTGATTCCCTTACTCATATCTTTTCCCTTATCCATGACCTCTAAATCCAACTATCCAACACCACAGAGACCCAAGCCAAAATGTAAACTGACATAAACACCCTCCAATCCACCCTACACACATTGACAAACCCACCAATCCCAACACAACCCCCTTCCACCTCTGCCTCCCCTGGTCCCACGGCCCCTACCCCCATTGACTCACCTCCATCCTTCCCCCTCCCTGATACCATACCTGCCCCCTCTTTTCCCTCTCTCCCTATCCTCCCTCCTCTAATACTTCCTCCCCCTCACTTCACCAACACTGCTACCCAGAAAGACCCCATTCCATTCCCATCCACCTATCTCACTCCACCCCCTATTTGCACCCCTCCCTTCCATTTCAACCCTTAACCATACCCTTCTTCTCGTCCCCTGAACCACCCCCATCAGCTGCCCTCCCTTCATTTCATTACCCACCCCTACCTTCCATTCCCCCTCTTCTCCCCCCCCTTCCTTAATTCATTGACCATTCCACCTAGACCACCCAACCCATTCCTCCAACCCCCACTTCCCCCCCCCAGGCTCCAGCAACCTCTCCTCCTTCCACTTCATTGCTCCCTATGTTGCCCAAACACTCCTACTACCCCCCTCCCTACTTCACCCTCCTCCATGCCATGAGGGACAATCCTTATATCAAGAAGGATGTTCTCAATGGCATGGCCCAACTCCGCCAAGCCATTGAATACCCCTTACTGCAGAAGCTTGCTCACAACGAGCAGTTGTGCGATATTTCAAAAGGATGGGAGGCCATTCTGGAGACATCAAATGCGAACAAGGTTGCAGCAACCTACTACAAAGTAACTGCTGACATGGAAAAGGCCAATGCTGAGAGGGTGAAGAAGAATAACCGGTTATTGGAGAAGAAATTGAACAATGCTCAGGGGATCACCCGTCTCAGTAAGGAGCTTGCGGATACCAATCTCTTGTGGGCCAATAAGAAAATAGAAATCTTGGAGCAGAGAGTTGCTTTCCTGCTGTCCCAACCTATCCAAGCCACCCCCATCGCCACCGCTCCCCCTGAGGCCCCATCTTCTTCCACACCTCAAGGCCCATCTTCTTCCACAACCCCTATACCAACCCCTACACAGTCTGTTCCCCCCACTCCCCCAGCCCCCGCTCTGGCAGCTCCTCCTGTTCCTCCTCCAATGCCTGCTGCCGTTCCTTCTGCAGTACCCACAACACCTGTTGCTCCTGCTGTGACCCCTACGGTAGCTCTTGCTCCTACATCAGTGCCCCCCCTATTTCCTCTCTTGCTATAAAAAGGAAATGCACCCCTTCACAGAAAAAGCCCACTTCTAAGAGAGCCACTGCAGCCCAAAAAGGCAAATGGCCAGCCCCTCCATCCCCACCTCCAAAGGTCACCCGAGCTTCCACTCAGGATGATCCCCATGGGCTCCTCCTCTCCAAAGAAGAACGCAGACAGGCTGCTGCTGCCCTAGGTTTGGACCCTACTGAGCTCTTTCCGTCTGATTCTGAGTCTAAGGAGGCACCACCTACGGATCCTAGTGCTCGACCTTCTATGGCTACCCCTTCAGATGCCCCTGCCGCCCAATCCTATCCTCAGAGATGAAAAGTTACTGCTAAGAAGACCACTCCCCCATCTCGCTCTTTGAAAATTGGCAAAGAACCATCTGCCCAGTCTGAGGAGGCACCATCACCAAGCAAGTCTGCGCAAGGAAAGCGCCCTGCTGTGCCTCCAGCGGAAAAAGGGAAAGGTCCTCTCCTGTCTCAAATGCCAGCTCCCGCCAAATCTCCCGTTCCCCCTCCTGCGCCTCCACCAACCCAATCATCTCCTATTCCACCTCAGCCTCAGCCTGGGCAAGCCTCCAAAGGTACGGGCCTCAAAGGGAAATCCCCCACCAAACCCCCTGAGCCACCCACTGTACAATCTTCGAAAATCCCTCCTGAGCCAAAGAAGAGAAAAATGAGAGTCCGGGCTCCTACCATACCCAAAACTCCAGAGCAGAGGAAGGCCGAGAGGGAAAGAAAGAAGAAAGAAGAAGAGGCTATCCTTCAAGAACATGCAAGGAAGATGGGCTGGGATAAATTTTAATTCAAATTCTGATTAGATTGCACTTAGGATTTCCTCTATTTCTTTTACAGCTGATCTCTTGTATTTTGTACAGTTTTAATATTTCATAGACTTTTCACTATCTGTCCTGTCTTGCTTTGTCTGTGTGTTTTGTTTTCCTTTTCTGTTATGTTGCCATAACTCTGCTCCACATTGACCTTGAACCAGTGAGGACACTGCTCCTCATAGGTTTGGGGGTATGGCAGGCAGACCCTGCCAATGGAATAGTTAACATAAGTGCAGCAGACCCATCTGAGCAATATGGAAATGAACCTCTGTCCACTTAAGAGTCATAAAATTAAGAAGTTTAAAATTTATGCAAACATTGAACACTATAGACTTCTAATATTCCACATTTTCATAATAATTTCACCAAGGAAACACATGTGTATCTGCACTTAGTGAATCAGTAGAGAGAGAAAAAGGTGAGGACATACTTAAAAAGTTCAAAGGATGACCATAACCAGTGAGAATTGGGCCTACAAATTTATTTATTTTTTGAGGAGTAACTAAGGCACTTCTTCTAGTTCTAAGGACTGGCTGAGTCTCTGTGCTCACTAGAAGTTAGGTAACTCCAAGTTGAAACAACTGACAGTACTCATGAGACCTAGGAAAGGAGCAAGGCCTTCTCTTGGACAGTTTGAGCCTAAAAAGATCAATCCTAAAGAAACTGCCCTTGTCCATACCCCTTTGAGCTTTAAATCCTAAATTTCTTCAAAATACACCTGAGTACTTGAACCTGATCCTATGATTCAACCTACTCTCACTCTGAGAATTCAGAAGGTAAAGGAGAAAGAGTTGAAGATGGACTAGTTATGGTCAGCATTAGGTGAATGGAGAAGAAGCATCTATTCTGGCATAATGGTAACTGAGGACATGGTGGCATTTCTGAGAAGCAAAAACAAAATAAAAAAAAAAAAAAGGAAGAAAACTCCAGCAAAAAGAAATAAAAGAAATAATAATGAAGAGGAATAAGAGAGAAGTCAAGAGGAACCTTCATTGGAAAATCAAAATCAAGAAGAGAAACTGATCACTTCAAATCTAAAAATCTCAAAGAAGATGAAGGGAGTTGAATTCAAGAAGGTCAAGTCATGAACCACCTCCTGCACCCACTGAGTTCTCAATTTTTGAACCCCTTTTCAAACCTTCTATTCTTTTCAACCATACTCCATAAGCCACATTTTAACCCAGTTAAAAGCCCTTGTGATCCAAAGATTGAGTGAGCTGTCATGTGAAGATAAGGAATTATCCAATCTATGGTGAGAAACTGACAATGATGCCAGCACTTAAGAACTCTGCCTATGCTCATGCTTACAAACCCAGTTGGGGGATGTAACTGCTCTTGAGCCTGTGAGAAACTGAACCCCTCAACAAACCTTGATGAGAGTATGCCCTGAAAAGCTTTCTTTTGGGTCTGAAATTGAATATATTCTGTATGACCTTAACCTAATTTTCCGACATAAGGATAGGCTCAGTGCTGACATGCATTTGTGTAGTTTTCTGTGATCACAAATTATTTGGAAATGTTGTGCTAACATGCGAATTATGCTGTCTAAGTCCCTGTGCAACCAATGAATTAAACTTCTTTTATGCTGATTCATGAGTAGACTAAATCTGATTCCTTAACTGCTCATTGGAAGACACTGCACTTTAGTTAACTATTTCATTGGAAATGTTTGTGGGTGTCTTCACTGAAAACCCTCAGGAGACTTCACTCCTCCACTAGGGATCACCTAGGGGTTTAAAAGGCTTGGTACATATGCTAAATGTATCCGTGCTCCCTACGAAAGTGGCATTTAATTTTTAGAGTAGATTTAATGTAGCTTTGCTAAGGGACTAACAAAGATTAGGTTTGGGGGTGTGTTAAGACCTGAAAAGTACCACTTTTTACCCCTTAACTTAACCTTTGATTAGACCCTTAGCCACTTAATAAACTCGTCTTAAGTGTTTTGTTCAGGAAATAATCAGGAGTGAAATAAGGCCAAGAATCCTGTTATGGAGCCTGCTTTGGCACCAGATGCCCCTCAGCAAGAATGCACCTTGAAGCCTCGCGCAGACCAGCTGAGCTTCCCAAGGCTTTACAAGCAACCTCTCGCGCAGATGAATAACTGGGGAGCTTCAGAAACTCAACTCCACACAACTCTCGTGAAGATCAAGGGTAGAACACAGCGCTCAATGTCGCACAGTTCAAGGCAGACTTCTCTCAATCTCGTGAAGTTCGCTTAAGATAGCTGAGGAGAGAGAGCTTCAAAAGATTTCTCGCACAGCTGTCGCGCAATCACCGCGGGGTACAATTCTCAGAAGAAGAACGCCTCGCACATTTTGTGCGCCATTCAAGAAAGAAAGAATCCTGGCGAAGGCAAAGCCCATCTCGCGAAGATTGAGTGAGACAAAGAACCTCGCGCAGTAAGAACTCAAAAGAACCTCGCGAGGTAACTCATGAAGTCCAAGTAAAGAAAAGAGCACGCGCAGTTCTCGCGCTGCTGCCCAGCGAAGACTAATCTACCGCGCGACTGCTTGAATTGCAACCTCGCGACGTTTGAGACTACGTTTTCTACTCAACCTCACAAATTCCAACTCAGCGAGAGCTCAACTCTCTACCGCGTGATTGCCTGAAGAGTAAACCAAGGCAACCTCTCGACGGCTAAAGCTTCAGTGTCAAATCATCCTAGCGAAGAGCACTGAGCTACCACGTGAGATGTCTAGGAAACTAAAGCTACCTAGCGAGGCTCTGAACCCAAACTTCCATCTCTGTAGCAGAGGGCATTCTGAAAACTTCCAATGATTAGGGCACGCATTCCCACGCTCAAATCTCTGTGCACATGCCTCGAGGCATCCAAGGATCAATAGAAGGCCATGTGGCATCATTAAAATTAGGATTTCCTAACCCTAATGCGCCGCCACCCCACTGCTATATATACCCAGGCCTAGCTTAGGTTTAGGTATCTAGGAACCTACCTCAGATCGCTTTTCTTTTCTCTTTTCTTTTTAGCAGTAAGTAGTTTTTTTTCTTTTTCTTTCTCCTTTCTTCTCTCCATAGTCCAGCAATTGCTGGCTATGACTTTGTATATGTATTTGAGTTAGATTAATGGAAGTTTTGTAATAGGATTTATACTTTGTGGGATTGCTGTTAATTTGTGAGATGCTCTGTGCAAGGCTGCTGCCTTGTGATCCGCCATTGCCTAGGCAATGGAGGACTGATTTTAAGGGCCACTCATATCCAAGTAACCTGTGTGTCTGGGCTATCATGGTCTTCCTGCCTTAGCCCCACCACAGGACCTACTAGATCTGAAATCCCCATGGGAGCTTGAGCTGGTAGCCTGGTGAACATGGTGGTAGCAGCGATAATCTTATTTTGTCTTGGGCTCCGTGAGGAGGATAAACTCTGGGATAGTCTGTGACCATTTAAGTGGACAGATTATAGCCTTAGGGTGATTCTGATCCACCGATCCAAGGTGGATCCTTCTTCTTTTCACCTGAGCATGTAGAAGCCTGGTGAGGGATTGTATAGAAGCAGACTCCCCCATATTTGTATAGATCTGCCATCAGATGCTGGATCTGATCTGGTTATAGAGATTGTAGGCTGGTGACTGGACCATTGTAGCCTCTCTCAAGCAATGGACAGCTGGATCGAAGGTTGTACTCAACCGCTTGCTGGTTCTATGTGTTTGGGCTATCATGGTTTTCCAGCTTTAGCCCCACACATGGAACTTTACAGGTTAAGGTTCCCTATGGATTCTTAAGCTGGTAGCCTAGTTGAAATAGTGCCTGCAATGATTTAATAGTTATGTTCTGACCCATCCCTGGATAGTGGCTCCCCTATGGGATAGTCTGTGACCATGTAAGTGGACAGGTTATAGCCTTAAGGGTGGAGTCATGGCAGTAGAGATGGGTTGGATCCTTTCTCCTCAGAGGTGATAATGTAGCCTCTGGACAGGATTTCTATAACACCAGATCTAAATCTGAGTTACAAGAATTCCTCTGATCTTGGCTCAAAAACATATTTCTCACCTTTTTATAATTATTTTCCACACTCCATCCATCCTCTCAATCCTTTCTGTAATTTAGTTATTAGAATACTTAGAATAAGTGACCTCAAACTCCCCTCCTTTTAGGATTGCCAGATCTGTAGACAGATCTGGAGGGACTACTAGAGACGGCTCCCTTGGAGCCTTAGATCACCTTTCCCTGTGGGACAAACTCTTATTTATCAAAACTTGCTACAAAGGACCCTGTATCTTGCAGGTCTAGGATTTCCGAGTGGTGCTGATTCATCCCCTGTTCTATTCTATTTTTGGTTTTTAATTAATTTTCAACACCAACCAATAAGCAAAGCACACTCGAGATTGAAAACAGTTGCACGTGAGTTTGAGGATGTCTTTTCGAAGGAATTGCCAAGGTTACCTTCTTATAGAGAGGTGGAGTTCGCTATCGACTTTGCACCTGGAATGGAGCCTGTTTCCAAAGCACCATACCGAATGGCTCCTGCTGAGTTGAAAGAGTTGAAAGAGCAGCTGTAAGGGCTCTTGGATAAGGGGTTTGTGAGACCTAGTGTATCTCCTTGGGAGCACCAGTCTTGTTTGTAAAGAAGAAACATGGGTCGATGCGACTATGCATCGACTACTGTCAGCTAAACAAACTGACCATCAAGAATCGATATCCCTTGCCTCGGATAGAAAATTTATTTGATCAGCTGTAGGGAGCGAGATATTTTTCCAAGATCGATCTAAGATCTGGATACCATCAGCTGAGAGTCAAGGCAGAGAACATCCAGAAGACGGCATTCAGGACGTGGTATGGACACTACAAGTTTTTAGTGATGCCATTTGGTTTGACGAATGCACCTACGTGGTTTATGGATTTGATGAATCGGGTGTTTAAACCACACCTGGACACTTGCTTCATGGTTTTCGTCGACGACATTCTGATATATTCAAAGTCAAAGAAGGAGCATGAAGAATATTTGAGAATCATTTTACAAACTCTACGTGAACACCAACTTTATGTCAAGCTAAGTAAGTGTGAATTTTCATTGGAGAAGGTCAGCATTTTAGGACATGTCGTCTCAAAGGACGGTGTCACAATAGATCTAACCAAGATCGAAGCAGTGATACAATGGGAGCAACCAAAGATAGTAATAGATATTCATAGTTTCCTTGGTCTAGCTAGGTATTATAGACATTTTGTGCAAGGATTTTTGAAGATATCAGGACCGCTTACTATTAAATGGTGAAAAATGTCACTTTTCACCCTTTAACCTGACCATTGATAGACCTGTGAGCACACTAATAAGTCTCTGTCAAGTGCATTTTGTAGACAATAATAAAAGAGGACATTAATGCAGAAAACTACTCAAGAATGCCCAAAAGGGGCTATCTTTCAGCACAGGACAAACCCAGCAACAGCACACCAGAGGGTAGCACATCACTAGACCCTTGGAGTGCGTGGCTACAGTAGGGCAAGGCGAAGGAAGTGAAAACAGGTTGAAAACATCCTATCGATTGGTCACCTAAAGACTTCGATAGGGGCTGAAAGTAAAGAAAGGGAGAATTCGTGTAGTTGAAGAGGTTTCAATAGGATCTGAAGGCAGAAGAAGGATGGATTCGTGTGGATAGAGAAGTTCGATAGGATCCAAGAACCTATCGAGCAGCTGAAAGAGAGAAAGAAACCATCCTATCGAAAGCCTGCCTGAGGCGTTAAGGGAACCTATCGATATGAAGACACTAGAAGAGAACCTATCAAAGGGTACTTGAGCTTTTCGATAGGAGTGAGAGCAACCCTATCGAAAGGATAGCATGCAGAGCGGAACTTGTCGAAATGGTTTTCCAACCTGTCGAAGAGCCCCTCCAACTTGTCGAATACTCCAGGCCAAGGGCTGAGAATGCTGAAACTCTAAGCGAAGGCTCATCCTATTGGAACCTATCGAACAGATCTCAGAACCTAACAAAGGACCAAAATGCTCTATTTGAACTTTTCGAAAGCTTCCTAAACCTGTCAAAATTGTGTGCAGAACTTCTCAAAGATTCAGCTGTGCACACGTTGTGAGTTGGTGACCTGCTGCACGCAACCTGAGGCACTTGGTGATCGGCATGACGATTTCAGAAGATGCCCTAAGAAACCCTAACCGACCCACGTGCTCTAACATAACTCTAACAAACTCTGAGGACCTTCTAGAAGGGATTTTTGGCGAGAAAAATAGAGGAGAAAACTATATATAGAGACCCGCAATTGCAATTGGGGGAGATCGATATCTGAGGTAAATTCTAGAGATTAGAGCTTGCAGAGAATTTCTATTTTCCTTCTTTAGCCCAACCATGGTTGACTAATTCCCTTGGAGTAGCGAGGAGAGAAGTTAGATCTGTAATTGGGTAAGGTTAAGAGTGCTATTGTAGGTTCCTAGCTGCACAGACTACAGATCTGAGAGTATTTCCATTGTAAGAGTGATGTTGATTGAAATGTTAATACTATTTTTAATACTTTAATTAGATCTAAATTTCCTTTGGTTCCATGTGGTGATCGATCGGATTTGTGTAGAGGAGTCTGTAGATTAGCTCACCCACTTAATTGGTAGGCCTCTTGGATACCACCCTATCTCCCTGGATCTGATACTCCTGTGATTCCTTGAGTCTATGACCTGGGAGTTGCAGCATCTGTCGAAATTTTAATTGTTCTAATTGATGCTCTAGCTTTGAAGGAGATCCCTAGGATGGTCTGTGACCATTAAAGTGGACAGATCATAACCTTAAGATGAATCCAAGCTCAGGCTCCAATTGGATTCGTCAGCTGCAATCCATGGATTCGATAAAGTCTATAGGATGGTTTATGACCATTAAAGTGGATAGATCATAGCCTTAAGACTAGGTGGATCCTGCAAATTGAAGTGGAATTTATACCCTGCACCTGTGCTTATAGCCAGTTGAGGGAATTGTGTGCTTTGAACCTCTGTAGCATAATTAATTGAATCTGATTTCAGTGAAAACCAATCTCCAAGCTACTCTTCTCCATTTTCTGCTTTTTACCTCCTTCCCCTGCAAGATCTAAGATCCTAAACTCAATCACAGTTAGTCTATGTTTAATTTTAGCTTAGCTTAAGTGACAATCCATTTTAAACCTCTCCACTGTCTTTTAGCTAACGCAGCATTAGTTAGGGTGCCAGATCTAATACTGATCTGGAGATTTATCATATTTTAAAACTAACCTCCCTGTGGACATTCCCTTATTCACCATTTTTTGTAAAACTTGCTACAACAGACCCTGATTAGTTGCAAGTCTGTGTGAGTGTGTTCTGCCTAGTTTATTGATGATTTTAGACCCTCATTTGAGGGAAGGCAAACACTCCAACAAGTTTTTGGCACCGCTGCCGGGGAGGCATGTTTAGAAATTGATAGATCTAAATTTTGATCATAGATCTATAGTTTTTGTTTAATTTTACTAACTGCTTTTGTAAATTTTGTTGTTTTTCAGTATTTTGTGTGCATTTCATCAGATCTAAGGCTACCAGTGAGAGGAAAATCGTGCTGGAGACTGTTCTGTAGTTTCCATAATCTACTTCCCTATTATTTTTCAGATATGTTGATAATTTTTGTTAGAGTAGTTAGAAAATTTGGTTGATTCTGCTTGTTGTGTTGATGATCTGTTCTACATTGAGATTTTGAGTGTTGTATGTTTGGTAGGAGAACCCTCCAACCTCAGATTATTCCACTAAATTCAAAGGTTGAAAGACTTCTCAGATCCAGACCAACTACACCCACATCTGTTGCATTTGATTTTGTAGAAATGGGTGAGCAACAGCAGCCAAGAACCCTAAAGGAGTTTAATGCACCAGGGGTCTATAATTCCCCCTTCTGCATTCAATTCCCAGCTGCCCAGGGAAACTATGAGATAAAATCATCCATCATTCAAATGCTGCCCTCATTTCATGGCCTGACCAAAGAAGACCCCTACAAGCACATTGATGAGTTCTTAGGACTGTGCACTACATTTAATATCACAGGTTTGGGGGAAGAGGCCACTAGGATGAGACTCTTTCCATTTTCATTGAAGGATGGAGCCAGGACCTGGTTGTCTTTGCTTCCACCCAACATCATTCAGTCCTGGAGTGATCTCCAATGTTAATTTCTGGCCAAGTTCTTCCTTATGTAAAAAACCGGCCAGTTGAGGAAGGGTATTGTCTCTTTTACCCAAGATCCAACTGAAGATTTTCATCAATTCTGGGAGAGATTTAAGGAACTCATGAAGAAATGCCCCCACCATCAAATCCCTGAATGGCAATTGATTCAAAGCTTTTATCAGGGAATTGATGTGAAAAGCAGAGATATGATAGATGCTTCCTGTGGTGGCACCTATCTCCATAAAACTGCTAAGGAGGCATGGGAGCTCTTTGATATTATTAGTGAGAACTCTATGCAAAGGGAAACCCTAGCAAGAGATCTAGAGCCTCCTAAGTTGGTGAAGGAGAACACCTCAAGAGGGAAGATATATTATTAGTGGACAGCCTAGCCTTGAAATTTGATAGGCTGATGGGAGCAATGCAGTCACCTGTGGCTGCTAGGGTGGAGGAGGCATGTGCCATATGCCAGTCCCCTGCCCATCCCTTGAAAGAATGCCCATCTGCTGACCAGTTTCCTAATTTTATAATAGAGCATGTGGCTGCAACTCAGTCTCATGGCCAGCAGTCTGCTGCTGGGTATCAATGGAGAAACCACCCCAATCTGAGGTGGAGACAAGATTCATACCCTAGCTAGCAGCAGCAGCCCCAGTAGCCCATGCTCTACAGAAATGCTCAGCCCTATCGAGAAGGTTATGCCCCAAGGCCTCAGTATCAGCAACCCATAGCCCAACCTGTAGCTCCTCCTATGCAGTAAGATGCACCTCCTCCAACTGTGAGAACACCATCTTTTGAGGAACAAGTTCTATCTTCACTACAGAACTTGAACACCTTAACCCAAACTGTGCACTCTCACAATCAGAGCATCAAAAAGATAGAGGACCAACTTGGTCAGCTGTCTGATGCTCAGACTAGGAGAGAGGGAGGAAAGTTTTCCTAGCCAACCACAGGACAATCCACGAAGGTAGTTTGTAGTGGGTGAAGTTTCGTCCACCTATGAGGAAGCCAAATCTGTTACAACGTTGAGAAGTGGTAAGCTAGTGGACAACCAAGTGGCCTGTGAGCCTGTGAGGAACTTGGAGGAAGAAAATGAAGTGATTTCTACTACCACACAACAAATACCACCAGTGGTGGACTTGAAGGAACAATCAACTGTGAATAAAGAGTATAATGAGGATCCTCAAGAAAAGAAAAAAATAAAAAAGAAAAAGGCCCCATTGGCTAAGGCTGCAAGTGAGGGAGCAATCCCACATTTGCCATTTCCTAAGGCACTACAAGCACCTTCCCCTTTTGATAAAGGGCAAGGAAAAATTGAGAAAATGATGGAGACTTTCAAGCAAGTAAAGATTAATTTGCTTTTACTTGATGCCCTTAAACAAGTCCCAGCCTATGCTAAGTTTTTAAAAGAACTATGCACCCATAAAAGACAATCCAAGATACACCTATCCAAGAAAGTCTTTTCAGCAGAGAAAGTGAAACAAATTTTGTCGATTGCAACCCTAACCAAATTCCAAGACCCTGGAACCCTCACAATCCCCTGCATCATTGGGGATCACATCATTGACAAAGCCTTATTAGATCTGGGAGCCAGTGTAAATTTGCTTCCATATTCAGTATATGAGAAGCTGGGCTTAGGCAAATTAAAGCCCACACATGTGGTCATCCAGCTGGCTGACAAATTTGAAAGGAAACCTATGGGAATAATTGAGGATGTTTTGGTTGGAGTTGACAAATTCTTCTATCCTGCTGACTTTTTGGTATTGGACATGGAACCAAGCAAATGTGCTTCTTCCATACCTGTGATTCTAGGCAGGTCCTTTTTGGCTACTGCCAATGCTCACATACAATGCAGGTATGGGATCATGGAAGTGTCATTTGGAAACATAAAGGTTAAGCTGAATGTGTATAACATTGGCTATCAACCCTCTCCTGAAGAGGCTTGCTTTTCCATTAATGCCCAAAAGAAACTAATGCATGATAATCCTCATTGGCTGGCACAGGAAAATGCTTGGTTCACAGATGAAAAACTGCACCCAGGGAATGGACACTGGCTGAGGAAAAGATCTATGAAAAGTGCCATGTTTGATGAGCCTGAGGAGATTATGGACCTTCCAGACCCTCCAGATTAGCCCCTGAAGCCAATATGTATCATATGTACCATTGTTTTTAGGTGTTTACTTAGTTGTTACTTGATTCTTTTTATTTCCTTGCAATAATAAAAAGAAAACAATAAAAACTGCCATGCTCAATACTAGACTGTCATTCCCAGTTGTCTTGAGGTAATGGGAGCTATTCACAAGAGCATCCAATCATGGGGCACCACATCAACAGAGCCTGCTGAGAATTGAGACTGCGAGTGCCTGGTGAAGCTAACTTTTCGATCGGTTAAAAAGAGCAAAATAGAGATTTCGATAGGTTCTAGATACCAATCGGGGACCTATCGAAATGAAGATTCAGCTGCCAGTTAAACTGATCGAAAGGATAGTTCCACCTATTGGGATCCTATTGAATCATCCCCTTTTAAGGTTTTGTCTGCCATACTTTCGACGGGACACATGAACCTATCAACGCTTTCTAGTTCATCCTATCGGAATCGTATTTCACCCCTTATATACCTGTCGATAGGTCATTGGTGCCTCATTCCATACCTTCTGCAAAACTCTAGCTCCTTTCCTCTCTCTTTTGCCTCCCTCTTTCTCCACTAAATCCTTGCCGAACCTTCAACTGTTCAATCTGCCATTTTGTCAGTACATTCAGCTTACACAGAGGAACATTTTGCCCCCGACTTTGGGAAAATTGAAGCTGTGTATTGCGATTCCTATTAAACCCTAGGCATTTCGAGGTCAATTGCCTTCCCACCATCAATCTGTCATTTCTCTAATTTTAACCTTCAAGATCACTCCACGTTGATGAGTGACTAATCTCCGAGAATAAAATGAATGAGCCGGAGGAAACTCTAGCAAACATACGCCAGAGAGCAACTGCTTCCACCCCCAAATCCTCAGCGAGGTCGAAGCCAGCTGGCAAACCACCTGTCAAGAGGAAACTCACTCAGATGTCACCCAAAAAGGCTCCTAAAGCTAAGAAAGCCAAAGTTGTTGTGATTCAGGAGCCTATAGTGGAAGAAACCTTAGCGAGAGCTGCTCCTCCAGTAGAGCTACCAGCAGGGTTAACTACCCCTAATGAGTTTGTGGAAAATTAAGTCTTGTTCCTGAGATGGATTTTGATCTGGCATATTTTGCTAACATTGGGGAGTGCCAGGGGACGTTAAAATATTTGAAGAAAGAAGGTCTACTACCCTTGCTTTCACCCTTAAAGGAAAATGTCTACCCCAGGTTGGTCAAATTGTGGTACCAAAACCTGACATAGAAAGTGGTTCTTGGGGCTAAGGATATACTAGAAATCTCGATTGATGACTGGCAGCTGACTGTCGACTGCAGAGATATTGGGATGGCTTTGGGAGTCCCATATCAATTTGACTCCACCAAAGCTGAGGGAGAACCTACAGGGGCTACATTTCGAGAAATGGCTAAACAATTTACTAATGGAATCGTGGGCTTCGGTGAATCCTTGATGAGAAGAGACCTCCATTCTACCCTTAGACTCATTGATACCATTCTGAGGAAAAATGTCTGTCTCTGGCCATTTGCAAGAGAGAAGGGCCCCTTTAGTGGATGCACTACACTTCTGTTCAAAGGGGCAATTTGTGAAGGCACCTAAGCTGATTTTTGAAACAATGGTGGACATTAATGACAAGGTGCTGAAGAGGCAAGCTTTTGCTAAAGGTGGAGGTCTGCCTTTTTGCAGACTCATCACATGTCTGCTCAAGACTTGAAAATATGTGATCAAGCAAAATGAACCAATGGAGAAGCTGACTTTTAAATTGTATGGAAAGCGGGAATGGTCAACTAGCCTCACCTTGATTAAGAAGAGTCAGCCAGTTGGAAGGGAGGCGGCTGAGAAGGCACCCACTACCGTGGCAGCAGAGACTCCTGCAGAGATACCCTTATCCACCCCTCCACCTACCATCCCTGTCCCATTACCTACCCCTCCACCTACTTTGCCTTTTCCGTTTGTATTAATCCCTCTTCAAACAGACCTCTCTCCACCCACTTCAGAACCTGTCTTCACTTCAACCACCTCTCAGGTTTTCCAACCTGACATACTGGAACCTCCCACATTCTCCGAGCCTACCCCTACCACTTCTTCTCCCCACATTACCCAACCCATTTCTAATTTTCCCCCATCCCCAACCCCTCTGCATCCACAGGGCGTGGACCTGTTCACCACGACTGGGTTCACGACCCTCATGACCTCAATTATGGAGGATGTTTGTAATGAGTACACTCCACTTCCTGACTCCCCATGCCCCACTCATCATTTTAACCATGCACCCTCTTCCCCCTTCCATCATGTCCAACCACCGGCCCCTTCTACCCCCACCATGCCTGACACCCTCACTCAAATTCTATCCCTCCTCCAAACCATTCAGTCCCAATTAACCATCAACATCGACAACCAGACCCTCATGAGCTCATGTCTCCAATCAATTGAATCCACCCTTACCCCATCCTTTTCTGCTCCTCAACCCCCTCACATATCCCCTCCTACTTCACCTCTACTTACCCCACACCATGCTGCTGCCCAGCCTGAGGAAATAGCCACACCAGCTCTCCCCATACTTTCATCACCACAGGTCACTTTACCCTCTGCCCTAGATTTACAAGCTTTTGCAGTAGCTGAATCCCCTCTACCCTTCACCACCCCCACCTGTTTTCCAGGATGCCTCTACCCAAACTGATCCCTGGGATGCTCTGGTTCTTTCCACCCCCTCCTCTTCATCCACTACACCCTTGTCCTTGCCCATTGTCCTTAGACAATCCATATACATACCTCCTTATCTCACCCTGTTGTATGCCATGAGGGACAACCCTTACATCCACAAGGATGTCCTGAGAGGTATGGCTGCACTTCGAGCTTCCATAGAGGCCCCTTATGAGGAGAGGATTGCCAACATTGAATTGGAACCCGAATTCAACTCCGTGATATCTCTCAAGGGTGGTCTGAAATCCTGACTCGTTATGAGTCAGCAAAACAAGTGGCAGCTGTTGAGAGTCTCATTGCCAAATATGAGAAGAAGAATTCTGAGCTTCTCAAGAAAAAATTAGCCAATGCTCAGGAGATACTCAAGGCCACCAAAGAACTCTCTAATGCCAACCTGCTCTATGCTGCCCAACAGATTGACATTTTAGAGAAAAAGGTTACTTCCCTTACCTCTCAGCCATTCCAACCTACCCCTCTTGCCACCGCACCTCCTCCTGCACCTCCTGCCACTCAATCCTGTCCCCCCCCTACAACTCAACCTCCCCCCACCCCCCCTGTGGATGTGCACCCTCCTCCAGCCCAGGAGCCTCCCCCTACTCAACCTACCCCTCCAAAACCAAAAAGGGCTCCCCCCAAGAAGAAAGTTACTACAAAAAGATCTGCTCCTTCAACTGTTTCTGTTAAGAAAGGAAAACAACTCGCTGCCCAGTCTGAGGAGGCAGTAAAGAAGCCGCAACCAAAGGCTAAATCTAAAGGAAAAGCTCCCTTATCTAAGGATGAGCTGAAAAACCTGGCTGACCTCTATGATTGGCCAGATGAGGCCTATAAATAGCTATGACAGCTTTTTGTTTTAGTTTCTTCTTCACTTATCTCATGTATATATTTGGCATTTTAATACACTTTGTCTTCATGTAGTTTTTCTGTATCTCTCTTTTTTTCCCACCATGCCTCTCCCCTAATTTCATGCTGTAACTAGTGAGGACACTGTTTAGTTTAGGTTTGGGGGTATGGCATGTATGCCAATAAATTTGTTACTTTTAGAACAACTAGGCTAAAAAAAAGTGTTTGGAATTAATTAGAGTAAATTCTCACTGAAATTTTTATAAAAAGAGGAAATTAAGGAAACAACTATTTGAAACTGAAATAAGCCGTAATCCAACAGACATCATGAGGCAAATATCAACAAGTTGTGAAAAATAATTTTGATGTGCAGTAAACCTGAAATAAGAGAAGATTGTGAAGATACACCCTTGAAAATTTTGATGGAAGGTCATACCCGGTGAGATTTGGGCCTGAAAAAGTTTCTTTGAAGAGTGTTTTGGCAATTTTTCTGTTTTAAGAACTGATGGGATCTAATTCTAATCACTAGAAGTTAGGCAATTCCAAGTTGAAACAACTTGACAACATTCATGACATTGAGGATATGAAGTAAGGCCATCCCTTGGTCAGTTTGAGCTTAAAATGTCCCACTTTTGAACTGCCCTTGATGCACACCACTTGAGCCTTAAAAGTCCCAACTTTCTTTCATGAAAACCAGAAATGTTAAACCCAAAACCTTTTAACCTATTCCAGTTCACCCCCAATCTGAGAAATCAGGAAGAGGAAGGAGAATTGAGATTAGAGGAGTAAGGTGTTAAATCTGGTTGAAAGATAGGAAAACACATTTTGTGGTGTTGTGGTATTCCAGCTTTTAAAAAAAAAAAAAAAAAAAAAACAGAGTAAAAAGGATGAGAAAGAGAAGTCACCTCATTTGAAAATCTACAAGAAGATAAGAAGCTGATCACTTCAAGTCTGAAAATTCAAAAAGAAAGTAAAAAGGAGCTGAAATGAAGAAGGTGTTGTCTAGACCACCTCCTTACTTTTACTGATTTCTCAATATTGAACCCCTTTTACCCTTTTTCTCTTTTACAAACCTCATCCATAAGCCACATTACAACCCAATGAAAAGACTTTACTAATCTGAAATGGATTGAGCTATCTTGTGGAGATAAGGATCTGTCTAATCTATGGTGAAAAGAGTTAGAAAATTTCAGAACTTAGAGCAATGCCTACGCTCATGCTTATAGCCCTATTTGAGGACTGTAACTGCTCTTGAGCTGTGTGAAATTCTACACCCTTCATTGTTGTTGTGAGTTAACAGCCCTGGTGAGACTTGGGCCTGAAATCCAATTTGATGGGGGTAGTATCAAAATAGAATTCTCAAGTGAAAGGTGAGCCATGTATCAATCTTTTGACACAATGCCTTGACATGAACCGATTGATGATGAAGGAATTACTGCAAAACTTTATGTTTGAAGTTGGTGATTTTTCTGCTGAAAATCCTCTAGAACTGAAAAGGCATGATGAGAATTTATTCTAGTTCACTGAAACTCTGTTTAGCAGGATGTACTACTATTAACTAACCTTATTGGAGAAGTTTGTGGGTGCCTTCACTAAAAACCCTCAGGAGACTTCACTCCTCCACTAGGGATCACCTAGGGGTCTAAAAGGCTTGGTGCATATGCTAAATGCATCTGTGCTCCCTACGAAAGTGGCATTTTTATTTTCTTTTAATTCTCCTTTGCTCATGGACTAGCAAAGCTTAGGTTTGGGGTGTGTTAAGTGGTGAAAAATGCCACTTTTCACGCTTTAACCTGACCATTGAAAGACCTGTGAGCACACTAATAAGTCTCTGTCAAGTGCATTTTTTAGACAATAATAAAAGAGGACATTAATGCAGAAAACCACTCAAGAATGCCCAAAAAGGGGCTATCTCTCAGCACAGGACAAATCCAGCAGCAACACACCAGA
Source organism: Chloranthus sessilifolius (assembly GCA_021018995.1). Taxonomy (NCBI): domain Eukaryota; kingdom Viridiplantae; phylum Streptophyta; class Magnoliopsida; order Chloranthales; family Chloranthaceae; genus Chloranthus; species Chloranthus sessilifolius. The sequence goes on along the minus strand of CM037597.1, from coordinate 35,628,442 downwards.
GGGTAGCACATCACTGGACCCTTGGAGTGCGTGGCTATAGTAGCGCAACGTGAAGGAAGTGAAAATAGGCTAAAAACATCCTATCGATTGGTCACCTAAAGACTTCGATAGGAGCTGAAAGTAAAGAAAGGGAGAATTCGTGCAGTTGAAGAGGTTTCGATAGGATCTGAAGGCAGAAGAAGGATGGATTCGTGTGGATAGAGAAGTTCGATAGGATCCAAGAACCTATCGAACAGTTGAAAGGAAGAAAGAAACCATCATATCGAAAGCTTGCATGAGGCATCAAGGGAACCTATTGATTGGTTTCCTGAACCTATCGAGATGAAGACGTTGGAACAAAACCTATCGAAGGGTACTTGAGCCTTTCGATAGGAGTGAGAGCAACCCTATCAAAAGGATAGCATGCAGAGTGGAACCTGTCGAAATTGTTCTCCAACTTGTCGAAGAGCCCCTCCAACTTGTTGAATACTCCAGGCCAAGGGCTGAGAATGCTGAAACTCTAAGCGAAGGCTCATCCTATCAGTACCTATCGAACAGATCTCAGAACCTAACGAAAGGACCAAAATTCTCTATTTGAACCTGTCGAAAGCTCCCTGAACCTGTCGAAATCATGTGCAAAACTTCTCAGAGATTCAGCTGTGCACATGTTGTGACTTGGTGACCTGTTGCACGCAACTCGAGGTACTTGGTGATTGATACGATGGTTCTAGAAGATGCCCTAAGAAACCCTAACTGACCCACGTGCTTTAACAAAACTCTAACAAACTCTGAGGACCTTCTAGAAGGGATTTTTGGTAGGAAAAATAGAGGAGAAAGCTATATATAGACCCCCAATTGCAATTGGGGGAGATCGAGATCTGAGCCAAATTCTAGAGATTAGAGCTTGCAGAGAATTTCTATTTTCCTTCTTTAGCCCGACCATGATTGGCTAATTCCGTTGGAGTAGGGAGGAGAGAAGTTAGATCTGTAATTGGGTAAGGTTAAGAGTGCTATTGTAGGTTCCTAGCTGCACAGACTACAAATCTGAGAGTATTTCCATTGTAAGAGTGACGTTGATTGTAATGTTAATACTGTTTTTAAGGCTTTAATTAGATCTAAAATTCCTTTGGTTCCATTTGGTGATCGATCAGATTTGTGTAGAGGAGTCTGTAGATTAGCTCACCCACTTAACTGGGAGGCCTCTTGAATACTACCCGATCTCCTTGGATCTGATACTCCTGTGATTCCTTGAGTTTGTGATCTGAGAATTGCAGCATCTATCATGGTTTTAATTGTTCTAGTTGATGCTCTAGCTTTGAAGATCCCTAGGATGGTCTGTGACCATTAAAGTGGACAGATCATAACCTTAAGATGAATCCAAGCTTAGGCTCCAATTGGATTTGTCTGCTGTAATCCATGAATTCGATAAAGTTTATAGGATGGTTTGTGACCATTAAAGTGGACAAATCATAGCCTTAAGACCAGGTGGATCCAGTAAATTGAAGTGGAATTTATACCCTACAGTTGTGCTTATAGCCAGTTGAGGGAATTGTATGCTTTGAACCTCTGTAGCATAATTAATTGAGTCTGATTTCAGTGAAAACCAATCTCCAAGCTGCTCTTCTCTATTTTCTGCTTTTTACCTATTTCCCCTGCAAGATCTAAGATCCTAAACTTGATCACAGTTAGTCTATGTTTAATTTTAGTTTAGCTTAAGTGACAATCCATTTTAAACCTATCCCCTATATTTTAGCTAACGTAGCATTAGTTAGGGTGCCAGATCTAATACAGATATGGAGATTTATCATATTTTAAAACTAACCTCCCTGTGGACATTCCCTTATTCACCATTTTTTGTAAAACTTGCTACAACAGACCTTGATTACTTGCAGATCTGTGTGAGTGTGTTCTGCCTAGTTTATTGGTGATTTTAGACCCTCATTTGAGGGAAGGCAAACACTCCAACATTTACGAGACTCACAAGGAAGGAGTGAGATTTGAGTGGACTGAAGCGTGTGAAAAGAGTTTTCAAGAACTCAAGAAGAGACTCACTTCAGCTCCAGTGCTAGCGATTCCTTTAGGCAATGGAGGGTTTACAGTATACAGTGATGCTTCACATAGTGGTTTAGGCTGCATGCTCAATCAGAATAAGAAAGTGATTGCTTATGGGTCAAGGCAGCTGAAAGATCACGAGAAGAACTACCCAACATATGACCTGGAACTAGCAGTGGTCATATTTTTATTAAAATTTTGGAGACATTATTTATATGGTGAGACCTTTGAGATATTCACCGACCATAAGAGCCCCAGGTACCTATTTATACAGAAAGAATTAAATATGAGGTAGCGCAGATGGATGAAGTTTCTCAAGGACTATGATTGCTCAATACAATACCACTCAGGCAAGGCAAACATTATGGCAGATGCCTTGAGTCGTAAGGGTTCAGCTCAGTTAGCTAATCTTATCATGGGGATGCATAGATGAAAGTTGTTTTAAGATCTTTCATTATATGATGCAAATATTGAGGTGCAAGCTACATATGAAAAACTCAAAATTAATCAAGATTTGCTAAGATGTGATTGAGGGCACCAAATCGAAGTTCTCGGTGAAGGAAGATGGGTCTTTGCTATTCAGGGGATGCCTTTGCATTCCGATTGATGCCGATCTATGACAAACTATTTTAGATGAGGGTCACAAATCTAGATATACAATTCACCCCGGCAGCACCAAAATGTATCAAGACATGAGGAAGAGTTACTAGTGGAGAGGTCTGAAGTAAGATGTAGCTGAGTACATGTCAAGGTGTTTGACATGTCAACAGGTGAAAGTAGACCATAGACACCCTGCTGGATTGTTGCAACCTCTACCTATCCCGGAGTGCAAATGGGAATCGATCTCTATGGATTTTATTGTGGGGTTAGCGCGTACAGCAAAGAGCTACAATGCCATTTGGGTGGTCATTGATCAACTAACCAAGTCAGCTCACTTCTTATCCTACAACACAATGTACATGGCAGGAAGACTCGCAGAGTTGTATATGAAGAAGAGTGTACGATTGTACAAAATTCCCAGTAGCATCGTTTCTGGTCGTGACTTGTTGTATAATTTTAAATTTTAGTGGAAGTTTTAAGAAGGCATGGGTACTCTATTGAACTTTAGTTCGACGTTCCATCTGCAGACCGATGGGCAAATAGAGCGGGTAAATCAGGTAATAGAAGATATGCTAAGAGTGTGTATGCTTGAATTACAAGGATCATGGGATCAACATCTATCGTTGATCGAATTTGCATACAACAATAGCTTTCAAGCGAGTATTGCAATGGTGCCTTATGAAGCTTCTCTATGGAAGATAGTGTAGATCACCTATCAATTGGGAAGAGATCGGCGAAAAGATTGTGTGCAACCGTGAGATTTTTTGATGATCCTGTCGCGATGTTGTGCTCGCTAAATAAAATATTTAGAGTCGCCACCCGGAGCTTTTGGTGTCTCGGGAAACCTATATCATTTTTATAAGCACCAAAGTGCCA